>JAWDJD010000004.1:49320000-51720000 GCA_035047305.1 Bradypodion pumilum
GAGCTGGATCTAGGCTGCTCCGCCGGTCCCTGCTGCTGTGGGTTGCCCTGGAACCGCCGTGTGAAGGGCTGGAACCTCGGCCTGGTGGAAGTTGCCGGCGTGGTGAGCCCCAGGAACTTCGCCGTGGAACTTGTCTGGCGCATCTCATTCAAGACCTTATCGGTGTCCTGACCGAAGAGGCCCTGCCCGTCGAAGGGAAACTCCTCGATGAGCTTTTTCATAGCGTCATCGAGGGAGGTGTCCCTGAGCCAAGCATGGCGACGGAGGTAGATTGCGGAGGCCATGTCTTTTGCCGCATAATCGTTGATATGCCGGGCAGTGCGCATCAGCTGCTCGGCGACGAAGTCCCCCTCGGCGGCCAGCGCGTCAATCCTCTTCTGGGCATCTGCGGGCAGTTTAGCCGTCTCAACCTTCACCTGCTCCCAGAGGTGAGATTGGTACAGGCCCATGGCGGCCGAATAGTTTGCGGCCCGAAAGAATAGGGAGCCGGTGGCGTAAAACTTACGCCCCACCGCGTCCAATTTCTTTCCCTCCGGCGTCGACGGGACCGGGAATCCGCTGGTGGCCGTCCTATGCTGGAAGGCCTTGACCACCAGGGAATTCGGCAGGGGGTGCGCCTGCAAGAACTCGACGTTCTCGTCCAGGACCCGGTACATGCTGTCGAGCCTGGACGAAACGGAGTGTGCCGCCAAAGGTTTCTTCCACGTCGCCCTCGCCGTGGTCATCATGGAGGGGAGCATGGTTATGTGGACCGGTCGCACGGCACGCCTGTCGAGCTTCGCGGTCATCTGATCCTCACCCTCCAACGGCGGTTGGTCGACCTTCAGGTTGAGGGCGGTGCCGAGCCTCGTGAGCATGGCGGTCAGTGAGCGCTGGTCCTCACCACGCGGTGGGTCCACCGAGCCGATGGCCTGTTCCGGCGTGCGCTCGGCGTCGACGTCTCCCTCGTCCTCCGACGACGACGAGCTGGACTCATCGGAGGACGAGGGAGGCAGTCTTTCGTCCACGTCCGGACCGCGCCAGTACGGCCTGGGCGGGCCGGCGGGATGGGCGTCCACCGCATCAACGTCCGGACCACACCATGACGGGTTGGGTGGGCCGGCGGAGCGGGCACTCGACCCACGGGAGGTCGGTGGGGCCGCGGCAGAGCCGGGATGCCCGGGGCTTGCGGTGGTCGGAACCGGAGCCGCAGAGGCCGCAGGCGTGGAGGTCTGGAACCTGGTCGCAAACGACGCCATGACCTGGAACATCTCTCGGACGAGGGCCATCTGAGACGCGTCCGAGTCCGCTGGCGGTGGAGCTCCGGTGGCCGGCGGGATGGTGGCCCACGAAACGGTGGGAGCCGAAACGGTGGCCGGCGTCGGTGTTGGCGAAACGGTCGTCGAAACGGTGACGACCGCCTCGTCTGTCGGTGTCCTGGGCCGTGGAGAGACGGAGGCCTGCCTCGGCGAGGAGTTTCTGCCCCGAGGAGGAGAGGAGAGCACCTGAGGTGGGCGAGCTGGAGCCCCAGCCCTGCGTCCTTTCTCAGGTGACCCGGAAGACGACCGTCCTCCCCAGATGGAGGATCCCGGAGAAGGACATCGGGCAGTCGAGAACGGCGGAGAAGGCCCGGGAGAGGCGGGTGTGCGCGGAGTGGGGGGAAGCGACCGTCTCTTCTCCGACCCACGCTTGCGCTTCTTCTCACCGTTCTTGTCCTTCTTCTTCTTCTTCCTCATCGGAAGCACGGAGGAAGAGGCCGGCGGTGGTTGAGCGGCAGCGGCGGCCGTGGAGGCGGACGCGGCGGGAGCCAGAGCGAGCTCCATCAGGTGAGCCTTGAGGCGATTGCTTCGGTTCTGCACCGCGAGGCGCGTAAACTTTTTGCAATGCGGGCAAGACTGGCTCTGATGCGACTCTCCCAAACAAAAGAGGCACAGGCTGTGTCCGTCGGAAGCCGGAAACTTCTTAAGGCAAGCCGTGCACTGTTTAAACGCTGCAGCCATCAACCGCGGAAAAAATTCTTCCAGTGGAAGTTTCTGGAGGCGAGTACCCCGAAGGGCCGACCAGCCGCCACCCCCTTGAGGGGGGAGACGGTGATCGATGCGAAAAATTGGCTACTGAATCCACTCAAGAGAAGAGACAGAGCCGGGGTGGCGATCCTGCCCGGAGGACAAGATCACCGAGAAAAATTGAGATTTGCCAAAAAGACTTTCCCTCAGAAGGGCGAAAAAATTGAGGAAGCTCTCAACGATCGTCCTGCTGCTACGGCGGAAAGAAGAGAACTGAGGTAAAATGGCGCGCGGGCGCCTCAGGGTGGGCGGTACGGTGGGCGGTCTTACCGCCAAAACTTTTGACCAATAGCTTTTCAAGCCTCCGATCGGCTGTTCTGCGCAGGCGCATAACCCATGAGTGTGGATTCACAAACTATACGAAGGAGAATTACAGCCTCAGACAAGTATTGTATGCAGTGAGAAACTGAGTTAAGAGAAATTTCTGGGGCACTAATATGTACTGTACTATGCTTTGGACTTTTGAATTAAATTCTGTATCTGATCACAGAACTCTCAGCAGAGGTTAAATTCATGCTTACTCACAGCAATGGTGATTAAACATTTCTCTAGCTTTTGTATTTTCCCTAGGATGCTCGTGTCTTTAATATACCACATAAAATGTCTGCTCAAAGGCTGAACACTCCCCAGTAAGCGACACAGGACAGAGTTAGAGTACGTATACTTCCTCTGGCTTGGGGCCTGACAAACCAAGCCAGAGATGCTAATCAGTGTTTTCCTCCAAAACTTTCTACTTCCCTCAAAAATAAAGCAAAAGTGCCTTTCAGTTGTTGGGTAGAGCCTCATTTCAGTGCCAACCCAGAAGGGCTGTGACATCCTGTTCCACTTTTTCTTTTCATAGCTCTTTTATGATGGCATGCCTGCATATCCAAAGAGTAATGAAAGGTCAGAGGGAGTCAAGGACCCTATGCAGAACCATTCTTTGACCTTTCAGGTATATCTGTATGGCTTTTTTAAAAAAAGAAACAGCATATGTAATTTATCTGTAACTGTGAGATACTTTCACTGTTTCTTAGACCTATTTCAAGCAATTTCAAATACAGTAAAACCCCTACCAAAAAAAAGTCCATTCCGTAGGCTTTTGCTTAAATCATTTTTTTATGTAACTCAAAGCAAACTCATAGGACAAATTAAATTTTTATGTAAATCGAAGCAAACCCATAGGGAATGAATGTTTACGTAACTCGAAGCAAACCCACAGGAAAAAGAATCTTTATGTAACTCGAAGCAAACCCATAGGGAATCGTGTAAATCAGGACATGGTTTTAGCACAAAATCATTATGTAAGTTGAATTTTATGTAACTTGAGGCATTTGTAAGTCGGGGTTTTACTGTAATTGTTGTCAATTATTGCAAGGCTGACCCTGCTATTGGTCAGAATGGAGCAGCTAGTGTCAAGGAGCTGTCACAGAGTGTTTTTAATTGTTATTTTTAGTTAGTTAGTTAGTTTGTTAGTTTGTTTCTCACTCACTCAAGTGGTAGCCTTGTTAGTCTTTGCAGGCATATCAGATAAGAAACAAAACAAAAATAAAAACAAACAAAGTAAATAAGACAAAAATGTTGTACCTTAAAGATGATCAGCTATACAGTAAACTTCCGCTTTAAGAAATTACCCGTTCCATGGGTTTGTCCTTAAAGCGATTTGTCCTTAAAGTGAGCCGCCCATAGGAATGCATTGCACGGTTTCCCATAAGAATGCATTGAAAACAAAAAGTCCATAAAGTAAACCGCAATTTCCAATAGGAATGCATTGAAACCCCCCCAAAAAAAGTTCCAAACAAAGTCCATGAAGCGGACCATCATTTCCTATGGATTTCTTTCCTTGAAGCGAGTTTTCCGGTAGGCAGACCATCCATAAAGTGGGGGTCCACTGTATTTTAATGTGAGCTTTTATGGATCAAAGTCACTGCTCTAAGCAAGTGGACTTAATCCACAAAACCTCACATTATAATAAAGCAATTAGTGTTTAAGGTGCAAAAGGTTTTTTGGGTTCTTTGTTTTTTGTTTGCATTTATTTTGTTTTACTTTGTTTTATTTTGTTTCTTGTCTTTATTACACCCAGCATCTGCCACCAAAGGCAGCCACTCCACTTTGTCTAATGGTAGAGCTGGGCCTATTATAAACTTAACAAATTAAATATCTCCTTTTCTCCTTGCCCACACTCCTACAATGAATAAGTCCTATTGGAAGTGCCCATTTTCCTTGCTTCCCCTTTTCTAAGAAAGCACCACTGCCTCAACTGCAGTTTGCTTTTATCTTCCATACCCAGTCTCCTTACATGAACAGGTCATAACTAGTTAGCATGATTATCATAAAAACCCCATGGACAAATGCCTAATTTACATTAGTTCTCATTTTGCTTTATTCTATTCCCATTTTCATGCCTCGGACAAACAAATAAGTAAACAAGCAGACAAATCATTCAGTGTTTTAATTGGAATATTTGTGTCCCAGTATAGTATATCACTGCAGGTACAGTATAAGACTGCAGTGGTTTAGTGGTGAGTTGTTATGTATGTACAATGTTGCTTTAAGAAATGTATGAATGTAACCTGACCACAATTACAATGTAGCCCAGCTGTTAAAGGAACGAGAGTAAGCTGCCCATAGAGGGCAGCTGCGAGCGTTCAACTCACATGGTTCTCATTCTTCAAATCACCGGCAGCCGCGGGAACTTTCCCGCACCAGCAAACTACTACGGACACGGGGCGTGACTCACACGACATCACGCCGGTAGCGGCCAATAAGCTACCGTACAACCAGATTCAAATGTATTGTACTACCGTATATAATGTGATGTACCTCCGCCATTACCACATGTTCGTGCTGATCATCAACCAATAAACCTGTGTTAGTCCTTACTGCGACTCCTTCTTTGTCTTCCGTGCAAGACACCAAACTGGCGACGAAGTTGGGATCAATGGTGAATCCCAAGGTCAAGCCTTACCAGTTCGATGTCAGCGAGCCCGAACAGTGGGAGCTCTACGAGTGCCAATTCTGGCACGCAATGGAAGCCGCGGGCATCGACGACGACGCGAGGATGCGCTCCTACTTCCTGGCCCAGGTGGGGCCGGCCACGCTGCGCATCCTGATGAACCTGGTGGCCCCCAAGAAGGTAGAAGAGGTGTCCATCGACCGCATGCTAGGGCTGCTGGGCGAGCATTTCCAGCCTCCCGTGTCGATCTTCCCGGCCCGGGTCGCGTTCCACAGGTGAGACCAGCGACCGGGCGAGTCCGTGTCCGGCTACGCGGCGGCCCTCAGGCTGGCAGCGGTGCACTGCCAGTGGGATGACCTGGACCAGGCCCTCCAAGACCGCATGTTGTGTGGCCTGAGGGACGAGGAGCTTCAGCGGAAGCTCATGACCCGCAACTACCACCTCACGTTCAACGAGGTGCTGCGGGAGGCCCAAGCGGCCGAAGTGGCCAGAAGCGGGGTCAGGGTGTTCAAGTCCCGAGGGGCCACGTCCGAAAGGGCCAAGTCACCAGTACAGGCGGCCCGGCGGACACCAGCGAAATCAGCCTGGCGGGCCCCCAAGCCGCCCGCCGGCACACCAACGGCGTCCGAGGAGTCGTCCACTACAGCAGACCCCTGCTCCAGCGAGGACGACGACGTCCAGCGGGTCAAGAAGCGAGGAGAGAAGCGACAGACCCGCGAGCGGCAGGACCGCCGCTGCGACGGTTGTGGGGCGTACCACGACCGCACGAGGTGCCCGTTCCGGAAGGCCGAGTGTCACAACTGCGGCCGAAAGGGGCACATCGCCCGAGTGTGCAGGCGCGGGCGAGGCGAGGACAAGGGCAATTCGAACCATCCCCAGATGCATCAACGGAAGGCGGCCGGCACCAGGAAGGTCTCAGACGACCACAGCATGGCCGGCGTGAACCGCGTGGGCCTGGAGCACCGGCGTTTTTTCGTTGAGGTACAGTTACAGGGGGTCCCAGTGAGGATGGAGATAGACTCGGGGTCGTCCTATTCCATCCTGTCCCAAAAAGAGTTTATGCGCATTCCCCCAGATGTGCGGCCCAAGTTGCGGGCCATGAGGTCACACCTACGGGACGTGCAAGGGAACGGGATCCCAGTGTTGGGGGTGGGGAACTTCAAGGTGAAGTTCAAGAACTACTCCGAGAAACTGCCCCTAGTGGTCCTCAAGGGGGGGAGGTGCTGCCTTTTGGGAACGCAGTGGTTCGCTCCCCTTGGAATCGAACTGTCCGGCATTAACGCCATAGAGACTGACCCAATGCGGGACATGTGCAACGCACACCCGGACGTTTTCAAGAAGGGGCTCGGGACTTACAAGGGGCCCCCAGTTTCCTTTGACCTGGATCCAGCAATCCGACCCAGACGCCTCAAGCCAAGAAGAGTGCCGTTCGCCCTCAAGGACAAGATCGAGGCAGAACTGGACAAATTGGTGGGGCAGGGGATTTTGGTTCCAGTTGATTCGGCGGAGTGGGAAACGCCGATTGTGACAGCCCTTAAATCAAACGGGGAGGTTAGGATTTGTGCAGACTATAAGTGTACAATTAATAAGGCCATTCGGCCAAATGCATATCCGGTACCCGTGGTCAGCCATCTACTGGCCACGCTTCATGGGGGGAAGTGTTTTGCCAAGCTAGACCTGGCGCAGGCATACCAGCAGCTCTCTGTAACCCCGGCTGCTGCCGCTGCGCAAACGATCGTAACGCACAAGGGGGCATTTAAGGTAACGCGCCTACAGTTCAGCGTAAATTCGGCCCCCGGGATCTTCCAGTCCCTCGTGGAACGCCTTTTAAAGGGGCTTCCAGGCATCCTCCCATACTTCGACGATGTGTTGATAACAGCGGGGGGCGAGTCAGAATTAGCGCAAAGGCTAGACAGGGTCCTCTCAATATTCGAGAAAGCGGGCCTCCGACTGAGAAGGGACAAATGTGTGTTCTTTGCGAGGGAGGTTGAGTTCCTTGGGTTCAAGGTAACCCCGGAAGGCATCAAGCCCTCCGAGTCAAAGGTTGCGGCTGTGCAAAACGCCCCTCGCCCCACCGCGAAACCGGAGCTGCAGTCGTTTCTAGGGCTCTTAAATTTTTACCATTCCTTCCTGCCAAGGAAGGCATCCGTTGCTGAGCCACTGCACGCACTATTGAAAAAAGAGGCGGTTTGGCAGTGGGGAGATAGGCAAGAGAAAGCTTTTAGGGAACTGAAGGCACTCCTATCCTCAAGTGCTGTCCTGACCCACTTTGACCCTAAGAGACCTGTAGTCCTAGTCTGCGATGCGTCCCCAGTGGGGGTGGGGGCGGTTCTATGCCACGTGTTGGAAAGCGGGAGGGAAGCCCCGGTAGCGTACTACTCAAGGTCCCTCTCGAAGGCCGAGCGCAATTACGCGCAAACTGATAGGGAGGCCCTAGCCATCATCACGGGAACGAAAAAGTTCCATGACTTTTTATACGGCCGCGAGTTTACGGTAGTGACGGATCACAAGCCACTTCTGGGGATCTTCACTACCGGCAAACCCACACCGCAAATTCTATCCCCCAGGATGCTGCGTTGGGCCATTTTCCTCAACGCCTACCAGTATGAGCTGGTCTATCGCCCAGGGAAGGAGATCTCCCATGCGGACGCGCTGTCCCGATCTCCCCTCCCAAGAGTAGGGGACCCCACATGCGAGGTAGAGCAGGACCACCAAGTCCTGCTGATCGAGTCTCTCAACTCACCCCCCATTCTCCCGGCCGACCTCGCCAAGGCCACGGCGGCCGATAAGACGTTGGCCCAAGTTAGCTCCTGGGTGAGCTCCCCCCGAGGAACAATTCAAGCCATTTGTCAGGCGCAGAGTAGAGCTTTCGCTGGAAAGGGGCTGCTTACTCTGGGGCCAGCGGGTAGTTATCCCAGAGAAGCTGAGGGCCAAAGTACTCAAGCTATTGCATACCAGTCACCCCGGGATCGTGCGCTCCAAGGCTCTGGCCAGGAGTTTCTTTTGGTGGCCCCAGATAGACGAGGATATAGAACGTTTAGTGGGCACATGCGAGAGCTGCCAGAGCTCTCGACCCGAGGAGTCCCGGTTACCCCATAGGGAATGGGACACGGCCCGCGGGCCATGGTCCCGGATTCATGTTGATTTCGCTGGCCCTTTCCGCGGGGCCATGTTCCTACTAGTAGTCGACTCCTACTCCAAGTGGTTGGAGGTAATCCCCATGAGCAGCACCTCTTCTGCGGGAACCATTAAGCAGTTGCGCAAGCTGTTTGCCTGTTTTGGCCTGCCAGACGTCCTCGTCAGCGATAACGCTAGTACCTTCACGTCTGCAGAGTTCAAAACGTTTATTGAGCGGAACGCCATCAGGCACATTACCGCTGCCCCGTTTCACCCCGCCACAAACAGTCAGGTAGAGCGCCAAGTGCGCACTACGAAAGACGCGCTGAGGCGCATGGGTCCCGGTGAGTTGAACCTTCATCTGTGTCAGTTCCTCATCTGTTACAGGACAACCCCCCTAGCCTCAGGGTTTTCCCCAGCCGAACTCCTCATGAGGAGGCGTCCGGTAACACTTTTTGACCGGATGGATCAGTCCAGGGTGGAGGATGAAGGAAGGAATATAAACATAGGGGGAGAGAGCTCCAAAAGTTTTTCGGTAGGGGACCCGGTTCACTGCAGGAACTACGCGGCCTCGGGGCCAGCGTGGGTTCCAGGGACAATCATCGAGCAGACGGGGCCAGTATCCTACAGGGTCGAGACTAGCGCAGGTCTACTCTGGAGAAGGCACGCCGACCAACTCAGAAGGCGAGTCACAAGTGAAGGGGAATCAGCGTTAGGGTCCTCCCCCACCCGCATTACCCAAGGGGGAGATACGGCGGAACCCGAGGATACAAATGCATATCCTGGGTTCTCGACCACAGAGGAGGATACTTTGAAAGAGAGGGATCAGTTTGATTATGATTATGAGTTGCAGTACCAGGGGGGGTAGCGGAGTGGTCCCCCACCCGTCCTAGCAAGAAGAGGGGTTTCAGTTCAGCCCCTGGTACCTCCAGTCCCCCCAGTCCTTTTGTGTTAGAGTACCCCATAGCGCCAACTCCCCAGAGACAAACACCCCCAAGACAGGCAACGGGGGGGAGTCCGCCCACCACAGTCTCTAGAACTCCCGGGCAGGTGACGGGGGGTGGCGTGGCCACGAGGGCCTCTTCGTCGGTCCCGAGATTCATACTGGGGGGGACCCCTAGCTCCTCAAATGGTAGGCAAGGGTTCACTTCCCAACTGTTCATTCCATACCCATCCCCCAAGGCAAGGTCACCACAGAGCCCACACCGAGCCATTAACGAGTCCCCCCTTTCCGTTGCAGGACAGGACTCCGCATAACCAGGCTCCCCGGTTTTAAGTCAAGCGGCCGCTCGCCCCCGGCGCACGTGCGGCAAGCCACAATGGTTGAGGGACTTCGTCCCATCCTAGGGGGGAGGGATGTTATGTATGTACAATGTTGCTTTAAGAAATGTATGAATGTAACCTGACCACAATTACAATGTAGCCCAGCTGTTAAAGGAACGCGAGTAAGCTGCCCATAGAGGGCAGCTGCGAGCGTTCAACTCACATGGTTCTCATTCTTCAAATCACCGGCAGCCGCGGGAACTTTCCCGCACCAGCAAACTACTACGGACACGGGGCGTGACTCACACGACGTCACGCCGGTAGCGGCCAATAAGCTACCGTACAACCAGATTCAAATGTATTGTACTACCGTATATAATGTGATGTACCTCCGCCATTACCACATGTTCGTGCTGATCATCAACCAATAAACCTGTGTTAGTCCTTACTGCGACTCCTTCTTTGTCTTCCGTGCAAGACACCAAATGAGTACACTGAGCTTGATGGAAGGTTGGAAGGTCAGCAGTTTGAGACCCGAGTGCTGTGTGACAAAGTGAGCACCCATAATCTGTCCCAGCTCTTGCCAGCCTAGCAGTTTGAAAGCAGGAAACTGCAAGTAGATACCTCTTTGATGTATAGTCATGCCTGTCACATAACTACGGAGATGTCTGCAAATGCAGACAACAGTGTCTCTTTGGCTGTAAACGGAGTGTTCCCTAGAGTCAGAAATGGCTGGCTTTCGAGCAAGGAAGACCTTACAGTCCTGAAATAAGCAATGGTTTTCTTTTTAAATGCTGCTCTGTATTTTTTCTCAGCAAAATAAAATTGTCCACATCTATTGTACATACAAGCGTGATGCTTTAATAGCTACTGTGGGCAGGAGCTTGGCGGTGCGCTCCACAGGACTCTCAGTTTCCAAAGATTGTGCCATCACAGCAAAATAACCTTTCTTGAGCAAAACTGCATAATTCAGCTCTCCTGCTGATACACATCTTTGCTCATTCCAGTTTCTGGAGTTGGTTATTTGCAATCACAACAGAACACGGAAACCCAAGGATTTTGATCCCCAACTGTTTGGACAAATTAATATATGGATATATTTGCTATCTCATAATAAAGGTAAAGGTCTCCCTTGCTTTTTCATTCTAGGTCAAGTTAAAGGGACTACGGAATGAATTCACCAAAAGGTGTCTTCATTTTGGCAATTTCATGTCTGGCCTAGACACGGAGGACATTCAGAAAGCAACTACTGTATATAATTGTCAATGCTGCCATCTAGTGACAGTTGGAATTACTGATCTGACCTGCACATTTCAGTGGAATGAGGGCATAATTAAATGTTACGGATGATACCCATTATTGCTCCAGATAAGTGATTCTGGCAGATGTTCATGCCTGAGCAATTATACTTGCAAGCAAAATAGTTCTTGCTGCTGTTGACCAATCACAAAACAGAACAAGCCGATTTGCAAACTTCCACAGACAGGCAAAGACTTTTCTCTTCAGGCAGGTTTTTTCTCAATGAATGCCTGCTTAAGAGTTGAGCTGCTGATTTTTATCTTTCCCCTTCTATATTTTATACTAGCATTTTTGTGCCTGGCCTTGCTGAGCAGGTATGGATTCTGTGTTGGTGGTGGGGTGACTGCCAGCCCTTCAAAACAATTGAAGTGGTAATGGAAAGATGGCAGCCAGTGATCCATCAGGGATGGCGCTCTCCCTGACGGATTGCTGGCTTCCACCTTCGCATTTCCCCCTCAGCTGTTTCAAAGGTTAACACGAAAAAGCTGAGGGGGAATGCAAAGGCATCAGCCAGCGATCCATCAGGGAGAGCGCCACCCCTGATGGATCGCTGGCTGCCATCTTTGTTTTACCCCCTCCGCTGTTTCGAGAGCTGACACGAAACAGTGGAGGGGGCAATGCAAAAGCAGCAGCCAATGATCCGTTAGAAGTGGCGTTCTCTCTGCTGGATTGCTGGCTGCTGCCTTTGTATTATCCCCTCCGCTGTTTCATGTTAGTTCTCGAAACAGCAGTGGGGGTAATACAATGGAGGCAGCCAGCGATCCGCCACGGAGAGCGCCTCCCCTGACGAATATCAATATTGTTTCATATCAACCTTCGAAACAGTTGAAGGGGAAATGCAAACGTGGCAGCCAGTGATTCGTCAGGGGAAGTGCTCTCCCTGCTTGGTGGCTAATGCTACCAAGAAAGGCCTCTCAAAAATTGAAAGATTTTATAGCTCTTCCTGATAAGAGTCAACAACCAGACAGGAGTAATCATTCCAGTAACCAGAAACCCTTTATTTCTTTTGACATCTTTTTCTAAACTGATGCTATCCAGATGTTTGGATTATAATTCTTACCACCTCTGTTTGTTGCCAGTGGAAGGTGGCTATTGCATTAGAGTCAGATGACTATCACACTACAATCATATGACAAGCACTAGATTAGGAATGGCTGCCCTGAAGAAATACTCCAAGCTGTATTCCTGGTTTCATGCCAGACAGGATCACTATAGATGGAACTGGAAACTCATTTTTTTCATACCTGTAACAGTTGACACATTTGAAAGTTCAACCTTCCCTTCTGCTTCATAAACCACATTGTATTTAGTTGTCAAATCTATTGCAATTAGCACAGTTTTCAGCATCACTGGGATGGTGCAAGCCTGATTAAAAGATAAGGAACCATAAAGGAGGACTATATCTTTGAAATTGCCCATGTACACTGAACACCTAGTCAATAGACTCTGCAGACCTACAAGTTATCTGTTCACAGCCTTTGCAGGTATAGATAATAAGAACAAAGTCTTGGTTACATCTGTTTGTTGTCACTGTTTGTATTTTTGTCTCTGTTATTCTGCCTATTATATTTTTATTAGAGCTTGTGTTGGGTTTGCCTTTGTTTTTAATTGTCAGTTAAGTTGTCAACCACCCAGAATGACTGTTTGTTATATGGGAGGAATGTAAACAAAAATAAACAAATATTCCTAATTAAAGTAAAATGTGTTGTAATTCTGTTTGTATTATTATCATAAAATGTACTTTAAACTTACATAAATAATGCCTTTCTATCTGTAAGCTAGGCAAGACTTTATTTGTATGGTAGCTTCTCCCAGTAGTCTTGAAATAGGTCTTTGCTCTTAAAATCTCAATCTTGTCTTTTCAGGTCCTCCCACCTCTCTTGATGCCATTCCCTCATCTGTTGTGATGTCACAGTCCCCCTATGTTGTGCTTTCAAGTGAGTCATCAACATGCATTTCTGCTTTCCCACCTTACAGTATTATCAGAAGACTTGATGGAGGCCCAAGTAGCTGTGGACTTTCTGGCTACTCTGATATAGGTAAAGTTGCTTTCTACAGTTAGTTACTGTTACTTCATCTAGGCAAGAGTTGAAAATTTCTAGCCTTCCACATGTTTATTTAACCTACAACTCCCATCGGCTCTCAGTCACCAGTAAAGCTAAGAGATAATATGAATTGTGGTCCAAAACATTTGGAGGTTGACAGTTGTTTACTCACTCCTATGCTAACTAGACCATCTATTGTTTATTTCAAGGGTCAGGAACATTTGGATCTCCAGCTATTTCAACCTATTTCCCATCATCTTCTCTTAGGATAAGAGAGATTGTGGGAAGTTGCAGACCAAAACATCTAGATAGCAGAACATTTCTCACTTGTTGGCTGGAATCCTCTTGAGTAACTACATTTGCATAACTTGACATTATATAAGTGACAGTATTCATCACACCAGGGCAAGTACTACTCATAATGTGCATTCACAGGTGCATTGTGTAACCAGTCAAAGGACAAACTGCACAACTCAAATTGTGTAATCCTCACTGTCCAGGCACAGTTATGTTGTACCTAGACCAGTGGTTCCCAATGTGGGGCCCACACCCTACAGGGGGACTTGAATCCCCAGAAGCCTAAGTCAGTACATTGGCTTTGGGGAGTTGACTCTGGCTTCTGGGAATTGAAGTCCAAAAACCAAAGGTTGGGAAACACTGACGTAGACAAATAGGATTATGGCCATAGTCTGTTTCAACTAATATCTATTAGCTTTGCTCAGAGAATTTTACCTGATTTCCTGCCTATTATCTCATTTTGGGTCCTCCACATCAAGACTCCTTGCAAATATTAAATATAGGCATCTGTTGCTAGAAAAGTGCAGACATATATTGCAGCTTTTTTATAAAATGGAATAGTTGATCATAACAACAAGACGTATAATTTACAGCATACTTTACACTCCTTATCGTCATCTCCATTATGACCTTATCAGATAGATCATTATTATGAACATTGTTAGGTCATCTTTTTCCAACAGCTTGGGGACAGACAACATATTTAACATCAAAACAGAATAATAAACTATAAAAGAGTGTACAGACGCAATAAGGTGAAACTCACATTATCCTTTGTACCTTGCCAATCAACCTATGTGGAAAATCCTTGTTCTACATAGTTGGTTTTGATTTTGCATCTCATTTAACCGTTTGACTGAAAGAGAGCTGTTGCTCTTGTGTCTTAAAATGTACAAATATCATTCTTTGCATGAAACTTCAGTGGACTGTGTTTTAGCTAAGTAAGCTGATTTAGTCTTCTTGGTCTTTAGATAGGTAGGCAGCATGATAGATGGAGAGCAGGCTTCCTCAACCTTGGCCCTCCAGCTGTTCTTGGACTTGGATTCCCAGAAGCCCTGATCAGCAGGAGTGCTGACTTGGGCTTCTGGGAATTGAATTCCAAGAACAGCTGGAGGGTCAAAGTTGAGGAAGCTTGGATTAGAGAGTTGAAGTAGAAAAGGAAGAGACCCAATTTCCCCAGGCCTGCAATGGCCATCCTTGGTGCTCCAGATGTTCTTGGACTTCAATTTCCAGAAGCCCTGAACAGCAAGAATACTGACTTGGGCTTCTGGCAATTGAAGACCAAGAACATCTGGAGGTTGGTCATCACTGCCATAGGCCATGAATCTCATGGAGTGACCTTGGATCAGCCTGTGTCTTATAGTCTAACATACTTCACAGGATTCTTGTGAAAGTATAAGTAAGAAGTAGATTAGGCAGTTTCCTTAGCCTTTTTTTTAAGAGGGGAAGGTTAGCAATATAATAAACAAGAAAGCAAATTTTTAAAAAAATGATTTCATTATTTCAAATAAATCAGAGGTCAACATAGAATGGTTTGCCAGGCTCTCTTGAGGTTTTCCAGAAGGCCCAGACCTCCTCTAGTCCTCTGCATTATGGAAGAGGGTATCCATTCAGTTCCATTCCCCTTCTTTTTTCTTTCTTTCAATCTTTGGGAGTGTTCAAGGTGACTCACAGGATGCCTTTAGGGCAAAATTCACTTCTGGATCACTAGAATTTGCTCATCTGTTAATTAAAGCATAATTATCAGTCTGATTCCAACTCATTACAGGTTGCCCTGCATATCCATGGATTGCCCTGCATATCCATTGATAAACAGTTTTTGTTATTCATGGATCTAAAAATATTCAATCAAAAATCCTGAAATATATATATTTCTATGGGTCATTATCAGAGGTGGCCACTAGAGATCAGTGTCTGTAATATAAAATACAGTGTTCATATTATCCATGGTTTTGAGTATCCACAGTACATCACATAATGTATCCCCTGCAGATACAGCAGGGGATGAGGATTTACACAATTTTGTCTCTGGTAAATCCACCCATGGACCAGTTTAATTACATGGCATCACAAAAAAATTGTCTACTACTTGGTCTAATCCATGTGTCCTATACTACATCAAGTGCACTGAAACCAAATCTGAAGTCTGATTCTGCCTAGGACATCAGGATCTTAAGTTAGCACATCACACCCTCTTGGTTAGGTTCTTGAGTTGATCATGTAGAGTATATTTACCACAAATATAGCAAAAATTGTCCGGTTTATTAACACAGATGTGCCTACTGATCTTTAGCTCAAAACAGACTCACTATGGCCTAGCTGTACTATTCAATAAGATGGTTTCACACTAGAGACAAGCCCTTGGCCCATCTCGCCTTATATACCTATTTCTGGCATCAGCTCACTGACTTGCCCAGACATGCCCAGCTGCTGCTTGAACATGAATGCCACTAGGGGACATGATTCAGCTGAAGCAGCAGCAGGCATAGTGGAAGCTGCAATGGTAATAATGTTCCCATTTCATGATACATTACCCAATTACCAACCATTTGAACAGCTATAGCAAGCTTTAAAATCTGTACATGATAGGCAAATTCTGAGTTCAGATTTGGAATCAGCACACTCAATATCATGTAATATCACACATGTTATTCCTAGTAGTAAAATCGTTGTTGTGCTGTGTTATTAGTGGTGCTCCTGTATATTAGCTTGGGACATTGCCAGAATGGCTACCCAGCAGCATCAAGGGATTTATTACAAGACACCCAGCAACGCTGTAGTCACTGTTCTTCTCAGCCTATTTTTCCACCAGTCTTTGCATTTATTTACTCCACCAGTCCACCTATCTTTAGGAAAAGCAAAGTTCCTGCTAGCAAACCAGTGGGAAGAAGATAGACAAGAAGACCAGATGAAGGAAAAGATAGGAGGTGAAACCAATGCAGCCTTCTCGAAGCACTTGAAGATAGAGGTACTGCTTTGTCTGACTGAGAATATGATAACTGACAAATGGGAGAAACTTGCATTGTGGCATTGAGAAACCTGCTAGAATCAAATTAACTTAAAATAAAAATAATCAATCTTCTGATCTTGAACCAACTGATTTTGCACCAAACTCCCATGCTTTTGGTGCCTTGCTATTCCTTTCCCCATCCTTACATTTAACTCCATCCTATCAAAAATCATTTTTTTAAAAAATAGCTGATTGGCTTACTTAATAAATCTGAACAATGTCATCTGCAGACAAGAACCCAAATCCTTGCATAGGCCCATTAAATCTGTGGGATTTGGGGAGTCAACTCCTCCATTGAGGAGTTGATTCAAATGGATTTTCCTTTAACTGCACAACTTATTTTAATGCAGGGGTGCCTAAACTATTGCCTGGGGGCTGTATCCAGCCCTGACGCCAATTCATCCGGCCCACAAAGCCCTTGTCGCTCCCGGAAGCAGAAGTAAAATGAGCCCATATGAGGGCTTCGTGGGCCGGATGAATTGGCATCAGGGTCAAATCTGGACCACAGGTTGTAGTGACCAGTCCCCTGAACTACATGACCGGCCCACAGCCCAAAAGGTTTGGGCACCCCTGTTTTAGTGCATTAAGTCAGAGTAGGCTCGTTTGAATCACTAGAACATATAGGGAGGTTTGTTCACCAAACCTTATAGATTCAGTGGGCCTACCCAAATGTGATTTACTCCATGAAGCAATATGATTTTGGCCAAGTAATGACTTACTGCAACCATAGAGGATGGATTAAGAGGAAGAAATGCAACACAAGCCTTATCATTCCAAGACGTTTACAGAAAATACATACATTGCAACATCATTGTTATAAATGCTAACATTTGAAGCAACCTGAGTGTTGATCCCCAAATAATGGGATCAGCTTGGTTCATGAATAGTATATGGGAAAGCGAGCAGCCGACCTTTTGGCATAGGTGATGGATTTGACAGGTTGGACTGGATAGAACTAGATACAAGTTCATAGGGCATATTAGTTTTGAGACTGTTCAGAGACATTTTCTTTCCAGAGGAGTGAGATCGCATGATCAGTAATGCTCTCTTGGAACGTGCAGGGGTTTCTGCAATATCTCTTCACTGAAGAAGCAAAACTGCTAGCTGCTACTCTTAATGGGACCTACCCAGGTATGCTTTGGAAGAAGACTCCCAAATAATTCTGTTCAGATAAATGTGAGTATTTTGTAAATGTTATTTTAATGCAACGCATATTGGAATCTTCCTGCAACACCATGGAATTTTACAACTGGTCCTGTAAGATAGCTTGGAAACAAAATCAGATCTTTGGTAGGAAAGCCTATGCTGTATAGGAGAAAATGTTGGAGACAATAACTTTATTTCATAGAACAGAAAGGAAAAAATCACCTCTTTAATACAGACAGATACTAGTTCAGACCCTTTTTGAATTAGCTAATATCCCAATCTTACACACCTGTATTCAAAAGTGAAGAACTTAATCCAAAGCAGATCTGTCCACTTCAAATATATATGGATAATCGTGCAGTTAGCAAGTTTAAATTTACAAAACACCAGGATCTTATTACCGTAGTTATTTCACTACTAATATAATGAATATGCTCAAAACTATTGACTATATAGTTTAAAATACAGTAAAACCCTTACGGAAAAAAGTATGTTCCATAAGCTTTTGCTTAAATCAAATTTTTCTGTAACTCACAGCAAACCATAGGAAAAATGATTTTTTATGTAAATCGAAGCAAACCCATAAGAAAATGAATTTTTACGTAACTCGAAGCAAACCCATAGGAAAAAGAATCTTTATGTACCTTGAAACAAACCTATAGGAAATTGTGTAAATCGGGACATTGTTTTAGCATAAAATCATTATGTAAGTTGAATTTTATGTAACTCGAGGCATCTGTAAATTGGAGTTTTACTGTACTCCCTACAGATATGCCATGAAGTTCCATTTTCCTACAGATATGCCATGAAGTTCCATTTTAACATTTAAAAAATTATATCAGAATTGCTAAGAGAACAGACCTGGACTGATAAGTGGGTTCCCCCCCCCCCCTGAAAAGAGGTGCTCAGATAAGTAGAATGGTTGATGTGCTCCAATACAGCAAAGAATGCTACATATGATACTTTTAAGGAAACAGATGAGCAGAAGACCACTAGATGACCCCATAGTACTGTCTGTGATTCCCAGTTGGGACAATCTTGCTTTACAAATGTAATTCAGTTGCTTCTTTTTTTAAATTTGTATCTAGTTACTTTCAAGTTACAGATTATCTAAACCAGGGTTTCCCAACCTTGGGTCCCCAGGTGTTCTTGGACTTCAATTACCAGAAATCCAAGTCAGCACACCAGCTAATCAAATAACTGAATTGCAGCCTCATTCCAAGCAGTGTTACTTAAACAAAGGTTTTGCTAAATTTAGTATGCAAAAAAAAAAAAAAAAACACTGTCGTTTAGGCAAAGAATAGCCTGTGAAACACTACTGTGTTTTCGCAGGGTGCCTTCCCCATTCTATACAACCTCATTGCTGTGAAAACAGCTGTGACTACAAGACACACTAAATGGTGCTGATTAGGCTTTGCTGTAATTTGACCCTCAGTCTGTACAGTATTATAATTGTTTTCACAGTAAATGGCTGCAGATCGATTTGGGAGTTCAATGTTCATATGGTTTACGTGAAGACTGCTGGTAGAAAAATCAATGAAGTTCGGAGTACTTAGGGATTGTTGTGTTGTTGTTGTTGTGTGTGGTTGTTGCTGTTGTTTTATGCTAGAGAGGATTCACTTAAGAAAGCCTTGATGCTGGGAAAGGTGGAGGGCAAAAGAAGAAGGGGGCAGCCAAAAATGAGATGGCTAGATGGTATTGTAGATGCAGTAGGCACAAAGCTGGGTGGGCTGAGGAGGATGGTGGAAGACAGAGGTGCCTTGTGGACAATGGCCCAAAGGGTCGCAAAGGGTTGGAATCGACTGTGCGACTGAACAACAACAATCTCAGGTAGCAGCAGCTGTACTGCAATAAGGAAGCCTGCTTACAATGAAGGCATAAAGTTCACTGTGTTTAATAGGGGTGTGTTCTTCACAGGCTACTGGTAGACACTTGGTCTCTACTCTTCCTGCCTTTCTGTCAGGAAAGAGTGCTTCAATCGTGGCCGCCTTTTGGAGGATCACAGAAAGGATGAAAAATCCCCAATGTGGTTACGTTCTTCTGGTAAGTAGAATGGAATATAAGCTGCTAACATATGAAATCAATGGATCTTAAAACCTATTGATTTAAAACTTAGTATCCAGTGACCAATTGGTCCCTTTCACACAGCAGGTCAGGCTCAGGTTGTGTGACTGGTCCAAAAGTCACCCAGTAAATTCTATCATGAAGTGGGAATTTGAATCCATGTCATCATCCAGCACACTCATTACTATATCACACTTAGTCTCTCTATATTTATTTAAGAACCTAAAGTCTAGTAGATCAGTATTATAATGTGATTTTATATTGTTGTAACCTGCAAATAAAGATGGAGCAGTTGCCATGAAATGACAAACTTAGAGGATGAAAAACAGAAAGCTAAACAATAACTTTTATTATTACTGTTAAAAAAGACAAATTAGTAAAAGGAAAATCCAGTCTCCATCCACGTACAGCTCAACCCAACATTAACTTGTGATTAAACCATATAGCAACACTATCCATAAATGAAGGCATACAGTTCACTACCCACCACTACAGCCTGTCCTCTTTGGAGAAACTTTACTGCTACAAATGGTAAACAACTACCTTGGAGTCTTTGAAGCTATAATAAGAAGGTGCTACATTTTATTCAGGGCATGAAAGGTTATCTCTCCCCCACCCCTCCAAATTTAAGTACAGTTTGGCTTGATGTTTTACCTTCAGTCTGTAAACTGACTGTTGTTTGTAAACTCAATTCCACATGGTGTTTAGGCAGATATTTGCTAACACTTATTCACTTGAACATGACAGACAAATTTATGCTATATATTTATTTTTTAAAATTCAGATGAGTCTGAAAACAAGGAAGGTGATTTGTGAAGAAGTGAGTAGTATATTAGCCAGACTCATTGCAAAATAGATGAGTAAAAGAACTAAAGAAATTGAAAGGAACCGTTGGCTGCAATTTGTATCCGAGAATACTACTGTACGTTTTTTTTCCTGAAGCAGGAAAAATGCCACTGGTGTGAATTTGTTTAAGGTGGATCCCAGCTTGCCATGAAGTGACCCACACACTATGGTTACGGAGCCATCTCCAGCGGCACATATGAGATATGCAAGATTACATACAATGGACTGCCACAGCCTTGAGGATATGGACAAGGTGCGCCTTCACAGACAGTCCATCTGGCATGGCCTCTTCTGCTTCTGATTCCCTCCATGACCATGACCGTTGGGAATCATAAGTGGTTCCTCCTCTGCTCATTTTGCCATTTGGCCCAACATGATGGTTTCCAATGGCATTTCCTCCATTGAGGGGACAATCACCCACCTAAAGGGGCTCATCCACCCGTAGCTGTTGGCCCCTTTAAGGAGTCAGGTTATTTATTTTTATTTATTTTATTTATTTTGTTAAATTTCTATACTGCCCACTCAACCAAGGCCGACTCAGGGTGGTATTTACCGCTGCCCAACACTCGGTATTGAGTCGCTGGCTGTACGGTCTCCTCCATTACTGTAGCAGGATGTCCAGCCAAACATGCAAGGAATATTATATTGATACTGTGAAATAAAGGTTTTATTTATTTTTATTTATTATTTATTTTTTGGGGTATTTATATCTTGCCCTTCTGGCGCAGGCGCCACCCAGAGCGGCTAACAACATAAAAGGAGAAAGCTCTTTAAAACCAAAAGAAAGCAATCTCCACACAACACAATGCATAATATAAAAGATACAATAAAATACCTACACAATCTTAAAAAACCTAGAACCCTCCTGTCCCTCCGTAACCCCTTAAGAGAATAATAGTAAAAGTTAAAAAGATAAAGGTCATAAAAAGAGCATAAAAACAATAAAATAAAAACAATAAAATTGCACTGCAATTTTTATTTCAGTTTATGAATGTATCCCCCCCCCCTTTTTTTTTTAATGGACCCAGGGAAGAAAACCCCAACAAGTGTATTCCACCACAAACTTCACCCACTCAGTACTATTCAAAGTGATTGTACTGAATGTGAGTGAGCTCAAATAGAGACGGCAACTATCTGACAGCTGGAACTAGATCCATTGGCATGAACCCTCAGCTGGGATTGGGAGATCTTTTCTCTTGTTTTTCTAGGATGTTAGCTAAAGTATCCATGCAGACACTAGGTAGTAGGACCCATATAGTTAAGTCTCTGAGCTTACACAAAGTGCCATTCTCAGCAGCAGAGTATTATGCTGAATCTTGAGACAAAACTCCTCCTTTGTCCTGGGATTCTGTTAGTTTTCATACTTTTCTTATGTCTTCCTTAAATAATAGCCATGAACTAATCGAGATGGCTTTCCCCCAGAAGTTTCGAGAAGGTGGTCAGTTCTGTATTTCCTCAATGCTTTCATGCCAGAATGCAGTTGTGAACTAATTTACAGCTTCCCTACAAGAGGGTTCAAAAAATGACCTTAGGCACCATTTTATGCCACCTTATCTCTCATAATACACAGATCACTTACACTACAAGCTATCAACTTCCCTTTCTACCAGACATCTTGACACCCAAGATGTATGCAGCCTGATTTCCTGACAGAGGTGACATAATTCACAGCCGCTAAGTTTTTAGGCCTCTTTGAACTTCATCACAGCTCAGTTATTTTGAAGATTGGACACAGCACATACTGTAAGTAGGGAGAGCAATAAGCAGATACTGTACCTGGTTTCCTGTGAATGAGGGGATGATATCACACAGCCTGCTGCTTTTTCACATTCATTTCTAAGAAAGGGAGCCTGGCAGACCTTCATGCCATGAATGTTTGAGACTTTCATTGATCATTTTCCTGTCCTATACATGCCTGAAGAAGTAATCTTGAATCATAAATGCTCATGCAATGTTTAATTTTTAAAAAAGTGATCCTATAATAAGATACCAAGGGACTGCGGTGGCTCAAGTGGTTGAGACACTGAACTTGATGAGTGGAAGGTCAGCAGATCAGCAATTCGAGACCAGAGTGAGCTCCCAGCTCCTGCCTACCTAATAGTTAAAAAAGCAAGAAATTGCAAGTAGATAAATAGGTACCACTTTGGTGGGAAGGTAACAGCATTCTGTGCACTCTAGTGTCTAGGCACACCTGCCACATGCTCACGAAAGTGTCTGCAGACACAGACAGTCTTGGCTCCTTGGCTATAAATCGAGATGAGCACCAAACCCTAGAGTCAGATAGGACTGGCTTTTGAGCAAGGGCAACCTTTATAAAGGTATCATGCTTCCTCCCACAAATGTAGGTTGATGATATATAGCTTGCCAATTTTATTCTGAGAAGTCTATCTTTCTTGCTTTAGGTTTGATATGTCAAACATTAAAATGGCTAATTATTATTGCACTTCAAGGAGATAAACTAGATTGTATCTACAACACATCTGATGGATGATACTGTTGTCTAAAAGATAACATCTACTGACCAGCCTAATATTAGGGTAAAATATAGGAGCTTATCATTATGCATATACTGTATATCATAATTTACATATGGATAGGATCATTATATAGTAAAACCTTGTCTAAAGAGCTCCTCGCTTAGAAACTAACTCACTTAAGGAGCAGAATTTTCTCTGAATGGTCGCCCTCGCTTAACAACTAAAAACAACCTAAAACTCACTTAACAACTAAATCGGATACTATGAATTTTAGCTTTTTTAAGGCAAGCCAAAAATAAACAATACGTGTTGAGGGATGGGTCATATGTCTTAGACATACTTGCAGAGGCAAAGATAATTGACAGAAACTCCAAGGAATGGGAAGATCTTAAAGAGGAGCTGATAATAGCAGGGGTTTACACAACGTATGACAGGGAAGAGGAAGAACGAATGAAGGATATTAGGGTTGCGTTGTCTGGCCAGGAAGAACTAGGTAGTGTGGAATGATATAATGGCGTAAAATTTGCAATTGAAGTAACTAATGCACAATATAAAGTGATGATAGAATCCTCATGTGGAATTGGTGGCATGAAAAATTAAATAGTATTTAGAATGGGTAATTAGGCAGGAGAAGTGGTGGTTTGGTTTGTGAGTGTAGTCTCCCCTCCCCCCTCCCCCCCCTTGTTTTACAGGGGTGTTTTTCTTTTTCGTTTCGAAATGGTGGGGAGGGTGATGATTTATTGTTTTATGTTTTGTGTTCAACTGTTTTTTTATGTTTTGTGGGTTGGATTAGCACATGCTTGTAGGAGATGGAATTTGTTGCAAGGGAAAAACAATGAAGAATCATGAAATCGATTAGGGTGTTATCATGGAATGTTAAAGGCACGGGCAGTATTATTAAGAGGAAACGTTTAGAAGCGGTAATTAGGAAAGATAGGCCAGATGTGATATGCCTGCAAGAAATGCATCAAAAAAGTGAGGATGTAAATAAATTGTATATAAAGGGGATAGAATATTATGAGAAGGCATTGGGTACGTCTAAGGCAAGAGGGGTTGCCATATTAATATCAAAAAAGTTAGGATTTACAAAAGTAAAGACAGTTGTAGACCCAGAAGGGAGATTTCTTATAACAAGGGGATTTATTAATAATGAGGATATAACCTTTGTTAATGTATACGCGCCAAACGAAAAACAGGAGGAATTTTTAGATAAGGTGTATCAAAGTATAGAATCAGAAAGGGTGTCCAAGTTAATAATGGTTGGAGATTTTAATTTGATCAGATCAGGTTTGGATACTACAAATGTGACTAAACGCACATGTACTAATAGGGTGATGGATAGGTGGTTAAAAATGACGGGACTACAGGATGTTTGGAGGAAAATTAGAGGCTCAGAATGGGGATATACATTTTTTTCGCATGTGCACAATTCTTATTCACGAATTGACTATGTTTTGGCTTCAGAAAGTATGATAGATAAGGTTGAAAATATTGAAATTGGTATGATTAAGGAATCTGATCATGCTAAAATAATTACGGAATTTAAACTAAGTGATGAAAAACAAAAAAGGGGTACATGGAACTATGTTACAAGGTTATATAGAGACCAAAAGAGTAAGGAAATGATAATAAAAAGATGGGAAGAGTGCTGGGAAATTAATGATACAAAGGATGTAAATGATGGAATATTATGGGATACCATGAAGGCAATATTCAGGGGAGAAAGCATTAGGCTCTCTTGTATTAATAATAGGCAAGATAAGGAAAAGCAAAAAGAGTTAGAGGACGAAATAAAGAAATTACAGGGTATTCATGCAAGAACGAGAGATAGGGATATATTCGATAAAATGCAAAAATTAAAAAGAGAATTTATTGAAAAAGATATTGAAAAGGTTAAGAAGAATCTAATTTATTTGAAAAGAGATTACTTCGAGTACAGTAATAAAAATTCTAAGCTATTAGCTAGAGCGGCTGAAGAAAAGAAAGATAAAAGAGGAATTTCAGTTTTGATAGATAAGTATGGCAGAAGGTGCAATAAGTTAGTAGATAAAATTCAAATTGTCAAGGCTTTTTATCAGGAATTGTATTCGAGGAAGGACGTAAATAAGGATGAATTAGAGCGATATCTAGATAAGTGGTCAAGAATAAATTTAAGCTCAGAGCATAGGAGTTACATGGATGAAAAGATAACACAAAAGGAAATAAAGGAGGTCATAAAAAGGTTAAGGATAGGCAAGGCTCCAGGCGAGGATGGTTTATCGGTGGAGTTTTATAAAGACTTTAAAGAGATGTTGTTACCAAAAATGGAAAGGATTTTTAATTATATTTTGGAGGGTTAGGGTTAGGGTTAGGGTTAGGGTTAGGGTTAGGGTTAGGGTTATAATTTTAATTCCAAAGGTAGGGAAAAATCTGGAAAAAATTGAATCCTATAGACCGATTTCCCTGATGAATCAGGACGCAAAAATTTTCACGGCGATTTTAGCTAACAGATTGAATAATTTTAGTGGCAAATACATTAATAAGGATCAAGTGGGATTTATGAGGGATCGGTATATGCCGGATTTGACGAGAAGGATGGTTGACTTGACAATTATTGCTCAGCAACAAGAGGAGCATGTAAGTTTCTTCTCCCTGGATATATTCAAAGCTTTTGACTCGATCCAATGGATAACTATAAAGGAAATTATAAGGCAATATGGATTTGGACAAAAATTTTGTGGGGTAATTGAGCAGTTGTATCAGCAAGGCTCGGCTAGGGTTAAATTAAATGAGGAATTAACAGGGGAGATTAAATTGGAAGCGGGCACAAGGCAAGGAGACCCATTGTCAGCATCTTTATTTATTATGGCCATGGAATTGTTAGCTAATGTAATAAGGGAAGATAAGGAATTAATTGGAATTGAGGGTATAAAAATTAGCCAATATGCTGATGACACCCTAATAACAATAAAAAATCCACAGAATGCACTAGGGAAGATATATGGGCATTTAGAGGAATTTCAAAGGGTGACGGGACTTAAGGTAAACTGGGATAAGTCAGAAGCAATTCTTTTTAATGTGGATTTGGACATACAAGAAAGTTTAAAGGCTAAATTTAAAATACAAATTAGAGATAATATAAAATACCTGGGGATAAACATTTCAAATAAATACGATGATTTAAAGAGGTTAAATTATGATAAATTGGAAAAAGAATTAAAAGAAATGATTTTACGGTATAAGAAGCTAAATTTGTCGTGGTTTGGACGTGTTTCGTTATGTAAAATGAAGCTTTTACCCAAATTAAATTTCTTATTTGATACTCTGCAAATATATATGAAAGAGAAGGAATTAAAGGTTTTTCAAACTATATTAAATAATTTTTGTAACGGTGGAAAAAGGGCCAGGATACCAAAGTTTTTATGGTATTCATCACAAAAAAAGGGCGGGTTAGGAATTCCAAATATTAAAAACTATTATTGGGCATTTCAATTGAAGAATATTTGTAAAATTTTAGTGAAAGAAGAACCAATTTGGGGAAAAATTGAATTGCGAGAGAAACTGGGTGAAGAAATATTAATGTTTTTGGGCAAAGGGAAAGCTAAGATTAATGCTGCAAATAAATTGTTAAAAGCTCTTTTAAAAACTTGGACACTATTGAAAAATAAACTGGCCCCAAGGTTGTCCCCAATATTAGGCTTCAGTGATATGAAATCATTCCCATTGAGAATGGATCGGAGAGTAGAAGAAGTATTGAATAAGAATAAAATAACTTTATTAAAGGATTGGATAGCAGCATGTAGAGACAAGGAAAGAAAGTTAGATAAAGGTAGACAACTTAAATTGAATTGGCTTCAATTGATGTCTATTGACAGTTGGAATAAAAGATATTCAGATGAACTGAGCTTGGATAGGGAGCGGACGAAATTTGAAGAGTTGGTACTTAGTCTAAAAAGTGGGCAGGTAAAAGTTAAGGGGTTAGTAAGCAAAATATATAAGGTTTTAGATGACTCGGATCAGCATCAGAAAGCTTTAAAAGAAACGTGGGAGTTAGATTTGAATATTAAAATTACAGACGAGCAGTGGAATGCTAAATGGAAAAGGAGAATAATGAGGTCTTTGTAAGAATAAAAGAGCACAATTATAAATTACTGTGGAAGTGGTATTTGACTCCGGTACGACTATAGCAAATTGACAATACAAAGTCGAAATTTTGTTGGAGGTGTAAGGTGGAAACTGGAACATATGAACATATGTGGTGAGGGTGTAAAGAGACGAAGTCATTCTGGATGAAGGTGGAACATGAAATTGGGAGAATTCTAGATGTAAGAATGAAATTGGATGTAATTTTAATTTTGTTAACGGATGTGGAGGCGGTAGAGCATCAAAAAAGGGAATTATTAGCAATTATGTTATCTAGTGCTAGACAATGTATAGCGCGATATTGGAAATGTGATGTTACCCCAAAAATAGAGGATTGGTATAAGGAGTTGTGGAATACAGCGTTGAATGATAAGCTCACCTGGGAGTTAAATTTAAGAAAAGGGTTAATTAAAGAAGGCAATTTTCAGGAAATTTGGAAATGTTTGATAGACTATACCTTGATTAATGGTCATGGGTAATTGCCGGTCCCGGATTATATTGCATTTTTGAGACGATAATAGATAAAAGGGGAAATTCTGTCTCCATAGCATTGTATATAGCACGTGGTGATATTTTGTTTTGTTTTTTTTCTTTTTTTTTCTTTTCTCTGCTTATTTATTTTATTGTGCATTTTGTCTTTTCTTTACTTATATTGTTCTGTGTGTTATCCCTTTTTTAATTTTTGGATGTGTATTAAGAAATAAAAATTATAAAAAAACAACTAAATCGGGGTTTGCAATCCCTCTCCCCCCCCTCCTGCCACCAGAAGTCACAATCGGTCACTTACAATGGCGGCAGGGGTGCTTTTTCCAAGTGTTTCGCTTAAAGAGCAACTCGCATAAAAATCAATCCTGTAGAATGCATTATGTTCTTTAAGCAAGGTACCACTGTACTGTACTTGACAATTGTTGTTGTTCAGTCGCACAGTCGACTCCGACCCCTTGCGACCCCATGGACCATTTTCCTCCAGGCGCCTCTGTCCTCCACCATCCCCCTCAGCCCTCCCAGCTCTGTGCCCATTGTGTCTACAATACCATCTAGCCATCTCATCCTTGGCCTCCCCCTTCTTCTTTTGCCCTCCACCTTTCCCAACATCAATGCCTTCTCAAGTGAATCCTCCCTTCTCATTTGATGTCCAAAGTATTTTAGCTTCATCTTTACTATTTGACCTTCCAATGAGCAGTCAGGGTTAATTTCTTCTAAGATTGACCTATTTGTTCTCCTCGCTGTCCAGGGGACTCTCAAAACCCTCCTCCAACACCACATTTCAAAGGCATCTATTCTTCTGCGTTCAGCCTTCCTAATTATCCAGCTCTCACATCCATACATTACTACTGGGAAAACCATTGCTTTGACTATTCTAATTTTTGTTTGCAATGTGATGTCTCTGCTTTTCACTATGTTCCCCAGGTTTCTCATCGCTTGTCTCCCAAGAATCAGTCGCCTTTTTATTTCATGGCTACAATCCCCATCTGCAGTGATCTTTGATCCTAAGAAAGTAAAATCTGTCACTGCTTCTACTTCTTCCCCGTCTATTTTCCAGGAACTGATTGGGCCTGTTGCCATTATCTTGGTTTTCTTGATATTGAGTCTCAAGCCAGCTTTTGCACTCTCCTCCTTCAGCCCAATCAAGAGATTCTTTAGGTCTTCCTCACTTTCTGCCATTAGGGTGGTATCGTCTGCATATCTCAGATTATTGATGTTTCTCCCAGCGATTTTAATCCCATATTGTGATTCCTCCATCCCTGCACTGCGCATTATGTGCTCTGTGTATAGGTTGAATAAGCATGGTGACAAAATGCAGCCTTGTCTTACTCCTTTTCCTATTCCAAACCACTCTGTTATTCCATGTTCTGTCCTAACTGTTGCTTCTTGGTTCATGTACAGATTTCTCAGGAGGCATATGAGGTGCTCTGGTATTCCCATCTCTTTAATTACTTGCCACATCTTGTTGTGGTCCACACAGTCAAATGCCTTAGTGTAGTAAATAAAACAAAAGTAAACTTGTTTCTGGTATTCCTTTGTTTTCTCCATGATCCAGCGTATGTTGAGATGTGGTCTCTAGTCCCCCTGCCTCTTCTGAAACCAGCCTGCACCTCTGGTAATTCTCTCTCCACATGCTGCTGAAGTCTATCCTGTATTATCTTGAGCATCACCTTGCTGGCATGTGGGATGAGCGCGATTGTTCGATAATTTGAACATTCTTTGGCATTGCCCTTTTTTGGGATTGGGACGTATACTGATCTTTTCCAATCCTGTGGCCACTGTTTTGTTTTCCAAATCTGCTGACATATTGAATGCAGTAATTTGACGCCATCATCTTTTAGCGCTTTGAAAAATTCAACTGGGATACCATCATCTCCACTTGCCTTGTTGTTTGCAGTGCTCTTTAGGGCCTTTATGACTTCGCTCTCCAGGATGTCTGGCTCAAGTTCAATTTCTTCATCATTGTGATTATCAGGAGTGTTGAGCTCCTTTTTGTAAAGTTCCTCTGTGTACTCTTTCCATCTTTTCTTAATTTCTTCTGCATCAGCTAGCTCCTTTCCGTCTTTGTCCCTTATCATGGTCATTTTTGCTTTAAATGTTCCCTTGATTTCCCCAATTTTTTTGAAAAGATCTCTGGTTCTGCCTCTTTTGTTGTTTTCCTCCATTTCTCTGCACTGTTCTTTTAGGTAGTTTTCTTATCTCTCCTTGCTTTTCTTTGAAATTCTGTGTTCAAATGATTGTAGTTTTTCCTTTCTCCTTTGACTTTTGCGTTCCTTCTTTCCTCTGCTATTTTAAGAGCCTCATCAGACAACCATTTTGCTTTCTTACTCTTCTTTTCTTTTGGTATGGTTTTCTTTGCTGCTTCCTGTATGATGTCCCTCATCTCCGTCCATAATTCTTCTGGTACTCTGTCTACCGAGTCTAAGCCATTAAATCTGTTCATCACCTCCACCGTGTATTCTTTAGGGATGCTGTCTAGGTGATATCTTTCTGGTCTCCGTGTTTTCCCTATTTTCTTTAGTCTAAGCCTGAATTTTGCGATCAGTAGGTTGTGATCTGAGCCACAGTCTGCTCCAGGTCTTGTTTTTGCTGACTGTATGGAGGTTCTCCATTTTTGGCTGCAGAGTATGTAGTCAATCTGGTTTCGGTGTTGGCCATCTGGTGATGTCCATGTGTAAAGTCGCCTCTTGTGTTGCTGGAAGAGAGTGTTTGCTATGACCAGTGCGTTCTCTTGGCAGAACTCTATCAATCTTTGCCCTGCTTCATTCTGTGTTCCAAGACCAAATTTGCCTGTTATTCCCTCCACTTTTTGATTTCTTACTTTGGCATTCCAGTCTCCTAAGATAATTTGGACATCATTTCTTGGTGTCTGTTCTATGAGGTGTTGTAAGTCCTCATAGAACTGGTCCATTGTGGCTTCATCTGCACCAGTGGTTGGTGCGTATATTTGGATCACAGTGACATTGAAAGGTTTGCCTTGAAATCTGACTGACATTCTGTCATTTTTGAGATTGTATCCCATTACTGCTTTTCTCACTCTTTTACTGACAATTATGGCTACTCCATTTCTTCTAAGGTTTTCTTGCCCACAGTAGTAGATATGATGGTTTCCAGAGCTGAATTCACCCATCCCTGTCCATTTTAGCTCACTGATGCCCAAGATGTCAATGCTTATTCTTTCCATCTCATTTTTTACCACTTCCAGTTTTCCTTGATTCATAGACCTCACATTCCATGTCCCTATGCAGTATTGTTCCCTGCAACACTGTATTTCTCCTCTCCCTTTCGTATCCCTCCCCCTTTTCAGATCTGCTGTGCTGAGCATCCCCTTGTTTTGCCTTTTGTTTAGGTCCATAGGGTTCTCTTGGCAAACTTTGTGGCGTGCCTTGCCGGTCTCTACGCCAGTCTTTTCCCATCACACATGTTATCACAGTTTAAACAGTTTTAAAACAAAGTATTATCACGCACAATATCACAGTTTATCACATAGTATCAAAGTAAAAGTTGAACTAATTAATGAAAGGGAAAGAAAGAAAGAAATAAATAAAGAAAAAGTCCACTATACTTGACAATTGGCACATGCAAACTTCACTGTTATAGGGTGGCCCTGAAAGCATTACCAAGGTGTTCCCAGAAAGAATCAAAATACATTGATGGAGGATTTAATGAACTACAAATGACAGCCAGTTTGTCCTTCTTCTTGTGAAGTTGATGAAAACTTACTACAACAAAGTATGAAGTAAAAGACAGCTTAAGCTGATAGTTCGAACAGGTTTTCCTAAAGTTTAAGGGGAAATGCTTTGTTCTAGGAGACCAACTCGCTGTTTCTAGAGGATTCCTTTATACATCCTTTCCTCATCTTTTTTTTACCCTGATGGCATTCTCTCTAATAATGCCTCTATCTTTTAACAACAGGATAGAACATCCTGGACAATATTATCTCCTGTTTCCAGGGGAGGAACATTATCACATTATTCATTTCCTTGCTAACCATGTGTGTCCTTATATCAGCCCAGCTTGCTGGAGGAAACCCTGTCTCTAGAGTCTGAGGATGCTGCTATACAGAACAGCCCCATCAGGTCACGCATCGATGATCCAGTTTTATTCACAGAGGAATCTCATCTGCCTGTATTGAATGGGCAAAGCAACATCATGCACTTAAAAGACATCCAGAAGGTAACTACTGTATATGACTATATAGAGCTCTGGATCATAAGAACTCCTCTGAGTTATACAGTATGTAAGATATGTACTGACCTACAATTCAGAAGAAATACCAATGATGTAGTGGGAAAAGTGCACTCTCATGTCTCCAAGAGGAACCAGTGAGAAGGGCCAGCTCAAAATATTTTGCTGCCTTTAGCAATGGGCAACATGAAACATCATTCTGCTGGAAGGCCATATATAAAAAGAGTTGACTGGTAGCTGAATCTTATTTCTATACTAGTCTTTCTTTGTCCATGTCAAAAACACCAAAGTTCAATTAATAACTACATCAGATGACACTTGCTCAATGATAATCAACATCAAGAGTAGTTGGAGCAGCTAAAATCAAGTCCTCCATGATATGTATTGAAGGGCATAGAACACAGTGACATAAGTAAGAAGGTTTCTTGTTCTTCTCTGAACTGTGTTTGCATAAAACCCTCATGTTCTTAAATTCACTTTGGTTTTGTCAACTCTAGTTCAGAGCCTATTAAGCTTCTTCTGTGTCTAGGCCAGACAAAACTGCCAAAATGAAGGCATCTTTTGGTGAGTTCATTCTGCAGTTTCCTTCACCTGACCTAGTGTGAGAAATATTAGCAACACAAGGTTGTCGTTACCAGGGTATGCCTGATTGTGGTTCAAAAATACTACAATATTTGAGGCGGCTCCTTCTGTGTACCCCAGCCTATTAAGCAACTTTCAATTAACTCAGATCTCTATGTCCATGATGGCGAACCTTGGCACTCCAGATGTTCTTGGACTTCAATTCCCAGAAGCACAAGCCCCGATGAATCCACATGAAGGGGTTTACTGTGATTCATCCAGCCTGCACCGCCCTCATCACTTCCAGAAGCAGAAGTAAAACATGCTGTATGGAGCAACGAGCGCAGGATAAATTGCAGTAAACCCCTTTGTGTGGATTCACGGGGACTTGGGCTTCTGGGAATTAAAGTCCAAGAACATCTGGAGTGCAAGGTTTGCCATCATGGCTCTATGTTTTCAAGATATGCTTTCCTGGAGTTCTACCCATTTAAAAGTATAGGCAGTTCTTTCTTTCCACGCTACAGTCAAGGCATTTTTCAATGGTTTGAAAGCCATTGAAGGACTTCATCTGTGGCATTGTAAGCCTCCAACGTGCAAACAAACACATGTAAAGGACACCTAAATATAATGTGGTCCATGGTTTGGTCTTTTTCTTCACAGTCACATTAGGGAGAGGACTTCCATCCCCATGTGAACCAGAGTGACTTACATCTACCACAGCCAGTCCTCACTCTGTTCAGCATCCCCACTGCCATCTTGGAAGGGAGAATCCAGCTGGCCGTACACAGGGATTCTTGATTGTGTGATGATGGGGAATTGGAGATAGATGTTGCCTGAGTTCCATCCAGGCATTTGAGATATTAAAATGGTTATTCTGTAGGTTGATTACTCCAAGCAGGGTGTCTAGATTTTAATCATTGGGCTGAGGGGGCAGTTATATTGGAATGGATTGGGAGGAGAGGATTGTTTACAATTTTTATCCATTGGTGTAATAATGGCAGTGATCTTCTTAGTGGTGGTGGTGGTGGTGGAATATGGCTTAAGACGGGGAGCCAGTGGGTGTTTTTTGGTTGAATACAGCCTGTGATGATATGCATTGCCTGATTCAACTGTATGTCTATTAGTCCTGTGTACACTCTTAAGCCAAGATGACCAGCAGTGTTCAGCGACGGAATATGATAATGCTAGGGTGGTGGATCTAAGAACTTGAGCACTGGCAGTGGCACCCCAAGAAGTGCCTGCTAGATTTTGTAAGATGTTGTTTCTGGTTTTAATCTTTGCTGCCACATTGGAGAGGTGGCACTTATAGGTCAAAGATGGCCTGTTTGGTTTCTTGTGTTTCAAATGAGGAAGAGACATATACTGACTTCCAAATCAGAAGAGATACTAATTGTTTAGTGAAACAAGTGTGACTAATTCCTGTGTTGAGCATTTCTACGAAATAGATAGGCCTATCAAAGGAGATTAAGTGAAGATTGACCTTTTCTTTATGGCTTTTTTAGCTTGGACCACACCTACCTCTGCGAGTGATTGGACACCCATGGGACCTCATCTACTGTACAGCAAGAGATGGATTTAGCCTGAAGTCTATGTATCGAAGCATGAACGACTTGGCTTCTCCCATATTATTGGTTATCAGAGATACCGATGGCCAGGTAAGCAGGGAGAGATGTCAGAGGCAGTAAATCACATCTCTTAGCTAGGTAACCAAGATGTTCATGGCAAGTGAGAATGGGAGTTAACTGAGGATCTAACTATACTTTCATAAGAATGTGTATTCCTAGCGATTAGTCAACTTTTCTGCCCACAATTCATTCTCCACAGTGATGCATGCCTTGGCAGTCAGACTTGCAAATTTACCCTGTTTTACCTCCAATGATCAATCACAAAAGCATGTTCTATCCAAGATATAGAGCTAAGAAAGCTCTTCAAGTGATTTTTCATCACTTGAAAGAGAACATCTTTTAAATGCATGCTTTTAGTTTTATACTCACACATAGGGCTCCTACTTGCAGCTATACAAATTAGGGAGATAATTTTTCCCCTCCTCTGCAAAACAACTGATTTTTGTTGACTCATGAGATCCTACATGCATGGGCTGGAGATGCTGTTATCTGGAGACCTCAGTGAACTGCAAGCAATGATTTTGGGAAATACTCAAAATGAAAAGGTCTGCTGGCTGCTTCTTGTGCAACAAAGAATGTAACTCCTTGATCTATAGTAGATCTGTTCTTTTAGATGTAACTAATCCCTGTATATGATTCACAGACTGTAGTATCTGCTACAGAGACTGCTCTGTCCCCTGAGGCATCATTTTGCCCAATATATTTGCTCATCCTTGAGCACTATTTTGAACTTGACTCAAATTGAATATCAATTTGGATATTAGTAGTCAGCAGCACATTTCAAAATTCTGATGTCCAGCCACCCTATGCTGAGTAGTCATGCACTTCTGTAAGTTAAATCCCTGCCTGAAATCCTAGGCTAATTTATGACCTTCATCACAGGAGAGAGAATGGTACTTTCAGAAAGATCCCCAGGTTTGAATAAGAACTTGGAAAGAGATGTTATGACAACTCTGGCACCTGTATCCATGGTAACAATATAAATAGGTGGGTCCATGCTCCATGCTTTGCTTGCAAATTAAAACAACTCTCTCATTTGCATCTTTTCCAGATTTTTGGGGCCTTTTCTTCTACACCCATCCATGTTAGTAGCTGCTTTTATGGAAATGGAGAAACATTTCTCTTCTCCTTCACACCACAATTAAAGGTGATTAAAATATATATGTAAACAGATGGTCAAGCAGCTATACTACTTGTAGTATAAGGCTACATTCCTATACAAACAGTCCTGAGAGTACTGTAAGTGCTATTAAGCTCAGCAGAAAATGCACCTGCATTATGTATGCTGATGATTACACTAAGATATTGCACTTCTTTTACATTAGATTTGTGTCTGAATCATAAATCAGATTGTATTTTCAGATATACAAGAGATAATTGCAGAGTTAGAATTTTTTTTGTCCTGAGAGTTAAATTTTAATTTGCAAAGGGTCTACATGGCACAGCCAATGCAGTTTCAGTATTTCCTTACCAAGCAAACAAAGCAATATGGTTGACTGTTTGATTACTTGAATGGTAAGTACTGTAACTGTCCAACACCTCAATAGCTTCCTAGCATTTAAAAACCCTCTTCCCTCTGAAAACAGGCAAAAAAAAAACTTACCACAGAATAAAGGGTCCCCAATCCTGGCTTCACATGTGTAAGTGATGATAGAATGTTTAATAAAGTGAACCAAATTATAACGGGCTTGCAGCAGATTTTTAAAAACAATGCCACAACATATGCTTTTGCATACATACATACAGTAGTAATGTATGGCTGTGAAAGCTGGGCCATAAGGAAGGCTGAGTGCAGAATAATAGACACCTTTGAACTGTGGTGCTGGTGGAGACACTTGAAAGTCCCCTGGACTGCAAGGAGATCAAATCAGGCAATCCTGAAGGGAATCAACCCTGACTGCTCATGGGAGGGACAAATATTGAAGCTGAAGCTCAAGTACTTTTGCCACCAAATGAAAAGAGAGGACTTACTTAAGAAGGGCTTGATGCTGGGAAAGATCAAAGGCAAAAGGAGAAGGTGGTGGCAGAAGAGGAGGTGGCTGATGACATCGTTGACGCAATGGGCGTAGACCTGTGTGGGCTATGGAGGATAGGGGAACCTGGTGTGTAGTGGTCCATGGAGTCACAAAGGGTCGGACTCGACTGTGTGACTGAACAACAAAAATGCTTTCGCACATTAGCTGCTGGAGAACTGGAAATAGGAACATAAACAGCTGAAACTTGTGTCATAATGGCAGTGTTCTCATCAGCAATTGATAGGCCTTGTTTTAACAGAAAGTTGGTCTAGAAGGGCATTTGATCTGATCCACCAGGGTTCGTCTGTCTTTAGCTGTAGTGCGGCACTTTTTATTACCAAAAGCTTAACAATATTTTCCCCCTCTCACTCTAGGTATTTAAGTGGACAGGCAAAAATACCTTCTTTATGAAAGGAGACGCAGATGCCCTTGCAATTGGTGGAGGCAGGTGTGTAGCTGTGAAAGGTAGCAAGACAGGCACACCTCATTACATAAAAGTAAATGTTCACCTTTGACACAGAGACCCTCTTAGTATTTCTCAATGTCATTCTATCACATTGAACACGGGTATCCACTGTTCTTGTCCTACCCTATCCCCTTTGATCAATATAGTTAATATCCAATAAAACAGAATAATACTTTCCTGTGGATTGAGTGGACATTGAAAACAATGTTTTCGTGAACATTACCACTTAACCTGGATTCAGTCTGCTCATCTTCCACAGTAGTACTTTTCAGCTATCCTGAGTTGTTATGCATGCAGGTGTTGGAAGAAGACTGCTAGAAACCAAAATCTGGCTTACTGAAAAGTTCCGAAGTGTTTATATATGAGCAGAATAATTCCTGGGAGTACATAGTCACTATGCCTTTACAGAAGTAAAGGTAAAGGTTTCCCTTGCTCAAAAGCCAATCCTATCCAACTCTAGGTTTCAGTGCTCATCTTTGTTTCAAAGCTGAAGAGCCAGCACTGTCTGCTTCTGCAGACGTTTCCGTGGTCATGTGGCAGGCATGCATGACTAGACACTGGAGTGCACGAAACGCTGTTACCTTCCCACCGAAGTGGTCCCTGTTTATCTACTTACAATTTCTTGTTTTCAAACTGCTAGTTTGGCAGGCGCTGGGACAAAGATGGGAGCTCATTCTGTCTTGCAGTACTCAGGAATCGAACTGCTGACCTTCCACCTCCCAGTCAGCATCTTAGCCACTTGTGCCACTGCATTCCTCTGCATTACAGAAGTAGCAAAGAATAATCAGCTTTTCTGGGCAAAGCCAAACTCATTGTAAAGCCTTTCAGAACAAAGCACACAACCCACTAATGACCCTGCTCAAATCAGCCCAAGTAGGAGAAAGCAGGTACATAGTTCTGAGTTCCCTATGGAGCAAACTGTTCCAGATGACTCAGGTTAAAACTCCCATTTTATCACATTTAATAAGAACTTCCATTTTTCAACACTGCTAACCTCACCGCTGTCTTCTTCCTCATTTACAGTGGCAGATTTGGCTTGTGGCTAGATGGAGACCTGAACCATGGAGGAAGCCACCCCTGTGAGACATTCAACAACGAGGCATTATCTCTTAGAGAGGAATTTGTCATCCAAGATTTGGAAGTCTGGGCACTCTCTTAATCCAAAGAGAACGAAATATATTAGATTTCTCATTGTGTGGACATTACGTGTGCAATGGAAACATCAGCCAGTAGACCTCCTGCAGTGACTTCAGAAATTTTCTTCAAATGACCATAAATTTGTTGTGGATTCTTTGTGTGTCCAGTAAGCAGAGAAAAAAAGGATGATGGATTGACCTTCTAGTTTCCACATATTCTAATCCCCTCTGACCCTATAATGGTGGAGCTCAGGAGTTTACTTCTTAATTGTCCTGCTGTTTAAAACATGCAGGTATTTGTTGCAATTTGTCAGGAAAAAATACTGCTACGAATACCTCATTGTCTAAACACCAACCCCTTTATAGATCAAGCTACTGTCCTCACCTGAAGATCTCATTGTTCTCCTAATTCCTATAGCTCTTGCTGCGAGTAGAATATTTGTAGATATTAGAATGGGGAAATTGAAGAGCTATTCATAGTAGTACATCATAGCTGTACATGACATACCCCTTTTATGGTCACTAATGCAACCATAAATTTATATCCCTCCTTATTACTCTTTGATGACACCACCACATAGCCTTTTTTAAAATTAGATCCTTCCATGAAAAAAGGATCCTGAGACCAGGGGTGTGCTGGGCACTTTGGGAGGGCAGTGGACAGGAAGTGATGGAGCGCCTGTTTAGCGGGAGAGAAATTCCATACATTCCCATTACCTCTGCCTGCCTCGGGGGGGGGGGTGCCAGTTGCTGGGGCGCACTGGGATGAGTCCCTGTATCCCTGTGGGCCAGCACACCACTGCCTGAAAACCACTCAATTGCACTTAAAGCTAGTATTTATTCATATTAACCAAAAAAACTCTGATGTGTCAAACAATATTATCTTTACTGACGGGATCAAAGATGTTTTATGATTCAGATTGGTAAACTGCATATACAGGTAGCCCTCTCAAATCTGTGGTCTCAGTATCCAGTTTGTTGTCTGCAGAAGCTGACCACTAGAGGCCACTGTCTGCAATGTAAAATATAAGGTTTGCTGTTATCCACTGTTTCAGGTATCTGTTGTCTCAGAATGTATCCATTGTGGATACAGGGGAGAAGGCGACGGCGACATGATCTGTAGGAACATGAATGGTTTTAGCTGTAATCAGTCTTTTTTTCTTCCCTCTTTATCTAAAAAGCATATTTGGGAACAATTATATGTGCATTTAAACAAGACTGGACAATCCTTCCCCTTCTTTTTATGGGAAATTTCACTTTTCTAGCACTTCATTCAAAATATGTTGTTTTTAGTAGATCAACTAAACATCCTATCTAACATACTTTGAATCTGTAATAGAATATGGTGTCACCAAAACCTGTTGGTTACTACCTGTGACAACAAGGGTGAATGATAAAGTTAAGAGACTAAGTGTTTCCTATCGCACCATTTCAGTGTAAGAGCACTTACAAAGCATTTTTTAAAAAAAACAATTAAAACAATTTTAAAAGATTGTCTCAAGACCAGCCAGCATTGCCTGCCATTGGATGAGTATCTCCTTTTATATTATTCACTTTTGAGTGATTCATGTATGCATACCCAAAAACTGAGGCCTCAAACAATAACTTGCAAATGTGAAGGTAGTTTTCATATCTGCAAGCTATTGTTTGAGGACTCAGAAGGAGCCAAGGTGGTGCAGTGGTTAAACTCCTGTACGGCAGCTAAAAGTTTGTGAGTTCAATTCTAACAGGGATCAAGCTTGACTTAGCCTTCCATCCTTCTGACGTCTGTAAAATGAGTACCCAGCATGTTGGGGTCAAAATGCTAATTAACCTGTGAACCACCCAGAGAGTGCTCTAAGTGCTATGGGGTGGTATATAAGTGTGATTGCTATTGCTAATTGCTATTCTAAATAAAACACCAGGTAAAGAACTTGCATGCCTTTAAGAATAATTTTTCAATAGTGTTTCCCCTTTCTTCCTTGAGTAATCAACTGAAAAAATACTGACCATTCTCAAAAGGGACCTGTAATCAGTTTCATCAGTGTCCACTTAGTTTTCATCTTGGTTTTTGAAAATGTGCTTGAGAATTAAAAAACAACAACACTGACCTCCCTGTTTGAGACACTGGAAAGGGATATAAAACATTATTCCTTTGGAGCAGGCCTCCTTATCACTTCACTGGGACAAGATATTGCAATAAAGATGCTAGATCACAGTAATGGCTAGCAAAGCATTTTAAAATATTTTCAGTACTAGAATTTAGTAGGAAAAACCAATAATTATTTCAAAAAGAACTGCGGCTGAATTGTGTTCAAAGGTGTTTTGCTTTTTAATCAGCATATGTGGGAATTTTCAGTTTTTTAAATGGGGGGAGGTATTGTTAAATATGTAACTAAAACAAAGTAAGAAGCATTAAGAAAAGTGTTTCCCAACCTTAGATTTTTGGACTACAATTCCCAGAAGCCTAAGTCAATTCCCCAAAGCACTGATCAACCAATGTACTGACTTAGACATCTGGGAATTGAAGTCTCCCTGTGGGGTGTGGGTCCCTTGTTGGGAAACACTGATTTAGATTGTACCAGTAAAGTAGAGCTAGTACAACTATGTCAGAACTGCATACTGTCCATAACCCTCACTCTACAACCTCCCAACTATCCCTCCACTTAGGGTTGCTATACATCATGGAAAACCGGGATTGTCCTGATTTCAAGGTCGAAAAAATTGTCCCATCCAGTTCAATAAAAATCATGTTAAAGTCCCAGATTTTTACACTCCCATTAAACCACAGCAGTTACAATAGTCTTTAAGGTGCCACAAGGGGGAGCTGGCTTTTTGTTGTTTACTCTCTGATATCCCCTCCCTCGTTTCCTTTCTATGATAGGATCACTGCTCGCGCACGTGGGCTCTCAGCCAGGCAATTGTTGTTGGCGACAAGTGGGCAGGAAGGCTGTTGGGGCTGATGGGATCAGCCTTGGGGGGATCTGGCGCCAATGGCATAAAGTCATCTGTTCTTCGCCATCCCATGGAGACCTTCCTGCCTCAGTACCGGCAATGGTGAGCATGCTCATGCTGGAGGGGGAAAACGTGCTTTAGAGGAGGGCTCAGAGAACCGCCACCTTATTTCACTCCCACCCCCGTGAGCAAAATAAACCCATGCACTGACCGTGTTTGAAACACATAGCAGGGGACAGTAGGTAGTTGGGTGGAAAGATGCATTGATGGTGCCTGTAGAGCAATCTTTTTGTATCTTTCCATGGGCTTCCTGTTTCCCCTCCCTCTATTAGGAACAAGCTTAATTTACTTCCCCCCCCAGGTAGATAACCCACCCATTTTTGTCAAGTATACTTCTGTCCCAGTTTTATTGCAGAGAATTATGGCAACTCTACCACCACTGCTAGAAATGGAGCAAATACCTCATTTCTGTCAGTCAGCCTACAAAAAAAATGAAGAACAACATTTCTGGAAGTTAATGCTGCTTGCTATAGCAGTATGTTGGCAGCAAATCACCCATTGACAATTGTGGAAGGGTTCCAGGAATTTGAGGTAGTTCCTGTAGCTTGAAGTCTACTCTTTTAATGGAATGGTAGAAATGAGCCCAATTAATATCTAAAACACATTGGACATTTCTGTAGTCTTTGAAATGGAAACTTGGTTAAGTTTTAGAAACTTGTTATAATGAAACCCCAGACTATATTATAGAGTGTACGCTAGGTAGAACTGGCTACGCTATCTATACCTATAAGAAAGGGGTGTGGCCGTGCATGTGTGGAATGCATGTCCACACCCATCCAGCCTATCCCGTGATGCGCTGTGCACACATACCTTGCCCAACTGTGATCATCGCTGCAAGTATCCCAAGGCCACGGGTGGGTCCTCCGTCCCACAAACAGAACAAGTACACATTCCAGCGCCCCCCGCACCATGCCCCAGCCAATCCGAGAGGCCACGCGACAAAAAAACAAACGGTTGCAGAACGCCGAAAAACTCCAACTCCAAAGAGCAGCGGCACCTGGTCAGGAATGGCGGTGGGGGAAACTGCCTCCGGGAACCATCCACACACCACCCTTGCCTGGACCACAAGAAGACAGGGTGAGTGCAAACACACACACACACCCAGCGCAACATACCTTCCCTGGGCCAGTCTCTCTCTCCCACCACCTCCATGAGCCTCCCTTCTTCAGCGAAGCCTTTCAGAGGAGGAGGAGGAGTGTAGGTACTCTTCCGTCCCGTTCCCATACCCAAGGCTCCACCAAAGAATGGAGGCTCACGGAGGAGGCGGAGATCAAAACAAGCCCAGGGATGGTATGTCAGGCTGGATACAGGGACTGACGGTTGGGGACGACAGCGGGCCCATTTCCCAGTCACACGCCCCCCCTACCCAAAAAGAAAAGAGTGCATACCCGCCCCCTTAACCCCCCAAAACTGCATACCCAGCCCCCCAGCCCCAACCCTTCTCCCAAAGAACAGGCGTTGTTGATGAAGTAAAGATGTTTGTTGTTCTCGAAGCATATTGTAGAAATAACCGTTCTTCCGTTGGTTCAGGATACATAGTAACAAAAAATACAAATCAAAAAGGACGTTTAGGGAAATCCACACTCAGGACTTCCCCCAGAAACAAAAGGGAAATCTGACTAATCTACAGGTAATCATGACTAAGCTTGGGTTGGAGTCGGGACTCGGTGTTAGAGTCCCCCTCTCCCCTTCTGAGGTGTAGCTCTCAGAAACCCCAAACACTCACTCTAACTCCCAAACCCATGTGCCTATAGGAAAGACATGAGCTTGGCCCTCCTAATTAGCATACAGCCAATTAGAGCCCAGGGTTTGTATAAACAACCACTGGTTCCCATAACAAATGTCTGGTGTTCCCAGGCTCTGATGTTGACATAAACAGACATTCCAGACCTGGGGAAGAAGACAAAACATAGGCCTAAAGCTTTGAGAAGCTTCTACAAGCCCATCTGCTTGATAAGCACAGCAGAAAGAATTATGAGGCCTTTGCAAAGAAGCAAAGCTACATTCTAAGACAGTTTAAAAACCAAAAAGACTCCATGTTGAATAACTTGTGACCCATTCCATCACAGTATGTTAGACAGATTTAGTTCTGTTTGGGAAATGGGTTTAATGTCTGTTTCTAGGGTATGTCTCTAGGGTATTTCTTTTTTTCAACAAATGTGATTCTGTTTTTATAACAGTGTGTGGGTGTTGCTATAGTCCCTTGGCTGAGGAAGCTTGAGCCTTGAAAATCCTCAGGAGGTTGAAGGGTTGTTTGATCCAACCCATGCAAAAGCCAAGTCAGACTTCCCTAGTCCAGGGCTTGTGACTGGGGCCTTGGCATCCCAAGGGCAACACAGGATGAGCAAGAGGGAGCCTGGGCAGCAGGGTTCTGCCAGGTGGCGTATCTCCCTCTGACCGGGGTTGGAGTGGCAGGGGGAGACTCTGACAGTTGCAACTGGAGTAGGTGCATTGCCTCAGTGAAGATTTGGTGACTCAATAGCCATTATGTTCCATTGATAGTCTTAGCAGACCTCATATATTAAATAGATGCAGATTCTTCCATTATGTTCCAACTGCACAGTTCAAATGTGCCCAAGACTGAACATTTGCTTTATATAAATTGGTACCATATGGCAGATTTGAATGACCAGTCAAGATAAGCATCAACCATTAAATTTTTTATTACTAAGCCAAAATTTATACAAAGCTTCACATTTGGAGATGCAAAATACAATATTTGTAACATTTACAATTTCAGAAATCCAGTACTTTTGTGTGTAGCTTTGCCTCTTTTACATTAAGGTATAATTTAAAAATAAACATGTAACAGTGGATGCAAAAAAAGATCAAATTCAAAATTTGCAGAACATAACTCATTCTGGAGACTTTTTATAGTCTAGTCCATGCTCTATACAGTGCTGAGCATGTAGTGCCTTCCTGAATGCACATAGAAGAGAACTCTGCAGTTATAAGTAAACAACCTGCCCTTTCAGAATTGGATGCAGTGTGCTGATAGAAGAGGGGAAAGGACTCACTAATGTATAATACCCTGAATGTTTTAACACAGATCTGTAACATAGGTTAGGTCTTTAATATAAGTATACAGCCATAACTCTAAAGCACAGCTCTCACTGGATAAAAGTGCCTTATAACAATTGCTCAATGTGTAAGCAGTCATACAAGAAACTGCACTAAGGGTCAGTGAGAATCACCTTCCACTGTTCAACAGCAACCTATTTTACTCCCAAATTTGAAACCGAGTTCTAACATTTAGCAGCACATTTATCATATACAAATCACATTTTTCTCAACACAAAATGCACATCACGGAATTCAAACAAATATACTATTCTTATCTGTGGAAATAGGCGATATTGACCAAAGTCCTGTGCTTAGCAGGGAAAATTACACTAGAGTAGGCCTCTAGTGAATTAATGGGGATTTAGTGAGCCCACTCCTCCATATGTTCCATTGATTCAAAAGAAATGACTCCCAACTATAATTTACAATGCTAAAGTAAGCCACAGTTAAAGTAAGCCCCTTTGAGCCTATGGAGCAGTTAAGCTCACAAAATCCCATTTGATTCAGTGGGCCTAACTCTAGTGTTCTTCACTACTAAGCAACAGGATTTTTGGCCACTATACAATTTATAATAGCACAGCAAGTACCATCAAAAAGTGTCGATATTTCATTGTGAGGAGACGTCACCTCAGAAGAGAACATCCAGACAGTTCCTCCTGCTCTCTTGAACCTTAGCTCTGACATCAATATAACTTGGGGGTGTGTGTTAAAGAAAAAGGAATGGATCACAACGTGCAGATCACTAAGCGTTGTTTCTTTAGTCCCAAGAAAAAAGACTAATACATCATAAGGGTAAAATGGCATCCCCCATAACAGTTCCAATGGGAGGGAAATCATTAAAACAAAGCAAAACAAAAGACATCAACTCCACAATATGAAAACAAGGCAAGAAAAAACTTTTTGTCTTTTACTCATCTTTTACTCCTAGGCAGAAACCTAGGAGAGCCCTGGACTGTTTTGCACTACTCATTCTAGCAAGTATGAAACCTAGGAGGCAAATTCCCCTACTGTAAAATATAGATCTTCCTTTAAGATTTTCAAATATGTTTTGCATTTAGATACATTCAAAGGCTTATCTACCATATGCTTAGTAGTTTTCCTATTGTCAATATTTCCTTTGGTTATTAAAAAGATAAGCAGCAAAGTTTCAGAAAACATTAAATATTTTTATTTTATTTTAATGCACATTCAGCTGTCTCATGATTGAAGGGAACAAAGAGGGTTTTCTAAGAAACCATACATTTTTATAACACAAAAGTGGAATAAACTCATTTCTACTCACTGTCAAAAGAGAATGGTGCTTATATAAGGTTTGTATAACATGTGGCTAAGTGCACAACTGAGGCATACCTCAGAGCACAATTAGCCATGGCAAATCGCATAAATCTTACGTAAACAACCAAAAGGATTGAGCCCATTTTTAACTAGTGTTTTCTCTCAGTAAATAAACTATAACGTTTTGTTGATTTTATGAAAACAAGGAGGAACTTGGTTATATCTTGACAGATTATCATGTGGAAACCTCAGCTTTAAAATGTTTATGCTAAGATGTTTTCCCACAACAGCTTTCCAGAAGGAACTATGCAGATTTATTCTGTTATTTAACAAAATGTTCTTATTTGGGAAAAAGTAGATAAAATGTTGCCCATATTGTTTACATGCTATCTATCTATCTATCTATCTATCTATCTATCTATCTATCTATCTATCTATCTATCTATCTATCTATTTAAAAACCCTGTTGATAATTCAGTCATTAAAAAGTCTGGATTTGACCTTTGAAGTGTTGCTGTTTTGATGTGCACTATTATTTTCATCATCTTCACCTGAGTTCCAGTCTGCCTTCATTGGCGTAAGTTCAGGGGCAACCACATCACCATCCTATTAAAGTATCAAATTGAAGAAAAGAAATTTAGGATTCCGCTGGAAGGCAACTGTTCAGTCTCCTTTGACAGGTGGAATAAGACATCAAGCAGTATCTTCATACTACAGGTATGATTACTAAAGGTATGCAGGCTCTCCTATCAAGGAAATTCCAGGAGTTGCAATCCTAAAGCACAAATCTGCACACCTCTACTTCACACACTATTTTCCAAGAAGAAACTACAACTAGTTTTAATGGGGTTTTAATTGGTTTTTAAAATGTGACTGGTTTTATTTTCTGTGAGCCGCCCAGAGTCTTCGGAGTTGGGCGGAAATAGAAATAGAAAAATATCAGTGTCCAAAATCCTATCAATTTTTACAAGATGCTGAACTTGTTGATTGGAAGGTCAGCAGTTCAATACCCAAGTGCAGCACAAAATAGTGAGCTCCCGTCCCTGTCCCAGCTCCTGCCAACCTAGTAGCCTAAAAGCAAGAAATTGCAAGTAGATAAATAGGTACCATTTTGGTGGGAAGGTAAGAGGGTTCCGTCCGGTGTCTATTCATGCCTGCCACATGACCACGGAAACATCTGCACACGCAGACAGTGCTGGCTCTTTGGCTGTAAATGGAGATGAGCACTGAACCCTAGAGTCAGATATAACTGGCTTTCAGTTAAGGGGGACCTTTACCCTTTCCAAAGAGCTACTGCAGATGTTGTTGCAGCTAAATGACAAAAGTGCTTGTTTTCTGTCAAATCATTCTCAAAGATGTACACCTCATATGCATTTGGCATACATGTGGCACCTTGCAATTAGCTGAAATTAGCTGCAATAACTTCTGCCCTTGTTCTTACACGTATGTAAATATTCAGTAAGATTCTGGACATTTGCAGGTATACACACACTGTTCTTTCATCCCCAACTGAGGAAAAAGCAATGGGTGAATAATGCTGTTTCATATTCGTTTAAAGTGACATCGCCTCCCTCCTTGGCAGAAATACCACCATTTAATTTTATACAGTTAATATTTTAATTGGGAAGTACACAAAACACATCACACATCACTCTTGAAGAACACTGGGGTTAGGGGCAGCAGACCTCAGTGTAGATCAATATCAATATACAGTGGAATTCCTGATAACATCTGATCCTGTTAACGTCAAATCCGCATAACGTTGCGTTTGTTATACACCACGTGATGCTCTGGATAACGACGCAACAAGGCTAAAAACGGACATTATGCAGAGCATCTCCATAGGAGATCCCGGATAACAACATTTTTTGGACATTTTTGTGACTTTATCTGGAGCGTCTCCCATAGGGACCGCATACAGTCAAAATCCGGTTAACGACCAGACTTGTGGAACCAAGTTTAGACGTTATCAGGAGCTCTACGGTACCTGTATAACTCTGATCACCCCACTAAAACAGAAAAGACCTCTACTGGAGAGGGAAAATGGAGGCACACCGCTTCTCCCCCCACAACAGAAGAGCTAGTATGCCTCAACACCCTCCCTGGCTGGCTTGTGGAGCCACCATGTCAGGAGAGCCACCCAGTATTTATTAGAATAGTTAACTATTTCTTTATTTATTTGAGGAGAAGAACCAAAACAGAGCAACTGGGACCCATGCAATAATTCAAAGGAGGACAGCAGACTCAAAACATTTAATTGGTGAAAATGTTTTTATAGCTATTTTTATAATGCAGTCGGAAACACTGCATTGTAATTCCTTCTGAAATATTTCTGGAATTGTCAGCTGAAGAAATATGGAATGAAGACAGATTTATAGAGACATTTTAATAAACCAGATTTTAAAAATCAAGTTTTTTGGATTGTTGTATCTGAATATCATTAATACTGAAACAGCATATTAAAAAAACCCAAAAGTGTGTTCTTTTCTCATACTCCCTAAAATATGGGTGGCCAATTGTGACTCTCCAGTTCTCAGAATGTCTCCCATCAGCATTATGCTGATAGAATCAACAATGAAGTATGCTTTGAGTTGCAAGTCAGCAACATCTAGAGCAGGGATGCCCAAACTTTTCAGGCTGTGGGACGGTCAAACGGTGCAGGGGGTCGGTCACTATGGCCCAGGGACCGGATCTGGCCTCCTATGCCAATTCATCCAGTCTGTGAAGCCCTCATCGCTCCCAGGAACAGAAGTAAAACGTGCCCATAGTTTGGGCACCCCTGATCTAGAGGACCACATTTGCTCATACCTACACTTAAAAACAAAAAAGTGCTTCAGAATACAAAGAAATAACAGCAGAGGAACAAAAGAGATCTCAAGAAGTCAACCAGACTAGCAACTATACATACTGTACATACTCAAAAATGACTTCTACTGTTTTTCAGATCTGGCAATGACAATACTCCAAATATATAACCTGTAAAAACCTACAGATTTCTTACCTGTGGTTTTGTGAAATTCTTGTTTATACACCACTGAACGAAATGTTTTGTAGCGAGGCAGATAATCTTTTTATCAGTTTTCTTACAATAAACCCTTATTTGTTGTTCTGCAAATTTTTCTGGCAGAAGCTTTGAAACCTGAAGACAGAAGGCAAACAGAAATCACATCTCTCTCATTTTACCACCTTTTCAGTGCAAACTAGTGAAAATCTTAATGGTGATTTTCATGTGCGTAAGTGACATATCAGTTGTGGCAGGACCTGGTGCTGGTTGTGTTCATTTTCATACGCCTGGGTGTACAATTGGCACACAACCAGGAACAACCTTATTAATTGGCAGCAATCCGCTTCAGAAAGAGCCGCCTTGAAGACTGTGGTATTTTTGAAGCACTAGCAGGCATACATTGGGAATTGCAACCTTGTTGTGCCGGCTAATCTTTCCCACACTAGGTCATGCAAAAGGTACTTCAGAATTAATTCTCAAAAGGTGGTTTCATTTTGAAAGTTTTAAGTCTGACCTAGACATGAAAGAAGAATTTGCTTCAACAACTTACATTATTTAACTATATAGGTACCAACAGAGATGTGGCCAAAGGACTTTTCATCATTCCATCTTTACTAAAGCAGTGCTCCAAACTGACATAAAACCAATAATGCTCATTTAGAAGAATGCTAAGGCTCAATGAAACTTTTTCTTTCTTTCTTTCTTTCTTTCCCTTTCTTTAATTAGTTCAACTTTTACTTTGATACTATGTGATAAACTGTGATATTATGCATGATAATACTTTATTTTAAAACTGTTTAAACTGTGATAACATGTGTGATGGGAAAAGACTGGCAAGGCACACCACAAAGTTTGCCAAGAGAACCAAAACAAAAGGCAAAACAAGGGGATGCTCAGCACAGCAGATCTGAAAAGGGGGAGGGATACGAAAGGGGGAGGAGAAATACAGTGTTGCAGGGAACAATACTGCATAGGGACATGGAATATGAGGTCTATGAATCAAGGAAAACTGGAAGTAGTTAAAAATGAGATGGAAAGAATAAGCATTGACATCCTGGGCATCAGTGAATTAAAATGAACAGGGATGGGTGAATTCAGCTCTGGAAACCATCATATCTACTACTGTGGGCAAGAAAACCTCAGAAAAAATGGAGTAGCCATAATTGTCAACAAAATAGTGAGGAAAGCAGTAATGGGATACAACATCAAAAATGATAGAATGATGTCAGTCAGAATCCAAGGCAAACCTTTCAATATCACTGTAATCCAAGTCTATGCACCAACCACTAGTGCAGATGAAGCCACAGTTGACCAGTTCTATGAGGACCTACAACACCTCATAGAACAGACACCAAGAAATGATGTCCACATTATCTTAGGAGATTGGAATGCCAAAGTAGGAAATCAAAAAGTAAATGAAATAACAGGCAAGTTTGGTCTTGGAACACAGAATGAAGCAGGGCAAAGATTGATAGAGTTCTGCCAAGAGAATGCACTAGTCATAGCAAACACCCTCTTCCAGCAACACAAGAGGCGACTTTACACATGGACGTCACCAGATGGCCAGCATCGAAATCAGATTGATTACATACTCTGCAGTCAAAGATGGAGAACCTCCATTCAGTCAGCAAAAACAAGACCTGTGGCTCAGATCACAACCTACTGATCGCAAAATTCAGGCTTAGACTAAAGAAAATGGGGAAAACAATTAGACCAGACAGATATGACCTACACAACATCCCTAAAGAATACACGGTGGAGGTCATGAACAGATTTAATGTCCTGTACCTGATAGACAGAGTACCAGAAGAATTATGGACAGAGACGCAGGACATCATGCAGGAGGCAGCAAGAGAAACCGTACCAAAAGAAAAGAAGCATAAGAAAGCAAAGTGGTTGTCTGATGAGGCTCTTAAAATAGCAGAGGAAAGAAGGAATGCAAAAGTCCAAGGAGAAAGGAAAAAATACAACCATCTGAATACAGAATTTCAAAGAAAAGCAAGGAGAGATAAGGAAAAATACCTGAATGAACAGTGCAAAGAAATGAAGGAAAACAACAAAAGAGGCAGGACTAGAGATCTTTTGAAAAAAATTGGGGAAATCAAGGGAACATTTAAAGCAAAAATGAACATGATAAGGGACAAAGATGGAAAAGAGTTAGCTGAAGCAGAAGAGATCAAAAAAAGATGGCAAGAGCACACAGAGGAACTCTACAAAAAGGACCTCAACACTCCTGATAATAACAATAATGAGAAATTTGAACTTGAACCAGACATTCTGGAGAGTGAAGTCAGAAAGGCCCTAAAAAGCACTGCAAACAATAAAGCTAGATGGTATCCCACTTGAATTTTTCAAAGCCCTAAAAGATGATGGAATCAAACTACTGCATTCAATATGCCAGCAAATTTGGAAAACAAAACAGCGGCCACAGGATTGGAAAAGATCAGTGTACGTTCCAATCCCCAAAAAAGGCAATGCCAAAGAATGCTCAAATTACCGAACAATTACGCTCATCCCACATGCCAGCAAGGTGATGCTCAAGATAATACAGGATAGACTTCAACAACATGTGGAGAGAGAACTACCAGAGGTGCAGGCCGGTTTCAGAAGAGGCAGGGGGACTAGAGACCACATTGCCAACGTACGTTGGATCATGGAGAAAACAAAAGAATACCAGAAACGAGTCTACTTTTGTTTTATTGACTACACCAAGGCTTTTGATTGTGTGGACCACAACAAAATGTGGCAAGTAATTAAAGAGATAGGAATACCAGAACACCTCATATGCCTCATGAGAAATCTGTACACGAACCAAGAAGCAACAGTTAGGACAGAACACGGAATGACAGAGTGGTTTGGAATAGGAAAAGGAGTAAGACAAGGCTGCATTTTATCACCATGCTTATTCAATCTATACACAGAGCACATAATGCGCAATACAGGGATGGAGGAATCACAATATGGGATCAAAATTGCTGGGAGAAACATCAACAATTTGAGATATGCAGACGATACCACCCTAATGGCAGAAAGTGAGGAAGACCTAAAGAACCTCTTGATTGGATTGAAGGAGGAGAGTGCAAAAGCTGGCTTGAGACTCAATATCAAGAAAACCAAGATAATGGCAACAGGTCCCATCAGTCCCTGGAAAATAGATGGGGAAGAAGTAGAAGCAGTGACAGATTTTACTTTCCTGGGATCTAAGATCACTGCAGATGGCGACTGTAGCCATGAAATAAAAAGACGACTGATTATGGGGAGACAAGCAATGAGAAACCTGGGGAATATAGTGAAAAGCAGAGACATCACCTTGAAAACAAAAATTCGCATAGTCAAAGCAATGGTATTCCCAGTGGTAATGTATGGGTGTGAGAGCTGGACCATTAGGAAGGCTGAGCTCAGAAGAATAGATGCCTTTGAGATGTGGTGTTGGAGGAGAGTCCTGAGAGTCCCCTGGACAGCAAAGAGAACAAATAGGTCAATACTGGAAGAAATCAACCCTGACTGTTCATTGGAGGGACAAATAATGAAGATGAAGCTAAAGTACTTTGGACATCAAATGAGAAGGGAGGACTCACTTGAGAAGGCCTTGATGCTGGGAAAGGTGGAGGGAAAGAGAAGAAGGGGGCGTCCAAAGATGAGATGGATAGATGGTATTGTGGACACAATGGGCACAGAGCTTGGTGGGCTGAGGAGAATGGTGGCGGATAGAGGTGCCTGGAGGAAAATGGTCCATGGGGTCGCAAAGGGTCGGAATCGACTGTGCGACTGAACAACAACAAACAACACAAGGCTCAATGTGGAGAAAATATAAACCTTAAAACTAGAGTACAGTCAGCACTAATACAATTTATGTAGGAACTGAGTAGCCACAACTGCCATACAATTTATTAGATATTTCCACAATAGAACTAGATCAACCTCTGAAAAGCCAGCATAAACTTGTGAAAAATACCATCCAATCCTCCACCTACTTGTTCTTTTGTAATTTTGACTGCCTGATTGACGTCAGATTTACAATAGAAATGTACATTATTAACAGGGTTCTTCTCTTTCATTCCATAATCCATACTGATAACCTTCAGAAAAATAAAATGGGGGGGGGGGGGGGGGAACAACTTCAGTAAAATGTAGACATCCATGCTTTCTTAAAATATATTAAATGTTTTTAACATACTTACATCAACAATAAAGTCTTCAGCTTTCAACTGAACATCTTGCAATTCAACATCTTCAGGGAGTTTTGCTGGCTTAGACGCAACTATTTCAGAAGACAGTTTATCATACTGCTCCTGGATGGAAGAGAAATTTTGCATTTCCTAGCCAACATGCAGGGTTATAGCTTTTTGATTGTGTGGTCTTTTTCTTAGGATTATATGAATTTATTGCTAAGACTGGAAAGTTTTATTATTTAAAAATCCTTGTGACTGAAGAACAAGGTACCTTAAACAAGAGATTATAATAATTGGTTGGAGGGATCTAAGATGACTTAAGCAGCCTCAACTAAAATTGTCCCCAACAGCCACTAATTTTGAGTAGACACTACTGTGCATTCCACTCAAGACCAATTTATTGCTGTCCCCCAAAATCACTTCCGACTAACCGCAAGGAAGGGTAGCTTCCTAAATCAATCTTAGTGCAGTCATGGAAACTTGAAGGTTTGCTTTCTTCCACTAGAACTACCTTTGTTCTTTAAAAGCTGCCTCACAGGTTCATCTCCAAGCTGCAATTCCCTGTTAGTTGAATAGCATCCCTAAATAAAGCTATAAGCAATGACATATTGGTTTAATTATTTAAATAATTGTGTTCTCTTTTTCCCCCTTGGAAACTCAAAGCAACGTGTAAATATCTATGCCTAGAAACACATATCAAAACCATTATGAAGTTAAAGTATCTGTTCTCCAAGTGATCTCAAATTCTGTTGTATTTCACTCTGTGATTTAGACTCCTCATTACTCTTAGTGTTGTTCCTTTGGGTATTTCTGTTTAATTTGGTAATGTTCACTTTGGGCCATTTATGGATATTATTTCATAGCCTGCAACACATGCTGTCCTCTCCTTAAAATCCCCCTCTTTTACTAGATGCCCCAAAATGGGGAGAGGTAAGCAACTTTTTTTTTTAGTACCAGAAGTACAACCAAAACCATGAACACATTATTCCATGACTGCAGTTAAATGAGTTGATAAGAATATAAAAATATACTTTAGCAAACTGTAACTACCTTTGGAATTTCCTTATCCTCTGGAGGCTGAGTCTGTCCAAGGTACTTATAGAGATCACGCCGCTCTATTTTACGCAAAATTTCCCGTGCTTCATTCAGCTCTGGTTTATCAGAGTGCAGGATTGTTAAAAAAATATCATCTGCAAATATTAAACAAAAAAACAACAATTCATTGAAGCTAGCTTAGCACTATATTCTACATACTGTACTTGAAAAATACAATATATTGTCATGAACCCGGGTTTCATGCATTCGCACACATGCAAAGCGGCTTGCCTTTGAGACAACGCACCCCGTTCATTTACTTTCACTGGCTGAGATGTGCTGGCTGGCAATTTTCCCAGATGTTGATGCTAGGCAACCTTATCTCTTCCCTAGCAAGATGTCTTCTGAGGCAAGGTTAACCCTTTCTCCACTCTGCCATTCTTCCTTCTCCCAGAGACGACGCTTCTCAAGGCGTCTTTTAGGATTTTTATTTGAAGCTTAATATTCATCCAAATTATGCAGGATAAACATGCGAAGAACTAATCTAATCTACTCTAATTTAGAAGCTAATAACATAAGAAATCAAAATAAGAAATAACTCACTTCCCTAAGCAAGCATTTCTTCTGTGTGGGTTTTTGCCCCCATAAAGGATCACGTTTAGATCTTCATGGCGTGAGTTCAAAATGGCAAGGACTCGCCCCACCCCCTCAATTGATTGCTGTTGACCACTCAAAATGAGCTGCTTTTATTGGCAAAGTGAGTGATTAGCCACCCCTTAGGAATTCATATTTCCTAATGACATTGCCTAATGAAAAAACCCCTAGTTGATGCAATCTTGGGCAATCTTATAGGAACAAGAGCCACCCTCCCCTGCCTCGCCACCGCCGCCGAGGGAAACAGCCCCGTTCGCCCGGCAGCCGGCCGGTGGGATGAACCACAGCTGGGGCTCAAGAGGGCTACAAAAGCCACCCTCCCCTGCAGGAGGACGCGGGCGGGAGAGCCCTGTTTTGCCACACTGTTCTGCAGCCCACATTGGACTCTTTCCCTCGTCCATCCCCTGGTTCTTGAGGGCTGGGAGGTAGCTGTGTGGTGCAGACAGCCGGCCGCGGGAGTGCTACTGGAGCCATCATTAGACTTTCCTTCCTCGGCCACTCCTTGGCCTTGAGGGAGACGAGGACTCTTGCTGGACTTTCCCTCAGTGTGTCAACTTTGCCGACCTTACTGACTCTGCCCTCTTGGCTCTGCCTGCCGGGAGTGCTTGGGAATAATCGGGGGACTTTTCAGTATGTTTTTGTACTTTTGCATTTTTGTATTACTGTTGCATTATGATGTATTGCTTTGTAGTTTTGTATTTTGTATATGAAAATGTATTTTTGCCTTGTAATCTGTACTGTATTTTTGTATATTTTTGAATATTGTGAACCGCTTTGGGTCGTCCACAAAATGAGGAAAGCGGCATATAAGAATAAAATTCAATTCAATTCAACTTCTAGAAGCTCTGGAAATTTCCTATCTCCAGGAGTGCTTCCTCTCTGCCTAAGGAATCTGAGATATGAATCTGAGAGATAAACAAATTTTAACTGCATAGTGAGGCCTGTAGGCCTAGCTGCTTGAGCTGTCAACCTAAGAGAATATGAAAACCATAGTGTAACTTAAATGAATATGAAATGATTTAAAAAATAGTAAAACAACCCCTATGGATTTTCACGACATCTATGATCTTCCATAATGGTGTTTTATGCACTTCTAATTACAACCCAATGTGAATTTTCCTTTCTATATTCACAGACTTCAAACAAATCTAGGACACTTTCTGTTCTGCTCCTTTTATATAATAAACCAAAGTTGCTATCCTTGAATGGTATCAGGACCAAAGCTAGGTGGGCCTTCTTTCTCTGACATTAATTAGAAATTAAACAAAGGATCCTGAAAGAAGACAACTTCATCTTCTTTAATGTAAAATAGCAAATGTTTTAAACCAACTATATTCATTTCACTTTTGATTCTAGTTTATCAAATACAGTACGTATAATGTGATAGGGGTGGGAATTTTTACATGAGCCACAGGGGAAAACATCTGCATTTGTTTTTAGAGGTCATACAGTTAAGTAGGTCAGATTGGGTGGCATCCTCTTCCCAGAAACTGGAAAACTAGATGATTTAGCAAATTATATATAATTTTAAAATAAATACACTATAAATATTAAAACATAAGTTAATTAAGACATTAGAAAACAAAATGCAGTTAGAACTATTTAAAATATCTCAGTTAAAATATTATTATATCACAATGTATATCATAAGTAAAGTTATGTATAAGGCACATTTTTGTCACCTGTCAATTGAAAGGATCATTTCATTAGTACAGTATAAAAATTTTGATCCTGTGGAGGTGCCATTTTTTAAAACAATTTCTCTTCCCTTGCAGTGTCCCTCAAATTGAGTGGCATATTTAATTTCCAGGGTGGGTGGGGAGCACGCCCACCTTGCATCCTCTTGTAGAAGTGTTCCAATATTGTCTGGTAAGTTTATTCGTAAGTATTTTTCTCATTTAGATCTATTTCCCCCCGTAAACCCAATCTATAGCATCATTCTATTCAAATAAAACTTTCAAATGTATTCCATCAACATTGAAAGCTCAGAATAACGGGATAAATAGTTCATATAACTCCCAAACAGCTGTGATTAGTATGTAGATATCAAACCAATAAGTCTCATACCACCACTGGGTATTAACAATTACAAACATGATTTATACCTGTTAATTTAGTGTAGGCTTCCATATCTTCCAGTGCTGTAGAGATTGTATATTCTTTCCCACCAGATCCTTTTACTGTGATATAAGGATCAGCTTTTAACAAGGCATCTGTAATCCTGATTTAAAACATGAGATAAACAAATACTGTAGTAAAGGTTTCCCTTGCTCAAAAGCCAGTCGTATTCGACTCTAGGGTTCAGTGCTCATGTTTCAAAGCGAGAGTCAGCGTTGTCTGCTTCTGCAGACGTTTCCGTGGTCATGTAGCAGGCATGACTAGACACTGGAGCTCACGGAATGCTGTTACCTTCCCACTGAAGTGGTCCCTATTTATCTACTTGCAATTTCTTGCTTTCGAACTGCTAGGTTGGCAGGAGCTGGGACAAAGACGGGAGCTCATTCTGTCCTGCAGTACTTGGGAATCGAACTGCTGACCTTCCACCTCCCAGTCAGCATCTTACAACATCATAATTTCAGTATATTTCTACATCAGGAACTCTAGAGTTAGAGCATAAACAAAAGTAAAAAAACATTGTGACACCTTAAAGACTAACTCCTGTATTTTAACGTTAGCTATCTTGGATCAAGTTTACTTCATCAGACATAAGAGTGAGAGAAGTGGACTTGATCCACGAAAGCTAACATTAAAAGACAGGAGTTAGTCTTTTAGATGCCACTTTTTTGTTTTGTTTACTCTCTGATATGCTTGCACAGACTAACAACGCTGCCACTTCAAAATTTTCTAGATTTATTAACATCAGTTTATTAAAAAAGCTAAAATCAATAGTGCTAAACAAAGACTAGTGAAGCTTAAATTTAACTTCTATGAGCTCCACAAAATTGTCTGTTATAGCATGCCATAGTGCACATGCCCTCTCTGGGTGGTCTACAAACATCCAGGATATTATGTAACAACTAAAAGTAACAGTTAAATATAGTAATAATCAACAAATAACTTTTAACCTGTATATTTTATTTCTTCTACTCTTATCTCCACCACCCGGGTGGTCTCTTGGCCAGAAAGGAGGTACTGTATATTTATTTGTTTAAGAATGCACATAATTTAATTGACAACTAGGAATTATTTTATCAGTGACACATACTTACATTGTTTCAATGATGTTGCCAACTTTGTGTTGATAGGCTCGGCGGTGCAGGCAGTTGCGTGTATGGAACATATCATACAGGTTTCCAACCTCCTAAATTGCAAGATAAAAACTGCCTTTTAAAACTGTGGTTGCAAGACAAAGCATATTGTTGGAGGAGATACTAGTCATCATTTTCCCCCCCGATTTTTTTTTACAAACTCTTTTAATGCAATCATTAGAGCGCTATCACAAACATGTCATTGTAATACAAAATACATTTATCTGTATGTAATGAACTAAACCACGGTTTTTCAACCTTGAGCCTCCAGGTGTTCTTGGACTTCAATTACCAGAAGCCCAAGTCAGCATAGCTGCTGATTCTGGGAACTGCAGTCCTAGAACATCTGGGGGCCAAAAATTGAGAAACTCTTAACTAAACCTTTTTAGAACATTAAAAACATCATTCTTGTAATTTACTGTACATTATATTTTGGTTCTTTAGAAACTTAACATCTTCACACATGATCTAAGTTTTAGCTTTGTATTTTAGTATCACTTTGAGGCTACTCTATGAGCTACTCCTAAAATGTGCCCACATTCTCTATTTAAACTGTGTTTTTCCTCACAATCAAACCTTCTTCAAATCCTCAGAGAACCACATAGGCCAACCTGCCCCAATAAAACCAAGGTTTCTGATAGTTTCTAGAGTAAGGTTGGAATCCCATTATTATTTTCTATATGCAGAACAGCCCCATTATGCATTTGTAAAACGGGCGCCACATTTTACTTCGACTTACAGGAGCGACGGGGGCCAGATAAAACACAGCAAACCCATTTGTGTGGATTCATGGGGGATTGGGCTTCTGGGAATTGAAGTCCAAGAACATCTAAAATGCCAAGGTTTGCCATCACGGCTCTAAGGGCAAAATTCATCCTTAAGTGGCTGGACAAAAACAGTAGGAATCAAGTGACTGAGCAATAACCTCCAGGAGAATTTACTCAAATGTCACCGAAAAGATAACTCATGCAAAAAAAAATCTACAAGGGAGTTTACCTTGTCACGGGTACAAATATGCTTTTGTTTTTTCACTTGACAGACACGGGCAAATTTAATGAACCGTTCATAATCAAAATTGTTCTGAATTCCAAGATGATGGCAATCTCTAAGTATTCCAAAAACAAAGAGCCATTTAGTTATGAGGCTGAAGAGTTAAGTTTTCAAAAGGTTGTTATTAGTTCTGATTTTTTTTACATTTAAGTTTAAGACATAGTTAAACAAATAAAAAAGAAATATTAATATATTGAAAAGTATGCTCCTGCAAAGAAATACAATAGCAGTATATATCACATCACAGCAAACAATGCATTCAGACATACAGTACAACTATATTTTTTAAATTAAAAACAGATACCGTAAATTGTTCATTTTCCAACAAACTAACACTATTGCTCTCTTTAGCAAATACACTAAACTCAGGTCGCTACCTTGATAACTATGCCCCCAAACTTGTGAGACCAGTCTGGGTGACACAACATATACCATATTTGCTGGCGTGTAAGACCTACTTCCCCCCTTAAAATACACTGAAAATGGAGTGTGTCTTGTACTGTATACAGTAGCCTATTTTGGTAATAATGGGGTGTGTCTTATACTCTGATGAATTTTACACGCCAACAAATACGGTACTTTCAAGTAAAAATTTACAAGCATTTTAGTGGCTGTTAACAAGTTGTTAGCCTAATATCAATACATTTCCTAAGGATATGTATTTGATTTGCTAGTACAAATAGTTTGTAATGCTTTTAATCTACATTTTTTTACTTTAAAATATTAGTCAAATAAAAAATGTGAGGCCATTCATTCACTTTTGATTTAACTTGAACTACTGATTACTATCTACTATTAACTGAAAGGATGTTTGCAGGAACTATTACATTGTGTATGTAAACAAATATTTTTCCATTGCTTTAAATGACCATCAAAACCTCCATACCTGGCAAAATAATCCCATTTATCAACATCAATACCATTCCTTTTGTTAGCCACTATTTCATAAAGAAAGCTCTTTTCTTCAGGTCGCCCATGGTAAGGCCACTGGACAAAGAAAACACAAGGAAAAGTCCAAATAAACACTGCACTGAACCAGTCTTTTGTAGTACTGAATGAGGATTCTGCAGCAATAGTTTTTGTATAATGCAATAGTTCAATTTACATTACTAATTCTTCAATAGCGAAGTTTTAAAAAAAGCTGGATCAAAAGATTAAGACCACTTTCTTCTGAACACAGAAATCATGATAAGATAACGATTTTTTTTTCTGTTCCAGCAGATCAGATGACCTATTATTGTGCTATATGCCTCTAACTTTCAGGTAGGTAAACCTCTGCTCGTTATAACAGCTAAACTCAAATGTTACCTTTCAAAATTACTATTAGGGGCCATTCAACAATTATGTGATCTATTTTTGGGGGGAAATTGACCCCCTCCCCTCCATGTAATCCCCCCTTTAAAATTACATAACCCAGAGTTTTTATTTATTATTTATTTTATTTATTTTGCGCATTTATATCCCGCCCTCCTGGTGGGTACACCACTCAGGGCAGCTAACAACAAAAAGGGAAAGGGAAGAGGGAGAAAATACAATAAGTAAAAATTACAATATAAAACAGTTTAACAACAGCTAAAAACAAGACCCAACAACCCCAGCTAAAACCAGCATTAAAACACAAACAAACAAATCATCATTAAAAAAACAACCCTCCCCACCCTACCCACGTTAAAACAGAATAGCCAAGCTGGGGGGCAGCCCCTCACATAGGCTAAATCAGCCAGAGAGCTTGACTAGTGGAGTCAAGTGTGCGGACTGAGGAGGATGGTGGAGGACAGAGGTGCCTGGAGATCAATGGTCCATGGGGTCACAAAGGGTCAGAATCGACTGTGCGACTGAACAACAACAAACCTGCTGAAAGAGCCATGTTTTCAGCATCTTTCTAAAGGGGAGTAGTTCCGTCTGGAGGCACAACTCAGGTGGAAAGAGGTTCCACAGGGCTGGGGCAGACACGGAAAAGGCTCTCTTCCTGGTCCCAATAAGATGTACTTCTTTCACTGATGGGAAACTCTAATTTAAGAGCTTTTCACTATTGGTGAAATAGAAATAGACTGCACAAGCAATTCAGTAATCTCAAATTGGATCAAAATTCCCAGAGATCATTTTTAAACCTAAAAAAGTGCAATGTTTCGAAACCACAACAGCTCCAAATGGATTACGTAATCTTTGGCCTGATCCCCTCCCCCAACCATGTAATTTTCTGTAATTCAGATGGCAGACCCCCTCCCCCCCTCGAGGATAACCTAATTGTTGAATGGCCCCTTATCAGAATTCCCCAACCAACATTGCAACTGAGGGGTTCTGGGGGGGTTCTGGGGGGGTTCCAGTTGAATTTTTAAAAAAACCCTTAGTTTCAATCTCTTTAATGACCAGTCATATTGTCAATACTGCAATTCTGCACCCAACTATCTAAGAAGCTTCATCGATCTCAGTGGTACGCACAACATTTTTCTGACAATGAAACCGTTACAATCATATACCCATCCCACTTCACTCCACAGTAAACCCATTTGTGTGGATTCACAGGGACTTGGACTTCTAGGAATTGAAGTCCAAGAAAAGCTGGAGTGTCAAGGTTCACCATCATGGTCTCAGGTGAATTATCCCACCTCTACTAACCTGTATCTCTGGGAACATTTCTATGCAATATGTATGCTCTGCTTCTTACTCGGGACTTTCTTGCCCGCAGCCCGGACCCAGCCTGCAGCACCATTTGGTCCATGGCTGCCCTCGCTGCTCCTGGAAGCGTGCTTATGACAGCCATAAACCGTGCCCATGCATGCATACGTCACAGGGAACGTTTAAAGGATGTTATTATATTTTAATGTAGCATTGTATTACTCTATATTATGCTGTAGTTTGATTGCATGTGTTTCTGTTTGAATTTACCACGTGTGAGTATCTACTGGGCAACTCTGAAACTGAACTGTATTTGTTTATCTTGTATTTTGCATTTGTATTCTTGTGTTGCTACTGACTGATACTTTGTATTTTTGATTACTTTGTATTTTTGTTTTGTTATTGACTGCTATATTTATGCAATACTGTAACTGGATTTGATGCTATGTTATTGTAACACTGTTTTTTTTTGGGGGGGGGGTTATTTTGTACTGTATTATGTATTTTGTTTTGGAAACCGCTTAGAGTCACCCATTGGGTTGAAAAAGCGGTATATAAATAAACCTGAAATGAAATGAGTACTTTAAGCTCTGCTGTCATTGTTTATCATTCCAAAGACCCACACTCAACCCCTGCTAGCAGGTGCTTAGCATCACAAAAGCTTGCCAAGATTGGAATCTAAGAAGATGGGTTATCTCTTAGAGTTGGAACCAAGTTAAGAACATCTGCTTAGGAGCAGGTGCTTCGGACATCTGGTAAATGCAGGTGGTTTGAAAGTCAAAACAACCAAGATTTTGGAATATTTCCACATTCCAAAAGTGGGGGCTGAGGGGGCAAAAATGTATAAAAGGTCGAGGTTTTCACACCTCGCCAGCAGACTTCCCCATGCCTGGGGAACCTCTGTCCAATTCTTTCCAAAATGCCTTGAACGTTGCAGACAATCCAAGCCGTTCATGAGGGCACGGAGATGCCCACTTTAAATCAGGATTTTATTTCCAAATTGCTGATTTGTATTCTTTACTTGTGTTTCCAGTATTTTACATCTTGTAGATTTATAGACTTTTTAGATGGATTATTCCGCATACTCTGTTTGCTGATTTTGTTCAATTATACACTGCTAATTTGAAGAAGCCGCGCAGCGTTTTCCTTCCATGGGATGAAAGGAGGGAAGAAGCAGGGGCAAGATAAGAACTAAAAAGGGAAACCTTTTTCTCAAGTTTAACTTGAGGGGTTTTTACCAGGAGGAGCGAAGGAGAAGATCCAGGAGGTTTTGTTTCCAGGCTGGACTTCCTTATCAGCTCAACCTTGAGTTTTGCTTCTAAGGTACCACGTAATATCCCTGAAGGCTAACTGGGTCCCTGCTAGAGATCAGATCTGGGAGGAGGCTATAGACTGGGTCCTTGCGATATGACACCTGCTTGACCAGGGGTCGCCATTTTAATAACCAGTTTAATCTGGGCATTAGGAGGTCTGTCATGGCATAAGTCAGCCTTAATGGAAAAAGCCTCCTTAGCCGCGCTAACTATATTCCAGGCCCGCCGTAAATCTAAAGGCCTTGGAAAGGTGCCCGTCTAGGCCCCCTCGGCTCTGACAGCATAAACGTGCCTGTGGCTGTTGTAAACGCTGCTGTAAATGCACCCACAGCTGTCGTAAACATGTTTACGACAGCCACGGCCGTGGTTTACGGCAAGAGGAACCACATGACCATCCCACTCAACCACGTGACCAGCCTGCAGCAAGAAAAGTTTGGGAACCCCTGGTTTACAAGGATACTAACAAAGATGACGCTTTACTAAATTGCAAAATGTTTAAATAACACCTAGTGAAATGGAGAATGATACTCACTGAAGAATTATCTCTTTGTATCTGAATAGGTCCTTCTATTTGTTCTTTGATGAAGTTCAAATCTTCTTTCAGATCAAGGCCATAATATTGCATGACTGGGCTCAAATTGTTGGATAAGATCAAGTGTTCAAACATATCAACCGAAGCTTTTTCGTGCTGTTAAAAAAAAGAGTTTTAATCATCTTACCAGAGTAACTGTGATACAATGTATGAGGAGAGAAAAATGGCGTAGACACCGGCAACCACGCCAAAAATCTTGCCAAGAGAACCCTATGGACCAAAACAAAAGGCAAAACAAAGGGGCAGGCTAGGTGATACAGGATGCTTAGCACAACAGAGTGGAGGAAGGGGAGGGACAGGAAGGGGGAGGGGAAATGCAATGTTGTAAGGAGCAATACTGCATAGGGACATGGAATGTGAGATCAATGAACCAAGGTAAACTGGAAGTGGTAAAAAATGAGATGGAAAGAATAAGCATTGACATCTTGGGCATCAGTGAGCTCAAATGGACAGGGATGGGTGAATTCAGCTCTGGAAACCATCATATCTACTACTGCGGGCAAGAAAACCTTAGAAGAAATGGAGTAGCCATAATTGTCAATAAAAGAGTGAGAAAAGCAGTAATGGGATACAATCTCAAAAATGACAGAATGATGTCAGTTAGATTTCAAGGCAAACCTTTCAATGTCACTGTGATCCAAATATACGCACCAACCACTGGCGCAGATGAAGCCACAATGGACCAGTTCTATGAGGACTTACAACACCTCATAGAACAGACACCAAGAAATGATGTCCAAATTATATTAGGAGACTGGAATGCCAAAGTAGGAAATCAAAAAGTGGAAGGAATAACAGGCAAATTTGGTCTGGGAGTACAGAATGAAGCAGGGCAAAGATTGATAGAGTTCTGCCAAGAGAACGCACTGGTCATAGCAAACACTCTCTTCCAGCAACACAAGAGGCGACTTTACACATGGACATCACCAGATGGCCAACACCGAAACCAGATTGACTACATACTCTGCAGCCAAAGATGGAGAACCTCCATACAATCAGCAAAAACAAGACCTGGAGCAGACTGTGGCTCAGATCACAACCTATTGATCGCAAAATTCAGGCTTAGACTAAAGAAAATAAGGAAAACACGGAGACCAGAAAGATATCACCTAGACAACATCCCTAAAGAATACGCAGTGGAGGTGATGAACAGATTCAATGGCTTAGACTCAATAGATAGAGTGCCAGAAGAATTATGGACAGAGATGAGGGACATCATGCAGGAAGCAGCAAAGAAAACCATACCAAAAGAAAAGAAGAGTAAGAAAGCAAAGTGGTTGTCTGATGAGGCTCTTAAAATAGCAGAGGAAAGAAGGAACGCAAAAGTCAAAGGAGAAAGGAAAAACTACAATCATTTGAACACAGAATTTCAAAGAAAAGCAAGGAGAGATAAGGAAAACTACCTAAAAGAACAGTGCAGAGAAATGGAGGAAAACAACAAAAGAGGCAGAACCAGAGATCTTTTCAAAAAAATCGGGGAAATTAAGGGAACATTTAAAGCAAAAATGACCATGATAAGGGACAAAGAAGGAAAGGAGCTAGCTGATGCAGAAGAGATTAAGAAAAGATGGAAAGAGTACACAGAGGAACTCTACAAAAAGGACCTCAACACTCCTGACAATCACAACGATGAAGAAGTAGAACTTGAGCCAGACATCCTGGAGAGCGAAGTCATAAAGGCCCTAAAGAGCACTGCAAACAACAAAGCTAGTGGAGATGATGGTATCCCAGTTGAATTTTTCAAAGCGCTAAAAGACGATGGCGTCAAATTACTGCATTCAATATGCCAGCAGATTTGGAAAACAAAACAATGGCCACAGGATTGGAAAAGATCAGTATACGTACCAATCCCAAAAAAGGGCAATGCCAAAGAATGTTCAAATTATCGAACAATCGCACTCATCCCACACGCCAGTAAAGTGATGCTCAAGATAATACAGGATAGACTTCAGCAGCATGTGGAAAGAGAATTACCAGAGGTGCAGGCAGGTTTCAGAAGAGGCAGGGGGACTAGAGACCACATCGCCAACATACGCTGGATCATGGAGAAAACAAAGGAATACCAGAAACAAGTATACTTTTGTTTTATTGACTACACTAAGGCATTTGACTGTGTGGACCACAACAAGATGTGGCAAGTAATTAAAGAGATGGGAATACCAGAGCACCTCATATGCCTCCTGAGAAATCTGTACATGAACCAAGAAGCAACAGTTAGGACAGAACATGGAGTGACAGAGTGGTTTGGAATAGGAAAAGGAGTAAGACAAGGCTGCATTTTGTCACCATGCTTATTCAACCTATACACAGAGCACATAATGCGCAGTGCAGGGATGGAGGAATCACAATATGGGATTAAAATCGCTGGGAGAAACATCAACAATCTGAGATATGCAGACGATACCACCCTAATGGCAGAAAGTGAGGAAGACCTAAAGAATCTCTTGATTGGGCTGAAGGAGGAGAGTGCAAAAGCTGGTTTGAGACTAAATATCAAGAAAACCAAGATAATGGCAACAGGCCCAATCAGCTCCTGGAAAATAGATGGGGAAGAAGTAGAAGCAGTGACAGATTTTACTTTCTTAGGATCCAAGATCACTGCAGATGGGGATTGCAGCCATGAAATAAAAAGGAGACTGATTCTTGGGAGACAAGCAATGAGAAACCTGGGGAACATAGTGAAAAGCAGAGACATCACACTGAAAACAAAAATTAGAATAGTCAAAGCAATGGTTTTCCCAGTAGTAATGTATGGATGTGAGAGCTGGACAATTAGGAAGGCTGAACGCAGAAGAATAGATGCCTTTGAAATGTGGTGTTGGAGGAGGGTTTTGAGAGTGCCCTGGACAGCGAGGAGAACAAATAGGTCAATCCTAGAAGAAATTAACCCGGATTGCTCACTGGAAGGTCAAATAGTAAAGATGAAGCTAAAATACTTTGGACATCAAATGAGAAGGGAGGATTCACTTGAGAAGGCACTGATGTTGGGAAAGGTGGAAGGCAAAAGAAGAAGGGGGAGGCCAAGGATGAGATGGCTAGATGGCATTGTGGACACAATGGGCACAGAGCTGGGAGGGCTGAGGGGGATGGTGGAGGACAGAGGCGCCTGGAGAGCAATGGTCCATGGGGTCGCAAAGGGTCGGAACCGACTGTGCGACTGAACAACAACAACAACCAGAGTAACAGGCACCCATACACAGTCCCCTCACTTTCACCTCATGCAAGTATGTGTGCATAGTACAAATCCACACTTAGCCACAGTTTCCCAATCCATGTCTGGGAACCATAAGAAATTGTTCACAATCAGGTCATAATTCAAAGCCATACTTTTAAAAAACAATAATTAAATAATATTCACTGTATGTTATTCTGCATGTAGTACACCTACCTTCCATTTCAATCCTGGGCGAGCAAGTGGAATGAATCTTACATCGTACATATGTGAAAATGGTCCATGACCTAAAAGTAAGAACTCTGCTGATCATCCACACAACTAAGATATGTGTCTGTCCATGTGTACATACAACACAGAGACACATTTGTCATATGTGTTCATTCCAGTATTTCTCTTAATGGTAATGTCAAACCTATTAGAAGTAAAACTTCAGCCTCTTTGACCAAATTCTCTTTTATTCTCCCAAATGGTTAATAATCATAATAAAATACCTAATTACTATGTTCTTCTTGTGCCGTATCTAATTCCAAATATTGGCTATCATCATGGCGATCAGCCATGAGATTGTCCTGAGAATATAATGCAGTGCCCTTCCATTTGCCTTCCGCATCACAGCATGACGACCCCCGTACCACTGATCCAGTTCCACAAGTCACTTTCTGATCCTGAGTTCTTTCGGCACACAAAGTCCTCGTCAGCTCTAGGCCAGTGTTGATGAAGCTGCTACCTTCCATCAAGATGGATCCAAGTGGGATTTAATCCTCTTGGGGACCATCACCCTTCCCTGTGGACTTTGCGTTGAGTTGCTGGCAGTATGGTCTAATTCAGGGGTTCCCAACCTTTTCAAACAGGGAGCTGCGTCACACTCTCTTGGTCAGCTTTAAGGGCCGGATGGCTATTATACCCTGCCTGGATGATAGGGTGGCCATTTTGTCCCAACAGCTTCAAAGGGGTGGCCATTTTGTTTCTCAAATGCCAATGGAGGGTAGGGGCTGCATGAAATGGCACCGCAGGCCAGATCCAGCCCACAGGCCTTAGGTTGGGAACCCCTGATCACCATAGCAGGATAACATGGCCAAACTGCCATATTTACTTATATATCTCACATAAATAATTATGCAATTAGTTATGTGATACAAAGCTAGTTCTGACTTATGGCAATCCTTCCAGGGTTTTCTACCTATAAAGTAATCAAGAGTGATTCACGTCCCTCTTTCTGGTAACACTCCAGAACAGCTTAACTTGCCTAAGTCCATATATGTGTCATTGCACCTAACCCTATCACCTTGCATGTTCCAAGCACTCTCCACTGGGCTATCTCCTAGAAACAGCAGGAATATTAACTCATAGCTTTGCAATCAAGTGCTCCAAAACCACAAAGCTGTAATAACCTAGGCATGCCATTATACTATTCTGTTAACAGAAAACCAGCTTACCCAAATCATGACAAAGACCAGCAATCTGGACACACAAAACATCCCTCTGATTAATATTCAATTCTGGTTGCCTCTCTCGCAGGGCCTGAACCAAACGGCCTGCCAGATGGCCAACTCTGTTGAAAGAAGGCAAGATGTATGCTCCATTATGCTGGGCTTACAAATAAAACACAGATTTGCCTGTTCATCAGTACAGTGCAACTGCAAAATGCTTCCAGGATTATTTGTACTGTTGGGAAATTTATCGTCTTGTAAATATGAACATTCATAAGCAGCAGCACCCAAGAGAATAATGGTTACATACTGCACTGAAATTTAAAAAAAACACTACATTATCAGAGAGAAGTATTCTTTTTACCCAAGAGAATGTTCAAAGCGATTGTGGGATGCTCCCGGAAAAACATAGTAGGTTCCACCTAATTGTTTAATGTATCGTAGACGCTGAAATTGAGGTGTGTCAATGATTTTGACAAGGAGAGGATGCATTTCAATGTGACCATGAATTGGGTCATTAAATACCTAAAAAACAGAAAACAAAGTTTAAACATTTATGAATATGTCGTATGAAAAATATGAACATGTTACAAAAATGAATTCCTGAAACCGAGAGGGGGGAGATCTTATTTTTATGCTGACAGATGAAGATTAACCAGGTTTCTTAACACCCAATTCACTAATCCAGGGTTGCCCAAACTACAGCCCACAGGTTGGATCTGGCCCCGATGCCAATTCATCCGGCCCGTGCCACCCTCATCGCTCCCCGAAGTGGAAGTAAAGCACGCCCTTCCAGCCCACGGGCCATAGTTTAGGCACCCCTGATTTAAGCAGAGAAAATGGCAACCCAATGACAGCCTAACTGTAGATAATGGCAGCCTTAAAATCTATATCCTGTTGCAAAACATATTTGCTGCAAAACATACTGCAAGGCACATTTTACTTCCGCTTCCAGTGGGAGGAACCATGTGACCAGCCCACTAAGCCACATGACCAGCCCACAGACCAAAAGGTTTGGGCACCCCTGCACTAACCATTACACTTCCCTTGTATGCCCTTCCTGTTGCTGTAGTTTTACTGGGTAGAAGCTCTACTATTTTGCTTATTTTATAGATGTTGGGTTTAAATTTGCTCTTCCACAAACACAGCGGCACCCTCTATTCACCAAAAGAAACAAGACACAACAAAGGGAACTAACAAATGGGTTTGTTTTGTTTAGTTCCAGAGAGAAAAGATAAGTGAAGAGTATCTTTTAAAAAAATCCTTCAAATTAATGTAAAAGCTTCTCTCACCTTCATTATGTCAGCATGACTTAGCATCAGTTTGTTCAGACAATCCAGAAGTTTCAATCTCATTCCTACAGCACTAAAACACATCAAGCATATTATCAGGTTAAATTAACAGTTCAATATTTTATTTAACAAGAAATCTGACATTAAACATAACTGTTATTACTCTAAATGCTTCTATATCAAATTGCAAAAGATTTTCATATACAGGTGAAACTCAGAAAATTAGAATATCGTGCAAATGTTCATTCATTTCACTTAAAAGGTGAAACAAATATATGAGATAGACTCACTACATGCAAAGCGAGAGATGTCATGCCTTAATTCATTATAATTGTGATGCTCATGGCGTACAGCGTATATGAGATTATGTGATGGTTATGGGGTACATGAGATTGGGGGGTTGGGGTTTTCATAAGCTGTAAACCATAAGCATCAATATTATAACAAAATAAGGCTTGAACTATCTTGCATGCAATGAGTCTATCTCATATATTTGTTTCACCTTTTAAGTTGCATTACTGAACTGAATGAACATTTGCACGATACAGTATTCTAATTTTCCAATTTTCACCTGTAAGAGGGACAACTATTTTTAAAAATTAGCTATTCTATCAAGAAGTGGGTTTACTGAGGCTATATTTATATTTTCCACATTATAATAAAGAGAAAGGCAAATGTACTTTCTCACCTCCTCTGTGTAATATCTATGCCAACAGACTGTCATGAGGAAAAAGGATATAAGTATACACCATACTCATGTTAAAAAAGCAACCAAAAATTTCAATGTTTAGTTTGACAATTTTATGAAATACTATCTATAATGCACCAGAAAATAGGCCTTGTTTTTAACACGACTGTGGGACTGTTCACTTTTCCAAGAAAGGGTTAATATCTGGAATAGGGAAGAAATGTAGAGAATTTTTAAAAAGCTATTCTTTTCACAGGTGGCTGATATGACAAGCTGACACTGAAATATCCAAGGTCTCAAAGGAGAGGAAGAGACACAGCAAAGTACCAATATGCATTACAAGTGACTTAGCAACAAGTCACTCTCATGGGAAAGGAAACTCTGGGGGAGAAGAATGATTTGATGTAATGTTATCTGATTATCTAACTTATCAGGTCAGCAGTGTGAGAAGGAGTGCTGCATGAGTCTCTGTCCCAACTCCTGCCAACCTAGCAGTTCAAAAGCAAGACATTGCAAGTAGATAAATAAGTACCACTTCAGTGCGAAGGTAAACAGTGCTCCATGCACTCTGGTGTCTGGTCATGCCTGCCACATGTCCACGGAGACATCTGCAGGCAATAAACAGAGATGAGCATGATCCCTAGAGTCAGATACAACTGGCTTTCAAGCAAAGGCAGCCTTTACCGTTCTGATTGATTAAATTCTAAGATGAGAGGCAAGGTGAAGAATGATTAATTGCAGACAGATGGGAGATGTATTTAATTCTAGTTAGTTTCTTAGATGTTTGGGAAGCTTCTGCTATGTAGTTTTCCTTAAAGTAAGCTCTGAGGCGCTCTCATGATAGTTTTGCATTATAATTACTTAGAAGTAGGGCTCAGATAGATCTTTTTTACTTTCTTAAGAATATGGGAAACTTCTGACTATCTTATTTTTAATCCTTTGCTTTGAATTACTGTTTTGCTTATATATTGCAACTGTCTTTTTGAGATGTTTTGGAACTTTTTATTTGTTGGAACCTTTTATTCTTTTAAACAAAATTTTAAATATTTTACACAGGTGTCATTTTGGGGGTTAGAAGGTTTGGTGTCTAAAGGACCTGACGCTTCATGACATTTGCTAGTCTGGTCTCGGTGCTGTCTGGACTACCTGGCCTGGTTGATGTGAAATACCAACCAGGAAAGGATTTTGTCTCTGGTTACAAGAGACAGGAAAAACCTAGGAGATTTCCCTAGCCCGAAGTTTTCTCTCACCTTGAAGCAGTAAGGGCTTTAGGCCAAGCATCAGGTGAAAGGTGGTAGAAGAAATAGACCAAAGTTGGGGGTGGACGGGACCTCTCCTACCCTGTTTCCCCAAAAATAAGACGTACCCATAAAATAAGCCGTAGCAGGATTTCTAAGCATTTGCGCAATATAAGCCATATCCCGAAAATAAGACATAGTGATAGGTGTGGCTATGCAGCATACCATGTTGTACCATACTTAATAAAAATAAGACATCCCCTGAAAATAAACCATGTGTCTTCTTGAGAAAAAATAAATATAAGACAGTGGCTTATTTTCGAAGAAACATGGTAGTCAAGCTAGAGAATTATTAGGTTCATTATACTATCTACAGATACAAATGTGCTGTTCTTATATTGCAAGTACATTTAACTTACAAAAATAATTGATAAATAACTTTGCTGATTTACCCCCAAGATCAGATTTACTTCCTGCAAATGCTTGCAATAAAAATGCTAGCTAGTCCAATATAGATTTTTAAGGGGAGAGGGGAGAAGAAAAAGCGGAAGAGTTGACTTTTTATACAGTACAGTATACACAAACCTACCAATGCATACATGAGGCAATACAATGGTGGACATGACTTTCTGCACCATTGGCTAATATCCTTGAAACAGACTGTTCCACCATGTAAAATTATTTATCCATATGCATTCACCTTCTATTCCTCCATGTACAGTACTGACAATTTTTGCCTACAAAAGCTGAGTAAACAAAAGTAAATGGTGTTTCATCAACTTCATTGTATTACTATTCTTTCTGAGATGTTGTTTATACACATATGTTCACTTAACACCAGCACTGATAAGATATCAATGTCATGGTCACACCTGGTTTTGTTCAGCAAGCATTTGAAGATTGCATCAGGCATAAAAGTCAAAATAAATTATTTTGGAGCTAAAATAAAAGTTAATATAGGTTCACAAATTTGCATAAAGAAATACTACTCTTACCTAATTCCTATTTTCTCAAGATGAGATTCGGTGAGGAAAGGCACACAGGAACCAGTGATTTGATTTTCTAAGGAGCATAGGAAAACATTTGTTAGTGTCTTATATAGGCTTTTGAAATTTTATTTCAAGAATTAATTGGATAGATTTCATACAAAAAAACCTAGAATAATATTAAGCATAGGAATGTTGTGCAACAATTTTATTGTAATTTTTAACTTTTGATCATTATATGACTGGTTTTATGATGTTAGCCGTCCTGAGTAGGGATGATCTTTCCCTAGAGGGGCAGGATATAAGCGTAAATAATAAAATAAATAAATATGTTATCCTTTTAAATTACTGTATTTGAAATACACAATATGCCAGTGGCCCTATAAATATAATTGCACTCTCAGTTGTAATTAGCCTTAGCTAACCTTTACCTTTACCTTGGCTACTAGTTAAGGAGGAAGTGAAAGAAACACACTATAGTACATCAAATTCTTGCATCATATTGTGGGTTTTTTTCATGGAAGAATTTTTCTTATAGAAGAGGATGGCAAGTGAACAAAACTGAGTTTAAAATTCTCCAATTAGTTCTCTACACACATATAATAAATACATCTCTTTCTCTCCTCTTGTGGAAGAGAGAAGAAAATAGAAGAGGAAAAACCAGAATATTTGAGCCCCTAACATCTAAAAATTGTTGTTATATGTCATCATATCACTTCTAATTTAAGACAATCTTAACAAATGTTCAGGGAATAGTTTACCACTACCACCCCTTACTGAATTTTAACTGTGAGATTTAAACTTGCTTCTAGTTTAACAACTCTCCATTTCACCACACTGACTCTCATTAACATCTGACAGTAGTACCCTGGGACAATAATAAGTATTGAAGGGAGAGATAAGAGTTTTGCAGAGTTCAAAACTACACCTTCTGTAATGCTATAGGAAGGAGAAGAAATGTGCTTTCCTCTTTTCTGTTAACAGGAAATATTTCAGAACTGTTAACCTTTCAGAATGGGGATGGAAAACCATCATTCTTTCTATGCACAAATATACCATAAAATTCTTCTTCTCTACTTCTACATCCTTGAAAATTAATATTAGGTAAAGGTCTCCCTTGCTCGAAAGTCAGTCATATCTGACTCTAGGATTCAGTGCTCATCTGTTTATAGCCAAAGATCCAGCACTGTCTGCATTTGCAATCATTTCTGTGGATGTGTGGCAGGAACGACTAGACACCAGAGGGCATGGAACACTGTTTAACTTCCCACCGAAGTGGTACCTATTTCAAATGAAATCTTTATTATTACAGCCGATGGCCAGATACACAGAGTTCAAGAATCGAACAGATAGTGATATATATAATTCGCTCAAAGTCCCCATTTCGTCACATTACAGTTTGATTCTGGTTATATATTAACATGTAACTCCAGAATTGAATTATTACAGGTACCTATTTATCTACTTACAATTTCTTGCTTTCAAACTGCTAGGTTGGCAGGAGGTGGGACAGAGATAAGCTGCCAGTCATCAAGTTCAGGGTTTTAACCTCTAAGCCACTGCAGTCTTAAATGAATATTAGAAGACTTCAATTTTCAATGCCTCGAGCACAGGTGCCTCCTCACAACACAATGTTGAAGTTTCCCGGGGCTATTTTATTTAGAAATTTAATTCCATTTCTCACTTTGTTCTCGCTTAAACCTTGAAAATTATTTTTTAAAAAATAATCTGATGTTTGGTCACTGCTGTTTTTTAATGCATCCTGGTAAAATGCATTACTACATTTCTGTTGCTTGGATTACTTCTAATACCATGGTTCCCAACCTGGAGCGCATGCCCCACAGGGAAGCAATTTGGTTTTTAAAGGGGCAATTCAATAATGAGTTATTAACAATGAATGGCTTTTTGGGCTTCCTCCATGTGAATACAGTAGTTCACTTTTTGAATATTAAGAATTATATATTGGGGAGGGGGGGAGTATCAGGATTTTAGAGATGCTTAGTTGGGGATTTGGGGAATGGCGGGGGGGGGGGGGGAGGTTGGGAACCACTGTAAATCTAATGGAACAACACAAGACATTCCAATGGCTATCAAGATAAGGAAACAATACTCCCCTGGCTTCTTTAACCCTGAAACTGATTCTCCTTCTCAGCTCAACACATAGAAAAATACTGCATTTCAAAACCCAGAACAATATTACATCAACCTTGAGACTGTACTTCATTCTCAATACAGTATTATATTTTTACACCACTCACCTCCACATATTTGTCTCAGATTTTGAACTGAATTGAAGGCAAGATAAAAGTAGTAAAAGGCAAGACAGAAGTAGTAAAAAGTAGCCCAGCTGATAACACCTAAACAGTATCTAGGGTTGTTCACTCCTAAGAGCTCTTTTCCAAGTATCTGGTCAAAATCAACACTGAAAAGTCTACCCTCATAAACTTTATATATACAAGTGATAAAAGCTGATCAGTAATGCCCACATCAAAGTCCTCTCCAAGCCAATGAACGCCACAAAGGTTACAGGTTAATGGCTCAATTTACATCTGCAGGGCTTTTACTCTAGCAGGGCTAATCAAGAGAGAAGTAGTTAACGAGCACTGCATTCAAGTAACAAAAGACATAGATACTCAAAACTTAACTCAGCACAGGAAATAACTACTGTCTGTTGTTATGTGCCAAGGCACCGCTGACTTATGGTGACCCTATGAATGACAGATCTCCAAACTTCCTGTCCTCAACAATCCTGCTCAGCTCTTGCAAACTCAAGCCTATGGCTTCCCCCATGGACACAATTCATCTCATGTTTGGTCTTCTTCTTTTCCCGTTGCCTTCCATCTTATTGTCTTTTCTGGAAAAGCTTGCCTTCTCATGATGTGTCCAAAGTAGGACAGCATCAATTTCATCATTTTTGCATTCAGAGACAATTCAGGTTTGATTTGATCTAGGATTCAGGATATCCAGGATATCCACAGAGCAACACCCTATTTTAAATACAGTACAGTAAATCAATTTTTACAGTTTGAACTGTAAAAAAAAAGCTGGCAAGGGAAAAAATGTGTCTAGAGAATGTAAAATCTAATTGTGTCATCAGGATACAGACATTGACCAACAAGGACTTGAAGCAGAAGATTCAAAGAAAGGATTCCTTTATCAGAAACTAAGAAATATGCCTACAGCTCTGTGCAAGTTTTCAAGATCAAGTAAAAAGGGGGTGATATTGAGTGGGTCTTAGTGGCTCTGGATACTATATGGAGTATGCTTCTTTTAGAGTAATCGCTGAGCACAGTGGCCTTGCTTCTGAGCAATCATGAATAAGATTGCAGTAGTGTATTAGAATCAAAGGTTGTGAAAAAGTGTTTTTTTTAATCTTTTCTAAAATGTTACAGGAATGCTGTGTCCTCTTGTATTCTGTATCCAACAAATGAAACAAATAACTGTAGAGCTAACAAAGAGAATAATTTTTAGCTACTAGGGTGTGACAAAAACAATTAACCCATTAGCAGATGTGTAATGCCACAATGTTTATTTTGCACCCATCTACTCACCATTTACTCAAGAGAACAAAACTTAAAATAAAGAAATAAATAAAATTCACAGTGATAAAGCTGAATCCCAATCAGGGATCTTCTGTAAAAAGCCACATTGATTTCTAAACCTAGCTGTTACTAACCAACCATTGTATACTTCTGTACCTGATGTTTCGATTTCGATTTTAATTTGTACCCCACTCTTCTCAGCTTGTAGCAGAGGTGCCTGGAGGACGATGGTCTGCACTCAGGGCAGCTTCCAACATAATTAAAGATACAGTATAACAAAACCAAAATATAAAATATAAATACAATATAACACAGTAGCCCTACCTATGTACAAATTAATGCCATGAAGTCTCACTCTTACGACAAAGTGGACTTGATCCACAAAAAACTAACATTAAAATACAGCAAAGTCTTTAAAGTGCCATAACGTTCTTTGTTGTTTTGTTTACTCTCTGAAAAAACAACCAAGCATCCTATGGCCCTTAACTAGTGCCACATGGCAGCCGCTGATTGAAATTTAACTCCTACGTCAGGGGCAGTGGTAGGCTCCAAAAAAAAAAAATCTACCACACTGTAGGTGTGGTATGGTGGGTGTGGCCAGGTGGAAAGCCCTGCGTTGCATCCGAGTTAAAGGTAAAGGTAAAAGTAAAGGTTTCCCTTGCTCAAAAGCCAGTCGTATCCGACTCTAGGGTGCAGTGCTCATCTGTTTCAAAGCCGAAGAGCCTACTTTATTTCAAAAGTTGGATGGGTGGGGCCAGCCAGAATTTTTGCTCCCGGTACTGGCGAACTGGTGCGAACCTGCCACCACTGGTCAGGGGCGCCCAAACGTTTCGGGCAACAGGCCAGTCACGAGGTTCAGGGGACCTGTCACTATGGCCTGTGGGCTGGATCTGGCCCCCGGTGCCAATTCACCCGGCCCGCGCCACCCTCATCACTCCCAGAAGCGGAAGTAAAACGCGCCTGCACACATTTTACTTCCGCTTCCGAGAGAGCAACGAGGGCTTTGCAGGCGGGATGAATTGGTGTCGGGGGCCGGATACAGCCCGCGGGCCATAGTTTGTGCACCCCTGCCCTACGTAGCCCCGTCTATTAGATGCAGCGTCAATATTATGACCCATCACAAGAACTATGGGAGCTTCAGGAGGAAAGCACACCTCTTTCTCAAGCGCTCCTTTGCCAAGGCAGTGAGTGAGTCGAGAGAGCTACTACTTTCAGGCGCTGGCTGCAAAGGCTGAGCTTCCCACAACGTGGCGGCTGGGCAAGCAAACGCCTTCTTCCCGGTCTCTCGCCCTTTCCCGCGCTCACCTTGGAAGCGGCTCAGCAGCGCCGGGTCCCCGAAGCCCTTGCCGCGGAGGAAGTCGCACAGCTGCGCCGCGTCCCACTCCCGGAGATGATGATGGACTCCGCCGGGATCCACCGCCAGTCGCCCTGCAAAGCCGCGCTTTTCGGGCGTCTGCAACCCATCCGCCGGGCTGGCCGGCCGCGCGCGCTTCGGCGCCGCATCCCTGCCCGGGTTCCACATTGTGGCCGGCAGCGGCGCTTAAGGCTCCAATGCGCAAGCTCCCGCGAGCTATGTGCCACTTGGGCGGGACGGGGGGACACTTGGGCCGGGGGGGGGGGTCACGTGATGCCAGCTCTCCAATCACGGCGGCGGCGGTGGGCGGACACAAATGGTTTGTGTCGCTAAGTGAGACAGGAGGAAAGTGTCTTCTTTCAAATAGCAGGGTGGCTTTAGGGTTGTCCTTATAGGACCCCGATGGCGAACCTTGGCACTCCAGATGTTCTTGGGCTTCAATTCCCAGAAGCCCAAGCCCCCCCCGTGAATCCACATGGATGGGTTTACTGCGATTCATCCAGCCCGCGCCGCCCTCGTCGCTCCCAGAAGCGGAAGTAAAATGCGCCTGTCTGGAAGTAAAACGCCCCCCCCCGGGAATCCACATGGGCGCGTTTTACTTCCGCTTCCGGGAGCGACGAGGGTGGCGCGGGCCGGATGAATCACAGTAAACTCCTCCGTGTGGGTTCACGGGGGGGGGGCTTGGGCTTCTGGGAATTGAACCCCAAGAACATCTGGAGTGCCAAGGTTCGCCATCGTGGTTATAGCATGTATGGAAGGGCCTCAGTGGCTTTGTTGTTAAGACGGCAGGTCAGCAGTTCGAGAGCCAAGTGCTGCGCGACCGAGTGAGCACCTGTCATCTCTCCCAGCTCCTGCCAACCTTGTTGTTCGGTTGCACAGTCGATTCCGACCCTTTGCAACCCTATAGACCATCGTCCTCCAGGCACCTCTGTCGTCCACCATCCTCAGCCCACCCAGCTCTGTGCCCACTGCGTCTAACATGCCATCTAGCCATCTCATCTTTGGTCACCCTTTTTCTTTCGCCCTCCACCTTTCCCAGCATCAAGGCCTTCTCCAGAGAATCCTCTCTTCTCATTTGATGTCCAAAGTACTTTAACTTCATCTTTACTATTTGACCTTCTAAGGAGCAGTTGGGGTTGATTTCTTCTAAGATCGACCTGTTTGTTCTCGGGTCTTGAACCACTGACCTGTCAACCTTCCAGTCATCAAGTTCAGCATCTTAACCACTAGGCCACCATAGAATTCATAAACATAATAAATTGTGTGAGGGGAGTGTCTTTGTATATAAAACCGCTCAGAGTAGTGGACTGTCACTAATTAGGGTGGTTTAGAAATTGGATGAATAAATAACAAATATTTGTGCTAAGATTGGACTGCTGTATTATTATTTTTTGAGCAGTGTATTGTCAAAAAGTGGGAGTGGAAATTTCCATTGAGTATGTTTTGGGTGTGCCTCACCAAGCTTTGGAATAGCTGTTTATTTCTCAGTAACCAAAACAGAAAACAGCTTTAGCTGTCTGAGAGAAAATGAAACTAGATTGTTGGCATGATAAACCAGAATGTTAGGAATTGGAAACTGTATAGCATTTGTAATTTTTTGGTCTCTTTGGTATACTATAGCCCTTGGCTCGTGTCATTAGCCTTGTAATAGAGATCCATTAGGCAAAATGGAAACTGGTAGAGTACCCAAAAATTAGAATTCAGAGCAATTCATAATGAGCTTTCTCGCAAGTTAAGCAGAAGTCTTTCTTAGGTTCAAGGCTAGACTAAAATATAGTATGAATAAATTTGTTAATGATAGAAGGCATGACTTGTAGGAATTGGGGCCGTAAAGCGGCCCTTGAGGTCCCGGAGGAGACTGGTCAAAGGAACGACACGAGGCAAGATGGAGCGAAGACCAGTGATTTATTGAGGGAAAATCATCAGTATATATTATGCAGAAGGCTGTGCATGGTAGGATGGTTATCTGACAGAGAATCACATCACCTATTTACTCAGGTTAATTGGGAATCTCTTTTGGGGAAATTAATTAGTGCGGGCAAACACTGACCATTGTCTGAGGCTTAGGCTTGGGTAAATATGGCTTCTATTTGCACCAGAGATTAAGCTTTACTCAGAGTGAGTAATTGCCTAATACGTAATAGAGGTTAGAGATTTGCTCTCTCAGCAGGTTCGTTGGTCAGGTCAGGTAATTGGGTGAATCAAACCCTATAATTTATCCACCCCCCTTAATTTGGGTGCTCGCAGAGCCCAAGGGCCAGGGAGCCTTTCTCCCGAAAGTGGCCTCTGCCGGGCCGTTCCGTGCCCACTGGGCACGGGGAAACCATAATTCCCCTTTCTGTTTTATTTAAGGACCTGACCGACGACTCTGCATAGGAGGGGCATCAGCTGATGAGCGGGAATGACGCTTCGGGGCTCCCTCCATGGGGGACATCTCGATAGCAGTGAGGGAATACATTGCACGAAACAACACACTGTTGTGCCCAGTATTACCACCCCCACAATCACTTTGAGTGTCATCTGAAGCCGTCCCCATGGGAACCACGACCACAAGGAGTCCTACCACCCCCATGAAGAATCCTCCTTGATGTTCTTAACTAGGGTGTGGAGGTCCGTGAGCTGGCTCTGTATCTTGTGGGTATTGTCTGTGAGATTTAAGCAACACATGCTGTGGACAGACTTGCAGCCCATATGATGTAACAATAGGGGATAATCGATAGCTGCTTGATTATCCAGTATGGCATGGCGAAGCTCTGCCTGCTCCTGGTTGAGCAGCGCTATTGCTGAGGAGGTGTGGTTGATGGCTTTTGCTAATCTGCAAGCCAATTTGACCAATTCTCCGAGCGTCGCCTATGGCTAAGCCTGACACGCTGAATATACTGACTACAGCCTGGTTTTTCAGAGCTGTGGGTCTGAATCCAGACTGCTTTCTGTAGCAAGGCAAGATAATGAGATGTGTCATTGATACTGTGACCTGGGGTGACTCTAAGCTATTTCTGCAGCTTCTGGTGTTGTGCAAATGTCTTTTCTAACACCTATGGGGAGGTGTGAAGATTACAATGGCTGGAGATAGCCGGCTACCGGGTGCTCAATCTTTCCAAGTAATGGGCCGGTGCAAAACATGGGCCGGTCTGGCTTCCTTTGGTGGAAGCTGGCCGTTATTAACAACATACAGAAATTCAAGTGTCCCTTGCAAATCCCAACTGGAGCATTGTACAAGGCATGTATAAATAATAGCAACTACAGATAACAATAGCAATAAAAGACATTCAGCTGCTTCTTGAGGCTTCCCTTCTTGGTGGGGCTTCATGTGCAACTTGAGTTTGGAAAAGTCTTGTTTTGGGGAAAAGCATGGTCCTCAAAAGTAGCACTGAGTATGCAAAAATGTTCATAGAAATGTCTTTGGAGATGTAAGTCATAAAGGAAGATGGACAGCTGATGACATTCAGGACAGTGACTGGTGCCGCTCTTTGCAATCATCCGGGTCTGATTCTGGCCTCTGGGACCTGCATGGGGAAGAGACTTGTTTGGGAGATAAAAATTCTGAAAGAGTTAGTTAGTTTTTGCACTTATAGGATAGCAATTGCTGTGCAACTATGGGACGTTGTTCCCCCCCTTTCTGTTTGTTTGTATTAATGCAAACGTGCATGTACTGCCATTTGCCAAAATGTGGGGATGTGTGACGTCCCTTTGTCACACCTGAATGGCCTCTGTCCTGTGGGAAGGCATCTGGTTTCTGTCTTGCCTGTCTCTGACACATTTTGTAACCAAAAGCCTCTTTGCTTGCATGCGTAGAATAGTGAAAAAGTATTCTCCTTATTTGGGCTCTGACACTTCTGATTGGCTGTGGGCCCTCAGTTTTGTCTCTGTTAAGTTTCGTTTCTGATATACATTGCTTGCTTAAATTTCGTTTCTGAGACTCTCTGCCTGAATAAAGAGAAGGGATGAGTTTCGTTTGTCAGCCAAGGACTGGAGTCGTGTTTTTTCTGTCTCTACCTCAAAAGATCTGAGGATATAAACTGCTGCTAATGAGGCTGACTGATTGAAGAGATCTTTACATGAATCAGATTCCAACACTGTCCCTCGTGGGTTGACCCCCCACGAGGGCCCCCCCGGTGGCAGGTTGAACTGCCTTGCGAGTGCTTTGGCATTCTGAAGAGGGAATGCATGACTCTGAATTGGAGTTGTGAGGAACAAACTTAGCAAATTTTTGTCTATCACGGGAGTGATGTGTGCTCCCGGTAGACTGTGAAGCAAATTCCTGTGAAACTGGCTGTCAGCAATTATGTTGAAGCGTTTTTTGGCAAAGGTGCGCAAAGCGAGGTTCACGGCTGCCAACTCTGCCCGCTTGCGGAAGAGTCAGGAGCGTGCGCCAAGCTTGGTCCTCTTGCCAAGTAAGAACCTAATATGTGCGACCCCCATAAGTGAAAACTGTCCTAGCCCCCCCGAAGAGGAACCAGTGACATAAATTCACACAAGGTGACTGCCTGCGTTTGAGACGAGTCTGGGGTCTTATGGCAAACCTTGGCGCATGAAGCGCCAGGCTTCCCTTGGGTAAATTTCTCATGGAGGCCCCCCTGTGCACATCCATTCATGGTGTGCGTGCACACTTTTAGAAGAGTGCCAGATGGTGGCTAGCCTTTTGCCTGTGCTTAGACTAGCAGCAAAAAGGGAAGGGGTGGCCTAAAAATGCCTGTATCTGATTGAAGGTGTGACCTGACTGCACTCTAAAAATGGTCCTAGGCAGTCCTGGCTAATGGGTGGCACTCTGCACATGCTCGGGAGCTCAGGGACTAATCCTTCCTCTGTGCTCTGGAGTTTGCAAAATGTGTCTGCACACTAGAGAGGGTGCTGTGGGCCAGGTGCCATACTTAAAATGACCTACTAAGACTTATTAAAAACAAGTCAACTATGACGTGCCAGCTGTAAGGAAATAACACACAAAGATGAAAAGACACACAAGTTAAACATTTCCAGCAGGGGGTTCCACTGGCGAAAGGAGGAAAGACAAGTCAGAAATTAGTACAATGGGAATGCAACAACTCTTATCATAACGAAATCAGATTGGGTCAGCTAACCAAGGCAACCGGGTTCTCCTGTTAAGAAAACCCCTATCAGTAATTAACCATGGAGCCTGTGAAAGGAAGGCTGTAGAAAGAAAGAAATCGGTTAAGGCCTGGAGAGGAATTTTGTTCCTGTTTGCGTGCTTTTTCCTGTGAAAGGGGTACAATGAGTGAGTTACTTTGCACAGATTAAAGTCAAAATACCAGAGCAATATCTTTCCTAAGAGAATGAAGGAGAGTTAGAACGATTCTCAACCTACGGCCAGATGTGGGCGAGTGGGCCGGAACCCACGTTGCTCTGCCACTACCCCCGCCAAGCCCAGAAGGGCTGTGTGGCGAAGGAAGGGCAGGATGACTATCCGGACGCCCAGAGCTGCCTGCGGCCCCGGAACTTTGGCCCCTGACTTTAAAAGGTTGAGAACCGAGTTTACAAGATGAGAACACAGTACACACATGAAGACAATGCAATTCTCTCACTCCTAGTGAGATACGACTTCCAGACGCTAAGAGACATTCAAAAACCTTAAACACAGAGGAACACAGATGTAGGGAGGGGCCCCATAGCTCACGAGACAGGTAGGAAAACTCATAGAAGTGATTTTTGTTTTCAGATCGCGCTTCTGAAAAGAAAAATCTGTTTTCCTGAGTGGCAAAACCGGTTTCCAAGAGTGGCTTAATCCTTTGACAAAGAAAAGTCTCAAGGGAGGAGGGAGGAACCACCCCGCCCTATTGTGGGTTAGGATTCCCCCCCCTCCTCCTCTCCTGCTTAAGCTGCTAAGCAGGCAAGGCAAGGGGCTTTGTTCATTATGCTTTCTCAACCTTTAAATAGTTCCTGCCCATGAGCAGAGTGCAAATTGTTTAACACATATTTCACAGTGACATTACCACGCAGTTACACACAAGGTACACTTTTCCAGTCATACTGTGGTCATAGAGACAAGGCTTTTGCAATCATACACAGTTCTTGCAGTCATACATTCAGTGGTGCACCACACATACACACATTTATTTACGCATTCGCACATTCCTCCCCTGATCTGCAGCGTTCTATACTATACATGAGGAGATGGCTAATACACAGCTGGCTATTTTACAACCATCTGGGTGCTTCTACTTAGGGGCAAGTTTCTCTGGGCTACTCCCAAGGTGAGACAAGTAGGTTCTGCCTGTGCCCTGGGGGAACTCGGGGTACTATTGCTGGGATGGTTCTTCTGGCATAGCCAGGGCGATGGCTGCCTCCTTTCTAGCCTGGGCCAAATGCATGCCAGGGTGGCCATTTGGCATTAAGACAATCTTTTGAAGATCTGCCTGGTCTAGATTGGCATTCTCTTCTAAGGTGTCTCGTTTTATCACACTGGAAGCAGGCGCCTTGGGGTTTTGGCACTGCTCTGCGCCTGAGTGTGGCAATGGGTCTGCTCTGGAGCCCTGCGTGGCCAAGGGCCGTGCAGATTTCCGTGAGCAGTGGGCGCTGAGCAGCCCTGCCTGAACATGTGTCTGCCTTCAGATAGGCTGAGCACAGCAGTTGGGCGCTAGCTAATTGTGCCACTGGCAATTTCCCCGTGAATGGATCTTCCTCACCCCTGCGCTGAATGGAGTTCTTTCTTTGCAGGGAACTTTTAACTGTCAGAGAAGCGCCAGGGCCTCTCATGCCATGAATTCCTTCAGTGACGTCTGCAGCTGTCACTGAGGGAATGCTCCCTACACTGCCCTGCTTAAGCTGAAATGACGAATAGAGACTTCTTGGGGCTGATGGTTCTGACTGCGCTGGGGTTTTCTGGGTCTCTATCCGGACTGGGTCATCCTCTACTGAGAGTTTCCTACATTTGCTCCATGTGCGAATTATGCCCTCTGGAGCTTTCGGGGGTTGCTGAATGCAGTCTCCTATCTGATCCCAGAGCTCGAGGGTTAACGTACCTACTTCTGGGTAAAGCAGGCAGTGTTCCCCTAGGTACACCAAAAGTCTCGCTAGCTCCCTGCTGTGAAAACGCAAATTAAATACCCTGGCCAGGATGATGAACCCCTCCTCGTGGGTTCTTTGGCTAGCGGATGGATGCTGTCGCTGAGGACAGGTCCCCATATTACCTGCGATTGGGTCCTCGGAAGATTCCTCCTCGGGACGAGTCGACGCGTCTTTGGCAGGCAACAGGTTCTGGCGACGTCGCTTTCTGGGTAGAGCTCGGAGCGTGGACTGCGGCCATGGGCCCTCGGTGGCCACTGCGCTGTCAGGGGCTCACAGCTGCCCTGAGCGGAACGCGTTTTTCCCTTTGGCGCAAGCCGCCGTGAAAGTCGGGAGCAAGCTGTAGGATGCCTCTCTGTAATGCCTCACCACGTAGCTGTCTTCCCAATCGGATGGCTTCCGACTGGGGCTGCTGCTCTGTCCTCCGGGATGATTGGACAAGGTTCAAGCGCAGAACCTGGCTGTGCTGATCGCTTACTCATGAGTAGACCGCTTGGGGTCGCTTACTCTCGAGTAGATCACGTCTCGGGGTCACCAGATGTAGGAATTGGGGCCGTAAAGCGGCCCTTGAGGTCCCAGAGGAGACTGGTCAAAGGAACGACATGAGGCAAGATGGAGCGAAGACCAGTGATTTATTGAGGGAAAATCATCAGTATATATTATGCAGAAGGCTGTGCATGGTAGGATGGTTATCTGACAGAGTGACTGTCTTCATTCTCTGCAATGTTTAACTCTCTTAAGATAGTGATCTAATAAGCTCTTTGTGGAGCAGTTAGTAAGATTTGTCTCCTCTACAAAATAGAATCAGATTGCATGATTTTCCCTGTGTACGGCAGCTTTTAGGATGGAGGAGCAAGGGATTAATCCCCCCCTCTCTCTCATATAGTCATCTTCAGTATATTTCTTTGTGCCCTCAGGGAAACAAAACCTAGTGTTTAATTCATTTCTAAATAAGAACATATATAAGAACATAAGAACAGCCTTGCTGGAACAGGCCACAGGCCATCCAGTCCAGCATTCTGTCTCACACAGTGGCTCACCATTTCCTTCAGGGTATTCCCAAGCAGATGCCTTCACCTGCTTAGGATTCCCTGGAAATGGCATTGAGAGATATCCTGCCTATCTCTCCAACCCGGAGGTTGTCCTTAAGTATCCATAACTAGCAAGGGTTGCCCGGCGTTGCCGGACTTTCCCCCCCGTGTTTTTTAATTAAAAATGAGCCATTTTTTTCCCCAATAGTGTTACATTGTGTTGGAAGGTTAAATTGTGTTGTTGTTTTTTTAAAAAAATTGCTTAGTCTGTAATTTTAATTTTTTAAATGTTTATTTATGTTAAATTTGTTTGGCTTGGCTGTTATTAACTGTGATCTGCTTTTTTGGGTTTTTTTGAGGATTAATAAAAGAAGAAAGTATGATATAATAACTCAGCACAGGATTTTTTAAAGTTTCTATTGTATTTTATTGACATATATTTGTGATTTGTGTGAAAGTGTGTTCTCCCCACAAACCTCCCAACCCTAGGGAAGCCAGCGGAGAGGGGGATCGCAACCCCCACCCACAGATATTAAAGGGGAAACCCGATCTACTTTCACGACTCCACACAAACAAACCACCATAACACACTAAAGCCACCCTCCCCACCACCGAGCCCACCCTTCCTAACCCCAACGACCACGCCCCCCTAGCCCACCCTTCCTAACCCCCAACGACCATGCCCCTCTCCCCACCACCTAGCCCACCCTTCCTAACCCCCAATGAACACGTCCCTTCCCCACCACCAAATAAATAAATATTTTTTAAAACATAACTAAAAACAGTCAAACACATCCAAAAATACACAAAAACAAAAACACCAAAACAATACGAAGTAAACAAGGACACAATCAAAAACAAAACAAACAGACAAAAAATACAAATTACAACCCCCCCGCCCACACACACACACACACACACACACACACACACACACACACACACACACACACACACACACACACACACAAAACAAAGAAAACAAGCAAGCTTACCAAAACATGTGCTACCACCACCAGGACTGAAAAACAAATGAATAAAGAAAGAGACTACTTACCAGAAGAAGCTCCACCCAGAGGCCAGGAGAGAAAAAAAAAGTCAAAATACAATAACCCCTACCAGCACCACCTGCTGGCCACAATAGTAAAAACAATTCAAAAACACACAACAGCATAACACAAATTCACAATTTTACACAAAAGGTCACACCAATAAAAACAAGTAAAAAAAATTACACTAAAACATATGTCAATAAAATACAATAGAAACTTTTAAAACTCCTGTGCTGAGTTATAACTCTAATTTAAACTCCAAAAATCTAAACACATTTTGAAACCAAGGAATGTAAAAAACATTTACTTTTACATTATGAAAATTATGACCTACGGTACAACTAATTTAAAAAATTCAAAAAACTAAAACATTATTCACTTACATAAAACAATTTGAAAAAATTATATCATACTTTCTTCTTTTATTAATCCTAAAAAAACCAAAAAAGCAGATCCCAGTTAATAACAGCCAAGCCAAAAAAATTACATAAATAAACATTTAAAAATTAAAAATTACAGACTAAGCAATTTTTAAAAAACCATTAACACAATTTAACCTTCCAACACAATTTAAAACTATTGCAAAAATAAAATTGGTTCATTTTTTATTAAAACACACGGGGGGAAAAGCCCGGCAACGCCGGGCAACCCTTGCTAGTCTCAAATAAGAAAGCAGGTTTGAGCATAATTTTATATTTAGCAAAAGGATGGTGTAGTTAAAAAGAGCAGAGAAACACTAGATTGAGGATTAACTACCCTAAATGCAGCTTGTTCCTGGTCAGAATGTAACATCCAAATAAAAAAGGAGGAGAGGAGTCCTATCACTGGCAGAAATGGATAAATCAAATCTTATATCCATAATTATAGCCATTGATACTCTTGTCCTCCATGAACTTGTCTAATCCTTTCTTAAAGCTGTCAAGACTGACAGCTGTCACCACTTCTTCTGGCAGGGCATTCCATAGACCAGTAATCCTCTGGGTAAAAAAGTACTTTCTCTTATTTGTTTGAGAACTAGTACCCAAAAGTTTCATGGAGTGTCCCCTAGTTCTAGTGTCATGCGATAGGGAAAACAGTTTTTCCTTATCTACTTTGTCCACACTGCATGATTTTATAAACTTCAATGAGGTCACCTCTTAGACATCGTTGTTTAAGAGTGAAGAGGCCCAACCGTTGCAGCCTCAGATGGTAAGGAAGGTGTTCCAGTCCCCTAATCATTCTGGTTGCCCTCCTCTGCACTTTTTCCAGCTCTATAATATCCTTCTGGAGGTATGGCGACCAGAACTGTACACAGTATTCCAGATGGGGCCTCACCATAGATTTATAAAGAGGCAAGATGACACTTGCTGACTTATTTTCTATACCCTTCCTAATGATCCCTAGCATTGAGTTTGCTTTTTTCACTGCTGAGGCACACTGCTGAGGCACACTGGGTTGACACCTTCATTGAGTTGTCCACCAGGACACCAAGGTTCCTTTCCTGGTTTGTCACAGAGAGTTCAGTTTATAAATGTAATTGGGGTTCTTTGCATCACTCTGCACTTACTAATGTTGAAACTCATTTGCCACTGTTTTGCCCACTCCCCCAGTGTCAAGAGATCCCTCTGGAGCTCCTCACAATCTCTCACAGTTTTCACTACCCTGTATAATTTAGTGTTGTCAGCAAATTTGGCTACCTTGCTTTTTACTCCTACCTCTAGATCATTTATGAAGAGGTTGAAAAGCAGGGGTCCCAGTACTGAACCTTGGGGGACCCCACTCTTTACTTCCCTCCACTTGGAGAAGTGTCCATTTAGTGCTACCCTGTTTCCTGTCCCTTAACCAGTTGCTGATCCAGGACAAGACCTGTCCCTTTATTCCATGACTGGTAAGTTTATTCAAGAGCCTTTGGTGTGGGACCTTGTCAAAAGCCTTCTGAAAGTCCAGATGAACAATGTCAACTGGATCCCCCTTATCCACATGCTTGTTGACACTCTCAAAAAATTCCAACAGATTAGTGAGGCATGATTTGCCCTTGTAAAAGCCATGTTGGCTCTCCTTTAGCAGCGCCTTCTCTTCTATGTGCTTATTAATTCTATCTTTTAGGATGGTTTCCATCACTTTACCTGGGACACATGTCAAACTGACAGGTCGGTAATTTCTAGGATCACCCCTGGATCCTTTTTTGAAAATTGGTGTTACATTCGCTACCTTCCAGTCATCAGGCACAAAGCCTGATTTGAGGGAAAGATTATATATTTTTGCTAGGAGATCAGCAATTTCATCTTTAAGTTCCCTGAGAACTCGTGGATGGATGCCATCTGGTCCTGGTGATTTGTTAGTGTTTAATTTAACAAGACATGCAAGGACCTCCTCCCTGGTTATTTCTATCTGGCTTAATTCTTCGGTTTCCCTCCCTACGAAGATAGGCTCTGTTTTGGGCATGTGGTCTCTGTCTTCTTCAGTGAGTACTGAAGCAAAGAATTCATTCAGTCTCTCTGCAATCTGTTTCCTCTTTAATAACCCCTTGCCTTCCATTGTCATCTAATTGTCCAATGGCCTTCCTAGTTGGGTTCTTACTTCTAATGTACTTAAAGAAGTCTTTGTTATTTCTCTGAGTATTTTTAGCTATACGCTCCTCAAAGTCTTGCTTTGCTTTCCTGATTGTTGCCTTACATTTGTTCTGCCAGAATTTATGTTTCTGCCTGCTGTCCTCATTCGGACAAGCCTTCCATCTTCTAAATGAGCTTTTCTTGCTCTTGATCACTTTCCGAACAGCTCCTGTAAGCCACATTGGAGTCCTCTTGGACCTGGCAGTGCCCTTTTTCCTTTTGGGTATGCATTCCAATTGGGCCCCTGTTATTGTTTTTGTAAACAGCCTCCATGCCTCTTGGAGTGTTTGGACTCTCTCAATTTTCCCTTTCAGCTTTTTTTTACTAGTTTCCTCATCTTTGGGAAATTTCCTTTTTGAAAATTTAAGGTCTCTGTGTTAGATTTTATCAGTGACTTGCAGTCTATGATCAAGTTAAACATAATTGAGTTGTGGTCACTGTTCCCTATTGGATCAGTCACATTAACATCTTGCACCAGATCCTGAGTATTACTCAGGATCAAGTCAAGGATTCTTGTACTTCTAGTTGGGTCTTCAACCATCTGTCCCTGGGAACAATCATTTAGCATAGTGATCAAACAACCTCCCCCCGCTCCCAAGTTAACTCTAAAACTCTAGAAATGAAATCCTCCAGCCAGGAGGCAGGGCAGAAACAGCTCAATAAAGCATGAGGTTGCCCCTGCATATAAGAAATATATAGCTCACCTAGAGTAGACGCCTGCTCCCAGCAGCCAAAACGAAGGCTCCAGGACCATGTGGCTGGCAGGAAAAGGAAAGAGAAAGGGAAAACTACAGAACGCCCCCCCCTTCTCTCTCTTTCCTTCCACAAGCGAAAAGCCTGCCACACAGCGACCTCTGGTGGCCAGAAAAAAATATTGCAGCTTCGCCTATGAGGGCTCCGGTCAGGATATTTTTTAAAAAAATAAGGGAAAATACGGGCAAATTAATAAAACGGGAGGGGTGGGAAGAGGGGTAAAAATAAGGGGTTTTCCCAGGAAAAGCAGGATAGTTGACAGGTATGGTTATGAGTGGAGGGTTGATTTTGACTCTGGCCTGATATGTTTATCAGTGTTGCTTGAAAATTGTGTCTTTGGCCTATATTGCTAAGCCATGTACCACTGTGAAGTTGACAACTGATCAGTCATCCTCTGGCACTGGGGTCAAGATTAGAGGATCAAATCTGTAGCATTTCTAATAACAACTGACGCATACTCAATTTGTTTCTGTTTCTTTGCTTGTTGAAAGAGAAATTATATGTTTTAGTGTTTCAGAACTTACATTCTGCAGAATCTTTCCTGGCACTTTCTTACATTTTATAACAGGCAGCTTATAGATCTCTGTCTCCACTGCCTCTTTTATGGCATACCGTGCCACATTATAATTTCTCTGGAGGCTGGAGATAGCTTCAGTCTGGGCGATGATGCTTTATTTTTCACAACATTTTGTTCTGAAATGTCAAGATAGAGAAGCAGCTCTAAGATCCAGTCTGTGAAGAACGAGATAATATTCTCCACGCCCGTTGACTCCAGAACTTCCACAGGCTCTTAGGTTCAAACAATATACAGTATGTTATTTTCCAAATCTTTGATTTTTAGTTTGGTTCCTCAAAGTGAGTTAATGGGAAAAGGTGTGATGGCAACAGAAATGTCAGACTCTGGAAAACTGATACTGATTATTCACATGAAGGAAAAGGACAAAATCACAGCAATCAATATAAAGTATATTTTTAATAGTCAATACTTACAAAGATGTTTCTGATGTGTTAGAAAAGTTTAAAAAGTTCATCTGGAGTATCCCTCGCTTCTTCCAGACCAAGTTGCTACTAATACATTATAAAAGCACCCATCATTACAAATTATGATAAATATAAACCATTAAATCATGACTGGTTAACTTCTAGTACCAGTCTTTTATTATAGGAACTGAGAATATGGGATGCTAATCAGTAGAATAACCGTGCATATACCCGAAACTATACAGAATACATTTTAATGTTACATTTTATAATGTAACAAACAGGCCATTTCAAAAGGGAAAACATACCTGTTTCAAAGCAATTGCAGCAACAGGGCTCCCTATTTTATTAAAAGCCACAAACTGGATTGTGTGACACTTGTGACTTTTCTTTCCGTGTCAATTAGTAAAACACAAATACCCATGTTCTACTGTCCAATACTGTTTTTGAGTTTTGTTCTCATGTTTGACCTTTCGATCCCTTTGGGCCAGTATATTTGAAGGATTATTAGTTTACATTATTGACAAGGGATAAGATCCCTTAAAATTAATTATATTTTTATGAAAGACAGACAAAAAACCAGAATATTTCCAACATACAAGTTAAGAACAGTAACTGGAACCTTAGCTTGTCATTCCTGTTTTTAAAACACTGCAAGTGAGAGGGTGATAATGAAACTCTACTTTTTCTGTATTTTCATCATATACTCGTAATCAATACCTTCTTTATAAAGACTTCAGCAACAAGAGCAGAAAGTTTATTTAGAACCCACTGCCACCAATAAACAACAAAGGGCACAGCCTTCTAATACTCTTATGTACAAAAACACCTAATCTGATAAGGTTTACGTTTTGTGTAGATACTACACAAAGGTTTTCATTGGGAAGTTATTAATAGTAATCAATATAAAATGGCTATGAATCAGAGCTATTCACATGCAAGGCAGTGGCTCTGATTAGCATCCCAAATCAATCAACTAGTCCACTGGGGAGGGGAGGTGGAAGGCTTGAAGCACTGGCTCAATACTCAATTTCCCCTGCTTCCCTAAACAGAAATAGGGACTTCTCAAGGAAAGGTCACTTCTTATCATACTACTAGAATTTTTTTGCCCGGCCCTGCCAGGCAGGTATAATGTATGTGCTTGTGGTGGTTTTGGGGGGGTACATGCATACACAACATAACCATACACGCAACACAACCACAACCACACACACACAATACATCCACGCACACACTACACACAACCACACTCATTCAATACACACACACCACAACCACACACATACACACAGCACAACCACACACTCACTCAATATACACACACAACACACACAACTACACACATAACCACACACACACTCAATACACACAACACAATACACACACACACCATAGCTCCGTGGGGAGGAGGGGCTCTTCCTCCTCCCCCCGAAGCATCAGTGAAGACACACACACACCCCAAAGCTTTGTGGGGGGGAGGAAGGGCTCTTTCTCCCCCCCCAAGCCTCGGCGAGGACACCCAGGAGGCCTTTGCTGGGCGGGCAGGCACATCGGTTGCCAGCTGGGCCGCCTGATTTTGGTGGCCCCCGCCCCACCGATGAAGGCCTCAGCGCCGGAGGAGAGGGAGGAAAGGCCGCACCATGGAGGCATGGAAGGTGAGCGGCCCAGCGCATAAGGCCGTGCTGGGGAGGCGCAGAGTACGAAATGCCCAGCCGCCAACAGGTAAGTGGGGCGGGGGACAGAGACTGGGGGGGCGGGTTAATTCTCCCCCTTTCTTCTCCAAGACCTGGGTGGGTGGCATGCTCCCCGGGCCTGTTTCCCCCTCCCCTCAGTTCCCCTACCCCGCCCCACTTAACTGTTGCCGGTTGAGCCTTTCATACTCTGCGCCTCCCCGATGCGGCCTTCTACGGTGGGCCGCTCACCTTCCATGTCCTCTGTAGCGCGGCTTTTCCTCCCTCAATGCCGGCGCCGAGGTCTTTACCGGTCAGGCAGGGGCCAGCAAAAGCAGGCAGCCCAGCTGGAAACCGACGTGGCCACCCGCCCACCGTGGTGAGTTGGGGAACGCTTCCTTCCGGGAGACAAAGTTTGTCCCGGAGGGAAGTTGCTGGTGCGTTGGCGGTTTTTTAGCGCACACGTGCGACGGCTTTCCCGGCTTCCTCCGCGCTCGCGTCCCTCATCCTGATTGGCTGAGGGGTCACGGCATGGAGGACGCTGGGACTTGTAGTTGTTTTTTTGTTCGATGCTCGCAGGGTGTTAAGTAGGGCGGCTCGGTACAGGATGGTTGGGCCGGGTGTGGCCACGTATGCTGGACACGCATGACTCATCCACCTTCTTATAGGTATAGATTGGGCAGGATTTGGAATGGGTTGTGGAGTAAAGAAAAAAGTATCTGAATTCTAGATCTGCAAATGCAGTTCAAACTACTTTAAGATTTCCTGCTTGTTTCAAGTGTGGCAGAGGACAGATGCTTCCCATACCCCCTTGTAATATGTATCTTATCTTAGCATTAAGAAGCCATGTAAATCAATGATTTAGCAGAACAAGTGAAGGATATGAGTGACATGCATCTTGCAGTTGCCATGCATCCACAGCCCTGTAAGCTCTGACGGATGTGTCCAAAAGCAGGACTCATTACCTCTTTAGGAGAGCAAATTCCAAATGCAAGGAAATCGAAGAATTTCCTACTAGGATCTATAATTAAAGATTGTACACATTTCTAAACAATAACAAAAACAAAATCAAAGAACTTTCACTCCAAATGTTAAGTTATTTCAGCCTGCAATTTTTTTCCACCCTAGCAGTAGTTTGAGAAATACTTTACATTTATGCTTTTGTTCCAATAAAATTTCTATTTACACTCTTGTCAAAAAGGGAATGTTTTTCCACTTTAAGTTTTAGGACAGAAGTACACATAGCAATTTACTGTAGTAATTTGTAAACAAACTATACCTTGTCTGACCTTACTTGACATTAAAATAATGTATGAGAGAACATTTTTCTTTTAAAGAATAAAAAAATCAAGTAGTTTAAAAAGTGAACAATAAACCAAGAGAGTAATCCCTCTAAGGAATAATTGGCTTAAATCCTTTCCCCAATAAGTTACGGCTACATTCAGAAAACCTAAGACTTTCTTATAGTTGAAATTAGCTTGCATGTTCAGAACAGCAAATGCACAATAATATAACCACATTAAAATGCACAAAGACTTATAACTTAGGTTCAAACCAATTTCAAAATAATTACTGTACATGTTTTCATAAACTGTAGACAGTCTAGGATTTTTTTCAAATTTCACTTCTGCAGCATCATAAAAATAATACATTTTAATCAATATGGACTTTCTTGGCCTACTATCTAGCTAAGATAAGAAAGGAAGGTGATTTGAGCCACTGATGATATTGCAGCTTTGGTCTTCAGAGCCTTCAAGCTGATTTAATGATTTGCTCTTTCACTGACAACATCCTGCAGACGTTTAAGTAAGACATCATCATTTTCCTGGCACAGTCTCTTCGCTGGCGATTCTGTGTCACTATCAATTGATATTGCTCTCTTCTTTTGTCTCTGTCCTCCTTGTTTTATCATATTGTTGATTTCCCTCAAACTCTATCAAATGGAAATTATCACAATCAAAATTGATAATTAAGTTATAACAGTACTGAAAGAGGGTAATAATAGCTTTATTTAGAATCTCTATTTTGAAAAGATGTTACAGTAAAATCTTAATTTTTGCTGATCATATTTCATGCAGCTACTCCTCAAAATTTCAAACCAAAATACTTAATCGGCATCTCATAAACGCACACACACAAAGCAAAATTAACAAACCAGCCTGGAAACCAACCAATGGCTTAAAACTTCCGGATGTTAAAAACATACAGCTTACCTCAGAAGGGCTCCTATTAAATTTATATAACAGTGCTGTCTTAGGTGTCAAGCTAGTGCTATTCTTATGTGGCGAAACATAAACAGAGTGTTGCTGAGATATCCGTCGAGGAGATACTGGTTGTTGTTTGATGCTAGGAAAAGGGGAAAGGGGAGGTGCTTCCACCTTGAAAAGAAAAATTATACATTTAAATGGAAGAAATCTATTCTTCTAATCTACAGGATCTAACAGAAAGATACAAGTTCAAAATGACAAATGCTAAAGTACATTATTAGTATAATGCCAGGTTAGGATTGCTAAAATGTCTGCAGGGTCTTTTGGCTGCACTTATTACGGTAATTAAGGGTAAAAGTTAAAGATCTCCTTCGCTCAAACGCCAGTTGTGTTTGACTCTAGGGAGCAGTGCTCATCTGTTTACAGCCAAAGAGACAGTGCTGTCTGCAGACAGTGTCCGCAGATGTTTCCGTGTTCATGTGGCAGGCATGACTAGATGCTGGAGCATATGGAACACTATTACCTTTCTTGCCAAAGCGGTATCTATTTATCTATTTGAAATTTCTTGCTTTCGAACTGCTAGGTTGGCAGGAGCTAGGACAGAGTTGGGACTCGCCAGTCGTATCCAACTCTAGGGTTCAGTGCTCATCTCTGTTTCAAAGCCGAAGAGCCAACTTTGTCTGCTTCTGCAGACTTTTCCGTGGTCATGTGGCAGGCATGACTAGACACCGGAGCGCACGGAACGCTGTTACCTTCCCACCGAAGTGGTCCCTATTTATCTACTTGCAATTTCTTGCTTTCAAACTGCTACATCAACTGTATCTTGATTGAAAGATACTCATAAAGAGGAGGGAAAGGAGAAACAGAAATGACAAGTGGAATGCCAAAGAGTTCTGCCTTAGGCTCTGTGTTTTTCAATGTTTTTGAAAAAGACAGTGCCTGAGGCAGACTTAAATGAGGGTGTGGAGGAGATGCTAAACAGATTTGCAGGTGACACCATATTTGGAAAGGTAGCTCAAGAGAACCTTGATATAATGGAGAACAAGGGGAAAATAATAAAAAAAGGTTGACATCCTGTTGCACAAATGCACAGACATAAATCCTGCTGACATCATAAGCTACAGGTACTATTTTTTTATTTTAAAGTGTCTTCCCTTTCCTCCTAGCCCCAGGTTAGGAGGGCCCCTAGGGATTCATTTTGAGCTAGGGAAGCCTTTGGGAGACTCAAGATAATGATTGTGGGGGAGACTTTAATGTCCAAAAGTTGATCACATTGGTTTACATGAACTGTTTAGACTATTGACATTGATAACATTGATTTTTTGAAGAATTTTTTGAAGAATTATAGAATAAGAATAAGAGAGCCTGTAATCTCACCATTTGAGTTATTGGAACTGTTTTCTGAAATATTCTGAAATATTGTGAAGAAGCAATTTGAATATTCCTTGAAATACTTTTTAAGAATACAGACCACAATTATTTAGAGACTGGTTGTCAGAGACAATGTTTGGGCATTAAAAAGTTCCTCTCTCATTCCTGAGGCACCCAAAGGTTTCCCCAGGTCTAAAGGGATCACTAGGGAGCTTCAGAATCAGAGAATGGTTGGAAACTTTAAAATAAAAATTTGCATCTGCAGCTGCCAATGTCACCAAGATGCACGTGGTTGCACAACAAGATTCCAGCTAATGAGCTTCAACAAGGGAAAATGTAAAAGTATGAGACTTAGCTTAGAAAAATAGTGAGTGCAAATATAGGAAGGTAGACAGCTGGCTTAGTAGTACATGAAAAGGATCTTAGATGTTTTAGTAAACCACAGGCTAAACAAGAGCCCATGGGCTGTAGTTTGGGTACCTCTAGTTTAAGCAGAGAATGGCAGCTTAAAATCTATCTCATCCTGTTGCAAAACTGATTGCAAGGCACATTTTACTTCCAGTTCTGGTTGGAGGAACCACATGACCGGCCCGCTAAACCACGTGACCGGCCCATAGGCCGAAAAGTTTGGGCACCCCTGAAATAGAGGTTTGAGTGCCAAATCTAAAGGTTGCTTAAGAAGTGGATTTGTTTCTGCAAGAAACTGGGCTTCCTGACCCTTTGGAGTTTCTTCCAGCTTTATAACTGTATGATTCCACGTATCTAAGAACTGGCATTATCCCAGTGTATCCAGGACCTGTGTAGGATTGCAAACTTAGGGAGTACAGTGGGGGAATGGCTGAAATCCTGTTGTGCAGTTACACCTGTATAACCTGAAGAAGTGCAAGGCAGAAATCTCACCCAGGAAATAGTTTTAAGTATACAGTCTAATAATTCCTCCCTAACCTTGTATGTGGGTTTATATCATATTTAACAAAGGTTGTACATTTAGAAAGGGAAGATTTTAGAAATAAAAAAGAAAATTGATACCAGTTGGAATTTATTTTTCAAAATTCTCTGTGCTCTTAACATGTGAAATCCACATACCACATGATCCTGGTTGGAAGCACTGTATTTCAGTGCAAAGGTTTGCACTCTTCCTACATAGATGGTGTTATAAAATTTTATTAGGTCGCCTCTCTCCTCTTCCTCATCCAAATCACTTGAATCTGTTTTTGTTCTTCTTGGGGAATATTTTCCTCTTCCATGGGAATCTGTTGAGGGGAGGGGAAGAGGAGGTAAAATGAAACCCAAAAGAACTGTAGTTTAAATGTATTATAAATGTGGATTGCACATTTATACATATGGTGAAACATCCAGTCATCTAATCATTTTGTAATCTTTTGAATTTAGGCACTTTTCCTCACCTCTCCAAGTCATTCAATATATGAATAGACCCTTAAGCCAAACATCTTGAACTCAAACACATGCAGTGCTAAAGAACTGAAGGTCCTGAACAAATTTAGTTTTTTGGTTGAACCTAATAATAGTTTGCCAACTTTGGTCTTCGGAGTAGATGAGCACTTATCTTAGAGCAGGCCCCATAAAACAAAGTGGTATATTCTTTGGATTACACCTGGAAACAGTTATGATGCTTGTCTGGTCGGACATCCTGCTACGATAATGGAGCAGACTGCCCGTAGCTATTAGCCCCTTTAGGGAGTCAGGTTATTTACTTCCGCCAAACATTTGGCGTTGAGTCGCTGGCTGTACAGTCTGGTCCATTACCGTAGCGGGATGTCCATAACTGTAGTGGGACATCCCACTACGGTAATGGAGCAGACTGTACATCGAGCAACTCAACGCCGAGTGTTGGGCGGAAGTAAATAACCTGACTTCCTAAAGGTGCCAATGGCTACAGGCAGATGAGCCCCTTTAGGTGGGGTAATGGTCCCCTCAGTTAAGGAAATACCACTGGAAATCATCATACTGGGCCCAATGGCAAAATGAGCAGAGGAGGAACTGATTCCCAACTGTCATGGAGGTGGAAGAGGCCATGCCAGATGGACTGGATGTGAAGGCGCACTTTGATAATATCCTCAAGGCTGCAGCAGTCCATTGCAGTCCCAGTGTTAAATCCTGCATGTTTTATTTCATATGTGCTGCAGGAGATGGCTCCATGATCATAGTGTGTGGGTCACCTCATGGCAAGCTGGGATCCACTTTAAACAAATTCACGCCAGTGGCATTTTTCCTGCTTCAGGAAAAAATGCATTCTTATGTTGCAATGAAGTCTTTAACATACCCCGGAACACTTTAGAACAGGGGTTCTCAACCTACGGCCTGGGGGCCGGATGCAGCCCACACCATTTCATGTGGCCCCCCACTGCCTCTGCCACACCTGGAAGTGTCATGTGTGGCAGGCAGGGCAAAATGGTCATCCGGCCCCCGAAGCTGTCTAAGGGAGCGTGACCCAGCCCTCGGCTTGAAAAATTTGAGAACCCCTGCTTTAGAAACTTCACACTTCATATAAATTCATTCTATTTAGGACCATATCCTAAAATCTTCTTTTAGATATGGTTTAATTCTGAAGCCCACATCCAGGACTTGCAGTGTAGTCTCTGATCAGATGAGATAAGTACACAGCTTCAAACTTTCAAACTTTTCTTTCAGTGTATGGTATTATTTACATGCATCATCCCAGCTGTCATATACTTTTCTTTGTCTCATGCAGTTGCTACTTTCCATTATCTGCTAGAGCTGTTTCCATCCAGGTATCTCATCACAGTGAGAGGACTAAATGTAATAGTCATCAGCCTTTTTTTGTCTTGTGCACTTCTGTTACAAACTACACAGCCATATCATTTTATTAGATTTTTCAAAACCAACCTTCAAGTTCATACTCAAGAGAAGGGTGTTTTCCTTTATCTATTTAAAATAAGCTGTAAATACAGTAACCATTCTCTCACCTTCTTCTGACATCTGTTCTTGTTTAATATCTAATGTGACGGTTTTGGACATTTTTTTCAATAAGACACTTCTGTAGACCTGGATGTGGAAGAAGACAGGTTTTCTAATTGCTTTTATACTACTGAAAGTAATCTCAGACATACAGTTAGCATAAGTAACGGTATGATTTAATTTATAGATACAGAGTTAACAGAATAGTAAATGTTTGAGAAAACATACTTACATGGCTATTTGCCTGTGGCTGGTTTCTATAGCTTTTCATTATGTCCTGAAAAGTTCTTTCTTCTTTCGACACCTGCACAAAAAGTAAAGAAGTTGAATATACATGAAAAATATTTCTCTATATCCACCAGGAATTTAAAAAATCTTAGTGAAGAGCTGCTATGCACCTAATAAGAGTTTCAGCTACTAGACTTTCTGAGGCTTCTTCCTACAGTTCTTTCTGCTGCGGGGTAAATCATGCCTACAACTGAGGAACTGTTTGTCTGCTCATTCAACACTACACAGGATGATGCATAGCAGGCAAATATTATTACATACACTAACATAATTACATAGAATTCAAGGAGATGGTTTACCCCCTTGCAAAAATCTTTAGAGAAACCTTAGTCATAGCAAATCTAAACTGATGGGTGCCGTGCATTCAAGGATCTTTTCAGATCATCCAAAATGGTTGAGTTACATATATTGTCTATTTAAAAAGTGGTTGACAGGAAGAACCCAACATTCCATAAATACTGTATTTAAAAGAAATCAGTTCTGGATAAATTCTATCAGGAAAATTACACAAATAGACACTTTATGTCACTGTTTTTAACTGTACAGCACTTTTATTTTGCTACACACTCCAGTATCCTGCTCACATATTTTAAAAAAATTATACAGCTGACATAGCAGGAGCCTTGGTCTAACTTTTGTCTAGTAGTTATTTTGAAAGGGGAGTCCCAAACAAGACATTTCACTCCACGATTTCATGAATAAAATCAACAAAATATAACATCACATTCTAAATTCCTTTCCTTTGCCATGATGTAAAAAGCACAGAGGAGAAGCTGATCCAAGTGTCTGTCTTTCATTAGGTCTGCACAGTGAACTAATGTGAATTCAAAACATGTCCATATCTTCCTGCGCAAATCATTTGAAACATCCAGCTTTAAACATAGGTCACGCAACCGCACACTTGCCAGATGATACACCTAAGAAAAAATAAAATATAGAACTATGTAAAGCAAACAAATGTTTGACTATTGAATCAGCAATAATTGCATGCTATCAAGTCAGTTCCGACTTACGGTGACAATTTCCAGGGTTGAGAAACCTTAGAAGGGATTTACTATTCTCTTCTTCTGGGAGAACACTGGGACTGTGCAGCTGTGCCCAATGCCACAAAACTGACTCTTCTCTCAGGAAGCACAGTGGGGAATCAAACCTCTAGCCACCTAAACCACTGAGTTATCCAGCCTGCCAACTATTGAATTAGAAAGGCAAACAGAATTTGATGGAGGTTGAAAACTGTTTGAGTTAATATCATTAAATTTTAAGGGCCATGGATAAAATTCTGCAAAGACTAACTGTAGTAGTCAAGTCCTTACCAATATTTATCTGCATCAGTGCAGCTGTATGCTAAAACTCCAATGTTTTAGTTTTATTAATGGAATGCAGCAAACTATTGCACAATATCTGCTTTTAGAGGGAAAGTACTGTAGGCAACTTGAGGCCCTGAGAGTGCTGCTGAACTGCAGTTCCCATCAGTCATAGTCGGCTTAACCAAAGGTAAAGGATGACAACAGGTGACATCCAACAAAAATAAGAGGGCCACAATTTGCTTGTTCAATGTGATTAAGACAAGAGAGGAAGCTGAAAAGCTCCACTTGCACAAGAAGAATCCCTTAGTTTGCACAGTGGGAGATATTAACTTCCTTCACTTCCCCTCCAAAACCTGCTTGAGGTACGATTGGGAGTGGCAATTGTCAAGGTAAAACTAGAGAATAATACGTTGGCATTTACCATGAAAACCCATTCTGGGTTGATGCAACACAGTCATCTGGAAAAGTGATTTCCCCCCATTCTACCATTCTACATCCACTTCTGCCAGGAGCCAGGCATAGACCAAGTTACACAGTAGGGTTAACAGGACAGCAGTCACTAGAGACACTAGCTCTCTAAGACTTCAGCAGGTAACATCAGAATGTATACAAGACTCAAGAACTCCCATTAGCCACTGCTTAGGGTGGGGCTGGACGCCTCCTTTGCACATCCCAGAATAGAGCTTCATGAAAAGTTCCAATTTATCATTCTTGTCTAGGTAGTGTACCTGTCATATCTGGAAGACTGGGATGAGTCCAACCTGTTTCCTAATGAGGGAGACTTTGGCTTGCTTATTGAGAATTGACTACTGACTGTAACACTCACTTATAATGACTATGTTTTACTATTTGTATTTTGGAGAATAAATAACAGGCACAAAGATTTTGATCCCCTTATCTGTTCAACCTGTATGCAGAATATATTATATGGAAAACTAGATTAGACTAAGATGAAGGAGGGGTGAAAATTAGTGGAAGAAACACCAAATGCAGATGATACTATGTTACTAACAAAAAGCAGCAATGACTTGAAATTACTTTTAAGGAAAGTGAAAAACAAAATGTCAAATCAAGACTGCAGTTGAGCATTAAGAAGAAAAAAACCACAATAATCTACATACTTTTATTGTTGACAGTGAAGAAACTGAAATAGTGAAAAAAATTGTATACCTAGTCCTTGGTTCAATCATCAATCCAAATGGAAACTACAACCAAGAAATAATAAAAAGACTGAGCCTCGGAAGGGCAGAAATGAAGGAATTAGAAAAATTAATCAAGTCTTGGAGACCAAGACCAATGTTATACACACTTTTAAATTCCTGATCACATTTTGTGGATTTGAAACCTAGACAGTAAAGAAACTGACAGGGGAAAAATTGACTCATCTGACTTATGGTGTTGGACGAAAGCTTTCTCAGAAAGACAAATAAGTGGATCCTAGTGTAAATTAAGCCTTAACTGTCTCTGGAGGCAAAAATAATGAAACTGAGCTGTCCTACTTTGACTACATCACGAGAAAGCAAGATTCTCTGGAAAAGACAATTGATATTAGAAAGCAAGATTCTCTGGAAAAGACAATTGATATTGGAAAATTTTGAAGGCAGCAGGAAAAGAAGAAAATCAAGTATGAGATGGACTGACTCTGTAAAGGAAACCACAGGCTTTAGTTTGCAAGAGCAGATCAAGACTGCTGAGAACATGACATTTTGGAGATCGCTCATTCATAGGGTTGTCATAGGTTGATGAGTTGATGGCATGTAACAATAGCAAATATGGGGCCTAAACTTCTGAAGTGGAAAGAAGAGAAGATTGGGCATGACAGATCAGCCTTAGGGATCAAAATGAACCCTGAATTAGGCAAGCTCAAACCTTCTATTGGGATAAAAGCCTTTTAGGAATTTTCTCATCAATTTTGTTTTGAAATAAGTGTACAATAGCATTCTCTTTAGATTCAACTAGGATGTCCTCGAGGGGATTTTGGCAAGGTTAGCCTAACAGTGCTTATCTGTATTCCAGTAACCTGATCTAAATGGAACACATGGGTACAAGATCAGCAATTACTGATCTTGCAGAAAAGCGAAAGGCATTTCTTGTTGTGTCAGTCATTAAAATAGAGGCCTTATACAATTTAAATTGAAAGTATTTAGCATATCTTTCACCCATAACATGAAAGCTTTGGCAAAGGTAGAAGCTGCTGAAGAAGTACTAATAACTAGAGTTGACAAATTCACAGGACTTCCTTGGAAGTAAATGTCTTGTTTTACATCCAGTGTCTTTAGAGATCTGACAGCCTTGACAAAAGCAGAGCCATTAGTGGGGCTTTCAAGACTCTACCCAAACTACATGAATGAGTACAGTCTCTATGCAATATCTTGTAAGGAGGCATCCCATTTTAACCAAATCAGGCTAGTTTTTGCTGAGGAACAACAGAAATAATGTATGAAAGAGCCAAAAGAGAAACTGGTTGAGAGGCTCCCATTTCTGTGTACAGACCAAGATATTTAAAACACGAGATAGGAAAAAAATTATCTAATTTAAACAGGATCTCAGTAAGGTATTTTCCTAATGAGTCAGAAATATACCTACTGTCCTTCTTTCTTATCTAGGTCTAAGGAGGCAATGCTGGTTCTGCCTTGGTTTGCTGCAATTAGAAGCAGCTCATTTCAGGATGTCTTGTGGCTCCAGACAGGTCCTTTGGAACTTAGAGCCTTACTTCAGGGGGCTCAATAAACTTCAGTTATCAAATAAATCCCGAGAATGCTGTGCATAGGAAGGGGTTCAGGACCAAAAGAGTTCAAATTCAAAGAAGGCCTGTATCTTATCAGCCTTTTTTTTTAAAAAAAGTGTTTAAATCTTTCAGTAGGGAGGCAGACACAGAGGGCAGAATGCAGTACATCAAAGTACATCCAGCCCGCACCGCCCTCGTCGCTCCCTGAAGCGGAAGTAAAACGTATGGAGGAAGGGTCAATCCGGAAGAGTCTTAACTGTATGGGCGCATTTTACTTCCGCTTCCGGGAGCAACGAGGGTGGCGCAGGCTGGATGAATCACAGTAAACCCCTTCGTGTGGATTCATGGGGGCTTGGGCTTCTGGGAATTGAAGTCCAAGAACATCTAGAGTGCCAAGGTTTGCCATCACGGAACTAGTTGGATACGACTGGCTTTTGAGGAAGGGTGACCTTCATCTTTACCTATACAATAGTTTGCTTGGGTTACTCCTGTGTTTTACTTTTCCCCTCCTTTTTCTGGCACTGCGACCTTCAGCAAAATCACCTAAAATATTGTCTACCTTTCTGAAAAACAGTGCTAGAGATCCAGTTTTCTTTGGTTTGCTTCCTGGTGGATAAATCTCTTGCTCTTGAGCTGTATGATGGTGTCTTGGAGACATGTTCATTAAAGTTTGAGCAGTAAGGGGGACTTGTTCATGGCTGTCTGCTTTAGAATCTTCAGATAAGTTGACTGTAATCAAAGTGATCCCTCCAGTGTCATTTGCAATACCTAGAATATACCCACAAGTTAAAAAATATATTTATTTTTGGGAATCGACTAGACAGCATGTAGTATAGTAGGTATGTGTCAATATCAAGTACAGGAATTCCAAAAAGAAACATATAAAGAACATAGACATTTCCCATTTTTCTAGGTTACTGAGGAACATTTTATATTCGCTGTAGATTAATATACAGTAGTCCCTTCATATGAACATTGCAAAGTGCACTTTCCACAACAATTAGGAAAAGGCATTAAGTGAATTGAAAACATTAAATCAGGAGTTCTCAACCTTTTAAAGCTAGGGGCCAGGTCACGATCCCTCAGACAGCTTCAGGGGCTGGACGGCCATTTTGCCCTCCCTCCACCACATAGCACTTCCTGGTGTGGTGGAGGCAGCGGGGGCCAAATGAAATGGTGTCACAGGCCGCATTTGGCCCATGGGCCTCAGGTTGAGAATCCCTGCCTTAAATCCAGAATTGCCCAAGACATTTAGCTCCTGAAGGAGCCCAGCAAATGATATCCTTGCTAGCTCCAATCAAGGTATGTGGCATCCAAAATTGGTTATTTTAGTACCGTAGAAAATCCTATAGTCTCATGGCTCATGGAGGATGCTGAATCAAATGAGGACTGGCTGTGGTAGATGCGGAGACACTCTGTTCACATGGGGACGGAAGTCCTCTCCCCAGTGTGACTGGGGGGGAAGAAGACCAAACCATGGATCACATTTTATTGAAGTGTCCCTTACTAGTGTGTAAAGGCACACTGGAGGATTTGCACAGTGCCACAGATGAAGCCCTTCAATGGCTTTCAAACCTAGACATGGACCTCTAGTTAGGAACTTGACATGGCCAACTTGTGCTCACTGTATATATCAGCATTAATGTAGACAACTGAAGTTCATCATTTGATAAATAATAATTAAAATAAATGGCTGTAAAACAGGCATAGGGATAGGCTTTTCATGTCTAAATGAAAGACCAGAAAAACAAGAGAGGCTCTTTTTTATGTAATATGTGTCCTTTTGGTGACTACCAAAACAAGTCACTAAACACAATGGATTCATGCTTTTTTAAATGAATACACAAAAGTTTCACATTTCTGTTGAATTCCATCTTTTGTGCAAGTTTTTGATGCCCTTTCGCCATCTGTCAAGAAGCTAGAGAAACTTTTTGTTCAGTATTGTTGCAAGAGCTGTCAGTAGCCAATCAAATTGTCTGGAGGGAGCAGAAATTTTGAATCTGTAAAAGGGCCTGGAACCCAGTGCAGTGTGCTCTCTGAGGTGGGAAGAAATCCCCACATAAACAAGGTTTGGAGTTGATCCTTTTTTTTGCTTTCTTACTTTCCTTGGGTTTGGTGAGAGGGACCTTTGTGTATACATGTTTTCTTTTTTCTAATTACAGCACGATGATTTTTCTTTCTTATCTATACTGATGCCAATGATGATGATGTGATAATATATGAACTGGTGCCTGCATAGTCTAATGATGAATATTGTAATCTGAACTAATGCCAATATAGGTTTGATGGTGATTTTTCCTTTTCATACATTATTGTCTGCTTTTGAGATAAACTGAGCCACTTTTCTTCAGAGCTTCTGGTGTGCCAGAAAACATGTATGTGATAAAGATGTGGCCATTTTTGTGAAAAATGAAAATACTGGCTACATGGAAAAAAATGAAAATAGATACTTAAAAATTGGAAAAAAAGGTAAACATGCACATCTGTAAATGGAACAATAAATTAAGTAACTAACAATTTACTGCCTTTTCATAACAACCAGTATTAGCTTCTTAAGGTGGCCACCTCATTCTTACTAATGGGAGAGTTGAGTCAGTTGGCACCTAAATCTTTCATAATAATTGAACTTCTTTGGGAATAAGAATCACCATTGATGACCAAAGTCTAAACTAGTGTTATATCTCTTACGTACCATGCAAAGGGATTGCCATCTTCTGCCCTGTTACTGTAGACGTTGCCATGGTAAGAACTTTTTGTTCAGGTGAAACAGAAAAATGTTCATCAACGAAGCTTGACACTGGGACAATTTTCAGCTTATTCCCTTCTGTGAGAGTTTTTTCTGAAGCCTTCTCTTTTGGGCTTTCATCTCCAAAAAGTCTCCTCTTAGCACTTCCGGCCACAGGAGAACTGTACCAATCGTGGACGGAGATTGGAGACAACAACTGCATGTCTAAAAGAGGGGGAGCAAGCCATTGTAACAGAATGCAACAAATCACAGGAGGATAAGTTTAAATTTTTGGAATGAATGTTGAGGTCCTGAACAGCTGTATCCTAACAAAAAAATACATTTCTATAATTTTAAAAATGCACTTTCCCACTATAGTCACAGTTTCAATTTGTAAAAAATACTATCTTTCAGAGTCTACATAATGCAAGTGTGCACAACTGTGGCCTCCAGATATTTCTAGATTCCGGTACCCATATAGTTTGTCATCACTACTATGTTGAACAGAGCAAAGGGAGGCAGGAGTCTAAGAAAGTCTGGAGAGTTCAGCTGTCCACTCCTAAGATAACAGAGTGACCATTAGTCCTGAGGTGTGTCAGGAAGTTGAGTAACCGGCAACCTTATCTAAGAGCTACTGAAGCACTTGTAAACACATTCCCTTCTGATGAGCCAAAGTGCAGCTGCGTTCAAGACAAGGTGAAATTTTCATTTGCCATCGCATAGGACAGTGATGGTGAACCTTGGCACTCCAGATGTTCATGAACTTCAATTCCCAGAAGCCCAAATCTCTGTGAATCCACATGAATAGGTTTACTGCGTGCAGTAAACCCATTTGTGTGGGTTCACAGAGACTTGGGCTTCTGGGAATTGAAGTCCAAGAACACCTGGAGTGCCAAGGTTCACCATCAGGGGCATAGGACATCAGTAGAGAACACCGTGACACAGCCCAACAGTCTGCAAAAAGCATGGTATGGATGGGAAAAATATTTGTGTTAGGTTGTTGATTCTTAACTTTGCTTAAATGGTTTTTTCCTGTAGGAAACATTTATTTAACCATTTAAATTACTATCCTTGACATGAAATAGAGGTGTTTTAATTCTCAAGGGTATACAACCCTTTCAGTCTGGCCAGACATCCCGCTATGTTAATGGAGTAGATTGTACAGCCAGCAACTCAACGCCGAGTGTTGGGAGGCAGTAAATAACCTTCCTAAAGGTGGGGTAATAGCTCCATCAGTGGAGGAAATGCCCCTGGAAACCATCATATTGGGCCCAACAGCAAAATGAGCAGAAGAAAGACCACTTCACTACTCTGCTTCCCAACAGTCATGGAAGCGGAAGAGGCCATGCTAGAAGGACTGGCTGTGAAGGTGCAACTTGTTAATATCATCAAGTCTGCGGCAGTCAATTGCAGTCCTGGTGTTAAATCCTGCATGTCTCATTTCATATGGATGACTCCATGATCACCGTGTGTGGGTCACATTATGGCAAGCTGGGATCCACCTTAAATAAATTCACGCCAGTGGCATTTTTACTGAAAATGAATTCCAGGGGGAAATTGTATACTCGGATAAGAGTAGCTGCCGCTGCCGCCAACCCTTTCAAGTTGGACACCTACTACAAAATTCTAACTATTGTTGTTGTTGTTGTTCAGTCGCACAGTTCAGTCTAACTATTGTGCTGTTGGATATTTCATTTTAATTATTGTGCCTTCGGATAACACTTCTAATTTCTTCCTTCAGGCCTGTGTCCAGTCTAGTTATATTTAAAGCTTTTTAAAAAAATAAGAATCAGAATTTGGACACTAAAAGTATTATTCAAAGGTAGATATAGTAGCAATTAAGCTAACTTGCCAGAACAACACTACAACTACTTAGTTTTTGAGAATGAAAGATGTTAAAATGTCTTCTAGTTTTTAACTAAACCATAGGTAACATCTCAGATATTCCAAGCACTAATCATGGGAAATTGAACTTACCCCGTCTAAGATTTCCCCCAAGGTCTGTGCGAACTTCTTTTACTCGAGGATGTACTATAGGAGATGCTGAAACCATGGAGAAATGTCCTATTCCTCTTCCACCATTCCCCATTTCAAAATTACATGGAAATGTTACCTAAAGAAGAGACAGTTTTAAGAAATAGAAATAACAGTTTTACAAGTTATACACAGATTTCTTTTAGTGAAGGCCATTGACTTTAAAGATTTTAAATGCCGGTGGTGCTACGGGTGGAGGTCCGCAGGGAAGAGAAGAGGAGGAGTTGTCATTGATCATGGTGGAGGAGGAGGCAAGTAAAGAGCAGTGAGCAATGGGCTATGATGTAATAATTTTTTATATTATTTAAGAATGCAGAAAGGTGAGATGCGCGGTGCATTAATTTATACGCACATCTTTCATGACCCCCCTCTCCCCTCTTTGGATATCGAAGGCATCTTTTTTTCGAAGAAAGTGGGGAGAGTGATATTGTGTGTTTTATGTATATTTTTGTTTCTTAGTGGTAAGGGGTTTGTGGTGGCACGCCTAATGGAGAGTTTGGAAGTTAGAAAAGGTGAAATTGTAATAAATTATGAGAAATATTAAAGTATTAACCTGGAATGTAAAGGGTACAGGTTCTGTTCTTAAGAGGAGGAGGTTAGAATTGGCATTGAAGAAAGATAGACCCGATTTAGTGTTTTTACAGGAAACGCATCAAAAATCAAAGGACACAAACAAAATCTTTCTAGGGTGGATACAACATTATGAAATGGCGTTTGGTACTTCAAAAGCAAGAGGAGTTGCAATCATGATTTTCAAAAGAGTAGGATTTGAGATAACAAAAAGTATTGCTGACCAAGAAGGCAGATATCTGATTGTGAGAGGAAAAATAGATGATGAGGAAATAGTTTTGGTAAATATTTATGCTCCAAATGAACATCAAGCGGAATTTCTAGAAAAAGTTCGTAAAATTGTGGTGTTAGAAACAGTGGCAAAGATGATTGTGGCTGGAGATTTTAATTTGATAAGGTCAAACTTAGATTGTACGAACCTAGCATGGTGTGGAGTAGGTATGAAAGGGAATGTTCTAGATAACTGGATGGTTGCGTTGGGACTGAAGAATTCTTGGAGAGAGATTAAGGGTTCGGAAAGGGCATATTCTTATTTTTCACATGTTCATGGGTCCTACTCTAGAATAGATTATGTATTTTTAACGGAAAACATGGTTAAAAACATTGAGGGAATTGAAATAGGAATTGTCAAGGAATCAGATCATGCTAAAGTACTTTTGGAATTGCGGACACAAAAGGAGATTAGGAGAGGAAGAAATTGGAGATATGATCCCAACTTATTCAAAGACCAAAAATGCAAAGAACAAATTACAGAAAGTTGGATGGAAAGCTGGCAGTGGAATGATAATGAAGAGGTAAATTTTAATGTGGTTTGGGATGCCATGAAGTCGGTTTTTAGAGGGGAAAGTATAAAGTTGGCAAGTATTAAGTATAGAAAGTATAAGGTAGCACAGGAGGAAAAAGAAAAAGAAATAAAACAATTACAGGAAGAACACTAAAAAAAAGGATATTTTTTTTGCCAAATTACAAAGACTCAAGGCAAAATTATTGGGTAAGGATATAGAAAAAGTAAAAAGAGATTTGATATATTTAAATAGAGAGTATTTTGAATTTAGCAACAAAAACTCAAGATTATTGGCAAGAGCGGCTAAAGCTAAAAAGGAAAAAAGAGAAATTGGGGTTTTGGTTAACAAACAAGGGATAAGGTGTAATAAAGTTAGTGATAAATGTAAAATTGTGAAGGATTTCTATCAAGCACTATATGCAAAAAAAGAGATAAGACGTTGGGAAGCTTAAAGGGATTTTGGAGAGGCAGTTAGGGAATGGAATAAAGCAGGAACACCGTGACAAAATGGAAGAACAGGTTTCCGAGAAAGAGGTAAAGGAAGTAATTAGTGGTTTGAAGCTGGGGAAAGCCCCGGGAGATGATGGACTACCGGCCGAGTTTTATAAGGAATTTAAAGATGTTGTGGTAATAAAGCTGGTAAAGTTATATAATTATATTTTAGATGGTGGACAAATACCGACTTCATGGTATAGGACTACAATTGTTCTGCTGCCAAAATTGGGAAAGAATTTGGAAAAAGTAGAATCTTATAGACCAATTTCTCTTATAAATCAAGATGCCAAGATCTTCACAGCAATACTGGCTAATCGGTTAAATAAATTTATGGGAGAATATATAAATGTTGATCAAGTAGGTTTTTTTAAAAGGAAGGCATATGGCTGATTTGACCAGGAGGGTGCTAGATTTAACTGATAATGTTAACCAAACGAAGGAAAAGGTGGGGTTATTATCTTTGGATATTTTTAAGGCATTTGATTCGTTACAATGGTCTTCGATTTAAGGAAATAGTTAAAAGCTATGGATTTGGGGACAGATTTAGAAGGGTAATCGACTTGTTATATCAAAAAGGGATTGCTAGGATTAGAGTAAATGATGAGGTTACAGATGAGGTAAAGCTTGAGGCAGGTACTAGGCAGGGCTGTCCTCTGTCCCCTATCTTGTTCATTATGGCAATGGAAATTTTGGCTAAAAACATAAGGGAGGATTCAAATATAGAAGGGATAATGGGCAACAAAGTAAGTATGTATGCAGATGATACGTTGTTAATGGTGAAACACCCAGAGGGGGCAATGGATAGGATTAAAGCGCAAATAGAGGATTTTGAGGATATAACAGGGTTGATGATAAATTGGGATAAATCGGAAATGATGCTGTGTAATATGGGGGAAGAGGAGAAGGAAAAGATGGTGGGGTTATCCAATATACAAATTAAAGATAAGTTGAAATATTTGGGGATAATTATTTCAAATAGATTGGAAGAACTTAAAAGATTGAACTATGATAGCTTGAAAACAGAACTTAAGATTAGAATACAGTCTTCAGAAGTTGAAGTTGTCATGGTTTGGGAGGATTGCAATTTGCAAAATGATGTTGTTGCCGAGGATTAATTTCCTATTTGATGCACTTGCAATCCAATTGAAGGAAAAGGAGATTAATGAGTTTCAAAAGATGTTTAATAATTTTTGCAACGGAGGTAAAAAATCTAGATTGCCAAAGAAATTTTGGTACCTGCCTCAGAAAGAAGGGGGTTTGGGAATGCCAAATTTGTTAGCGTATTATCGTGCATTTCAAATTAAGAATGTTGTGAAGATTTTGGCAAGAGGAAAAGTAATTTGGGAGGAGATTGAGATGAAAGATTATAGGAATATTGGTAAAATGATTTTTTGGGGAGGTAAGGTTAAAATGATAGCTATAAGCAATACTATGATGAGGGGACTCATGAAGGTATGGAAAAGATTAAAGAAGGATTTGGTCCCAGATGTCTCTCCAATTTTGGAATTGGCAGACATGGCGTGTTTTCCGATAAAAATAGATAAAAAAATAAAGGAAATACTGGATAAAAAATGAAGTTTTCTTGGTGAAAGAATGGCTAAGGATTTGTGGAGATGAAATTAAAAAGAAAAAACTGTTTGAACAGTTAAAATTGGATTGATTTCAGAAAATGAAGGTTGACAACTGGAACAAAAAATATAGAAGGGAATTATGTATAGACAGAGAAAAGACGGAATTTGAGGAATTGGTTTTGAAAATTCGAAAAGGAGAAAAAAGTATTAAGGGTCTAGTAAGCAAACTTTACGCTTTAATAAACAAGGGAAGTGATCCACAGGAAGATTTGAAATTGAAGTGGGAACAGGATTTGAATATAAAACTAGGAAACGACGAATGGAGAAATAAGTGGAAAAAGAGGATAATGAGAACTATGTCAGTAAGAATCAAAGAACATAACTATAAAATGTTGTGGCAATGGTACCTGACACCACTGAGGTTACATCAGATTGACAATAAAAGGGATAATTTATGTTGGAGATGTAAAGACACTATTGGAATTTATGAGCATATGTGGTGGAGTTGCAAAATGATAAATGATTTTTGAAGAATAGAAAGAGAGGTAGGGGAAATAATGGCATCAGGTACCATTATGCTAACAGATGTGGAAGGTATGTGTTTAAATAAGGAGGAAAAAGAGTTATTAGAAATAATGCTAACTACGGGTAGACAATGTATTGCTAGAAATTGGAAAAATGATGTAACTATACAGACGGGAGAATGGTATAAGGAAATGTGGAACCTAGCACTGAATGATAAATTGACATGGGAGATAAAAGTAAAAAGGAATAAATTGAAGGAAAATACCTAGATTCTGGAGTATTTGGAAGCCTTTTGTTGATCACTCCCTTACGGGTATGGAATGCTTTATACCTGTACCATCTCAAAATAGTTTTTGGAGATAATACTGAGACCAAACTCTCCAGGGCAATGTAAATATACACTGGGTGATTTGTAAACTGAAAATGTGGAGTTTGATAGTTGTTAATAAAAAATTGTAATATTGAAAGATTTTATGAAGGTTATAGTTACAGTATTAATCTTTAACGTGGATATTCAATAGTACGTGTACTATAATAGATAATAGTTCAACTATCATCTGTGTGGTTACTTTTTATGAGGCTTATGTATTTTTGTTATGTTATATGATATATCATTATATGTATGTTTGTATTTTTTTAAAATGAATTAATAAAAATTATTTTAAAAAAGATTTTAAATATTGTTAGGCATTTTTTTCTTAAATCCAAGCACAAAGGATTTTTATATAAGAATAATTTCCACTCTGAATTATTTGCCTGTTGACATACTTCTTCACAAGTAGGAACCTTGTTTTCAGATGCTTGAAGGGCATCCCACAAAGCAGAATCTTTTGTCCAGGCAAGGCTTTCAAGAATTTGTTCCTCAATGCTGTTGAGATGTTTCACCATATCTCGAGAAAGTCCTTCTTCTGATCGAATCAATATTTCAATCACCTTGAATGCAAAGTCATTTTGTCACACATGCACAATGCAAATTCATGTCACTTAAACATCTTCCCCATTTCAAACTAAAAATCGCTCTCCAAAATATTTTCCCTCGTTATTTTTCTGTTCATACTTTTCTGCGTCCTTTCAGTATGTCTCAATAATCTTATCTCTGACACTGCCATTTTCTCAAAAGATATGTTACTTATCAAAAGTTATGTTACTTTCTCAAAAGATATGCTTACTTTATGTTTAAGCTACATATTCATTTTCAACAATCCTGAATTGTTCTGATTCTCACCAGTATTAAATACAAAAAAGGAGTGACTCACAAATCACATTAAGACATTTTCAGTGTACATTCAAGTCCGTTACATAGAAATACAACAAATGCATATTACGCAGGAACATTAGAACATGTCCCCGACACTGTCTGCTGATGGCGTAATTGGGCTCACTGCTGTGTACTCTGTGAAATTGTTTCTTTGGAAAATTTATATACATGAAATGCATCTTTATTTATGGTTACCTTATAAAAATAGAATGGTCTGATGTTAAGAACCTCAATGATCCAAGGGAAAGTATGTGATGAACTATATGCAAACAGCACATTTTCCAAACAACATGCAAGGAGGGAACAATGAAAAATATCTTGCTCTAAAAGAGTCTAGAACAAAAAATAAATAAAAATAAAAGTGCATGATTATTGTTCAGAACCATATAACAAGTATTAAAAGTGTGCTTCTTAAAGTATGCTTAGGAAATCAGATACTTTATTTCATTAGAAAAACTTAACACTGAGTTATGTGGGAGGTCCCCCCAATATTACAATATGATGGACCTGCCTTTCCTGAGCCCTCTAGAAACTCTTAGACTTCAACTCCTATTATTCCTCACCAGTGCTTATACTACTTAGGGCTGATGGAATATGTAATTTAGAAACATCTGGAATATGTCCCCCCACTCCTGTTGATATTAGGAAAATATCCCCTTTTAGTACAGAATACAACATTAGTTCAGTTCAGTGTCTTAATCCTCACCAATAGTTAGGTCCAGACAGTGATGCTGCAATCCTATGACCATTACTCTATGCTAAGTCAAGCTGAATACAATGGGACTTTCTTTTGAATATACAGTAATACCTCATACAAAGTCCGCTTCATACAACATCGGATTCATACAACATCGCCTAATTCCTTGAAAAAAGTTGCCTCATACAAAGTTGTGCGACTTTGTATGAGGCATTGGGGTTTTGCCAGGTTGCATTGTGCCTGGGCAGTATAAAAGGCAGGACACATGCGTGCGTTGCTCTTGTGGGTTTTGCATGAGGCGAAGAGTGGTTAGGAGTGGTTTTGAGCGCGGTTTTGGATTTTTTTGAATTTTTTCCTCAGAATTTTTAGAAGCATTCCTGGGATGTTTGCAGCATTCTTCAAGTTCTTGGACAATCAGGGTTGTTTGACATGTTTTTGTAATGTTTTTAGCCTTTAGACAATGATTTCTTAAAGTTCTGTCAGTTTCCTGTCTGTTTCCTTGACTTTGCCCTGAAGTCTGTGCTGTTACAGTACAATGTATCTCTATGGAAACGATGTTGTACGAGGCATCGCTGAAAGGATTTGGACGTTGTACGAGGCATCGTGGCTAGGATTTTGCATGCCTCATACAAAGTCCAAATCCGTATAAAGTCCAAACTTGTGGAACCAAGTTTGGACGTTGTATGAGGTATCACTGTACATGTATAGGACTGCACTATGAGAGATAGTGCAAAATAAATAAAACCATAGCAGACCTAGGCAAGAGTTGATCAAAATCTAGAAACACAAAAAGCTTGCCTGGGAAGTCAAAAGGTAGGCACCCTCAGACAGACTGGACAGTAACAATAAAGCTTTCTTCAGGTGTCATGTGATATTGGCATCTAAGAGTAAGCTGCCTCCTCAATAGCTGTGGTGCTGTAATACTCCTTCCCAACTCCATCCTATGGATAAATATAATATAGCCCAAATAATCTATTCAGGTGTAGCTGAACTAAAAGGAAAGCAATCCCCATCTCATGCAGCCTAGCACAAACTGGTTCATGACAGATGGGAGTACCAGCTGACAACAGAACTTCAGCCAGGACCAAACATTTGTAAGCTTCTTGGTTAACCACTGAGTGGTCTGGATGCCTCCACTACTACAGAAATGTCAATTTAGACCTATTTAATCATTAAAATTCATGCTGTATAACAGGAGTATTTCCCCCCATATTTTTGGACTTTAATTCCCAGAAATCTCCAAGAATGTCAGGAATTGTAGCCCAGAAATCAAAATCAGCACATCTGTAGGTTTTTTATATATACAAAACCTACCGGTGTATACGAACACGCATGCGCACACACTCTTTAGGTTCCTCCAGACTTTCTGTTTCCTGTAGCTGATTTGTTTAAACAAGGCATTTCTAATGTTTCATCAGCATTAAGGAGGACTAGAAGGCAATACAACCTAAGTTCAAACATGCTTACCTACCTTTAAATGACCCTGAAGTTGGTTCAATTAATCTAATGTTACTTACAGTGAAACCCCGTATAATTAACGCTTCATATAACGAAAAATCCGTAAAGCGAAGCATTTTTGCACTATTGCCGATGCACCGTATAACAAAAAATGTTCATTATATGAATCACCATCCCCAATGGTGATTCGTATAATGAACATTTTCTTTTCATTATACGGTGCATCGCCCATAGGGATACTTATAATGAAAAAATATATACCTAAGAGTTCTATGGAACTGAGTTTTTTCGTTATACAGGGTTCTACGGTATTCTGATGAGCTACAGCTCAATAGAGTAACAAAAAGGTCTTTCTGTGAACATTTAAAGGGAATCGTACCTGAGACTTTCTGAAGGCAAAGCATGCACTCTATTACTAAACTCCTACAGAATAAAATATCTGTTAGGTCTAATTATATCTTCAGAGTAAGAGAACAGTTGGGGAAAATAATCTAGGAATTCTGAAGTCTGATAAGGTTCACTAAGAGAAGCTTTCCATTCTTTCACCCTACAATAGTTTACTTACAGACATGTCTTTGCCATGTAGTCTTCGCATTTCCTGTACCACGATGGTCTCCAAGATCTTATAATATAGAATTTCTGCTAGTTTTAACCGATTAACAGCAAAATCTGAAATTTAAGCCAAACAATGATAAAACTGATGTTTAAGAGTTTTGCACACTTTATCATAAAGTATATTTCCTACAATAATTTTAAAACATGTCACTTTACATTGACAAAGACATCACATTTCAGATATTAAGAGTGAAAGCCTAGACCAGTGGTGGCTGATCTTGGCACTCCAGCTGCTTTTGGACTTCAATCCCCATAAGCCATGATCATCGGGCGGTGTTGACTTGGGCTTCTGGTAATTAAAGTCCAAGAACAGCTGGAGTGCCAAGGTTAGCCACCACTGTCCTAGGCACACTTACCAAAATCCCACTTAGCAAAATACAAACTTCTGAGTCAACGTCTGATGATGGTAGTGCAGTATTACACAGAATTCCTAAATGCTAACCAAACTGAATATACTTGAAACTTTTGGGTACTCGTTCTAAAACAAAGAGAAAGTACTTTTTCACCCAGAGGATCACTGGTCTATGGAACTCCCTGCCAGAAGACGTGGTGATAGCTGTCAGTCTTGACAGCTTTAAGAAAGGATTAGACAAGTTCATGAAGTACAAGGGTATCAATGGCTATAATTATGGATACCTAAGAACAACCTCTGGGTTGGAGAGATAGGCAGGATATCTCTCAATGCCATTTCCAGGGAATCCTAAACAGGTGAAGACATTTGCTTGGGAATATCCTGAAGCAAATGATGAGCCACTCTGTGAGACAGAATGCTGGACTGGATGGGCTGTGGCCTGTTCCAGCAAGGCTGTTCTTAAGTTCTTATGTATTTCTAAATAAACACACATGAAATTTAGCTGCAAATGTAACAAAGAAATTCCACCCAAATCCTCACAGCTTTTGGTAATGACAGCGAAAATAGCAAAGAAAGTCTTAATGAGGAAATGAGCCTTCATGGTGGCAGCACCCACAGTGTGAAGCACTTTACCTGTGGAGCTGTGCAAGACCCTGTCCCTAGAAATATTTTTTTAAAGAAAACAACAACTTGAAACAACCCTGTTTGGATAGGCTTTTAAATACCTTCTCCGTGTAATCAATATTTTAATTTAATTTCCTGTGCACATTTTTCTGTAGTGGGGAGGTTAATTGCAATTTATTTTTAACATGATGTTGCCAGGTTAAGTAACAGACTGTTATTATTAGGTTATAACTTGTCTATTTTGATCTGTATGTTTTTGTTTTTAGCTGTGTAAACCACCCAGAGTAAGGACAATATAGAAGTTGATTTATTGATTAATTGAATGAATTTCATATAGCTAACAACTACAAATTTTAAACAGATTCATAATTATTTTTGGTACTTTACAAACAAAACTGTAAGGTTATTTAAAAGAACACTGTGAAAATCATTCTCACTTTACGTTGCTTATGCTAGGAACTGAAAACTTGACTCAAACAGCTTTGAGTATGAAAAGCACTTTTTCTTAATTAATTTTTTTTCTTTCCATTCTCATCTTACCTATATGAGATCCCGGCTGATCATCAGTTGACCGAGTGTAGTTCTGACAGAAAATGTCACCTATATCTTTCACTCTGTTAATGATGCTTTCCATAGGGTTTCTTACACAAGACCTATAAATAAATAAGTAAAACAAATATAAGAGAACACAAATAAATGTTATACTTGCCTGATATACAGAATAATTTACATACATTTTGATGTGTTCTCTGTAGTGCATTTTAAATCCAAACAGCAAAATATTCTAAATGAGATAGTAGAAGATACCATTTTAATGTACTAAGCCGGAGGGTAGGGTTAATTGTTTTTTTGCCTGTAGCAGTTAATTGGAATTAAGCCACTCCAGCCAAACTGAATATGGGAATAAGCACACAGGAGGGAACGCTATTTAGCAATACACATATTTTGTCAATATACATATTCTGTATATCTAACTGGCTAAGCCCAAGTTATTCAACATGGAGTCTCTTAGGCTTTAAACTGCCTTTGAAAGAGCAAAGCTACTTCTTTGGAAAGGCCTCTTAATTTCTCCTGCAACTCTCATCTTGCAGGTGGCTCAGAGAAGCTATGTTTTGGCTTTCTCTCTAGGCCTGGAATGTGTTCCGGTGTCAACAGCCTGTGCTGGAAAAGTACAGCCTTTTGTTTTGAGAACCAGGGTATGCTTATACTAGCCCTGGGCTCTGATTGGCTATATGCTAATTAGGAAGACTTCAGAAATAATAGAGGAAAAGTCCTACAGAACATAGAAAAATACTTACTCAAAAATAGCCACAAGCTGTTCACTTGGTGCATTTTTCAATCCTGCTACAATGCTTTGCAACCGGCTTACGCTCTGTGTTGCAGAAGCGACAGGTGTAATCACTGGTTCCTTCTCTCTTAGGTACCTTCTACCAGTCAAAGGAGTGGAAGGTGCAAAGGATCTTTTCTAGCAAATCAAAATGAAACTTATTTAAATTATTTCACCATTCATTAACTATATATATAAAGCAAAATGAGTCTTCTTACATTTTTCTTCCCATCCTGTTTTCTCACTAAAAAATTACCCCTACTTATATTTGGGGGATATATATATAACATGAACAATTTTATTTCATCAACCAAGAGCTCTGCTAATCTCTTCAATGTATTTGTGAAAAACATATAGATAACATGATAATTTTAAGCATGAATTCAAGAAATATATTCCACTTTTAGAATGATTTTTTTTTTTAAAAAAAGAGTAACACATTAGTCATTGTGCTAAATAAAAACACATCATAGTGATTCATCTGTGAAAAACTGGTCTAAGAATTCTTTCTGGCTTTGTACATATATGAACCAAGATATGTTGACTCAGTGCCTGAAGTGAAAATATTTTACTATTTTTGCAGTTTGAGACCATGCCACTAAGTAAGGTGGAACCTCGGATAACAAATGGTCCGGATAGCGAAAACCTCGCATAACAAAAAATCAAAAGCTAATGGCACCCTCAGATAACGAAATTTTTCATAGCGGTTTTTACAATTTTCAATGCATTCCTATGGGAAATCGCATTTCACATAATGAATTTTCGCTAAAACCGCATTATATATCAATGCGCTCCTATGAGAAATTCACATAACGAAAAATTTCGCTATATGAAAAAATCAGGGAATGCATTATTTTTGTTATCTGAGGTTCCACTGTACTCTACGCTACAGCATAACAAAAACTTATTATTACCTTCTCAAAATATTGCTGAAGATGACATTCAACATGAGCTCTTGTCATTACTTTCCCAGGAGGTATTTCAGCAGCAAACTTCTGAGGAGTTCCAATTTCTTCTTCTGCATCTGCTCCCAAGAAGACTCTTTCATCAAAGTCACCTTCAGTCAGAACATATTCTTCATATTCTTTATTCAGTACTTTGCTGGAGAACAAGATGGAACATTAGGAACATTAAAAGGAACTGCAATGCTTTGCATATTTTACCTACTGTTACTCTCTTTCTCTCTCCCTCAGTTTATTTGGCCTAAATTCAATTGTTAGTCCCAAACAGAGCAGACCCATTAAATCAGTGAGAAAGTCAATCAAGTGCCTTTGATTCAATGATCAAAACCTAAATGGAGAAAATATATACCAGTAGGGCTCTTCCTCATCTACAAGCTACCCTTTGCATAATCAGGGTACTTACATGACTGTCTATGCAAAAAATATTCTGTCCAATGGGTTTACTTTAGTTGCACTAACTCGATTTAGGCACCTGTTTGCCATATTTTTTCTTCTTTGCCTTAATAAATTTATAAAGAAGGACCACCAAACAGAAGTCTTCAAGCTTTAAAATGTACTACATTTTTACTGCAACTTAAATAACTTCTAAAACAACCAGGAGAACTTTTGAAAATGCTTAGAGTACATGAGTGCACCCTTTGGGCTTCCTATTGCCCATTCCTGCCCTATCTATATCTATAAAACAGAGATCTCAGTTTGTATATGCTCCAAAGGCTCCCGCACTGTTGGGCCGGTCCCGCTGAAATGGGGCACATACGTACCTTGGGTTTGCGAGATCAGTACTGTGGGGTCCTGAAACACATTTGGGGGGCTATGCCCCCCCAAATTGATCCTTGACCCTCAACCAATCCCAAGGGCTTGGGATGACCAGGTCTGGGCCTCTGTGACATCACGGGGCCCCGCCCCTTGGCCAGGGCAGGGCAGGAGTCCAGTGAACAGAGGAGGAAATGAGAGAGGCTGCCAGGGGCCCTCAGAAGAGGAAGCAGGCAAGTTCTCTTGCTAAGTGGGTAGCAAGTTCGCAAAACAGATATTTTGCAGGCTGGAGATGCCCACCATCTTGGTGAAGCCATCGAAGCCGCCCTGAGAAGGGCAGCCGGTTAGGTTGTGGTCCGTGCTTTGGGTTTTGATGCCCTTTGAGGGCGCTTTGGGCCTTACAAATATAAAAACACAGGGGTGGCAAAAACCTGAGCAAGGCTGGGTAACCAGCTAGTACAATTTAAATGGCAATGTCTAAAATGAAACTCTCACAAACAATAAAGTCATGATTGAGGTCCAAATCTTGAGTTTACCTGCACATATTTGCTAGTTCCAAAAGGTAGTTACTTCTTCAGAGAAGAAATCTGCAACACCCTAAATATTTATCTCTAGGTTGTTCAGGATAACTAGGCCACATCAAAATAACATTCTTCAGAATCTTATACAAAAAATACTATAATAGCAATTATTTCCAGTCTAGTTCCATATTTTGCTTTCAAAATCCAATCAGCATTTATTTCAAGCATGCTGTTTATTTTTGAGTGCCAAAATTCACTTGCTTCACAAAATTAAACCATCAAATATTTTGTTACTATACACAAAGTAATTGAAGTTGTTGCAATTAATGTTTAGGGTATGTTTATTTTAAGCACAATACTTACTTGTTGTCTACAAAATTATTGAGATCCAAAAGACAATCTCCTTTTAAAATCTACAGAAAAGACAATAATTAGAAAATCAATAACAGCAAAAAGGAAATGATCAAACACAAGTCAGCAGACCACTTTCTGATAGCATTGTGTACTAAGTTTCAGTGGAAGCAAATCTCTGAGAAAGATTATTTAGACTACTTCAAAAGTAAGTCCAGGAATGTCTTCCATTATTATTAGAACATGATAAATATCTTGGTTTTCAGTCTTCCCCTGTACTTATCAAGTAAAAGAAATGTATGACAAATTCTGACACAATGGTGTATCTAAAGCAAGCATAACTTCCTTCAATATTTCCTCTTAAAATCTCACCAGGTTTTCTAGAAGAAATGTTGGTATAGATCCGTGATGGCAAACCATGGCACTTCAGCTGTTCTTGAACTTCAATCTCCAGAAGCCCTGATCAGGAGTGCTGACTTGGGCTTCTGGTAACTGAAGTTCAAGAACACCTGGAGTGCCAAGGCTCACCATCACATGTATAGGTATACAAGTGTATGAGCATAGATAGATATTCTCCAGGAAATGAAAGGTAGTAAATATTTCCATTACGTAATCTAAGCATAAGTAGACACTGACTGAAAAGTGAACAGTAGAGAAAGGTACAGATTTCGCTTGCTTTCTATCAGTATGGCACAGAAGTTAGAGTATTACACCGGCTTGAGAAATCTTGATTCAAATCCCAACTAAGCCACAAAGCTGTCTGCTTGACCTTGGGCCAACTGTACCCTCTCAGCCTACTCTACCTCACAGTATTGCTATGAGGATAACCTAGGGGAGGGAGGCAAACGTTATCACTAGAGAAAAGACAATATAGCTGTGAAAGGAAGGAAGGAAGGCTGCCTTCTTATCAGTCCTGGCTTAACAAAACATGATGCACATAAGCAGTGTCCTACATGCAGCTTGAAAAGTCACTTTTTTGTATGAGGATGTAAACCAATCAAAAAGCTGAAGTTAAGCATAGCTCAATATTATTTCTAAACTAGTTCATAGCTATCTTCTAATTCTAGTTTGTATGGAAGCAATAGACTAGTTTCCAGTTTGCACTAACAGGAAATAGGACTTAAGTGTTCCTTCATGATTTACATACCTGTTGAAGATAAGGGAGTAAAATAAGACCTAATAGAACCAGTATAATGTTTGAGAACATCAGTGACGTGTTAGGATGATGGTTGGGCCAGCTACCCACTGAGTTTTCCCCCCTCAGGAAGTGGATATCTATGGCAGCAAAGGAATCACACTTGTTATGAGAGCTGTTTGGCTGCACTGCATGGCTCTGAACAGAGAAGTGGCCAATCTTCCTCCACAAGCTTCTATGCAGACTGCCATTATGCTTGTTTTAGATGCACCATTGTGTCAGAGTTTGGCATACATTTTGTTTTTACCAATGATGGAAAATAAAGGTAATAAATTTTATCAGAACCAGCTCTACCCAACCATTTTTTTTAGTCAAGACAGATAGGAAGGATTATAGAGAAACTGCCTAGGTTGCAATTTTTCGGGATAGTCTTTGGTCCCAAAGAACCGCATGGTCAAGCAAAATAATACCAACATCAACAATAGCAGCCAATTCTACAATAGCTCTAAAATATGCAAATGCAGCATCAGCTACCTGCCCCTTCTCCATCAACATGTAGGGAAGCATGTGAAACTGTTAGCACCCTACACTGGGGAGGCAGCCTTCCTCTACCAAGGTTGGGTCGCAGGGAAATAAGGGAGTATTGGGAAAGCATGGCCAGGAAAGCTGCTGACTTTTGACTAAAGTTACAAATTGTTGGTAGCGTGCAAGAACATGTAGCATCTGCCTCTTTGGACACGTAATCTGGATTAGTGGTTTGATTGCCTCACTATTATAACAAACACACTATTACAGCAAGCAAAACAAAAACAAACAACATCACTAGTGGCTCCTGAACTTTCTGAAAATGCTTGATTTTGGTGTTTCCTGTAGCTAAGAACTAGAAATACTACCTCTTCTTAAAACTGCAAAATTCTGTATTATAATGCTCTAAGTCTGTGTGATCATGGGAGTGAAGTCCCATGCAACTGACTGACCTCCCCTATCATCAGAGAAGCAAAGAGCTTTTAATAGGTATTAAGGAACTTCTGTGATCCTACAAGAGCAAAGCAAATGGATGGACAAGGGCACCAGAAAGAGAATCTTGATTACAAGGCAATGTTGCAGACAGGATGGACAGTTAAAAGCAAGGAAATAACAGGAGTTGTATACACATACTGATCTGAAATATCCAGTCAAATCTTTGGCAATAAAAATTTAAAATAAACAAAAAAATAATGAAAGAACACCTCTGTTATGCATGAGCCTATTTTTCTCTACGACTGAATAATTAATTAATTACATTTTTTTAATGCATACCTTTCTATCATAGAGCTTGGAAATATATGGTTTAAAATAATGCTCCTTTATGCCCTTGGCTTCTACCAAAAGTCCATCATGCAAATCACAGAGTATGGCAATAATACATGGAGGCTCTTCTGAGACCCTGAAGTCAGCAGTCTGGAAGTCTTCTGGTAGCCCTTAAAAAAAAAAGGGTGGGATCTTGATAAATAATGCAGTTTAAAAATCACAGGGAAATCTGCTATTTTATTGGTGATGGGTCAGGAACATACCTTTGAAAGATGGATTCAGTAAGTCTTTTTTATAGGGACACAGAAGAGCATTCGCAAAAACCAGATCCAAGCAGCACAGAAGCAAATGGTACGAATTCACTAAATCATCTCCAATCATACTGAAATTACCTTTGAAACATACAATATCATATCAATGAAAATCACACAGCTAAATACTTCATAGTGAATACAAAGAAACCTTCAACCTACCCTTTGTGTAAACGAATAGTGTCCAGCAGAAATTGAACAGGTCTTTAACATTGCAGGGTATCCGTCTATTGGGGAGGAAAAAAACGAGTTTCAGTTCTGGAACATTATTATTCAGAAAACCACTCAATAAATTTCAGATTGTAGACATGCTGCTGAGGAATTGAGTTCATTTGCAGCTAATAAATGAATGTGATGAACTATAGAAGGAATTTAGAACTTAAGTAATACATTGGATTCCTCCATTAAAAGGATTCCCATCTTCCATGTTCAATAAACTATTCATCACTATCACCACAAAATTGCCTCCATACATCTTCTGAAGGATGCAACATTCCTATAAGAATTTTTTTCTTAAGCTCTAAAATTAGCAAGTGTTTCTAGAGGCCATCTCAAACTAGACACCAGAGGTATCTAATAAGATTGCACTAAGCATGCTTTTTTATACTACAATATAAAGCCCTTTAGCACCCCAAAGCCCTTCAGCAGTTACCTCTGTTTTCTACTCCTTTGTAGCTTAGGCTGTTCTTCATTAGGATCTTTAAATATATCCAAAAATATTGGTGTGAACTTCTTGAAAATCACTGTGGACACTTCAAAATTTCTTTCCAGCCTCTCCACTCTCTCTCGAAATTCACAAGATATATTTGACATGTCCATCCACTTTTTCATTTTGCTAAAAAACTGAATTAAACTTAACAGAAAACATCACAAATTATATTTTTTTCCCTAAAATATATCCAGATTTTATTAGCACTCAAGGTTCTTTATATTTGTGAACCATTTAAAGACATACATCTCTTTATATGCTTACATGACTCACAATTAAATGTGTGAACTGAGCTTCTTAAAAAGTGCTGTTTAGTATTAATGTTGTATAGTTATCAGTTGAACAAGCATGTCTAAACTAGCCTCAAAACAAGTCTGTTTAAAAAAATCTAATATGAGAAACAGTGATTTACCTAAATTACTGATGGCAAACCCTTTAGAGACTGAGTGCCCAAAGTACAACCCAAAACCCATTTATTTATCGCACAGTGCCAACACGGCAACAGGGGAGGGAGGAAACTCTCCCATTGGGCTGCTGGACAGAGGGTTGGGGCAAACTCCATGCTTGTGGAGGAAGCGCTCCCATTGGGCTGCTGGGCAAGAGGGCGGGATATAAATCCAAATAAATAATAAATAAATAAATAAAACTCTGTGCTGGGGCAAGCAGATGGGTGTCCACAGAGAGGGCTCTGAGTGCCACCTCTTGCACATGTGCCATAGGTTCGCCATCACTGACCTAAATTATGAATTGCCTGAATCCTATTTGCATTGCACAGCATAAACTGGAAATCATGCAAGCAGCATGTGCAATCTTGCATATCTTGAGTTGCATATTTACAGATGCTTTGGTTTCCCAACTGGTTGTGCACCTGGGTGCATGATAAATAGCTAGCAAATTGGGAAAACTGTTTATACAACTGCTCTTATTCAGACAATATGAATGTGGCCACTGTATTTTACACATCTAAGCCACAGTTACAATAGGCTCACTGATTCAATTAGGATTTGGTGAGTCAACTACTCTATATGTTCAGCTGATGCAACTGGGCTTACTAGAGTTGTGACTTATTACTGGATTCCAGTCAATATGGTGTACCAATTTCTTTCACATATCCTTCCAAACTAACAATCACACTAAATAACCAGTAGTAAATTTATTATATTAAGATGCTCACATACATGATAATTTAATTTCTGTTTTGTGAAAGATGTAATGATTTTGCTAAATGTGCAATTTTGGTAGTTAATGGCCAAAATCCCAACCAGAAGAGAAACACTTAATCAACAGCTAAATAGGAAGTCAACACTTACAAAGTATCATTGATGGAATGAGTCTACTCTAGTTGGAACTACAGTGGACCCTTCAATAACGTTACTTGGTTCCCCAAGCAGCACTGCTATTCGAATGTCGTTATTCGAATAACGACAAAAAAGTCGTTATTAGAATAACAACGGTAAAAATACTGTTGTTATTTGAATAACGATGTCGTTATTTGAATAACGATGTCGTTATTTGAATAACGACAGTACTTTTTCCCTCGTTATTCGAATAACGTCATTATTAGAACAATCACATTGGGAGCATCGTAGCGTTGTTAATAAAAAATGACGCTATTCGAACGCGTCGTTAATCGAGGGTCCACTGTACCAGTTGAATACAGGCTATTATGTACTTATTAGTTACTGTCCACAGAATAGAATAAAATGTTTAGGGAGAAGTGGAAACAAATTTAAAAAATTAACAATACCTCAGTTTTGTTGAACGTAGTATTGTGGTCAGTGAGACACAGTTTCCTTCCTTCAAGCCACTTCCTACAGTGGGGATTATACTCCTACGGCATGCAACGTATAGAGCACAAGCCAACCAATGTACAGTATCACCCTGGAAAAATAAATCATTACCAGTCTTTGGGAACAACACTAGTCTTTTTGTGATTTGAACCCTTTACATAAAATCGCCCGAGACACTTTAGAAATAATCAGTAGTCCCTTGAGAATGAATAAACATCAGTGTTTTTCTTGAAAGCAAAAATATCCAAAAATAAATTAAAAAAACAACATAGATTATCATTGACTTTTTTAAACTAAATTTCTCTTAAAGAATATTGCCAGGGTTCTCCTGACAGACAAAATCAATACTTGTGGGCAACAGTCTCTCAAAGTTTCAAGCCTATATTTTATTTGTTCACCACCCTTCCAATATTCATATCAGTAGTGTTCTGTTCATGTAAGTTTGGAAAATAAACAAAGAGAACAAATAGAAATACTGTGTATTTAACATTAAAATCATCTGGTTTTATTTTTCTTTCATTTACATCAATTTTTTCTCAGATGAGGTCAAAGGTGAAATATGTGATCTTCATTTTATCTACATAGGTGCCTGTGAAGTAGCTTAGATTGAAAGTCAGTAAGTTACAACTAGTCAAAAATCAGTGACTTTTATGGGTAAAAAGAATACTTTGAATTAGGTCTTCCTGGTCTGAACCACTTAACAACTATTCAACCATATCAGCTTAAAAAGACATACTACTGCAAACTGAATTTAACAAGTAAAATCATTAAAAATTCAATAATAAAGTATTAAATCAGATATTTACATCTCACTTCTAAATTGTGTATTTCAGTTTAGGTGCAGAATCTGAATGTACCGGTGGAAAATTATATTTGGGGAGGGGGCCCTAAAACTTACTGATCAAACTCATAAGGAGTAGAAAAATGGGTGTCCAGTGTAAACAATAAACTGCAATTTCACCTTTAAATGCTCCATCAATGTGTTTCGCTCGATGCCGGAGGAGAAATGTTAAGGCTGCAGTGTATTTATGACTGTTGACTCTCTGATATGCTTGCACAGACTAACACGACTATCACTTCAAAGGGGTTGCGGTGGCTCAGTGGTTAAGAAGCTCGCCTTGTTAGGTGGAAGGCCGGCAAGTCGACAGTTTGAGACCTGCGTACTGCATGACAGATTGAGCGCCCGTATCTGTCCCAACTCCTGCCTATCTAGCAGATGAAAAGCAAGAAATTGCAAGGAGATAAATAAGGACCACTTTGATGGGGAAAATATCTTGGGGACACGAAAGGAGCCTCATTCTGGCGTCTCCCGAGCAGAGTTCTTCCAGCAAAAATCCTTTCAACCCAGAATAATTTCTGACACTAAATTGTTAGTATTGTGATTGCATTGTTCAACTTTTAATCTGCTTTTATCTTGTTGTTTTTTATAATCATATTTTAGTAAAGGTTTCCCTTGCTCGAAAGCCAGTCGTATCCGACTCTAGGGTTCAGTGCTCATCTCTGTTTTCAAAGCCAAAGAGCCAGCGCTGTCAATTTCTGTGGTCATGTGGCAGGCATGACTAGACACCGGAGCGCACAGAACGCTGTTACCTTTCACACTGAAGTGGTCCCTATTTATCTACTTGCAATGTCTTGCTTTCGAACTGCTAGGTTGGCAGGCGCCGGGACAAAGACGGGAGCTCATTCCGTCCAGCAGTACTCGGGAATCGAACTGCTGACCTCCTGCCTTCCAGTCAGCATCTTAGCCACTTGAGCCAATACAGTCCCTATTTATCTACTTGCAATTTCTTGCTTTCCAACTGCTTAGGTTGGCAGGATTTTAACCTAACGTATTTTTAATCACATTTGAACCTGATACTGCCCACCTAGCAGTTCGAAAGCGAGGAATCACAAGTAGATAAATAGGGACCACTTCGGTGGGAAAGGTAAACAGCGTTCCGTGCGCTGCGGTGTCTATAGTCATGCCTGCCACATGACCACGGAAACGTCTGCAGAAGGCAGACAGCACTGGCTCTCCGGCTTTGAAACAGAGATGAGCACTGAACCCTAGAGTCGGACTCGGATACGACTGGCTTTCAAGCAAGGGAAACCTTTACCTTTAACCTTTAGATGAGATGTTTGCTCGAAAGCCAATCGTATCCGACTCTAGGGTTCAGTGCTCATCTGTTTCAAAGCTGAAGAGCTTGAAATGTTCTGCAGACGTTTCCGTGGTCATGTGGCAGGCATGACTAGACACCAGAGTGCACAGAATGCTGTTACCTTTCCCACTGAAGTGGTCCCTATTTATCTACTTGCAATGTCTTGCTTTCAAACTGCTAGGTTGGCAGGAGCCGGGACAAAGACGGGAGCTCATTCCTTCCTGCAGTACTCGGGAATCGAACTGCTGACATCCTGCCTTCCAGTCAGCATCTTAGCCACTTGAGCCACTGCAGTCCCTATTTATCTACTTGCAATTTCTTGCTTTCCAACTGCTAGGTTGGCAGGATTTTAACCCAACGTATTTTTAATCACATTTGAACCTGATAGTGCCAACCTAGCAGTTCGAAAGCGAGGAATCGCAAGTAGATAAATAGGGACCACTTCGGTGGGAAAGGTAAACGGCGTCCGGTGTCTACAGTCCTGCCACATGACCACGGAAACGTCTTTAGAAGCAGACAGCGCTGGCTCTCCGGCTTTGAAACAGAGATGAGCACTGAACCGTAGTCGGACTCGGATATGACTGGCTTTCGAGCATGGGAAACCTTTACGTTTAGATGAGACGTTTGCTCGAAAGCCGGCCGTATCCGACTCTAGGGTTCAGTACTCATCTCTGTTTTCAAAGCCGAAGAAGCTTGAAATGTTCTGCAGACACTTCCGTGGTCATGTGGCAGGCATGACTAGACACTGGGAGCGCACGGAACGCTGTGTACCTTTCCCACCGAAGTGGTCCCTATTTATCTAGGATGCGGGTGGGCATCGAAATCGGGATCATCCAGGCCTAGACTGTACCCGTGAAAGGACCCGGATGCACAGCGCTAGGACACACCCCTTCATGACTAGACCGCCGCCCACACCTGAGGGAGAAAAAGCCTCCAAGCGACGCCACGCTCCAGCCTGAGCCGTTGAGGCAATGGGGGGTGCAACACCTCAAGCGCCGGCTCTTCCCTCTCCCACCCTCCGTTCCTCCTTGACAGACAGACCCAGGAGGACTCTCCCTAGTCCCACCCACCTCCAGGCTGTAGGTGCCCTTTAAGGCGGTGAAATCCCGGAGGGCATCGGCGGCGCTGCTCACATCCAGGTTGAGTTCCTGGCAGAGCTGGTCAATGGCGGCCCGCACCGGGCTCTCCTGTCCGGCCCCACCATCCCCGGCGGGGTCTCCCTCTTCCCCCGACATGCCGTTGGCGGGTGGGTTCTTCTATCTCGACAGACTTTCCACTCACAGAGAGAAAAGCACCAGCCCACGGCCGGCCGCCTCCCACAATCCCTTGCGCCTAGCGCGCCAAAAACGGGCCGTCCGTCATCATGACAAACGGGGGGTGGGGCGGGGCTGCGGTGGCTCAGTGGTTAAGGAAGCTCGCCTTGTTAACTTCGAAGCCGCCAGTTCGAGACCCGGGTGCGGCATGAGGGAGCGAGCGCCCGTCCGTGTCCCAGGCTCTTGCCAACCTAGCAAAGCGAAGGCTAGACATTGCAAGGAGATAAATAAAGACCACTTCGGTGGGGAAAAAAAAAGATTTTGAGGACATGAAAGGAGTCTCATCATTCGGGGGTCCCCTCCTAGGCCCGTGATGGCGGAACCTTGGCACTCCAGATGTTCTTGGGCTTCAATTGCCAGAAGCCCAAGCACCCTGTGAATCCACACAAATGGGTTTACTGCGATTCATCCGGCCCACGCCGCCCTCGTCGCTCCTGGAAGCGGAAGTAAAACACGCCCATATGGGCGCGTTTTACTTCCGCTTCCAGGAGCGACGAGGGCGGCGTGGGCCGGATGAATCGCAGTAAACCCATTCGTGTGGATTCACTGGGGGCTTCTGGCAATTGAAGTCCAAGAACATCTGGAGTGCCAACGTTCGCCATCACAGGCCTAGGCGGATTTTCTCCAGCAAAAACCCTTTCGACAGAGTAATTCCTCCTTCTCCCTCAGACCTAAGGGGAAAAATTTACCACATCTGAGGAGGAACGTGAAGAGAAAAGCCGGAGGCGAAGTGTGCTTTCTTCCGCTTCCTCCTCCTCGACTTATAACTCTTCTTCAACACAACCAACCCTTGTGTACCTCTGAACCTGATGTGTACATTAATGCCATGAAGTCTGCCTTATATCTGACCAAGATCCACGGAAGTATGTGAGCAAAGGTCTCCTTTGCTCGAAAGCCAGTCGTATCCGACTCTAGGGTATGGTGCTCATCTGTTTAAAGCCAAAGAGCCAGCACTGTCTGAGTCTGCAGATGTTTCCATGGTCATGTGGCAGGCAGGACTAGATGCCGGAAGGAGCGCAATTACCTTTCCCGCCGACGGTATCCTGCAGTTTCTTGTTTTCGAACTTGTAGGTTGGCAGGAGCTGGGACGGACAACGGGTGCTCACTCCGTCGTGCAGCACTCTGGTCTCGAACTGTTGACCTGCCAACCTTACAGTGGGTTGAAAACCAGCGTAGTAAAACAGCTGAAACATAATTTGGATTATTAACCAATCACCAGGAATTTCTCAGGACACATCTAACACTTTATTGCAAAAATACTGAGAAGGCACAGTCTTCAGGTCTTCAAACAGGTAAAAAGCAAAAATACTGTTGTAAATATACCAAGCATAGATTTTAGTATATAGATGAGAAGGTGTGGAAAAATATCATCCAATGGTACCATACCTTCTTTACTCTTGCAGCATTTACAAATAAAACCTGACATCTATACAAACAAGGAATGCAGTTTTTTTAAACCACATAGCAAAACATCAGCATATTGCACTGTTCTTGTAGTCCGTAAATAAATACTGTATACTGAAAATGCACTTGAAGCCTATATTAAATATATTGATAGAAGTGGTAAGAATTATGCTATAACTGGAAATTTAATTTCTCCTTGTGTAAAAGATGATATTCTGTGTGTGCTTGGAGAAGAACATGTGAAGGAAATGAACACTATCCCTTTTTGAACAATATTTTCAAGAATTCAGGATATGTCTGATGATGAGGTAACAACAAAATGTGGCAAGTAATTAAAGAGATGGGAATACCAGAACACCTCATATGCCTCGTGAGAAATCTTTACACGAACCAAGAGGCAACAGTTAGGACAAAGGACAGGATGACAGAGTGGTTTGGAATAGGAAAAGGAGTAAGACAAGGCTGCATTTTATCACCCTGCTTATTCAATCTATACACAGAGCACATAATGCGCAATGCAGGGATGGAGGAATCACAATATGGGATCAAAATTGCTGGGAGAAACATCAACAATTTGAGATATGCAGATGATACCACCCTAATGGCAGAAAATGAGGAAGACCTAAAGAACCTCTTGATTGGATTGAAGGAGGAGAGTGCAAAAGCTGGCTTGAGAATTAATATAAAGAAAAGCAAGATAATGGCAACAGGTCCGATCAGTCCCTGGAAAATAGATGGGGAAGAAGTAGAAGCAGTGACAGATTTTACTTTTCTAGGATCTAAAATCACTGCAGATAGCGACTGTAGCCATGAAATAAGAAGACGACTGATTATGGGGAGACAAATTATGAGAAACGTGGGGAATATAGTAAAAAGCAGAGACATCATCTTGAAAACAAAAATTCGCATAGCCAAAGCAATGGCATTCCCGGTGGTAATGTATGGGTGTGAGAGCTGGACCATTAGGAAAGCTGAGCGCAGAAGAATAGATGCCTTTGAAATGTGGTGTTGGAGGAGAGTTCTGATAGTCCCCTGGATGGCAAAGAGAACAAATAGGTCAATATTAGAAGAAATCAACCCTGACTGTTCATTGGAGGGACAAATAATGAAGATGAAGCTAAAGTACTTTGGACATCAAATGAGAAGGGAGGACTCACTTGAGAAGGCCTTGATGCTGGGAAAGGTGGAGGGCAAGAGAAGAAGATAGATAGATGGTATTGTGGACACAATGGGCACAGAGCTGGGCGGGCTGAGAAGGATGGTGGAGGACAGAGGTGCCTGGAGGAAAATCGTCCGTGGGGTCGCAAAGGGTTGGAATCGACTACGACTGAACAACAAAAGTTGACAAACCACAAATGCTGCTTACTTTGCTGTTTTACTTGTTATTGTAAGGTATTTAAAAGGTAATAAAGTGAAGAAAAACGTTTGCTTTGTCATTGTGTCAGCATACAAGAGATGGGGACTACTGTATATCTAATGCTATTGTTTTTTCAAACAAAGCAACATTAGTCTTAATTGTTGCAAGCTTTGCAATGATGGGGGCAAGTCTATGTCAAGTTTAAGTTTGAAAACGTGAATGTTCTCATTGGAATTGCAATTTTATTTAGAAGTTTAGTGTCCACATGTGATTGGCATTCCAACCCAATAAGAGCAGTTAGAAAATAGAACTATGAAAGTAGAACCTTTGATTCAAAATCCACTTGTTTATTTATCGTGGCTAGCTGGATCACAGAGCGAGTTAGGTATTTGGCTGTGAAGCCAATTTCCCACTGTGCATCCCAGAAAAACCAGCCTGTGTGGTCTTGGACAAGCTGCACAGACAGAGGATACCTTCAAGAGAAGCGACTGGTAAACCACTTATCAACCTTGGCCGGGAAGATAAGAATACTGTACACTTCTGAGTACTCTCTACCTAGATTAGTAATGGTGAACCTTGGCACTCCAAGTGTTCTTGGATGTCAATTACCAGACGTCCAGTGCAGTACTCGGGAATCGAACGCCGATCTTCCAGTTGTTGAGTTTAGCGTCTTAACCACTTGAGCCACCGCACGAGTACACTAAACACATAACCATTTTGTTAACTTGCATTATTTGTTTGAAAGGTCTCTATCTTTGGATACTTTATCTTTAATTTCAGTTTCTTAAGTGTTGGACTTATTAATTTACTGTCACTCATATTATTCTTTCCAGATGTTATTTGCATTTAAAAAGTTTATGTAAGAAGGGTTAATAATAAAAAACACACCACTCCTTGATTCCAAAGTACATCTAATAAATTTGTTTACCACTTTGAGCTGGATCTCTGTACAATCAACCGGTATATTTTACTACCCTATGCTGTTGTACTTAACCCAGCAACTGTTTGTTCTGTGATCCGAGTTGATGCTACACTTTTCTGTTGATTTCTGTAGCACTTTAAAAAGTTCCAATCCATCCTGACACTCAATATTTATTCACTTTTTCTTAATTGAGTAACAGCTGACTTGGATTGCGTTGTCCACAGGTTTCACTGAGATACTTAGTGTTTTCCCAAGCATGAAAAAAGGATTTGAATTCTATAGCCCTTTCCCATAAATCCATTCTTTTACATGTCAATTAGTTGGGATGAAATTTTGGTTTAAAATGAAAGAAAAAAACACAAAAGAGGCTCTTGCTTTTGTGTTCAGTGTTTTCAGATATTCCCAAGTGTAAATGAAACAACAAAAAAGTTGTGGCACCTTAAAGACTAACTCTGGTATTTAAATGTGAGCTTTTGAAGTGGACTTGATCCACGAAAGCTCACATTTAAATACAGGAATTAGTCTTTAATATAGCACAACTTTTTTTTGGTTTTGTTTACTCTCAGATATGCTTACATACTATAACAGCTACCACTTCAAACATTCCAAAAGAGAGCTTCTTAAACACAATGGATGTGCTTAAATGAAAGGGGTGGTGGTGGTATTAAAATGTTGTGGGGTGTGTGTGTTGTATTTCCATTTTTAATTAAACTTTTCCTTCACGACACTGCCCAGAGTAAATTTATAGTTGATGGGCAGATATAAATTGAAATAATAAATCGCTTGATTTGCTCAGGAAATTTGCTTTGCAGTGCTACAGCCCATACCTGTCAACCTTCCCGGATTGGCCGGAATTTCCCGATTTTCGGCGCCGATTTGCTCCATTTCCCGCCCGCAGCTGCCAAAAAACCAGAATTGGCAGTGGGGGGGGAAAGAGGTACTGCGCATCCCTTCTGTGCAAGTCACGTTCTACGCATGCGTAGAAGGCTTTTACGCGTGCGTAGAACCCTTTTACGCTTGCGTAGAACCTTTGTTCGCAGGTGTCCGATTGTCCGGAGCCGCGGTTGACAGGTATGCTACAGCCATGTGCCACCTTGACCAGCTCCCTCTTTTTCCTTCAGCCTTCCCTGTCTTTCTGCCTCACTGCTGCAGCTGTACGCCTCCTTGCTCTACCACAGGGATCAGCAAACTTGGCTCTCCAGATGTTCTTGGACTTCAATTCCCAGAAGCCCTGATCAGCAGGAGTACTTGACTTGGGATTCTGGTAATCAAAGTCCAAGAACACCCGAAGAGCCACGTTTGTTGATCCCTGCTCTACCACCTTCTATTCAATCTCTCAATTGGTATTCTCGCAAACTCAAATGAAAAATGTCTGTATGTTTTATCCTTGTCAATCTTCCGTGTCTAGGCCAGACGTGAAACTGCCAACATGAAGGCACCTTTTGTTGAGTTCATTCTGCAGTTCCATCCGCCTGACCTAGTGTGAGAAAGATTAGCCGACAACACAAGGTTGCTGTTACAAGAGTAAACCAAATTGTGGTTCAAAAATACCACAATCTTCGAGGGTGCTCTTTCTGTGTACCCCTGTCTTGTCAACTATACAGTACTATTGTGTAAATTGACTGTGTGATATGTTCCTGTTTTTGCCAGGAACAATATTCTGAGGAAAATAACTGGCACAAGATGGGGTGCCCAACCACACACATTAAGAACCTCCGTGCTAGCTTTATGTTACTCTGTAGGAGAGTATGCTAGTCCAATGTGGTACAGATCAAAGCATGCAAAACAGGTGGATGTGGCCTTAAATGAAACAGTGAGACTGTTCGCATGATGTTTAAAACCAACTCCAAAACAAAAAGTGCATTACTTAACTGGCATCCCTCCACCAAAATTCTGTCGAGAAAGTGCTGCTCAGAAAGAGTTGGTCAAAGCAAGATCCTCGGAAACACACCTATTTGATCATCAACCACCAAAGCAGAGACTGAAATCAAGGCATGGTTTCCTCAAAACCTCTGCCTCTTCAAACAACTCGTCCCCACAAACTGCCTTACAACTATGGAAGGCAAGCAAGGAGCTACCAGATAACTGGGCAGAACCACACGACTCCCTACTGCCTGGCCAAGAACAACCATGGCCTGTGTGGAAAGATTTAAACAGACTGTGTGCAGGGGCAGGAAGATCAAGGGTTAATCTGAGAAAGGGGTTTCCCTGTAGATGACAGCCTGTGTGAATGCAGAGAAGAACAAACTATCTCTCACATAGTAGTGTATAATGCACATGATGCCCCTCAGCATGCACTGAGGAGGACCTTATGTTGGACATGCTGTTGATGCGGCACGATATTGGGCAAATGTTATCTAGCCCTTTTAATTCTATTTTGTTTTAGATGTGTTAATTTTAGTTTTGTATATTATATGCTGGTGGTGTGTCTGACACAAATAATGTAAGAACTGTGTGATATACTCTGACTGGTAATTTTACTGATAAAACTTCTTGAAGAGTCTATTTGTTTCTTGAGTTAAGAACAAACACCTCTAGTTTATATTGCATTTTCATGATTCTGGCACCATATAACATGGAAGATCCTAAACCAGGAGTTCTCAACCTTTTTAAGACGGGGGCCAGGTCACGCTCCCTCAGACAGCTTTGGGGGCCAGGGGGCCATTTTGTCCTTCCTTCACAACATGGCACTGCCGAGTGTGGTGGAGGCGGTGTGTGGCCACATGAAATGGCACTGAGGGCCACATCCGGCCTGCAGGCTGCAGGTTAAGAATCCCTGCAGTAAACATTTACAACTTAACAGAACCAAACTTCAAGATAATCAAACTAACCCCAATCAGGGATCTTCTGTTATTACTGTTGTAAATAGCCACACTGATCGTATGTTATTACTGGTTGTAAATAGCACAATGATTTGCAAAACTATCTGTTATGTCAAAACATCCATTCTGTGCCTCTGTGCCTGATATGTACAGATACCATGAAAACTCACTCTTATGTCTAACATTAAAATACAGGAGTTCGTCTTTAAGGTTCCACAACGGTTTTTGTCGTCTTCTTCTTCTTTACTCCCTATTAACACTAGAAAGCATTGTCTGATATATCAGATGACTTAAAATGATAGCCCAATGTAGTCTCTTGAAGAGTCTATAAACATAGCAAATAATGTAATCAAATACAGTATCCTAAACTGGTACATAATTTATACAAGCTGGGGTTTCTAAGACTGTACAGTGATATGAAAGGAAGTAAGCTACAGGCCAAAACAGTGCTCATGCTGAGTGAAAGACAAATCATGTTTAGTTAGTTCCAAGTCAAGCAAAACAATCAGAAATCAATATCCTAGAAAAAAGTATATACATCTTTTGCAAGACACTGCTGAAGTTTTAAAAATGTATAATATAGTCACTAAATTAAAAAGTTATATTTGACTTAAAAATCTATTTATCCATTTTTACAAGCACAATTTATTTTAATAACACATTTGATGAAGCATCTAAGTTTATGTGAGTGTTCAATGTAGAAAGTAGGAAATTTGCATTTGTTGTTAAAGATAGAGAAAGAGAGAAACACATTTATGCCTATCACTGTAAATTATAAGCTAGAACAGTTCTATTTCTGCAAAAAGGTCATACAGAAGAAGTCAGAAAGAAGTCTACATACTCAGAAACAAACACATGTTACGGTAAATAAGAACAAACCAGAAATATAGAACATGCTGACAAACTAAAATTCATTCTCAACCCTGTATCTTACGAGTGAAACCCTGGCAAGTGACTGTATATATATTACAAATAAACTCCAGGGAGACATCTGCATCCATTCACAGTAAGGCTTTCAAGATACATGAAGTTTTATAGCATTTGTATTTTAAGGATTTAGGGCAAGTACATGTTTTTCTACTAAATAAAAAGTTAGTACTTAAAAGATTCAAAAATATATCGTGATTTTTTTCTTTTTACATAAATAAATTATATCAATTTTGGATTTAATAGCTGAAAAACTCTTCTGCTTCCACTGGAGGCAAAACTGAACATAATGTTAAACAGAGATATAGCAGCATTTCTAAGAAATCTGTCAATAATGATGCAGTATATGTACTAAAAGAGTCGTATCACATTACTTTTTTGGGTTGTTTCCCCCCCAATACCATAGCAAATTATATATTGTTGAAATTGATTTCAAACCCCCAAATTGAAAATACATTGAAACAAAAGAGACTTAATTTTAGTTTATTGGTAACAGACTTCTTTGAGATGCTAATTTTAACAAGTACATACTTTATAATCCCAATTGTATAAAAGACAATGGAAAAGGCATCATAAATAAATAATGCGAACTAAAATAGTTATGTCAAAACATTTGGACCATTTGATAAATTAGCAAAACTGTAACAGAAAAAAGTAAAAAATACAGTAAATTGTGACAAACCAAATATGAAACTGAGTAACAGCATAAACTCTCAACACCTTCTAATGGTCTGCCATTTAAACATCGCGCCACAAAGTGTTTTTATTTCAAGTCTCAAACCATCAGCTGTAAATAAAAAGCCCAAGTGAAAAAAGAATAACACACGAGTGGGAATAAAGAGGATAATATAAGAAATGCCTGGGAAGGACATTTTAAAAACTGAGCTTTGGGAACTTGATTATATCTTTAGAATTTCATTTAAAAAATACAAGTGTTTGTATAGTGATGCTGGACAATATCAGCAGTGCAAGGAATTAAGAGGAATGGAAAGAAAGTAAAAATATTTTCACAGTGTAATACTGTACTAGAAATGGATGATGAACTTAAGCTTTGAAGCAGTCAACACTCCTTGAAAAAGGCCACCTAAATGAAAATATTTGTCCTACAACCTTTAAAATTCTGTTGTTGGATTTCTAAAAATTATTTTCCAGAGATTGAGAAGGGCTGATAATACCAAGATCCAGTTGCCACATGCACGCCCCCCCCAAAAAAAAACAACAACAACCCACACCAGTGGTTTGTTCCTCACAGAGAGAAACATAGTTGTTAAGAGTATTTCTGAGAAATGAATAGTGGCAAGATGGGGGGGGCCCTCCCCTACCTACAAGTTTGTGTGCATACACAAGCACACACAAAAAAAATCTTGGAAGATGTGCGTTGATTTTTCAGTAGGAGCTACTAATGGCCTAAGAATCAAAGAAGGGCAATTGAAATGCACCTTCAACATAAAATAAAATTTGGTTTTAGAAATATAAATTTTCAGGTAATCTTTCCACTTACAGCAGTTTGTTTCCAAAACTTTGTAGTGTGAACAGAAGGAAATTATATATCTAATATTAATGCCTTTTTAAAAATGAATATATGTAGTTTCAATCATTAGTTATATACTTCTGTCTATACTATTCTAGTAATCATGATAAAATAGGGAAATACTTTAAATCAAAAAATACACATTAGCACTTACTATAGCTGTGCTTTTTACCCCAAAATACAAGATTTTTTAAAAAATTCAGTGTCATAGTAAAAACATCTACCATTTCCTGCCATCTGTGTTTCCATCATATGAAAGACGTTCCTTTTCAAACAAAAACTTTGCAGAAACCAAGTACTTTACTATTGTTTGGGAGAACGAAGGGATGAACAGCTAGACAAATGAACAAGAATTCAGTTCATCCCATACTAATTATATAATATTACTTATCTCTATGGCAAGACCATACAACTACTGTATTAACATACCACCATAGTTCTCTTACCAGGAATTAGGTAGATATTATTACTTATTGAAACACAGGTTTTTATGAAGGTGAAGTGGGGACAGAAGACAGTAACAAATATTTATGGGATGAGAACATACAAGCCACAACATTACTTTTCAGAAAGAAACAAAAATCCTAATTGATATTTTTAATTTCTTTTGACTCCTCTTCTTCTTCTTCTTCCTCTTCTTCTGCTGGTACATCATGGTCATTTTCTGCTGACACAGATGATGTTTGTTCTGCACAGTTTTGATTGTTTGAATGTTCCTTGTCAGATAGTGATAGAGTTTCTGGTTCTGGATTTGCTAATTCCCCTTTAGCTTTCTTTTTCTTCCATTTCTGGTTTTCTAGATTTGTTGCTTCTGAGTGTCTAGTCTGCTGAAGACCTGACAATGCCATACCAAAACCAGGAGAGAGAAACATTGAAGGATAGATAAGTCCAGATGACATTCCTGGAATAAGAAATGGATTAAAAGCTAAAGAACTATGGGTAGTTATTGCAGGTTCTGACTGATCAGAAAATGAACTAGGGCCTGACTTGTCTTCAGAAAGAGTTTCTGATTTTGCACCTTGGTCACTCTGCTTGTCTTCAGCAATCTTATCTGCTTCTGATGTATCACTTTTAGTTGTGCTTGTTAACGAAGTTGAAGCAGCTGAACTACAAGCAGTTGTCACTGATGGACTAAGAAGTCCTCCAACACCAAACATCTGTGGTACAGCAGCCATTCCTGGCAGCATCATTGGCAACATACTTAGAGTGCTTTTGATATCCTCACCAGTAGGTATTGCTGCAAAGCCAGCAGGAAACCCAACCAGCCCAGCCAGAGGAATGCCTTGCATGTTCCTCAAGCTTTGAAGTCCTACTAAATCCATTCCAGCAATAAGTCCATTCATGAATAATGGTCCCATTCCAGAAGATGCATCCGCTACTATGCTGGGAGCTTTAAAGAGTTCACTCCTTGGACGTCTTCCTCTTCTTCGAGGTCCAGCATCTCGGAGTACCGGCTCAGTGAGAATACGATTAAATTTGCTTTCAGGTAAAAAACCCTAAAAGTGAAAGAAGAAAAATCTGAATTATCATTACTATCACAAAAGGCTCAATAAATTCACCAATTCTACTAGAATGTAGTACTATTCTACATTACTGAATTTTCGAAGAAATGTGGAGAATCCCAACAACACAAAAGCAATAAAACAATCTCCTGATTTTTACCCTGCACTCTAATCAAAATTAGAAATTAAAATTTGCTTAATCCCTTCTGAGAATAACAGTGCAGTCCTATCCTATGAGTACAGTAAAACCTTGAGATACAAAATTAATTCGTTCCTCGAGGTTTTTCGTATCCTGAAAAAATTCATCTCAAAACGTGGTTTTCCATAGGAATGCATTGGAAAGCAAAACATCCATTCCGGAGCTCAGAAAAAAGCCCAATAAACTTATTTTTCCTGTTCAAAGCTCTTCATAAAGTGCACTTTGGAATTTTTCGCTGCATTTTGGCCACTTTATAAAGAGATGTAAACAGATAAAATGTTTATTTGGCTTTTTTCTGAGCTTCAGAACTTATTATTTTGGTTTTCAATGCACATTTCTGACAGCACCCTCTAGTGGCCACAGCTAGTAATTGTAGGAAAAGTACCCACCCATCAGCTGTTGAGGGGACAGGGAATTTCCCCCACTTCCTGGTTGCAGGGAAAGATTCTGGCAGTGTCAAAACACTATGAAAAATTCCAAAAACGGAGTGGAAAGGCTCCAAACACCCTCCCACCACTGCAGGAAGCGTCGGAAGAAAAAAAAATGTTTTTATATCTCGAAGCAATCCTCCCCTGAGATTTCCTTTTGTATCGCAAGTTTTTGTAGGTCGAGCCGTTTGTAACTCGAGGTTTTACTGTATCTGCTTACATCTCACTGTCTTGAGCAGGGTTTCCTCAGAGATAAAAATGGGTGCAGCATTAGGGCACAGTATTTTAGGAATTGCACTTATATACCACACCATAGTACTTAGTGCACTTTCTGAGCGGTTCACAAGGGTATTAGCATTTTGCCCCCAACATGCAATGAAATCTTCCCAAAACTTGAACTTACTGAAAGCTTAACAATGTCAGACCAGTCTGCTGCAACAGCGTAGTCCATGTTTGCATCAAGCCATCTGGGCAGTTCCTTTAATGCTGGTGCCATGGCTCCCCCTAACTAGAAAATACAGTAAAATATAGTTCTTCGTTGTAGAAAGTACTGTGTAATATTACAAAAGCAATGAATTACTTTTAAAAAAAAGAGGGGGGGAAAGGTCAGCATAAGTGAGTTCCCCATATTTTTTCACCTGCTACTTTATTTTCTAGTTAATATTTTAACATTCTTTATCCCACCATCTCTAAACTACTCTGTTCAAAACTGAAACAATAGCCAATTTAGTTAGAATGGAAGTATGATGGAAGAACAGGTTTAGCTGTGTAACAGGGAAGAAATAAGGATTGTTTAAGAAGCCTAGGAAGTTTGGGGGCTGTTTGATATTTCTAAGGTAAGAAGACAACAAACAGACCCTTAAAAAAATTTAAATAGGTGGACAGTGGACCACATTTGATTTCTCTTTCTTTGGAACATTTAGCTGACCAAAAATCCTAATCCTTACTGCTTGGAAAAATGTAATGTTCAAAACCAATGTAATGTTCAAAAATTGTCCTTTGTCCAGTTGGCTTCACAAGCAGAAGAAGATTGCAGAGTACACAGGTGACTGTGTAATCTACTCTTGTGTTGATACAGATGCAAACTTTGTGACATAGAAGGATAATTTTCTTTTGACAGAGACATAAAACTAAATCTTGGATATCTGTGGTCTATCTAAGATGTTTCAATGATATAAAAATTTGAAAACAAACTAACTCTCATATCCATATTTCATCTCTGTGGCTTCCCTGCATTCTAGTTAGACCTTGCCTTACTGGGGGAATAATTCCTTCATAATACTGCTAATGATATTTGAAAAAACACTACATGGAACACAGCTTCCTTCCCAAGCTGGAAAACTAATCAAGAGAAAAGCTAAAACTTGCCATATAAAGCAAAGCAATCACACTTATATACCACCCCATAACGCTTAGGCAGTTCACAAGTTAATTAGCATTTTGCTCCCAACATGATGGGTACTCATTTTACCGACCTCGGAAGGATGGAAAGCTGAATCAACCTTGAGCCCAGGTCAGGATCAAACTCACAACCTTTTGTTTGCAGTACAGTACAGCAGTTTAAGCACTGTGCCACCAGGGCTCCTATATAGTCTTCCTTTTTCAAATCAATGTGCTGGGAAGAAATGCTGTGGCATGCTATATCTCACAGTAGATGGCATTTTTTCCCTTCACTGGTCCATCTACTTATGAAAAAGGTAGTCTGCACCAGACTATAGTAAATTAGTACCTTTTCCTGTAAGCAAATCCACTCAGAAGTGGGGATGTAAATTACCTCAGATACTTCCAATACTGTTTTTTTTTTAATGATGCAGGCCATATAGCCGGGATGGCGAACCTTGGCACTCCAGATGTTCTTGGACTTCAATTTCCAGAAGCCCAAGCCCCCTGAGAATCCACACGAATGGGTTTACTGCAATTCATCCGGCCTGCGCTGCCCTCGTCGCTTCCGGAAATGGAAGTAAAATGCGCCCGTACGGTCACGTGCTTTACTTCTGCTTCTGGGAGCGATGAGGGCAGCGCAGGCCGGATGAATCACAGTAAACCCTTTCGTGTGGATTCACAGGGGGCCTGGACTTCTGGGAATTGAAGTCCAAAAACATCTGGAGTGCCAAGGTTCGCCATTATGGCCATATAGCACAAGAACCTAGTGAGACAAGGAAGAATAAACTTGAGAAAATATGTCTCTCTTTGAAACAAAATGGACTTATGAAAACAACTCGTGCTTTTAAGTTTGAAAATCTTTCTCACGTATAATTTTTTAGATCACTTGATGGAAAAAAAATATAGTACATGCTTCTTACCCGCCGTCCTGTACCTTTATGGACAACAGGCACCCGCTCTTCTCCTGTGAGAGAATTTATATCCAGTTTACTAGGGTCCTTACAGCGCTGCCGCCTTTGTTTAGGCTTTTCTGAAAAATTCTGAAAGGAGTAAGTGGATTATAAGTGGGAGTTACTTCTGAACAGATGTGCATAGGACTGGAATATAGGATGTATACTTACTGTGCTAGAGCCTGGGATTTCAAGAGTATAATCAGACTGTTGTCTCAGCCAGTCTAGAAGACTCTTGTTTGGAACAATCTTGTCTGCTGGGACATTAGTCACTGGAACTGTCTGTTGACTTGAGGTACTAATGGTTGGCCCATCAGGATTGGGATTACTGGGTATATTCTGGGGTTGATCTTCCTAAATAATGTGATGGGATTATACACAGGATGAGAGAAGGAAAAGACCACTCATGAGGTGCAGAAAGAATACCACATTCTCACAATGTCATCAACCAGTACCAAAACAAAATCCTTGGTCAGGTGATTCTTCCTTTTTTGGCAGCAGAAGGCCTTAATCCCATTTTCTGGATGCCTTCTTCAGTTATGCCATCACTTTTCTCAAAGAGCCTCTTATGATGAAAGCAGATACACCATGTAAAGGAGAATGCCCATGAGCCTCTTATATAATTGCAAAAGTCTCTGAGGGTATCACTTCATACAGAATATCTGTAAAAATCAGAAGATATGGCCATATACTCCAAGTAACAAAATGGATGATAGTTCTAGCACAGGAGAGGCCATGTGCAAAATCAAAGGACGCTCCAGACACATCTGCAATAACACAGTAGAATTAGTTCATTTCCATGTTTAATGCTGGGGATCATTGCCCAGTCAGAAGCTGGGACTGATTAGAACAGTGGTTCTAATGTGGAGCCCATGCCCCACACGGGGACTTTAATTCCCAGAAGCCTAAGTCAGTACATTGGCTGATCGATGCTTTGGGGAATTGACTTAGGCTTCTGGGAATTGAAGTCCAAAACCAAAGGTTGGGAAACATGGGACTAGAAGCTTGCAGACTCAGCTGCTTCCAGCAGTAGGGGAGGTAGTGGTGGGTTATGGCCAGCAGTTCACCAATTTCTGGACTTCATACAGTGACTAAATGACTTGGGCATCACACATTTTGCAGCAAGAAAAGTCTTAATATTATTTGTCCTCACTTTCAAGAAGATTAGAGCAATTTAAATTCCACAATTCATGCAAGAAAAAAACATTCCTCATAAGGGCAGACATTTTGAAGTGCAAATTGCCTAAAGAAATTAAGCTTCTTTTGAACTGTGGAGGACTGAATATATATAAGGAAGAGAGTCTACAATACAACCATTAATCATACCCACCTATGTTGCTAAGGGGCCTCAAGCCGTAAGACTACATCTAGTCTCATTATTTAGCATTAAATACCCGAGTGTAAAACTCAACACAAACATAGAAAAACTACACAAACTATATAATATTTGTGTGCTGTTAAGACAATTCCAACTTACGGTAACCCTTACCATGGTTTTTAGCTTGAAAATACACAGAAGTGTTCTACCCTTCCCTTCTTCTAGGTGACCTAAGACTGTACAGTTTGCCCATGAATATACAGGCTGGCTGTTCTCCAAGGAAGCACAGTAGGAAACCAAATTCACATCCTCTGTTGCTGCAGCCATCCCCAAAACCATATACTCACAGATTGGTTTAAAAGAAACAAAAACAGAACCACAACAGTTGCCCACTATTTTCTACTTACCAAATTTAGAGCGTTATCCCGTATTTACTACCCTATTTGCTGGTTTATAAGACCCACTCCCCCCCCTTAAAATACACTGCAAAGATGAAGTGTGTCTTGTACTGTATATAGTGGCCTACCTATAAAGGGCTATTTTGGTAATAACGGGGTGTGTCTTATACTCTAATGTGTCTTATATGCCGGCAAAAACGGTATATCCAAAGAAAAAGTAATATAGACTTCTTGCATAATGTCAGGAAAATCTGAAAAATAATAGCCATGCTATTATGAACTGCCTGAAACTCTTATGTTTAGCAAAAAGTAACATATAAATGTTCTAAATAAAATTCATTGTTTCTCTGTTTTAACATCCTGAATAATCTTAAACCAGAGTGATAACACTTTCCAAATTAAAGAAGTGAATACATGTTGACATAGCATTGTTCTCCACCAAAAATCTAAAGATTAGAGGAACTGATAAAAGTGGAGAGTAGTACTCACCAACTGTCCTGTCTGGAGATTTCTATCCTTTAGAAATACGAGATCAATCCCTTCAACATTTTTTCTCCTACCCCGTCTTCTCCTCATTGCAGCATCATCCCTTCGTAGGCTCCCATTGACAATCTGTCCTGTAACAGGATGAATTAATCCTGCCTGTAGGATACCAGATAAATCCATGCCAAGAGAGCCCTGCAGGGCATTGACAGTCCCTAATTTAGGTACATTTGTGTTCAGGGAGAAAGGAGAACTATTTGCTGATGATCCATCAGATATTCTTGAGAGGTCCATTGCTGTTTCCCGCCAGCCATTCAACATAATTGGATGGGATGTAACCAACTGTTCAAGGCTCCGTTGCTTTGCATCTTTCTCCATTTCAAATTCATATGACTGCCGTTGCTTGGGTTCCTCTTTGACAAATGTGGAAGACAAGAAACCTTCCTGTGGTTAAAACCAGGACCAGAAACAAAGTTACTGCCTGTGCCTTATCCCATAAAGCTTCAATACACTCATTAGATGGGTAATGTCAGAATGTTTATTTTGCAAGCCTAACTGACTTTCATCAGAGATTCACCTGACAAACTGATTGCATTTTATTACTGGTTGTAAATAACTCATTGATTTACATATCCATCTCCTAGACCAACCAATTTTGCCCAGCTACCCTGGGGCCTCTATTTCAGATGTACAAAATGTTTACCATGAAAATCTACTCTTATGTCTGATGAAGTAGACTTGGTCCACGAAAGCTAACATTCAAATACAGGACTTAAGTCTTTAAGGTGCCACAGCTTTTCTTTTGTTTCTTTTGTTTTGTTTACTCTCTGAAAAAGTTACAATTGTTATACAGTGGAACCCTGACATACAAATGGTTCGACTTACAAAAAAATCGACATGCGAATAGAAATCCTGGCTAAAAAAAATTGATATACAATTTTTAATAGGAAAAATTCAACATACAAAAATATGGTGACATCTAGTGGCCTCTTCTGGTAATGCAATGTGTTTTCAACATACAATATTTTTGACATACAAATAATCTCGTGGAATGGAAAAAATTCATCTGTAGAGGTTTTACTGTAGTTTGTAACAACAAAGATTTTTACAGTTTCTAATGTTCTATAGTAGTTTGCAAATTAAATTGCAAATTAGTCTTTTTTTAAGAACTAGAAATTACCTACAGTAACACTTTCTCTACTCAAAGTACTAAAAGGATTGGTTTGAAGAAACAGTAACTTATTGCAGAGTAATGGCATTTCATTCGTAAAACAAGTTCTCCACAAAAGGAAGAGAATCAGCAGATTTCCTGCATTCATATTTTACAAATACCTATCTGGTAGATTGATAAAAAAAATCTCCTGTTACTCAAATGACACCAGATAAGCCAAAATTGGTCCTGCCATTAGTTTACAGTCCAAAATCAATCTTTCCAGACCCTTTTGAAGCACAGGTTAACCTCAACAACATGATATAGTTGTAAACATCTCTGAAACCCCACAATGACAGTTGTCATGAGCTCCTACAGAAGAATACAGTAATACCTCAGATAACGCTAAAACTTGGTTCCACAAGTCTTAGTGTTATCTGATTTTTAGTGTTATCTGATGCATGCATCGGATGTTAAAATCCTATGGGATGCATCAGATAACGTCGAGATGCATTGAAATCGGCACAGGCTTTAGCGAACATTATCTGATGCATCCAATAGAATTTTAACTTTATGCAATGCAATTTCCCCCCCCCCCCCCAAATATCAGGTCGTCATCCAATTTTAGTGTTATGTGATACGGTTGTTATCCGAAGTTTTACTGTAATGTCAATAATTTTGAGGACAGTACAGTATGCACAGTGATGCAGAAAATAACTAAGTATGGGCAGAAGATTGACAAGTGATTTGTGAAAATTTTCACAGTAGACAAAACATTTAAACTCACCTTCTGGGCCTGTGCAGCTGTTGTTCCATTGTTAAAACTATTTTCAGAGTTTTCTGGCTCACTGTAGTTGATCTTATTGCCAGTATTGCTGACTAACACAGGAGTAGGCAGCATATTTTGTATTTCAAATGGCTGGCTAGAAGAAGGCCACTTGCCCTTTAAGACAGCATGACATATGTTGTCTATACGGTTAATGATTACCCGGTCCTGCCAAAGAAGCAGATATGCTTGACTAGGTTGCATACATTGGCACTCTTTCACATCATTAGCTTTTGAATAAATTTATTTTATTTTATTTATTTCATTTTATTTGACTTGATAAGCCGCCCCCTCGTCACGGTGTCTCCAGATGGCTTACAAAACAAGATACCCCAACAAAACCCATTAGAGCAATCCATACATATGAATAAAACATCATAAAAATACTGAAATCTCTAAGATCTTAAATTCACAAAAAAAAGCAGCACCCCACACCCGCTGGGCCAGCCATGTCTTTAGTTTCAGAGTAAAGCCATTACTCTGAGTTTCAAACCTCTCTCTTCCAGTGACAAGAAGGGTGAGTCTTTAATCACTGTGAATTTACTATTCTGTTTGCCATTCTGCATAACAGAAGAAATGTGTAGCCTCAAGCCTATTAATGTAAGATACAGGTTTGATTACCTCAGTATAGATGCTTCATACCATATCACAATTTTCTTTTACACCTTTTAAACAAGAATATTCTGTGTATGCATACCCCTGATTACTCTATTACTGCTGAATTTTTAAAAATCTACCTGAACACGTAATGATAAAGAAACCTAAAAACTGTGTAGCCCATTCTGCTATCATCAAGTGAGTGCTCCTTTCTATAATAACTCAAACCTGCTCTAATGCTGATGCTGTTAATGCCCTATATATTAGAATGCATATGGAGAGGGGGAACTGGTTTGTTTCGCCATCAGTAATATTTCAACAGCGTTATTAACTTCCCTCTGCTATTTTTCAGCTGTGTTTGATAATAACTGCAGAAATAATTCCTATACAGAATATCAGCACCCCTTTTCCCAAACAAAAGAAAAGGTACAGCAAAGTAAAAATGAATTTAAGGCAGTGGCTCCCAATGTGGTTCCCACGCCCCACAGGGGGGTGTCAATTCCCAGAAGCCTAAGTCAGTACATTGGCTGATCAGTGCTTTGGGGAACTGACTTAGGCTTCTGGGAAGTGAAGTCCAAAAACCAAAGGTTAGGAAACACTGGTTTAAGGCCTTCCAGTGGCTCTTGTCCATTCAACTGAAATCTTGCTCAGCCAAAGATTCCACACAAGAGGCCACCAACTGAGAGGAGTGAAAAGAGCTCCTTTTCAAAGACAACTTCAAAAAGCTTTGAAACTCCTAGGACACTGTTTAAAGAAAAACGAATGACCTTCTATAAAGACTTAACAAAGGGAGCTAAAGCCTACCTGAATTACACAGACAAAAGCATTCTTATTTTACATACCGAAGACACAAAATAATTATGAAGATTAATACCCATGTCTAAGAAAAGTTCGGTTTCACTTACCAGTGATAACTTTCGTTCTTCGAGTATATAGTTTGTGAATACACACTCATGGGTTATGCGCCTGCGCAGAACAGCCGATCGGAGGCTTGAAAAGCTATTGGTCAAAAGTTTTGGCGGTAAGACCGCCCACCGTACCGCCCACCCTGAGGCGCCCGCGCGCCATTTTACCTCAGTTCCATACTTAAGCCAAGCACAGGATAAACCAACTGATCTCATCCGTGCAGCTCAAGAGGGGAGGCAGGGTGGGTAGTGTGTATTCACAAACTATATACTCGAAGAACGAAAGTTATCACTGGTAAGTGAAACCGAACTTTCTCCTTCGTATAGTTTGTGAATCCACACTCATGGGAGATTAGCAAGCTCACACTTACTTGGTCGGTGGGCAGTCGGATGAGATGATCCCACGATGAGCTGAAGAACCCGTAGGTGGACCCGTCAGGGGCGTTGAGTCCGGAGCCCTCTGGTGAGGACGACACGGCCAAGCCTGGCGTCCGCAGTGGCTCTGGTGTCCACCCTGTAGTGCTGGACAAATGTGGAAGGTCTGGACCAGGTGGCAGCCTTACATATGTCCTCAAGCGGTGTGCCCTCCAGAAAGGCAGTGGATGTGGCAACCGCCCTGGTGGAATGCGCCCTGACATGCGGTGGAGGTGGCAGTGAAGCTGACTCGTAGGCCAGGTAGATGGTAGAGGTGATCCATTTGGAGAACCTTTGAGCAGAGATGGGTTCACCCTTGGACTTTCCCCCATAAGCCACAAAGAGGCGTTGTGACTTCCTGAACTCTCTAGTCCTGCTGGTGTAAAACAATAAAGCTCGTTTCACATCCAGCGTGTGCCAAGTCCTTTCTTGGGCGTTAGTGGGGTTCTGGAAGAAGGTTGGCAAGGAGATAGTTTGTGCCATGTGAAACTTGGAGACCACCTTGGGTAGAAAGGTGATGTCCGCTTGGAGGACGACGCGGTCGTTGAAGAACTGGAGAAAAGGTGCGTCTGCTCGCAGGGCAACCAGCTCACCAGCTCGTCGTGCAGACGTGATGGCCACCAGGAATGCTGTCTTCCATGTGAGGAGACGAACATCGGCGGTAGCCAAGGGCTCGAAGGGGGTCCTGGTGAGCGCGTTGAGAACGGTGGACAGTGACCATTGAGCCGTCGGTGTCCGGGCCGGCGGAAAAGCGTTCTTTAGTCCCTTGAGGAAGCGCTTTACCGTTTGGTCGCGGAAGGCCCCGGAAGCGGGCGAGCCAGCAGGAGAGTGCGCTACCACTGCTGCGAGATGCACTCGGATGGAGGTGATGCTGAGACCAGACTCCGCCAGCTGGAGGAGGTAGGTTAAAATGTCCTGCAGTCCCACCTGGGTGGGGGGCGTTTGCCGGGCGGCCAGGAAAGCACAAAAACGCCTGTATTTGGAAGCGTAGGACTTCCTTGTGGAAGGGCGCCGCGCTAGTTCAAGGATCCTGGCCAGTCTGGGGTTATCCTCCACGCGGTGAGGTGGAGGCTGGGCAGGTCCGAATGGTGCAGCTGGCCCTGCTCCATTTGGAGGAGTGTCGGTGATTCCGGCAGTGTGCGATACTGTGACGACATGCGCAACAGTAGCGGAAACCAGGGTTGGCGCGGCCACGCCGGTGCCACCAGAATTGCATTGGCTCTGTGTTGGTGCATCCTGGTGAGTACCTTCTGGACCAGAGGAAACGGAGGAAAGGCATAGAGATAGTCCTGATCCCACCGTTTCATGAAGGCATCGCCCTCGGAGTTCGGTCCGATGCCTGCTCTGGAGCAGTACCTGGTGAGTTTCTTGTTGGACTCCGATGCAAAGAGGTCGATGCTCGGCGTCCCCCAGACCTGGCACAGGGACTGGAACACTCCGTCGTCCAGCTCCCATTCGTGGGTCGTCGAGGTGAGACGGCTCAGGTGGTCTGCCAAGACATTCAGTGTGCCCTGAATGTGCACTCCAATTGGGAAAATGTGCCTCTCCAGGCACCATTCCCACAACTGCACTGCAAGGTACAAGAGGGTGGTGGGCCGTGTTCCTCCCTGCTTGTTGAGGTACGCCACCGCCGTGGTATTGTCCGAGGCCACTTGAACCGCCTTGCCGGTGAGCAGAGTCTCGAAGGAGCGCAGGGCCTTCCAAATGGCCAGCAGCTCCAAGTAATTTATGTGGTGCACCGTTTCGTGCGGTGCCCAGGCGTCGTTGACCGTGAGAGTCCCGCAAGCAGCGCCCCAGCCGAGGTTGCTCGCGTCGGTCAGTATCTGCAGTGAAGGTTGCGGGGGGTAGAAACTCTTCCCCGTGGCCACGTTGAGTGGTGTGGACCACCATAGCAGTTGGTCCCTCAGTTCTGGAGATGGGGTCAACCGTTTGCATTGGCTCTCCCGAAGTGCGTCGAACTCGTGAAGGAGCCACGATTGCAGGGACCTGAATTTCAATTTGGCATGGGGGATCACTGCCGTCGTTGAGGCCATCAGGCCTAGAAGTCTCTGAGCCTTCTTCGCCCGGATGCACGGTTTCGTGCGCAGTTCGCTCACCCCCTGCGCAATGTCCCGTAAGCGTTTCTGGGGGGCGTAGGCTCTCGTAATGAGCGAGTCGAGTACCGCTCCGATGTATTCGACGCGCTGGGAGGGAGTCAACTTCGACTTGGTGAAGTTGATCCTGAGGCCGAGACTCTCCATGAGGTGAACCGTGTATTGTGTGTCCCGAACGGCCGACGATTTGGTGGGGGAGACGATCAACCAATCGTCGATGTATGGGAAGACCCTGATGCCCCGTTGGCGGAGGAATGCAGCCACCGGAGCCATGCATTTGGTGAAGACCCGCGGTGCCGTGGCCAGGCCGAACGGTAGGCATCGGTACTGGTACACGGAATGGTCGATACGGAAGCGGAGAAACCGTCTGTGTTCCTCGAGGATGGAGACGTGGAAGTAGGCATCCTTGAGGTCTATGACTGTGAACCAGTCCCCTTTGTTGATGAGGGGGAGGACGGTTTGTAGGGTCACCATCCGGAACTTCCTGGTGTGGATGCATTTGTTCAGACGGCGTAGGTCCAGGATAGGGCGAAGGCCTCCGTCCTTCTTCTGGACCACGAAGTACCTCGAGTAGAAGCCGTTGTCCCAGTCGGACGGTGCTACCCGCTCGATGGCTCCCTTGGAGAGAAGGGTTGCTATTTCTTCCTCCAAATGGGGGGACGAGGTGGTGAGACGATGTCTTCCTACTCGAGGCACCCGCACGAACTCGATGGCGTAGCCAGAGGACAAGATCTTTAAGACCCACTGGTCGTCCGTGATGCCCGACCATGCCTGGAGGAAGTTCCGGAGGGGGAGGTACGGGATGTGGAGCGAGAGAGACTCGGCCGTCGCAGCTTCAAACGCGGGGCTTGGGCCTCGCGGTCGAACGCTTGTCCTGTCCGTAGGGCCGGTAGCGGGGTTTGTGTTGTCGCCGCTGTTTATAGGAGCTGGATCTAGGCTGCTCCGCCGGTCCCTGCTGCTGTGGGTTGCCCTGGAACCGCCGTGTGAAGGGCTGGAACCTCGGCCTGGTGGAAGTTGCCGGCGTGGTGAGCCCCAGGAACTTCGCCGTGGAACTGGTCTGGCGCATCTCATTCAGGACCTTATCGGTGTCCTGACCGAAGAGGCCCTGCCCGTCGAAGGGAAACTCCTCGATGAGCTTTTTCATAGCGTCATCGAGGGAGGTGTCCCTGAGCCAAGCATGGCGACGGAGGTAGATTGCGGAGGCCATGTCTTTTGCCGCATAATCGTTGATATGCCGGGCAGTGCGCATCAACTGCTCGGCGACGAAGTCCCCCTCGGCGGCCAGCGCGTCAATCCTCTTCTGGGCATCTGCGGGCAGTTTAGCCGTCTCAACCTTCACCTGCTCCCAGAGGTGAGATTGGTACAGGCCCATGGCGGCCGAATAGTTTGCGGCCCGAAAGAATAGGGAACCGGTGGCGTAAAACTTACGCCCCACCGCGTCCAATTTCTTTCCCTCCGGCGTCGACGGGACCGGGAATCCGCTGGTGGCCGTCCTATGCTGGAAGGCCTTGACCACCAGGGAATTCGGCAGGGGGTGCGCCTGCAAGAACTCGACGTTCTCGTCCAGGACCCGGTACATGCTGTCGAGCCTGGACGAAACGGAGTGTGCCGCCAAAGGTTTCTTCCACGTCGCCCTCGCCGTGGTCATCATGGAGGGGAGCATGGTTATGTGGACCGGTCGCACGGCACGCCTGTCGAGCTTCGCGGTCATCTGATCCTCACCCTCCAACGGCGGCTGGTCGACCTTCAGGTTGAGGGCGGTGCCGAGCCTCGTGAGCATGGCGGTCAGTGAGCGCTGGTCCTCACCACGCGGTGGGTCCACCGAGCCGATGGCTTGTTCCGGCGTGCGCTCGGCGTCGACGTCTCCCTCGTCCTCCTCCGACGACGAGCTGGACTCATCGGAGGACGAGGGAGGCAGTCTTTCGTCCACGTCCGGACCGCGCCAGTACGGCCTGGGCGGGCCGGCGGGATGGGCGTCCACCGCATCAACGTCCGGACCACACCATGACGGGTTGGGTGGGCCGGCGGAGCGGGTACTCGACCCACGGGAGGTCGGTGGGGCCGCGGCAGAGCCGGGATGCCCGGGGCTTGCGGTGGTCGGAACCGGAGCCGCAGAGGCCGCAGGCGTGGAGGTCTGGAACCTGGTCGCAAACGACGCCATGACCTGAAACATCTCTCGGACGAGGGCCATCTGAGACGCGTCCGAGTCCGCTGGCGGTGGAGCTCCGGTGGCCGGCGGGATGGTGGCCCACGAAACGGTGGGAGCCGAAACGGTGGCCGGCGTCGGTGTCGGCGAAACGGTCGTCGAAACGGTGGCGACCGCCTCGTCCGTCGGTGTTCTGGGCCGTGGAGAGACGGAGGCCTGCCTCGGCGAGGAGTTTCTGCCCCGAGGAGGAGAGGAGAGCACCTGAGGTGGGCGAGCTGGAGCCCCAGCCCTGCGTCCTTTCTCAGGTGACCCGGAAGACGACCGTCCTCCCCAGATGGAGGATCCCGGAGAAGGACATCGGGCAGTCGAGAACGGCGGAGAAGGCCCGGGAGAGGCGGGTGTGCGCGGAGTGGGGGGAAGCGACCGTCTCTTCTCCGACCCACGCTTGCGCTTCTTCTCACCGTTCTTGTCCTTCTTCTTCTTCTTCCTCATCGGAAGCACGGAGGAAGAGGCCGGCGGTGGTTGAGCGGCAGCGGCGGCCGTGGAGGCGGACGCGGCGGGAGCCAGAGCGAGCTCCATCAGGTGAGCCTTGAGGCGATTGCTTCGGTTCTGCACCGCGAGGCGCGTAAACTTTTTGCAATGCGGGCAAGACTGGCTCTGATGCGACTCTCCCAAACAAAAGAGGCACAGGCTGTGTCCGTCGGAAGCCGGAAACTTCTTAAGGCAAGCCGTGCACTGTTTAAACGCTGCAGCCATCAACCGCGGAAAAAATTCTTCCAGTGGAAGTTTCTGGAGACGAGTACCCCGAAGGGCCGACCAGCCGCCACCCCCTTGAGGGGGGAGACGGTGATCGATGCGAAAAATTGGCTACTGAATCCACTCAAGAGAAGAGACAGAGCCGGGGTGGCGATCCTGCCCGGAGGACAAGATCACCGAGAAAAATTGAGATTTGCCAAAAAGACTTTCCCTCAGAAGGGCGAAAAAAATTGAGGAAGCTCTCAACGATCGTCCTGCTGCTACGGCGGAAAGAAGAGAACTGAGGTAAAATGGCGCGCGGGCGCCTCAGGGTGGGCGGTACGGTGGGCGGTCTTACCGCCAAAACTTTTGACCAATAGCTTTTCAAGCCTCCGATCGGCTGTTCTGCGCAGGCGCATAACCCATGAGTGTGGATTCACAAACTATACGAAGGAGAACTATAAGAATGTAAAAGAAAAATAACCAGTTGGGGGAAAAACACCTCCCGTATCTTTTTCTAAATTTCTGCTCAACATGTTTTTCACCCTTAAATGACAGCATCTACATCAGGGGTTCTCAACCTTTTTAGCTGCGGTACAGACCATGCCCCCTCAGCCAGCTGAGCGGGCTGAACTGGTGGTCCCCCTTCCGTAAACGCTGCCGTAAAACACATCCACAGCTGTCATAAATGCATTTACGATTGCCGCAGACTCATTTACGGCTATAGTAAATGTGTTTACGATGACCTTGGACTCATTTATGGCTGTTGTAAACATGTTTACAACAGCTGTAAATGAGATTCCGGCGGTGGCGGCGGCTGGAACAAGGTTGGGGGCCAGATTATTTGGTGCCAAGGGCCGTATGTTGAGAACCCCTGATCTACATCCTACTTTGCACAATATATGTTCCACGGAATTTAGAGTTTCACTAGGATCCAACTGTTATTGGAAAATAAACATATTCAGTAGATCACAGTCCCTGCTAAGCACTGATCTGACACCCTTATTCATGCATACTTAAGCTATCAAGACACCTTAGGCCACTCGGAGAAAGAGTACAGTGTCTTCTCCTGCAAAAGTTGAGCGATAGTAGGTGCCCGGACATCCTGAAGCTCCTCAACTTCCCCAGGCACAGCAAATGTAGAGCTCTTACTTTCATCTTCTGAAGACTTCTCAAAACAATCTAAGTGAGATGGAAAAGAACACATTAGGTATGATCCCAAATCTCTTTTCCTTTTAACTTTTCAAGAACATCAATGATCCTCAAAGAATAATGGGACCGCTACTATGGAATCCTTCAGCAACTCACAATACACCAGAAACTATGTCAACAAGACTCTGGCCACTGAGTTACAAATTCTAATGTAATGTGCACAGTAGCTTACTTTTCTGCACTTATTTACGATACAGGTCTATTTAACTATCACCAATTTTGGTGTTGTGGTAATTCTACCATTTATCTAACCCCTTACCGACCTGGGAGGGGAGAAAAGCTGCTAGGGCCGGGGTGAAGACCTTCACCGCTGCTCTGCAGCTGCAGCCGCTCCCGGGGCCAACTGGATTGCTGTGGCCACCGCTGCCGAAGCACGGAGCTCCTTCCCCCAAGTTGGCGGGGGGACTGGAGGCACCTGCGCTGGCTTTTGGCAGCCATAAGGACTTTTCTGTTGCTGAGGCTGCCGCCAATGCTGAGTTGGTTGAGCCTTGGCTCCGTTATGTATGTTGTACCATTTTATATTTATTCTGAATGGACTTGTGATTATGTAACTTTGTAACTATATTCTTTATTATATCTTGTATTTTTGCCCTTGTTGTATTGAATTTTGGTTTTGGTTATATTGTATCTTTATTTAAATGTGTTGTAAGCCGCCCTGTGCCGAGTAGGACGGGTTATAAATCAACTAAACTAAGCAGTTGTGAGTTCATTTATAACAGGGGTGACCAACCTTTTTGCGCTGCAGGCCGGACCACACCTCCGGAAGTGGGCACATTTATGCCTATCGTAAATGCGCCCACTTCTGCGTTTACGACAGTTGCAAGTGTGTTTACACATGCATGCGCACGTGCCTTCACATGCATAAACTCTTCCACTTCCAGGTGCAGGGGAGAAGGCACTGGGCCTGATAGAATGGCGTCACAGGCCAGATCCGGCCCGCGGGCCATAGGTTGGGTATCCCTGATTTATAACAACTCACTCTAAGTGATTTTATTTGTAATGAAACATAATTTGACATTAAATATACAAGAATACTTACTAACAGATATTCTCACAATACTCTACCTTGATTTTGGCTGATTTCATTTCTCTTCTCTAGGTGTTGATTCTCACACTCTTCCTCTTCTCTCTTTAATTCATTCCCAGAGAGAGGCGGAGCAATAAAGCTGTCCCTCTTTTCCTCTGTGTCATCTCCCCAGGGGTCTGCCTCCATGCAAACTGAATGTGACTTAAGGAGCTCCATTTGAATTGCTGATGCCTGGTTTCCCACAGAGTGGTGGCAGTGGCAGGTCTGCATTTCCTGCAAGGTTGGAATGTGCTCCTCAATGCTCTCACATTCTTCTTGATCATCCTCGCCTGCTCCAGGCTCACTATCACATTTTGATGCTGCATTTTCACCCGATGTTGACTCGGACAACAACTTATTCTTCTCTTCCATGAATGTATCCAGAGTGGCAAGAATACACGAACCATGCTTTTGCTCCCCTTTCTCACTGGGTTTAATCTTGCCACTATCTGGGATCTTTAAGCAGTCTCTCAGGTCTTCCACCTTGTCAGCAGCTGTCTCTAGATGATCATCCTCCTCCTCCTCCTCTTCCTCCTCTTCCTCCTCCTCTTCATCACTATGGCTCTGCACTGATTTCTCTTCCAAGCCCCTGTCACGTAACAATCCCATGCATCTTTTCTCAGGGTCGACTTTAATGTCATACTTATGAAGACTTGGGCTATATACTCCTATGTTTAGAATCCCTTCCATGTCATCTCTTTCAAATGGGATGGATCCTGGGCTAGCATACTGGCTGTCCATGTGCTGAAGGGCAGTGCAGGGTCCCAGAGTAAAACTGTTGGTTGATTTGGTCTTTTTAACAAAAAGCTGCTGGGTTGGATTCGGATTGTCCACTGGGTCACTGCCAAACTGTAAATGATCTAAGTAGGAGGGTTCTCTCAGTGTTTCAGCATCACAACTAGACAGATCTTCATCTCCATCTATTTTGCCTTCTGCCATTTTGGTAGTGTTGCTGCTAACGTCTGTACAGCTGGGGCTGTCTCGGGCAAGGGAGCTGTGCTCACTGTTGCAGGCCTTCTCATCATACATCATGCACATTAGAGAGTCAGGCAAAGAGCTTTCATCATAGTTAAGGGGAATCACACCCTGGACTTTAAAGTTTTCACAGCTGCCATCCTGAGAAATATTTTCCAACTGAGAGAGGTTGTTGCCTGAGCTCACCAACTTGATGCAGCTCTCCGCCTCAGTCGCTACAGATGTGTACTTTCTTTCCATTTGATTGTACACAGGAGAGCAATATAGTTTTGAATTTGCCTGATGGTGACAACATAGGTTTTCTGCTCCAAAGACCCCTGTCCTTTTGTGCTGAGCATAGTTTCTATAGGCATCCAGAAATGATAACTGGGGATCATTCATGATATAATAGTCTGTGCGGTTCAGCCCATGTTTAGCTGTCCCGATTAGCAGGTCCCGGTCATGCTTACCACACTCCCACCACACTGGAAGGTACAGGCTTGGTCGACAAAGTTTCAGCTTTTCCTGCAGCTGTGGACACCTTAGCACCTGTTCACGGATCTTTCTCAGGAGCTCAATGCGGTACAATGTCCTTGCTGCACGCTCCTCTGAGATTGGTTCCACATAGATACTAGGATCTGTAGGGCCTATTAAAGAGAGAGAAAAATGTGGATAAGCCATAATAGGCAATACAGGGCTAGAATAGACATTGGACGGGTGTAGAGTGGCAGTTAAAGCATGACAAGAGTGATCTGTGTCACGACATTTGTTACTGTAGTTCTCCCAGTTCGATGCCATAGAATATAGTATGAAGGGAATGAAAAGATCCTGGAAATTACAGGTAGCTTTTCAACATGAAATAATTTTGGGACACTGCATGCATAAATACTGTGAACAAAGATTCTGTAACAGTTCTTGCCATTTATAGAGAAAAAGCAGAGGTCTAGTGTTTGCTGAAGCACCTGCTGCATGTTACCTATAGATTGGCTTTGTTATATGAGGTAATTGTTAACCTTAACCAAAATAAAGGTCTAAGAGATTCTTAATATTCCCTCACATTCCAGAGCTTTCATTTGAAGCTAGAACTCAATGACCAGAAACCTATTGGGATTTAGGCCACTCCAAGTATAACCGTGGGATCAGGAACACAAGCAGCAACTCATTAATCAGTGGCAAGTCACCTCTGCGATTTGCACAATTATGTTTACACTGGGAAAGATTCCTCAAAGGATTCTGACCACTAAAAGAGATTCAGAGGGAGACTGTTAGGTCTGCATTTTCCCTATACAGTATAGTTTAAAAACTTTGCCCTACTACTCAAACAACTGTACTTCCTACACTTATGGTAATCTTAGAAGTCTTGTCTCTTTCTTTTAAACCTGCAATTCTGATTACTGTATCACACTGCAGTCAGCTAGTTTTTAAATAACTGTAAAATAATAGTGCTGTAGTTTAAAGTATAGCTATCTAGTTTGAATTACCTGCCAGATGGCAACAATTAAATTAGGTATTGAAAAACATGAGTTGACAAGAACGCTACCTGCTGCAGGTATGTCATTAAAGGCTTCTTTATTAAAATCTGTTTTAACCAACTTGCTGAAAGTTTGTAGGGAGGGAATCTGGTGTACCGCTGGTGAAAGTCCATTCCACAGAGATGGGGGCAGAGCCAAGAAGGTCCAGTTCCTTGTTGAAATTCTATGAGTCTCTCTCAGTGTGGCCACACCTAGTAGTGAGGCCAGGGAGGAGCAGGTTACACAGGTAGTATTTATTTGGGAGAGATGCTCTGACAGTCACAAAGGTCCCAAACATTTAGAACTATATACAGTAAAACATCTACATACGAATTTTTCCGCTCCACGAGGTTATTTGTATGTCGAAAAATTTGTATGTTGAAAACACATTGCATTACCAGAAGCGGCCACTAGATGTCACTGCATATTTTTGCATGTCAAATTTTTCCTATTAAAAATGTGTACTGAATGTCAGATTTTTTAAAGCCAGGATTCCTATTTGTATGTCGAATTTTTTGTAAGTTGAACCATTTGTATGTCAGGGTCCGCTGTATGTCAAAACCAAAAACTTGAATTTTGGCATGGAAACTTCCAGGGAGCCAATGCAAGCAGATCAGGATCATAGTGATATGGTCAAATTTACTTGCCCCAGAAACTAGCCTGGCTACTGCATTTTGAACCTGCTGGAGATTCCATACCCCCTAGAGAGCATTATAGTAACCAATTTTTTGAGATTATCAATGCATGAAATAGAATTATCAGAAACTTCATGCTCAAGTAGGAGCATGTCTGGACAATCTGCCAAAGTTGGAGAAAAGCAGACCTGGCCATGGCAGAAATTTGCTTCTTTATCAAGAAAGACAGGTCCAAAAACACCCCCAAGTTGCAGACTTAGTCCTTTAGGGGAAGTGTGACCCCATCCAGACTGAGCAAATTGTCACTTAACTGGTCAGGTGAGTTTCCCAACACCAATATCCCCATATTTTCAGGATTCTACTTCAACAAGTTAGCCCAGTCCATTACAGAGGTAAAAAATCAGTCCAGGACTCCAACAACATCCACTGCAAATGAATCATTCCCACTCACCATCTTCTTTCCAGTGGGGCAGACGACAGACATTCCTGCACATTGCAACAAAACTGTAGAAATATTTTTCAAGGCTCTCATCAGTTTTCTTCTCCAAACGTGAAATGGATCTGAATTGTGTCCAGTCAAAAACTTTCTTCTCCGGATCATAAATTACCCCAAATGAAGAGACAGTACGATAAAAATCTGCTTGTTCTCTTCTGGTCCACCTGCCAGAAGCACAAGAACAGACATGCATTTGAAATATGCTTTATCTTCAACTTATTCTTCAACACATCGCAATTAGACTTTCATTCTGGTCAGATTACTTGTGTTTTTATTTCTATTTTGAAGTTCACGTACAACATATTTTTAAAACTGAATGTGATGGTGAAATATCTCAATATTAAAAATTATAAGACACAAAGTTCTCAAAATTATTTTGATTTTCTCTCTCTCTCAATAATAAATATAAAATAATAGCAGCAGCAGCATGCATACATCAAGTCAATTCTGAGTATGGTGACCCTTTCCAGGGTTTTCTAGGTAGAGAATGCACAGAAATGGTTTACCATTCTCTTCTACCCTGGGACTATGTAACTTGCCCAAGTCCACACAGACTGTCTCTGCTCCTTGGAAGCACAGTGGGGGAATCAAATTCCCAGCCTCTGCTGCAGCAGCCAGATACTAAACCACTAAGCTATCAAGCCAGCTTCTACAAGTTTACATTCAGGAAAATAATTAGAGCAGGAAATGAGCCATCAACTCTGCTCATAAACTTTTTCCATTCTCATAAACTGCAGTTATAATGCAGGCCCTCTGTCCATAATTTACTATTCTCTATTACCTTTTCTGCATTTCCTTGTTTATGGGATCCATCTCATTGGCTCTTCTGAACATTTCTTCTTGCAGCCAATAGCCATGGTTACAAGGACCCATCATCTCAGGCCTAGCAGGCAGCTCTTTACGGTTGCAACGCTGATAGGCAGTGACAAGACGTCGTAGCCTGGCTGTGAGGGCAGATGATACAGGCCAGATGGATTTGTCTGGGTCGGAGCCATCCTGGGCTTCAAACATTAGCAGAGTCATTAATATTCAACACAATGCATGCAAAGTCTTTACACACACTTCTACTGATTCATTGGCTGAAATCCCGTTGTGTAGTTACACAAATGGTGTAACATTTTAGAAGCAAATTATCGTAAATTAAGAAATCTTCTTGGTTATTATCTGTTGTATGCCAAGTCACTTGATTCAATGTGCAATAATGTCTACAGAAATGACTTAATTTATAACAATTCACATCTACATTTTATGCTGTATATATAATGGTGCAATGGGATTTTAGCCATTAAGTACTTCAGTGCACTTATACAGGGACACATCACATCCATAATTTATCAGAATGCAATTCTCACATTTTACTAAATTATTCCGAGTTTTATTATAAAACAATGATTCCATAACTCAACATGTAGAATGGTGTGTTTCTACATGTTTTGAGGCACTTCAGAGGTGTTCAGAGAAAAGTGAGACAAAAACATTGTGAATAAAACAAATATAAATTTGTGACTTGTATATACAACATCAAAACACTATTGACAAACTTTGAAAGGTTAGAAACATTTTAACTAAGTATCTTTTGCAGGATTAGAGTTCAGAAATACTGATTACATTTGCTCTACAAATTAATGTAAACTTATTTTAGCCAATAACTTTAAAAGCACAATATTCCTTAAAACATCCATGTGTGCGTCCTCACCTGCCACACTGTCACCCTTCTTCTCTTTGATATCATCACAACAATCTGATGTCTCCTGGGGGGTGGGGGTGGAGGGAGATAAATTACAAACAGAATTAAGTTTAGGAACTAGCTTCTTGGACAATAACTGAGTAGCATCCTACAGTCATGTACAGCTCAACAAATTGTTTCGCTTACACAATGACATGTTTACCACAATGTTCCACTCATTTCCACACTACAGATTGCAGCTATGGAAGCTGGAAATATTCCCTTTTCAGAAGCAGTCCCAAACTAAATACTTTCACTCACTGTCTGCCACCACCCTCTGCACATCCTATCACCCTGTCATTGCTGCCTCTTCCTATTCATTGGTTTCTTCCTGAATGTTTTTCTCTTTTCTAAGAGAGATGTTGGATTCTGGTGTAATAGCCAGTATCAATGGTGATTCCTAAAATAAAAACAAAAACATACAGTAATACCTCGGATAACGTTTGCATCAAATAACACAAAAAATTGGATAACACTAAGACTTGTGGAACCAAGTTTTAGCGTTATCCGAGGTTTTACTGTATCCAGAATTGGAGGATTGAGATTATGATCCATCACTCATAGCCTCTTGTTCTTCCTCAACATCATTCCCCTGCAAAATATTTTTCGTGTTGCTCCTTTTTTATGGAAGAGGATCTGGTTCAGTAGTAAAAAGTGAGTTTTGTTTCCTTTCTTCATGGTGTTTGTCCCAATTTAATTTCAGACCAAGTAGATACTGTGTGGTTTCAAAAATGTGAGAGGGATGTTTATCCTTCAAAGTGGACTTGATTTTGAGGATATGACAGTAATTTGTTTTTTGCAGTTGATTTGCTTTCAATGAGATTATGTCAGTGTCAGTTGTTTGGTTTATGCAAGACTGAGCACCTTCTATACTGGCAAGTTTTTGAAATCTCCCTTTGGTAGCAATCTCTCATGCATCAATATCAGGGGAAGTTTGGAGTAGGCAACCTCAATCCAGAATGTGTTGATTTTTTAAACATGTTTGTAAGCCACTCAGAGTGGGAAAATATTCCAGATGGGCAGGATATATTACCCCTCACTCAAATAACAGTTGCTCCTCACTCAAAAGTTGGCCCTCACTCAAATAACAGCATCACTTAAGAGTGTCAAGTGATGAATGGCACCTTGTTACAGGTGGTGCACTTCTTCAATGGGCCCGCTGGGGGCCACAAAAGGCAAGAAAGCCTCAATAGATGAATGTGAATAAGTTTTATTTTATTTTTCAAGGAGAAGCAATGATAGACAAAGGACAGGACAAATAACTGGTGAGTAAGGTAGGCTGTGGTGGCTTAGTGGTTAAGATGCTGAACTTGATGACTGGAAGGTCGGCAGGTCAGCAGTTCGAGGCCTAAGTGCTGCACGATGTAGCGAGTTCAAAGCAAAAAATTGCAAGTAAATAAATAGGTATCACTTCAGTGGGAAGGTAAACAGTGTTCCGTGCACTCCAGTGTCTAGTCATTCCTCCCCATGTTCACGGAAACATCTGCAAACACAGACAGGACTGCATCTTTGACTGTAAATAGAGATGAAAAACGAACCCTAGAGTCAGATATGACTGGCTTTGGAGCAAGGATAACCGTTACCTTACATTTACCTAAGGAAGGCTACTAACAAAAGCTAACCATATCCTAGAGAATATATATTTATAAGAGAAAGCTATAAAATATGAAGGTGTTTCTTTCTTGGTGGCTGAAAAGGAACTGAGGATAAATGGTGAGGCGGGGAGAACAAGTATTAACTGATTTTTCAGGCTCTGGAATATTCCAAGAATGCCCTGTGCAGATGGCAGAAGGAACACACTGGCATGAATCCCATAGACCATGAATAAGTAATAAATCTAGAGTGATAATCATTTTCAACACCACTGAAATTAGCAGCAAATGGTGCATGGTGTGAGCAGTCAACAATGCTTCCTCTTTCAGGTCACACTTACCTCCTGTTTCTGCACTTCATCTGCCTTGTCTGCACTGGTTTCTTCTTTATTCACATTCTCTCTAAAGGAAAACAGTGCAATGGGTTGAGTTGGTGGATGCTTCTTGAAACTGTTTAATTCTAGTAGCATCCTCAGTAGATTAAGTTATGTGACATATGCATAGGACAATATTCATTCACTCCTCACTTTCTGCAGACTTAATACAAAGGTATGATTATTTTCCAAACACTATGGATAGGCTTTCTAGTAACTAGATGGTAATGTAGGTCACACCAGTTTACCGCAAGCATTGTTCAAGTGTATACTCTTGATATATTTTATATGAGCCAGCTCATACCATCTGCCATTTGAGAGCATTCACAATGGAAAGCTAATGCCTTCTGGGTACTATGCCAAAATCTAAATGGTCATTAGACTGATTCTAACGTGTAGACTGCTGCTGAAATATGGATTGCGCTTGTGTCACCAGCAGTTCTGCTTTCACAGCAGACTGATTCTTTCCTGGCATGGGTTTACCTTTCTGGAGCATCCTGCACTCCATCAGTAATACTCTGCTCTGCAAACAGCAGCATCTCATCGGGCATGCCAACCTTCTCAAGGAAGCACAGGGCTGGATCAGCTCGCATAGCATCGTACCTCTCATAACCTGAAAAATCACAACAGATCACTCATATTGTTATCAGCACTTAATATCTTAATTCCTAAAATCCTCTATAGTTAAAGGCAGGGCCATAGCCAGGATCCTAGATTATTATTTGGGGGTGTGGGGGTGGATTTTTCAGGCAGGCAACAATGTCATACTCACATATACAGGTGAAACTCGGAAAATTAGAATATTGTGCAAATGTACATTCAGTTCAGTAATGCAACTTAAAAGGTGAAAATATATGAGATAGACTCATTACATGCAAAGCGAGATAGTTCAAGCCTTACTTTGTTATAATATTGATGCTTATGGCTTACAGTTTGTGAAAAACCCCAACCCCCCAATCTCATGTACCCCATAATCATCACATAATCTCATGTACGCTGTACGCCATGATCATCACAATTATAACGAATTAAGGCATGACATCTCTCGCTTTGTATGTAGTGAGTGTATCTCATATATTTGTTTTACCTATTAAGTGAAATGAATGAACATTTGCACGATATTCTAATTTTCTGAGTTTCTCCTGTATAACATTGACATCCCGGGGGTGGGTTGAGGGGCCCCCTGTTACCTCAGGAGGGTTTTGGGGGGCCCTGGTTAAAGGTAAAAGTCACCCTTGCTCGAAGGCCAGTCGCATTCGACTCTACGGTGCAGTGCTCATCTCCGTTTAGAGTCAAAGAGCCAGTGCTGATTGCATCTGCAGACGTTTCCATGGTCATGTGACAAGCATGACTCGACACCGGAGTGCACGGAACGTTGTTTACCTTCCCACCAAAGTTGTTCCTATTTATCTACTTGCAATTTCTTGCTTTCAAACTGCTAGGTTGGCAGGAGCTGGGTCAGATACGCAAGCTCACTCCAACATGCAGCACTTGGGTCTCGAACTGCTGTCCTTCCAGTCATCAAGTTTAGTGTTTTAACCACTAAGCCACTGAAGACCCACAAAAAACCCTCCTTAGGACCTACATAATCAGGAAGAAACAGTGATGGGTAAAAGAGGTGGCCTGTCTACTTAGTATGATCCAGTGTTATTGCTGGGAAAGCCAATATCACCATAACAAGGTGATTGCTTCAGGCAGGCGCAGTCTCATTTCTGATATGGTATGTGGACAACTATGGCAAAATCTCTTCCAAAGTCAGTGGAGATCCTAGCAGGATTTCATGCATTCAGAGCCCAGCATACTTCGTTTCCTCTTGCCATAACAAAGAGAGCGATTTAAGTTACAAAAATAAATGCAAAACTCACACATGGATGTATATCCCAGCCACCAACCTGATACATGTGCCATTCATACGCATACAGTAATCCCAAACTCTCTCCTCAATTGACACAGGCAGATTGACTGACTGAAAATAAGACCTTTTCCCTGCTGAGCATTAAAAAGGAAGCCACTTTCAATGCTGACTAGAGCAAGAACTCTTATCTTGGTTTATAGTTGCTTCGAGACAAGACTTTTCAACAAAAAAATGCTTTTATTTGCAATCAGCTTCTTCTTTTTCCCTGTCTAAGCCAGACGTGCAACTGCCAAAATGAAGGCAACTTATGGTGAGTTCATTCTGCAGTTCTTTTTGCTAGAAATAAGATATTTTTCTTCGCAGGGGGGAGAGGTTGGCATGCAAGGCTAGGAGTCCTCCATGTCCAGTTTTTTCCTACAACCTAGACACATAATACACAACAATTTTCATCCTTATTCAAACTGTGCACGATTTTCAGAGGAATCCTCTGCATGTTTACTAAAATGTAAGACCAAATTAGTTTATTATTATTATTATTATTATTATTATTATTATTATTATTATTATTATTATTATTATTAAAATTTATATCCCACATCACTTGACACAATGTGCGACTCGAGGCGGCATACAACAAATATATACAATACAATATGATTCATAATAATACAATACAGTTACAAATAAAGAGAAAATTAACAAAAAATACCAGTAAATACACAATTAACACCTTACAAAATTTTCAATACAAATTATGCAAAACCTCGTTTAAATAATGACATAACAAAATTAATTGCACCATACCCTCGGCTACCCAACATCCACAGACAGAGCCCCGTGGCTCAAAACGTCCACGAACGGAGCCCCATGGGTCAAACATCAGTGAACGGCGCCCATGGCTCACAAGACCGTAACGGGGCCAGGGGAAGAGACCAGTCCGGCTGAGACAAAGAAAATGTCCCTTCTGTGGCCCCGCCGTGGAGATGAGGCTCAGCTGGGCTGCTCTTCCCTCCCCTGACCAGCTGGGCCAGAGAAGGGGCCGAAGGTGGTGCAGGCGGCGGCTTTTTCAAGCCCTGCAGCAGAGACGAGGCTCAGCTGGGCTCCTCTTCCCTCTTCCCTCTGAACAGCCGGGCCAGAGGAGGGGGCAAAAGGTAGTCTTATCCACAGCTAAGTGTGCAAAGGACTGCAGCCTTGTACAAGTCACAGAATACATATTTTCTCAGAACAGATCATTATGGAAATACAGCTATTTATGTGTCGTTCAAAAAGAAAAACGAAGCAAAAAGGCATGAAATGAAGTTATATGGTGAACATTTCTTCAAGGGTTTCCCCAAATTCTAATTACAAAGCAGGAATACATAAAAGCACGAATAAAAGGAAATACAGTACCATGTTTAAAAACTCCAATAAGGAGGGATTTGTCTGCATCAGCATTCCACCAATCTACAGGGATCTCCATATAGTCAATATCTGGCAGCAGAACATCCAGATCTCTGTGAAGGACAGATACATGCAATATGCATTAAAAAAACACCTAAATAACAGATTTTTAAAAATATATATAATTTAAAGTTATGCTCCCTGATCCTGCCAGAAACTGAAACAACCCTTCTGGGGGTAAATTAGCCAGGCGTTCTGTTCTAGTTGTACAAAAAATGCTTTAAAAGAACTTTGGAAGTTTATGAGGAAGCCTATCTCTTTCTTTGTTTTGGCTGATGGCTAGATCTAAGATGGAAACAGGAAATCACCCCCTCTCCCCACAAAAACACCCAACCATGAAGACCACATGGGACCTCTTGACTACATGATATCCAACTCTAAGGTACAGGAAGCTTACTTTCAAGAGATTTATACTTGGAATACTGAGTTCAGCTGAAAGTTAGTCTTTTCAGAAGGGAACATATGGGATAACATAGCTCCATCTGGTTCAAAGGCAGAAGTGCAAACTCAGATATTAGGTCTGCTACTAGTATTCTGTTTTTCATGAATATTCATTCTCATTTAGTTTTTGTCAATGTAGTCAGTTAAACCTGAAACAGGTAACAAATACCATATTGATCTCTTTCAAATGTAACATACAATAGCGAAATATATGGAAGCTCAGAGTTCTACAGTTCTTTGTGAATGCTTGCTATCTATCTATGTGCGAGCACGCACACACATGTGTGTGTCTGCATCAAATGGAATTATCAAACAAAAAACCAAAAGACTAATGTAACATACTTGGCAGGGGTTCCTTCAAAAGCTTTGTCTGCTGCCTCCCCCAGCACTTCAGCCTTCAAGTAGTAGAGCATGCGCACCCGCAATAGCACCCTGCCAAAAGTAAAAGATGATTCAGAAAAGAGATCTGGACTCCAAATAGGCTGTTCAGGTATACTAGAAAATCTGCTTGTTCATAGAATGCATTAGTTTCGGCAGTGGGAATTGTTATTATGGCTTTCCAAAACTGGCAATGCAAGGATTAAGTGCCCCTTCTAGAAGAAAAACCTCTAGGTTGCTTGTTAATGATATAATCAACATGCAGTGATCAATGACCCCTCATTGATCACTAGATGATCACCCCTTGCTTGCTGTGCCATGAATTCATCAGCACCCTTGCAGAAATTCACAAGTCTTTCATTAGATCTGTTCCATACAAGTCAACAGCATGAATTTCTCTCTTTTGACTTGCAGAGAAATAAAGAAGACAGCTTCCTTTTTAAAGCAGAGTACTTAAGCTTATCCCAGTCCTATGTTTGGGAACAGCATTACCTGCACTTTCTTTGTGTTTTGCACAATAAAGTGATGTGTTGAGAAAAGAAAGTGTTCTTCTTCACCACAAAGCCTGTTGTCGTAAATGCTTCAAAAAACTGCAGCATAAAATAAGGTGCCTCTTTCCAGGCTATCAGGTCTTCCCAAAAGTCAACCTCAATCTCCTATGCTTCTACAGTGGCTCAGATTTTGGGGTGGAAAGGGGAAATATGACTCTTAGTTCCAACAGTAATGAAAGCAATAGCAGGTTTCCTAGCTACGATTAGAGGCACATCCATATTATACGCATGGAACTATTCACAGGGCAAAACATTACTAAACATGAGTCAATAGTTCCCTGTTCAGCCCACAGTTGCTCACTTGTTGCAATGCTGTTTGAGATGTTTTTTATAGCTGTCATCATGTAGGACAATTTCAGGATTGCAGGTGGTGAGCCAATCTGCATTCTTGATTTCAGGGAACAGCATCTGGTTCTTAGTTTTCTTCCCTTTTCTTCCTCTTGGAACAGGAGCTGATAAGCCTGCAACAGGCAAGGTAAAGCGCACTGAGAGTGATTTTTCATATTTGCAAACCCAAACAGAAAAGGCAGTAGAGTTCGAGGAGCTACCAGGATAAAGGAGACACTATGCCTTTCTCATAGTCTATCATGCACATTTATATATCAGACAATCTGGGATAAATAAATGTACGAGCACCATTCACATTAGGCTAGTTTGAATATAAGATGGTAGGTAACAAGGTAGGCTTCTGAAGACTTATAAAAGCCCTATTACACAAGAAATACTGCCTGTATTCACTCAAAATCACGACTGATTCAATCCCATGCAAACTGTTAGATATTTATTTTCCTGAATTGCAAGAGATAGATAAACATTTTTTTAAGCGGTGAGGAATATTGAATTGGTATCTGGGTCCATTGATAGATTACATAAAAGATGGATGAGCTCTGTACAGGAAGCCACAGCTTTGAGTTTGCCAAAACTGAGCAGGGCTATTGATGATACAACCATTTGAAGATCAAAAATTCATAGGGCCACCAAAGGTACAAGGTGAGTTAACAGCACTTGTTAATTTAAATTCTAGACTCAAATGAGGGTGTGAAGGTTAAAAGTTTCAGTATATCAAAAAGTCCATGACAACAGATTTCTTTAAACTCCCAATTTCCACCAACAGATTGTTTCTTCCTGCACTCAAAATCAAGAAGGCATCTTACAGAATGTGTAAAACAAAATGTACTTTGAAACAGGCTCCTAATTGCCCTAGAGGCATAAAATCCATCTCCTATATTTCAGTTATGAGAACTTCTATGTGAATAATGAAATCTCCCACCACCTAGAGCAGGGATTCTCAACCTGCAGCCCATGGGCCAGATGTGGCCTGAGGTGCCATTTCATGTGGCCCACCTCCACCATACCCAGAAGTGCCGTTTGGTGAAGGAAGAGCAAAATGGCCATCTGGACCCTGAAGCTGTCTGAGGGAGTGTGACCTGGCCGGCTTTAAAAGGTTGAGAACTCTTGACCTACAGAAATCCTACCATCATCCTCTTCTCTATCCTAAGACCATCTCGACCAACACAGACAAGGATCATAGAACATATCTGAGTCCAGACCTCTGGGTAAAGATATAAAACTTTACTATAAGTTCCTGACAGCCATGTTTGTCTGTTCAGAGAAATGTCCAATAGAAATTTGATTCAAGTGTTGTTTTATTGATTTGTGACTCAAAACTGCAGTTTAAAGAAACTGATTAAAACACAACATGAGTACCTGAGTGGTTCTGCAGGGCCTGATTCTGTCCATCCTTTGTTGGAGTGATCAAATCCCAGATAAAACTCTTAATCTTCTCATCTCCCTTATAATGCTTGACACAGTAGACCAAAAGTGCTCGGCAAATCATTTCCATGTCTTTCTCATTAAGATGCCATTTAAACCGGCCATGGGTCAGTATATCTTTCCAACGTCCCCAGCTGAAGAGAAAGAGGTACATCAAATACAAAGACTCCGAGCATTTATCCTGCATGACAAACCATGCAATTTACCAGTTTTTCAATATAAACTGGGAAACTCCAGGAAAAGAAGGTCCCTTGTAAAAAAGACATGAAAATCAGTAGGACATTGGTGAAAGAGCTAGCTAAAGAGCCAAAGCAATCATTTTGTAAATACAGTAATTATTCTTCCCCATGGCTTCTCTTTAACAATCATAATATATAGCATACATGGCTGAATCTAGGGGAAACTCACATTTTTACACCAAATGTTAATACTCCAAAATGTTAGGCAAAGGCATCCACCTTTTAGGTAAAGGGCGCTTGAAAGCCCAGCGTGTCTGGCTCTAGGGTTCAGTGCTCATCTCTGTTTACAGCCAAAGAGCCAGCGCTATCTGCGTCTGCAGACGTTTCTGTGGGCATGTGGCAGGCATGTCTCGACATGCATGGAATGCGGTTTACCTTCCCACCAAAATGGTATCTATTTGTCTACTTGCAATTTTTGCTTTCAAACTGCTAAGTTACCACTAGCTGGGACAGAGACAGAAGCTCACTCTGTCATGCAGCACTTGGGTCTTGAACTGCTGATCTGCTTACCCTCCAGTTGTCAGGTTCAACATCTTAACCACTAAGCTACTACAGTCCCTTTAGCAAATGGTTAAATCTAAAGAAACTGCAATAATTCAAAAATAATATGAGCTTAAATCTCCCAACAAAATCTTAAATGTGACACACACCCAAATATAAGCAGATTCTTCTCCACACGGAAACACTCAGCCCGTAGATAGCGACGGGTTCTTTCATTGAGACGCCGTGAGCGTGTGGGACGCTCATCAGAGTCACTGTCTAGCTCAGAGAACTCCATAAGCTCATCCTCTTCAAAGGAATTGTAGTGTTTGGTCTGCTTACGGACACGAGGCCTGTCAATCACAAGGCTCTCCTGAGGATTCAAAAAATGAATGAACAGAAATAAATCTTCATATTTGCACCTGAAGATGTTTAGAAAGGTTAGGTCATTCACTCCCCCCCCTCCCCAATACTTTGGATCTGGGCTAATTTCATGATTTGAGCCAAAAATCCATTATGGCATCCTTCTATCAAAGGTTAACCAGCCCAACAATCAGATCTGTAATAATTATTGGACATTCAATTCTCACAAAGAATGTACGTTCCATACTTAGTAGTTTTTTTTAAACTAACCTTTTGCATTTTTCTGCAATGGATGTCACAGGGTTCATTGTCCTTCTTGATTATTTATTTTGATCATTTATTTTTGTATTTTGATTTTAATTCAAAGTTATTTCTGAATTACAGTAGAACCCAGCATAACGAAAAGCTCTGTTCCACGGAGCTCTTCACTATGTGTTTTTTCCCGTTATGCAGCTCAAATGGGCGATACCCCGCATAACAAAAAAGAAATGTTCGTTATACGGGGTTTACGTTAACCAGGGCATACCCCGTTTAGCAAAAACACCGCATAATGGGGGGGAATCGTTATGTGGGGTATTGTGATTGCCTAACAAACACTTTGTTATATGAATGTTTTGTTATATGAAGCATTTGTTATGCGGGGCTTTACTGTATATATAATTGAATCATGTTATGCAATTGTATTTAATTTTTTAAAAACAGTATTAATTAATAATAATAACCTAGTAACTGGTTGTGGCATTTTAAGCTTAACTTTACTGGAAAATCTGTGGACATTTCAGAAGTAAATACTAATATACTTTCCATAAACCCTCCTAAAATAATATAATAATAGGTGGAATAACTATGAGTTGCTAAATATATTACAATGAGTGTCCATAAATAATAGTGGTGACTGTATCTCAACTCACAACTTCCTGTTTGTCACAATGTTTGATTTTCCCCACCCATGTTCATAGCTATACATGGGAATCTCACTCCTGTGGCAGCAAAACACAATTTCTTTGCAATCCAATGCTTAGCAATTTCCCCTGTACAGGTACTGCTATGCAAGTTCCTTCTGTTGCTACCCAAGCTGGGCTTTTAGAAGGAGGAACTCCAGGGTACATGCTGAGGCAAACATTGCAAATGGTGGCTGCTGCCACTAGCTGAATTAACAGAATGACTGGAAAGTGGAGGAGGAAACCATATCTTTCTTTTTTTTTCTTCCAGGTTCAATCATGGTTTCGTTATATCCTCCCACTCCACTAAATATGCAGCATCCCACATTCTTTTGTTTTTGTAGCTAGAAATACCATCTGCAATAGCCAGAGCAGCCAAATACAGTACTGCAGACAGCTACTACTGACAATAAAGAGTATCTCACATATTTGGGCTTGAAGGGTACCAAGGTTGGTTGGTGGAGAAGAGACAGGACATTAATGCTAGCAACGGCTTCATAAAAGAACAAAGAAGAACAGGGGGCTGGCATTTTCCTGAGGACTGAGGAATCTTGCTTCAGGCAGAACACAGATGGCAAGGCTGTGAATAAATTTAGATAAAGGGACTCTTGCCAGTATTAGAGAAGAACAATGCAAGGCTACTGGATTGTCAAATGACAAAAGGTGAATCAGTGCCTGGATTTCACCTTATTTCAATACAAAGACACCCGCTACTTTCTTTCCACATATTTATATAAAAGCCACAAGTGTTGACAAGAACTTGAAGTCATAAAGCAAGTGCATATTAAAAATATGGATAAATTTATTAATAGTTAATTCCTCAGCACAGTTCGCATAGTTCAGAAGGTAAAAGTGACATTACTTCCACCTCAAGTAGTGAATGTCTGTTATAAATGTACCAGAAACATAATTTTGTAACAATAGTAAGGTTCCCCATTGCCGCCTTTTGTTTGTAATTTTCCTTCTTCCGTGTCTAGGCCAGTTGTGAAACTGCCAAAATGAAGGCACCTTTTGGTGAGTTCATTCTGCAGTTCCCTTCGCCTGACCTAGTGTGAGAAAGATTAGCCGGCAACACAAGGTTGCCGTTACCAGGGTACGCCCGATTGTGATTCAAAAATACCACAATCTTCGAGGAGGCTCTTTCCGTGTACCCCTTTGTTTGTAATGGCCTATGCCGAAGTTTCACTTTAAAAGTAAAGACCTTTAAGGCTTTCAAGAGAACCAGCCTAAATTATACTAGCTTCATCCAGAATTTTCATACAGTATGCGCTTCTAACACTGTGTTTTGTTTTGCTTTGTATCTTGAAGTAGCTCCATTGACTGGATTTTAAAACCTTGTTTTTCCTACTGATTTTAAGATGATAATATTCCTTACCTTGTTCTAGCAAGTTTTATGCAACTAAAAGAATGTACGTGTGTTCGCGTGCCTTAGATAAACATTTCTCATAATATACTACAGAACACTGCTCTAGGTTATGATTCCAAACAAGCTGATTGGACGTAAAATCAGTGAGACTTATTTCTGAATATATACTGTTAATGAGCGCAATCTACCCAGCCTAAACAGATGCAGGTAGCTAAAATGTTTACATATACAGTAATAACTCGGATAATGTTTGTATCGTATAACGTTAAAACCGCATAACGTTAAGCAATCTGGGGGGGAAATTGCATCGCATATCGTTAAAATCCTATGGGATGCATCGGATAACGTTCGCTAAAGCCTATGCCGGCTCCAATGTATCTCTATGGAGTTTTAACATTATCCGATACATCCCATAGGATTTTAATGATATCCGATGAATGCATTGGATAACGTTAAAAATCAGATAACACTAAGACTTGTGGAACCAAGTTTTAGCATTATCTGAGGTTTTACTGTATATGAGTCCAATCAGCTTGTTTGGAATCATAACCTAGAGCAGTGTTCTGTAGTATATTATGAGATACAAGTTCTTAACATTAAAATAAACAGGAAAGTTGTACTAAGAACATAAGTTAGACCCAGATATCAGTACAATAAAATAAGTACTACTGTATCTAAAAGACAGAACAGAGCCAGATACTGCATGTAAAAAGGCAGGCCAGAAATTGCAGTGGGTCTCTCAACACACAATATTTGCATATCACATATACGTCAAGCTCTGACAGACAAAGCTATCATCTTCAGATTGGGATTAGAATATCAGGATTGAGCCATAAATAACTGTGCAGTAAATGATACTATTCCAACAGGCCAGCTTTCAGGACATGAATTTGGGCAAGAAGCTGTATTGTCAGAATGGCTTCCAAGAAGTTGCTTTGGGAAGGGAATGGCAAGGACCAGAAAAGATGCTCAAATCATCTGCATTCATTTCCTTAGATCAACAGTTGTCCTAACCTTCAATACAACTCTTAAATACAGAAGAAAATTAAATTACTGCAAATGTTCGTGTAAAAGTATATGTGTATTTCCAGAATGGTAACATTGTATCACCTTTTCATTCTTTGCATCTGTATCCAGCTCTGCTATTTTTGCCCATTTCTGCCAGAAGTTGGGATCATCTAAGGAAATGTCTGTTCTATTTCCAGAAGCAACAAAGCTGGCCTAGGAATGAAATGAAAGTTAACAAGCTTCATTTTACATTGAAACAAAACAAAGTCACCATGTATAGAGCCACGGTCGCACATTTTCTTTTCCAGAAGTAAAAACGGAATACAGCCACATAATTTGATAATTGAATGAGAAAATGGAGGTGAGGACCCCTTGCAGCTTAAATTCAATTTTCAGTTTATTTGGAGGTGAGCATCTTGCTCACCTCTATATGCTGTTGGAATGCAACTCTCATCAATTGCTGACTATTTACTGTACAGTCAATCCTCGCATAACAACGCGTTCGGATAACATCATTTTCGCTTAACAACACGTCGTTATGCATCACGTGTCCCCCCGCATAACAACGTTTTTAGTGTCGTTGTTCGGATAACAATGCTACAATAACCAGATGCTAAAAACGTCATTATGCGGGAAACTCCATAGAAACCCACATAACAACAAAAATCGCTTAGCAATGCTACTTGGGGAACCAAGTGTTTTTCCTCCCAATCTCGTTGTTCTGTGTAGGACAATGACAATAAAGATTTATCTATCTATCTATCTATCTATCTATCTATCTATCTATCTATCTATCTATCTATCTATCTATCTATCTATCTATCAAGTAACATTATTATGCGAGGGTCTACTGTACTGGCTGGGGCTGATAAAGCTGTAGCAGAACAACAATCTGCAGGACATAGTCCAGTGGTGGCCAACCTTGGCACACCAGTTGTTCTTGAACTTCAATTACCAGAAGCCCAAATCAACACTGCTACTGATCAGGGCTGGCTTCTGGGAAGTGAAGTTTCAGAACACCTGGAGTGCCAAGGTTCACCATCACTGCCGTGGTTCCTTACCATAGGATTAAAGAGCATACCCAGAGAAGAACTGAAATAGGGTTTGTTTGGAGAACTATACATACCAACTATTACTTTTAACTATTCTGGTTTATCCATTCATCTATTGCCCCTCCCTACCCACCCACCCATCTTATATACTGTTCAATAATGCAATATGCACTCTCTGGGCAGTTAACAACCAGCCATATCTCAAAGATCAAGTCTGCTAAAAAGTTGTGAATATTTAAACCAAAAACACCACAGTTTTCTTTATACAAATTCTCAGCTACAGCTTGGTTCAGACATGAGGAAAACTCTGGAAGATTTGCTGACCTACAGCTTACCATATTATTTAACAAACAGACTAACTAACTAAACTTCAAAAATAACTAAACTGATCAATTTTTACCACGGTTTGTTTGAAACAAGCCATTCTGAAATAATAGTTTCACAAAACAGCCTTCCTTTCAAGAGCATACCAACCTTGGCGAACGTGGAGCCTTGCCCTTCAGTCTGGATGGTGATAGTCTGGGTTCTACGCTGCAGAATTTGGTCAATATCTTCCTCACAGAACTTGGAACCTTCATCTTCCTCATCCATCAGAGCCCCATAAGCACCTTTTCGTAGCAAGTCCTCAACTTCCATCTTTGAGAGCTGCTGTACCTTCCAGAGACACACAGTCAGAAAGACAGACCCTGAGCTTGATTACACAGAAAGAAAAGTCAAGAATTCTAGCAGCTTCTAAAATGGATTTGGCACGAAGACGTATGAATTTGAAGCAGAAGAATGAAGACTAGCACAGACTCCAGGGTCCTGATTCTAGAAGGCCTGCTTACCCCATTGGTGCTTCCCTTGCGGTTGATATCCTGCAGCACTGCTTTGTCTAGGCCTAGCTTTAAACTGGCCTTGTCAAACATCTCCCGTTCATATGAATTCCTAGTGATGAGACGGTAGACCTTCACTGCTTTGCTTTGCCCTATCCGATGGCAGCGAGCTTGAGCCTGTAAGAGAAAGTCATTACTTAAAACAGTCAGAAACTGGGACAAGCTGAGGGACGAAACTGAGCTTCCTTAAAGAAATTGTCCCTCCTTCACAACAAAAACTCATCTGCACCAGTGACATTTTTAAAAGATGCCAGTAAAAAAGAACTATATATATCTCAAGAAACAATTGGTGATATTAATGTCTAATAACTTTATGAGACACCTGAAAACAGAAAGTTCATGTGCATCTGAAGTTGGATTGGATATAACAGAAAATAGATGTGTGTTTGTGGTTCATGCCCCCTCAAGCACCATTGCCTTCTAAATAATGACAGAGGAGAATTTAATTTTATTTTACATTTAATACAAACCAATCTGATCCATACTTTCTATACTAATATGAATACTGTACAAGGCTTCTTCAGGTTTTACACTTCTCCAAATTTTGCAATGCAGTTCTCAGGTCAAAAATATGTATAAATTAAGTATGTATGCATAAATTGTATACAAAAATGCATACAATATGAGAACAGCATGTAATAATGCAATATACACACATACACAATATTAATAGATTACTTATTAATGCAATATACATTTTCATATGCATTCCCCTATGCATGCATTAAATAAAGTGCGTACAAAAACGTAGCTGTCAAGAGGAAATGTATAAAAATGTACATATTGTCAGAAAGTTGCACATAATGTAGGTAGAGAAGTGTTTGTTTATATGACAATTTGATTCAGAGAAAGGAAAGAATAAAATTATACTTCAAACAGTTCAAATGTTGTAGAATTCAAAACAAATTTCTCCACCCTTAATTCAACTTTTCCAGACAGGTTTACATAACCTGGGGTCCCACACACATCATTAATCCTGTGTATCAGCCCTTTAAGCTACATGTTCCTATCTCAAGGCTCTTTGCATTACCTGCAAATCATTCTGTGGATTCCAGTCTGAGTCAAAGATGATGCAGGTGTCGGCAGCAGTGAGATTAATGCCCAATCCCCCTGCCCTTGTGCAAAGCAAAAAGACAAAACGATCTGATTCTGGTTTGCAGAAGCGGTCGATGGCAGCCTGGCGTAAATTTCCACGCACTCGACCATCAATACGCTCATAGGTGTATCTGTGTAAAAAGGGAGGCATGGGTTATTTCAGGAATTATGCTGGGGTGGGGGGGGGAGGAGGAAGCAGTATGACAGAACCAGGATTTTCTGTCTCCAAGAAAGTAAAATACTGGCATGCTTGTGTTGGTAACACTAAACTCACTCAGTTATTTTAGTCTAATATGGGTTTAAGATTGTTAGCACTGAAATTATCATTCATTTCAAAACTCACTACAGGTATAAATTCACTGGGAAGCTTTAGACGTGCCAATATTTTGTAAACTCAGTCTATTATGTCCAACATCTTAGTGACCTACTTTACAGACATCTTGCAAGAATCACTGAGATAAAATGTTTGGAATGCTTTGAGCTATTAAAAGTGAAAAATTGGCTGACTGTATTTTAGAGACATACCAGCAAATGCCATCAGAACATTCAGTCTACCCTCTTCCTTGCAGATCTCTAAGAGGTCAGCAAAGATAGTGTCAGTCAAGTTAATCTCCACTAGTACTCCTAAAGGTTCATTCACCTAAAGCAGTGTTTTCCAACCTTTGGTTTTTGGACTTCAATTCCCAGAAGCCTAAGTCAATTCCCCAAAGCACTGATCAGCCAATGTACTGACTTAGGCTTTTGGGAATTGAAATGCCACTGTGGAACATGTGCCCCCAATGTTGGGAACCACTGACCTTTTATATATATTTATTTTTACTAAAACAGTAAAAGAAAAAATACAATATATAAAAACAATACAAATTATGATACAAATACATTTGTGCACCCATCATCCGGGGGGCCTTCCAAATTATTCATAAATTCCACATTGTTTATCTTGTCTCCTATTTCCAAAAACTATGCTTCCTGACCCGATTGCATACCTTTCCTCTTGACCAGTACATATTACTGGTTAATTAAATGCTTAATTAGCATTTTGGTAACAGCGGCGAGATTGATAGCTAAAAATCGAAAAAAGTACACAAATTTTAGACTTAAAGAATGGTACAAAGAACTATGGGATATGGTTATAAATGATAAATTGACATGTGAGTTAAAAGTGAAAAAAGGTTTGATAAACGTAAATGACTTTAAAGATATTTGGGGTGAATTTAGGGAACCACTGACCTAGAGCCTCCTTTGTTCTTCATGATTCTGAATGGTGGTGCAACTGCAGAATTACAGCTGCATGGGAGTACAGCTGTATTATTGCTCAGCAGAGCAAAACAAATTTCTACAAAGCAATTCTAAAAATTAGGGCACCCCAAATTTAAAAAATTGAAATTGGGCTTTAGATCAGCACCAAACTTGGTGCAGAAGTAGAAGACACTGCTATTGCTCTGTGACAAATTTGGGAAGTTGAGGTAAGGGGTTTTCGAGTTATGACTTTTTAAGTAAAACTGTTTTGATCCAGTACAGAAAAATGCAACCTTTTATGTCCCTATATTTAAAATAGGTTTTTTAAAAAAACTAAAGAGACCAATCTTACTTAGCTTGACGAAAAATAGTTAGTCCCACCCACTTGTCTTTATTTATAAGAAAATCCCAGCTACAATTTAAATACATATCCTTTGAAAAGGTCTCTCAAACAAAACTGTGCTGAAGAGGCTTAACAACACAGAACCTTTCAAAGAACAGATATAATGTTGCAAGTTCACTGAGATTGTGGAAATCTAAACTTTTGACCCCTGCCAGTCAGGACCTAATAAGCTGATATTTCCCAGAAAAACTCTTAACACCTTCCTAGTCAAACAGGGATTAAAAGGGGATTCTGTTTCTGGTTGTAAAACATTTTAAAAGATAATTTTAAAAGTATAGAGTATAGAGGAGCCCTAGTGATGCAGTGGTTAAGCTGCTGTATTGCAGCCAAATGTTGTGAGTTCAATCCTGACCAGGGATCAAGGTTGACTCAGCCTTCCATCCTTTCAAGGTCAATAAAATTAGTACCCAGCATGCTGGGGGCAAAATGCTAATTTAACTTGTGAACCACCCAGAGAGTGCACTAAGCACTATGGGGCGGTATATAAGTGTAATTGCTATTGCTAAATATTCAGAAACTCATTCGTTTAAGATGCGAAATTACTGGTTATTATTTGTCACTAGGGAGGATTTTACTTGATGTTGGCAGAACACATTTTTACTGAAAAGAAAGCACAAAGGGAGCACAAATCAATTTGAAGGATATCAAAACTAGAAATTTCCAGAAAGCATGATTCTCCTTTAAAACTAGAAATGGATGATTTATCTAAAGCAAAAAACAAACAAACAAGTAATTATATGTGATCTGAAAGGGAGGAAATTATCTTCTACTACCAGATTTTAGAAGGATATGGCAGCAGAGAGTTTGAATGTACACGACTCTATGCACACACATTTGTTTCCGTGAGGCCTACTGCAGCTTCTAAGGGGATGCCCAGGTCCACTAAAGTTCCCTATCTTATAGTGAACTATAAATTACTAGGACCCTTTCAAATCAGAAACAGCTGCACTATGTTGTAGCTATCAAGAATTTTTGTGCATCTAGTTCAATACTGTTCATTGTGGCTCTTCTAGGCATTAGACCTTTCTTGTCACCTTACTCTTTTTAACAAAGAATGAACAGAAAATAAATCTGGGATCTTATGTATGTAAGAACTATTTTCCCAATAAGCATTTTTTTTTCTTTGTCCTCTATAACACAGTAATCTGGATGCAGGTGAAGTGAAATACAAGAGCTGCAAGACGCACATGTCTGAGAATTTGCCCTTGTTTTCACAACACATCAACACATTCCTTCAATTCTTCCCTCTGAACGTAAAAGGAAAAGGTGATACATTATATGCATATAAGAAACCTGGAGTGACAAGAAAGAGTTAACAAAGAAAGTAAGCCAAGAACCTGGGTAAGAGATAAAATCTATCTACACATGCAATGGAAGATGGCCATATAGCCAGCCTATCAGCTTAGCATGCTATGAAGAATATCAAAGTGATGCTCTCTGTGGTGTGAGCTCCTGGGCTGTACTGACCGCCTTTGGATGAGATAATCCTCCAGGATATCAAGACAACGCACCATCTGGGAGAAGATCAGCACCTTATGTCCACCCGCAATCAGCTTCGGCAACAGCTTATCTATCAACACCAGCTTGCCGGCTGCCTGGATCATTGCCTGGAGCTGGAAGTCAAAGGCGTCAGGGCTGTGCGTTTTACGGAAATCTTCCAAAATTTTCTCTTCTGCCCCTGGTCCATAAAGAGGAGGAAATTCTTTACTAAGGACTGCACTTATGTAAACAGCACTTTAGTATTCTAACTATACTTTGCATTTCACCTCTCACAATCAAGCTTGTGCTCAGCTTAATTTGAGGATAGTCATGATAGTATGATCCTAAAGACCAAAATCATTTACTAAAAAGAAGGTCTTGAAGAAAACTCTTACACTAAACCAGGGATGCCCAAACTATGGCCCGTGGACCGGATCTGGCCCCCGCTGCCAATTCATCCAGCCCACGAAGCCATCGTCGCTCCTGGAGGAAGTAAAACGTGCCCATACTGGTGCGTTTTACTTCTGCTTCCAGGAGTGACGAGGGCTATGCGGGCCAGATGAATTGGCATCGGGGACTGGATCCGGCTCCCAGGTCATAGTGACCGGCTCCCTGAACCACGTGACCGGCCCATGGCCCAAAAAGTTTGGGCACCCCTGCACTAAACAGACAAACATAATTCAATTACGGAGGAGTAAAGGGGACACTTCAATGCTGTCACTTCTCCTTCAGGTGCCACATGTGCTTCCAATCAGATGACTTACCATTGATGAGGTAGGGGTGGTTGCAGCATTTGCGCAGTTCCATCATGGTATTGATGAGGTTGGGCATGTTGTGCTGGTTAGCACCCGTGGACAGGAAGCTGAAGTTCTTCTCCAGGATGGCCCGATAGTATTTTTTCTGGATGTTGGTCAGCTCTACCTCAATTATGGTCTCCTGCTTGGGTGCTAAGTTCTTCTCTACATCATCCTTCAGCCGTCGCAGCATCATAGGTTTTAGGAGGGATTGAAGCTTTTTTACCTATCAGAAGGAAAAGAAAAAAACTATTATTACAGTTTTTTCTGAGATATGCAGTTCCAGCTCATACAGTGATTTTGAAAAGACTAAGTGATGCAAGGCTCAGTACGCTCCTGAAACAAGTTACTGCTCAAAGCTCAGATTTTCAAACTTTAAGAACCACACTAGATCCCATTCATCTTACTATCCATTCTCCTTGAACTAATCTGCATCAGGAAAGCATGGGAATGTCACTAATATGCAATGGTACTTGTAGAAAGATAGGTGGTATATACAGTACATATGCCTAGAAGGTTGCACACTTATTTTTTTAGTTTGTACTAGTGAGAAAAATAATACCTTTTAAGTGTTCATTTGCAAGTAAGCAACAAATGGTTTCCATATAATAAGTGTGGACATTTGTCACACATAAAGATGAAGTATACAATGTTGGCAGGTGTGGACATACGTATCAGCCAAGACTTTACCCTGCACTATTTCCTGTTTACCTGCTCCTCTGTCCTAAGGTCCCCAAACTCTTCGAGGAATGCTGTCTCAGACGGGAATTGCTGTGGCTCCAAGAAATTCAGAAGGCTGAAAAGCTCCTCCACTGAGTTCTGCAGGGGTGTTCCAGTCAGAAGCACTTTGTGTTCCTATTCATGATTTAGAGAGAGATCAAGAAAGAGATTGGCTGACACAATACGGTTAACAGGGGTGCTACCTGTACATTATATCCCTTTACTGTTTTTGCTTCTGGAACACAGGCTACAAGTCACTGTCATTCAAAATATCTGCTTTTCACTCAAGGCGTGGGTCAACTTATAATGGGTCGTTCGTTCCCTTGTCTTTAGAACCCTCATCAGTTCAGTCACTGTCTTTTGTAAAAGCAAAGATCTTCCTGCTGGAAAGCCAGTCGTGTCTGACTCTAGGGTGCCAGTACTCATATCTGTTTACAGAACTGTCTGTGTCTGCAAATGTTTCCATGGTCATGTGGCAGGCATGAATAGACACAAGAATGCATGGAATGCTGTTACCTTTCCCGCCGAAGCGGTACCTACTTATCTACTTGCAATTTCTTGCTTTCAAACTGCTAGGTTGACAGGGACAGCGACAGGAGCTCCCTCCATCAAGCAACACTTAGGTCTCAAACTGCTAACCTGCCGACTTCTGGTAATCAAATTCAGCGTCTTAACCATTAAGCCATTGCAGTCCCAACTATCATTTGAGGGACATGCAAACATAATCTGAAGATGTCTCCGAAAATCTTCCTATAGGAAATTTTCTTTGTTTCGAGGTGTTCACTCTGGAACGCACTCATAGACCACAACATCTGAATGATGATTTTATCGACATTAGTTTCCCAAGGGAAAACATCCCAGAAAAGGTTATGTAATATTTTGTCTCTAGTATGCACAAGAAGAACCTTGTACCTAACTGAGTACTAATCTGTAAGAGAATCTTCCTTTTGGCACAGATGCTTGCACTACAGCAGAGCCATGTTTTGAATATAAACTACATCCAATATGTCTAACAATAAAAACAAGTGTACCACTCATGAATATACAGGTGAAACTTGGAAAATTAGAATATCGTGCAAATGCTCATTCAGTTCAGTAATGCAACTTAAAAGGTGAAACAAATGTATGAGATAGACTCATTACATGCAAAACAAGATAGTTCAAGACTTACTTTGTTATAATATTGATGCTTATGGCTGACAGTTTATGAAAACCCCAACCCCACAATCTCATGTATCCCATAATCATCACATAATCTCATGTACGCTGTACACCATGATCATCACAATTATAATGAATTAAGGCATGACATCTCTCGTTTTGCATGTAGTGAGTCTATCTCATATATTTGTTTCACCTTTTAAGTGAAATGAATGAAAATTTGCACAATATTCTAATTTTCCGAGTTTCACCTGTACATATCAGTCAGCTTTCTTCATGTATTCATGCCACTGTATGATCAGATTCCTACGGCAAAGAAGAAATACATAGTGAGAAAATTCTCACCAGAGACATGAGCTTCAGTCCTTCCAGTAATTTGCAGTTCCTGTTCTTCAGCCGATGAGCTTCATCAATGATCACACAGCGCCACTGTATCTTCTTCAGCTCTGGACAGTCAGCCAGGATCATTTCAAAAGTGGTAATAACTACATGAAACTTGAAGAGTCCTGGAGGAGGGTTGCCCTGAAGATTGCCAAAAAAAAAGGGGGGGTGAACATTTACCCCTACAAGAGCAAGTAGGCCTAAATAATTCCAATTAGTACTTTTTTGGCTAGTGATTGAATGCTTCAATAAGAAACTTTGAGCCTAAAAGCATCCCTCTTAAAATCTGCCAAAAGGAACTTACAATTCTCACTTCAGTGGCCACATGGCTATACTGTATTACAGTGCTACAACCTAGGCATAAATCTTAATTCCCTACCTGATTTCAGCCTTTGCCTGCACTTAGTATAATTACACTACCCATACAGAAGCCACTGAACAGATCCATAATGTAGAAAAGAACTCACTGTGAAATACAAAAAGGTCACCTATTGCTGGAGCCAAATGCTATAATTGTGGAACAAGGAACCCGTATTAAATGAATTTCTCCCCAACGGTTTCCTGGAGGGGTCTTCCTTCTCTGTTTTCTAGCCTCCACAGTAGAAGTGGGTAACACGTAGCCTTTCAGGTGTCCAAAATGCAACTTTCATCATACAGTACTTCATCCCATCTACCCTCAGTAAGGCTGACGGGAGCTGCCATCAAAGTACATCTAAAAGGCGATAAACTGCCCATCTCTGCTCTAGGGCTACAGCAAAAGTTTGTTCTGTTCTAATAGAAGGGAAGAACAGCTCAGTTTCAGGGCCCCAAAAATGGACCACTACTCAACCAGCTACAGCATTCACATGCAAGCTCAAATAGGTTTTGGTTATACGTAGAATGGATTTTCAAGTTGAGTTCGGTTTCCAAAGCCAACAAACCTTCTCCAGACAAATGACACCCCATCTTCTATTCTAAAGCACCGAAGCCAGATCTGCAGGCTACACTGTCATCAGAAGTAAACAAGCAGCAACAAATGTTAGAGATAGTATCACAAACCTGTGCATCCCGGTACACCATCTCATACTGGTGGATCATCTGACGGCTTATCTGGCTGCCATGATACACAATCGCATTCATCTCTGTCCATGTGCGGAACTCTCTCTCCCAGTTAGTGATAGTAGAGAGTGGGGCAATGATGAGGAACGGACCTCGAAGACCCATCAGGTAAATCTCAGAGAGGAATGTAATTGACTGAATTGTCTTCCCCAACCCCATTTCATCCGCCAGAATGCAGTTCTTTCTGTGAAAATATCATGAGCAGGTATCACAACCTTGGGAAGCTCAATCAGTCTGTGCTTTGTTTTAAAATGGCAAACATAAATGTAGACAATAAGAACCTTACACACATATAGCAGCAGTAAGTACATGTATTGGCTGAAATCCGGTTGCTTAGCAGAAGAAACTTTGTCCGTTCCTACATCGCAATAAAATTCTTGGAGGTGCACATGCATACACCAGGCCAAAGTGTGTGTTCATCCCCATAAATCGCAGCAGTAACTCTATTTGCCAGTTAGGAACAGACTGAAAGTTACAATAGGATTTCAGCCACTTATTTAGAATGGGCAAATATTGATTACTGTAATGCTCTCTATACGAGGCTCCCCTTGAACTTGGTACAAAGACTGTAGTGGGTGCAAAATGCAACTGCCATACTGATTTTGGGAGTGCAAAAATTCAATCATATTGCCCTAGGTGGGTCTGCACTTCATTATATTCCATGTCAGGTTCAAGATACTGGTACTGGGGGGGCATGGCTAGGACGATGCCGGAGTAGCACGCAGTTCGATCAGCTCGCGCTTTGAATGTGGAAATAAATATGATTTATTGTTTAAAAATGGGATTTTAATCCCTGAAGATAAGAGCACGGAGCCTCGGAAACAATTGTTACAATTATTAAAAGTGGAAGTGCCATCAGAGTCGGAGTTCGGCGGACGGAGGGTGAGTGTGGCGCGGCACAGGCTGCGCTAAACGAGCCGTTCGGGGCTGGACGAGACCCGGTGTCTATCGTTTTCAAAAGGGGCTCCGGAGGTGAAAGTGGGTTAAATAACCGATGCCGGTGGAGGAAGAGACCTGAGGATTGTCCGGGAGCCAGAGGAAGGTAAAGAAAGTGTTTAAGGGAGGCGGAGTGAAAGAGAAGGACAGGAAGGACGGGAAGGAGTAATGGTGGCGAGAGGAGAAGGAATCGAAACTTAAAGTTGGAAAGAAGGGAAGGCAATGGCGGGACAATGAGTGAATAGCTGAAGGTGAGAAAGAGCAACAAAGTGATAAAGGGAGGAAAAGAGACTAGAAGCCCGGGAGGAAAAGTCTAAAGAATAAGAAGATTGAAAATTGAAGCTTGTTTCTGGCTGGTTAGGGTGGAGGAGGAGCAAAGAGGGCTCTCGTTGGGAAGCCGTTGCCATGGTTTGGATCTTACAGAGATTTTTACTTTTACATTTACTTTCCCCTTTTTAACTCTGGGATAGCCAAGGTGGGCTCTTCTTTATTTTTGGACTGAGATTGTCTCCTTACACTGGTGGAATATAAGTGCTTGCAGTTTCTTCAGCTCCTGTGGAAAAAATTTCTGTTTGGCTGTGCTGTTCTTTTTTTTGGGGGGGGGGATCTTCATCTCCTTGGAATATATCTACAGAACGCTATCACCTTCCCACCAAAGTGGTCCCTATTTATCTACTTGCAATTTGGGAATTGTTTTTTTTATTTTTTTACACAATTGGATTATAAACATAAGATTTTTTTTTTGGCTGTGCTGTGCTGTTCTTTTTTTTTTTTTTTTTTTGGATTTTCTTCTCCTTGGACTATATCTACAATTTGGGAATTGTTTTTTAAATTTTTTTTTTTACACAATTGGATTAAAAACCAAGAAGACTTTTTCTGTTTGGCCGTGCTTTTCCTTTTTCTTTCTTTCTTTTTTCAGGACCTTTATCACTTTGGAATATATCTATAATTTGGGAATTGTTTTCTTTTACACAATTGGATTACAAAAATAAGAAGATTTAGACTATAATAAGAGTAAAATATGGATATAAAATATTAACATTATTGGTTTGGTACTGGATTGATCTTTATAAATTTCTCTTCTGCCTGTATTGGACAAGAATTCTGGAATATTTTCAAGGAAAGCGGTGTGGGTCATCAAAATCGATTGCTGCATTGAAGCTTTTATTTGATATCACAACGGATAAGGCTGCAAGGAGCAAGGAAGAGGATGAGGAAGTTGTGAAGCCCAAAAGGAAGGGTAAAACAAGGGATGTGGAGCCAACCCCACCGTCAGCTTCATCATCACCTGAACTTGCATTTGACCAGACGCAAATTATGGTGGAACTTGGCAAATTATTTCAAAAATTTGATAGGATGGATGAAGCAAGGGTGAAGGATAAAAACGAAATGTTGGATAAACTGACTGAATCGATCACTGATCTTTCAAAAAAAAAAGATTTAAATATTCATAAATTAGAGGGAAATGTTAAGTTGATGCAAAATGACATGAAAGTGATGAAAGGGGAAATGAAAGGGATACAAGGGGAGGTGAGAGAAAATAAGATGAAAATGGAGAAGCAAGAGAAAAGGATTGATGCGATGGAAGAGATGATGAGAAAGCAGAATATTGTGATACGTCATGTGATTCAAAGAACTCCAGACCAGCTAAGAGTTAGAATTGTAAATTGGTTAAACAGTTTGAATATGAGGAAAGTTTTTGTTAAAGAGGACATTGTAAGTGCTTACACAGTGGGATCGAGAAGGGGGAAAACTGATCACAGGAATGTTTTGGTTAAATTTGCAAATTGGGGGGATAAATTGAAGGTGATGGCTTTTCTAAAACAAGCTGGTTCTGGAGTTCTGAAAATTGATGGAGTGGATGTGGAGGTATATAACGATATTCCAATTAAGGAACGTAGTTGGAGATACAAAATGAAACCGGTAACAAAAGTTCTGATTAAAAAAGGGATAAAATATAATTGGAGATTCCCACAACAGTTGAGATTTTTTATGATAAAAAGATGCAGGTGATTGATGAACGGACTGATGCCTTGGAATATTTGACTCTACTTGATTTGGTCAGTGCAGGCTCAAATGAGTTAAGGAAAGACTTGCTGGCATCGGGAGGGATAAAAAGAGAGTATGGCGGAACAGATGAGGGTGGTGCAGCGGGAGGAGAACAAATGGGAGGAGCTGAAGCAGAATTGTCATTGATAGTGGTGAAGGAGGAGTCAAGTAAAAGTTAGAAGGGAAAGGGAAGAAGAAGGGAGAATTTTTAAAGGTATAGAGGTATTTACAACAGTTTTACTAATAAAATGTGGATAGAGCGCTGGAGCTTTAATTATCATGTTTATTAGGCTTATCCTACACGTTCCCCCCCTCCCTCTTTGGAAGTCAAAGGCTTTTTTTCCTCTTCTTTTTTTGAAGGAAAAAGCGGGGAGGTTGTTATTGAGTGTTCTATGTTTTAAGTTTTGTTTCAATTATGTTAGGATAATTGGTAGCACGCCCAATGGAGACCTCAGGAGGGATAAAAGAGGGGGACAATTTAAATCATGAGAGCGATAAAAGTATTAACATGGAATGTAAAAGGTACAAGATCTCACATTAAGAGGAGGAGGATAGAATCAGCTCTGAAGAGGGATAGACCGGACATAGTGTTTTTACAGGAAACTCATAAAAAATCTCATGATACTAATAAAATCTTTTTAGGCTGGATGCAGCATTATGAGAAATCTTACAGTACATCAAAATCACGAGGAGTATCAATTTTGATCTCGGCTAGATTGGGGTTTGAGATAGCAGATAGTATTGCAGATCCGGAAGGGAAGATTTTTTATAGTGAAAGGGAAAATAGATGATGAAGAAACAATGTTGGTGAATATATATGCCCCAAACGATCATCGAGCGGAATTTTTAGAAAAAATGTGCATGATTATGGTAAAAGAAAAATCAACGAGGATGATTGTGACGGACAATTTCAATTTAGTAAGATCAAATCTGGACTGTACAAATATATTAAGAAGTGGAAAAGGGATTAAAGGGCGATTGTTGGATAATTGGATGCCTGCTCTAGGCTTGAAAGATTCTTGGAGAGAAATTAAGGGTTTAGAAAGGGTATACTCCTATTTTTCGCAGGTTCATAATTCCGACTCTAGAATAGATTATATATTTGTATCTGAAAATTTGGTTAAAAACTTGGAGGAAATGGAAGTTGGAATATTTAAGGAGTCGGCTCATCCCAAGGTGATATTGGATTTAAAATTACGGAAAGAGATTAGAACAAGGAGGATTTGGAAATACGATGCTAACCTTTTTAGAGACCAGAGGTGTAAAGAACAAATTATGAAGAGTTGGAGTGAAAATTGGCAATGAAATGACAACGGTGAGGTAGAATACAATATGGTCTAGGATACCATGAAGTCGATTTTTAGAGGGGAATGTATAAAGATGGCAAGTAATAGATATAAAAATTACATGTTAACACAGGACGAGCTTGAAAAGGAGATAAAGTTGTTACAGGAGGAGCATTCAAAAACAAAGAATAAAAAAGTTTTCGCTAATTTATTAAGATTAAAGACTGAACTGGTAGGTAAAGAAATAGAAAAGGTGAAAAGAGATTTGGTTTATTTAAAAAGGGAATACTTTGAATTTAGTAATAAAAATTCAAAATTATTAGCAAAAAGCAGCAAAGGATAAAAGGGAAAAGAGGGAAATTGGAGTTTTGATTAATGAACAAGCGATAAGATGTAATAAAATAAAGGATAAAAGTAAAATTGTGAAGGATTTTTATCAAGCTCTTTATGCAAGAAAAGATATAGATGAGGAGAAACTTAAAAAGCAATTAGAAGTGCAAATAACTTATGGAATAAAACAGGAGCATAGGGATAGAATGGAAGAATTAGTGACAGAGAAAGAGGTAAAAGAGATAATTGCTAGATTGAAGCTGGGAAAAGCCCCTGGAGAAGATGGATTGCCAGCGAATTTTTATAAGGAATTTGGAGATATTGTGTTACCAAAGTTGACAAAACTATATAACTACATATTAGATGGGGGGGCAAATTCCGACTTCATAGTATAGGACCGTAATTGTACTTTTGCCAAAACCTGGAAAGAATTTAGAGAAATTAGAATCCTATAGACCCATCTCATTGATAAATCAAGATGCTAAGATCTTCATAGCAATAGTTGCTAATCGGTTGAATAATTTTATGGGGGAATACAACAATACATACAAGTGGGTTTTTTTGAAAGGAAGACATATGGCAGACTTGACCAGAAGAGTAGTAGATTTAGTTGATACGGTGAATCAGACAAAAGAAAAAGTGGGATTAATATATTTGGATATATTTAAGGCATTTGACTCTCTACAATGGATTTCAATTAAGGAAATAATAAAAAGTTATAGATTTGGTGTCAAATTCAGAAGGGTAATTGGTCAATTATAGCAGCAAGGAATAGCCACTGTCAGAGTAAACGATGAGGTTACAGATGAGGTAAAGTTGGAGGCAGGTATAAGACAGGGCTGCCCCTTATCTCCAATACTTTTTATCATGGCAATGGAGTTATTAGCAAAAGCTATACGAGAGGAATGAAAAATAGAGGGGGTTATGGAAAATAAGATAAGTATGTATGCCGATGACACTCTGATAATTGTAAAACAACCAGAGAAGGTAATGCATAGAATTCAGCAACAACTAAAGGATTTTGAGGATATTACTGGGTTGAAAATAAATTGGGATAAATCGGAAATTATGCTTTGCAATATGGATGAAAAAGATCAGAAGAAGATAAAGGCTATAGTTAATATTCAGATCAAGAATAAGATGAAATATTTGGGAATAATTTTATCAAATAAATTGGAAGAGCTTAAAAGACTGAACTATGACAGTTTGAAAACTGAAATTAAGAACAGGATACAAAGCTTTCAAAAGTTGAAACTGTCATGGTTCTGAAGAATTGCACTTGCTAAAATGATGTTATTACCCAGAATAATTTTTTTATTTAGCAATTCAGTTGAAGGATAAGGAAATTAAGGAGTTCCAAAAACTGTTTAATAACTTTTGTAATGGTGGAAAGAAATCCAGGTTACCAAAAAAGTTATGGTATTTACCACAGAAAGAAGGAGGTTTGGGAATGCCGAATTTGATGGCATACTATCGGGCATTTCAAATCAGGAATGCTGTGAAGATCTTGGTAAGGGAAAAGGTAATATGGGAGGAAATAGAGATGAGGGACTACAAACATATGGGTAAAATGGTCTTTTTAGGTTGCAAATTGGGAAAGGTAGTGAATAAAAATACTATGATGAAAGGATTAATGAATGTATGGAAGAGGGTAAAGAAAGATTTGGTTCCGAATGCTTCACCCATATTGGAAATATTAGATATGGCGAGTTTTCCACTTAATATAAATGAGGAGATAAAGGAGGTACTGATGAAGAAAGAGGTTATCCTGTTGAAGGACTGGTTTCGGGTATGTAGAGATGAGGCTAGTAGGAAAAAATTGTTTGAGCAATTAAAAATTAATTGGTTTCAGCAATTGAGGATCATTAAATGGAACAGTAAATATATGAGTGAATATGATGTGGAAAAAGAAAAGACGGAATTTGAAGAGCTGATTCTAAAAGTCAGAAAGGGGGATAAAAATATTAAGGGATTAGTTAGTAAATTGTATACAATACTAAATAGGGATGGTGATCCACAAGAGGATTTGAAATTAAGGTGGGAACAAGAATTAAGTATAAAGATGGGAAAGGATATATGGAGAAATAAATGGAAAAAGATTATGAGAACTATGTCGGTTAGAATAAAGGAACATAATTTTAAAATGTTGTGGAGATGGTATCTGACCCCAATGAGGTTACACCAAATGGACAATAAAAACGATAAAATGTGTTGGAGACGCAAGGATACTATTGGAACGTATGAACACATGTGGTGGAGTTGTGAAGTGGTTAAAGATTTTTGGAATAGAATTGAAAAAGAAATTGGAAAATTTTGGGGCAAGATGGTAAAACTGGGATCAGGTATCACTCTGTTAACAAATGTGGAAGGCATTAATTTAAATAAGGATAAGAAAGAGTTATTAAAATAATGATTACAATGGCTAGACAATGTATTGCTAGACATTGGAAAAATGATGTAAACATACAAACTGAAGAGTAGTATAAAGAAATGTGGAATTTAGCCTTGAACGATAAATTGACTTGGGAGATAAAGAAAAAAAGGGATAATTTGAAAGAAAACAGATTTTGGAATATTTGGAAACCTTTTGTGGATCACTCCCTTATGGGGGATGAAAGAAATAGATCTGTACCTGATCAAAGTGGATTTTGGAATTAATAATACTGAGACACTCTGAGCTCTCCAGGGCAATGTAAATAAACACAGGGTGATTTATTATTTAGATTTATATTATTGTATTCCTACCCATAATGGTACTATTTGACTTATTGGAAAATGAGATTTAGAGAGGGTAGTTAAGGTTAGAGAATAAATTTTAAGTAACAAGTCAAGAGTTTTTATTTACAATTATGGTTTTTAGGAACTCGGTAGGTGTATACATCTTTTTTTCTTTTAGTTGTTTTTTCCCTTCTTTTTTTACTGTGTATTTCAATAATTTTTTTTCTTTTTTTAAGTATAATGTTGTATACTTTTGTATTGTGTTTTGTATTTTATATGTATAAAATTTAATAAAAAATTAAAAAAAAAAGATACTGGTACTGATGTACAAAGAACTGTAACGAAATTAATTATATCCTGTGCTTTAGTCTCTTTTAAAATGGCAATTTCAAATCAGGGGAAGAGAGTTTGAAATATAAAATATGGGCCGCATGGTTTAGATGAAACAAAACCTGATGTGTGATAGACATGTCATTCTGTAAGATCATTGGTTGGAATCCCTAAGGGGGAGGGACAAAGGTGGGCCCTGTGGGAGGAGATATAACCCAGAGACCCACGCGCGCACACTGAGACACTCTCGGGAATGCTGTGCTTTTGAGCTACAATCATGTAGCCTACTTAGCCAGAAGGGGGGCCATTGGCTATCCCTTAAAGAAGCAGCTTGCTTTATTTCTTTGTTTGGAAATGCTTCCTGATCTTTTGCTGGACTTTGTTTTGTTCTACGTTTTGTTTTCAATCTATTTCTAAAATACCTGAAGAAGCTTGGAGTGTTTACTTGGCTCACGTTACTTGAATCTACACTAGTTTCACGTGCACCCTTTGTCACCACCTGTATTTAGGTCAGGAGTGACAGGACACACTGATAGGAGAAGCTTGAACTGCTGGGTCTGATCTGGACCAGGGAAGTAGGATCAGTGGCTTCCCTGGTTCAGATCCCAAGTCCTACCTGGGAGTAAGTGGATTGTCATAAGCCCTATATGGCTTGGGACCTTGTTATCTGGTGAATTGACTCTCCCAAAGCAATACCTCCTGGGTGCGGAGACCAGGTTATTGAGAGTGGCCACTCCAAAAGTGGCTAGATGCTCAGATACAGAAGGGCCTTTTCAGTGGTAGCTCCCTCAATGTGGAATGATTTACCAGCAGAAATTTGTCAGGTGGGTTCTCTTAGCATCTTTAAAAACAGCTGCAAACCTATCTGTTTAAGGAGATTTTTGCTGATTCTATCCATTGGTGGTGGGAACCCTTGGAGTATATTTTGGTTTTTAGGTAAAGGTTGCCCTTATTCAAAATCCAGTCATATCCAACTCGTGGGAGCTCATTCCATCGCGCTCAAGTGTTTAAGACGTTGAACTTGACGACTGGAAGGTCAGCTGGTCAAGCCCCAAGTACTGTACAATCGAATGAGTTCCCATCTCTGTCCCAGCTCCTGCCAACCTAGCAGTTGGAAAGCAAGAAATTGCAAGTAGATAAACAGGTATCACTTCGGTGAGAAGGTAAACAGCATTCTGTGCAATCCGGTGTTGAGGCATGCATGCCACATGTCCACGGAAATGTCTGCAGACCCAGATATCACTGGCTCTATGTCTGTAAACAGAGATGAGTAAAGTAGAACCCAAGGCCTTGTATAACCTCACTCACAAGCTGTTTATCCAGCTCCCAGTCCCATTACCAAACCAAATTACTAACACCAAAAAATATGAACTGCCAATACAGGAAGTCTCCAAAAGCGGCAATCTTTCACTTAAATAAAGTGAAGAAGAAGCCCCTCTTATTAACAAGATAACTCGTGTATATATTCCCCATGACTCACCTGTTATACCAGTTAAAGAGCAGCCAATTCATTCCTTCTAGCTGGTACTCTCTCAGCTCGTTGTTATTCTTATAGTCCCGTGACTTCACCAGCTTTTGCCAGGATCCAGAAGCAGGACGCTCCTGAAAGGCAAAACAAAAAGGATGAGAGGTAGTGATGGTGTAAAGACTCAATGTCTTTCAGTCTACTCACTGGTAAAATCTATTATAACTGCTAACCAATTCCTCAATGTGGCAGCTTCACATTCCATAGCACCCCTTAGTTATTATTATTCACCTTTAAAGAAAATGCTCTTACTGCTGGCAGGTATTCCCTACTATGCTACATTTAACGTTCTCAAATATGTCTAATCAACGTAAGAGAAGAGGAAAATTTCCCCTTCACCCTGGAGACAGTATATGCTTTTAGAACTATTAGCTAGCATCTATGTATTATAATATTTTATCTTGATTGTATTGTTGCTAAATGTCTGGCCAGACATCCCGCTATGGTAATCGAGTAGACTGTACAGCCAGCGAATCAACGCCAAATGTTGAGTGGCGGTAAATAACCCGACTCCCTAAAAAGGCCAACAGCTACAGGCGGATGAACCCCTTTAGGTGGGGTAATGGTCCCCTCAGTGAAGGAAATGCCACTGGAAACCATCATATTGAGCCCAACGGCAAAATGAGTGGATGAGGAACTCTGATTCCAAATGGTCGTAGAGGCAGAAGAGGCCGTGCCAGATGGACAGGTTGTGAAGGTGCACCTTGATAATATCCTCAAGGTTGCGGCAATCCATTGCAGTCCCGGTGTTAAATCCTGCATGTCTTATTTCATATGTGCCACAGGAAATGGCTCCATGATCATAATGTGTGGGTCACTTCATAGCAAGCTGGGATCCACCTTAAACAAATTGACTCCAATGGCACTTTTCCTGCTTCAGGAAAAAATGCGTTCTCGGATACGAGTTGCAGCCAACAACGACAATTGTTGCTATGTTTACGTCCTCTACTTCTTTTCTTATATTTAAGCAAAAGGCCCAATTGGCTATTGTGCAATAAAGTGACCTACACTGACTGAGTGTATATTCCACAGTAAGATATATATTTATGTGTACATGTTTGGATAAATGGGAGATAACAAGGGAAAGTTAATAATTTAGAGCTCAACAGCTTCGGCAGCAGGACAAGACTCAGGCAGGAACAGCAGCACATATTCTTAAAAACACAATTGTTTTAAAAACAAACATAGAAATTGGAAGAAGGATGAACAACTTAAAATGCACTCAACAAGCAATGGCAGTATATTCTTAAACAAGTGATCAAGTGACTCAAGCTAATTTCTCCCTAACTCCCTTTGGAAACTTTGCTTACCAAGGATCTGGTTTCAGGTGGGATTTGCAAAGACTCAAATTCTCTGATCTTCCCAGGATCGACATCTTCCTCCAATTCCCAAGTACTTTCCTCATAAGGCAATGAACACCATTTCACCAGGTAGTGAGTGACTTCCTGCATATAAGGAACAATGCAGATAGGTCACAAAGAACAGACAACAGAACCCCTTAGGAAAACTTGCTCTATACAAACACATACAGTGCATAAACCAATGCTCCTAAGAACCTTAAGCAAGCTGAAGCACATAAAAATCTATTGCATGGATAAAGGAAGAGAATTTGGCTGAGGCAACATTTTCGCAAGATTGTTATAAGGTATTAATGTTAGGACAGGTAGCTGAAAATGTCTGAGATGAATATACAAAGCTCTCAAGCTCACTTGCCATCATCCCATATCTACCCACCTGCAGGTCCTAAGGCCTCATGCATAGTACTTACTAGCTTTTTTTTGCCCGGCCCTGCCAGGCAGGTGTGTCTTGTATAGCCCAGCAGAGGGGTGTGTGTGTATACTCAACACAAACACACACACGCAACACAACTCTACACACACACACACACACACACACACACACACACACACACACACACACACACACACACCACAACACAACCTCACACACAATACACACATGCACAACCACACACACATCTCAAACACACACACATCACAACCACACACACTCAATACACACACAATACAACCACACACATAACTAAGCACACACACAATACACACACACTGCACACACAACACAACTAAACACACAATACACACACACACTGCACACACAACACAACTAAACACACAACACAATCATACACACACACACACAATATACACACACGCCATAGCTCCGTGGAGAGAGGAGGTGCTCCCCCCCCGAAGCCTCAGCAACGACGCACACATACTTGCCGAAGCTGTGCAGGGGGAGGAGGGGCTCTCCCTCCCCCCAAAGCCTCGGTGAGGAGGCCGCACCGGGGAAAGGCCCAGCCAGCAAAAGCTAAGTTGGGCGGGGGACAGGGACTGGGGGGTTAGGGGGTAGGGCGGGGGGTGTTGTGCGGCATGGTTCTCAGGCCTGTTCCATCCCCCAGTCCTTCTCCCCCGCCCCACTTATATTTTGGCAGCTTGGCCTTTGGCAGCTTGGCAGGGACGCTCACCGGCCTGCCCTCTCCCCACTACCTCGCCGAAGGCACGGGGGGGGAGGAGGATCTCCACCTCCCCCCCCCCGAAGCTATGGCGAGGCCGCCTCCAGGGCTGCGGAGAGACGATTTTCTCTCCCTGCTACCTTGCTGAAGCCGCGCAGCGGGGAAAAGGCTCCTCTTCCCCCCACCAAGATACAGCGAGGTCAGCGGCAGCAAAAGCTAGTTGTCGGCGCGTTGGTGGTGTTTTTTTTACCGCACATGCCGGCTGCCTCGCCTCATCCGCGCTTGCGCCATTCAGCCTCCTTGGCTGAGGGATGGCGTGGCGTGAAGGAGGCTGGGCCTTGTAGTTTTTTTCTGGCCGCATTCGTGGGGCAGTTGCCCCACTCGCGGCTGCCGGATCCTTGCGGCGATGCTCCAAGGGTGTTCAGGTAAGTGTAGTCGGCTCGGTTCGGGATAGTAGGGATGGGTGTGGATTCCCGGGGCTTGATCACACACCCCAAAAAGCTGAGTGGGCGTGACCACGCTCCACGAAAGCATTTACAACAGCCATAAATGCGCCCATTTCTGCGTTTGCGACAGCCGCAGGTGCCTTCATGCATGTGCGGGCGTGTTTTATGGCTGACGTAAATGCATCCACTTCCACTTTCAGGTGTGGGTGTGGGTGCAATGGGGTGTAGAACAAGCTTTCAGGAAAAAACTTCTTATTCATCAGTAGTAACTCAGTGTTGAACAATCACTGCTATTCAATTCTATTATCTAACACTAGGCTTGCTGAATCAGCAGAACCAACTGTAAATTTCTCAATTTATCACTGTACAGGAAAACCCCAATTTACGGGAAATGTCCATTTCATAACTTTTTCCGTAAATTGTTTTTTCTGTAAAACAAAGCATGATTTCTCATAGGAATGCATTGAAAAATTAAAAAATGGTCCTGGCCGGATCAAATGCAATTTTAAAAAAATTAAAAAAACATCCAAAAAAAAATCCCAACAAATGTGAGACACAACCCTCTCCCACACCCCGATCATCTCACCAGCTGGTGAGCAGCTGGGGTGCAGAAGAGGGGGTGCTATTAGAGCATTTCCCCTTTTTATCCCACACCTCAATTGAGGTGTCGGGGTGTGAGATAAAAAAGGGGGAAAAACAGAGCAAAGGGAACTGACGAAGTGATCTGCCTACCTTTTTGGTGCTGCTGCTTCTTCCTGAGCTGTGTGTCTGGGCATTAGGGGAGCCACCGCCGTTTCTCCAGCCTCCATCGTGTTTCTGGCACTGGGAGACTGTGGGGGGCATATCTGCTACATTCCGCTCTTCGTCCGAGGTCCCGCCGCAACACGCTTTAGCCAGGAAGGCGCATTAGATGAAGACTGCTCTGTACTGCTCTTTGTCCGGGGTCCGTCCACAGCACACTTTAGTCAGGAACGCGCGTTAGACGAAGAGCGGAACAGAGCGATCTTCATCCAACATGTGTTGGCTAAAGCACGCTGTGGAGGAACCTCGGACAAAGAGCAGAACGGAGCAGATATACACACACACACACACACACCAGTCTCCCAGTGCCGGTAGAAGCAGCGGGGACTGTGTAAAAAGCAGCAGAACTGCCGCAATCATCACTGCTGCCACCGTTTCCACAGCCACCATCACTTCTACCAGCCCTGGGAGACTGCCGGGGGGCATATCTGCTCTGTTCCGCTCTTCGTCCAAGGTCCCTCCACAGTGTACTTTACCAGGGAATGCAAGTTGGACGGTGAGCAGAATGGAATGGGTTTTATCCAACGCATGTTCCCAGCAATGGGGACTGTGGAAAAAGCAGAAAAACTGCCGCAATCATCACCTCCGCCACTGCCATGGTAGGTGATGTCTCGCAACTTCCAGTTGTGGGGGTGGGTGGTGCGGGGTGCAATTTTTGATTCTAAAATGGCATGGGGCTGCCATTTTAGACTCTCCCAGATAGAAGGAACTCTGGGGAAATCCATTCCGTAACTCGTTTCCCCCAGGAAATTGGGATGGGATTTCCCCAGGATTTCATTCCGTAAAACGATTTTTCTGTAAAAAGAGGCGTCCGTAAAATGGGTTTTTACAGTACTTTGTTAACATAACTCCTTGTTTTCCACTGTATGATCTATGAGAATGCAGGCAATAGAGACCCATGAAGTACAAGTAAACTATCATGCTGGAAACAACATCTACCTCTCCAGTGTCAGAGTCCTTTGTGTGAGCCACCTCCAAGATTCTATCAACCTCCACGTAGTCTGGGTTGAATATATCTTCATCAGGCTGGCAGAATAGAAAATAAAATCAACAGATATATATAATAAACAATTGAGTCTAGTGGCTCCTCAAAGACTAATGAGTTATATTTGAAATAAGCTTGCTAGACCTATTTGGCAGATTAAAGTCAACTTTGTTCATGAGGTTGATGAATTTTCATGCCATTCAGTAAATGGAGTTCTCCTCAGTTGCTTGGGGGGGGTGGTAATTTGGTACAGCAAAGCATTTAAAATATCTTGTGGCACCTCAAATACTAACAAGGGTTACTTGGTACATGACTTAGTACACTACAGCTCATTTCATTAAACGTTTACAAGTTTCCACACCATTTAGCAAAAAGGCAGAAAAGAAAAAAAAGCAGAACAAGACCACAATTTTACATACAACACCCCACCACCAAACCTATCTGCTTTTTTTCCCCTTCGGACTTGAATCTTAGATTTGTGCAGGTGCATGCATTTAAAATGAAGTACAGATGGTATTTGGAATCTAGAGCTATGCTGACATCTGGATGTGCAACAAGTATGCAAGACTTTGAACACAAGTAATCTAAGGCAGCTTTTGCCTTTTAACTATTATGCCCTCCAGTGAATAGGCACTAGTTCACTTTCAGGTGGAACACACTTGAAACAAGGTTCACACATTTGATTCACTACTACACTGCTTAGCCCATTCCTAAGCCAGAAAAAAGGTACTAGAGGGATTTCGCTGCCACCATGAGGCTGTCCCTCCCCGCCCCCTTCCACCTGGCGGGGAGGATAAAGGGGGCTCCCGAGGCCAGGTGAGCCCCGAAAACGCCGTTCTGCCGCCACCACGAGGCTGTCCCTCCCCGCCCCCTTCCACCTGGTGGGAAGGATAAAGGGGGTTCCCGAAGCCAGGTGAGCCCCGAAGACGTCATTCCGCCGCCACCGCAAGGCTGTCCCTCCCCGCCCCCTTCCACCTGGCTGGGAGGATAAAGGGAGCTCCCAAGGCTAGGTGAGCCCCGAAAATGCCATTCCACCGCCACCGCGAGGCTGTCCCTCCAGGCCCCCTTCCACCTGGCGGGGAGGATAAAGGGGGCTGCTGAGGCCAGGTGAGCCCCGAAGACGCTGCTACCGCCACAAATGCTCCCTGCCTCACCCCAGGACCCACGGCATCGGTCCTGGTGAGTCGAGGCACGTAGGAGCCACCGAAGTCTACCTTCGCGGGCACCTGAGACCCCCCCTCCCCCATGCCGTTGGTAAGAATTTTGGACTTGGTCCTTGGTGGCAGGGGTCCATTGCTCCTGTTACACTTCATCTTCGGTTTTTTGGGGTGATTGGGGTGAGTGCTGGGTGTCATCTGTGTTTTTTCTGTTGGTGGGGCGATTGTTGTTTATTAGATATTATTGTTACTGTATTGCATTGTATTTTATTGTTCTTTCTGTATTATTCAATTTGTTATTTTGTAATGCTTTTGGATACTATGCATTTTTTTTTGCTCTTATACTTTGTATCTGTATTGTATTTATTGATCGTAATAGTATGTATATTGAACTGTTGTAGCCGCTCTGAGTCAGCCTTGGCTTGAGTGGAGCAGGATAAAAATTCAATAAATAAATAATAAATAAATTGAAAAGCTTCTGATATCTGGAAGGAAGTCCACATACACAATCCTTCCTAACGTTTGTTTTTACAAAGAAAAAAGGATCAATAGAAAAAAGAAAATTAACTGAGATTTTCAACTGTCTGCACTAAAACTTTAAATGGGTTGGGTTTTTTTAGCATTGAACCAGAAAACTGTACAAAATTTAATAAACTTGAAGTGTGAAATGCAAGAGGTAATATGCCGTTTACATATTTGTAACAGAAAAACACTAACAAGGATGAACAAATTAATTACTGGTATTTGCAGGACATTTTTAGTTTCTAATTTTTCTAGCATATAGTTTGTTCTACTCCACCTCTGCATCAGTTTGGGACAAAACAAAAACAACCCAGAACTGGCCTGTACTTAAACATACATTTCTTGATGTGCACATTTGCTATATACAGTATTTTGCAGTTTTAACACTTTTTTGTATCTTATCATTCTTAATATAATTTTTAAGTGCAATGTTTCCTAATATAAACATTTTTATAAATATTGTTTTGGAAAAAGGGCCGAAGAAAAAACAATTTCTCAGTAAGCATTAAGAATGGAGAAAAAAAAAGTTTGTGTATGAAAATAACAAAGCATAGATTCTTATCACACTGTGAACTGAAATAATTCTTCCTCATTTTCAGCTAGGGGAACATAGGGGGGAAATGTCCTTAGTAACATCATGACAAAGTGACAGGTCAAATACTCTCAAAACTGATGATCAGACCAGTCTGGAGAGTTCAACTCTTACCTCAGTGAAAATGTGTTTCATCTGGGCCTGCTTATTGCGAAAACGTTTAATCTTCTGGGAAATGCGTGGGTCTTTCTCCAGCTCTTCCATTGTGGCCCATTTACAGTGCAAGTAAGAACTGTGAATTAAGAAAGATCATCATTAGTGGATGTAAAAGTGAGTAATAGGGTGGTAATGACACTGAGCCTCATTAGAAGCAGGGTCTTAAAAGACCTCAGCAGAAACAGAAGGGAAGAAGAGTGCAGATGAACAAAACTTGCAAAACAACCTCTTTTTTGTAGCAAGGTATAAGTGCTATGAAGATAAAGGAAATTCACAACAAAACTATTAACAAGGAATGAGGCTGCAGGCATCCACTCAACGAAGTTGCCCTGTAGATAAAGGCAACCTCCAAAAGCAAGGAAAATGGAGGTAAAAGTGGAACAGGTGCAAGCAACTAGCCATTGCTCCCTAAAAAAAGAGATGTCAATGAGGATGAGGTTAAATGATCTATGTATTCTGGTCAGGCAAAGCACAACAGTAGCACATGGTGAATAAGTAATTGCTATACATACAAATTGCGATATTTTACGAAGAACTCCTCTTGCTCATAAGTTGCTCCTCCAGGGTAAGTCTAAAACAAAAACAAGAGCTCAATGAGTATTAAAAGGACTGTACAGTATTGCATAACAAGTGTGTTCTTTCCTCAAATTGGCTTTTTTCTAAGACAAAAGAGTACAACAAATTTGTTAAGCAGCTTCTAGCTCAATTTTGAATTTTGGAGTCTGTATGAAGGAGGAACATCAGTCAGACTATGTTCTCCTGATAATTTTCTAAGCGAAAAGGGATAATACCACCTAATTATTTATATAGGGGCATATATAAATCTCTTTCTTATTTCCTCATTATCCTTCACTGCTACTCTCCAGGTTCTAATTTCTCTGACGTTTCTGAACTTGTTAGAGGTTCTCCTACAACCTTTCAAGATATTTAGTAATGTTATTGTGTTCCTCTCTTGCAATATACAAAAGCAGTTTAATAAGCTACAATGCTCACTACATCAATTGTTTGCTAGAAGTGAATAAGGACATTTTACAACTTCCTTCATCAGTTTATCTAATTTAGAGCTAACCATGCATTTCTGGACCCTTCTGATTACCTTTGAGTCTTTTAGCACTCCAACATACAGTACTGTATTGCTTTCATTACTAGATGTGAGTTATTCCTGCTTTTTAGTACTTACAAAGGATAACTTTTTCTTTTGTGGTTTTCCCTAGCCTTAGCAAATTAGAACTAGAACTGCTGATATTTCTAAAGATATTAAAAGATTTTATTTTAAGTACTGTTTGCTAATATTTCCCCTAAATTTTAGCAGAATAAATATTAAATTAATTAATACAATTATCTCTAAGATCCCCTGGGAGCCTCCCAAGGTATATTAGATCAGTATCTCTTCTATAGTAGTTTGGGAGAAAACCCGAATGGTCTCTAATAAACCATCTGGTATTCCACTGAATCACTCTCCTTGACAGTAGAAAATACAGTAAAACCCTTACGACGGAGGTTCATTCCAACAGCCTCCGTTGTATCCTGAAAAAATTGTAAACCAAAACATCCATAGGGCTGCACTGAAAAATTTAAAAAATGGTCCTGAATTGATCGTTGTAAACTGGAAAAAAATACATTAAAATTTTGTAAAACAGGATGCATGTTTCCATAGGATTTGCCATTTTAAACTGCAGCAAACTTAAACCGAGGTGGTTGTAACCCCAGGGTTTTACTGTAAAAAGCAAAAATTTGTTCTATTCTACCTTATGGCTTAACTGTTTATTTGTTGTATTGTCAAGTTAGTTATGTTTTTTATTTGTAAGAAGTATTGATTATTTTCATTTTGTATACTTTTGTTAGTTTGTAAGTTTGTATAATTTTGCGAGCTGCCCAGAGTAGTGTCAGGATACAAATCCAATGAAGGATGGAGAAAAGTTAATTGGGATGCCAAGGAATCAATTTTCTCATAGATCTTTTGCAATCTTCAAAAGCTAAAGAAGTTTGTAAATCCAAAAGACGCTTGATCGAATTCATCTTTCTTAATAAATTCTCAACATGGCAAAATTCATCTATTGCTTCTACACTTGAATTTATTTCATTATCACATTCCCTTTTCTGTGAGCTGGATTTGTAGGATACTGAATCGATCTTAGCTCCACCCCATCTATCATTTTTACTTTGTTAACTTGATGGCAAATCAGCTGTTTGAAAAAACTAGCTTTTTTAAAAATGGCAGTCAAACAACATCTGGAGGAACCCAGGTTCTTATATAAGTACTGTAAATAATATATACTGTTTACTAGAACTACCTATAATATTATAATTTAATCTCTAAAGATTTGTCGAAGCATGAAAAGATGCTGCTTAGGGCTCTGAATAAAAAAAACCCACACAAACCACTTACCTCTTTCTTCAACATTCGGGATGCTAGGATTCTCTCAATGATGTTGGCATCATCCTCAGGAGGTTCCTGTGAATCCCAAAAACAAGAAAAGGTCAGCTATCCTGATAATGCAGTGGCATCTTCACTATCTCTGTCCATTGCCAGCCCGACCAGAGGGGTAGAGGCAGCAGCTGCGGAGGGCTAGCGGCCGATAAGAACTGCGCCGCCACCACCGCTCCTGGACCATCCATTGCCCGACCGACCGGAGGGGAAGAGGCAGCAGCTGTGGAGGGCTGGTGGCTGATAAGAACTGCGGCGCCAGCGCCACTCCTGGACTGTCTATTGCCCGCCCGACCGGAGGGGAAGAGGCACCAGCTGTGGAGGGCTGGTGGCTGATAAGAACTGTGGCGCCAGTGCCACTCCTGGACTGTCTATTGCCCGCCCGACCGGAGGGGAAGAGACAGCAATTGTGGCCCGGTTGGAGGGAAGAGGACGCGGCTGCGGAGGTCTGGTGGATACAAGAACTACGACGACGAGACCACCAGACCACCACCCCATCCATCGCCCGCCCTGCCCAGCCGGAGGGGAAGTGGCTATAGTTGTGAAGGGCCAGTAGCCACTTTTGTAATGTTTCTGCAACGTTTTTACAACTTCTTATGATGTACACTGGTGTTTTATTTTACTGTACTGTATTCTATTCTATTTTATTGTATTGTAGTATTAGATTATTGTGATTGTTGTTAACTGCCCTGAGTCACATAGCCGAGTTGGGCAGCATACAAATCCAATAAATAAACAAATCTTGTGAAAAGTCTCTCTCAAAACCCCAAGAAAATCCTCACCTGTGCTTTTATTAAAGCTCAGGAAGATGATGAAACTCCCAATGCTCTGGATTAAATATTCACACATTGATCATATTCACAAAGAATATTAAATAGAAAGCATATGGCTCTCTTCTGTGTGTGGAAGCTGTATTCGCAATCAGAAATTTTACAGGATACCTTAGTTTAGCATTATATCCCAAACTGTAATGTGTCCTCTCTAAGCTAGTGTTTATAACTCAGTGATGGGCAGTCTTGGCCCTCCAGCTGTTCTTGAACTTCAATTCCCAGAGGCCCTGATCAGCAGGAGTGCTGATTTGGGCTTCTGGGAATTGAAGTTCAAGAACAGCTGGAGGGTCAAGACTGCCCATCACTGTTATAACTGATGTACAGACCTTGGCATGTTAAAGGAGAAACATGCTAGAGTCTAGGTTCAGCCACAACACTATGCCTTTCTCGTCTGGCAATTTCCTGCTCACTTCAGCCACATTCAAGAAAGAGAGACCAGGCAGTTTATACGATTGTAGTCACTGCATATATGAAGGTTGCTACAGTTTATGCAGGTTTCCCAGCAAATGCATTTGTACAACACATATTTACAAATATGGGCTTGTCACATCCAACTCTTTTTCTTTCTTTTCTCATAAATTAGGGAAAAAAGCAATGTATGCTTTATTCAGTAAAAAAGAAAATAGAAAAAACCTACGCTTAGAAAAGGGAACTACTGTAGTATACATTTTTCTGTTACAGTATTTCTCTATCTTGTGCTTATAATTTTTAGAAATGTTATACTTTTTACAATTAAAAGTCATGCTTCCAATAATAAATTATACTACTTATGGGTCAGATATAATGCTCCAAAGTATTGGGAAATTTCTAAAAATAGTAAGAGGAAATATTCCTAAATCAAGTCTGATTACATCTATATTTGGGAAATGAAGGCCACAACACTGTACACATTTTCATGGCAATAAAGGTCAGTAGGGTTTACTTCTGAGTACACATGTACCGCTGCACTTTAAAGGACAGAGTTCTGGTCAGTTAACTCAGGAGCAACTGAAGTGCTGTAAATCTCAAGCAGTATGACCAACACTCAGGGAACAAAAGAACCGTCATTAAAATGCCTGGAAAGCTTGAGGTTAATCACCCATGGATTAAGCTTTTGTGTATGAATTCTTCTCTCACTTAAAAATTACCACCAAAAAAATTGTCACTGTATTTTTACAGTATATCACAATGCCTAAAGAATCTTTGTTATGGTAACTGCAACTAGACAAGCTCACTTATTTATGAAAGTTGAGCTGGCAAAGCCCCATAGTTTTGGTCACAGCATCACTGCACATGTTTTAACTTTTTTTCAAAATTTCGCAAATACAGTACCAGTTCACACATTCATACAACTCAGGTGGTTCTTTCATCTCTCCTCTATACAAGTAAGAAACCTTTCACTACATGGATACAACAATGCAGTAACAGCTTCTCCAGTAGCTCAAGCAATACCTCTGCTTGCCAGGCCAAGGTAGATGCAGACAATGCAGAAGCTCGGCCGGCTCCAAGTACAGCAATGGTTTCTCCATCATCATCCACCACCTTGAAATCCAGATCTTCATTGTACTTTCTACGCTTCACCTGGCGCCCAGAACGTCGCTTCTGCATATAATATATAAGATCAGGTAAGATCTTGCACATGCCAATCTAATACAAATGGCAGTATACGTCCCAGAACTCAGCAAGTACTATCCCAATCCTTGGAAAACTAAAGCATTGGGAACTGAACTACCCAATATTTTGTAAGATATAGGCAACCACCCAATAAATACCAAGTTTGATAACTGCACACCAAAATTAAAGTTGATGACTACTCTAAGAAGCCTACCCTCCAGCAACAGATATGAGCCAGGATTCTCAATCTGTGGCTCACAGGCCGGATATGGCCCATGGCACCATTTCATGTGCCCCCCCCACCGCCTCCACTACACCAGGAAGTGCCATGTGGTGGAGGAAGGGCAAAATGGCCATCCGGCCCCCAAAGCTGTCTGAGGGAGCATGACCCCGCCCCCTGGCTTTAAAAGGTTGAGAACTCCTGGATATGACGCTCCATTGGAAAATGATCTACTTCTACAGCACAGATCCATCAATGCTGAAAGGTCTTATAAATCCCAGACAACAAAGCAAGTTATATCCTTTTTAAGTCACACAGCAGGTAAAGAATACACCTTTGTTGGGCAAGAATCTATAATTAGCCTAGGGACTAAAATATTTTTTGGAAGGAACATGACAGTGCCACATGTTAGGTTTTCTAAAAATAAATTGTTATTTGCTGCACATTGTTTTTTGAATGAGATTTGTTAATGCTTTACTTTATGGAGATTTTTTTTAAATTTCCCCCGCAAAAAATAAATTTGACGAAATAGTTCCAAATCCCCCAGAATAACTCCCCCAAGTTTTAGAAGCAATCAGTAAATGTTGCTCAAAAAGGTGTTATGGGTTAGTTTTTTACTTCACAATTTTAACATCAAAACTTCATTTCCTCAAAAAAGTAACAGGCTGCCTGATGTCTTGTTTACTTGGAGAGTATTTACAGCTTGACGGGATTATTTGTAAATACAAATAAATTCCCTGCTCAACTCAGAGTTCACTTTCACATAGTTCTCCTTTACACATGTGAGTCTTTAAAATGTACAGAAATTTTCCTTTGCCATCCCTCTTTGACTTCTACTCAGATCAGAACCTTGATAATCAATAATAATGCATTTAAGACCTAGTTTGTTCACACACATCTGTTTCCTGCTTTCAAACTGCTTTAGTACTCAGCCCTTCTGAATACATACAAGAATGTGTAGAAGGAAATGCTTTGCTTCCCAGTCAAAAGGAAGAGATATAAGATATTAGGAAGGGATATTAAGACCCATTCTTGTATATACAAATAACCACTAGCTGAAACAATTATCAATATCTTGAATATACAAGTGTGAAACTATCTTTGACCCCATCTCAGTGCAGTCTTTACAGCTGTTTTTCAAACTATGCATTAACTTTCTAATCATTTTTGTCCATAAACATGTGAACTCTTTTTTCACGCTTCACCATATAAACACTCACCTGTCCTCTAATATACATGGAAGGTGCCTACAGCACTCCTGAGATTAGGTTTGAACTGGGACAGGGAAAGTGTTGCTCTCCAGAGTTTGCTGTGCTGTAACTTACATCCTGTCCAATAACATCTGGAGGACAACAGCTCCCCCCCCCTTTTTTTTCTTTTTTTTCTTCTTCTAGATTCATCTCATATCTTCACCCGCATGTCAAGATTTCTCACTAGAAAAATGTTTGGAAACAGAGCACCTGACAGCATATTCAGACAGACGCTCTTTCTGTTTTTAAGAGAGGAGATGCACAGATGCTCATCTGCCCCTTAAAAAAATAACACATACACAGGCGAGGTTCTCCAACTTTTTACATCAAAGCATAAGATCTACATCAAAGCATAAGATCTGAAAACATTGCAATCCACATGAAAAAGATCATGTCATACATACACACGTTGTTTCGCAGCCAGTTGGACCCACTACAGTGGCTCAAGTGGCTAAGACGCTGACTGGAAGGCGGAAGGTCAGCAGTTCGATCCCCGAGTACTGCAGGACGGAAAGAGAGCCCCATCTTTGTCCCAGCTCCTGCCAACCTAGCAGTTCGAAAGCAAGAAATTGCAAGTAGATAAATAGGGACCACTACTGTGGGAAGATAACAGCGTTCCGTGCACTCCAGTGTCTAGTCATGCCTGCCACATGACCACGGAAACGTCTGCAGAAGGAGACAGCGCTGGCTCTTCAGCTTGGAAACAGAGATGAGCACTGCACCCTAGAGTCAGATACAACTGGCTTTCGAGCAAGGGAAACCTTTACCTTTACCTTCACAGCCAGTTACGCTTTATGCATTAACCAAATTAAAACCACACTTAAAACTGATAGTTAGCATTTCAGATAAACACATAAAAAACAACCAGAAAAGATAAAATAGTAAGATAATAAAATATGCATTCTCAAATAATGCAATATCAAGTTGTGAATTTAACTTGTAGCAATTGTGAAGCAGGCAATGAGTTCTGTCTTTACGTGTCTCATTTAATGAATTTAGCAGTCCTATCTATACCTATAAAATGGTGCGTTAACCGTTGGAATGTGACAAAGGATGTTTAGCCAGGCCCTACTAGCCCGTAATGAGCCTCCGTTCACTCGCCTGAACCCAGTTCGCAGGTAACTGTTGGGTTGAATTTTGCTTTTGGTTTCTTCTCTTTAAAAACAGAGGTTTTTTTGGGGGGGGATGTTCCCCTCTCTGCTGGGTCCCCTGGCTCTGGAAGGGTTGGGGGGACAGACCCCTTTTGCCCCCCCCCAACCCTACCAAACCCAGGGGATCAGGGAGAGGGGATCGAATACACCCCCCTCTCCCAAACACTCCGTTTTAAAAGAGAAGAAACAGCTTGGTTTCTTCTCTTTAATAACGGGGTGTCCTGGTGGGGGGATACCCTCTCTGCAGGGTTCCCTGGCTCTGGAAGGGTTGGGGGGACAACACACACGCGCGTGTGCCACTCCTGCCTTGCCAGGAATTTTTAATGTGTGTTTTGTTGTTTGGTGTGGTATTGTATGGGTGGTGGTGGTTGTGCACAACCAAAACCACCCCTAACCACCAACACACCTCTTTTTTACATAAATTACCAAAAAAATTATCCCTTACAACACAATTTAAAACAGCCCGGCACCGTCGGGCAATCTCTGCTAGTAATTACATAAAAAAGAAGTTCTTATTACTCCCAGTTGTTAAAGGTTAGAGCTCAAACCTGGATACAGAGAACATTCCTCCACCTTAGGGCATCTTGCCAGGTTGTCGTTTTATTTTCAAGAACTTGGGCTAATTCAACCCACTGCCACGGATCACAGAATACAAAAACAAGACTCTTGAATTGAAATGAATATTGCTTGCCACACCACTGATTTTACCTATAAGTTATGGTCTGAATGGATCCTTTGGGGCTTTCCACAAACACAATTCATTACCAAAAAAAAAAAAGAAATCTCCAGTGGAAAACCAACTACCACTAATGGAACAGTAACTGGCTAAACAGTCCCCATAAAGGTGAAAGTCCCAATCATACCTGACTGTCAGCTGATTCTGTAGACTCCCCAGGGCTCTGCCTAGCCACAGAAAAGAGACTTGGATCCAGCTCTAGACTATCCACTGGAGTGTCACTTTTCCTTTTCCCTTTTTTCTTCTTCTCAACAGGAGTTGGTCCTTGCTCTGTGCTGTAGAAGGAAATGAGTAGCATCAGAAGAACATCAGAATGCTTATCACAGCAAATTGGCTTGGTGTGCAACCAATTTGATTGGTGATCCTGCTTCAAATACCATCCTAAAAACCACCATTTGTGTTCTGAGAGCACAATATCTCTAGAGGAAAACTGTCACGATTCAATGAACCACACTCAGTCTGTATCTACTGAAGGTTCTTCTCCTCCCCATATTTGTACTTCACACAAAAGCCAACTCTATAGCCTTTTGTATATCATTGAAAGCTAGTTCTGAATATTACTTTCCTTCACACATATAAATAATCTGTTATGTGTTAAGGGCGCTACAAAACAAACACAAGATAATATGCGTGTGTGCCTTTAACAAACGCACAAAGCATGTACAGTTTGGTTTCTCATCTATATCTTTGTTTCCAGTAGACAAGAGCCAACATTTTCAAGTTCTTCTTTGCAGCCATTGACACTTGATAAGATATTTTACAGAAATTGGTTTAGCTGCAGCATATACAGGTGAAACTCGGAAAATTAGAATATCATGCAAATGTTCATTCAGTTCAGTAATGGAACTTAAAAGGTGAAACAAATATATGAGATAGAGTCATTGCATGCAAAGCGAGATAGTTCAAGCCTTACTTGTTATAATATTGACGCTTATGGCTTACAGTTTATGAAAACCCCAACCCCCCAATCTCATATACCCCATAATAATCACATAATCTCATGTATGCTGTATGCCATGATCATCACAATTATAACAAATTAAGGCATGACATCTCTCGCTTTGCATGTAGTGAGTCTATCTCATATATTTGTTTCACCTTTTAAGTGAAATGAATGAACATTTGCACAATATTCTAATTTTCCGAGATTCACCTGTATAGCTGACTCAGTATAACCCTGACAAAGTAATCCCATAATGGATGGTTTGCTTTGTTCCTCAAGATGTGAAGGACCTGTTTTTGAGGGGTGTGAGCTTGGTTCATATCAGGTCTAGAATCTGAGTGTTGAGGTTCCATTATTGTGAATTTAAGGTTTTAGGTTTTGTTTTACAAATTGATGGTAACGGAGTAGCTTACAGAGAATGGGTGTCAACAACTTGCAACTATTTTGCCAGATATATAATTTAGTGATGAATCTTATTGCTCAATTCTACATGAGTAAATTGTTTACAAATAGAGCAGGCCTGGGTGTGATGGCCCTCACCAAGGCAGCAAAGGCACTTGGAAATATCATCTTTGAGCAGTATCTTATTATTACAGACATCTCTTAAAAGTGGCCAAAGAAGCCAAAAACGATGGAGGAAGAACATTAATTTTTTTATCTTAGGTAGAGAAGAAACAGGTGGATAACTATGAGGAAGATGAATAACTATATACAAAGATTGAGAATAATCACATGACATTGATGATCATTGAAGAAGGCACTCCCAAAACAGCAAGTTGTCTTAACGCTGCAGTGATAGAAAAAGAACTGAGGGAATCAATGGGTGGGAATTGTGCACACTGAGAATGGTAGTCACAGCCGGAGGCTCCCTCAAAGCTCTGGAACATTCCAAGTTGTTTGTGCATGCACAGAAATTAACCCATTTATGTGAACCACAGTGACCACAAAGATTACTTCAAAAAACCTCAGGACAGTCTCCCCAAAAAAGTTCAAGATATGTTTAGAAACGAGGGAGGTTACACTAAATATTGAATTTGCCTGAAGAAGTCCCCTGTTGCAGGAGCTGCATTGGCTGCCGCTGTGCCTCCGGATGCAATTCAAGGTGCTGGTGATTACCTTTAAAGCGCTACGGGTTACTTAAGAGACCGCCTTACCCCAAGGACATCTGCCTGTCCCACCAGAGCAGATCGGAGGGGCTCCCTAATGGTTCCATCGGCTAGAGGCTCACCTCTCTATCACTAGAAGGAGGGCATTTCGGCATCTGCTCCGGCCCTGTGGAACCTCCTGCCAACTAAGCTGCACCTCCTGGCAGAACTATTGTCCTTTAGAGGTTTCCCTTGCTCGAAAGCCAGTCATATCCGACTCTATGGTTCAGTGCCCATCTGTTTCAAAGAAAAGGTCTAAAAACTTGGCTGGCACAGCAGGTATGGGGTGCTGCTGGTGGGGCAGCCCCCCCCCCGGGTGGGCTGGCTTATATGAAGGCCGTTCAAGTTTTTAGTTTTCAATTTTTAATTTAATGTGTGTTAAATGTTTTTGTGATTTCATTGTTGTGAGGATGTTCTATATCTGAATGTTTTTATGATGATTGTGAGCCGCCTAGGGTTGCTTCGGCTAGGGGGTGGCAATAGGAATCCAATAAATAAATAAATAAATAAAGTTTTGTGTTCTGAAATTTGAGTTTATTTTTGTGTACATATTTCCTATATTTTCTGTAATTATGGATGTGTAATTCTGTTTACGACAGCTGCGAGTGCATTTATGGCAGTGTTTTGTGTATGGTGGACATGTTTTACTTCCGCTTCCAGGAGCAGCACGGGTGGTGTGGGCCAGATGATTTGGTGTAGTGGGCCGGATCCAGCCTGCAGGCTGTAGTTTGGGCACCCCATGGAGTAGACCATACTGTAGAGACTCAACACCGATTGTCAGGAGGTGATTAACTAACCTGACAACCCTGAGGACTAATGACCTTGGGTGGCAAAGTCCAAAGGAAAGGGTGATGGTCCCCAAGTGGATTAAATCCTCCTTGAGTCCATCTTGATGGAAGGCAGATGAGGACTTTGTGTGCCAAAAGGGCTCAGGACCAGATGTACAGGTGTCACGCTACAGTGTGGAAGGCAAATGGAAGGCCACTGCATTATACTGTTCCCAGGACAACTTTCAAGGCTGATCGCCATGAGGATAGCCAATCTATGGAATTGGATATGGCACTTAAAGAAGAAACTATATTATGTATCCAGTGCTTGATTCAAACATGTATTGTGTCCCTTGATGTGGAGCTACTCGCAGTATCGGCCGGCGTCCTGGGGCTCCCCCCTCCCGCCCTCGCCTAGGACTTAAAAGGCGAGGGGTGCCGGGAGGAACATTGCCGCCGCACGCTCGGCCCTGGCGAGGCCGAAGAGGTCCTGCCGGCCACTCCATCGGCCGGCGTCCTGGGGCTCCACCCTCCCCCCCCCCGCATAGGACTTAAAAGGCAAAGGTAAAAGGCAAGGGGTGATGGGAGGAACTTTGCTGCCATGCGCTCGGCCCCGGCGAGGGTGAAGAGATCTTGCCGGCCACTCCATCGGCCGACGTCCTGGGGCTCTGCCCTCCCCCCCCCCGCCTAGGACTTGAAAGGCAAGGGGTGCCGGGAGGAACTTTGCCGCCGCGCGCTCGGCCCCGTCAAGGGCGAAGAGGTCCTGCCGGCCACTCCATCGGCCGGCATCCTGGGGCTCCACCCTCCCCCCCTCGCCTAGGACTTAAAAGCCGAGGGGTGCCGGGAGGAACTTTGCCGCCATGCACCTGGCTCCTGGCGCATCTGGTACTTTGGTAATTTTGTTATATTACGTGATGTTTTCATCCTTTGTGATTCTATTGTAATTATTGATCTATTATTTTGATGTGGTGCTGATATTTGTATTATTTGTATTATTGTTTACTGTCTTGCCTTATACTGTATTTACTTATAACATTGTATTTATTATTATAATTTGAATATTGTATCTTTATGTAAACCCTGTGGGGTGTCCCAGGGTCATTTATATGTTGTTAGCCTCCCTGAGTCGGCCATGTGTTGAGTAGGGCGGGATATAAAATTGAATAAACATAAACATAAACATAAGTTGCTAGCCTACATCTACCAGGACATAACATGTAAAATGATCTAAAGCCTTCTACACTGGCGAGAATCGTATTACTCATGCCTGCCACTAATTAACAATTTGAAGGCAAATGTGATCCGACTACATACCTGTTACTGAAACAGAGGCTCCCAAAATACACTTTAGTAACAAGTCCCCAGGCACTGATTCTGTAGTCACAATTTAACAACCATTACATTCAGGAATGTTAGATATAACTATGATTAGAAATAATTTAGAGGAGATTATACCACGATTAGCAGCCGCTTAAAGAATTTGCAGCAATTGCTTCATTTGCATGAAAGTTTTACTCTGTCACTTCAGAATGAACATTCCTTTGCAATCTATTTTTGGAAATGTGTTATGATGAAATCAGTGAACTTGAATGCAGGTTTCTGAGAGATGAGAACAGGATTGATCAGCTTGTCATAAGCAAGTTGCATACTGACCTAGCTTCAAATCAAAAGGAGCAAAGCAACATGTGACAACCATAAGTTTCAATGAAATAAGTCAATCCCTGGCATGTTTTAAAACTTTTCCCACTTCTTCTTGAACTCATTTCCCCATTATCACTGCACCTGGATGGCCATTCTTGCTTCACAAAGCCTTTTTAAATTTCTTGTTAATACAAGATATTATTTGTAACTGATAAAATCCATTTATTTGGTTTATATAATATTCTTCCAAAGACATCACCACATGCCTATAAAACAGCTGTCTCAATGGTGGCTGGGAATTGTAACTGTAAATCAATATGTGTAGAACAGGAGTTCTCAACCTATTTAAGCTGGGGGACGAGTCAAGCTTCAGGGGCCAGATGGCCATTTTGCCCTTCTTCCACCACATGGCACTTCCTGGTGTGGAGGAGGCGGTGGGGGCCACATGAAATGGCGCTGCAGGCCGCACCCAGCCCATGGGCCACAGGTTGAGAATCCCTGGTATAGAAGGTGTTCCGATAGGGAAGACCAAGTCCTGCCCTATCTTTTCCTGAGTCTAACAAGAAGGCCACAGGGCAAGACAAAACCTGGACATGTAGCACCTTGGAGAGCTCCAAGCAAACAGTTTTGTTTCTAAGAAATCTGCTTCTAAATTGTAGTCTTTTACAAGGGCAGCACTCTCCTAAAGCCCAGTATCATCCCCCTCCTCCATTTCTCAGTTAATTAACTCCAAGCTTGATGATGCACTGATTGGCCAACACAGCTGGAACTATAGGGTTAGCCTGTAGCACATGTTCAGCTATGATGGTGAGGGCTTTATTCTGTATCAAGTGTCTCAGATTCTGGAACTCATGGGCAAAGTGATTTTGTAGGGTTCTCCTTGTCTGATCTGGAGTAAGAGTTTAGGATTCTGCCCAGGCTGCAGATTACAACAATCCCTAGGTTGCCAAATAGCCAAGAGATCTACCGACCTGGCTTTACTGCACAATAAAACTGAAACTAGTGGGATTGTGACCATTCCTGTTGATCCAGCAGAGATTTTTGACTTTTAAAAGCACCCTTCCCCTAAAGAGTTTCAAAAGACTCCCTGAGGAAAAAAGAAGCCCAAGGGGTGTGTGTCTCTGAACCTAAAACAAAAGGATAGGAAGTTTTTAATTAGTGTAAGTTAAATGTTTCCAATGCTAGATCCAAGTTACACCAGACACATTTATGACACAGACACAGTTATGCAACAGGTTTTGGTCCACAATATATATACAAAGACTTGTCTATCAAATCTATCATTAAGTAAGGAGAACATGTTGAAAAGAGACCAGTTCTTGCCTACTGACCAGCTTGTTAATTTAACAAATGAGTTTAGACAGTAAAACAAAAGAAACTTGAGAAATTCAGTCTTCTCGATCATGGTAGAAGAATCATAAATAATTTGGCAGTTTGGTAAAATAAGCTTTGCTCTAGAAGATGCATAGTAATTAATATCAAACAGATAAAAGGGAAAACTAGAAATTACTCCTATTCTGAATCACCGATGAACTGTGGGATCTGGATCCCTCCATTAGCCCACTCTTTTCCCTTCTTTCATTTTCTGCCATATTATGAATGCTGGATGTGTTTCATTTCATTGTACAGTACAATCATATTCATGTACTTTTCCAGTCTCATCCAACCACAGTATTTTACATTCAACAGAACAAAAATAAGCATAACAACACAACTTCCTAGATGAGGACTTCTCAACCTTTTAAAGCCGGGGGCCGGGTCACGCTCCCTCAGACAGCTTCAGGGACCAGACAGCCATTTTGCCCTTCCTCCACCACATGGCACTTCCTGGTGTGGTGGAGGCAGTGGCGGCCATGTGAAATGGTGACGCGGGTCGCAGGTTAAGAATCCCTGTCCTAGATGCTCAGAGAAACACGAAATCTGCTTCTCAGAGGTGTAAACCCATGAAAATGTGGAATGATTTGGATAATGCTATCATATTGTCTGGGCAGCTAAAATAGATTTTCTTCTAACCGGCAAGCACGGAGATGGCAGCTCCATACCACTGCCGTGATGTATGAAGCAAATTTCAAATGAATTCAAGAAGAGAATGTTTTAATTCCATTTGACAAAAACACCAATTAATTTTGTTACATCAATAGAAACACATTTAGGTTGAGAGGGCAGTCACTTAGCTGAGAATAACTATTATTAAGATGCTTAGCGCGAAATGTAAATCCTATGAAATGACAAATACAACTATGCTTCTAGTATATACTCATTCAAATGAGTCCAAAGGCTGAGGATAAGGCAACTTTCACAAACCAAAGGTATTTTTCATTCTGGGCTGTCATCTTTGTGCCAAACCACAAACAGCAGTACAGTTTCTTCTCTATCTATACTTCAGCCCTATTATTATGCTGTCTATAGTGTTATTATTATTTTGTGTTATTATTTTATGTCATCTGACTTTTGTTTGCCTTTACCTTTCTTGGTTGTAAACTATTCGGAGTGGTATATTTACTTGATGGGAAGCATAAAAATGCAATAAATAAATATTTTTATATCGGGGGGGGGCATTCAGTGAAACCCCAAGAAATATTCCCAAAGATTGATAGAAAGGGACCTGTCAATTATATTTAACAATATAGTCAAAACTATAATTTGTATAACTTCTTCAATTCAAGGAATGTTCCATTCAGCGTTCTTTTGGGTAGGCTGTGTTTCATGTGAAAATAAAATAAAGCTACAATAAAATTTTCACAGAGAAGTCTCACAGTATTTAGGATGAGGCAAAACAATGAAAAAACAGCTGTGAAGCAAACAAGCAACCCAGCAAGAAGCAGTCATATTCACCGAGAAGTACCAACCTGGTCTTCTTGAGCTTGGCTTTTGGAGGAGACTCCAAGTTGCCCTTTCTTTCTTTAGGCTCCTTTGGGATTTTGGGTTCCCGTGGCTTCCTGGGTTTCTTGGCCCCTTCCTGTTTGGGCTCCTTGGGCTTTTTAGGCTCCTTGGGCTTTTTGGGTTCTTTTGGTTCCTTAGGCTCTCTCTTTTTCTTTGGTTTTGCCTCTTTTTCACCATCCAGTTCCTGTAGCCCTGGCTCTTTTTTCTTCCGTTTCTTCTTTACCCCAACACCTCCACTTGCATCATCCTGTATCCCATTATGGGAGGTCATCATGGTCTGCATAATTTCCTTGGGTATTTCCACAGGTGCCACATACTGCTGGTCCTTTTGTGCCAGGCTGACACTTTCCAAATCAGAGATTGTCACCAGATCATGTAAATCTTCCTGGTCTGTGCTATCAGCAAAAAAGGACTGTGGCTTGCATTCAAAGGTGATGGAGGCATCAGACATTGGGGAATGACTCAACACTTTAAAATTCGGCAGCTACAAAAGTAAAACAGAAAGAAGCATCATCATATGCATCCATTAAAGTATGTCTAGCTACTGAAGGCTAAGAACCTTTCTTGATAAGCTTGATACTAGTGAGAAGCTTTTTTAGGGAAAATAATTCATAGATCAGGAGTTTTCAACCCTTTTAAGCCGGGGGCTGGATCATTTTATTTATTTATTTATTTATTTGTTTGTTTATTTATTCATTCATTCATTCATTCATTCATTTACGCACGCTTATATACCGCCCACTCAGGTACAACCCAACTCAGGGCGGTTTATATAGCGGACAGTAAATACATAAAAGACACATGATAAAACAAAGTTAAAAGTTAAAAAACCCACCCCTAAAAGGTGCGCAAGAACCGAAGGGACCTTGGGGGAAGGCACACTTCTCTATACCAGCCACCCAACGGTACCCCCATCCCCACCCGCACCCCAAACTTGACCCGCCAGCCAGGTCTTTAGTTCCTTCCTAAAGGGCAACAACTCCGTCTGGAGACGCAGTTCCACAGGCAGGAGGTTCCAAAGGACCAGTGCAGACACGGAGAAGGCCCTCCTCCTTGTGCCAGAGAGGTGAGCCCCCCTGGCTGATGGCACAATTAGAGAGTCCCTCCGGTCCGCTCTGGTTGGATGGACAGACGTCCTTAGGGCAATGCGGTCTCTAAGATACCCTGGCCCACTACCATGTAGGGCTTTAAAGGTCAAAAACCAGCACCTTGAATTGCACCCGGAGACAAACTGGTAACCAATGTAGCCCCCGAAGCAGTGGTGAGGCATGGGCATAACGTCCACACCTCATCACCACCCAGGCCGCGGCATTCTGGACCAGCTGCAGCCTCCAAATGGTCATCAAGGGCAGCCCCATGTAGAGCGCATTACAGTAGTCTAGTCTGGAGGTCTAGTCTGGAGGTGAGTGACCATGAGCAAAGAGTCCCGGTCCAGGAGCGGGCGCAACTGGCGAATCACCCGAAGTTGGGCGAATGCCCTCCTGGCCACAGCCGCCACCTGTTCTTCTAGCAGCAGCCGTGAATCCAAGAGGACCCCCAAGTTGCACACCGGGTTGGTCTGGGGCAAAACAGCCCCATCCAAAACCAAAGATGGTAGCTCCCGGGATAACGCAGGACCCCCTATCCATAGCCACTCAGTCTTTCTAGGATTCAGCTTAAGCCCATTTGCCCCCATCCAGACCCCAACAGCCTCCAGACAGCTGGAAAGGACTTTGACTGCATCAATGGGGTCCCCATGGGCCGAGATGTACAACTGTGTGTCATCCGCGTACTGGTTGTACCGCACCCCGTGGGAATGGATGATCTCACCCAGCGGCTTCATGTAGATGTTAAATAGGAGAGGAGAGAGTACCGAGCCCTGAGGCACCCCATATTTTAGGGGCCTAGGACTCGACCTCTCACTCTCCAACCACACCGACTGGGTCTGGCCCCTCAGAAATGAGGAAAACCAGGACCACACCGTGCCCTGGATCCCCAATCCTCGGAGCTGTTCCAGAAGGATACCGTGGTCAACGGTATCGAAGGCCGCTGAGAGGTCAAGAAGAGCAAGGACGGACGGTCATGCCCTTCAGACTGTTTGTGGGCTGGACTGGTGTTCGCCCCCTACCATTCCCCCCCGACACTGATGCCACCAACCCTCCACCATGCCACCAGCCCGGCCCGCCAACCCTCCCCTCCATGCCGCGCGTGAAGGAAGGGTCCTGACTGTCCTGGTCCACACTTAGCCAGAGTGGCCCCTGGGGAAAACACAGGCAGCTGCATGCATCTGCTGCTTCTACTTCCACTGTCGTCCTTGTCCCTTCCGCCTGGCTTAGCATGTCCCTAATGCCACTCCATAGCAGGGTGGATATTGTAAGCCTTCTTACAACATCTACCCTGGTATGGAGCAGTGTTAGGGACACGCCAAACCAAGCCAAGCCAAGTGGAGGGCACAAGGATGGCTGTGACAGCAGGAGCAAGGGGGTGGGCCGGATGGAATGGTGCTGTGGGCTGGGATCTGGCCCAAGGGCCGCAGGCTGAGAACCTCTGTCTCCTAGATGGTGAGAATGCCCAGGCCAAATTATGGGACTGTGAACAATCAAATGGCAGAAAGTAGAACAAGTATTTTATTTCCATGGGATTCCTGAATAGTTTCTTCCCACCTTTGCAAGTCATGAGGATTCTCTGCATCAGGCAAAGCTGCACAAGGAAATGTGTCCCTACAGAAAGAGTGTGCCTCCAAAAAGAGTGTGTGGAGTCAGTCTTCATAGGGTCATTTTTCCATGCAGCCTTGTGAGTCGCAAGGATTCCTCACAACTCAAAAAGGTGCAGCAGACATGGCCTCAAGTCCAAATATCAACCAGGCTTTGCTTTAGATATGGAACAAAATGAGGTATACAGACATATAACATTCCCCTTTTTGCCAAAAAATAGTCTGTTACTGTACATGAAATTATATGCATGGCAGTGCTCTTATCTTCTCCTGCTGCAAGATTATTTAGAAAATTGATGAATTGATTCCTGAGTCAAAAAGAAAAAGACTCCTGCAAATAAAAGAGTTTGCTCATGAATATCTACTGCTGACCTGATAATCTGCACTTCCAGGCTACTTACTTCAGTGCAGATCAGAGGATAAGAAGGACTAGCATATTTTGTGTTTTTTGGTGGTAGGGGTTACACACACACAACACAAGTACACACACACAATACACACACACTGCACATACAACACAACCAAACACACACTCATTACACACACAGACACAACACAATCAGACACATACACACAATGCACACACACATGCCGTTGCTCTGCAGGGAGTGGAGGGGCTCTCCCTCCTCCTCCCCGGAAGCCTCGGTGAACACACACACACACACACACACACACACACACACACACACACACACACACACACACACACACACACACACACACACACACACACACACACACACACACACAAAACCTTGCCAAAGTTGGGGGGAGGGGATGTCCCTTCCCCCCAATCCTAGGCGACGACTCCCAGAAGGCCATGCCGGGGTGAAAGGGCCAGCCGGCAAAAGGTAAGTGCAGTGGGGGTTAGGGAGTGGGGGGGGCAAGGTGGTGGGGTGGGTGGGTGCCGTGGTTACTGGGGCTGTGCCTCCTCCCCCCACTCCCTAACTTCCACTACACTTACCTTTTGCCGGCTGGGTCTTGCCCCCGGCGCGTTTTTTTTAAGCCGGTGCACCAGCTGCCCCGCCTCCTCCTCGCTTGCGCCCTTCAGCCTCATTGGCTGAGGGGTGGTGCAGCGCGGAGGATGCTGGGCCTTGTAGTTTTTATTTTTTGTTTGCGTTCATGGGCCGGTTGCCCCACTTGCAGCTGGCGGACCCTTGTGGCGATGCTCGGACGGTGTTAAGGTAAGTGCGGGCGGCTCAGTACAGGATAGTAGGGACGGGTGCAGGTGTGCATGCTGGATACCAATGGTTAACGTTCCTTCTTATAGGTAAAGATAGGGAAAAAAGAATACTGTACAGTGCTACCATATAGCACTGTGTGTATTAGAAATGATTTGCACAATACCTTTAGGTAGTAAGAGCAACATTCGAACTTCTGCTATGGTCCCATAAACACAACACAGTAAGTGGCTAAATCAATCTCTCAGAAGTTTGATCTCTATTCAGAAGATTGGGAGCAGTAATCCTCTCTTGATCATCATGTTTATATTAGTTATCATTCCAAAAAGCTGAAGCACTCTAGTTCTTGTACAGTGCAAACCAGCCTGGATTTTAATAATACTGTATTAGGCTTATGGGGAAAAGCCTAATATTATGTTTGACTGTCAATTGTTGATATTTATATGACAGCATGCTACACAAATAAACAGTAACCTTACCAAATTCATATTCCCTATTTTATTCCCTACAAGTTTAAAACATTAGAACCAAATGGTCTTAATTGCGAGCTTGATTTGTTATGTTACCTTTAAGACTGTGATTGTAAGCTACAACATTTACTTGTCACTTCTCTGTCTTCGCTGAATTTGTTACACTTGACTAACTGAATGCTATGCATAAATATCACCTTTCTGAAAAACTGAGTAACGTTGACAAGCACTAGAGAATTCACTTAAGAGAGGCTTGAGATGCGATTTAAGGTATTGTTTCATTACTATGCATTGTTCTCATATTTTACATTATTATGTAATTTAATGTGTGGTTGAACTGATTGTTGATTTTTGCTAACTCTTATGATGTACTCGAGTTTTTGTATTAGATTAATTATAATATTTTTTCATTAATTCTTAGATATCCAGAAGAAATTTTTTGAGAAGCTGGAAAATAACCGGAACAGCTTTGATGATATTGATTATATTGATTTTCTTGTATACAAGATTAAGATTTTTCACACAACTGAGCATTGAATTGCATTTAATTATTTTGTTGAATGACTGATGAAAGGAATCATATTTTTGAGTTATATAGAAGAAACTATTAATATTTTTTTGATTCATCAAGAGACTTTTCAAGAATATTTTTTGAAAATACATAAGAAGCAACTATAAAGAATTATTTTGACTTAACAAGAGACTTATTAAAGAATATTTTTCAATTTTTTGCCTTAGACGGTATATTTTCTTTTTCACTTTTTCAACCGTTTGGCCATTATTCCACTGATATTTATATGACAGCATGCCACACAAATAAGCAGTAACCTTACCAAATTCATATTCTCTATTTTAAAAAAAAGAATAAGGAGCAAGAGAAAGACAATGGCTCCTGACAAAGCAGTGTACCTGCTGACATTTATCTCCCGAAAGTGGCTCCTCAACCAAATCACAACTTGGCCAGAATTCCATTCTGCATCAAAGCCTTCCCAAATCAAAGAATGCCTGCCCAAATGATGTTTTTCTCACAGTTATCCTCACTCTAGCAGAATCTCAATGAATCTATGTTAGCATGCATCCTCAAATGAAGACATCAGCAGGAGAAGTGGAGGAGCGGGAGCACAAATAAACAGACAAAGCTCTGTCATCACCAAGAGGGAGGGAAAAGGTAGGGATGGATGATCCATAGCCACAGTAGTCTATTGCCTAAAGGAGTGATGGCAAACATTTTAGAGACTCAGAGCCCAAACAGAAGGGTGAGGTGAACTCTTTGCTGGGGGGAGGGAGGAAGCGCTCCCATTTGGCTGCTGGGCAGAGGGGCGGGGTGAACTATGTGGTGGGGGAGGGAGGAAGCACTCTCATTGGGCTGCTGGGCAAAGGGGTGGGGCAAACTCTGTGCTAGGGGAGGGAGGAAGTGCTCCCATTGGGCTGCTGGACAGAGGGGCGGGGCAAACTCTCTGTCCTGGGGGAGGAAGTGCTCCCATTGGGCTACTGGGCAGAGGGACAGGGCAAATGCTGTTCTGGGGTGACAGCATGTGTGACAACAGAGAGGGCTGGGAGTACCCTGCCTGGCACGTATGCATAGGTTTCCCACCAATGGCCTAAAGGGTCAAAATGACCCTTGACCTAATAGAAAAGTCCTTGGCAAATTATTAGTTCAGGACCTACAAGAGAAATCTGCCCTTTCTGCAACAACCTCGGGAGGAGGGAAAGGTGGCCATCATTTTGTTCCAGATTCATCTTCTGGTTACTTCAGCTTCACTCTGAGCTACCATAGAGCTTCTGACAAATCAAGTCAAGGAAATACTGTATACTCCTCAACATAAAAATATTCACCAACAACCAATGCTACCTCCCAGTCTACCACTTGTAAACCTGCCAAAAAAAATATGTAGCCACATGAAAGCCTAGTTGGATATCTGCAATCCATCAGATATTTTTAAAAGTGTGGCTGGCCAAAAACTATTTTACAGCAGCATGCCACAGACTCGTTCCTCACATGCTTCCATGTATAGGGTAAATAGAATTAAGTGGTAAAAGTTATTTTCAAAGAGAGTCCAAGTGCAAAACAGTGCACTGAACTGGACGTCTATATAGTTCAAGAACTTTAGGGGGGAACTCAAGAATACCAGCTGGATTTTTGACAACTCTGTTTTAAAAGTATTTTTTGTGGAAAATCCATGTGTAATTTCATATTCAATGTATCATTTTCTGTGTATTATATTCTTCCAGGAGAACTGCTCCAAAAATATATCCTTGGAACATAACAGTATGTCAGAGAAGCTTAGAGAGCATTTCATTGCAGCAAGACACAGCTGCCAATTTCAGAACTGAAAAAGTCTCCTTTGGCACCTAACACAGATCATCACCACCTGTAGTTTAAAAAAAAACCTAGGAAACGTAATCCGGGTGTTCCACCTTCTTATTCTTAAACCAATAAAAATTTCCATTACACGTTTCTGAAGTAGGATTTCACCAAAAAAAAGTCAAATGATAAAACATAGCTCCACTCGCCCAAATATCATGCACTCTTGATGAAAACAGGTCAATTTTGCTGTTATGCAAGGAGCTTAAAAAAGCATTAATCACAATAAACAATACAAGCAGTAAAGTAGCATATTAACTAGGTAATGAATTATCTTGATGTACATATATATGAACTATAGAAATGCATTTTCATGGAAATATATATACACTGCTATTGACATATTTACATGTTTGTAAAATGCTAGAGTAGAACACTCCTATCTCTTATTTATGGCAAACATATTTACAACCAATAGCTTACCCTTTCATTTTTAGAACCAAAGTTATTTCCGTGTCATAATTATTTATTATGCGTCCTTGCCTCCATTTGCTGTGTCTAAGGTGCGTACGGACGTTAACCAGAATAGGCTAGGTATGAACTTTATATAGTAATTCTGTGCTACACAGGTGTGGTGCTTGTAGCGTGAATCCTGACTCTCCTAAATGGGCTAGTCAAAACCTAGTACCAACTGAAATGATGACTAACAAAATTTTATAAAAATTATGATAGTTCTAGTTCTTGATTAAGCCCCTTGGGGTACATTGTATCGAATAAATGGATGTAAAAAGCCTCTCGTTGCATCAACCTTTTATTTACATCAATTTTCTCATATGGTTTCGGTCTGACTGCCTCCAGCACTATAAATCTAAAGTCGTTCTCAGTATGAGCCTGTTCCATATAATGGCTGAGTAAAGGGGCTTCAGTCACCTGCCCTCGAATTTTACTGCGGTGCTCCAATATTCGAACTTTCAAAGATCGATTGGTAAGCCCAATGTAGTGCTTGCAACATGGACATTCCCATAAATAGACCACGTGTTTTGAGGAACAATTTGTGAGGGAGTTAAGGGTAAAAGAATAATTCCTTTCAGGGATGGGGACCTCTTTGGTCTCCCAACAAAATTGGCACACCACACAGGAGTGGCATCTGAAGTGACCTGTGGGAAGTTTCTTATCCAAGACCGTATGTGCTCTTGCTGTATGGTCCGAACATAGCAGTAAATTATTAATGGATTTGGTTTTTCTAAAACCCAAAACTGGCCTGGCACCACAGCCTGGCAACTCGTTGACCAAATGCCAATGTTTGTTAATAATTCTTTTAATTTGTGTGGCGGCTGGTGAAAATTCAAAAGAACATCTGATGATGTTATCGCCGCTACCACCACCCGTGTTTTTCGCTCAAAAAGGTTGGTTCTGGGAATGTCATTAATTTTTTGGAGGGCTGCATTGGTAATGTGTTCCAGATATCCCCTCTGAGTGACTTTACGTTGAATGGTACGAGCAGCCTGGATGAAGTCAACTGGCAAAGTAGAATTTCTTTTTGCTCTAGCAAAAATAAATAAGAGATAGGAGTCTTCTACTCTAGCATTTTATAAACATGTAAATATGTCAATAGCAGTGTATATATATTTCCATGAAAATGCATTTCTATAGTTCATATATATGTACATCAAGATAATTCATTACCTTGTTAATATGCTGCTTTACTGCTTGTATTGTTTATTGTGATTAATGCTTTTTTAAGCTCCTTGCGTGGTATTTTAATTCTTGTTTTGTAACCTCTTTTATGTAGATTTCCTGAGGAAGGAACGAAAGTTCGGAAAAGTCAAATTAACTAGTATTGACTTCAAAATATTTTTGTTATGCTGTTTTAGTGAATTAATCTTGAAGAGTTTTAGCAACGCCCGTAGTGGAATTATTTTTGTTTATTTTTATGAAGTAAAAGTACACGTGAAAGCCTGATCCTGAAGAGTCTTAGCAACGCCCATAGTGGAATTATTTTTATTTATTTTCATGACATATAAGTATAAGTAAAGAACAAATCACATAAAATCAGGACTTTAGAGTATTATTTTTGACATTCTTCGTCTCAAACGGTTAATTACTTTCCATTGGATATACACCGTTTAGCCAACTTTCTCTACAATTTTGCTATTAAACACATGAATTAAAATGCATACTGTACAGTTACCAATAACCAAGTAACCCCACGGGTATCATTAACCAATCCACAAAGTTTTCAGAATACCCATGATTATAGTCCATACTGCTCATAACCAGGAGAAAAATCTAATCACTGTGATAATCACTTCTATAGTGTAATCCTAGCACATCTGTCTGCACGTAAGTCACACTGAGTCAAATGACAGGTACAGCAGGAAAGCACCAGGTGCAGAGCAGTAACCTACCTGAGGCTTATTTTGAGGCAATCTCCGTAGTTGATTGTGTTCCCACTGTAGTACCTGCTGCAGAAGGAGATCAGCCAACATGGTCCTCTAAGAAAGCCTGCCAATTTGAGGGGCTCCTCAAAGCAAGGTACTGCAAGTACTCCAGCTCTAGAGATTGCCCCTTCTTGTTGTTGTTGTTCTGCCATATCTGAATCCAAATACTGGTGATCCTCATAGTGATCAGCCATGAAGACTGTCCTAAGAATATAATACAGTGGCCTTCCATCCATCTCACAGCATGACACCCATACCACTGATCCAGTTCGACGAGTCACTTTCTGGTCCTGAGCCCTTTGGTACACAAAGTCCTCATTGGTCCCAGGCCAGTATTGATGAAGCTGCTGCCCTCCATCAAGATGGTTTCAAGTGGGATTTAATCCACTTGGGAACAATCACCCTTCCCTGTGGACTTCGGCACTGAAACCATTAGTCCTCAGGGTGGTCAAGTTAGTTAACCACCGCCTGATACTTGGCGTTTAGTTGCTAGCAGTAAGGTCTATTCCCGTGATGGTGAACCTTGGCACTCCAGCTGTTCTTGGACTTCAATTCCCAGAAGCCCAAGTCCCTGTGAATCCACACAAATGGGTTTACTGCACATGTTTTTAGACTTCAATTCCCAGAAGCCCAAGTCTCTGTGAATCCACATGAATAGGTTTACTATGCGTACATGCACCTGGAGTACCAATGTTCACCATCACGGGTCTATTCTATTACCATAGCAGGATAACCTGGCCAGACATTGGGTAGCACGATAACCTGGCCAGAGTTTGCCCCTATACTACTGCAATGAAGGGGAGGAAGCAATGAGAAGGCAGTAGTGACAGGAAGAGAGATGGTACAGTGTCTTATCCTGCCCCAGTAATACAGGCTATAATATTTATTAAAAAGACCCATGGCCATTCTACCATGCGTGAAACAAATATCATTACTCTTCTTCCTAATCCTGTTACACACCATAAGATCCTTAATTGACTAAAGCCAATACATTGTGATGTCTAAAGTACCACTCTACATTAGGGAAATCAAGCCTCCTTTCAGCATGAAACAACACAGGATGGTCATGAGCCAATCATTCTCTCTATATTAAAACTATCTTGCGTAATTATTGCAATAGTAAAAGAAACAGTCCTCTTCATGTTATCTTGAACTCTTTGGAGGACAAAACAGATTACTGTATAAACATAAGTGAAACATTAGGGTTATCTTGTTTGGGAAAACTATATCACCTGTATGAATGATATATTAATAATCAGCGTATTGGAAAAAAAGCATAGGATACAACAAACTTTGGATAGTTATACAAGCCACTTTAGTAATATGTGATTTAAAGTTTCCTTGTTTTGAAACTGATGAGTGTAACAAGTGTGTAGCATACGAAAAACAGATATTGTGGGAAGACAAATAATAAACAGTAACAAAGACCTTGTGTGAAGGGAAGAAGGAAGAAGTGTGTTAACCTGAAGCTTTGCCCTTTCCTGTTATTAAAAGAAACAGGACTAGACCATGTTGATCATTTTACCATTCACAAGAAACATATAGCAAAAGGATGTAGAATAGAAGAGAGATTCATTAGGAAAAGCAAACAAACAAAAAACAACAGGTAGGTCTAGAGCAGTAGTTCTAAACATGAGGCTCAGGCACCACAGGGGGGCTTCAATTCCCGGAAACCTAAGTCAGTAAATTGGCTGACCAGTGCTTCTGGAAATTCAAGTCCCAAAACCAAAGGTTGGGAAACTGGTTTAGAACAAATAATTTACTAGGCTGCCCTTCAAAATCAAGGGGACAGAGTTTCATCAATGAAATAAAGGTAGTAAAAACAAAATCAAGGCACTATATTATACATATTTGGATTTTGATACATACCAAAAAGCTCAGTGTTATTTCATGATCTAAACTACCATCAGTACAAGTCACACAAGAACAATCAACAATAACTAAAGGAAAAGAAGATATTTTATTCATATTTACATCCTTCTTTTATGGTTTATGCTCTGGTAATAACTTACACTTCAGAGTAACTATGTGAGTAGTCAAGTCAAATTACCAATCCTTCATAAAGGGCTGATTGTACTCCCAGGTGCACACACAGGAACACAACCAAGCAGGGCATCTCATCAACCAAAGGACAAGGTTCCTACACCTTTAAGTATTATGCAGAAGAAACTTCAGAAGCTACTGCTCTTTTTGCAAGCTACATCTGTTGAAAATTTGGCATCCTCACAACTATTAAATGTACACAAGCTTTGTCCTCCTTTTCTTGATATCGACTTACAATCTTATAGTCATTTGACACTGCAGCAACCTATACTTGCATACTCTGGTTTCTCTTAAGATCATATAAATCTTTCACCTTTTACTACAAACTATTTGAAATAACAGAAATGGTAGCTGTTCTACTTCAAAAGCAAAAATTATTTGCTGAATTTCAAGGGAGGCAAGAGAAGTCAAAGGAATTGTCTCCCACAGGCAAGCAACCTGGCATAATTACTTTTTAACATTTACACAAATGATCAACCAACCTTCCCATATACCAAGAATTTCACCTATAACTGAGCACAAAACTGAATTTCACCTATAACTGAGCACAAAACTAACCTCTGCTTTAGAAGATCTTTTCTCATATTTTAAAAACAACCAGCTGAAACCAAACCCTTTGAAAACACTGGTCTGGGCATTCCAGTTAAATAAAGAATAAGTAGAGAGGAAGCAGGGACTGCAGTGGCTCAAGTGGTTAAGACGCTGAACTCGCTGACTGAAAGGTCAGAGTTCAATTCCCAGGTACTACATGACGGAATGAGCTCCACCAACCTAGCAGTTCGAAAGCAAGAAATTGCAAGTAGATAAATAGGCACCACTTCAGTGGGAAGGTAAACAGCGTTCAGTGCACTCCGGTGTTGAGGCATGCCTGCCACATATCCATGGAAACGTCTGCAGATGCAGACAGATGCAGACAGCGTTGGCTCTTTGGCTATAAACAGAGATGAGCACTGAACTCTAGAGTCAGATACGACTGGCTTTCAAGCAAGGGTGACCTTTACCTAGAGAGGAAGTTCCATGTTAGCTGGGAAAGCAAGATTTTGGAACACTGTTTTGCCCCAAACTGTTTGGGTGTTACTTTGAACCCTGACATACAAAAAAAAAATCTAACCACCAAACAGACAAGTGCCACCAGAAATAACATATCTAGGAAACTGGCTAGATTAGACTGGGCTGCTACTTCCACAAACAATAAGAACAACAGCTGTTTGTGCTACTCCACAGCAGAGTATGCGAGTACCATAGGTACAGATCAGCACATGTCAAACAAGTGGATGTAGCTCTTAATGAATCAAGTAAGATTATTACTGGCTCCTTGAAACCTACTCCCGCCAAAAAGTTTATTACTGTATTTGGTTGACGTTGCCACTCTAGAAGTATGTTGAATGATGTCAGCAAATAATGAAAATATTTACCGTATTTTTCGCCGTATAAGACGCACTTTTTCTTCCCCAAAACTGGGGGGGAAAAGTTGGTGCGTCTTATACGGCAAATATACGGCAGCCGCGCTCTCCCCGCCCCCACCATCGGCGGGGAGATAAAGGGAGCCGCGCCGCGCGAAGCCGTCCCTCCCCGCCCCCTGCCACCGGGCGGGGAGGTTAAAAGGGCTCCCTGGCCGAGGGAGCCGCCGCCGCCGCCGCGCCGCGCCGCGCGAAGCCGTCCCTCCCCGCCCCCTGCCATCGGGCGGGGAGGTTAAAATGGCTCCCTGGCCGAGGGAGCCGAAGCCGCCACCGCCGCCGCCCGCCGCGCGAAGCCGTCCCTCCCCACCCCCTGCCACCGGGCGGGGAGGTTAAAAGGGCTCTCTGGCCGAGGGAGCCAAAGCCGCCGCCGCCGCCGCCGCGCCAAGCCGTCCCTCCCCGCCCCCTGCCACCGGGCGGGGAGGTTAAAAGGGCTCCCTGGCCGAGGGAGCCGAAGCAGCTGCCGCCGCCGCCGCCACGCTGCACCGCGCGAAGCCGTCCCTCCCCGCCCCCTGCCACCGGGCGGGGAGGTTAAAAGGGCTCCCTGGCCGAGGGAGCCGAAGCCGCCGCCGCCGCCGCCACGCCACGCCGCGCGAAGCCGTCCCTCCCCGCTCCCTGCCACCAGGCGGGGAGGTTAAAAGGGCTCCCTGGCTGAGGGAGCCGAAGCCGCCGCCGCCGCGCCGCGCCGCGCCGCGCCGCGCCGCGCCGCGCGAAGCCGTCCCTCCCCGCCCCCTGCAACCGGACGGGGAGGTTAAAAGGGCTCCCTGGCCGAGGGAGCCGAAGCCGCCACCGCGCCGCGCCAAGCCGTCCCTCCCTGCCCCCTGCCACCGGACGGGGAGGTTAAAAGGGCTCCCTGGCCGAGGGAGCCGAAGCCGCCGCCGCGCCGCGCCGCGCGAAGCCGTCCCTCCCCGCTCCCTGCCACCGGGCGGGGAGGTTAAAAGGGCTCCCTGGCCGAGGGAGCCGAAGCCGCCGCCGCTGCGCCGCGCGAAGCCATCCCTCCCCGCCCCCTGCCACCGGGTGGGGAGGTTAAAAGGGCTCCCTGGCCGAGGGAGCCGCCGCCGCCGCGCCGCGCGAAGCCGTCCCTCCCCGCCCCCTGCCACCGGGCGGGGAGGTTAAAATGGCTCCCTGGCCGAGGAGCCGAAGCCGCCACCGCCGCCGCGCCGCGCGAAGCCGTCCCTCCCCACCCCCTGCCACCGGGCGGGGAGGTTAAAAGGGCTCCCTGGCCGAGGGAGCCGAAGCCGCCGCCGCCGCGCGAAGCTGTCCCTCCCCGCCCCCTGCCACCGGGCGGGGAGGTTAAAATGGCTCCCTGGCTGAGGGAGCCGAAGCCGCCGCCGCCGCGCCACGCCGCGCGAAGCCGTCCCTCCCCGCTCCCTGCCACCGGGCGGGGAGGTTAAAAGGGCTCCCTGGCCGAGGGAGCCGAAGCAGCTGCCGCCGCCGCCGCCACGCCGCGCCGCGCAAAGCCGTCCCTCCCCGCCCCCTGCCACCGGGCGGGGAGGTTAAAAGGGCTCCCTGGCCGAGAGAGCCGAAGCCGCCGCCACGCCACGCCGCGCGAAGCCGTCCCTCCCCGCCCCCTGCCACCGGGCGGGGAGGTTAAAAGCGCTCCCTGGCCGAGGGAGCCGAAGCCGCCGCCGCCGCCGCGCCGCGCCGCACCGCGCAAAGCCGTCCCTCCCCGCCCCCTGCCACCGGGCGAGGAGGTTAAAATGGCTCCCTGGCCGAGGGAGCCGAAGCCGCCGCCACCGCACCGCGCCGCACGAAGCCGTCCCTCCCCGCCCCCTGCCACCGGGCGGGGAGGTTAAAAGGGCTCCCTGGCCGAGGGAGCCGAAGCCGCCGCCGCCGCCGCGCCGCGCCACGCGAAGCCGTCCTTCCCCGCCCCCTGCCACCGGGCGAGGAGGTTAAAATGGCTCCCTGGCCGAGGGAGCCGAAGCCACCGCCGCCGCCGCCGCCGCGCCACGCGAAGCCGTCCCTCCCCGCCCCCTGCCACTGGGCAAGGAGGTTAAAATGGCTCCCCGCCCGGTGGCAGGGGGCGGGGAGGGATGGCTTCGCGCGGCGGCAGCGTCTTCGGCTCCCTCGGCCAGGGAGCCCTTTTAACCTCCCCGCCCGGTGGCAGGGGGCAGGGAGGGATGGCTTCGCGCGGCGCGGCGGCGGTGGCTTCGGCTCCCACGGCCAGGGAGCCATTTTAACCACCTCGCCCGGTGGCAGGGGGCGGGGAGGGACGGCTTCGCGCGGCGGCAGCGGCTCCCTCGGCCAGGGAGTTATTTTAACCTCCTCGCCCGGTGGCAGGGGGCGGGGAGGGACAGCTTCGCGCGGCGGCGGCGGCGGCGGCTCCCTCGGCCAGGGAGCCATTTTAACCTCCTCGCCCGGTGGCAGGGGGCAGGGAGGGACGGCTTCGGCTCCCTCGGCCAGGGAGCCATTTTAACCTCCCCGCCCGGTGGCAGGGGGCGGGGAGGGACGGCTTCGCGCGGCGCAGCGGCGGCTCCCTCGGCCAGGGAGCCCTTTTAACCTCCCCGCCCGGTGGCAGGGGGCGGGGAGGGACGCCCCCACCATCGGCGGGGAGATAAATGGAGCCTTCCGTGGCCCGGGAGGCTCCGAAGACGCCGCTGCTGCGAAGCATCGTGCCCTCCCGGACCTTTGTTCCTCTTGGAGGTTGACTAGGGCAGGTACGTAGTTTTTGACTTTGAGTATTTTTGTGGTGGCTTTATTGTACCTGGACATGTGGGGTTTCTGAAAAGATGTGTTTTTTTTCTTCCCTTTTAGTACAGTATTTGGTTCAGAATCTTTTTTTTCTAGATTTTCCTCCTTTAAAATTGGTTGCGTCTTATATGCCGGAGCGTCTTATAGGGCGAAAAATACGGTAGGCAATACAGCACCAAACACATCCACTTCATTGACAGTAAACCCCTTGTTATTGGCTAAAATTGAGGAAAGGTTTACTACATACCTCTCTGATATGTTTGCACAGGTTAAAATGGGTACATCAAAAATTTCAGAAATGGTAGTAGACTATTTACTATTTCTGACTGTGTATAATGCATAAGATAATGGACAAGGTCCTATTACTTACCCTGGTCTCTTATACTATTCTTTCCCATTTTCTACCTCCTTGTTTTCTCTGCTGTGCATCTCTCATTTTGTATATCAGAAAGCAAAATAAAAACACTGCAGCACTTTTGTACTAAGAGACAGCGACAAGAATCAAACTTATGGCTGTCTGCAGCCTTCAGTATTTGTGAAGCCTCTTGTGAATATGCATCATGTGCTGTAAATATATGACATGTAGCACAACAATCTATGTTCTATTAAAAGCCCAGCACACAGCCATCATAAAAACTCAGTGGATTATAATACAAATGCAGCTCCCCCGGTGGCTTAGTTAAGACGCTGAGCTTGGAGACTGGAAGGTTGGGTTTCGATACCCGAGGGCTGCACTTGGGGACATGAAAGGAGCCCCATTCAGGGGTCACCTGAGCAGAGTTTCTCCAGCAAACTTGTTTTCAACCCAGACTAATCTCTGACACAAAATTATTGTTAATACAAATATTGTACAATTTACTGGCTCGGTAAATGCTCTTACGATAAAGAAAAAATACTATCTGTTAAAAGACAAAAAACAGTAACATTGCATCATTATTTGACTGAATTATGAGAGGAACAAAGTCCAGTTTCCAAACTTTAAAACAAAAAATTTTGAACATAGTGTAACATATATAAATAGAGGCTACTGCCCAAGTCATACTACAACGCCTCACATGAATGAATCCGAGCTAGCTAATTATCCTGCTGGATTTAAAGTTTTGCAAATGATTTGTAATCTATAGATTTTAAACTTCTTTACCACCATCTACATACCCAGACATGCCAAGCAACAAAACTTGTGGCCTACAAATGGAAAAGAACCGCAAAATCAGCAAACTGTGTGAAAAGGATTGATGGAATAAATGAAAAGGCTATGCCAGTGATGATGAACCTTGGCACTCCAGCTGCTCTTGAACTTCAATTCCCAGAAGCCCAAGTCCCTGTGAATCCACATGAATGGGCTTACTGCATAGCACTCCAGCTGTTCTTGAACTTCAATTCACAGAAGCCCAAGTACCTCCCTGTGAAACCACATGAATGGTTTTACTGAACGTACACGTAGTAAACCCATTCATGTGGATTCACAAGGACTTGGGCTTCTGGGAATTGAAGTTCAAGAACAGCTGGAGAGCCAAAGTTCACCATCATGGGGCTATGCTATTAAACAGCTGTTTTTGCCAGAACATACAAAAGTTGGATAACTAGAAATAGCCAAGAATATTTTGCTCCCTTGAAACCAGACAGAGTTGGGAGACTGGGCTACCTATAATAAAAAATAAAGAAATCTTAGAAAAATAATCATCAGCAAGGAAAGAATGAAATTTTAATTGTTTAGTTCCTTTGTGCTGCAAACCCAGCTCAACAAAAGGAGAAGGGTGGTGGTCAATGTTGCTTTAAGACTATTTCAAAGAAAGCTTAGAACAGATTTATTCCTTTATAAGAAGCTCACTTTAAATGCCCCCCATTTAAAAAGAAGGAAGACCACGAATCAGTTTAGAGCACGTTTTATCTCTATGCTTCCAAAACCTATCTCATCCAGGGAAGTGGGAGACTACCACATATCAAAACAGAGTATTCCTTTTTCTCACTTAGGCCACAGTCTCATTTGCCCTGCACACATAAAGGAAACACAGCAGCCAAAGCTTCATCTATCTCTCAAGTACACTCAGGTTTTGAGCAACACCCACATATCAAAAGCAGCAGAAGCAGAACTAGCAAGTAAAAAGAATATATAAAAAAAGTTCTTTTGCAAATTTTTCTCATGTTCAAGGCTGAAGGATTAGTTCAGTACTTGTATTTTCGGCTGTTTTAATTGATTAGTAAAGGTAAAGGTTTCCCTTGCTCGAAAGCCAGTCGCATCCGACTCTAGGGTGCAGTGCTCATCTCTGTTTCAAAGCCAAAGAGCCAGCGCTGTCTACTGCTGCAGACGTTTCCGTGGTCATGTGGCAGGCATGACTAGACACCAAAGCGCACGGAACGCTGTTACCTTCCCACCTAAGTGGTCCCTCTTTATCTACTTGCAATTTCTTGCTTTCAAACTGCTAGGTTGATTAGTTAAATTTAAATCCAGGTATCAGCAACAGAAATTTTCATTCATATAATCCAATATCCTTAAATCAAAGCAGAGATAATGGAATTAGTCTTATGAACCTCACTTGACTATACAAGGCACAATTTGTTGCAAAGGAAAATGATGACTAACCTGCTTTTCTTTCTTCTGTATTTTCATTATCATCAATTTTTGGATGTGTATTTCTTCTACAAAACACAAAAGAAACAGATCAGAAAAGGTGTTTAAAAAATAGAAAAGGTGTTTTAAAAAACACACAAAGACCATCATGAAGTGTTCTGAAACATTAGGGATTTCAGGAGGGGCATTTTCAAAAAGTATCTCAAATCTAAATATCAAGAGTCCTTTGACACCCAAAAACAAATACTGTACTGTAAATCTATGATGGCTTGAGTTTTTGTTTGTTTGTTTGTTTGTTTAAACAAACAAGGGACTGTGGTGGCTCAGTGGTTAAGATGCTGAACTTCACAACTGAAAGGTCAGCAGGTTGGCATTTTGAGACCCGTGTGCTGCACAACGGAGTGAGCTTCCGTCTCTGTCCCAGCTCCTGCCAACCTAGCAATTTGAAAGCAAGAAATTGCAAGTAGATAAATAGGGACCACTTTGGTGGGAAGGTAAACAGCGTTCCATGCACACTGGTGTCTAGGCATTCCTGCCACATGTCCATGGAAATGTCTGCAGACGCAGACAGTGCTGGCTCTTTGGCTATAAAAAGAGATGAGCACTGAACCCTACAGTCGATACGACTGGCTTTCAAGCAAGGGCAACCTTTATCTTTACCTTGTTTAAAGCCTTTTGTTATATTTTAGGAAAGGGACAAGGAACATGTGGCCCTCCAAAGTCAACTTTCACTTCAACTGCAACTCCACCATCCCTCAGCATCCCTATGCTATACTACACTGCTTTTTCTTTCCTACCCTTGTTCCTAGAAAGAACCAAGACTGCTTAAATCATTAAAGAGAATCAATATTGACAGGATCCTAGCCAACCTATCTATCTATCTATCTATATCTAAAAAGGTGTTGTGTTGTATGTTCTTCATACAAATCAACATCACGCAACACATCGCACTGGCAACTGCGCACACGCCTACCTGGAACGTCTGGGATGGCCAGTGGGGGGGCCAGCAGCCCATTTTGGGGTTTGTCACCCCAAAAATGGCCTGCAAAGGACCCCCCACCAGCAGACGGTCAAAGGAGTGGTAATGCGCATGTGCGAGAGTCCATGCAGGCGTCTAGCCCCCAATAGGGACAGCGGCAATGGCAACCAGTATGCCTTGCCTCACTCTGGCCAGCGGCGGCCTCTCCATCGACTACTGCTGGGGGGGGGTGGCCATCGTAGCCTGGCTGCTTCGCCTTCCTGGGGGGCACCTCAGGCGGTAAGGAGGACCCACATGGAGGAGGGTGGAGCCGGGACCGGGCCACCACTGTCTGCCTGGAGCGCCCCTCAGGAGGAAGACAAAGCCAGGCTGCGATGGCCGCCCCTGACAGAATTTGCTGGGGAGGCTGCCGCCGCTGGCCGGAGAGGGGCAAGGTGGGACAGGGGGTTGGGCTGGGGCTTCAGAGCATGCTGTGGCCCCGGCTGTGATGGCAAATCGCAGCGGGGCCAGCTGTGCACCTGCCGCCCCTCGGCCTGGCCTGCCTGGGCGCTGTGCCGCTCTTCGCTGCCTGGATCTGTTCGAGCCAGCCCCCAGATCTGCCTCCACCCCTGCCTGGCGACGGACCCGGCCGCAGCACTGTGGGACCCCACGTGCCCTAGGCCAGCACAGCCGGCACCATCACGAGGGCGATGGCAACAGACAAAAAGGTAAGGCAACTGGGGTGGAGTGGGGGCCGGGGGGCACCAGGCCCGGATTTCTCCTCGGCCTGGGTTCGGTACCCCCGGGCAACGCCAGGCAGCCCTGTTGGTGTAAGAATAAAGTTCAAAAAAATAAAGAGACAATATAGGTAAAAAGCAGAAGAGATTTTATAAGAAAACATACACATCATTAGGCTATAGAAGTTAATTCATAGCTATATAAATCATTTATGACCATTCTTTGGAATGTCACATTTTCAGGTGTTATAGGAATAAATCCTTGGTTCATCTGCATGCAATGGCAACAAGCCTTCACTGTTTTAATACCGTTTCAGAAATAAATGCACTGTGGTATGTATAATGTTCACTCAAAGATTTTCTTTTCCCAGGAACCATTCACATAATCACACAGCAATGTACCTTCCACATAAAGATAGGTATGTAGCAACAAATGATACTACTGGACAATCTGAAAAAGCACAAGTATTCTATCTGCATATGCACACATAGTGAAAACCTTTGCCAGTTTTAAACAACCTCATTTCTTTCAAAGACAAGTACAAGGAATTCAACCAAGAGGTTATTAAGAATGTAGTAAAGATTTTGGTTGAGGGAAAAGCTCTATGGGAAGACATTGAAATGAAAGATTATAAACACATAGGCAAAATCCTTTTTTTAGGGGTTAGTTCGGGGAAATTAATAACTAAAAATACTATGATGAAGGGATTGGTAAACACTTGGAAAAAAGTAAAGAAGGTTTTGGTCCCAAATACCTCACCAATCATAGAATTGGAAGATATAGCAGACTTTCCTGTAAAAATAAATAAAAGTATAAAAGAGATATTGGTAAAAAATGGTATAACCCTCCTTAAAGATTGGATACAGACCTGTAAAGTTAATGATAGAAGAAATGATTTGTTTGCTGAAATGAACTTGAACTGGTTTCAGACTGTGATGGTAAATAAATGGAATGGTAAATATTGGAGAAAACCGGAATTGTATAGAGAAATGACAGAATTTGAGGTGTTGATTTCAAAATTAAGAAAAGGAGATGGAGCTATTAAGGGTGTAGTTAGTAAATTGTATAAAATGCTGAATATTGAGAGTGATCCACATGAGGCCTTAATGTCAAGTTGGGAACAGGAATTGAATATAAAGATTGAAAAAGATGTATGGAAGCATAAATGGAAAAAGAGGATAATGAGAACGTTATCAGTTAGAATTAAGGAGCATAACTTTAAAATGTTGTGGAAGTGGTACCTGACCCCGGTGAGGTTGCATCAAATGGATAATAAAAAAGATAAATTGTGTTGGAGATGTAAAAAGGAAATTGGAACATATGAACATATGTGGTGGAGTTGTACTGTGGTTAAAGAATTTTGGAGAAAAGTGGAGAAGGAGATTAAAGATATAATGGGCAAGAGAATTAAACTGGGGTCGGGTTCCACTTTGTTAACAGATTTTGAAGGTTTCAATTTAAACAAGGATGAAAAAGAATTATTGGAAATAATTCTTACAACAGCCAGACAATGTATAGCTAGAAATTGGAAAAATGATATAAACATAAAGATAGAAGAGTGGTATAAGGAGATGTGGAATTTAGCATTGAATGATAAATTAACTTGGGAAATAAATAAGAAAAAGGGTATTATTAAAGAAAATAGTTTTTGGAATATTTGGCGTGCTTTTGTGGACCACTCTCTTAGAGGGGGAGAAGTAAGCAAACCTGTACTGATCAAATTGCCTTCTGGATGGAAAGTATTAAGAACCTCTGATTTCTCTGGACATTGTAAATATCACGGAGTGAGCATGCCCATATAATTTTATATGGGTATGCATGTATGTAGGTTTGTATGTGTGCGTATATGTGCACAGGTGCATGTATGCGCTGGCGCACATATATGCATACTGTAATGTTTTACTATAAATAATAAATTTTTGAAATAAAGGGTATATTATGCACAATACCTGAGATTTAAAGTTTAAATCACCAGTTATAAAGATTGGTTAATAACGCACTAATGCATTAGTTTAAAAAGATATTGGTGCTAGAAGGTAAAATGATATATTGTGTATGTATTGGCAAAATGTATTGTCTATTTTCCTATATGTATATGTGTGTTATATTATTTGTTGTAATTTTGTTTGAAAACCAATTAAAAAATTATTTTAAAAAAGAGGTTAATGTTGGAATGAAATATGTTTGTATTGTTATATATACACAAATTTTTTTTATCCTGAAAAATAAAGACATGTAATTCTTAAAAAAGCAACAGATTCCAGAACACACCCACACATTCAACAGTTCTGCTATTGACAATCTAATAATCATGGTGATGGGTGATGGGATGTGGGCGATATGCCCATGCCTCACCGCTACTTCGGGAGCTGCACTGGTTACCAGTTTGCCTCCGGGTGCAATTCAAGGTGCTGGTTTTGACCTTTAAAGCCCTATATGGCAGTGGGCCAGGATACCTTAGAGACCGCATCGTCCCAAGAGTGTCTGCCCGTCCAACCAGAGCGGACCGGAGGGGCTCTCTAATGGTGCCACCAGTTAGGGGTGCACATTTGTCCAGCACCCGAAGGAGGGCGTTCTCCGTGTCCGCACCAACTCTCTGGAACCTCCTGCCAACAGATCTAAGACTTCAAAGAGAATTGCTGTCCTTCAGGAAAGGAATGAAGACCTGGCTGGCAGGGCAGGTGTGGGGCCTGAATGGGAACACGGTCCCCGCCTGCTGGCTTATGTAAAGAATTAAGAACTCTCTCTTCTTCTTTTTATAATGGGTGGGATGGGTGGGTGGGATCTGGTTTTTTAAAAGTGGGTGGGATATGGGGCTTTTAAAGTGTTTTTATGTGTTTTTAGAACTTGTTGTAATGCCGCCCTGAGTCGGGTTCTGCCTGAGTGGGCGGCATATATAAATATGACTATTAAATTAAATTAAAATTAAATAAACTAACACAAGGCATTCTGCTTTTTAGCCAATTAGCAGTTTACCCAGCTCAAAGTTGCTCCAAAAAGACTACCTCGAGTGTCAAACAGAGCTCTTTCAAAGCAAGCAGGGTTTATATAGGCATACCTATGTATTTTTAAGTGCACATTTAAAAAATATTAAGCATGAAAATGGCAAATATATGCTTCATGCAACCATCACCAAAGACAGACCAAAGTGCAGCCGTTTCGTAAATGTACATGTATTAGCAAGCTAGGGCTTGCAAGTAAGCAATGTATACCTCAAAATAGCAACGCTTGAGGGCTAAATCCCAAAGAACAAAAATGTTAATGGCCATTCTGACTGAAGTCTTCTGGGAGATGTAGTTTTTTAAAAAGAGGAACTTAACAATGTTCTGAGATATCCAAACAAAACATATGCTCTGCTAAAAAAATGAAAAAATGAAAAAAAAATGAAAAAATGAAAAAAAATGGTGATGGGATGTGGGCGATATGCCCATGCCTCACCGCTACTTCAGGAGCTGCACTGGTTACCAGTTTGCCTCCGGGTGCAATTCAAGGTGCTGGTTTTGACCTTTAAAGCCCTATATGGCAGTGGGCCAGGATACCTTAGAGACCGCATTGTCCCAAGAGTGTCTGCCCGTCCAACCAGAGCGGACCGGAGGGGCTTTCTAATGGTGCCATCAGTTAGGGGTGCACATCTGTCCAGCACCCGAAGGAGGGTCTTCTCCGTATCCGCACCAACTCTCTGGAACCTCCTGCCAACAGATCTAAGACTTCAAAGAGAATTGCTGCCCTTCAGGAAAGGATTGAAGACCTGGCTGGCAGGGCAGGTATGGGGCCCGAATGGGAACACGGTCCCCGCCTGCTGGCTTATGTAAAGAATTAAGAACTCTATCTTCTTCTTTTTATAGTGGGTGGGATGGGTGGGTGGGATATGGGTCTTTTAAAGTGGGTGGGATATGGGTCTTTTAAAGTGTTTTTAGAACTTGTTGTAATGCCGCCCTGAGTCGGGTTCTGCCTGAGTGGGCGGCATATATAAATATGACTATTAAATTAAATTAAAATTAAAATTAAATTAAAATATCACCACCTTCCTGCTTAGAAAATTTACACTTTGCTAAGATGTGAAAAGTTGTTCCTATGATATAAAAAAAGTCAGTCTATGAATAGGAAATGCACTTACCTGCTCAAGGTGCAATACATTGCCCTTTTTTAAAAAGGGGAAACAGATGAAGAAACTTGTTCTCTCCAGAACATGGAAAGAAGCTGTAAGCTCTAAAGACAGGACTTTGACATTTTCAGATTGATATCCTGGAAAGGGGAAGGAAAGAAATATAAAAGAGAGAAATAGTCAGAATAGCTGCACAGCTGGGATAGAAATAATATATGTTAAGGAATACATCAAATGAACAGAGGAAGACACTTTATACCAGTGATGGCGAACCTTTTAGAGACCGAGTGCCCAAACTGCGGCCCAAAACCCACTTATCTGAAAGTGCCAACACAGCAACAGGAGAGGAAGGAAGTGCTCCCATTGGGCTGCTGGGTAGAGGGGCGGGGTGAACTCTGTGCTGGGGGGAGGGAGGAAGTGCTCCCATTGGGTTGCTGAGCAGAGGGTCGGGGTGAACTCTATGCTGGGTGAGAAAGGAAGTGTTCCCACTGGGCTGCTGGGCAGAGGGGTGGGGCAAACTCTGTTCTGGGGTGAATGCACAGTTACCCACAGAGAGGGCTTCGAGTGCCACCTCTGGCACACGTGCCATAGGTTTGCCATCACTGCTTTATACTAAGTCAGGCCACTGGTCCATTTAATTTATTACAGCCATTTCCACCCAGCAGCCATTGCCTGGTGCACAAACCCTTTCCTAGCTATCCCTGACACTCCCTGATGGTCTCCCATCTAATACCAAACAGGACTGACTCAGCTCAAAACTAGACAAAATCAAGTGTTTTCAGGGTGATGTGGAGGTAGAACCTCAAACAGGAAGAACTATCTAAAGACAGGATCTAAATAAACAAATCTATGCATCCCACCACTCTTCTAGAGAGTGATACCTGAAATGAATGCTCCAATAAGGGCTCCATACATACATACATTATACATTATACATTTATTCGATTTATACCCCGCCCTACTCGACCAGGGCCGACTCAGGGCGGCTTACAACAGTTAAATCAAATACAATATACAAAATTACAAATGATACAATGTTACAATACAGCAGTGAAACAATAAAATATGCAATCTTAACCTATAAATCCAAGGGTTAACCGTTGGAACTGGCTATAGGTTGCTACGCATCGCCCTACTTGCCTGCACTCTTCCTTCGTGCACACGGCGATCTGGGTCCGCAGGTCAACGAAGGATTGAGAAAACAGGCAGTGGGGCAACAGCCCCACAAACACGAAGAAAGGGAAACAACTTCACTTCCCAACATTCCTTGCGCCGCGCCAGAGCCAATCAGGCTGAGAGGCTCTCGCACGGCGCAGCGTTCGGAAACACGCCGCAGCCAATCAAAAGAAAAGCATTTTTTAAAAATGCAGCACAAACACAAAGCACCAACCCATAACTACAAACCCCAGCGTCCTGCGCGCCATGAGCGCGCAGAACGCTGAGGAAGCCAGCACCCAAAAAATAAAGCAAAAACAAAAACACCGGGAGAGCAAGTCCGCCAAGCCACGGGAACCAAAGCCCCCCTCCCCATCGGCACCTGAAGCTCCTAATCGGAGTTTCCCCTTTAATATCACTGGGTGAGGGGGGGGTGTTGTGCTCCCCCTCTCTACTGGTTCCCCTGGGGTTGAGAGGGTTGGGGGGACCAAAGGAGCCTGTCTTATGTTCTTATGTCTCCCCAACCCTTCTGACCCCAAGGGGACCTGGCAGAGAGGGGATTCCCCTCCCCACACACACACACACACCATATTAAAGAGAAGAAACCAAGCGGTTGCTTCTCTTTAAAAACGGAGGTTGGGGGGGGATCCTGGGTGCGGAACGGTTGGGGAGACAAACCCCTTTTCTCAACCCAACCCTCCCAAACCCAAGGAAGCCAGCGGAGAGGGGGATCACACCCCCCCCACTGATATTAAAGGGGAATCCCCAATTGAGATTTCCCTTTTAATTTCAGAAGGTGGCATGGATTCGATCCCCTCTCCTGGGTCCCATGACTCTGGAAGGTTTGGGGGGACAAAAGGCGCCTGTCCCACCAAGCCTTCTAGAGCCAGGGGAGATGGCAGAGAGGGGATCCCCCCCGTAGGACACCAAAAAACACAAAAACAAACAATCAAAAACATTCAAAAATACACAAAAACAAACAAAAATAACACCAAAAAAGTAAATAACAACAAACATTTCCAAACACACCCAGCGCCCAGCCAAACACCACAAAACCCAACCACCACCACCACCCCAAATAAAGAAAAGCAGCTAACTCACCACCACATGACCTCACACCACAACGACTGGAAAAGAAATGAATAAAGAGACTACTTACTGCAAGAAGCTCCACCCAGAGGCCACGAGAGAAAAAACAGTCAAAATACAAGATAACCCCTACCAGCACCACTTGCTGCCCACAATAATAAAAAAATCAAAAAGACACAATAGCCCCACACAAAAGGCCCCAAGAGATTTTCGAAAAAGTATATCATCCTTTATTCTTTTTTCATCCACAAAACCAAAACACCAAAGAAAAAAATCAAAAAAATTTGTATAAATAAAAATTTTAAAAATTACAATTATACACTAACCTCTTCTTTACAAACATTAACAACAACAACAACAAAAACTTTCAAACACCATTTAAAACAGGTTGCAACGCTGGGCAACCTTTGCTAGTAACATTTAAGTTCTAACATAACAAAACGGTTACACGATCCCTCAGCTACTAAACATAAGTAGGGGAAAGGGGAGGGGGAAAGGGGAGGGAAAAGGGGAAATACGACACAATACAGTTCATTATGCAATACAGGACAATAACAACATATCAAGCATAAACGCAACATAAACAATTAAATAAAAAATAAACAAATACAAAACATAATAACAGTTTACAATGTTACAAGATATAATCAGGGGAAAAATAATCCAAAGGGGGGGAGGGTCGGAGCCCAAGGCTCAACGACCGTACACAACTCTTAGTGCAAGTCGGGCTCAACAACTACATTGGAGCTCAGCTCAGTAATAAGCAATAATACCATAATACACTCTACAAAATACAAAAGAGACAAGACAAATACCGCAATGTCCTCAGCAGCCAAGTCCACAACCATGGTGGGGCCACGGACGGGAACGTCATCATGCGGCATCTTCAGCTCCCTCTGGCCACGGGAGCCCTTTTAACCTCCCCGCCAGGTGGCAGGGGGTGGGGAGGGACGGCTTTGCGCGGTGGCGGCAGCGGCGGCGTCTTCGGCCCCTCTGGCCGCGGGAGCTCTCTTAACCTCCCCTCCCGGTGGCAGGGGGCAGGGAGGGACGGCTTCGCGCGGCAGCGGCTTCAGCCCCTCTGGCCACGGGAGCCCTTTTAACCTCCCCGCCCGGTGGCAGGGGGCGGGGAGGGACGGCTTTGCGCGGTGGCTGCGGCGGCGTCTTCGGCCCCTCTGGCCATGGGAGCCCTCTTAACCTCCCCGCCCGGTGGCAGGGGGCGGGGAGGGACGGCTTCGTGCGGCGTCTGCGGCGGCGTCTGCGGCCCCTCTGGCCACGGGAGCTCTTTTAACCTCCCCGCCCAGTGGCAGGGGGCAGGGAGGGACAGCTTCGGGCGGCGGCAGCGTCTTCGGCCCTTCTGGCCACGGGAACCCTTTTAACCTCCCCGCCCGGTGGCAGGGGGCGGGGGGACAGCTTCACGCGGCGGCATCTTCGGCCCCTCTGGCCGTGGGAGCCCTTTTAACCTCCCCGCCCAGTGGCAGGGGGCGGGTAGGGACGGCTTCGCGCGGCGGCTGCGGCACCATTCAGTAGTAGAGAGCCCTGGGTTGTCACAGCCCCAATGTTGCTTCCTGTCCTCTGCAGGGGTCCCAACACCCTCACCGAGTCCATTAGTTCTTTGCTCCCTTGCTGGAGCTCAGTTCCGCTCACTAGGCACTGTTTGCTTGTCACTCCTGACTGGGGCTGAGTTGCAATCCTAAGGTCCCTGCCTTTCCACTCCTCAACACAGGGGCTGAGTTGCTGTCACTAGTTAAGTTTATAGAAGGTTGATAGGTCATCCATTATGCACAGGGTATCATTTACCCAGAAACACAGGGAAACCTACCAAAGTTCTTACTGTTAAGATCTCAAAAGACTCCATCTTGTTCATCCCTCCCTACCAAAACAGAGAAAATGTCAACGAGATAAAATAGTTCTTTACAAGGTGTTGTGCAAAGCATGCATTGTTTTCATTTATTGGGGGGGGGGAGATATACTTTGTCATATCAAAAAGTTCACAACAGCTTACAAAGCATAAAAATATAGAAGATGTACAGCAAAAGAAGAGGAAAAAACTCAATGTAACAATTGTATATACAGTGGAACCTAGGTTAACGTAATTAATGCGTTCTCCAGGATGTTTCTTATAGTGAAAATTACTTTAACTGAATTTCTCATAGGAATGCACTGGATGCAATTTCCCATAGGAATGTATTGAAAATCAAAACACTTTAACTGAAATGTGGTTTCCTATAGGAATGCATTAAAAACCAATTCATCTGTTCTAGGGGGAAATTCCGGAAACCGAGCCACTATTTTCTATGGATTTCCTTTTGTTATACGATTTTATGTTAACTGAGCCGTTTGTTAACCGAAGTTCCACTGTATACTAGAAATTCTCAAAAAGTATGCAATAAACAAAAGACAAGCCTGTGGCTCTAGTGATAAGTTGATTTTTTTAAAAAAAAAATAGTCCCCTGGCTGTAAATAAATAAAGTGCTGTGACTTGTGCATATAGGTATAGGCACCTCTGAATATTAAGAAACACAGGATAACTCCTTTGTACTATCAGGAAGCATTTTATACTGTATCAAACTTCTTGTCCATTCATTCTCCAATTGGCAAGGTAGTGATGCTTCAGGGCCTTGAGTAGAAAGGGATATACAGTACTGTACTGTACAAAGGGAGCAGGCAGGTAGACTGGAGGGAGGGAGGGAAAAAGGAAGGAAGGAAAGAAAGATAGAAAGAAATTTCTAATTCATTGCTATCTCGCCCTAAATTTTGTCTTGCTTATTTTGTCCCATCAGTATTTCTGTATTATTTTTCTACATGTCTCTCTATTTCATGACCACAGCAGGAGAATTGTGGATCCTGCCCTTTGCTCAGTTCACAAGCCATTCCTGTCTGCATTTATTTGCATTTTCATGTTTCTCTCTAAGCTGCTATACAGACAGTAGTTCAGTGGATATTTGCTTTTGTATTTCTCTTTGACTGCATAAGGGAGAGTGCGTGCTGAAATATATTGAGCGCAGCTTACTGAGAAACAACCCCCTCACTTTACTAGGGTCCCGATCCGCAAGAGGACCCCCACACCTAAAAACTTTATTTGGTAAAAGAAGTCCCTGCCCTGCTTCTACCACCTAAAGCTTATCAAAGATAGTCCTTCCTCTATGATGACAAACCTCATTAAAGAATTACCTAATGAAAACCACAATGATTTTTAGGTGAGCACTAAAATATATTTTGTTTCATCGGGTCTATTTAAGCACAATATTTAAGTTTTAATTTCTTGGCTCTCTTTTAATTTCTGCTCTTAGACTTTAATTAAATTTGACTAATATTAAATTAAGTAATTTAATTATTATCTTCCCTCCATGGTGGATAAAAAATATTTAAATCCTTTTAAAAAATTTAAATTGATTTTTAAACTAAAAAGCTTTTTGAGGAAAAAAATATTTAAAGACAGTTTTCTATTTAAGATAAATTATAAGCCAAAGTTGGAGGATATAAGGATTAGTTTTTAATTGTGTAGCATAAATTCATGCAATGTTTACATTTTTGGTGGATGAATTCTATTATTCCATTCACAATATCATGCTCTTCCAGATGTTTATGCGAGATTACTGGACAATTTTTCTATCTAGATATTCATAGATGTTTGGTTTTACAATTATCAAAACTGAGAATTTACATCTGCAGAAATCATGTGCCTCTTCTTCACAGGAAAAATATTATAAAATAAGCATACATAGTTGAGAAAATGACATTAGTTCCATTTTTCATTTGCAAAGCTATGTAACAGAACCAACCTTGAATAAATAGAAGACAATTGCTGTGAGCAGAATAGATCTGCACAAGAAGCTAAGTGTCATACAGGAGGGGCAAGCAGTAAAAATGAAAGTGAAACCTTTTGAACAGAATGATCCACAACTATTTGTATCTTTTTGTGTATAGCCTGAGGTTTTTCATATTACAGTATTCTTTCTCTGGAAGAGAAAACTTACAATGTCAGTTGTGAGTTTTTTTCCAGATTATGAACAAACAAGATGAAGATAAATAAGCTATAGAGTTTTTATGTGTGGATCGAGCTGACAGTCTAAGTTTTTTAAAATATATTTTGATTACCCACATCAGTTAAACAAACTGATGTTTAACCAAGTACAAGAATACAGTAAAACGGCGATTTACAAATGCCCCGAGTTACATAAAATTCGACTTACAAAATGATTTTGTGCTAAAAACCATGTCCTGATTTCCTATGGGTTTGCTTCGAGTTACATATTCTTTTTCCTATGGATTTTCCTATGCTTCAATTTACATAAAAATTCATTTTTCCTATGGGTTTGCTTTGTTACATAAAAATAATTTTTCCTATGGGTTTGCTTCGAGTTACATAAAAATTCAATTTAAGAAAAAGCCTATGGAACAGACTTTTTTTCCATAAGTATGGTTTTTACTGTAATATGCTATACAATTGTTATTGTTTTAGTTTAATACAATCATTAAAATTGTTATTATTAAGATGATAATTATTTTTTCTCCTTCCAATAAAGTAAAACTGAAAGTTGCCCAAGTATGAATGATTGATATATTAAGCTGGAGATAGTTTACCTTGCAAACATTTCATAATTATTTCTAACCAGTAAATTTGATATAAATGTAAAACTAATATGAAAAGTTTTTATTCTAAAAATGAAACATTCATCTGGTTGTAAATGTTAAGAGTTGCAAAAATGAATTCCTCTTCACTTAAATTTTTTGAAGTGGTAGCTGTGTTAGTCTGTGCAAGCATAACAGAGAGTAAACAAAACAACAACAAAAGACAAAAAAATGTTGTTGCATCTTAAATACTAACTCCTATATTTTAATGTTAGCTTTCGTGAATCAATTCCACTTCGTCAGATACTTCACTTAAAGTTTGATCTTGGTACAGATATTGACAATATTTGCAAGAAAATGAGCTAGAGACAAAAGTAAACTTTATGTAAGCAAACCTGATTTAAATTTAGTCTTATACATTCGTGATTTAAATCATAAAGAAATCCACCTGCTTCTTTCTGCCTGGGAAAGCCATAGAAACACTCCGTTTTTGTGTCAGAACTGTTTGGACTGTCAGGAGAAAGACAAAGCAGAGAACAGGCTTCTGTGAGTTGTTCATGTTCCTAAAAATATTCCTATACTACCATATTTTTTACAATGCAGCTTTGAAAATTTAGTTTGCACAACAGTTTCACGACTTTCTCAACTTCTCTAACAGCATTATCAGAATTGGCACCTTAATGTTCCTGGGCTTGCAGAACTTGCCAGAATTCCAATTTTCATTCATCTAATCACCTCTACACTTCAATGGATATGCTGAGATCACTGCTTCTCAGTTTATCAAATGTCTACAATTGAGAATCCTTGTTTAATTTCAAATAGGATCACCCAACTCTCTAAATATGAACTATGGTTCTCTACAAAGATAAGGATATTAGCAACGGTAGCTTGTTAAAATGGCCTTCCTCTTTAGTTTTACTTAAATGCTGAGATTAGAATTGAAAATGATTTATGCTTAACTCAAAGACATTTCAAATTTACTATAGCTCCAAATAATATATAGTTTTGTATAAACTCTTCAAATTCAAAAAAACCTTTTGTCAGCAGAAAAAGGAAAAAGCACCCTCATTATAGCCTGAAATAAATATTTCCCACCAGACTATCATACTGAGCATTCTAACAATGCTGTTGATAAGAAGCATTTACAGCATACCTGTCAACCTTCCGATTTGGCCGGGAAAACCCCGTAATTTGACGTCCATTGACGTCATAACCCGCCCCGCGCTGCCAAAACCCCGTAATTTGGCAGCAGGGGGGAAACGCTTTCCGCACATGCGCTACACCACTACACCGCTTGCGTAGAGGCAGCGCAAGCGGCATAGCGCCTCCGTGCATGCGTGGAAGCGGTAAAACCCTTCCACGCATGCGTGGAAAGCGACCTGCGCACAGGTGATGTGCGCAGGTCCCGTTTTTCCGGAGCCGCGGGTTGGCAGGAATGATTTACAGTGGTACCTCGCATAACAAGCGTATGGTATAGCGAAAAATGCACACAATGAAGCATTCATTATGCAATGGTGATAACCCCGCATAACAAAAAAAATTCGTTATGCGGGGTTTTTGATAGTCGGGGTATACCTGCTTTTTTTCTCTCGTTATGCAGGGCATCTCCCATAGGGAACCGCATAACAAAAAAAACACGCATAGTGAAGAGTTCTGTGGAACATGCAGGGTTCTACTGTACTTCTTACCCCTGTTCTCTTTGATTCATTTTCATTTTCCCAACCGTGACACATTCCTCCTACAAGGCTGAAGCAAAATCAAGTTCCAATTACGCATCCTTTCCATCTGGGTTCTCTGGGGACTTTTCAGAGACACACAATACATACAGGAGGAAAGCTTTTACAGAATACAAACAATCCACTTCTGTCTACTTTAAAACAGAGATTATATGCACTGGCTTCAAATCATGTACTGACGAAGTAAAAAAATACAATGACTACAAATGTTTCATTACACAGTTGTGACCAGGTTCTTCTGGGTTGCTTGTAAATTTACTGTACTTTAAAATCCTAGAAGACCTCTTACAACCACATTTTTTTCCAGCTATGAAGAATTACTGTCATAGCCACAGAGGCCAGAACTGCAGAAGGATACACAAATAATGTCTGCATTGCAGCTAAAATCACAGCCATGTTACTATAACTATCTTCCCATCGGCAGCTTTTTGCTTGTGCCACATTCACACTCCATCACCACCATGGCCATCTGGCCCTTGGCCCATTAAAATGTTTAAAAATACAGCTATGGAGTCAGGTGCGCTACATCTTCCATCTAGGGTCTGTTTTTTATCAGGATATGCTGAAGCTGTAAAGCAGAAGCCTGAAGATTGTAGGTTAAGATGCTATGCATGTTAATTCCTCAGATCTCTCTTTAGTGGTGGTGGTGTGAAACAGTTGCGGAATATCATTGCTTGGAAAGCAGATAAAACCTCTAGATTGACCAAACTGGCAAAAATATTGGATTTTTTTGCTTTTGTCTTATCAACAAAGCAAAGCCTTCTGTTTGCTTATGGTTCAGACAAAAGATTCTTACACGACACCCACAAGTCTAGACTGGGATACAGCCACTCACGTTTCCTCTTGTGCCCAGGGCCGCCATCAGGGAGGGGACCAGCAGGAGTGCCATTCCGGGCCCCGAGCTGACAGGGGCCCAGGCCCTGCTGCCGCCAGCCACTTGAGCCACCGCAGTCCTGCAAAGAAAGGAAGGCCCTCAGAGTGCTCCCTCAGGCAGAGGCCCAGGCTGGGCCGCCCTGCATGTTCTGAGGTGCTGCTGCAGTGAGGAAGCACCTGAGGTGACGGGCCTCCACCTGAGGAGAAAGATAAAGGCGGCACCTGAGAGAGGCGGAGAACGGGACGCCCAGAGGGGCAGAGAGTGTAGCCCGGACTTGTTGTCCCTTCTTCCCTCAACGCCACCGCAGTCATCTTTCCTTCCCTCCTCTTCCCCCTCCCCACCGGCCGGGCCTTGCCTCTCTCCTCCGCCTTCCCCTCATGGGGACGGACAGACGCTGCCAGGGAAGGGGAAGGAGGCAAGACCCCCAGCCCAGCAGGCATGCCGTTGGGGCTGCTCAGCGGCCAGGAGACGTGGCACAGCCTCACCCAGCACCACCAGCCCACTCCAGGGAAGGCGGGGTGAGAGGGGGGCTTCTTCTCGGAGGGACCCCCAAGGGGGCGGGCACGGCAGCTAGCCCCAGCCCAGGAGGGGGGTGTTGGTGGATAGGTTCACACACACACCCCATGAAAGGGGCCTTTTGCCCCGATGGGCGCTTTCTGAGCTGCTGGGAAAAGGCCCCAACAGCAGGAGCTCCTGTGCGGATGGAGACCTGCTGGGAGCCAGAGCTTGGGGTGCTTTCCTTCCGCAGCAGCGGTGGGGGGGAGGCAGTGTGTGTGGGGGTTGGATACTCGCCCTCTCCCTCCCCTCGGCGGCCCCTCGGGAACAGGTCGCCTGTCCTGAGAAGGGCTAAGTTGCAGCGGCGGCGGCCCCCCACAAAGAAAAGTATGTGGGGGGCAATAGTATTGCTCAGTATGGGGCCCAGAAATTTCTGATGGCTGCCCTGCTTGTGCCCATTACATCATTAAACTATTTTCATGAATACCTACAATTTATTGATGATGCTTCATGGTATGTTTCTATAGGTAAATAAAGGTCGCCCTTACTCAAAAGCCAGTCATATCTTACTCTAGGGTTTGGTGCTCATCTTTTATAGCCAAAGAGCCAGTATTGTCTGCATCTGTAAATGTTTCTGTGGTCATGTGGCAGGCATGACTAATTAATAATAATAATAATAATAATAATAATAATAATAATAATAATAATAATAATAATAATAATAATAATAATAATAATAATAATAATAATAATAATAATAATAATATTTTATTTATATCCCGCTGTCCTGGCATGAGTGCTACTCAAAGCAGCCTACAACATAGGAAAAGGAAAGCTTTCTTGGAGAAAAAGAAAGGCCAGATTGCACAGAAAGTTGTTTACCTTCCCACCAATGTGGTACCAATTTATGTACCTATTTCTTGCTTTCAAACTGCTCGGTTGGCAGGAGCTGGGACAGATATGTGAGCTCACTCAATCATGCAGCACTCAGGTCTCGAAATGCTGACCTGCCAACCTTCCAGTCGTCAAGTTCAGCTTCTTAACCACTAAGCCACTGCAATCTCTGTGTTTGTACTCACAGAGCATGGAAGCAGAAGACAGAAAAGTACATGGCCAGTAACATACATCATATTTCAGATGATATCCCACTACTAGATGCTGCATTTTACTAATATGAAAAGAAAGGGAGCAGCATGGTTGCAACTGAGGGCAAGCAACACATACTAGTGTTCTTTTAAAAAGTGAACAATCGCTTGTAGTTTGAGGCAGATTACATCTAGCAAAGACTAAATCACTGGACATTTTAGATACAAGATATGTTCTACTATTTTTGTTTTGCATTGTTTTTGTATTTATATTGGGCTATCAAGTCATTTGAAATTTATGCCAACTCTCTGAACTAATGACCTCCAAACTGTACTTTTATTATTAGTCCTATTCATATCTTGCAAATTTAAGGTCATGGCTTCCTTTATTGATTCAACCCATCTTATGTGAGGGCTTCCTTTTCTCCTACTCTTACTGCCTTCTATTATTCCTAGTACAGTGGTACACCACATAATGAACACTTCGTATAACGAAAATTTTGTATAATGAAGCGTTCATGCGGCAATCGGGGTTTCTGCTAAGCGGGGTATAGCCCGGTTAACAGAAACCCCGTATAACAAACCTTTTTTCCCCGTTATGCGTGGTACAACAGAGCTTTTTCATCATGTGGGGTTCTACTGTATTACTATTTTTTCTAATGAGTCTTGTGTCTTCTCATAGCATGTCCTTGCCCGAGGCTTGCTACTGGCCTCCAAAGGAAAATCTTGAGACACATTTAAATAACTGTTTCGTTGTCAGATTTTTAAACATTAGGAAATTGTGGCTGTCACTGATGTTCTGCAGGATAAAAACCTGTTCTCCCACTAGACTCGCCGTGGATTTAGAAGCCTCAATTTTGCACCCCATTTACATTATTTGGGACACGGCTGACAGATAAAGAAATTCTGGAACTGAATTTCATTTAGATATTTATTGACAATAAAGTGACATCAAAATGTTTTAGACTAATTTCTCACTTCTCCAAGGAATTCAAAGCTCACTGTTTCATCCCTCCACCCCTAAGCTTTCTATTTTTACAACCACCCTACTTCATAGATTATGTTGCGACATAATGACTGGTTCAAGTTCCCCAGTGGCTAAAAAGGGACTGAAAAATCCTAATGTAACAATGCTATCAACTATATCAAGCTCTCCTCTTCCGGCTGTCACTTTCTAAATCTATTCAAAAGAAATAAGGCCAGTAGAGGAAACCCCTGCTGCCAACAGGTACATCTTCTGACCCTTCAGCGTATTGTTTTCATTGTAAAAAGAAATGAATAAGGCACCACTTTAAAGTTTTGTGGGGTAATTCTTGTAACATATTCCGACCTAGGAACATCAATATAAATGGTACTTTATAGAATTATGGTGAAAAGTCTTCTTGTTTTGAGAAATGTACACTCTAAAATTGGACAGAGGCAAGAGACAACAGGAGAAGGCAAAGAAGAGAAAAATCAGGGAACCCAAATCTACAAGGTGCTACACAAAGTTGTGCTTCAAAGGCTGTGTGAAAAAGGGAAGAAACCTTGAATAACAAAAGCATTCAGAAAGAAAATATGAGAAATAACTGCAACATGAAGAGAAAAAGTCACTTATCACACAATAAGACACCTTCAATAGCTCTAGTTGGTATTACTTCTCCCCAATAAATATAAGGGGCCCATGAAATAATAAACCAGACTAGAGAATTGCTTGAGAGCAAAATTTTGCAACTCCATTGACAAGCAGATTCTCAAAGTGGGCACGAGTATTTTCAAGCTAGTGAAAACCAGAGGCCATACTTTTGAAGCAAGGTCAGCTATGTAGCACCTCTAGACTACGGCATCACACTGAACAGCTAATACAAGATTATAGTTACGTATTCAATCAAAAAAAATGCACAGTCAATAATTGTCAAATAATGCATTATTTTAATGATGTATAACATATTCAAATCATTTAGTACATGACATGGGCCTTAAGATGCCCGAGAATGTTGCAGAGGATGTTGAGTACCAGGCTCCATCACTGACATTGAGCCTGGATGCCGTCTCTTAGGCTCCCTCGGATGTTCAGCCACAATGTTTGATGTTCAGCCACAATGTTTAATTGTATTTCAAGTTTTATGTAATTTACCATCTTTGTTTGTCTGTAAACTGCTTTGGGTCACCAATAGGTGAGGAAAGTGGTATACAAATATAATAAATAAATAAATAAACTACTGTATAACAAAAACTACAAATTTAGCAAATTCTAAAAGTCTCAGTCACAGATCTCTCTCTAGGCCAGTGATGATGAACCTTGGCACTCTAGGTGTTCTTGAATTTCATTTCCCAGAATCCCCTGGTCAGCAGGGGTGCTGACTTGGGCTTCTGATAATGGAAGTCCAAGAACTCCTGGAGTGCCAAGGTTCGCCATCATGGCTCTAGGCCCTGATGAGATTCTTTTAAAACAAAACCAGCAAAGATAGCAGGACCTCAATCTGATACCTTGTACCAGAGTCTAAAGAGCAGAAAGACTATCAGTCTCCTAATCTTTTGCAGCTCCCAGGGAACTCAAGACAGTCCCAAATTCTGGCTGCAAGAAATCCCAACAAATTCTGGGAAATGTAGCTTTAAAAATTCAAAAAATCCCATGGCTCCTGGATACTTAACTAATAAGTATGGCCAGGTGTGTTCTTCTTGCCTCAGGTTAGCCAGCTATCTCAATTCCTCGAAATTACAGATTTGTCCACAGTGATATCATATCACATCTGGATTACTGCAATGAACTCTAAATGGTGCTGCCTCTGGAAAAAAGTATCCAGAAATATCTCTTTGTTGAGAAACCCAATCTTATCAGCTTTTCGTCCATAATCAAGACTGCTCAGTTGGATACATCTTCACCAGCAAAAACTGCTTCAGCTTGAAAGCAAGATATCTATGATGCAAATCCAGTGGGAACTCAAACAACAACATTCCAGTGGTTTGAAGGGGAGTGGGAGGTGAAGATTCTTTGTGAAAGATGCAGCCAGCCGTGCCAGGCAATTCCACAGAAGAAAGTCTCTTCACCCTCCCTGGAAATGCTTGAAGGAAGAAAGGGACAGGTATGTTCTGCAGCACTGAAAGAGAGAATTCACTCCTATCAACTATGAAGGAAAAAAGCCATCCCTCCACAGCATTCTGCAGCATATTCTGTTTACATCTATGCTGCAGTTGCTGGGCTCTTCTGCAAGAGGAGGGTGAGCATGTTTACTGCGGGAATTCAAGCTGAAACTCCAGCACGGCTGCCGAAGAAAATGGCTCAACAGTGTTCTCACTTCACTGCCTCATGGATCAGAGAACCACAAGGCCTCTGCATACAAGCACAGGATGCTGCCCAGTCTTCCTAAGAAGCCAGTCTCTTCTTCCACATTCCATCTTCCCTTATTTGTTATGGTACACAAATGGATGCAATGATTTGTGCTCAGAAACAAAAACAGACTCATTGATGTTGAGGGCGAGAAGACAATCACAGTATTGGACTCACACAGCCTTCACGTGAAAACAATCTGGGGCAGCATGCTGTACAAAATTAATATAGTAAGCCAAACCAATGCACAAAGGGTAGCTAACTACTGCAACTTGTACATAATGGTGAAAGATATTAGGTATACACAAGTATTACAAAATGGAAAATAAAGCAGATATCATCTCTTGTAAAAGTTTTCTTAAATAAATTTCACCTGGAGAAGGAGAAAGAGCTAACCTAGGCCACCAACTTGAAAGGCTCTGGATACATTCAATCTACAGAGTCTATAGCTTAAAAAGGGATGATCAACAGTGCCTCTCCAGATGTGGACTGTGTGTTTTTGGTATTTGTTTTGCCTACAACTCTCTCAATCTTGGACAACAAAGCTAACCGTGACAAATTATGGAGATTAAATATCAATTTTTTTAGTACTGCTTCTTGATCACTCCTCCTTTAACTAGATTTTAGAGGTTAAGCCTAGTACCTTCAGTATGCAGTATAGGCATTATTGCTTACCGAAATTATCTTTGTATCTGTTCTCTATATTTATGATGTCTCCATCCACCTTTTAATTTAAAAGTAAGATTTATGTGGACAAGCAGAGGTAAGCCTACAAATGCTCAGAAATCTTCTCTCCCTCCTCCAGGCAACCAGTAAGAATACCTCAAGTTTGGTGCAACAGATTCCTGGTTTGTCCTTAGGTTCAAGAACTGTGGTTTAAAATAAATTCCACATTTCTAAAGAAACTACCAAAATAATCTAAGTTTAGAGTCTTCTTAGCAACTAAGGTTATTATAAACAATAATTCCCAGTTTGCGTGTTACATTTAACTAGAAATCTGCCAGAATGAAAGTAAATTCTGCTTTCTTCTACCTCCCAGAAAAGTAGAAATAATGGAGGTGTCCAAGAACAGTGTTCTGCTATGGTACATTCTTGATTGTGTACATTACTTCTAATTAGAAGCCAGAATCCTACTGCTTATGTATATTGGTGTACATAGATCACCATATATCAAAGTGGTGAAGTCTCATTATGATAAGAGTCTCCACTTGTATGTTTGCCATTCTTCAAACCATGGGACTGGCATACAGTACAATGACAAACAGAGGAAGTGACTCCTTAATGAAGAGTTATTTGCTGCTGTGATTTACACTGTTGCATTTACACTAGAATATGTAAGCAACAGAATTCTGGCCAAAGTTTACCTTTACAAGAGCACTTATCTCTCATTTTTATATATAGGGCTTGTTTTGCTTTAGTGCTACAGAGAAGATTACTCAAAACTAATCATATATTCACTTCCCCAGGATGACAAAGGATATATCTAACACCTTCCCATAGGTCCTGTTTTATTTATGTTGGGCTCTATCTCAAGCAAGGCATCCCCAGCTTATACCAGTGTCCTAGGAAAAAGAACAGTACTATAAGCATACAGATATGGTTGCCCTGGAAAAGAAAAGCACTGAGATACTTATAATAAGTTGCAAAATATATAAAATGATCCTGCCCCTCCTAAAACAAACACACAAAGAACTAGCAAGAATAGAATACATCCAGTGCCTCTGTCAGACCTAGGATGGAAGACTTCCTATTTTCTGTGCTTAAACTCTCTTTCATGGAATAAGATCCAGCGTTCACCTGGGAGACTTACAAATGGCAGTATCAAGCTAACTCATCCTTCTGATATATGTGCACACAACTCATTGTCAACTTAGTTATGTTCAAATACAATCAGAAGTTGCCAGAAAAGGAGAAGAAACAGTACATCAAGTAGAATACACCTTCTACAAAAGCAAAGAAGCAGCAATAAATCTAAAACCTCGTTGGATCTCAAAATGAGGAAACTGAACAGAATACCCTGTCCTTGAAGGGTAAACATTATCTGTGCAGCTGCACCTAGTCATCTCCTGGTCACAAGTTCTCCTGATCATCCTTACTTTTGCTCTCCTTGGGTTCAGCTTCAAACAGCTCACCTGTATCTAGGCTGACATACAGCCAGTATCAGAACTGGAGAAGCAAACTAGATGATAAAGCAATCCAAAGCAGATCCTATACATAGCACAAAAATTTCCACTACATTTCAGCAAGAGATCTTACCTATATCATAACAAGGACAAAACAGCAGAAGATTCTTCAGGATGCTAGAGCAGTGGTTCCCAATGTGGGGCCCACGCCACAAGTCCCAGAAGCCTAAGTCAGTACATTGGCTGATAAGTGCTTTGGAGAATTGACTTAGGCTGTATTAATGGCCTTAAACAGTAAGCTTCAGTTGTTAACAAGTTTAATTAAAGGCTAAGTTTACTTATAAGTTTATTCTTTTATTACTGTGTTTATATGGAAGCCACTTTAAAAAGGGTTTTCCTCTTTTATTGCCTAGACATGCAAGAATTGCTATAAACCAAGGGCGCCCAAACTTTTCCAACCGCCGGCCAGTCACATGGTTCAGGGAGCCTGCCACTATGGCCCAGGGCCCAGATCCGGCCCCCAATGCCAATTCATCCAGCCCACAAAGCCCTATTTGCTCCTGGAAGCGGAAGTAAAACGCTCCCGTACGGGCACGTTTTACTTCCATTTCCAGGAGCGACAAGGGCTTCATGGGCCGAATGAATTGGCATCAAGGGCCGGATCTGGGCCCCAGGCTGTAGTTTGGGCACCCCTGCTTTAAACAAACAAGCAAAGTAAATAAATAGGTGTCAAACTCTCTAAAGCATTTGATGTCCTCCAGATGTTTTGCACTACAAACATAACTCCTAACCACTGACCATGCTGGTTGAAGTTCCAAAGTTCTATAGAGCACCACACTGCCTACACCTCAGGGAATACTCAGGTACTCAAGGTCGTCACAATTAACATTAGTGAGTAAAAAGAAACATTGGCAATCAATCAAAGTTGCCGATGCCCAGTGAACTAAGAGAAGACACGTGATTCAGGTGTGTAAAATTTAACAGAGGAAATCACATTCCACATTTCTCTCTCCTTCCCAGCATCCTTGCATCATAACCATACAAATTCAGGAGCTCTAGACCAGTGGTTCCCAATGTTGGGTCCAGGCCCCACAGAGGGTCTTCAATTCCCAGAAGCCTAAGTCAGTACAATGGCTGATCAATGCTTTGGGGAAACTGACTGAGGCTTCTGGGAATTGAGGTACAAAAACCAAAGGCTGGGAACCTTTATTATTTAGCCTCTCTCTCTCACACACACACACACACACACTCTCACTCTCTCTCTCTCTCACACACACACACACACACACACACACACACACACACACACACACACACACACACACACACACACACACACACACACACACTTATATCTCCATGAAATCTCCCTAAAAAAATTTAATGTTTTACTTTAGTACTTTCTGGCTCAGACAATCTAAGGTCACTTAGAGCTAAAAAACAAAAAAAAAAGTCCAAAGTGATAAATAAAAGTAAGAGTATAAAAGCAATCCAATTGCAATACAATGATACAAAAGTGTACACAATCACCAGCATCGTAATTTAATAAAATTTCAAAGGTATACATCTATAAACCGCCTGAGTGGGCAGCATAAAAATTGAAATAAATAAATAACAAAATCTACAATAAAGTCAACAGATTGAAAAAAGAAGCATTTTTGGAAACTATTTGGGTTTTTAGGGCCAAGGCAACAGGGCTGCTCTTCAGATTATCCACTGTAAAACAGTAGTTAACCACTTCACTATGATGAGAGGAGAACAATACTCCAATACCATAAAGCAATTCTTTTAGGGAGATACTCCATTAAAAGTAATATTTCTTGTAAAATCGCATGTGCATTTGCAGCAGAGGTGTGCACAGTGTGCTTTGAAGTGTACAGCTGTCAGATGAATCTTCTCTTCTAAAGTATTCTTAATGGAAAATCCAATTATTCTAGGGACAATCTACTTCAAACACAGGGATTTCAATAACTGCCTGACAATCCAACTTATTATAATTATTCTGACAGCCACTGTTCGTTTGAAACACACTTGTATATTATATTCTAATGCATAAAACTTCAGCCAAAGAAAAAGAACACAGGCACCATAACATGGCCTTGTGTAGAGAAGTATTAACAAAACCATGCCACTTTACCTTCCTCAAGCCCCAAGTGTACAAAGTTGAAACAAGCAGCTTATTTTTACGTGCAGGTTTAATTTGTTCTGGATGCCTGGACATATCTTTATTGCAAAGATCTGAAATGTGGACTGTATATCCACACTGTGTGAGCAGTATACAGAGGAAATAAATGCAACTTGTACCATACTAATTTTCAGATTGCTTTATATACACACAATTAATGCATCTATCTTTGCATGTGTTTGCATGCACTGTGTGTGCACATGAGCACGCACACAAGTATGTTACTCTGGCACCATTTTAAAACCTCTTTTTCTCTGTGAACATAGGTATTGGACTAGACCTATGGTACTATAAAGAAGAATTGAATTATGGAAATTGTCTATATTTTATTCTTCACTCACTACAAAGAGCTACACTAAATTAGACCAACAGCCTAGTATTCTCATTATAAAATAGTTAACCAGCTGCCTATGAGATGTCCATAAGACAGAAGTACAACAGTTTTCTTTCTTCTACTTTTAGATACTATAGACATATAAAGGTGATAGAAGGCAGGACTCCACATAGGAAACAACTTTGGTTCTAATCTATTCCCATAACATTCTGCTTTTTCTGCTTTTCCTTCAAAGACATAACAACTGCTATAATAAAATGTAATGATAATGAGAGATGGGATATTACTTTTTCACTGGAATTTTCAAACATTCTTTTGGAGATAAGGCACCTGCAGTAGCTGGCTCTAGCGAAACCTCAATGAAAATATTAAAAGGAGACTTTATTTTTCAGATACTTACTTATGAAATAACACAGATAAACAGTGATTTAAAATGTTCCCTACCCATATATGTACAAGATACTACATTTTGACGTGTCTTTTATTGCCCCTACATTATGTTATACATTAATGGTGCCTCAGTAGATTTTTCAGATGTTGACTATATAGGCCTTTCTTTTCATCCCTATCCCCCTGCCATTTTCTTCTTTTTTATCTAATCTATGCCAAAAGATACATCAAGCTACATTATTATTATTATTATTATTATTATTATTATTATTATTATTATTATTATTATTATTATTATTATTATTATTATTATTATTATTATTATTATTATTATTATTATTATTATTATTATTATTATTATTATTATTATTATTATTATTATTATTATTATTATTATTATTATTATTATTATTATTATTCAACTTGTATGCTGCCTCACTCTCAAAGCGACTCTGGGTGGCTAACAAAGATACAAAATATGCAATTACAAGGTACAGTACCACATTATCATAATACAAAAACATTTCAACATATCATCATCACAAGTCACAGTACCAAAAAGTATCAGTATCACAGTATCAAAAAGCATTACAAAAAGAGAAAACAACCTCATTTGAGAAGTCACACAGCAACACGTTTGCGACATCCCACAGCACTCATATGAGAAGTCCCACAGAAAGTTTGACAACAACAAACACAAAAGTCAAAAGTCACCGCTCTTGTCCTCCTCCTCCTGGCCGATGGAAAGGGCCAGGAGGGCGCGGCGGAGTCTTCAGCCTCCCATGGCCACGGGGGCTCTTATATCAAGGTCTTCTAAACTATACAATATTGCTTCCTAGTCTAATGGCAATTCTCCAAGTAAAAAGAAATTGCATAGATGGCATACGTTGGATGACCATCTGGGTACTTTAACAAAAGATAATTCCCAATTCAAGATCAAAGAAGATAATTGAAGATTTTAACCCAATAATTAGACAAGATAGAACCAGTGTTACTTTGGGATAAATTTCTAATGGTCCCATAAAGGAAAGACCAATGAAAGTGTCTGAATGTTGAGGCGGCTATAAATATTTGGAAAGAACTAATAAGACTTGACCATCCTTTTATCTTGATGTTCCTCAGATATGATTGGTACGCAATGGTTTTCTAATTTGCTCCATTCTGAAGCTTTGGGCCTACAGTTGGTTTCCAAAATGGAGAATTAGAGAAAGTGTCTGCTATCTAAATTTTTCACTACCTTTTTTCTCTTTTAACAGCAACTGTCTTTCTTGAAGCTTTGAAAAAGGCAAGCTACTTTTATTTTAAATTCAACTATGCTGAAAAGTTTTTAGGAGGTTCCCCCCCCCCAAGTTTGGGGAATTGCTTTTTAAATATTTCATTAAACTTTTGTGGTGAAAATTCTTTTTGAACATTTTTCTAGACGTTTTGGAATCCCAAGTACTGAAGTGGTAAATACATCTTTCTTTTTTGGTGGGAATTCAGAATGAATATTTTAATTAGAACAGAGGTGATACTGTATCATTGGGAGTATAATAATAAACAATTTTTCTTCCATTCTGTTAAGATAGTAAAATGGTGGAGGATATCAGTTATTTCTATTCTTATTTTTGCTGTAATTTAATTATACTATGTAGTTTTCCCTCTGATTAATACTTATTTTATGCTGTAATAAATTTTATATTCTTTTAGTAATTACAGTATAAATGTATTTAATAATGCTCTAAATACTATTCATACTATTTTTAATATAATATATTGCTTATCAATACTTTCAGGAACATGTATGACTTTTTACCAAGCTGTCTATTATTTCAATACATTTTGTGTTAGTTTGTTTTTTCACATGACTTTACATTAATAGTCAATTTCCATTAACAAATGGGTAGCAAATATTGTAAAAAGAATCCCATTTTCATAATACAGTAGAACCCCACATAGCAAAAAAGCTCAGTTCCACGGAGCTCTTTCCTATGCAGTTTTTTTGCTATGCAAATCCAATGGGAGATTCCCCTACATAACGATAAAATGTTCATTATATGGGGTTTCCGTTAACCAGGGTATACCCCTTAGTGGAAACCCCGTATAACGAAAAAAATTGTTATGCAGGGTATCACCATTACATAACAAATTCTTCGTTGTATGAATTTTTCGTTAAACAGAGCGTTCGTTATGCGGGGTTCTACTGTATTAACCATATTCACACATATGTGTTGCTACAGGTTGGCTTCCTGTTGTGAATGTTGTATATATTTAATCTAACAATAAAATGCAATATCATGTGGATGTTTAACTTCGTATTCAATTTTCAGTGGTACATACATACATACAAACAGTTCCTGAGCTTCTCAGAACTCATTCATGTCAGAATCCTTCATTTCTTCTATATTGCATGAAAGTAAATCAACTTTCTGTCTATATTCAATTCAATTCAATTTTAATTTTACCCCGCCTTTCTCGGCCAAGGCCGACTCAAGGCGGCAACAACATATCAAATAGCACAATGTACAATATATAAAATACAAAATACAATATTACAAATGCAGCAAAAATACATAGTTACTATTTCAAAATAAAAATAGATAAAACAGATTACAAGTTTTAAATTAGAAATTACAATGTTAAATATCCTAACAAACACCAGTACAGAAACCCTGCACTCCAGCCCCAGATGCTCAAACTTCCCTGCGGCCAATGCCGACCAGGGATGGAGCCTTGGTGGTTGGGGGTGGGAGTTCTTAAAGTCCATGGGGGGGGTGTTAATTCTTAAAGTCCACGGTGCGCTCCAGTCCCATGTGCTCAAACTTCCCCGCAGCCAATGCCGGACCGGAAAGCTATCGTTTTCCTTTTTGTTCAAATTAATATTTTTCTCATGAAAATACTCTGTGCCCTGGTGGTGCATTGGTTAAACTGCAGTACTGCAACCAAAAGGTTGTGAGTTCGTTTCTGATCAGGATCAAGGTTGACCCATCCTTCCAAGGTTGGTAAAATGAGTACCCAGCTTGTTGTGGGCAAAATGCTAATTAGCACTAAGCGCTATGGGGTGGTATATAAGTGTGATTGCTTTGCTTTTTATTTTTGCTTCATTTTCCAAGACAAAGAAATCTGCTTTAAATAATGTGACTCTGAAGCTATACTATATTTAAATCTTTGAAAGTAGATGGTATTCTTGTACAACTATTACTGAATGCTGATAACAAGAACAGTTACACAAGAAAAGCTGAATTACAAATATTTGACACTCATATATTTGAATTACATATATTTGACGAATTTGACAATGTCATGGAATGGGGACAAATATATTAAAATGTATTGAATGATACTGAGAATATTTAATCGAGAAAGATTCTAAATCCCACTAGTAGTGGGTCCATGTAGTAGTTATATATAATTTTATTAAGAAGTTTGTCTGGGTTTTTGTTTTTTGTAGATGTTGTGATGGGGGTTATTCTTTTTTTAATTAATTAAGAGCTTTTAAATGTGTTGGAGATTGACACATTAGTGCTCAACAGCTCTGAAAACCATCAATAAGAGCCCAGTAACATGGCTTGTCATACATGGAGAGTAAAATTCCACTAACATTTACCACTGCAACACCAAAGTTTAAAAAGCCAGAATGCTGGTAGTTCTGTATTCTGCTCCCTAGAGAATAAGAGAGTACAGAAAAGAAATGTACTTAAAATAGTACTGCCTCTACCAGGTCTGAGAACTGACTGCACATATATAGTCTAGTCCTTTGCTAAAGATGCTGAAAATCTTCAGACACAGGGAAATATGGATATCACAATAAGCCTTGGCCAAGTACTGCTTTGTATTAGCCTCTACTTTATCTGGAGGTGTCTGTCAATATTCCTTTAATCTATTCATCTAATGTCACCACCATCTATTCAATTAGTTTAATGTTATTACATAATGCTTGTTTAACTTCATTTACCTTTGTTTATGTCTTTGAGGATACTGTCATTCTCAAGTACTGTACAGTATGTAGCTTCCATCATAAATTAGCTTAGTCAAAATTATACAGCAACTTTTCATTCAGCATACAGGTTTCTGACCAAACAATACAGGTAATTAAACAACCAAAACTGCAATAAGAAGCAGCAGTTGTCATCTATTACATAATAATCTAGCAAAGGTTACAAATAATTTCAGAAGTGGAAAACGAGCACTATCAAAAGGAATGCCAATGATATTCTTAGCACCAATTCTATGAAGATGCATTTTCCACATCAGTCAATACACAACATCAAGACACAATGGAATTTAGGTAAATGCTATGTAAGATTAACAAGGTAAGATGTTCATACACAGCCTTAGTCTTCCTACACCATCTCCAAGGCTAAAAAGGAAGCAGCTTAAATGGAAGATATTTCTTCTCTATTCCCCAGAACAGTTCTTCTCCAACATTCATTTTCTCAATATCCATTGCACCCAAGAACTGAAATCCAACAGCAAATTGCACTTATTCCACTGGCCTACTCTAATTTCAACTTGATGTTGAATGTAACCATGTATGCAGCAATTTCCCCCTTAACTAAACTTTTTTCCCAACAGTTAGGCAAAAGTTACACTCCAAATCAGTGTTTCCCAACCTTTGGTTTTTGGACTTCAATTCCCAGAAGCCTAAGTCAATTCCCCAAAGCACCAATGTACTGACTTAGGCTTCTGGGAATTGAAGTCTCCCTGTGGGGCTTGAGCCCCACATTGGGAACCACTGCTCCAGACGTAAGGCCTATGGGTTCTTGGCAGATCAGTTCCCATGTGTAACCTGATCTCCATTTACATCAAGAAAACCTAGCTGGGGCCCGGGGTAGGTCTGCAACTGTTAAATACTAAAGGTGAAGGAAGATCAACAGAGAAGCAAGAGCACTAAAAAGGTTTTACTGTATATACAGTACAGCATATTGAAGATTATGACCAAGAGTACAACTGTTTTAGTGAGTTTATATTTCTGGTTCTAACTAATACTTGCTTGGGACTCTATTTTACAACTGAGATCACTGCAGCCAGGCTTGGGGTTTCAAATTCTTCCCGTTTCTTCCAGTCCTGTCTCCAGGTTCTGACCATCTCCCAATAGTGGAAACTACACTAGAAGGCTTGATAATTTTTATCAGCACTGTGTAAAAAAGGGCCAAATCGTTTCCACATACAGGATGAGCAAAACCTTAATTGCCATGCCCCTTTCCTCTTTAGCCACTATTTTAATATATTAGAATGAAACTGCAAACATGTATTTAGCCTATTATACAATTTTTACACTAATAAGAATAAAAGGATAAGAAAACAACAGGGAGAATAATGCTGCACCAAGTCCTCAAACTAGAATCAATTTGTGTTTTACCCAAGAACTAATTGTATTGTGACCACAGACTATCAGCTTCTCAAGAAACTACAGTTTTAAAAATACAAATATTCATCTCCTTAAAGAGAAGTTAATTGACTCAATCCTATTCATGAACTGCACAAACCACTTCATGCCACTCCAAAAAAAGAGAGCAACAAACGATTTCTCTGTTAGACCATTCTATAAATGCTCTTCTGTATAAAACACAAGAAGATTTGTGGGTTTTTTTACCAAAAGACCCTGCAAATTAGGGTTATACCTGCAGGATACATTTTGATGTACACAAACAGAAAACTGAATGCTTTACACAGCATGGAATGTTCAGGTGAACTTGATACAACTCAAAGGAGTGTGAAAAATAAATTACATTTTTAATCTTTTACTATAAAACAACAATATTTATATATGACAATGTGGTCTATGTTTATAAAGGATGGCTTTGAAAACTAGTTAAAAATGTTCATTTTACCTCTGGAGTACTACATATGGGAGGGAGGACAAGCCCATGTATAGAAGTTATTGAAGTGTGTTGAGGGCTCATTGGATCAGTGTATTTTTCAAGTTTATTCAAGTTATGTAATAAATTACAGCAAGTATAATGCTTAATAGAGATTGATATACCATTAATTACAATAGTTTAAGCACTACCATTTTTCTCAGTTAAAACAAATTAATCCATGTGTTCAAAACAAATCATTATTTACATCCTAGTATCCTATAAAATTTTGGATGCAATCTGCCATGATTTCCTGTGTAAGCCCCATTGCCTCTAGGAGCTCCAATTCACTTCATAGGGACTCATTAGGTCCGGAGTTCTCAACCTTTTAAAGCCGGGGGCTGGGTCACGCTCCCTCAGACACCCTTGGGGGCCAGATGGCCATTTTGCCCTTCCTCTACCACACAGCACTTTCTGGTGGAAGTGGGGGGCAATTAAAATGGTGCTGTATCTGGGCTGTGGACCGTAGGTTGAGAATCCCTGCATTAGGAAGATTATATTTCTCTACTACATTCTTTCCGTTGCTGGAAAATTAGATATTTCCAGCACTAAAAACCTCAACAAGGTTTTTAAATAAATCAAGCCTGGACATTTTTTTAACAGGATATTGTTTTTTGGATTTTTTTTTGTTTCAGGTTACAAGCAAAAACAGATTCTCCTTTGGCCCCCAAAGTAAAAATAGCCAATTTTAACACACAAAAAAGCAAAGGGGGTTTCTCCCTCCCCGCTTCCCCCCCCCCACGGGATAGGTGGCCTCACTCGCCAGGGCCGCAGGAAGATGGCTTCCCAGAAGATGGCTTCCTTTCAGGAGACTAAATGACTCCCTGAGGGAAGTGTTTTGCCGCGGCGGTTTTTTGCGCGCATGCTTGATTTCCTGGCCTCCTCCACGCTCGCATCCTTCAGCCTCATTGGCAGAGGGATAGCGCGGCGTGGAGGACGCTGGGCCTTGTTTTTTTTCTGGTCGAGTTCGTGGGGCAGTTGCCCCACTCACGACTGGCGGACCCTTGCGGAAACCCTCACAGGAAGGTAATGTAAGTGTAGGTGGCTCGATTCGGGATGGTTGGACCGGGTGTGGGCATGTATGCCAGACACGCATGACTGGTCCACCATTTTACAGGTAAAGATAAAGTAAATGCCAGAATACAATGTTGAACTACACAACTGCAGCAAGAAACAACAAATCCTAAGAGGGTATTTGCCAAGATCTGCTACAGAACTAGAAAAGCCTATATTTAAAAGTTGAAATCTAGAGACAATCATTCATTAAATCACTTAGACTGGAACGGAATCCTTCTAATTATGATAAAACCAAGTTATCACAATTATGCCTTATTCTTCCTCCAAGGAATTCAGTGTACATGAAATTATCTCACTGTATTCTCATAATGGGACTGTGGTGGCTTAGGTAGTTAAGATGATGAACTTGATGAATGGAAGGTCGGCAGGTCAGCAGTTCGAAACCCGAGTACTGTACAACAGAGTGAACTCCTGTCTCTGTCCTAGCTCCTGTCAGCCTAGCAGTTTGAAAGCAAGAAATTGCAAGTAGACAAATAGATACCACTTCGGTGGGAAGGTGTGCACTCCGGTGTCTAGGCATGCCTGCCACATGTCCACTGAAACGCAGACGCAGACAGCACTGGCTCTTTGGCTATAAACAGAGATGAGCACCAAACCCTAGAGTCGGATACGACTTGCTTTCAAGCAAGGGCAACCTATTCTCATAAGTCTTATGAGGTATGCTTCAAATGGCCCAAAGCCACAGAATAATCTCCAGAGTGAAGGAAAATATATTTAGATCCATGTCTAACACTCAGCATGGACAGAATGTAGATTAGGAATTACAGATAGACCTCAAGATGACTTGCAGTAGGATTTTTTTACTCTCAGCTATTTAACAAGAACAAAAACAGTGCACATATGCACACACACATGTGCGTGCTCATGTGCACACACATAATTAGGCCAGTCAAGGAGAAGAAAGCTCGGAGGCAAAGCTAGAAGTGAACTATGAACTCAGCTCAGCTCTGACACTGAAAATGACCTCTTTGCCATATTTTTAAGAATAAAATTAAGCAACAACTCCCAAACCACTGTTTTGCTCTTGGCTTCAGTGATGACGTTAGTGAAAAGCACTAGACTCTAGTGAAAATCACAAGCCTTTTTACCAACACAGGACTCAAAGGAGTTTATTTTTTAAAAAAATTAAAATACAACTGAAAATGCAATATATCCTAATACTAAGCTGTAATTAAATATATAATACTAAAAGGCCATTAACTATAAATAACATTTTAAATCTTCAAAGCTCATTGGCAATCAGTAAGCAGTAAAAAGTAATCAGCTATATGTAGCAAAAATAGCTTACAAAGTAATGAGAAAAAAGATATAAAGAGACCAAAGATACATTAATAGAAGACTGTAGTACAGTATTTGCAACATAATACTAAAGAGAGGGACTGCAATGGCTTAGTGGTTAAGACACTGAACATGATGACTGGAAGGTCGGCAGGTCAGCAGTTCAAGACCTGAATGCTGCATGATGGAGGAGCTCCCATCTTTGTCCCAGCTCCTGCCAACCTAACAGTTCAAAAGCAAGAAATTGCAAGTAGATAAATAGGTACCACTTTGGTGGGAAGGTAAACAGCGTTCTGTGCACTCCAGTGTCTAGGCATGCCTGCCACATGACCACGGAAATGTCTGCAGAAGCAGATAGCGCTGGCTCTTCGGCTTTGAAACAGCTTTGAAACAGAGATGAGCACTGAACCCTAGAGTCGGATACAACTGGCTTTCGAGCAAGGGAAACCTTTACCCTTACCTCCTGTAGACTACTCGTTTCCTAAACAAATGTATTGAACTGTAATCAATTAACTGGTCAGCCATTAATAAGTAACTTCACAAAAGGGTATTTCCCTTTTCATAGTGTCCTCAACTTTTCCTGGTATTATTTCACTTGCCATAAGTCTTTTCTTCTTATATGTCTAATGTGCAAGAGTCCAGGCAAGTCATTTTAGCTTCTAGTGCATTCTGTGCACTCCGGTGTCTAGCCATACCTGCCCCATGTCCACGGAAATGACTGCAGACGTAAGCAGCACTAGTTCTTTGGCTATAAATGGAAATGAGCACTGAACCCTAGAGTCGGATATGGCTGGCTTTCGAGCAAGGGAAATCTTATTAATGAGAGGAGGGAAGCTCTTAGCATAAATTTTCCATGATCTGGTCATAGCTCTCCCCAGGTAATAAGAAAGTCTGGCAATTTTTTGAAATACGTAATGCATATTAGTATCTTTCTAAATCAGGGTCTCCCAAACTACAGCCCACAGGCCCAATTAGGCCTGCACATATCATTAATCCGGCCCAGGCTGAGAACTCAGGGCCCTCTCTGGACTGCCCCCCACCCGTCTCCACTGCCTGACGTAGCAATACGTCACCTACGGCGGCGATTGGGTTCGCTCCTGCTGGTCCAAGAAACCTCCGCTCAATTCCAGTGCTTCAGAAGCCTTTAGCAACGTGGACTGCCGCGTTGAAGAAATTTTCCAAGCCTTCTCTGTTTCAAAATCCGTGGAGCTAGAAGGGTAAACCTGGTGCACCGTGCTAACATCAGCCTTGGCACACTAGGTTTACCATTCCAGCGCCACAAATTTTGAAACGGAGAAGGCTCAGAAGTACTGTGACTGAGCGAAGGCTGCTCAGACCAGCAGGAGCGAAGCCCGATCGCTACCACTGCTGACAGCAATATGGTCAGCAGCAGGAGCAGCCCACCTCCAGCCCCCCACAGCTGCGTGTTGGGGGCAGGACTGGCCCGTGGGAAAAAAAGTTTGAGCACCACTGCCTAAATGATACATACTTTCATTACACAACACATGGTAGGATAGCAAAAATAAATGTTGAAAACATTTCCTAATTTTATGGAAGCACTTACATTAATAGAGGGGTGCCCAAACCTTATGGCCCACGGGCTGGTCACATGGTTCCTCCCACCAGAAGAGGAAGTAAAAAAGTTCATGCGCAAAGCACTGCTGTAAATGCACCCGCAGCTGTCGTAAACACTTCCGGTATGGGCAGCATGGGCCAGATGATTTGGTGACGCAAGCCAGACATGGCCCACAGGCCACAGTTTGGGCACCTCCTGCATTAATATTTACCTCATAAACAAACAAAAGGAATGTTACATTTCTCTCTATACATCAGATGACAACTTTAGATTACTTTCTTTCCCCATGGTGAATAAACTCAACATTGACTTTTATAATATTGAATTCATCTATTTTTAGCTCAATATTTACAACTATATCATATTCATGTCTACGCCACCTACAGTATTTTGGCAGGTGGTGGGATATAACTTACATAAATAAATAAACAGAGAAGGAACAAGCAGTTTTGCATGCACAAATCTATTTTTGCTATCTACTCATATACACAAAACCCACAACTGACTGATAGTTTTAACTTTACATACCTTTGGAGACAAAGAGACACGTAAAGCTCAGTCTGAACCTGATCTACAAGTTTTTCCCCCTACAATGATAACATTCATACAAGAGAAATATAATTAATGAAGCATCCTGAGTAATCTATAGAACCATAGAAACTAATCTCCCAGATATTGTTGGATTCCAGTTCCCCTTCAGCCTGACACTCCATCACAAACAATTAGTGTTCTAGTCATCAGAGAGCCATGAAAACTTACTGGGTATGCCAAACCAACCACTTTCTCAGCTTGATCTACTTCACAATATTTTTGGTTTACAATATTTTGATATTATTGTTATCTGAGTACAACAAAAGGAAAGTCACATGTGTTACCTGGAGATCAGCTAAGAAAGGGCAGGGTACACATTTAACTTATAAATGTCTGCAGGGCCACATGTTCCTCATCTGTACTATAAATACTAAGCAATGTACAGTAAAACCCCGTATAATGATTGCATTGTACAGCAATGAAATCATACGATTGCCTTTTTTAAAGAAAAAATTGTATCGTACGCTGATTTTCATCTTCTATACCTATAAAATGGTGCGTTAACCGTTGGAATGTGACAAAGGATGTTTAGCCAGGCCCTACTAGCCCGTAATGAGCCTCCGTTCACTCACCCGAACCCGGTTCGCAGGTAACTGTCAGGTTGAATTTTGCGCCAGTGGGGCAGGAGCCCCCCGGATGCAAACAAAAAAAGGGAACTTCAATTCCCAACGTTTCTTGCACCGCACCAGAGCCAATCAGGCTGAGCAGCACGAGCAAAAGGAATGTTCGGAAATGTGCAGCGGCCAATTAAAAAGAAGCCGCAGGGAAAAACCGTTGCACAAATTAAAATCGCACACGCCAAACTACAAGCCCCAGCGTCCTGCACGCCATGAGCGCGCAGAACGCTAAGGCAGCTGGCGCGCGAAAAATAAAAATAAAAAGGCAGGCCGTGAAACCCCCACCCCCCCACCGCCGCATACAGCGGCGATGGGATTCCCGTGGTCTGGCCACCCAGGCCGGCCCACGAAAACACCCCCACCCCAACGCCACATCAAGCGGCGATGGGAATTCCCGTGGTCCGGCCACCCAGCCCAGTCCATGGAAACACCCCCACCCCAACGCCGCATCAAGCGGCGATGGGATTCCCATGGTCCGGCCACCAAGGCTGGCCCACAGAAAAAAACCCACCCCAACGCCGCATGAAGCGGCGATGTAATTTCCGTGGTCCGGCCACCCAGGCCGGACCAAGGAAATACCAACACCCCAACGCCGCATCAAGCAGCGATGGTATTTCCACGGTCCAGCCTCCAAGACTGGCCTACGGAAATACCCCCACCCCCAACACAAAACAACACAATCCAAAAACAGTCAAAAATAATCAAAACCAAAAATAAAAGACAGAAAAAGGAAACACAAAAACATCCAAAAACAAACAATAAACAACACACAGAAACCCCCCCCTCAAACCCAAAACAAACCCCCCCAAAAAAAATTAAACCAGAGACCTTACCAGGAGACGTTCTCACTCCATGACGACCGGAACTAAACTGAGGGAAGAAAGAGACTACTTACCGGAAGAAGAAGCGACACCCAGAGGACAGTAGAGGAAAATAGTAACATACAAGAAAAGCTCACCACCCCCACCCAGAGGCCACAAGAGAAAAAACATTCAAAAATATTCAAAATAATTACAAATAATTCCCAAATTAATGAAATAAGTTATCAAAACATTCAAAAATATTCACAATAATCACAAATAATTCAAAAAAAAGAAATGTTTTCACTCAAAAAAACAAAACAAATCATATAAACACAGTATAGAAACATTGATTTAAAAAAAACATATTCTTACACATTTTAAAAATTATTATCCAAGGTACAACTATTTTAAAAAATTCACATAGTAACACATTATTTGGTTAAATACAATAATTATAAAAAATTATATCATCCTTTCCTCTTTTTAAAAAACAAAAAATAAAAAAATCACAGTTTATAACAGTCCATGCGTAAAAATAAAAATTTAAAAAACCACAATTAAAAATTAACCTCATTTGCATAAACATAAAACAAAAACCTTCCAAAACCATTTTAAAGAGCCCGGCACCGCCGGGTAAAATATGCTAGTTGTACAATAAAAATTATTTTTTAAAATGGCAAAAGCCAGGAGGCTTTGAGGTGGCGCAAGGGAGCCTTACCCCTGGGAAAGCGCTTGTCCGGCCAAAGGCACCCCTGCGCTGATAGCGAAAGGGATTCTCGCTGGTCCCCCTGTTGTTTCCACAAGGAGACCAGCGAGAATTCCTTTCGCAAACAGTGCAGGGGTGCCTTTGGATGGAGAAGCCCTTTCCCAGGGGTAAAGCGCTTCTCCAGCCAAAGGTACCCCTGCGCTGATAGCGAAAGGGATTTTTGCTGGTCCCCCTGTTGTTTCCGCAAGGGGACCAGTGAGAACCCCTTTCGCTAACAGCACGGGGGTGCCTTTGGCCGGAGAAGTGCTTTACCCCTGGGAAATTCTCGCTGGTCCCCCTTTTACCCCTGCAAAAACAACCCTGCGCTGTTAGCATTTTCATGGCGAAAATTGTTGTATGAATCATCCCATAGGAAAAATTGCTATACGATATATGTATCGTACAGCGATTTTTTCGTACAACAATTTGAACCATTGGAACCAATTAAAATCATTATACAGGGTTTTACTGTATTACTATTATTGTTATTTGGTCAGGTATAGCACCACCACATTTTATAGCAACTCTTAGAAAGCCAACAACAATTATTTTTTATAGTCCAGTGGATATATACCAGTGATGACTAACCTTGGCACTCCAGGTGTTCTTGGATTTCAATTACTAGAATCCCAAATCAGCACTCCTGCTGATCAGGACTTCAAGAATATCTGGAGTGCCAAGGTTGGCCATCACTGGTAGATACAATGCAGAAATAATAAACAAATGTTTCAATATTACTACCTGTAACTGAAGTACTGTACATGATCAATCCAATCCACTCAATCTTTACACTTTTATCCCTTTTAAACATCTGTAACCAGAGCTGAGGTTTTTACACTGTAGCAACATGTTGTATCTTTAATCAAAAGTTAGCTCCATACTCCTCAATGTATTCTTAGGTATAAGAGTATAAATACAATTTCAGTCTATTAATTGTTATATATTCAAAGACAAAAATACAACTCTTTCATAAGTACAGAAAAACTTTGGCCCCTTTCCACTCTATATTAAAATCTTGTCTCTGTCATAAATACCTTCACAAGGTAGCTTCAATACATATTGTAAAATTATCTAACAAACAGCAGGGTGTAATTTTTTTTTGGGGGGGGGATGGAACAAAGTGGAACAATTAAAAGTAGGAACAACTTAGCATCGACCACATCATTTAGCCAGAAAAACTTCCTGTATATATGTTAGAATGGAGAACAAGCATGGATGCTTCCAAGTTGGAAATTCAGAGACTTATATCAATGTGCTGTATATAGCTGAAAACTAATGGTAAAACAAGACATTTTAAAAACAAATCCAACGTGCATAAATGGGACAACAGTAAGAAGTTGGAGAATGGTAGACAGGAATTTGATGTGGACAGAATAAAATACAGTGAAAATGGTACCAGCCTGCAAAGATAGATAATGATAAGAAAACTTGCCTCTCATTCAAAAAAGTCAACACTAAAATTTGATGCTACATAGCACTGTAAGGATGCTTCAAGATGCTACGTTCTGCTTTGACAGATCAACTGGGAAGAATGTTTAATAACTTCCCAAACCTAATCATTCATAAATCTGTATCAGGTCATAGACAAAGTAACCTATAATGTTCTTCTTAAGAGACTAAGAAGCAAAACACAAGAATTTTTAGAGAAACTGGAGCAAAGTTAGAAACACTTCCACTACATTTCTCTTTCAGGGTCAAATTCCAGGGTGGAGGGGCACTCCTACAAATCAGTACAAAAATGCTGTTAACATTGTGAATCGTATGAATAACAAAGCAGTTTTAAATGTTTTATCCAGTCATTAAATCACATTTACAGTAAGCTAAATGAACTGTGGTGGCTTAGTGGTTAAGATGCTGAACTTGATGACTGGAAGGTTGGCAGGTCAGCAGTTCGAGACCCAAGTGGTGCATGATGGAGTGAGCTACCATCTCTGTCCTAGCTCCTGCCAACCTAGCAGTTCAAAAGCAAGAAATTGCAAGTAAATAAATAGGTTCCCCTTCGGTGGGAAGGCAAACAGCATTCCATGCACTCCGATGTCATGCCTGCCACATGTCCATGGAAATGTCTGCAGATGCAGACAGCACTGGCTCTTTGGTTATAAACAGGGATGAGCACTGAACCCCAGAGTAGATACAACTGGCTTTTGAGAAAAGGTGACCTTTACCTTTACAGTAAACTAAAAGCAGCAGTTTCACACAGATACTTAACAACAATAACAACTACAACAACAGTGTGATGCTAAGTCAATTCTGATTTATGGCAACCCTTACCCGGGTTTCCTAGGTAGAGAATACATTGAAGTGGTTTGCCATTACCGTCTTCTGTGGGTGTCCTGGGACTGTGCAGCCAGGCTTTTATCCCTATACTGTACTTCACTGATAAACTGCAGCACTTAATTGAATCTACAAGAAAACATACCTGCACAAGGAAAACCTACATATGTAAGCCCTCCTTCTGCCACACTTATGACATGTGACAAAATCATATCTATGAGGAAAATAATGTAAACATTCACTTTGCCTACTTGCAGCCAGAACTAATAATTCATTGGGGGGTAGAACTGCCACTTGATTTTGCTAATTGTGCAAATAGCCTATAAGTAGCCTGTAATGACAAGAGGTTTCTGCTTCTTTCCATTAAATCTGTTGTTGAGGCCTATTTTGAGACCTGACTTTTTGTACAGAAGTCGGCTGCCTTCATTTATAGCTGTTTTCCTTTGGTTTTGCTTGTTTCCAAAGTCGTGCCTTGTAAATGCTACTGACTAAATCTTTTGCATAGACTCATAGTTGTAGTGATACTGGTAAATAGTTAATCAAACAGGAATACAGTACATCAAAATTATCAACATGAGATTTAAAGTGATAACTTTTTAAATGCAGAATTGTTTTTTAAAAGTCTTTCAAATTTAAAAGAAAAACAATCAGTGGGTGGGAAGATGGACACATATAAATCAATGTTTTCAAACAAAATTTCACATTTTAACATGTATTCCTCCATCATGGCAAACAAGCATTTCAAACACATTAGGCCAGTGGTTCCCAACCTTTTTTTGGCCATGCCCCAACTAAGCATCTCTAAAAACCTGATGCCTCCCCATGATTCTTATTACAGTATTATTATTTTTTTAAAAAAAATCCTATTCACGTGATAAAGGTAAAGGTTTCCCTTGCTCGGAAGCCAGTTGTATCCAACTCTAGGGTTCAGTACTCATCTCAGTTTCAAAACCAAAGAGCCAGCGCTGTCTGTTTCTGCAGATGTTTCTGTGGTAATGTGGCAGGCATGACTAGACACTGGAGCGCACAGAGCGCTGTTACCTTCCCACCGAAGTGGTCCCTATTTATCTACATGCAATTTCTTGCTTTCGAACTGCTAGGTTAGCAGGAGCTGGAACAAAGACGGGAGCACATTCCGTCCTGCAGTACTGGGGAATCAAACTGCTAACCTTCCACCTCCAAGTCAGCGTCTTAGCCACTTGAGCCACTGCAGTCAGGAAGCCTAAAAAACCATTCCCTGTTAATAACTCATTGTCGAATTGCCCCCCTGTGAGGCGTGTGCCCCATGTCGGGAACCACAGCATTAGATCCAAAATTCTATCCTAGAGATCTGCTGATTTACCAAAACTCCTGCAAAGGGGAGTTTTTTAAAATTTAAATAATGTATCTCACCAGAGAATTTAGCGGTCACAGTGTTTCTTTCATTTTCAGGCCCAAGAGTGATAGATACATCACAATCTTGAACATGACTGAAATTATTAAGACTATTCAATACAATGTTAACTAACACTGGCATTGTTCTCCTTTGGGTCCTCAAGCTAGTCAAACAAAAGCAAGATAATAATATTTTTTAAAATGCTGTCAATATCCCACAAATAACTTTCCAGTGCTTAGCTTTTGTGTTGAACATTTTCAAATTTTTTTTCAACATCACTGTTTCATAAAGTTCACTAGTAAGAATAAGTACAGTAGATGCAAACACAATATTAAGTAAGTTATTCTATAATAATGTGATTCTATGGGTAGTGATAGTGAAACAGCAGTTACCTTAGTGCAGTGATGGCTAACCTTGGCACTCCAAGTGTTCTTGTACTTCAATTACCAGAAGCCCAAGTCAGCACTCCTGCTGATCAGGGCTTCTGGGAATTGAAGTTCAAGAACATCTGGAGTGCCAAGGTTAGCCATCACTATATTAGTGACACAATTTTTTCCTGAAATTATTACTGAAAATTCCCCAATTTAAACATTGAGGGGGGGAACCCAGATTACAAATCCCTACCTGCAATTTTAGGTCTACATGTCCCAGAGTTTTGCTAATTAAACACAACCAAATGTACTCTAAGTAAACATGGGCTTATTTGAAAGAAAACATGATTGATTAAGACTATGCAATATAATGCATATCACCATTCATACAAAATACAGTACTCCAAATGAATGACAACCCAGAAGCACAGCGTCACATTAATTAAAGGGGCCCTCTGTTCAAAAGTAACATTTACAGTTAATGCAAAGGAAAGCCTATAACTGACCCTACATGAGAACTATTAATACCAAATTCAATACATTTTCTTGCAAAATCTGCATAAAGATCTTGCAATGCCACAATTCAGAAAGGCCACTGTTGACAAAGGTGCATCAAAACAAGTCACTCTTCTCCATTCTAAGCATTGTTTTGGGCCCTACTGAAGTCCAGTTCTCACTGAATGAGATAGTAAGTCTGTATGTTGCCTGTGTTGTCAGTGAGCAAATGAAAAGTTTCACATGACCCTGTGGTTTTCCATACAGAAGACAAAACAAAAAAAAAACTTGCGACCATGCACAAAGCAGATGTCCCAGAGAAGAGTTTCTACCCTATGCCAGATACCAAGATTACACTAAGAACTAAATCTCAATCTTGGTATCAAATCATAAAGCAAAGAAAGGAACTACAGCAGAACCTTGTATAACAAATGCCTCCTATAGTGGAAAAAAATGCTTCACGAAAAGAAATTGAAAAACATGTTGCCTCGCATAAAGAAAATTTCCGCTATTCGAAAATAGCATTCCCTATTGGGGAAACTCATACAGTATAATGAAAATTTTCACTATGCAAAATGGCGTCCCTATGGGGAAAACTCATATAACAAAAATTTCTATGGGAAAATTTGCTCAGTGAAAATTTTTCCATTATACAAGTTTTCCCATAGGAATTTTTGTTATACGAAAAAAAATCATGTAACAAAAAAATTGCATAGTGAACAGCCTTGTAGAGCGAATTATTTTCGTTATACTAGGTTCCACTGAAATTTAGCAACATTCAGAAGGGCACCCATTTACCACCCTTACTATAGAAGCTACCAAAGTTATTCATATAAATGTCACATGTCCTTCAAGGAACTCAGAACACCATGCCTTTTCAAACACTCCACCATCATGCTGTTTTGTTTTTAAAACACTGTAAAGTACAAGAAGCTAATGGAAGTCCAGCACTCTATCCATTATAACACATATCTCAATTGTGCTGACTTCTTCCAAAGCGAAAAGAAAATCTTAATTGCTTTGTCATTTTCAGATATTTCTAACTTTATTTAAAGTTTAGAGCAATTGTCAAAACAGTAAATCAATAGAGAACAAAATGCCTAGTATTGGATAAACTGTTTTCACTATACAGCATCCATGTACAGTCTGTTTTTCATTCTGTATGCAAGCCTATGAGTTTCCCTCTGGCTTCATAAAGCATTTAGACCAAGAAGCTTATTGATCAATACTAAGAAATCTATTCCGATTACCAGTAAAAGTCACTGGTACAAGACAAAGAATTCCCCAAAGAAGTCATCAAAATAATGAGGATTGAGGCTGTATAATGTGACTGCAAGTACACAGAGAGACAGAGGCAACACAATGAATGAGATGTGACTATAATGTGACTTGCCATGCCTTTTCTTTTGTGACTACACTGCAAAGTCACAAAAGATCTGTGTCTGCTCTGAGCACAGCAAGAGAGGAAGAATGGATTGGCTGAGAAGGATAGTACCATCCACAGCTGCTTTTACAGCACAGAAAGCCTTGCTTATTAATTGCTTTCATTTGTAATTTCTAATTAGCTCAGGTTGAAAAGATGTTCTTGTTTGCTCTCAGTCAAGAAGATGCAGAAGATATTTTAGATCTCAAACTAACAAAATGTTTTGCAGGCTGCAGTGTTACAATTCAGGTTAGTGTGAACTGACATTCCATTACACTACTAGAGGAAGTACAAGCACATATTTTATGGTGCCATTTAACACTGTTTAGCACCACAGCAGGATCAGGTTTCCAGTCCAATAGTCTTGGCCGCTGTTACTACATAATGACAACAGCCCCAATCTATTATCGCTGTTTCATACACAAATTTGATAATACTGTACCTGTATATATACAATCCCAAAGGATTGTTGAGAAAACACCTCACCTGACTAAGGATTCTGTTTCAATATACTGTAGTGTATATCATATTGTGCTATGTACACACTTTGTAAGTTACCAGTCCATAGGTTCAATATACGTATATAGTCTACCATCTCTGTGTTTTTTCCAACAGGCTCATCAATGCTGCGTGCGATTTTCATAAAGTCTGGAACGGCAGCATCACAACTAAAAACTCTCAAAATACTGCACTGTGACAGTTACCACATACACTGCCTCCTCTTTTATCCTGAAAATCCCAGAAGAACATTGCTGCCTCCTGCTTCCGCCCACCCCCAAATCTGCAAATATTTACAATTCCATTATAAAATAGCTCCAACTTCAAGCATCGTTATTTAGAAAATGGAAAAAATACTGCTGGTTAAGCATACAAAAACAATGAAGGAAGGAAGGAGTGGAGAGGTGGATTGGGTTTCCAACTCCATCGATGCTAATCGCTCGCTCTCTAGCCCCCGAAATGCACCAAACTTGGTCATGGTTGCAGGAATGCACACATGACTCATGGCCGTATGGTGGGGATGGATGTGCAAAAAAAGAGGCAGGTGGGTTGGACTGGCTGCGTGTTTGTGTGAGAGGGGGAGGGAAGGAAGGAAGGAAGGAGGGAGGGGGGGTGAGAGAATGGAAAGCAAACTGCAGTGCGTGGGACTAGAGACGACCCAAGGGGAGTTGCAGCTGGGGGGCTGACGGCGCATCCTCCTCATCGCCGCCCGTGCAAGAGTGGGCAGGCGCAGAGAACTTTTGGGAGCAAGAGGGTCAGCCTGCATTGGGGGGAAAGGGAGGAGCTGCAAATCATCATCATCATCATCACCACCACCCCCGCCACTACCAGCAGCCTTGAAAGGGAGGGAGGGGGGGAGAGCTTTTCAATGCAGGGCATCCTTGTTTGGCCGCACACGGGCATCCTGCGCTGCCTCAGCCTCTCCCACCTTCTCTCTTTTCCAACCCAACGCAAGAGCATCGTACGCAGCATCCCTTTCCCTTGCCCCGGCAGTGGCTTCCCAAGGACGGAGCCTCCCCAACGCCATGACAGTGTCTGAGAGAGGGGAATCTAAGCGACCTCCCTCTCCTCCCACCCCCTTACTGGACGGGCCGCCTGCCTGCCTGCCTGCCTGCCTGCCTGCTTGCTTGCTTGCCCAATTCGCCACCGGCTCTATAGCCCCCGCCGCCTGCTCTGCCTTGCCCGGCAACCTCGCCGTTCATTCATAAGCTGCCCTGGGGCAGACTAATGCATGCAAACTCGCCCCCCGGGTCGCCCACCCACCCCCGGGCTGGCGCACGGCGCGCCAATAAAAAGTTCAGAGCCCAACTTACCTAAAATGGCTCCTGCAGCAGCCAAAATACAAACAGCTATTATTTGGTGGAAGTTTAGCCCAGACACCCCTGCAAGGGGACATCCTAGCCTGGTCCCGGCCCGCCCCCGCGCCGCAACGACTGGCCACCGGCAGCCCCCCTAACGCCTGCCATTGGAGAGGCAACATGTCAGCCAAGCGGAGCCCAGAACCAAGCTTGGCTGCGGCGCGCTTATTCCTAGCTCCATTGTGCTCCTATTTGCATTGATGTGATCGCTGCTGGGATTGGCTGAGGCGGGGACCGGGCAATTTCCTCAGCCGCCCCCCCCCCCCCCGCGTCCGGTCTGTACCCCCTCCTCAGGAATCCTTTGAGCCTCTGCAACCCTGGTTTTCCTCCCTCCTTTGGCTCTCCTCCTACTCGGAGCCAACTTTCCCAAGGCTTGCGTGGGGCGGGGGAGAGAAGGCATATTCCCCTTATGTCCTCCAATCAAAGGTTTTTTTACTTACTTCAGCCAGCATTAAAGGCGAAGAAGAAGGGAGGGGAAGAGAAGAGGGGTGGACCTCCCTCCCCCTTTTCCATTCCACGTCTTTGCACGCTTTTCATTTCCCGGATGTCAAATTTCCTGCATTTAAAGCTCGGCGTCTGGAGGTGAAAAATGCAACCTTTGAGTAGGACGCTGCAGGTCCTTCCCCCCCCCCCCCTCCTCCCTGTCTGGGAAGATGCTGAGATGAAGGACATAATATTCCAGAAGATGCCAAGTTTCCTTGATCTTAAAGCTCAGGGTATTCCTTAGCACAGATGCCGGTTTCTCACTCAACCTTCCCAAATTATTTCAGAGAGTAAACAAGACCAAAACAACAACAACAACAACGTAGCACCTTAAAAACTAACTCATGTACTGTATTTTAAAGTTGGCTTTTGTGGATCAAGTCCACTTCATCAGACGTATGAGCGAGACTTCATGGCATCGATTTATACACATCAGCTACAGAGGCAAACAATAGTTGGCTAGCATAACAGATAAGTTTACAAATCATTGTGGCTTTTTTGCAACTAGTAATAGCAGAATAGCCCTGATTGATATCAAATTTGCCTGAGTCACTCACACCATTGTCTACTTTCACACAGCATGGTCAAGTAGATGCTAGGTATGAGGGGTACATTCATTAGCAAATGTGTAATGCCACAATGTGGGGACCACAGTGGCTTAGTGGTTAAGACAGTGAACTTGACGACTGGAAGGTTGGCAGGTCAGCAGTTCAAGATTCAAGTGCTGCACAAGGAAGTGTTCTCCCATCTCTGTCTCAGCTCTTGCCATCCTAGCAGTTTGAAAGCAAGAAATTACAAGTAAATAAATAGGTACCACTTTGGTGGTAAACAGTGTTCCATCTAGTCATGCTTGTCACATGACCATAGAAATGGTGCTGGCTCTGACTATAAACTGAGATGAACACCAAATCTTAGAGTTAGATACGACTGGCTTTTTAGTAAGGATGGCTTTTACCTTTAATGCCACAATGTTTGTTTTGCATCCATGTACTAATGACTGAGTGACTGAACAACAACAAACTAACCATTTGCAACTCTACAAGGCCAAACCTCAAAACAAATCTGAATACCAACCAAGGGCCTTCTGTTATTACCAGTTGTAAAAAGCCACACTGATTTGTAAACTGATTTGTTATGCTATCCAATTATTTTGTGCCTCTATACCTGATGTGTATAAATTGAGGCCATGAAGACTCACCCTTATGTCTGATAAAGTGGACTTGATCCACGAAGGTTTACATTAAAATAGAGCAGTTAGTATTGTTTTTACTATCTGATATGCTTGCACAGACTAACATAGCTACCACTCCAAAAACTCCCAAGTGATGTTGACTAATGTCTGCAACTAGAGTTAATAAAAACTCCTTCTTTGATGTAGGCAGATTGATTGCACACTGAGCCAGCAGGCGGGCCAAACACTTCTTTATTGCAGCATGGTCAATCTGTACATGGCAAAACAGTGGAGACGCAGCTCCTTATATATCATACACTAGCAAGGGTTGCCCGGCGTTGCCGGGCTTTTCCCCCCGTGTTTTTTAATTAAAAATGTGCCATTTTTTTTGCAATAGTGTTACATTGTGTTGGAAGGTTAAATTGTGTTGTTGTTTTTTTAAAAAATTGCTTAGTCTGTAATTTTAATTTTTTAAATGTTTATTTATGTTAAATTTGTTTGGCTTGGCTGTTATTAACTGTGATCTGCTTTTTTGGTTTTTTTTTGAGGATTAATAAAAGAAGAAAGTATGATATAATAACTCAGCACAGGATTTTTTAAAGTTTCTATTGTATTTTATTGACATATATATATATTTGTGATTTGTGTGACAGTGTGTTTAGTGTAATTTTTTTTCTTGTTTTTATTGGTGTGACCTTTTGTGTAAAATTGTGAGTTTGTGTTTTGTTTGGGGCTGTTGTGTGTTTTTGAATTGTTTTTACTATTGTGGCCAGCAGGTGGTGCTGGTAGGGGTTATTGTATTTTGACTTTTGTTTCTCTCCTGGCCTCTGGGTGGAGCTTCTTCTGGTCAGTAGGGTCTTTCTGTATTCATTTCTTTTCCAGTCCTGATGTAGGTAGCACGTGTTCTGGTAAGTTTGCTTGTTTTCTTTGTTTTGTGGGGGGGGCGGGGGCAGGGGGGGTTGGAGTTTGTATTTTTTGTCTGTTTGTTTTGTTTTTGATTGTGTCTTTGTTTAATTCGTATTGTTTTTGGTGTTTTTGTTTTTGTGTATTTTTGGCTGTGTTTGAGTGTTTTTAGTAATTTTAAAAAAAATTGTTTGGTGGTGGGGAAGGTACGTGGTCATTGGGGGTTTGGAAGGGTGGGCTAGGTGGTGGGGAGGGGGGCATGGTCGTTGGGGGTTAGGAAGGGTGGGCTAGGTGGTGGGGAGGGGGGCATGGTCGTTGGGGGTTAGGAAGGGTGGGCTAGGTGGTGGGGAGGGGGGCATGGTCGTTGTGGGTTAGTAAGGGTGGGTTAGGTGGTGGGGAGGGTGGCTTTATTGTTTTATGGTGCTTTTTTGTGTGTAGTTGTGAAAGTAGATCGGGGTTTCCCCTTTAATATCAGTGGGTGGGGCTTGCGACCCACCTCTCCGCTTGCTCCCCTGGGGTTGGGAGGTTTGTGGGGACAAAAGAGGTATGTCCCCCCAACTCTTCTGGACCCAGTACACCAGGCACAGTGGATCGATTCCCTCCCCCCCTCCTTAAAACAACTCCGTTTTTAAAGAGTAGAAAAGACAGAGTTTTTTTAAGGAGGGGGGTGGGAATCGATCCCCTCTCCCTGGTGTCCTGAGTCCAGAAGGGTTTTGGAAACATTCCCCTTTTGTCCCCACAAACCTCCCAACGCTAGGTTAGCCAGCGGAGAGGGGGATCGCAACCCCCACCCACTGATATTAAAGGGGAAACTCCAGTCGGGTCCTTCAGGGAGGGATAGAAAGCCGGCTGGTGTGTGCTTGGCTGTGACGCGGTGAGTTGTTTTTCTTTTTAATTTTTCGGGCGCCGGTTTCCTCAGCGTTCTGCGTGCTCATGGCGCGCAGGACGCTGGGGCTTGTAGTAATGGGTTGGTGCTTTGTGTTTGTGCTGCGTTTTTTTAAAATGTGTTTCTTTCGATTGGCTGCGGCACGTGTCGGAACGCTGCGCCGTGCGAGAGCCTCTCAGCGTGATTGGCTCTGGCGCGGCGCAGCGCAAGGAATGTTGGGAAGTGAAGTTCTTTCCCTTTCTTGCCGTTTGTGGGGCTGAGGCCCCCGTGCCGGATTTTTAAATCCTTCGTTGACCTGCGTAGGCAATTCGGCCGTGCGCACGAAGGGTGGGTGCGGATCAGTAGGGCGACGCATAGCAACCTATAGCCAGTTCCAACAGTGAACCCTTGGATTTATAGGTTAAGATTGCATTTGAATTTCGCCCCAAGGGCACCCATTGGTTGCGGCAGCAGTGACGTCATTGGGACGTACTGCATACCTTCCTAAGGTTCACCTAACCTGACTAAGGTTCAAGTGTGACGGGGAAGTTTCCCGTGCTAATTGCTGATTGGGTGATTAGGGTCGCATGGGCTGAGCTTCCTCAGCTACGCAATGGCTGGCAGCCGAGTCGCGTGCAGTGGCAGATAATATGCTTGCATACACAACAGAAGCCCAGTCTTCTGCCAACATGCTTTAATGTCATTTAATTGGTGACAGGTTGTAATGTGCAATTAAAACTGCTTCCATCACTTGGATAGTTTTTATGAAATGTTGTAATTACTCCAAAATAAGCCTTGAACCAAGATATTAACACTAATTATGTTATCCTCTCTCTAACCTCAGACTATTACACCACAGTGTTGTTCTCTGGAAAATATAACCAAACTGATGGAACATCAGTAGATTCCATGCATGCCAAATATGGGCACACACAGAAACAGTTGCTTCTTCACTACAAGCCCAAGGCCCAAGTACAGTGATAGCTCATACAACGTCCAAACTTGGTTCCACAAGTTTGGACTTTATACGGATTTGGACTTTGTATGAGGCATGCAAAATCCTAGCCGCAATGCCTCATACAACGTCCAAATCCTTGCTACGATGCCTCGTACAACGTCGTTTCCATAGAGATACATTGTACTGTAACAGCACAGACTTCAGGGCAAAGTCAAGGAAACAGACAGAAAACTGACAGAACTTTAAGAAAACATTGTCTAAAGGCTAAATACATTACAAAAACTTCTCAAACAACCCTGATTGTCCAAGAACTTGAAGAATGCTGCAAAAATCCCAGGAATGCTTCTAAAAATTCTGATGAAAAATTCAAAAAAATCCAAAATCACGCTCAAAACCACTCCTAAACACTCTTTTCCTTGTGCAAAACCCACAAGAGCAATGCACGCATGTGTCCTGTCTTTTATACTGCCCAGGCACAATGCAACCTGGGAAAAACTGAATGCCTCATACAAAGTCGAGTGACTTTGTATGAGGTAACTTTTTAAAAGAAATTAGGCGATATTGTATGAAGTGGACTTTGTATGAGGTACTAGCATGGGTTGCCCGGCGTTGCCGGGCTTTTTTTGGGGTTTTTTTAATAAAAAAAATGCCGTGCATTTTTTAAATATTTTGGACAGGTAAGGTGTTTTTTTTGTTTTCCTGTACAAATGGTGATGGGCTGTGTTTAATGGTTTTTAATGTTTTTTTGAATTTGTGGCTTATTTGCGCTGGGTCCGGCTGTGGCGGAGTTTTTATTTTATTTTTGTTCATACAAATTTAATTTTTTTAAAAAAATTTTTTTAATTTTATATTTAATTTGGTGTTAAAGTGATTTATGTAACTTTTTATTTTTTGAGAGTAGTGTGTATATTTTGGAATGTTTTGCAAACTTATTTTCTGCATTTTGGAATTATGAATTTATCTTTATCTATCATGTGCTCCACACTCCTGCACCACACCTGGAAGGGCCATGTGGTGAAGGAAGGGCAAAATGGCCATCCGGCCCCCAAAGCTGTCTGAGGGAGTGTGTCCTGGCTCTCAACTTGAAAAGGTTGAGAACTCCTCATTTAGCACATCATGAATGCATCCTCTACTCGTTTTTCTTTTGGCCTCTGGGTGGCGGTGGTGAACTTTGTTTCCTCTCTTCCATTCTCCTCTTGTCCTCTGGGTTTCAGTTCCGGTAAGTGTTACTTCCTTTATTTTGGTCATTCGAGTTCCTGTCACCATGAAGTGAAGACGTCTTCATGGTAAGCACTCTGATTTATTTATTTATTTATTTGGGGTGAGTTGAGTTTTTGTTGGGGGGGCTGTTGTTTTTTGTTGTATGTTTTCCTGTCTTTGTTTGTGTTTATTTTTTAAAGGTTAGATTTCTGTTTTTGAATGGTTTTGATTTGTTTTTTGGTGCGTCCTTTTTTTAGGGGGGGGTGCCTTTTGTTCTCACGGGCCATGCTTGGTGGCCCGTGGGAAAGTAGGGTACTTGCAGCGGGGGTGCCTTTTCTTCCCATGGGCCATGCTTGGTTGCCCGTGGTTAGGAAGGGAACTTGCGGCCGGGGGTGCCTTTTGATCCCGTGGGCCATGCTGGATGGCCCTTGGGAAGGGTGCGTTGTTGCGGGGAGGGTGCCTTTCGTTCCCACGGGCCATGCTTGTTTGTCCATTGGGAAGAAGGGCAGTTGCGGGGGAGGGGTGGTGGGTGGTTTGTTTTTATTTTTGGCGCAGTGGCTGGCCCTTCGAATGGAAGGGCAGCGGCGGCCGAGGTTTATTTTTCCTCCGTGGGCCATGCTTGCTGGCCCGTGGTGAAGAAGGGGAGTTGTGGGGTTTTTTTGTTTGTATTTTTTTCACGCGCCGCTGGCTCTTCGAACGGAAGAGCATGGGCGGCGGGTTTGTTTCATTTTCTTCCCCCACGGACCATGCTGGCTCGCCCGTGGGGATGAATGGCGGCGGAGCCGGCTTTCTTTAAGTTTTGTTTTCGCGCGCCGGCTGCCTCCTCGTTCTGCGCGCTCATGGCGCGCAGGACGCTGGGGCTTGTAGTAATAAGTTGGTGCTTTGTGTTTGTGATGCGTTTTTTTAAAATGCTTTTCTTTTGATTGGCTGCGGCGCGTGTCCGAACGCTACGCCGTGCCAGAGCCTCTCAGCCTGATTGGCTCTGGCGCGCCGCGGCGCAGTGACTGTTGGGACGTGAAGTTCTTTCCCTTTCTTGCCGTTTGTGGGGCTGAGGCCCCCGTGCCGGATTTTTAAATCCTTCGTTGACCTGCGTAGGCAATTCGGCCGTGCGCACGAAGGAAGGGTGCGGGTCAGTAGGGCGACGCATAGCAACGTATAGCCAATTCCAACGGTGAACACTTGGTTTTATAGGTTAAGATTACTGTAAAGTCATATTTAACACAGTGGCTGCTCAGCACAGTGTCACTGCAGTATGATAAACTTGGGTGAACTCAATATTTGGGGGATTTAGTGTAGAGCAATCATACATCTATTTGGCACCAGAAGAAATCCCAACTGGCACCCCTACCCAACCTACCGGTAGTAGCAATACAATAATAATAAATAAGTTAATAATAGCAAACAAAGAAGTCAGCCTTTTCACATTGACTAATACCATGCTAAATGTTAGGCAGATTTATTGGACAGTTGTCCACATTGGTGGGCAAACTGGGATTTCTGCAGAAATCTATTTAACCTAAATTCATACCATATTACTGTACTTTGTTTATCTAAATGTACTTCAACAAAATTCCATATCAGCTGAAATACTGTGCACATTTGTAGTTTCTTCAAACTCTCTATCCAAGATATGCTAGGATCATTAGGTTTAAATGAACCCTTATTTTGATCAACACACTGAAGAAAGTTATAATAGTGAATTCTCAGAATTCTGCAATCAACAAAATGATAACTAGAGAGTTGTAGTTTCAAGTTGGAAATTGACTCTTCTTATTATATCATTAGCACTACTTTTTCTCAGCTACTTTTAGGAGATTTAATTAAACATCACAATATATTCCTTTTTAAAAATATTTTACAATGTCATCCAATATGTATAAAACACTACTTATTTCTATTACACCCTGTTTTGTGCTTATATTTGTTTGTCACAGTTCTTCTAAACCCACTTCCACATTGCATACTATCGTTTCCTCTTTCTCCCTTTTCTATGAATTCCCAATCTTAATCATGATTAAAATATGTATTTTTAAAGTATATAGAAAGTATTCAGAAGCCTTGTGGCTGGGGATGGTTTTAATTGATGTTGGCAGAGCTGTGGTGCCTATTTCACCAGCAGAAAATTAATCCTTCCTCTCCAGTAAGACAAAGATACAAGGAATGCTCTTGAGAGAAGCCTCAAGCTTTCTGTGAGCATAGTTATTCATGACAAAGTCCAAAATAGGACTTTTAGAGCAGTAGAAGTTTTGTGGAACTAGGCCATTGTGTTTAAAAGATGACATCTTCTAAGATGAGGACACCACTTTTTTTTTTACAGTCTCCAAGCCTGGGGAATAACCCATAATACATTACTTCACATTTGAAATGTATTTTTGTTCTCAGAACTGGAAAACATTTAAAGGAGTCCTGCTGTTCTTTGGCAAAATGTAACGCTTAGCAGAAAAATGTTGATAATGAAATCTATTCCTAGATAATTTAGAGATGGAACCTGTGAGTAGGATGTTTGCTTTTATCTAGCTTTAAATTCATTTTAGTCACACTTATAAGAAAGCAAAACAATGATGATAATGTTTATGCCAAACACCATGATGGATGAGTTTTCTTTGATAGTTACGAAGGGTGAAAATATTAACATAATCATATTGATCTTCTTGATCTCGTTAACGATGGAGTTTGAAATCATTTGAAGCATACTGTGTGTTGGTCATACAATTTCAGACACCCAAGACATAATGCTCTAGACACTAACTGGCCAAATATTAGTAGGGCACACAAGGGCCGTACCCAGTCGGTGTGGTTAGTGAGAAGTCCAGCCCTAGGCTTCTCAAGTATAGGGTGCCTCAGGGTTCGGTGCTCTCTCCTCTCCTATTTAACATCTACATGAAGCCACTGGGTGAGATCATTCGTTCCCACGGGGTGCGGTACCATCAGTACGCAGATGACACTCAGTTGTACATCCTGGCCCATGGGGACCCCAGTGATGCCGTTGAAATCCTATCTGGATGTCTGGAGGCCGTTGGGGTCTGGATGGGGGCCAATGGGCTTCGGTTGAATCCCAGCAAGACAGAGTGGCTATGGATAAGGGGGCCCATGTTATCCCGGGAGCTAACATCTTTGGTTCTGGACCTGGGGGTCCTTCTGGACTCGCGGTTGCTGCTAGAAGAACAGGTAGCAGCTGTGGCCAGGAGGGCTTTTGCCCAACTTTGGGTGATTCGCCAGTTGTGCACGCTCCTGGACCGGGACTCCTTGCTTATAGTCACTTATGCTCTGGTCACTTCCCGACTAGATTACTGTAATGTGCTCTACATGGAGCTGCCCTTGACAACCATTCAGAGGCTGCAGCTGGTCCAGAATGCGGCTGCCCGAGTGGTGTTGGGGTGCGGATGATATGCCCGCACCTCACCGCTACTTTGGGAGCTGAACTGGTTACCAGTTTGTCTCCGGGTGCAATTCAAGGTGCTGGTTTTGACCTTTAAAACCCTATTTGGCAGTGGGCCAGGATACCTTAGAGACCGCATCGTCCCAAGAGTGTCTGCCCATCCAACCAGAGCAGACCAGAGGGGCTCTCTAATAGTGCCATCAACTAGGGGAGCACATCTATCCAGCACCCGAAGGAGGGCCTTCTCCGTGTCCGCACCAACCCTCTGGAACCTCCTGCCAACAGATCTAAAACTTCAAAGAGATTCGCTGCCCTTCAGGAGAAGATTGTAGACCTGGCTGGCAGGGCAGGTGTCGGGCCCTAATGGGAACACGGTCCCCGCCTGCTGGCTTATGTAAACAGTTAAGAACCCTCTCTTCTCTTTTACAGTGGGTGGGATGGGTGGGTGGGATATGGGGTTTTTAAAAGTGTTTTTATATGTTTTTAGAACTTGTTGTAATGCTGCCCTGAGTCAGGTTCTACCTGAGTGGGTGGCATATATAAGTATGACTATTAAATTAAATTAAATTAAAATGGCAAAATTTATGAAGTCTAAATTTAATTTAATTTAATTTTTCAACTTCTATGCCGCCCACTCAGGCGAGCTTGACTCAGGGCGGCTTACAAGTAGTCTAAAACATACAATAAAACATACAAGTATAAAAACAGTTAAAACCATTAAAAACCACCCACATTCTAGCAAATAAATTCTAGCAAATAGGTTTTAAACAAAAGAATAAATGTTGCAGTATTGAGCAGAAGCAGGCTGGCATTTTTAATGATGTATGTGCCTAGTTTAAACACACTTGTGAGAACATTTTATTGTAAGGCACACGACAACATTTAAAGACCTCATATGAGCCTAGCTTTTGGGAGGATTTTTGTCTCTATTCTTCAAAGACAGGGAACAGACATCAAGATAAGATGCTTGGGGTCTTTGCTCAGTTCTATAGAGTAATGAATATCATCACTTTCAGCTGCATGTGCTACTTCTGGCAACCATGCCACAGGTTGACCACAAACTTTGTAATACGTCAAATAAAGCTCACAAAATCAATGCCACAACAAATATTTGGCCCTTTGAGATATCATTCATTTGGAACAGATATTCTATATTGCATGATAGCTTCTTATATCCAAGTACTGTAAGTGCAAAAACATAACACAGAACACAACCATAATGTGATTTTGGATTTAGAATGATGCTGCCCTACATTAGCTCATAAGGATATGAAAAACATTGAGTTTCCCACTTGGGGTATTGATAAAATTCTCCCCCATACTCCTGGTCTATCAGCTAATACAGCATTCATAATTTAGCAGTGGACTACTGGGAAATAACAAATGCAATGCTCATTTGGGCAGGAGCTCTGGGGATTTGAGGTATCAAATTAATATTCAATGTACATATTTCTGAAATCAGTACAGATGTCTAAAGTTGTCTTCACAAATATACATCTCTGCCTTGTTATAAGGTTGTATTTATATCTTTTGTACTGCATACCATACATTCAGCAACGACAACAGCTCTACAAGAGACTTTATATAGCCATACCATCTTAAGTCACTGGTAAAGAGAAACAAACTAAATTGCAGATATTATCCAATATTCTCAAGTCTGGCCAGGTTATTCTGCTATAGTGATAGAATAGACCCTACTGCCAGCGACTTAACACCAAACGTCAGGTGGTGGTTAACTAACCTGACAACCCTGAGGACTAGCGGCCTAGGCAAAGTCCATAGGGAAGGGTGATGGTCCCCAAGCGGATTAAATCCCACTTGAATCCATCTTGATGGAGGGCAGCAGCTTCATCAATACTGGCCTGAGGCTGAGGATGACTTTGCGTGCCAAGAGGGTTCGGGACCAGAAAGTGACTTGCGGAGCTGGATCAGTTGTACGGGTGTCACGCTGTGATGCAGAAGGCAGACGAAAGGCCACAGCATTATATTCGCAGTATAGTCTTCATGGCTAATGCCATGAGGATCACCAATATTTGGAATCAGATATGGCACAAGAAAAAGAAAAACAAGAATCCAATATTCAGTTCATTAGATAACCTTCAGATTTATAAATGTTGGTTGAATGGATGGATGGATGGATGGATGAATTGATTTTGGCCAGTGTTTGCTCTTTGTTGCACAGTATCCATGGAATAATAAAGTTCCCAGTCATAATGGTAGCTGAGACTCAGAGCATGTCCAGACTGGCAAATGTGGACAGTTCTGAAAAAGCTTCTTATGATTACTGCAATCAATTTGATCTCCAACTGAGGATCACATGAATGTTCCTATCATTTACACTGCAGAATTTTCCCCCCTGTAGCAAGGGTCCAGATGTGTTCTCAGACACTCTTTTATCTACTTTATTTAAGGTCATAATTAATGGCCCTGCCCCCTTACCATTTTAATGTCACAACCCACTACCTACAATACAGCGGTATCTTGCTTAAAGAGCATAATGCAGTGATGGCGAACCTTGGCACTCCAGGTGTTCTTGTACTTCAATTCCCAGTAGTCAAAGTCAGCACTCCTGCTGATCAGAGCTTCTGAGAATTGAAGTTCAAGAACACCTTGAGTGTCAAGGTTTGCCATCACTGGCATAATGCGTTCCATGGGATTGCTCTTTAAGCGAGTTTGCTCTTTAAGCAAAAGAACATTGTAACTGACCAATTGTGACTTCTGGCGGGGAGGATTGCGAACCCCGTTTAGTTGTTAAGTGAGTTTTTGGTTGGTTTTAGTTGTTAAGCAAGGTGACCATTCAGAGACAATTCTGCTCTTTAAGCGAGTTAGTCTCTAAACGAGGCGCCCTTTATGCGAGGTTTTACTGTATAGGGTTGTCACCTTGTGTCTCTTTTTGAGGGAAAGAGTTGAGAGCTCAAGTTAAAGGTTTTTATTGTGCTCATGTATTCTTCTCTTTGAGTTTTCTTTCTCTCTCTCTCTCTTTCTGTGTGTGTGTGAGGTAGGTAAGTAGGTATGTTAGTTGGTGTGTCAGAAATACAGGTTTCAGGATCAAAACATCACCATAATGTTTTATATAACTACATTCCTCAAAACTTTCCCATCAAAAAATAACATACAGTAGACAGGTACAGTATACTACACTGATGTAAAGATCCAGAAAATTTAAACAGAGATTATGTGAATTACTACACGATTTACAGTTTAGAAACACAGAGCATTAGAATCAACAACAGTCTCTCCATATAGCAACTCTGTCAGGATACCGTTTAACATTGGCTCCAAGATCAACACATTTGTCAAATCTGTTTCAAGTAAACATTACACAGGAATGAAATTGACATTCTCAGAGTACAGATACATAGAAAATTGAGATACAGTCAAGTAGGATGAATCATGATTCACACTACAAATGAAGTACAGTATAACATAATTTTCCACCCTTTTTCTTGTTTGTTTGACCCATATGTGTATCACAGCCAGTAATATATATTACTAGCAGGGAAGCCCGGCTTTGCCCGGATGGGGTTTGGGGGGGTGCTGTCCTACCCCCTGGGGTTGCGTTGCTCAGGTGCTCCTTCTCCTGGGCTGACCTCTGTCCACTGGACTCCTGCCCCACCCTGCCAGCTGGCCTGCCTGACCAAGGGGCAGGGCCCTGAGATGTCACATTTGCTGACCACTCCCAAGGGCTGACCAGGTCTGGGCAAGACATCACAAAGGGCATGACATCACAAAGGCCTAGACCTGGTCAGCCCTTGAGATTATTTGAGGACTAAAGGATCGATTTGGGGGGCATAACTCCCCATGGGCTTCGGGACTCCAACTCCTGCGCACGTGCGCAAGCTATGTGTGTGCCAAATTTCACGGGGTTTGGTCAAGGGGTGTAGCAGCCCATTCCAGACATTCCATCCACACCTTTGCTTTATAGGTACAGATTTTATATCTAGAATTGCAATTAATTGATTAGGATGATATTTCTCTCTCTCTCTCTCTCTCTCTCACACACACACACACACACACAGGGGAGGGACAGAGACAGGAGCTCACTGCATCATGCAGAACTTTCTCACAGGTTGCAAACTACCCATTCGAATGGACTACAAAGTGAGATCATTGGGACTGCTGACACACAAAAGAAGAAACCCTGGCACTCTGCCTGAAAAAGACTGCGACAGCCTAGAAATTGATGGTGGAACACACTACGGAGAAACAAATGTGGATGCCATAATTTTGAGTGACCCACAATGCTATATGCCCTGGACATACTCAAGACTGTCTTGAGAGCTTGTTTTATTTATTTGTGGGCATGTTCCCCTGAGTGGACCTTAATTCTGAATAAATACTCATAAACTATATTAATATGTGCTGAGTTGCTTTTGAACAAGTACTTCACTCCTTGTGCTGATTAAAGGACTGACAATAGTAAAAGTAAAGCTCACCCTTGCTTGGAAGCCAATCATATTCGACTCTAGGGTTCAGTGCTCATCTCTGTTTATAGCCAAAGAGCCAGTGCTGTCTGTGTCTGCAGACATTTCTGTGAACATGTGGCAAGCATGACTAAACACAAGAGTGCACAGAATGCTGTTTACCTGCACACTGAAGTGGTCCCTATTTATCTACTTGCAATTTCTTGCTTTCGAACTGCTGGTTTGGTAGGAGCTGGGACAGAGATGGGCGCTCACTCCATCATGTAGAACTCTAGTCTTGAACTGCTGAACTCTAGTCTTGAACTGCTGACCTGCCGACCTTCCAGTCATCAAGTTTAGCCTCTTAACCATTGAGTTACCGCAGTCCCACTGACAATAAAACAGCAAAAAAAATCCCCACAAATAGTCTCTCTCTCTCTCTCTCTCTGAATTCTGACGTTGCAAGAATATAGTAATAATTTCATTTAGTTCTCTTTACATTCATTACCATCAGAATGGTTTCTGCAATTAGCTTTCTTTACACAGGAGAGTCTATCTCCTATAGCTGTTTGGGAAGTAGAAAGCTCATGTATGATTTGAGTTCTTTTTCTCTCCTTTTTTTCCTTTTTTGTGAGCAGCCAGCAGTAGCAGCAGCTGCTGTCTCCTAAGCTTCCTTGCTAGAGAGAAGAATTTGGTAGAAAGTGGGGGAGGGGCAAAAGCACTTCAACTCTCCTTTCTATTCTCTCCTGATCTTCTAGTCCAGATGTTCCTTTGTTAGAAACAGTCAGGCACCTTCATAAGCCAAGAACTCATTAAGCAATTAGTGCTTTTTAAAAAAAAGGACAAAACCAAAGTCACAAGGGTATTAATTAGTACCTCGTTGTTGCTGAACTCAAGGCTAACACAAAGGGAGCAATCCTCTTCCCCCCTCTACCTGTGCAGGCTTGTGTATAGAAAGAGGAAACTTTTGTATATGTGAAAGGCAGAGGTTTAATTAGGTTTCTTACAAGTGGCTAAGACGCTGACTGGGAGGCGGAAGGTCAGCAGTTCGATTCCCGAGTACTGCAGGACGGAATGAGCTCCCGTCTTTGTCCCAGCTCCTGCCAACCTAGCAGTTCGAAAGCAAGAAATTGCAAGTAGATAAATAGGGACCACTTCGGTGGGAAGGTAACAGCGTTCCGTGTGCTCCGGTGTCTAGTCATGCTTGCCACATGACCATGGAAACGTCTGCAGAAGCAGACAGCGCTGGCTCTTCGGCTTTAAAACAGAGATGAGCACTGAACCCTAGAGTCAGATACGACTGGCTTTCGAGCAAGGGAAACCTTTACCTTTACCTTTACCTTACCTGTGGGATGAGATGGAGCTGTAGTGAAAGAACATACAGGGGCACACATGGTCTCAAGGTTCAATCCTAAGGAAATAATAATTGGTGAAGGTATGGAAGAGTGATTGTTACAATGACAAGAACATGTAAGTTGTTTTGATTGTGGTAAAACCAAATTGCATTTTTGTGAGGATGTTCACAGCACGATCGCTGTGGCTATTGGCAAACCATGGTCATAAATCGTGGGTGATCATTCTCCTGCCTCATCTGTTTATGCCGTAACTTAGAGGCCTGGGCCCCCAGCTTGGGCCTCTGATACCATGACTCAAGGCTGTCAAGCCCTCCCTACTATACCCAGGGATGGCACGTAGTTGCCTAACTAACACGCAGCTGTTTAACCAATCAGCAAGGTGTGCACGAGGCAGGCACGCTGATATTTAGCCAATTATGTAACCTTATGCTATCGCAGGTAACCAATAAGGATATATTGCATACTCTTCTTTGGAATGTCTTTGTCCTGTTATTCCTAATAAACTCCGTCCGGGCTATCTATGCCCTATGCCTCTTCATGAATCAAGCCTCTGTTGTCTCCTTGATCCCCAAACACTTCATCTGGCGACCCGCGACGCGATTGCTGGACCCCAACTCCCCGACTCACCGGCTGGAATAGCCCCTTGGTGCATCTCAGCCTTCAGGCTCCCTCAGCTTTCAAGCTCCCGATTGTGAGTATGGGGGGGGGGGGACTTTCTTTAGGGCAAAAGACCCATGCAAAGGAATTGCAGAAAATCATCAAGGAGAGCGGATGTTCAGACATCACACTTAATAGTCTTGAAGACTTCATTAAGGAAGTTGAATGCCAATGTCCTTGGTACCCAGAAATTGGATCACTCAAACGGGATGATTGGCAATGAATTGGAACAATTTTATTGGAAGAACCTAGGGCAGCAGTTCTGTAGAAATCTGATCCATGTAAAGATTAATCAGCCTCATAAGGAGCAGTTTATAGCCCCAGATAAACAAAGGAAGAGGTAAAAAGTCTGATGAAGTCCAGCTTCATTAGGCAGAGTAAGGAAGAAACAGAGAGAGAGAAATAGAGAGAACACATACACACGCGACTGCAGTCTTTGCTGAACAAAGGAATAATCATGGCGTCTCTTTATTCAAACAGAGTATATCAGAAACAAAACTAAGGCACACATAGCCAATCAGAATGTCCGAAACCAAATAAGGAGAAATAAGGAGAATTCTTCTCACTATTCTACGCATGCCCAAAATCAAGCGTTGTCTCTCATGTGTACAAAGAGGCCTTTGTTTACAAAATGTGTAGGAGACAGGCAGACAGAAACCAGATACGTTCCCACATGTCCTCCTTTTTCATTTAAATTTGAGAGAGGGACGGCTAATCATACCCCTGCATGTCATCATACTCCATAACTACTCCTCCATATACATCATCACTGTCCTCCTGGACATCGTACCCCTCCTGACTGCTGGTACCTTGTTCCGGAGGATGATACCTCATTGAGTACAATTGCCGTCGTGCAAAACCCGATGTCTCCCTTCTACGCAGTGGATATGTGTTACACATAGAAATAAGATTAGGAATACAATAAATGCAAAAACACAAAGATATAAAGCAAATAATAATAATAATAATGACCCCATAAAAGAAAACTTGTCTAAGGACAGACAAATCAGGCAACCAAGAAGTCATCCAATCAAAGAGATTAACATCAGTGCGTACATTGTTAGTAATGCTCTCCTATAAATTCTGAAGTTCTTTCTCAATAGTATTATTCAGATCCTGGAATTTTACCCGACATCCCTGGTTCCCGACCAGTTTACAAAATCCTCCGGATTTTGCTAACAGATAATCAATGGCCAGTCTGTCCTGCATTTGGTCTTGATGGAGCTCCGTGGTTTCCATTTGAAGATCCCGTATGACCCTCCCTGTGGCATTGATTGATTTCTCCAGCCTACAGGTGAGTCCCAAAATGGACCTTCTATTCTCCTGGGAAATGACACCTGGGTATGATCCCAATGTGAGTGCTCCAGTGATCACACCCCCTATAGCTCTCACCCAGGAGCTACCATCAGAAAGCTGAACATCGATTATCACTTCATCATTGCAACCAGAACCCATCGGGCCGGCAGCAGCTCTCTGGCGCCGTGCATCTGCCTGAAGCGCCATTTGCACTTGTACGGGTAAGGTAAAATAACCCAATGCTGCACATTGATATTGTCCTGGATGGAAATTCGTGGCAACTCCATTAAAAAAGAACCACATGTTGGGATCCTTAATTTGCAATCCATTGCAAATTGAACCACTATCTATAGCAGAATAACCAGGAGTAAACATAGGAAACACATCATATATATCTTCAATAGTAGTGTCAAACAAGGTAAAATTAAGCTTATAAGAACTGTTATAACTACCCCATAACCAAAAATAATCGTCACATCCTGTATAATTGCCTACATTCCGCAAAACCCTTTTTGCTTGAGTCCAGTGCTTCCATTTACTATTCCAGACTCCAGAACTATGACAGCAGAAACAAAGCCCTTTAGTGTATTTCTTGAATGTCATGCTTCGTCAGCGGGTGTTGTTAAATTGTTCTGGGGGATTGGAGAAGAGTGTAGACCTGTCTATATGTTGCAAGTGTCCAATAACCAACTCAGGCATGTTGAACAATGCCGGAAGAAAGGCCATTTGAGACACTGCCAGTGGATGCTCATAGTATAACGTTGCATTCTTACCATGAACCTCAAACATATAGCTAGCATGACGAAGCCAAAAGTTGGGGTTGCCCCCATGAGTTATTGTTTTTACAGCCAGAAGCACAGTAAGAAAGAAAAGAACAAATGTCAGCAAACTTAGTCCACTGGTGAACCACCGTCCTGGAGCTGAGTAACCTTCTTCTCTCTCCATGGGTGGACCGCTCGGGCAGGAATCCACACAGGTCCTGAGGTCTTAGAAACAGCTGCGTATCCTCGTCCCCAGGTGATTAGAGGCACAGGACCTTTCCACTCAGGATCCGGTTGCTGCCGATAAACAACCAATGGCTTAGGAAGACACTCCTCGGTCCTGAAATGCAATTCGACTGGAGAGTGTGACCTGTTATGGGGAGCAAGAAGAAAATTAAGAGTATACAGTACTTTAGCAGCAGCTGTAGGTATTTCAGCCACAGGAACCCCTCTATCTCCCACTTGCTTGTGTAACAAATTTTTGAATGTCAGGTGGACTCTTTCAACAATCGCCTGTCCAGTCGAGTTATAGGGTATTCCATGGGTTAGCTTAATGTCCCACTGACGGCAAAAGTCCTGAAAGGCAGAAGAAACATATGATGGCCCATTGTCTGTCTTAAGGCTTTTAGGTTTACCCATTACCGCAAACGAACGAATGCAATGTTGTATAACATGTCTGGATGTTTCCCCCCGTAAGGGTGTAGCCCATATAAATCCAGAGAAGGTATCAACAGTCACATGTAACTTAGAAAGCGGAGCCAAAGCAGGTACTTGCGTGACATCCATCTGCCATAGCTGATTGGCTTCTGTTTCTCGAGGATTAACAGCATCAAATGGCAGGAATATAGGAGACTTCGTACAGGAAGCACAGGATGACACAATGTCTCTAGCCTGTGACATAGGAATGGAAAAACGTTTATGCAAAACCTTAGCAGATTGATAAAACATTGCATGACTGTCAATGGGGTTGTCAAAGAGAGAAAAAACCTCAGCAGAGTCCCGGAGAGCAGAATCTGCTCGTGCATTGCCCTCCGTCAAATAACCTGGGATCCTTGTATGAGAGCATATGTGGGCAATGAAGAATGGGACCGTACGGTTGGAAAGAAAACCTTGAAGCTGTTGGAATAAAGCAAAAAGATCCCTATCCATCGATGGAGACAAATAAGCTTGAGCTAAAGTAAAGATAAGGCGGTAAACATATTGAGTATCCACAATCAGGTTAAAAGGCACATCAGAAAACGTAGAGAAAGCAAGTATGACCGCTGCCAGTTCCGACCGCTGGGCCGATGCTTGAGGTCCTGTAAAAACAACCTCCCATTCCCCAGTAGGACCCTGCCATGTAAGTACTCCCCGGGAGGGGGAGCCATCCGATAAAAGAGTAATGGCATGCAAGATAGGTTGCATGCAAAGCGGGGATGACAGGGAGTAAGAAGTGAGATTCAGCAAGGTAAACCGCTTATCTTTGGGGGGGTTAAATTTAACTTGTCCCACAAAGTCCGCCATGGCCACCTGAAATGCCTCAGAATGCTGTAGCAAGGCGGTTAGCTGATCCTGCGAAAAGGGAAAACAAACAAAGTCAACATCATAGCCAGTCAAATGCTTTGCCCTAGTACGGCATTTAAGGAAAAGATCAGCAATCGCATCAGGTAGGCGATAACAGTTTTTCGAGGGAGTGTGCGCCAAGTGAAGCCATTCCACGATGGCCACCTTCTGAGCGTTGACAGGTGCAAACAAAACAGCAGTGGGCAGCCTCGGTGTGGGAAGAAGAGCGCATGCCAGCGCAATGGTGCCTGAGGGCACCCGTTCCACAGCAATGGCATGCAGCTTTTCGTTGAGGCGTTGAAGAGCTGTACGCATCTCCGTTGTGCAGGGAATGATGTCCGCTGGAGAAGTGTGTCCAGAAAGAGCAGCAAAGAGTGGTGACAGTTCCTCAGTGCTCAGGGCCAAGAAGGGACGAGCCCAATTTATGTTCCCTAGCAATTGTTGCAATTGTACAAGAGTGAACTGCTCTGGAATAGCTATTGTTGGCAATAGCAGAGTTGAAGCTGTAGCTGAGAGCCTATGTCCCAGATATTGGAATGGATACATCCGCTGCACCTTTTCAGGAGCTATGATCAAGCCCGCTTGTTGCAAAATGTCTGCTAGGTCCTGCAGGTGTTTCTCCGTGACTTGTGGACCATGCAATAAAATGTCATCTGTGTAATGATATACTTTAACCTCTGGATAACGTTGCCTGAAAGGTTCCAAGGCCATGTTCACAAAATGTTGGCATAGAGTCGGCGAGTTGGCCATACCCATAGGCAAGACACACCATTCAAACCGTTGAGTAGGATGTTCATTATTGTATACTGGCAATGTAAATGCAAATTTTTCTCTATCTTGTGGCGCTAGCAAGATTGTATAAAAACAGTCCTTCAAATCTATGACCATGAGTTGATGATCTTCAGGGACCATGTTCGGATTAGGTAGTCCAGATTGTAGAGGTCCCATTGGCAAGATGTGCTCATTAACTTTTCTCAAATCATGCAACAATCTCCATTTTCCAGACTTCTTTTTCACCACAAAAATTGGAGAGTTCCAAGGACTAGTGGTTGTTTGAATATGTCCCAGATTTAATTGCTCCTGTACAAGGGCCTCCGCCGCCTGGAGCTTTTCTCTTGAGAGCGGCCATTGATCCGTCCACACTGGCGGGGTGTTTTTTCATTGTAGTGGAAGTGCATGCAACGACGCTGCAGGGGAGGCCCGTATCAAAAATTTGTCTGCAAGGTACACCCTGTTTTAGCCATGAGATCCCGGCCCCACAGAGTAATAGGAATATCCATAATCAGGGGGTGAAGAGAAACTTTTGTTCCCCCTGAGGTCTCAAAGACGATTGGATGAACACTCTGCTGTGCTGGCTCGTACCCGCCCACCCCAAAAACTTCCCTACAGGGGCGGACGGCCCATCCAGTTGGCCAATCATTTTTTGCCACCACTGAAATATCGGCTCCTGTATCGATTAGTCCAGACACTGAACATCCACCCATAATCAGCGAGCGGGTCGGTCTATCCTCGGTGATTTGTATCACAGCCATAGCCGCTGTTACAGTCCCCTCCTGGGATGGAGTTACAGTGGTCCCTAGTGGGAGCAGATGAAGACGTCCTACAGGTTGTCCCTTAGGCAGGGTGAGATGCTGCGTAGCTGATGCAGGGATGACAACTTCTTGGTGACCCAATGTAACTGACCCTGCTGCAATGTGTACAGAAGCGGGCAAGGCGTCTGGGCAAGGAAGAACAATGCCCACCATGCCCTGGGGAATAACATCATCAACCAGTGTGGGAAGAGCCTCCACACACCCTGGCACAGTAAAGGTACAGTCCTTGGATAACCTCAATAATAGCCCTTCTTTTAGAGGATGGTTTTTTCTATATCGTGAAATCATTTCTTGGGCAAGTTCCATATCTTCTTCCATCTCTTCCAAAACCTCCTCTATTGCTTCCTCCCTGACCTCTGGCAGCCCTATTATTTTGCCTGGGCCCGAGCCTGGCCCGCACTCCCATTTCCCTGCTGCTGTGGAGAAAAGTCAGAGTCTTTGTGCTGAGCAGCTGAGGGGTTGGCATTAGGATTTGAGCGGCACTGATTGGCCCAATGGTACCCCTTCTGACAAATGGGACATTTCCTTGAAGGGCGTGCTGCCGGCTTTTGAGAGGAGCGACATTGTGCTTTAAAATGCCCTTCTTTTCCACAACCAAAACAACGTTTGTTTTGAGCCTGAGTTGTGGGCAACTGAACTGCAGCTGCCAGAAGTTGAGCCTTGTAACTGTGGGTCCCTACATTTTGACAAACTTTCATCATGTCTGCTATCGATGTGCCTGGCCGAGCATAAACAGCTGTCAGAGCACCCTTACAATCCTCATTGGCATTTTCAAAAGCCAGTTGTTTCATGAGCATTTCCCGTGCCGGGACATTTTCCACCTGGCGGCTGAGGGCAGTCATGAGTCTGTTAATGAACTCAGTGTAATCCTCTTTAGGCCCCTGCCTGATTGCTGCAAACCCAGCAACTGAGCTATCCCCTTTGGAAGGAATCTTACTCCAGGCACGCATGACTATCTGTGCAATATCTCCCAACTGGGCATCAGTGAGTGCCAACTGCTGTGTGGGGTTGGCAAAATTTCCCTCCCCACATAACATATCCATCGTGAGTGCATGGCGTGTGTGATGTACCTCCCAAGCCACATCCCTCCACTCTTGCAAGCAGAGCATGGCTTCTGCAGGAGGCAGGAGTGCTTTAATCATCTGTTTCCAATCAACTGGTAGCAATTTTTGAGAAGCAATGGCTTCCAACAGAGCTTTTGTAAAAGGTGCATTAGCCCCATAGTCACGTATGCTGACTTTCAGTTCCTTCAGATATTTGTAATGGAGGGTTTCATATCTATCTGGGATTGCCGGTGCATTGCCAACAGCCGGAGCCCCCCTGATTACTGGGTATATCTCAGTAGATTCCACATCCAGCACAGCTGCAGTTAAAGCAGCAGAGAACAGGTCTTTTGTAGAGCTAAAAGTGCTTGATTGCTGCAAGGCAGGATATAATGTCCCATCTCCTTTTCCACCCCCATCTCCATCAGGGGGCTCATGCTGTTGTTTCTCATATGATGGAGGGGCAGTCGCCAGAGTCCCTCCTTTGGCTGGGGGCAAAAGCTGTGGAAGGGGACCAGCAAGCCGCTGGGACAACAACATATTTCTTGGAGTAAGTCTTTGAAGACAGTTTCTGACTTCATTCCAAGTATATTGCACTGAGACAGAAACCCCCTCATGCTTCTGCAATTCATTCCCAATCTTATTCCAATCTTTTAAGTCCAGACAGTCATCATATTTAACCCAAGGACAGATTTTGCCTACAACTTGGACCAGCTGTTGTACTTCCTTCTTATCAGCCCGTTTCCCATTCTTATTCAGAAGATATGAGATATCTTTACAAAGCTCCTGCTCTGGCGAAGCTAGCACGCACCCCATAATAAATTTTTCACTCACCCTGTTGGGATATTTTCTCAAGCGCTTGATTGACCTTTCCTCTGGTCGGACCTTTCTGGTCGTGGGTGAATGAAGACCTTGTCCCTGGTCGCAATGAAGTGCTAATTAGGTGCTAATCACTGAAGCATTTTTCAAAGCGTTCTTTGAATTTCATTCAAACGCCTCACAACGGGGCACCACTTGTAGAAATCCGATCCATGTAAAGATTAATCAGCCTCATAAGGAGCAGTTTATAGCCCCAGATAAACAAAGGAAGAGGTAAAAAGTCTGATGAAGTCTGAGGAAGAAACAGAGATAGAGAAATAGAGAGAACACATACACACGCGACTGCAGTCTTTGCTGAACAAAGGAATAATCATGGCGTCTCTTTATTCAAACAGAGTATATCAGAAACAAAACTAAGGCACACACAGCCAATCAGAATGTCCGAAACCAAATAAGGAGAAATAAGGAGAATTCTTCTCACTATTCTACGCATGCCCAAAATCAAGCGTTGTCTCTCATGTGTACAAAGAGGCCTTTGTTTACAAAATGTGTAGGAGACAGGCAGACAGAAACCAGATACGTTCCCACACAGTTCATCATTTATTGATTTGGCAAAGAATTAACGAGGCAGTCAGGAAATTAGTACCAGCAGAGGCATCCCTGACCAATCCTCTGACTCATCCACCCGAGGACCCACCACCTCCTTATCCAAAAGTGCTGCCCGCTATTTTACCACCTACGGCACCATTGGTGCCGCCCATCCCGAGCCTGGTTCCCCAGGCGCCGCCTGCCTACCCTGGCGGTGTGATGGGAAATGTTCGCTCCACTATACATCGAGCCAAGAGCGATGGGGTTTTGTCCCTGGAGGAGGCGGAAGAGTGGCAAGGAGAGAGTCCTTCTGCTTTTCCCATTACGGTTGAGATGGGGGTGGGGGCGGATGGGAATCCAGAGGAACGTATCAATTGGCAAGCTCTGTCATATACAGTAATTAGGGAACTTAATAAAGCTGTTAGAGAGGCTGGTGTCCGATCAAATTTTGTGCAAGGGTTGCTTGAGGGAATTGGGAATGGGTACACGATGCTGCTCCAAGACTGGAAGGATTTGTTTCGAATGATTTTGACTGCTTCACAGTATGTTGTTTGGGATAGTGAATTCCGAGTGGCTGCGGTGGCGGCTGGTACGCCACAAAACACCCCTGAGCAGATTTACGGAGCAGGTGCATTTGCTACCCTCCAACAGCAGATGCAACTCCCTCGGGAGTCTTTCCACCGCACCTTTATGTGCGTCATGAGAGCCTTTAAAAGGGTCCCCGTCTCTGGGAAACCCACACGCTCCTTTACTTCCACACGGCAGCAGCCCACTGAACCCTACTCACAGTTCATTGATAGATTGAAGGAAGCCATACAAAGACAGATAGACAACCCTGATGCCCAGGGAGAACTCCTGAAACGGCTGGCTTTTGAGCAGGCCAATGCCAATTGCAAGAAGATTTTGCAAAATATCATTCACCGCCCTGAGTATAGTTTGGCTGACATGATTCAAGCCTGTATGGAGGTGGGCACTCAAACACATGCAATGGCACTTCTGGCTGGAGCGCTTCGTGCCGGAAACAAGCCCACTGGCAATTGTTTCAACTGTCAGAAACCGGGCCACTTCAAGAAAGACTGTCACGCCCCCGGAGGGGGAGCGCATAAGGGAGGTGGAAAGGATGTCAGGCGCCCCAGCAAGAAGTGTCCCCGGTGTGGCAAAGGCTACCATTGGGCTAGCCAGTGCAGAGTCAACCCCTCACCACAGGGAAACTAGATACCGGGCCCTCCCAGGGCCCCGGAAAAATACAGGGGACACGGGTCGATCAGCGCAAGGCTGCTACTGCTGGCAGCACTGGTCTTGATCTCGTTAACACACAGGACATGACAACTGCGTTGCCTGGGGAGCTTATCCTGATGCCTGCCGACCTTACTGGCCCCTTGCCAAAAGGGACCGTTGGTTTGGTACTGCCGCGTTCATCATGGCATCATGATAGTTCCTGGCGTGATAGACGCAGACTACACAGGCATCATTTATGTACAATTTTGGAGTCACCTCCCATTGCAACTGCGCAAGGGGGACTCCTGGGCACAATTGATCATTGTTTCTTATGAGACCCCAGGGGGAGCGGAGCCCACCCTTCGCAGAGGGGGGTTTGGTTCCACCCATGCCGGGGCCGATGGAGACACCTATCATCCACAGGTTGCCACCCTTCGAGAGCAGATAGGTCAACAGAAGCCGACCCGTAAGTATTGGGTAAACGGTAAGTTGTTGGAGGGATTGTTGGATACGGGCATCATTTATGTACAATTTTGGAGTCACCTCCCATTGCAACTGCGCAAGGGGGACTCCTGGGCACAATTGATCATTGTTTCTTATGAGACCCCAGGGGGAGCGGAGCATAAAGCCCTGTTGGAGGGATTGTTGGATACGGGGGCGGATATCTCTGTGATAGCCGCTGGGCACTGGGATCCCTTGTGGCCAACCGAAACCGCTCCCTCAGTTTGGGGCATCAGTGGTAGCCAGGCCTCCCGGAAAAGTGCTCAGTGGTTATCTGTCAGTCTCCAACCTGGCGGGCCTGAGATTGCTCGCATCAAGCCCTGTATTTTACAAATTGATCTCAACTTGTGGGGGAGGGATTTGCTGGCGCAAGTTGGCACCACCCTCATAACTCATGAATAGCCATCAACATTGTGCTCTTCCACTCACGTGGAAGACCGATCAGGCCGTATGGGTGGAGCAATGGCCACTTCCGCAAGAGAAGTTGACTGCGCTTAAGCAGCTCGTTCAGGAACAACTGGACGCGGGTCACATTGAACCGACTAGTAGTCCGTTCAATACCCCGGTATTTGTCATCAAAAAGAAGTCCGGGAAGTGGCGGTTGCTCCATGACCTGCGGGAGATTAATAAGATAATCGAGCTGATGGGCTCGCTCCAGTGTGGAACCCCGAACCCAAATTTGATACCCCATGATTATGAGATGGCTGTCATTGACCTCAAGGATTGTTTTTATACCATTCCCCTTCAGGAAAAGGACCGGAAGTATTTTGCTTTCACGGTCCCAGAACTCGCAGCCCACAGTCTGGTACCATTGGAAGGTATTGCCAATGGGAATGCTCAACTGTTTACTCTAAACCACCTTAACTTGTCTCAATTTGATTCTCAATTTTTATCCAGGGCTCAGCGTCACTACCGCCAGCTTGAGGTTCTGCCTGCACCCCAGGTCCAGTACAGACGCCTGCCGGACCCGGAGTGGAAAGGGCCTGTTCCCCTCATAACCTGGGGAAGGGGCTACGCCGCCGTGTCTACGCCAGAAGGTCCTCTTTGGGTCCCTGCCCGGTTTGTTCGACCGTGGAAACATGGCATGGCATCAGGGTCTCAGCAACCCCATTCCAAACTTCAACCTTCACCTGCACAAGCTCCCGGAGGGGAGACGGAACCGAGGGGGAAGGCGAAGGGGGCAAAACCTGCCAATAACCTGGGGCCAGGTGAAAGCATTGTCGGATGAAGCCCAGTCCGTGCTGGACGAGATCCGGGTGGAAAAGACTCCTGAGAACTTTGTTGTTGCTATCATAGCTTGTCTAAATGCTAATTCTATAATGATTCTTTGTTGCTACATGCTTCTCTTTCCAGGGGCGCTTGCCGTCCAAGGTGAGCTGTCCCAACGCTTTGAGTATAACCTGTGGTATGAGCTTGCCCACATTTCTAATCAAACTGAGTTTTGCCTTAAGCAAAGCGTTGACTCCTATCACCTGTTAAGCACCTGTCTCATTCCCATTTGCTACACTCCCCAAAATGTCAGTAGGTCAGTGTTGGGTTACGATATGGCCGACTTTAATGACAGGTCAAAAACAAATATGCTCTTAGCCCACTTTGGGGAAAGGCAACCAAAAGGCTGCCCCTTGATGCCCTGTCTCTCTATACTCCTATTGTAGCTGTTAGTAATGCTAGTAGATGTGCCAGGGTTGTGAACTGTACTCAACATAAGTCAAAGCCTCGCTGTTTCCAGCCCGGTCGCGGTCTTAATTGCACCGGGAGAGAAACAGAGGACCTTCATTTTAACTTTCAGCACATTCTGTTGCCTTCTGGGTGGTTCTGGACCTGTGGGTCATGAACTTGGAACTATATTCCTGCTAACCTCTCTAAAACCACTTGTTGCCTTAGTCGTATGATTGTTGCTTTGCCCAACCGCACTACGCTGGTCCGTCAGCGTCCCGCCCGCAAACGCATCACCCGGGGTACTGCCACTGAGCAGTTACCCTCTGATTGCGATAGCACCGTTAAGGTGCTTTCCCAGGCCGAGTACACATCCTTGGCCATCAGTCTTGTTGGCCTAGCAGCCGGGAATGCAAGGCAGCTTGGAAAGCTTGCTTGTGCATTTGTAAAAGCCGTTAATCACACTTCCCAAGCTATTAGCCTCCTGAACAGGGAGCAATTTCAGCTTCGCAACGCCATTTTAGATAACCATGCCGCGATCGATTATTTGCTGATGTTGCATCATCAAGGTTGTGAGTCTGTGCGTAATATGTGTTGCTTTAACTTATCCGATAATTCTAATAAGGTACAAAACCAATTGGATTCTCTAACCAAAATTGTTTCTGATATTAAGCAAAATCCTCCGACTTCGTGGTGGAGCACTCTTTGGTCCTGGCTTCCCAACGGAGCTTGGGTACGGACCATTCTGCAGTATGGTTTAATTATTCTTGCCATTCTGATAACTGCCTGTTGCTTTATTCAATGCATACCTTCGTTGCTAGCCACCTGCCTGCAAGGATTTCGCTTGATGCCTCGTGCACACAAGGACCAAATTTATTATGCTTATAAGCTTCTTAAAAACAGAAGGGGGGAGATGTGAGGATGTTCACAGCACGATCGCTGTGGCTATTGGCAAACCATGGTCATAAATCATGGGTGATCGTTCTCCTGCCTCATCTGTTTATGCTGTAACTTAGAGACCTGGGCCCCCAGCTTGGGCCTCTGATACCATGACTCAAGGCTGTCAAGCCCTCCCTACTATACCCAGGGATGGCACGTAGTTGCCTAACTAACACACAGCTGTTTAACCAATCAGCAAGGTGTGCACGAGGCAGGCATGCTGATATTTAGCCAATTGTGTAACCTTATGCTATCGCAGGTAACCAATAAGGATATATTGCATACTCTTCTCTGGAATGTCTTTGTCCTGTTATTCCTAATAAACTCCGTCCGGGCTATCTATGCCCTATGCCTCTTCATGAATCAAGCCTCCGTTGTCTCCTTGATCCCTAAACACTTCACATTTTAAAAAACCCTAGAGCTGAAGAATCTAGGTTTAAATGTCCCTTTGATTTCTTATGTATAGTTATGTGTACAGTTGCAAAATTTAAATTATATTTCAATAGGTAAAGGTTGCCCTTGCTCAAAAGCCAGTTGTATCCTACTCTAGGGTTCAGTGCTCATCTCTGTTTACAGCCAAAGAGCCAGCTCTGTCTGTGTCTGCAGACATTACCATGGACATGTGGCAGGCATGCCTTGACTCCAGAGCGCATGGAACGCTGTTTACCTTCCCACCAAAGTGGTACCTGTTTATCTATTTGCAATTTCTTGCTTTCGAACTGCTATGTTAGCAGGAGCTGGGAAAGAGACAGAAGCTCAGTCTGTCATGCAGCACTCGGGTCTTGAACTGCTGACCTGCCGACCTTCCAGTCATCAAGTTCAGCATCTTAATCACTTGAGCCATCGCAGTCCCACATATTTCAATAACAGCAACACAAAAACCACATACACTCTCACATACTAAAAGTAAATAAAAATATATTTTGTATTGCAATAAAATAAATATACCTGTACTTGTATAGCATATATCTATAGCAGAGCATCATTCAAATTGAAATCTGGCCAAACTGATGGATAGATTCAGGGAACTGTAATCCACTAAAGTAATTTTTTCAAGCTCTAGCATTCCAGACAAATCTTCGTAGAATGTAATTTGGCTCATTACTTCTGTTAGTAATGAGTTTTGTCTCTGTCTTTCGTAGATACAAATGAGGTGTTTTGGGATATGAAGGTTTGCCAGGATGTTGGCTTATTGCCTCTTGCATGTGTACCCTCCCTGGGATTTAAAACTGGAAAGTAAAAGACACCATCTAGGTAGGGTTGCTATACGTCCCGGAAAACCGGGATTGTCCCGGATTCAAGGTCAGAAAAATTGTCCCGGCCAGTTCAATAAAAATCATGTTAAAGTCCCAGATTTTAAAAAACTTACTGATTGTATATTATAACACACCATTACAATAAATTCAAACTCTTGCCATCAAACAAGTGATTTCCTGCCACATTGGACTTGGAGTATACCTAGAGACAAATCTTAACGTCCTCACCTCACACCACCACCTGATAAGTGTGACCAGTGTGTTTCCTTGAACTGAGGACATTAAGAGTTGATCATGACATGACTTCTCAGAAGTACAACAGATCATCTTACAGTAAGAATTAACTGTTGTAAATAAATTCATTTATGTATTGATATATTTAATGTGAAAGTGTTTTATAGTTGTCATTATGTTATGTTTGTTTTTTAAAAGGCTATTGATGGATCCAGATAGCCTGTTGTGAAGATGCAGTGTTCCTCTATAGGTAAAGGTAAAGGTCGCCCTTGCTCGAAAGCCAGTCCAACTCTAGGGTTCAGTGCTCATCTCTGTTTATAGCCAAAAAGCCAGCACTATCTGCATTTGCAGATGTTTCTGTGTACATGTGACAGGCATGACTAGACACCGGAGTGAACAGAACTCTGTTTACCTTCCTACCGAAATGATACCTGTTTATCTACTTGCAATTTCTTGCTTTTGAACTGCTAAGTTGGGCAGGAACTGGGACAGAGATGGGAGCTCACTCCATCATGCAACATTCAGGTCTTGACCTGCTGACCTTCCAGTCATAAAGTTCAGCATCTTAACCACTTAGCCACCACAGTCCCTTATAGAAGTTGTTATAGTCAGAGTATAACTCCCATCATCATTGAACATTGGTTGTGCTGGCTGGAGTTGATAGGAGTTGGAATCTAGAAACATCTAGTGGGCTAGCAGCTCTTCAACCCTGAAACAGATGTTTGTTACTTTATGTACACTCCTCTTGGAACTCCATTCTGAAACTAAAGGCAATCTATTACTACAAATACTTTGTTTTTCTGAAGAAATATGTTCCTTCATAAGAAATAAAATGTGAGTCTACAGAGCAGCAGTGGCTAGTGAATCCAGTTTCAAGAGGAGCTGTGAATCCACTCTGGGTTTTAGGTAATCCAACTAGTAGGCAGGTTAGTCTGTTGTTACACCCCCTGTTGTTGTCCTGCCCCAAAACACTTACTCTGCCAACATTTATAAATATTCTCAGAGATTCAGCCATTCCATTAATTTGAAGAAATGTGCTTGGACATTTGAAAGGTTATGAAAAATATATATAAAAATTGTTATTCTAGTTTTCTGGTTTCTTTTCTGGGTTTTTGGTTGCACTTTACAGGAATAATTCAAAGTGTGTGGTGTACAGCTTTTAGTGCTGCGGTACTAAATAATGCAAGATGCTAAACAGATAGTAAAAATTGTTACTATCTGTTTAGTGCCTTGCATTATTCCTGCAAAATCTTAACCTATAAATCCAAGGGTTAACCGTTGGAACTTGCTATAGGTTGCTATGCCTCGCCCTACTTGCCTGCACTCACCCTTCGTGCACACGGCCGATCTGGGTACGCAGGTCAACAAAGGATTGAGAAAACCAGCAGTGGGGCAATAGCCCCACAAACGCGAAGAAAGGGAAACAACTTCACTTCCCAACATTCCTTGTGCCGCGCTGCGCCAGAGCCAATCAGGCTGAGAGGCTCTCGCACGGCGCAGCATTTGGAAACGCGCCGCAGCCAATCAAAAGAAAAGCATTTTAAAAAAACGCAGCACAAACACAAAGCACCAACCCATAACTACAAGCCCCAGCATCCTGCACGACCATGAGCGCACAGAATGCTGAGGAAACCAGCGCCCGAAAAATGAAAAAAAAACAACTCACCGCCTCACAGCCAAGCAAACACCAGCCGGCTTTCTTTCCCTCACCCACGGCGCCTGAAGGTCCCGACTGGAGTTTCCCCTTTAATATCAGTGTGTGGGGGGGTTGTGATTACCCTCTCCGCTGGCTACCCTAGGGTTGGGAGGTTTGTGGGAACAAAAGGGGTATGTTGCCCAAACCCTTCTGGATCCAGGAGACCAGAGAGAGGGGATCGATCCCCCCATCCTTAAAACAACTCCGTCTTTTCTTCTCTTTAAAAACGGAGTTGTTTTAAGGAGGTGGGGGGATCGATCCGCTCTCCCTGGTCTCCTGGGTCCAGAAGGGTTGGGGAGAGGACATACCCCTTTTGTCCCCCCCAAACCTCCCAATTCCAGGGGAGCCAGCGGAGAGGGGGGTCGCAAGCCCCACCCACTGATATTAAAGGGGAAACCCGATCTACTTTCACGACTCCACACAAAGCACCATAACACACTAAAGCCCCCCTCCCCACCACCTAGCCCACCCTTCCTAACCCCAACGACCATGCCCCCCTCCCCACCACCTAGCCCACCCTTCCTAACCCCAACGACCATGCCCCCCTCCCCACCACATAGCCCACCCTTCATAACCCCAACGACCATGCCCCCCTCCCCACCACCTAGCCCACCCTTCCTAACCCCAACGACCATGCCCCCTCCCCACCACCTAGCCCACCCTTCATAACCCCCAACGAAAAACAACTCACCGCCTCACAGCCAAGCAAACACCAGCTGGCTTTCTTTCCCTCACCAACAGCGCCTGAAGGACCAGACTGGAGTTTCCCCTTTAACATCAGTGGGTGGGGGGTTGCAATCCCCCTCTCCGCTGGCTACCCTATGGTTGGGAGGTTTGTGGGGACAAAAGGGGTATGCCCCCACCCCAACCATTCTGGACCCAGGAGACCAGGGAGAGTGGATCGATCCCCCCCCTCCTAAAAAAACTCCATCTTTAAAGAGAAGAAACCAAGCGGTTTCTTCTCTTTAAAAATGGAGTTGTCCCCCCACTTTTGTCCCCCCAAACCTCCCAACCCCAGGGGAGCCAGCGGAGAGGGGGGTCGCAACCCCTCACCCACTGATATTAAAGGGGAAACCCCAATCTACTTTCATAACTCCACACACTCAAAGCACCATAACACAATAAAGCCCCCCTCCCCACCACCTAGCCCACCCTTCCTAACCCCCAATGACCACGCCCCTCTCCCCACCACCTAGCCCACCCTTCCTAGCCCCCAACGACCATGCCCCTCTCCCCACCACCTAGCCCACCCTTCCTATCCCCCACACTAAAACACACTTTAACACAAATCACAAACATATGTCAATAAAATACAGTAGAAACCTTTAAAAATCCTGTGCTGAGTTTTAACTCAAATTTAAACCCAAAACATCTAAACACATTTTAAAAACATTGAATGTAAAAAACATTTACTTTTACATTATTAAAATTATGACCTACGGTACAACTAATTAAAAAAATTCAAAAAACTAAAACATTATTCGCTTACATAAAGCAATTTGAAAAAATTATATCATACTTTGTTCTTTTATTAATCCTCAAAAAAAAGCAGATCACAGTTAATAACAGGCAAGCCAATTTTTTTTTACATAAATAAACATTTAAAAATTTACAATTACAGACTAAGCAATTTTTAAAAAACATTAACACAATTTAACCTTCCAACACAATTTAAAACAGCCCGGCAACGCCGGGCAACCTCTGCTAGTACAGAATAAAACAAAGAGTGGATTCACAACACACCAACATTTGAGCCATCAGCCACAATTGCTGTGAAGTTTGCTGTACCTGCCGTTTTCAGAGAGAGAGAGAGAGAGAGAGAGAGAGAGAGAGAGTGCATAAGTACTGTCTTGAGTATATGATATGAAGAGTTGGTTTTAAGGGAGTATGTGCCTCAGGTTTGTAGGAAATTATATCTTAGCTTCTCAGAATGTGAGGCTATAAACAAGGGTCATACTCAGGGGTGGACAGGAAGTGATGGGGTGCCTATTGGGGGGGTTGGGGGGAGAAATCCCATACATTCTCATAACCTCTGCCTGCCTGGGGAGGCGCCAGTCACTGGGGCACACCGGGATGAGTCCCTGTATCCCTATGGGCCAGCATACCACTGGTCATACCCAGGTTCAACTTCCAAGCTGATAACCTATGAAGACGTGGGTTGCTGCTACCAGTCATAAGAATTTGTTTGTGATACAGACATGACCTCATTTGCTGCTAGAATATGCACCTGGCACCTCAGTTGATTGAAAATGATTGAATCTGAGCAAGAGAAGCAGGTGCTCAAGGAAGAAGACCTGCTGTTTGGTCATTTGCATCTAACTGGCTGTTCAGATACTGTATCAACCTGGTGATGGGGCTGATTGGATAAACTACAGTCCTGCCTTGAAGCAGCAGGTGCTGAAGCAAAAGCTTTCTTCCAAGCCATCTGGATTATAAATTGATTGCCGAGTATAATGTTCACTGAAATTTTGGGTTTAAAGGGGAAAGGAACCTATTTAGGAGCTTACCGTATAAGCTTTCATAAAAGCTGTAGAGAATGGCTTACTTTCAATATTTGAGATTTTAATATATATTTTTGTTGTTGTTAGCACTGGATGTTATTGGAACCTTTAAAATGTTTGTTTACAATATTTTTATATATTATTGATTATACATATTGTAACATTTACAATTAAGAGCTCATATGTGTTATCTCTGGCAGTGTAATTGATATATGTTTAAACAGAGATGTAATCAAACTAATGTATATGTTAGATCCAGACTTTCATAGTGCTTAGAGTAGAACTATTGATATATACAGGAAAGTATTATGATGAGTGTAAAAAACATATCAACAAAGAGAAAAAATAAACTATGAGAATATACCAGAAGAAACATAGAACTAATAGAGATACTGTAGATAGATAAATTCATTTCACTCATATTTTAAGATGCTGTAGAAATTTAACTACCAGCATCCCAAAAAAACAATTCAGTCTTTTTTTACAGAATATGTGGAGTTTATATATAATAAAAAGCATAATATTATTTTCCTAAAATATGTCTTTATAGTGCAGGTTAGGTATGGTTTCAGATAGAGAAGACTCATAATAATTGTATGCCCTGTCTGTTGATGGCTACAAGATGAAAATATTGAGTTGCATCCAATTATAGCTTTGCAGTAACAGAAATCAGTTCTATTCAGACAAAGCAAGACACAATTTTGCTGAATCCGATTGTCCACTGTTGCCTAATTATCTATCCCTTTTTGAAAAAGTCACAATGTTTTTATCTAAGTTAATTTTATCATTTGACTTTGTGTATGAGCTTAAAATTCAGTGTAATTGTCCATTCTACAGGGTGGCCCATAGGCCCCTACCTGTCCATATATCTTATGTATCCAGTGTATCTGTGTGCTGTCCCTCATTCTCAATGCATAATATTATGTGACACCATGTTCTGTGAGACATTACCCGCAACATAGCTTATTTCTCTGAAAAAAGTTTAATAATACAGTACATGCATAATTGAATATAACATAATAACATATGGATGGTAGGGCCTTACGGGCCACCCTATATTTGTAAGCTGCTTTAGCTTTAGAATGATAACATAACAATCTAACAAGTCAGTATTTTCAAAATCAGCCTACTGTAAAGAGTTTGCTTTGCAGATAAAATAGCTGGGAATCTGCTATGACTTACATTATGAGTTCTCAACCTTTTTAAGCTGGGGGCCAGGTCACACTCCCTCAGACAGCTTTGGTGGCCAGACAGCCATTTTGCCCTTCCTCCACCACACAACACTTCCTGGTCACTTCCAGGCGGGGGGGGGGCACATGAAATTGTGCCATGGCCCGCATCCGGCCCATGGACCGCAGGTTGAGAATCCCTGACTTACATGCTGTAATTGAGGCAAGGTTCCATGGATGTAACTTTGGCCTCTTTTTCACCTGTGATAATGGATAAGTTACAATTTGTGCAGTGCAAGGATGTAGACAGAATGCTTGCAGATGTGCAGAGAGTCACCTTATGTGTACTGGATCTTTGCCATTCCTAGCCTATAAAGTCAGTAGAAGGAAAAGATTGGCTGAAAGGGTAAGATGAATGTCTCCTTAGAGCAAGGCAGTGTTTTAGCTCGCCGAGGCAGTTATACAACCTTTTTTTGAAAAAGCTATGTCATTACTGTCTAGTTTCATATATTCCATTCTTGGGCAAGGTCTCTGGAGCTTATGGTAGCTTCTCAGCTTTAGGGGTTTCTAGGTGAGATGAATTATCTAAAATCTGTTTGTCTGGCTTCAGGCCTAGCTAAAAGACAGAGGCTGTTTTGGTTGCTTTGGTGGCCAATCTAAGCTGGGAACAAGACAGGGAGAATATGTTCTTATTGATTCTCTTGGACTTCAGGGCAGTTTGCCATACCATTGATTCTCCTGACTTCAGAGCAGTTTGCCATTGACAATTATACCCTTTTGCATCATCTCTCCAAGAGGCATTATTTTGCAAAGGCTGCAATCCTTTCTGGAGGAGAGAATTCAGAGAAGTGTGGTGGAGGTGTCCAACTCTGACTTTTGCCCCCAGGTCTATGTTCTGTGCCCCATGCTACTTAACCTATAGATGAAAGCTCTGGGAGAAGTTGTCCAGAGCTTTGGGGTTTCATGCCATGAGTATACAGATGACACCCAAACCTATCTCCTTTCCATCTATTTCCAGGGAAGTTGTTTCAGTCCTAAATCAGTGTCTGTGATCAGCAACAGACTGGATGAGGATGAATAAAATGAAACTTAGTCCAGTTACAGAAGAGGCTCTCCTATTCAGTTGAAAGGGATATCAGAAGACCGTGCTGAATGGAATTATGCTCCCCCTGAAAACTCAGTCTCAGCCACAGTAAGGGGTACATATACCTCCTCCTCCTTCTTCCAGGGAGAACAGATATTTCTTTTTATAACAGCATCACTGATTACCAGCTCATTTCTGGGCACAATTAAAAATGTTAGTTTTGACCTATAAAAATTTAAACAACTTGGATCCAGGGAATCTAGCAGATTGTATCTCCCCATATCAGCTCCCCCAAGTTCTAAGATCTTCAGGGGAGGTCTGTGTTACTAGAAGGACTTCTACAGAAGTGTGCTATGACCTAAATATGCTTTCTTTCATTATGTATCCACTAAACTTCAGATGGCTTGGTTTCCCTATCTTGGGTGTTGATCTGATCATTCTTTGACTTTAATTATCTTGCTCCAAAAAACAGGTCTGGCGGGAAGTGATGGTTAGGTAGAAGAAATATGTGTGCATACCTGGGGAAGCAAAGCCTCTCTCATCAAGTTTACCTTTCTTAAAAAGTATGGAATGTCCTTAGCTGTAATTTTACTCCCTTTTGTTTGACCCAAGGCCATTTGTGAAGTGTTACATTTCTACTTCCAGCCATTTCCCTAACTAGAGAAGAATTCCAAAAATTTCTTTCCTTAAAAGTGTTTTCACAAAAACTATGGTGCTATCTATTGGCAATATACAATACAGTACTGCATAATACAATGAGACTTTGTGGGCATTGGTGTGGTTGCCACCAGTTGACTTTCTTCAAGCACCATACAAATTATATAGGCCTCCCAAATTACAGCTTCTCACAAGTGTGTGTGTGTGTGTGTGTGTGCGCGCGAACACTTCCAGATATGTCTAAGGAAACTTATTTTGCATTTCATCACACAGAATGTACTGGTGCTGCCAATCAAATACATTTCCACATTTCTGAAATGTATAAAAACACATGAACAGTAACACTGCTTCCTGCAAATCTGATGTTTTGATCTGTAATAATCCTGCAACAATTATCCTCAGAAAGTTACTGTACATACTTTAAAACATGTTCCATTCTCTAATGAGGAAATCAAAATCTCCAGTTTATACCTAGATGGAAATGTAGAAGAACATAGAAATAACTCAATTGTTCTTTATTTAAAACTAGAACGAATAATGCATCTTTGGGAAAAACCAAATAAACTTCTTAAAACTGGCCAATATCCCAACTTCCAAAAATAAAGCAGGGACAGAATCCCTGATTAATAATGTGAGAGAGGACTCCTCAATATTATTAGTAGTTATGGACTGTTACCAATAGTCCCTTAAAGATTACTCCAGACTAATGGGAACCTAATGGGAACCTATCATTATTTTCTGATATCTGCTTGAGAATGGAATGGTGGAAGCATGCAGCAGTCTGATGCCCTGTTTCTTCATGCTATTTATAGATGCCATTGTCATTATTGTAGGCAAGTGGATTCACTTGAGGCCCAGCTCTATCAGTGTATCTGCCTCTCAGCATGTGCTGTGTTCATTCTTGTATTCTGTTTCTATACAAGGTCTGTCTGACAAAACTAGGAATATCTCTTGCCATCTGAGTATCTTTATGCCAGCAGCTTGCATATGTAACATTTTATAATCCATATTTCATTTTCCAACATCATTCCAAATGTAGCATCTTAGTGCATATGGTTAGTTCAAAGAACATGAAACTTGATGTCTCAAGGATAGCAGTCCCCTTTCCTGGACATATCTACAAGCAAGTCTGTGTGCTTTGATTTCCAAGCAGTTGCAAAATTTTGGATTTGTTCAGTAAGTCAGAAAAACCTGGTTTCAATAATTCTTGTCTTCCTTCTTTCCTTAGAACAAAAACAAAATCAATGGCATGTGAAGTAAATAGATTGTTCCCTATTTTCCCTTAAGTTAATAGTTCTAATTAGGTGTTCAGTTCCCTTACACAACTAAAATTGCACAAACAAGAACAAAGATGTAAACTGTAACTCTGAATATCATATACTCCTTCATCCAAAAAAATTACATAAATATGTTAATCTACATTCTGTCCTAGACAGAATCTGTGGAACACCCTTTGATTTTTCTCTCCCAATTCACCACTGAAATCCACCAGCAAGCTAGGAAACCATCATTAGTATCATCAACAACACTAGCATTAGCTGGTTCATGTTTTTTTCCTTATCAATACAAATATTGTGGGAAAATTTGTTCACAATCTCCTGAAATCAGGATATACTACATATATAGCATTCCTATAATCAATTATGCTAGCAACTCTATTTAAAATACAAGGAAAAAAAGTTAGTTTGATTTGAATTATTCTTGAAAAAATCACATTGTCTCTTTGTAACAGTGCTGTTTCTCTAAAAACTCAGGCTACTTAGTGATCTACTCTAAAACCTTTCCAGATCTTAGTTTCAAGTTGAATAGTTAGTAAATGACTGAATCTGCCATCATTTTGAAGTTGGGGAATTTATCCTCCTCTAATTTTGTAGTCTGGCTGGACATCCCGCTACGGTAATGGAGTAGACTGTACAGCCAGCGACTCAATGCCGAGTGTTGGGTGGCGGTAAATAACCTGACTCCCTAAAGGGGCCAATGGCTACAGGCGGATGAGCCCCTTTAGGTGGTGGTGATGGTGCCCTCAGTGGAGGAAATGCCACTGGAAACCATCATATTGGGCCCAACGGCAAAATGAGCAGAGGAACCACTTCACTATTTTGATTCTCAATGGTCATGGAGGCAGAAGAGGCCATGCCAGAAGGACTAGCTGTGAAGGTGCACCTTGTTAATATCCTCATGGCTGCAGCAGTTCATTGCAGTCCTGGTTTTAAATCCTATACGTCTCATTTCATATGTGTCTCAGGAGATGGCTCCATGATCACAGTGTGTTGGGTCACTTCATGGCAAACTGGGATTCACCTTAAACAAATTCACACCAATGGCATTGTTCTTTCAAAGTCCAATGGTGATGGGATAAGGACAGTGGAGGCAGGTTTTGGGTGAAACTGGAGCATCTAGTTTGGACCTGCACATTGGCAGCATATGTGTGATGGTCCATCGTCTTTCTGAGAATTGTGTGACTACTTGGGAATTCGACACATCCAACAGCAGAGACACATCCATCAACTGTGAATTGATTTTCAGGTGTGGGGGGAAATGTATACTCCTCTAATCTTGGAGCACTTCTCCATTCAGCATGCACCTCCAATTTGAATGGGAAGCAAGTCTTTGCCCACTTCTGATGATGTGAGGCTGGTCAGGGTAAATGAAATATCCATATTTTTATGCCTGTAAATTGTCACTGATGTGCTGCATCACATTATTTAAACTTGGCATCCTGGGATTGCCTCGTTCTAGTTATTGTCCTGGATTCTATAGTTAGTGAAGTTGGGATTGCAATGGTTGTTACTGAGATATTTAGAACACCAATATGTACAGTACAGTACAGTACAGTACAGGTTTACAAAGAATTTGACACACAAACAAAAAGCTCCCCACTCCTCTCTGGAGAGCTGGAGTGTGCCCAGAGAGTATGTGTCCAGTGCATGAATCATAGCAATTGGAAAAATTGTTAAGCACCATGTCTAAATGCTGCAGTTCTGATCATTCCCCCCTGCGATGCATATTTCAAAGCAAAGCAAGATATGCAAAATTACATCACTGTTTTGTGTATCACTAATGGCTCATCAAGATTGTTTGTTCCTCGATTGTTTGTTCCTGCTAGAAAAGCCAGTTGTGTCCAACTCTAGAGGGCAGTGCTCATCTCAGTTTACAGCCAAAGAGCTAGTACTGTCTGCGTCTGTAAACATTTCCATGGTCATGTGGCAGGCATGGCTAGATGCTGAAGTACACAGAACCCTGTTATCTTTCTTGCCAAAACAATATTATTTATCTAATTACAATTTCTTGCTTTCGAACTGCTAGGTTGGCAGAATCTGGGACAGAGACGGGAGCTCACTCCATTGTGTATCACTTAGGTCTTGAACCGTTGACCTGCCACCCTTCCAGTTGTCAAGCTCAATGCCACCACTTTAATCTTTTTCCTTTATAGGTTCCCCCATTATGCATGGAAGTGGGGAATTTGTATTTTTGTGCTATTTAGGCAATACAAGGCTGAAATCCATACCCATAGGGATAAAGAGTGACAAAAACCTTTAACATTTTAAAAAGCCACTTCCATGATATTGTTTTTGTTTGTTTGCTTCACTTTGTACAGGGCAGTGTTCAAGAAGCAAGAGTGTCTTGAGTCAGAAGCTTTCGGTATTAGCTGTAGCAGACCAAACAATTCAGATACAGTAATGTAAAAGGGTTTCATTGATTTTCTCAGTGTTTTTGAAAGTAAGGTAAAGGTAAAGGTTTCCCTTGCTCGAAAGCCAGTCGTATCCCACTCTAGGGTGCAGTGCTCATCTCTGTTTCAAAGCCGAAGAGCCAGCGCTGTCTGCTTCTGCATACGTTTCTGTGGTCATGTGGCAGACATGACTAGACACCGGAGCGCATGGAATGCTGTTACCTTCCTACCGAAGTGGTTCCTATTTATCTACTTGCAATTTCTTGCTTTCGAACTGCTAGGTTGGCAGGAGCTGGGACAAAGATGGGAGGTCATTCCATCCTGCAGTACTCGGGAATTGAACTGCTGACCTTCCACCTCCCAGTCAGCGTCCCAATATCCAAAAGAGATTAGGAACAGAATAAGCCTTGGCTGAAAAGGGCTGAGGCCAAAAGTGTTAATGTTAGCAGTAATCTACTTCAATCCACCCACCCACCACAGATATTTGTTTTTTTAAATGGTTTCTGTGATTTCCCTCCAACCCCAAATAGATGCTGCAAAAATGACATCTGCTTTCAATAGGAGATGATAAGTGAAGCAAGTGTCTACTGTAAAAGGTGGCAATCAGACATGATCAACACTAGTACTAATCTACTATGCAAAAATGCATACTCATACACATGACACACATACATATCCCAAAGCTCAGCACAGAGCATCATTAATATTTTGAACATATTTTAAAACCATTCTTTTAAAAGGTGCTGATTTCTTAAAAAGAAGAGAAGTGGAATTTCAGGCAATAAATGCAGACAGAAACTTTAGTAAGATTTATATTCATTCACATGAAACAGCTCCAAGCAGCACAAACAGGAGAGGAAAAGATACTCCATCGGGATGATTCTTCCTTTGGCTTAAAAAATATAATTCCTTAAATTTTTAACACCGTTCCATTTTTCGTGTGCTATTATTAAGAACATAAGAACATAAGAACAGCCTTGCTGGAACAGGCCACAGCCCATCCAGTCCAGCATTCTGTCTCACACAGTGGCTCACCATTTCCTTCAGGGTATTCCCAAGGAGATGCTTTCACCTGCTTAGGATTCCCTGGAAATGGCATTGAGAGATATCCTGCCTATCTCTCCAACCCCGAGGTTGTCCTTAGGTAGCCATAATTATAGCCATTGATAGCCTTGTCCTCCATGAACTTGTCTAATCCTTTCTTAAAGCTGTCAAGACTGACAGCTGTCACCACTTCTTCTGGCAGGGAGTTCCATAGACCAGTAATCCTCTGGGTGAAAAAGTACTTTCTCTTATTTGTTTGAGAACTAGTACCCAAAAGTTTCATGGAGTGTCCCCTAGTTCTAGTGTTGTGCGATAGGGAAAACAGTTTTTCCTTATCCACTTTGTCCACACCGTGCATGATTTTATAAACTTCAATCAGGTCACCTCTTAGACGCCGTCGTTCAAGAGTGAAAAGGCCCAACTTTTCTTCCTTTGTTTAATTTACTGTATATCCTGTGGGGGAATATTGAATGCTCCAGTGCAGGTTTCCCAAAACCTTTTTCCCTATCAAGGAAAACTGTTTTAGTACCAGTAAGCCTTGAATAGCTGGATTGTTATTATTTATTCTGAGTAATAGAACTACTACTTAATTACATGAAATTGAATTTCTGAGGAAAAGTGATATTAGTCCTTCTGTTAAATATGAGTTACAGACACAGATAAAATAATTCTTCATAGCAAATTAAGCAGCTAATATTAAGCAATTTAGTTCCCTTGTTAACAAAGTACATTGTAATCCAATCACTTCCAAAATGATTGGCTTGCCGAAAGCCTGTTCAAATGAATTAAAACTATGAGCATGTCCAGATTGTTCCTTGTGGGGAAGTCTGGGATTGCCAATTTTCAGGTCACTAGAGGGCGGGAACGGAGCCAAATCATGTTTAGCTCAGTCCCACCATCCAAACAACTCAAGCAACCTTTGCCAATATGGGGCAATGTCCACTTCATGATACAGGCAAATTAAACATTTCCTCTGCATCTCTGCAGACAGGCAGAGAAAGTGTAATTATACCCCTTCCCACTGATTATTGTATTGCTGCATTGATTAAGAGACATTGAAAAAAATCTCTTTTTCCCCCTCTGTGGTGCCAATCAAAATCATAGCTCTGAGCAGTTTCTTGAACAGTAGTTCAACAGAAGGAGAAATGGAGTAAAAATACTTTTTACACTCCTAATAGGTCGATCCTAGGAGAAATCAACCCTGACTGCTCATTAGAAGGTCAAATAGTAATGATGAAGCTAAAGTACTTTGGACATCAAATGAGAACAGAGGATTCACTTGAGAAAGCCTTGATGCTGGGAAACAATTTATTATAGTTGACTAACATAAATGACAATTTTATATCATGTTCCAGGCTAACTGGAAGAGCATGGAAAGGTGCAGGAAAAGGCCTTCTGCAAAAATTCAAGTGCCAGGATTACTTTTCACCTAGGAGAGAGGATAGCCTTTAATGACCACCCATTCTCTCTGGTGGAGAACATTGGTTTCAAGAGGTTTGTGGCAGAACTGGCACCCCATTACCGATTGCCATCCTGAATTAGTTCCATAGTGGGGTCGGATTATACAGAGTGGTCTCAGACAACTGGTACAGGAGCAGTTGACAAAGGCACAGGTTGTACATTTTACAAATGACATCTGGAGCAGTCAAGGTGCAAAACGAACCTATCTCTTCCTGATAGGCACTGATGGGAGGTGAAGTCATCAGTCATAGAGCAACACACAAGGGCAGGATATAGTTGGGCCCCTTTCAATGTGGCCATAATGGAGAGCAGCCATTCAACTTCTTCTTTTTCTTTCGTGTCCGGATCAAAGTTTGGACTGCCAAAATGAAGCCACTTTAAAGGCACTTTCTTAGCTTTAGCCATATAGCTTACAACATTCAAGAGGCTCTGAGGGGCATGCTGCAGCAGTGGAGCCTAGCGACAGGAAGGCAAGGTCTGTTTATCATAGACAATGGGGCAAACATGACCGCAGCACTGCTGTCTGGGAAGATGAAAGAGGTGTGATGTATGGCACACCCATACATAGCTGATGCAGAGGCAGAAGTGTACATGCAGGAGCCCTGCAAGTCAAAAGAGACTGATTCCTTGTCTTATTGGTCTAAGAAGAAGTTAGTTTGGGGAGGTTTGGGGAGGTTTGGCCAAAATGATAGTGAGATTGTTGTCTTACTCACCAACTAGTGCACCTAGTGAAAGAGTGTCATCTTAGATAGGGTCAGTCAAAACTGCTTTAGCTTGGAACCTAGATCTGTAGAAAAACATATTTTCCGACATCTGAACTACCAATGCTGAGAGAGATACAGAATCTGGCTTATCTGATGGTCTGCTAATTACTACCAGAAACATGTGTACTGATGAAGATTTAATTTTGGCCAATGGCAAAGCCAAGAAAGTGGCTTCATTTTGGCAGTTCAAAGTTTAATCTATTCTAGACAAGAAAGAAGAAAACTAATGATTCTACGAGAATAAATTTCTGAATGGTAAAAGCAACTGGGAAAGGAAATCCATCAAGGGAAAAGAAGATAGGATCACCCTTGATGGTGACCTTTAAACAGAAGCTGGACAACCCTTTGTGTTTAGATATCCTAGAGACCTAGAAGGGCTTTTATTTGTGATTGTATGGACTGTGATTCATATACAGTAATAAGAATTTGTTTTGGTGACCAGAATGTGATTGGAGCAAACTGCAACAAAACACAGAATGAGCTATTTGACAATTCGCCATTTATGTAAGGAAGTGTTCATTGTTGATGACAATTTCTGCTTGTAGCTGGACAAAGGGTGAGCTACTATGTTACTTCTACTTTACCATTGTTGAGTAAGAACTTCACCTTTATCTTTTAAATGCTCACTGGAAAGTCATCTAGTTTTCTAGGGTTGCCTGCAAAGCTACAAAGTCACAATAGTCAATAACGGATCAATGCTAAGAAAAGAGAATAAAATAAAGGGCAAATATAATTAGTCGTCACCATGGCTAATATATTAATTACCTCCATCTTTCATGGTAGGAAATGCCTAGCCTTAGTTATATATTTTCAGTTTTAAATTGTAATTTGGTCTATTAATGTATAAATAAGTCTTCTGCAGCTGACATTTTATTTTTAAAGCGAGGAAAGAATCCTTGCTGTATTGAAAGGAGCATCAGTTGATAAAAGCCAGATTTAAAACTTTCATAATATTTCTTTGTTTGCATAGGAAAATGACATAATAAAGGAGAATTAGCAGCATGTACAGCAGCTCTACTACTAAATTTCCTCAGCCTAGATAGTTAATTATTGTAGTGAAATGTATCATTATGCCTAATTTTAGAAAATCCAGCAGCTGCAAGGTCATAGTGATAACAATTTCAATGTGTTAATTTTTTGGGGGGGATTACATGAAAGCAAGTCATATAATCTTTATTAGATAATAATAATGAATGAAGCCGGTATTTAGTGAGCACTCTAAAAAGAAAGAAAATAAACTGCATAATTTAGCAATATTAGTAAATGATCTCAACCACAGAAGTGGACACTTCTACAGTGAGTGGTCCTGGCAGTTTGAGACCTGAGTGCTGTACAACAGAGTGAGCTCTTGTTTTTGTCTCCATTCCTGCCAACCTAGCAGTTCAAAAGCAAGAAATTGCAAATAGATAAATAGGTATCACTTTGATGTGAAGGTAAACAGAATTCTGTGCATTCTGGTATCTAGTCATACCTGCCACATGTCCATGGAAACATCTGCAGATGCAGACAGTTCACTCTGTGTGGTTTACTAATTAATTCATTAATCAACATTTCCACTGCACTTTTCTTCTACAAATTAATCAATAATTAACAAATTAATGTTCACTTTTCCGTCAAGGTTTTAAAAAGGACACAATCCCTGATCTTGTTGCTAATTCTATGTTTTTGTTTCAAATCCCTGCCTTGTAAAATACTGTCTCCAATTTGCCTATGAACTCACAATCCAGTTTGAACATTTGACTGTATCTCTGCAAAATATAAATGGAGACTTTAAAATATCAGTCTAATATTTAAACCCTGCCCAAGCTTGTTGCTGTGATGGCTTTAATATTTCCAGCAAGGTGTCATTCTTCACTCGGCTGTGTACTCCTTAGGATAATTTCTGGATAACCTTGCTCTTTACATGTTTCCATTTCTTCAGGAGGCAACACATTAGAACCGTGATGGCGAACCTTGGCACTCCAGATGTTCTTGGACTTCAAATCCCAGAAGCCCAAGCCCCCTGTGAATCCACATGAATGGGTTTACTGCGATTCATCTGGCCCACACTGCTCTCGTCGCCCCCGGAAGCGAAAGTAAAACACACCCATATGGGCACGTTTTACTTCTGCTTCTGGGAGCGACGAGGGCAGCGTGGGCTGGATGAATCGCAGTAAACCTATTCGTGTGGATTCATGGGGTGCTTGGGCTTCTGGGAATTGAAGTCCAAGAACATCTGGAGTGCCAAGGTTTGCCATCACGGCATAATAATGTCCCTGGGATCAGATTGCTAAGAATGTTCTTTCTTTTGGAAAGCAAATAAGCAAAAAACTATCCTGAACAAAATGGATTTCCTACGAAAATCGTGTTTGGATTTTTTAAAAATAACAACAGAAGCACAAACAAACAAAAAATAAGACAGGGAGCAGAGAAGTTCAAAAATCCTTTATCTGATTATGGTTGCTAAGCAACAACTTTCTTGGTCTCCATGTGTTCCTGTCACATGACGCTTGTTGCTGTGGAAATGACTCCCTTGATATCCATGTGCTCAGCATGTGTATTCCACTTTGCCTCTGGCTCTTAGAGGAAAGAAGGCGGCGATGCACGCCACAAATGGCAGGAAGAGCCAGGAGAGAGGAAGAGCCATCTTCTCAGAAACAGGCTAGCCACAAAATGTTGCCACTGGCGTGTCCATGTATAAACTGACTGTAATGTCTACTGGTTCATTATGGTTGTGCTTTGAACAGGATCATGTATGATGAAAAAAACTATTCATGATGGTGGTTTTAATGCCGGGAGTGCCCTGTTGTGGTATCCGCCAGCTTATTCTCCCCCACCCATCTTTCCACTTCATCTTGCAGAGGAGAGACATACTAGGCAAACATCCATTAGCAGATGTGTATGCTTCAGTTCGAACGTCTGGCACAGATTTTTGCTTGGAGAAGAGCCATGCCTTTTCTCATATGCCTCCACATTTGATTTTCAGGGTCTGTAGACAATTCTGTAAACAAAACCACCAGATCAGGGTGTGTGTGCTTCCTGCATTTATATAAGTTGTTTATCTGGGTGCAGGTGCATAGCCACACAGCACACCGGACTACTGTTACATAACTGACCACTATGTTATAAAATACAATTGTGTTATAACAAGAAAGTCAAAGTCAAATTACGTTTCTAAAAATAGTCAGCCACATAACCTGCATCCGATGGGAGTTGCAGCCCCAGACATTTAGAGAGCCCCAGCTGGGTATGGAATTAATCTCTAGAAGACAGTAGCACATATTCACATGTAAATCCCATGTTTTAATATTGGAGACAGATGAATGAGGTTATTTCCAACCCCCTACAAATAGAACAAACACTGTAAGAACAAACCTGAAACAGATTTTTGTTTCTAGGTCTAAGTTATTTTCTCTCTCCCTCTCTGTTGAGTCAGGTGCTAAGAAGTACTCTGACCTGCAGGACTGGGTCAAACACAAGTGATTTATTATCAGCTCAGGAAATTGGACTGGGGAAAATGTACAAGGTGGCTTGCTTATATACAGTGAGAATGGCAGTTACATGGATACATTTCGATACATTTTGACGGGCCTTTGGAAAGGCGGCAAAATATGAAGTGACGAATCAGCATTGTTAAAGACAGCTATTTGAATTTGGCGCCTCCCGAAAAAGCGTGCTTTCTGGTTTAGCCGCTTGGCGCGGTTTGGGCTTAAACACTAAGCAAAACATATTATTAATGAACAATACTTGGACACAACACCCTCTCTCTTAGCTCAGGGAGCATCTAAAAATTGACTTGCAGGATGTCCCCCCCCCCCATGTGAAATGGTACAATCCAGTCAGTCACATTGCCAGAATTTCTCTTTACAAGGAGTGTGACTTCAGTCTTACCCACTATATATCCAGTGATGAATTAAAGATATGGGTAGTGTTGAGTCCATCATGCATAATTTCATCTTCGATAACATTAATTGATAGAGATGGACTTTATGAAATTGCACCTGTAATAAAATTATTCAGATGGGCTCTAACTTCATAAAAGGCAGGTGGAACATTTGGATTGTCACTTGTGTGTAAATGTCAAAAGTCAAATATAGCAAAGAAGGTTAATGTAGGTCCTTTTCTAGTTATATACATTAAAACTGCATATCTGAAGGAAAGTATAGCTTGTATTCTTTTCTATATACATGAAATTAATGCATACAGGAAGGAGGTATGAACTTTTAAATCAACTAAGAGTAATGAGGCAATTACAGTTATGCTAGTGAGGATCAGCTATTAGACTAAAGCAGGGGTTGTCAACCTTTTTAAGTCAGGGGGCTGGGTCACACTCCCTCAGACAGTTGAGGAAGCCAGACTGGTGTCCCCCTGCAGTAAACACTGCCGTAAACGCATCTGCAGCTGTCGTAAATATGTTTGTGGTGGCCATAAACATGTCCGCAGCCGCTTCTGGTGGCGGTGGCAGTTGGAAGTGAGGGTGGGAGCTGGATTATTTGGCGCAGTGGGTCAGATTCAGCCCATGGGCCGTAGGCTGCCGACCCCTAGACTAAAGGTTAGAAAAAAAGTTTTTATTTCAAGACAATTTCTAAAAACAAACCGTTCATGATAGTGCTACAGAAGATGAGTAAAGAAACAGAAGGTGGATTAAACTGACAATTCTTTAGTTATCATTAAGGAGAAATAGAAAAGGGAACCTAATATCAAATGTAAGGTGAGGGGAATAGGTATGGGTTTCTCAACCTTGGTCCCCCAGATGTTCTTGGGTGTCAATTCCCCAAAGCCCTAATTAGCAGGTGTGCTGACTTGGGCTTATGGTAATTGAAGTCCAAAAACCATCTCTTTTACTTAGTAGGTGTTACATATATTTACCAGTAATGGTTCAGAGAAGGAGATTTCTCTCTGTTGCTTTTAGATTCGCAAGTTCAACATATGCTTTGGATGGCCTGCTTAGATTTTGGACTGGGTAGGAGAAAAGTATTTGTGTTTATCCAGTATTACTTGCTGCTGTGCAAGCTTAGAATCTGAAATCTTTTTTTATCATGACTTTCAGACTTCTTGGGGTGGGGGAATTGGCAATCAGGAATCAAAATATGGTGATACTTGAAGACAGCGTGGTTAAGCTTCTCGGGGAATAAGATGTATGCACAGAAAATCACAGGTTCAATAATTGTTATGTGGCGTAACATTCCTTTCTTAAACCTAGAGAGAGGTACCAATTAAAGGCAATACAGAGGTAAGTGAACCAAATGGTAGTTTGTATGGATTTGAACTACTCTTGAACTGAATACCTTGTGAGTGCTTCTGGATCCATCTCTGTCTGGAGAGCTAGGTGGACTTGGTGGCCCAAAGTGTTTACATTCAGCTTTGATCCACCACCTAGAATCACTCCTGGCCAGGGGCAATTTGGCCATAACAGTTAATGTGCTGGTATTTTTCAGTTTATAAAGATTTTTCAGACAGGCTTTTTCTCAGTGACCAGTTGGTTTGGACTGTTTTGTTTGCTTCTTCTCCCTTTCAGTTGTTATATTGTATGTATGTAAGTACTGTGGACAGCAAAAATATCAAACAAGTTGATCCTGAAGGAAACCAACCCTGACTTCTCCTTGGAAGGACAAAAATTGAAGATGAAGCTAAAGAACTTTGGACAGCAAATGAAAAGAGAGGGTTCGCTCAAGAAGGCCTTGATGCTAGGAAAGATCGGAGGCAAAAGGAGAAGGGGGCGGCAGAGGATGGCTAGATGGTATTGTTGACACAATGGGTGTAGAGCTGAGCAGGCAGCAGAGGATGGTGGAGGATAGGGGTGCCTGGCATGTAGTGGTCCATGGGGTCACAAAGGGTCGGGCTCGACTATACGACTGAACAACAAATTTATTTCCAACATTTTTATACCTCCTGACTTAGTTACTGTAAGCTAACTTGGGTCTTCTTGAAAAGAAAGGCAAGGTGTAAATATTTTTAATGAGTGATTAAAAAAATAACAATTCACTTTATATGGGCCTGTCCTTGAAGTACCTCTCCCCACATATACCTACCCACTCAAGAGCTGTTGAGGGGCTTTCTTGTGTCCCATCGCTGAGACTGCTTCCTTACGTGGAGTTGCAGGAGAGTTTTTTCTTAAGAGTCATCACTCTGGTTGTAGAATACCCTTCCCTTCAAAGCTAGTTGGGATTAGCCTCATGGAATCACCTGTAGTGTAACTGTCCATTCTCATATATTCTCAACCTTTACGAATAACACTTGGTTACAGGGGGGGAAAACTCACAAATTGAAAACCACCAACTAAAATACATAAGAACATCTTTAAAATTTATTTGACTAATTGTGTTACATTCAATATCTGATGTGTTTTTTTCTGGACAAAGAGTTGGCATAAATACAAACAAGCCTTTGTGCCTTCCCTAAACAAGAGATAATGTACTAGAGACAGAGGAACATAGCTTCACATCTTTGTATTTACAGTCTGCCTTTACAACTTAGTGCTAGGAATATTTACAGAAAATACAGTAAGAACAAAAAGATCATGTCTTGGCAGCATACAGAACTTTATACATAACTGTACATGATTTTAAGCACATGGTATCTCTTCATTATTTTCTGAGCAATCCTGATAGAACCCAGTTGTTCTTCAAAGTCTCTAAAGAGACTTTCTTAGAACTATGTAGCCATCGCTGTCTCAGCTAGATTTTTGTTCATTGTTAATGGTAAATTATAATTCTGCAGTTCTCCTGAGCTAAGTGTTCTGAACACATCAATTGCATACCTCCCTGATAGAAGTAACTAGATAATGGGCAATCCACTCCTCATGGTGCTCCTATCAGCTCATGGCCCACTGAAACAAACGGGGTTTGTATTGGTGACTGGAAACAAGCTTTGTTTTCTACACTTGTTTTACAGCTGCTTTGTGTACAAAATAGCAGCTCCTCCTGACATGATTTCTTTCTGCTCCCTTCCCATTTTATTTTTCTCATCATTTTAAATACACTTGAAGGGCTTGGCAAAGGTTTTTTTAAAAATATCTCTTAAATGGTAACTTTTAAAAAAGGTACTGTATTGACAATTTTCATATAGTGCTATGAAGATGGCAATATTTTACTTCCTCCATTTATATTACTATATTGTTCCTTTTAGAGAATTGTGACCATAATACTTTTATGATAGAGTCTACATAGGTGTTTGTAGCCTTTATAAGTCTTTCAACAGACTACAGTGAAAACTAGACATAAGAACAACAGTAGAACCCCGTATAACGAAAAAAGTCTGCTCTGCGAGGCACTTTGTTATACGATTTGTTTTGTTATATGAAGCATGCCTCGTATAACGAAAATCCCTATGGGATGCATTGTACAATGAAAATCTCTATGGGGAAAATCGTACAACAAAAAACTTTGATTGTAAGATACATCCCATAGAGATTTTCGTTGTACGATTTTCCCCAGAGATTTTTGTTGTACAATAGAGATGCGTTGTTTCGTATAATGAAAATATAATGAAAAAATTCATTATATGGGGTATAACAGTTTTCGCAAATACTCTTCATTGTACAAATTTTTCTTTATATGAGGCATTCGTTATATGGGGTTCTACTATGTGAAATATTAATAGGAAACAACCAATGTGATTGGCAGGAAAAAAATCTTATAATTTTTAATTATTTTAATTGTCCTGTGGCATATCAATCAAAACAAGAGCTAGAAATATGAGGGTTGTCCTGATGGTTTCTTTTTATTAGGCTTCCCCAGCCAGGTACCCTCTGCAACAGTAATGGTGAACCTTGGCACTCCAGGTGTTCTTGGACTTCAATTACCAGAAGTTGAAGTCAGGACTCCTGCTGATCAGGGCTTCTGGGAATTGAAGTTCAAGAACACCTGGAGTGCCGAGGTCCGCCATCACTGATCTACAACTTCAATCATCCTCCAACTAGCATGGCTACTTGCTATGTTTATTTCTGATTAACAGGAATTTGTAATCCAACACATTTGTAGGGTGCCAAATTGTGGAATGCTGCCTTATGTATTATCAAACCTATTGTTTTGAATAATCTAATAAGAACCAATTTTCAAATGCAACCATGCTTAGACAGGGCCAGGCAGGACATTTTATTGTAGTCACAGTCAGTCAGTCAGCAGCATTGCACATATGATGGGCAGTTATCAGTGCATTTGGAAGCCTTCTCTTGTACAAACATAGAAATTAGACAACCAGCATCTGTACAGAAATACCACATCATATACAACAGCTAGGACAACACAGAGAAAGTGAGCCCTTACAGTTTTCCATTAAATTGCTCAGTGCTGTATGGAGAGACCACTGTTGTATTTCCCTCATTGGGAAATGTATTAGCAGATCCAAAAGTAGTAATACATCAAATTTAGGTTTCAACACCAAGCCCACCTGTGTGCTGCTAAGTAGAAGACTTGCATGCAAGCATATGCATATTTAGAACAGCATGCCTGTTTGAAATGTTTTTGAAATACTGTATAGGCTAACGTGAGACTACTCCAAGCTAATTATAAAGTCTAGTTAAGTCCTGGGAATAAATAACAGACTTGCATAATAACATTCACAAGCAATCCTTTTGGGTTTAATGGTCGAGTGTCACATACTGAAATGTCTAGTATTAATGAGCAGAATTTTACACTGGAAAGGATCTGACTAACAAACTTTATTTGCAGTCTTGAATACCAAAATTGGCCAGTTTGGTTTCAAATCTACAGTATATTTAAGAACTTTCTTTCTCACATTTGTAACTCCAAAAGATGGCTAGGCGGCTATCAGTCTGCACCTATTATATGCACTAATGGCTTTGCTCGGACTATATAGCGTTCAAATAATTACAGCTGTCTTTTCTAAATATGTAGATGCCCAACTGCTCATCCATGTTTATGACAGTTTTTGTGGTAGACGTGTGGTGATCATGCCACTGAATCCACAAACTAAATGTGACAGGTCACCCTGTAGCTCTGAACAATATCTAAGAGAGTACAGAGTTAGTTTTTGTGCTCTTGTACCAGATTAATACTGCAAATTCTCAGTATCTAGGACAAACTGATATTAAAATCTTGGTACATCCTGGATCTCACTGGCAACCCTGTTTGCTATTAAAAACCTCTACTTTAATAACAAGAACTATCAAACATGGCAGATTTTTAAAAGCATTTTATGATATCCTCTTATTATACAAACAGTGCCATGAGGACCTATACTTCAAGTTGATGGTCAACAGTATGCTAGTTCAGTATAAAGAGCACAGTCCATTGGTTGATATTCTCTTAAGAGACCTGAAGCCCTTTAAGATGTTTAAGGGTCAATTTTCTCTTCAAAAAGGCCACAGTGGTAGCTTTTTATGAACAAAAAGTATCCCTGTTGGAAGAATATTGTGCAGCAAAATATTTTGCAACACCAGCTACATGCCAGCATGACTGCAAAAAATAGTTTAACACCGATGTTCCCTGTAAATTCATAATTATAAAACATCATGTTTTGTTTGTTAATAATTTCTTCTCAGATTGTTCCGTTGGCCAATATCTTGCTGCTCAGTATAAGCCAAATTGTAGTTTGCCGTCTGTTCCTCTCTGTTAAGCAATGTGTCCCTGCTGAAATTCTTAGGGTACGTGTACAGGCACATGCTCACCAAGCCAGCATGCCTGCAGATCCATGAGAATAATGGCAGGAATAGTTTGTTTATGCAGGAGGAACAGCCCAAAAATTACAATTTGGTTTATGCTAAGAAACAGGATTTCAGCCAGTAAATACTTCTGCCGCAGGCTTCCAAATGGCATTGTTTTAGAATCTTAAATGAGTTCAAAAGATAACTTACTTTTGCACTTTCTGATGACAGGTACTTCTCTGCTTCCTACTTTAAATTTTTCTTTGCATATAAACTTTTAGAATCTAACACAACAAAACCCTTAATGGCCTAAATGGTACTGTTAATCCAAAACAGAGATGATCCACTGCTCCAATTGTTGAATGGAGAGTTAACACTTTTGTAAATTCCATTGATTATAGGTTTTCTCTAGTTGGGGACTAATAATAGGATTATGGCCCAGCTATCTTGAATTTTACTTGAAATGCATTAAAAGCTGATGAAGCTCAATGCCATGCACATTGGAAATACATGAATATAAGAAACAAAAAGGCACAGACAAGTGGTAATCAACTATTCTGCAAAAGACTTTAAACGTTGCCAGCAGGAATAACAGAACTGACTTCACATTCAATGCAATAGGCCTGCCTGGGTATGAATATACAATATTAATTAATTTAGCTGTGAAATAGGACCAACAACTTGTGTTCGCCAACACTGGGAAAGAAATTAAATTGCAGCATCAGAAAATTGGCCATTTATCCATCAAGGAATGTCAGGTAGTCTGTGTTCCATTAGCAGGGATTAAAAAATTAAAAGTAAAAACACTATATGATTAATTGTCATTCACCTGCATATTTAGTACTTCTGCAAAGGCATGCCCTGTATTATAAATTACCTATCGCCTAGATTTTCTCAGCTTTTTTGCAGCAGCAGGTTTAAATTAGCTTTATCTATTGTTTATTTTATTTATTTTTAGAATTTGTATTGCCGCCCAATTCCAAAGATTCTGGCAGCGTACAGATATTTAAACCATCACAATTTTAAAATCACAATTAAAACCCCTACTACAAAACATTCCCTACCCTCCCACCAGTTTAAAAAGAGGGAGAGAGTGTTCTTAAATCAGCTAGCAGGCTGGGGCTGGTGCCCCACACTGCATTGCTGGTGCCCCACACCTGCTCTGTCAGCCAGGTTTTTAAACCTTTCCTGAAGGGCAGCAACTCCATCTGGAGACGCAAAACAAAAGGGCCCTTTTGAATACCTACCATCACATTTCCCCCCTGAAGGATGGTTCTCTCTGTTCTCATATGGAAGAAATCATCTCCATGTATAAAATACATAAGTTGATTTTAGAAGCACTGGGGAAAATATTTCTTCTTTAAAGCATGTGTAGATTTCTCTCTAGGACCAGAACAAGCAATTAAAAAAAGCAATCCACATATATGTTGTCTCTTCAGTAACACTCTACAGGTGAAACTCGGAAAATTAGAATATTGTGCAAATGTTCATTCAGTTCAGTAATGCAACTTAAAAGGTGAAACAAATATATGAGATAGACTCATTACATGCAAAGCGAGATAGTTCAAGCTTTACTTTGTTATAATACTGATGCTTATGGCTTGCAGCTTATGAAAACCCCAAAACCCCAATCTCATGTACCCCATAATCATCACATAATCTCATGTATGCCATGCCATGATCATCACAATTATAATGAATTAAGGCATGACATATTTTGCTTTGCAGGTAGTAAGTATATCTCATATATTTGTTTCACCTTTTAAGTGAAATGAATGAACATTTGCACGATATTCTAATTTTCCGAGTTTCACCTGTATATTACAAAGCATAGTAGCTTAAAACAGAGAATTCAGAAACTTGAATCAATGTCACATATTACTAGGTGTTGGTAAGGGGAGGTATTAATATTGCCACCGTTTGGAAAAGAAGTAATATCTAGTTCTAGACTGATATATTTGATAATGAGGGAATTAATTTAATCATCACAAGTCAAGGATATGATGCTGCACATACTGTAGATAATTTAAAATTTAAATTTCATAACCATAAATTTAACTTATATGAACTTTATTTTCAATGACATTAGCTAAGAACACTGCCAATTCTTGTATTATTCATTCTGGACATTAAGAAAAGCTCATTTCCTTAGTTGCAATGAATGAGTGTAACATTGGGCCTGAAAACAAGTTTCTCTTCCTTTTTTAAAAAAGTTTTCCCCAGTTCAGAAATGTTTCATTCTAATTTTACCCCCGGTATTTTCTGTAGCCATTTTGTCACCCATACACGCAGAGACAGAATATTTCCACTGCATCTACTTCAATAGAAATGTTTTGTTTCTTTTCCTTTAAAAAATTGTTTGTTCAGATGTCATTATACAAGCATGCATCTCTATCCCAAAACTGACAACTGACACAAGATGGACCTTTCTTGTCCGAAAGAAACTACCTTCTTTGATCTCCTGAAGACATTTAAACTGCAAGAAGGCGATGACAACAACTTACATTTTGAGCAATAGACCCACAAGTATGTGTACACTGCTTCTGGAAAAAGGAGCAAGAGGCAAATGAAAAAATCTGGATTGAAACTAAACTAAATCTGACCTCTTAGGAACACAAGCCAGACGACAACCACAGAAATGTGTCTCAAACCTGTGGTTTCTAGAGGAGTTTTCCCCTGAGCTAGCTTGTGACAAAACCAAATATAAAACTTCAGGTGGTAGTTCTGTGCTCAGAATCTGGCATTTTATGTGAACATAGAAAAATACAGGACTTGTAGTTATGCCCACTCTGCTACAGATTTCTTTTATCATCTATTATTAAATAATAACTGATAGTGAAAGCTTGTCTGTCTCCAGCAGCTGATGGTGTGAAGCTATATTCAAATGATTGCAGGATAAGGAACCTATAGTGAATCTTCATTGTTTCTTTGTGGTGGAAGCTGAAGTTATGCTCAGATTGTGGTAACTTTATAGAGGAGGAAAGTTTTCCATTACTGTGGACACCAAGTTCTGATCTAATTGTTCAGAGAGGATATTGGTCTAAGGGTTGCAGCAGTTGAGCCCAACCTCTTGGAAAAGAGAGGTATAAAACTCTGGCTCCAGCTGTTTGTTCCTGTATTTATTGACAATGTCAGCTATCTTTTGTTTTCGACGGACATGAGGAGGATTGTATGAGTCACTTTCCAGCCTTTTTCTTCGACAAATATTAATTACTGTCTGTCTCACCAAAAAGCCTTAAAAAGAAAAAAAAAGAAAATATATGAGTTATGAAAGATTACATGTAATTTGAAAAGTGTCAGTACTATTCCACTTCCCCTCTATCTTTTTCCTTTTTTTAAATTTCATAAAACAGTCACTATACAGTAAGAAAATCACAAACAGAAACCATATTCAATAACAAATAATATCTATGTGCTTCCTCTACCTATCAGAATTTGTATTGTTATACAGTACAATTATTTTCTATATTCTTAAATTGTTACACTTGCCCCCTTCACCTCCAAAAGGATAATACATCGATCTTTGGCATCTTCCCTTTCCCTAACACATAATCCAAAATTTCCCCCCATATATCTTTAAATTCATTTTCTTTCACTAATCCCTTTTTTTATTACTTAAACTGCACATGCTAACTTATCATTAATAGCTATTTTCATATCTTTTTAAACTAATCTTCAAGTTTAAAATCAAAATCTATTTGCATTTTTGATTATATTAATCTTATTCCTATAACAAATATTGCAATTTTTTGCCATTCTAATTGTATATTTCAAAAATGAAACAATTCCAAGTTAATAGACAATAATTAATTGATATAACTTTAACTTTCATTTTAATTCTTTCAATTTCCTCTCTATTGTTATAAAATAACATCATCTCTGATTTATTGGACTTATACTCCACCCATCTGGGATGGACTCCAACTCTTGGCGCCTTACACTATTAAAAAAGTGAAATAAACACCATTAAGACAATAAAGCAACCCACACCCACCTAATCAAAATCAAAACCGAGAACCCCAAACTTTTGTAACAGAAAGTCAATTTACAATTTACAATTAGATCAGTAATTACTCCAATTAATGTATAAACCTGTCACTTTTTCAATGCTTTCCAAATATCCAAAGCCTTTAATGGTTCTTCCATGGCTAGTAAAGTATCATCTGCAGATAAATTAATCTTTACTTTCTCTTCTTGTCCAATTCCTTTTACACTGTTATCCTCCCTTATTACATTCACCAATAATTCTGTCATTAGCATAAATAATATTGGAGATTAAGGGCAGCTTTGTTTGCTTCCTTGGCTTAGATTAATTTGTTCCACTATATCATAATTAACTAATACTATAGCGGTATTCTTTGAATACATCTGACTTATTATTTTCTGAAATTTTACTCCAAATCCCCATTACCTGAATCATCTTTTTAATGCCAGCTATGCCACTGAATCAAAAGCTTTAAAATATCCAGAGTTATTATACCTGTTTTCATTTTTTCTCATTTATATAGTAAATGGGTGGGATGGGTGGGTCTTTTAAAGTTGGTGGGATATGGGTTTTTATCTGTTTTAGAACTTGTTGTAATGCCGCCCTGAGTCGGGTTCTACCTGAGTGGGCGGCATATATAAATATGACTAATAAATAAATAAATAAATAAATAAATAAATAAATAAATAAATAAATAAATAAATAAATAAATAAATAAATAAATAAATAAATATCTTCGTTGTTAGTTCTGTTATTTGTCTTCCCTTGATAAACCCACTTTGATCAATTCAATCCATCTTTTTCCTGCTCTTTGGGAAATACTTTCCCAGGGCTGGAAGAAAGACTATCAGAGATGGTCCTTACGCACATTATCAATATACTTATCATTCATTCATGTATCTAACTCTCAACTATGGTTTCTGTTGGCACAATACCGAGAGTCCTAAACATTGCTTCAACCAATCCCCCATTTACTAGAAAATTATCCATTGAAGAGGCTTTGGCACAGGGAGAAAGAAAAGGAATCTCCCCATTCCAAAAGAGATATGGCATTACAACTAGCCGGATGCTAATGTGGGAATGGTAGCTTAACATCATTTTAACAGAGTGCAAGTATTTGAACAATCAGTTGTTGATTCAAAAGACCTACCTAAAGCTCTCCTGCTAACTATCATCCCATCCACCAGTGGAATGACCATGTTGAATTTCCCAGAAGCTCCTTGCACCTTTACCCTAAATAATCCAGTATTTAACGGATGGATGAAAATCACTGGAACTTCTTTTTCAGGAGTAGTGGATCTTCAACACAGAAAATGTTACTAATGTAAGTGAACATTTCTGGACAAAAATATGATCATCATTTTGAGTTTTCCAATTTTAAAAAAACACAAAACATGCAAAAGGTATATTAGAACATTTTGTATGCTATTTTTAAAATGCCCATAAAAAGGAAATTTTACTACAATAATAAGATATATACAGGGGATCCTTAGATCAGAAATATAGAGCATTAAAAATAAGTGAAAAACTAGAACTAATCAGAGGCAAGTTGCAAACTCAAGGGATGAGAGTTCACTATGTTACATCTAGCTACCATCTAATGAATTACTACAGAAAAGGGGACTCTGAAGAGTATAAATTGCAGTAAATTCATGTAGCTTGGGGGCATAGGCACATAAGCATTAGAACAACTTTCTCCTGGACAGCATCAGAGCTAAAGTATGCCTGTAATCCTTGAAAGTGCAGAAAACGCTATGCCCACTCTTTCTGCTCATGAATCCTTTCCACAGTTACATCTACAATCTCTGAAGTGCCAATATAACACCATTATTATGGGGTTGAAAATGGGTGAACATGTAGTTCACATGTTATATGAGAGCAAACTATATCCAAGGGTTTGGAGGGAGGGAAAGAGACATTAATTTATAAACCTGCCGTTAGAAGATATCTGCAAGTGCTAGTAGTGGAAACATAGAGACATTAATTCATACCTCAATGAAGTGCTGCTGTTTGTTGTAGTTTCTACTCCAGTGCTGGTTTCTGAAACCAAGTCAGAGAGAGGGAGGTTCTCTGCAAGACAATGAAATACATAATAGGTTAATATGCCATATTTTATTTAAGATACCAAAAAATAGTTACAATTTAACATATCAACTAGAAACCAAGGCAAATTAAGAGTAGGCATTTAAATCTGAAGATAATACAGGAAACTACATATAAGCTGAAAAGCAGGAAAACTTCTTAACTGTAAGAGCAGAATGCCAATGGAAACAATTATCCTTGGAAGGTGGTGAATGCTCCAACACAGGAGGAATTCAAGAGAAAAAATGGACAACCATCTGTCAGATCTGCTTTGGATTCCTGCATTAATCAAGGGGTTGAACTCAATTGCCTTATAGTCGCCTTCTATCTCATTTATTCTATGATAATTAGAATCCAACACAAAGCCCACCTAATTTTTGCAATAAAAAACGGAGTTGCACAAACCTATATCATCGTAACGTTCAACCCAAACCACATAGACTTTGGTTTCAGGTCCAAGTGGGGGAACAGCCCGACCCTGTGGCAACTTCTTTGATCTGGAAGTTGGACTGAGCTGTTGCGAAGACACAAACACATAATATATAATAAAAATAAAAATAAACGTGTATTCAACATACTTTCTTACAAAAATTTCAGATGAAATAATAATTTGCAGCATGCAAAGTTCTCAATTTTTAAATATTGTTTTCATGACAGGCCCAAGACAGAATGCTTCTGATGATTCTAAAATTCTCTGCTTTTATCTCTCCTATAAAATCGTAATGGATATGCACTTCATGGCAGAAGGTTCCCAGGTATTAAATAGTTTACTTTCAACATTTAATAACTGAGGTAATCCTACTACAAAAGATTTGAAGGAACGTTCCTTGGTGACATAAGGTCATTGATTGTACTTAAAAACTGCAAGTAAAAAACCTTCAGTTGCTACAGAGCCACTTTTTGCAGTAGGGTGGCATACAAATGTTGCAAAGATAATGAATGAAAAAGGTAAGACCACTATTTCCTTACAAGTTGGACTGATCAACAAAGAATTAACTTGCCCTCTGAGAAGAACTGAGATTATCTGTATGATTGGGAAAGAGCTCCAGTGTTAGGGATGGCTGTTTTAGTATCCCAGGGAGGAGATCCATACTGGTGTCACTTTCCTGGTCTGAGACATTGCTTTCCAATGAATCTGCTGAAAGACAAAAAGGAAAAGCATCTTACAACCATGAAGTGCATGCTTTGAATGCAGGAGGCTCAAGGTTTCACTAGTAGATGGTTAGAACCTCCCTGAACATCTTTAGGAAGGGCTACAAAAGCTTTTGGCAAAGAGTTTCTAATGGCAAGTGTCAACAATTCCCCTTGGTGACTCTTCCCCTTGGTGAGAACAGGGGTGGCAGGAGCAAGAGATTGGCTGCTGTTGCAAGGCAGCTGCGAATTGTACTGTTAATTGCTATTTTATAATTGTAAATCAAACAATTAATTGTATTATTGTCTGTGTTTTGTATTAATTGTACTATTGATTGTGATTTGATATTTTTGTAAAGTTTATTGTGATTCTCATTATGATTGTATTTTGCACTATACATGTGGGGCTTCTGAAAAGAGGTTTTTCCCTTTTGTCTTGATGCTTTGTTATTGGAGGGTTGATACTGTATTATTGTGATTATTGTTTCCCTGTAATTGTACTGATCAATTATTGTGTATTTGTATCATTATCTTGTAACTTTATGTATCTTAATATGTTGTTAGCCGCTCTGAGTCGGCCGTGGGTTGAGTGGAGCAGGATATAAATTTGAATAATAAATAAATAAATAAACAATACTGTTTTGGATAAACCAAAGCTCTGAATTGTTATAAAGCATCTTTCTATAGTCTTACGAGTTAACGACATAATCATTGGGTTTATTCAGTGTAACGGACCCGTTACTCCCGAGTAGGACCTTGACCTACACACAAGTGGGACTGCACCTGAATTGACGCCCTGTGGCTAAGCAATTCAGGATTTTAGTTTGCTTTCTCACATTTCCTGTCTGAAGTCAGGCTGTTAATAAGGTAACGTGTAGAAAAATAACTCCAGTGATCCTTATGTCTTTTAAAAGTATATTGTAGCAAAAATAGGTTACAGATTTCTTAAGTTCAGGAAGCAAAAAAATTCTAGGCGAATAAAGCAAATTTAATTCAGAAAGCATATTGAAAACAATGAAAACCTATGTAAATGTGGACGCCCAGAGGGCTCCCCATCTCTCTTAAAAGATTACATGTCTGCTTGAGTAGGATTACATTATTATAGAATCTATCTCAATAATGTGAACTATACAGCAGTTGTCTATGGTTTTCTGAAGATATCTTTTTGTGATTTACAACCTTAACTGCAAATGGCAAGTACCCAATCTTTGATTTGCTGTGTGTGAAACATGTCCACTGTTGCTAAGCTTCCTAGGAACTTTAGGTATTTCCCTGAGGGGTATATTATATTTTAAATTAGAATTGCATACATATTAAAAACTTGGCAGGAGGCCATTTAATATGAGAGATAGATATACTTTTTTGTGTGCAAATTATAGACTATAGAAATATGCATCAAAGCTGAAACAACCTGTAGTTCCTTATAAATGTATCTCTGCACCACAAAAGGGAATAAAAGTGGGTGAATATTATATTTTCTACAGAGATACACATATACATTGCATACTTACTTAAGGATTCCACAGGTGAAGGAACAACAAAAGCTATTTCCGTCAGAGCATCTGCATAATATAGTACTTTCTTTTGCCCGTTAAAGATACTTGCCCCATTGTCTTCTGAAGATACTATTTCATCTGAGAATAAAGGAAACAAAAGTAGAATCAAAAGGAAGGTGGTTTTTTTGTGGTTTTTTTTGGGGGGGGCAACACAGCAGATTTGGAGTATTTTTTAAAAGTAATTCACGGTAAAATTCATTATTGCTAGTCCAAAAGTAAGGTGTTGCCATCAATATTACTGTTTGTTTTGCTAATTCATAATGTTACTAATAGCATTTCCATTACCAAATCCACCCCAAAAGCATTTTAACCTCACCAAATATAATGAAAAATATGATGACTAAATATTGTTCTAAAAAATTAGCTGTGACATGGAAGAAAAGTAATTGTGTTATCAGTTACTGTATATCATTTGGAAAAATAATGTCACATCCTTTTTACCTGCAAAATAATGTGTTACTTGTGAGAACAGATTTTGCCAAAGCCAAATATGACCTGGTTGGGAACTAGCACCCCCCATGCAAAAAGCATAGGAGACCTTAAAAACCAGGTTCTAGGGGTTGTTTTTTTTTTTTTGCCAAAATACAAAATTTTTCAAGATAAATTTTGTGTTCCTAGCACTTTTGCATAAAGTATTCTCAGGTACACTCAACCTTCACATAACAACGTGTTCGGATGGCATCATTTTCACTTAACAACGCGTCATTATGCACCACGTGTTCCCCCGCATAACGTTTTTAGTGTCGTTGTCCGGACAACAACGCTAAAATAACCGGACAATGACGCTAAAAACGTTATGCGGGAAACTCCATAGAAACCCGCATTACAACAAAAATCGCTTAGCAACGCTACTTGGGGAATCAAGTAACGTTGTTATGCGAGAGTCTACTGTATACACTTAATACAATTAACAAAGGGCAACAGACATGGCAAAGGAAAGATTCTTTTTAAACATTTATTTAACATGAGTATATATGAGTATATATAGCCTAAATAATAATTTCAAAACAAGATTTCATATAAATGACACATAATGTTAGAAAATACTTATTGCTTATATTAGTTCCTAACAAAGTAAATATGGTACTACAGCATATTTACACTTACAGTGTAGTTAATACATTTATAATAGTGTAACAATGGCTTAACACTTCTAATGGCATTAGCAGAATATAAGGTAATTAGTATGCTTTGTAAGTAAAGTAATTAAAGTTAATAACAAAGACAACTTGCGTTTTCTTCAATGCCTTTCAAAACTTAAAGTTGCAGATCAATCAGAAAGATTATAATAAGCTTTCTATAAATAATCAATAGCACTTGTCCTATTAAAAGCACTTATTGCTAATAGAGAACAAACATATCATTCAAGGTGAATGTAGCATATCAGATTCATCAACACAACATCTGTACAGAAGCAAACTTGATTATTCTATGTTAACAACAGAGAGGGGAACAGGAAGATAGTATATTTCAAATAAAGCACTATCAGAACTTATACTTTCAGTTATGCTCTTGTACAGTTAAGAAGGAATTGGCACAGCAAGTTAACAATGGGTTTTAAAATCAAAAGTGAAACTAGAAGTTTCTTTCTGCTTTAACTGACTCATGTAGGCAGGCTCATCAGGCCTCACACACATTGCTTGTAAAGAGTAAACACTTTCAGCCCACTTTATATCAAATTATACACTCTGACATACTGCAGGGATGTAACATTTTTGACTCCCTACCAAGGGCCTGTTTTAAACTGCAGAGTGGGTTCAAACCAGAAGTCAACTGGAGTTACTTTGGGGTTTACCAAAAAGCCCCTCTCCCTCAAGTCCTAAAACAGATTGTGGAGAAAAAACCTAAACTATTTATCTGTGCCCACTACAGGGTGTGAAGGACCTTTTTTGAATTTTAAAAAAAGGGGAGACTGGCAGATAAGAGGTACCTGGGGCACTGCAGGTTGCACTTTACCTATTCCTGCCTTATAGGTACAGTAATTCTTCAACAGAATTACATTTCTCAGCATTTAAAAGTCTTCTTCTGCCCCTCTCAACATCATGGTATGTTGCTGTTCCACACTGCGTGTAATATGTGTGCATCACTTGCTGTTGTGTCCAATGATGTCTATTTGGGGGTACTAATCACAGCATGAGCATGAGAAGAACAAAACAAAGCAAAGCAACTACATTTATATACTGCCCCATAATTCTTAGTGCACTCTCTGGGCAGTTAACCAGATAATTAGCATTTTTGTCCCCAACATGCTGGGTCCTCATTTTACTGACCTCAGAAGTGTGGAAGACTGAATCAACTTTCAGCCTGGTCAGAATTGAACTCACAATGTTTTGGCTGCAGTACAGCAGTTTAACCACTGCACCACCAGGGCTCTGAACAAGAGTGTAGCATCTCTTTGGCCATCTCTTTCTTAAAGCTATGCATAAGGAAGCATTAAGAAAAACCAAAATAGCGACTCTAGTCTCTTTCTTCCCAATCACACTGAGATGATGATAAAGTAAATATGCAATTATTGCCTCTCTCTTCAAACCATATGCAGACCAATGAGGGTTCGCCACAAGAACATTCAATCCATCCAAGTTAGGTCTAGAAGGGAAAGAAAATCTGTTTCTGGATTTTATTCTTCTCTGGAGCATTAAGATCAGTGTCGGGTTAATAACATAAAGTATTAAACAGATCTCTCCACAAAAACCTCTCACCTTGGTCCGATCCTTCCTCATCAGAGAAGCTATTAATGGACCAGCTCGTTGAGACATGCCCTGTCCACCCAGGGTGCCGTCCCACATCAACTGACCAACCAAGAGACAGCAAAAACTCCAAAAAATGTGGCTGAATGTTTTTTGAAGATTCGACATTCTTTAAAATCTATAAGATAGAAAAAGAGGTCAACATTCAAGAAAGGATACACTATACAGATCACCTCTACTGAAGCCCATTTTTAAAAGGAATCAATTTCCCAATAATAAAAGATTTTATAAATACTGTCCAGAGCTACTAATAATCTAGTTAGCAGAACAAATAAGATGACCAGCATCACTTAAGAATGTAGTCCATGCAAACTATATGTTATCTAGTCAAACATGAAAAAACAGAATACAGTACCTGTTTCAAATATAACTATTATGACCCAGCAAACCATGGTTTCCCTTACCAAGAAATATTTTATGACACCCTTACTCTACTTTATCCTTTGTATGCTCAGCTACAGTATTGATATCATGATTTGTTAAACTACATTTCTCATGATAAGACCTAATCTTCATATAACACAAAATCATTATTTATCAGTACATGCAAAAGCAAGAACAAACTGGAACCTCTCCTGTTTTTATGCAACTAGGAAGATAATTTTAACAAAATTAGTTTCACTTTTACTGAATTCTGGCTTAGTGCTACATTCAAACCAATAATACTAGTTTGTAATAAACCATCTGCTAAGAAGCCAACTTTAAATCACTGAAGCAAAATCTGGCTTATTAAATTACTTCGTGTTCAACCTGGTTTTTAAAGCAGTTTGTTTTAAATCAAACTTGCTGATTTCAAATAGAACTGACCCGGGATTTCAGTACTTATGAAATTAAATTCACCTGCATGGGATGAAATGAGTGAAATAATGATTCAAAAGTTTGTTAAAGCTTGTTCCAAATTCTGCATGTAATCTTAAACCAGGAGTTTTCAACCTTTTAAAGCCAGGGGCCGGGTCAAGCTCCCTCAGACAGCTTCGGGGGCTGGACAGCCATTTTGCCCTTCCTCCACCACATAGCACTTCCTGGTGTGGTGGAGGCAGTGGGGGAGGAGACACATGAAATGGTGCCATGGGCCACAGGTTGAGAATCCATGGTCTTATACCATGATACAGTATTATGAGTAATAATAATAATTTCATGTCAGAGATTACTCTGGGTTGAAAGGATTTTTAGGGGGCGCCCGAATGAGGCTCCTTTCATGTCCCCAAGTGCAGCTCTCAGGTATCAAAACCTGACTTTCTGGTCTCCAGCTTAGTGTCTTAAACACTAAGCAACCACTATGAAATGCTCTCAGTTCTCAAGGTTTACATAAATTGTACACTTCTAGTTATGTGAAACCTGTACTGCACTATTCTTTTGGCTAATTCAGAATATCCATCCACTTTTTCTGTATTAATATTGTTGTTTTAATAAAAGCAAGCCTAAGGCTATCCAGCGTGTCACTTACCTCTTGGCTTGTTTTTTGACCTGCCTTCATATAGAAAATAAAAACAGTATCGAAAGGACGACAAGGCAACAAATCCAGGTAACCAATGTCATCAAAAAAACCAGGTAGAGAAGAATCAAGTGCGATCAGGTGAGGAGGTAGTCTGCTGTTAGCAGGTTCCTGTGAGAACAAAGAAGTCATAATTTCCTTGTGAACTGTAACAAGCTACTGTACTTTACATTTGTTAATAGGCCCTCTGCTTTGGGAGCTGCACTGGTTACCAATTTGCCTCTGGGTGCAATTCAAGGTGCTGGTTATTACCTTTAAAGCCCTACATGGTAGTGGGCCAGGATACCTAAGAGACCGTGTCATCCCGAGATCATCCGTCTGCCCAACCAGAGCAGACCGGAGGGGCTCTCTTCTCATACCATCAGCTAGAGGGGCTCGTCTCTCTAGCACACATAGGAGAGCTTTCTCCGTGTCTGCATCGGCCCTATGGAACCTCCTGCCAGTGGAATTGCGACTGCAGACGGAATTGCTGCCCTTTAGGAAAGATCTGAAAATCTGCCTGGCGGGGCAGGTGTGGGGTACCAATGGAGGGGTGTCCCCCGCTTGCTGGCTGGTTTAGAACAACATTTGAGAAGTCTCTCTCTTTTTATGAGTGTGGATGGGTTTTTAATGGGGTTTAATATGTTTTATTGGGGTTTTATGAGTTTTTAGTGTTTTAATATCGTCAACTTCTGTAAGCTACCCAGAGCCGTTGTTGAGTTGGGTGGCGATAGAAACGTGCGAAAAATAAATAAATAAATAAATAAGCAAGCTTGAGAAATAATATGCAGCTGTTAAAATTTGCTCTCAGGGAAGAGTTGCCATCATTAGTGGTTTGAAGCGACACATTAAAGTAGTTTTTTTGAAGGAAAGTGGAGCTGGTTCTAGTCAATGCCTAGATGGGATGCAGGCTGTGAGAACCCTGTATATACACTGCCTTGAATTCCATAATAGAAGGATAAAAAGAGCCCTGTTGTTGCAGTGGTTAAAATTGCTGTACTAGAGCCAAAATGTTGAGGGTTTGATCCTGATGGGGCTCAAGATTGACTCAGCCTTCCATCCTTCCAAGGTCAGTAAAATGAGTACCCAGCATCTTGAGGTCATAATGCTAATTAACATGTGAACTGTCCAGAGAGTGCACTAAGTGCTATGGGGTGGTACATAAGGGTAATTGCTATTGCTATAAAAGAGGTTATATATACATAAATTTAGAAACTATGCACAATCTAATGTTCATTCATATGTCTCTTTCTGCACTGGCTATGGATTTAAGGAATGTATTCTTCCAATTAGATGGAAGAAAATACAATTGTGGTTTCCCTTACCTTGAAAGGGTGTGACTCAGAAAATAATGTCGGCTTAATGTTTCTTCAGGGTTCTTAATCAAGATGCTCCCGACTGGCTCTTTTCCTTAGTCTGTCCTCTCACCACCCCTGCCATAAGTTGCTAATGCCCCTTTCTTTTTCATTCTCATCAGTGATAAAACCTCCCTGCTTTCCAGGCAGAGAGCCAATGAACAAGCATGCAGTGGCACTTAGTGCTCCACCCATTATGCGAACTCATAAATAAGTCAGTTTATATCCATAGATGCAAGAGGCATCACACATCCTCTTTAGGAAAATATTTTACATAAATCTGTTTCTCTCTCACTGTTCTGCTTTACTGTATATTCTAATACAGACAAACATTCAGTAGCATTAGTCCCAGCTCTAATAGTAACCATATCTGAAACCAAGTGAAGTTTCCAATCACCTTCAATGCTTCTAGTGACAGAAATCCAAAGTGTGAAAGAAAGAGGCGGGCTGTTTGAAATTCCTGTGCAGGAGGTGGTGGTTTACACTCTGTGACTGAATCAGGGAAGTCCTTCTTTCTCCACTCGTCTTCCATCTGCTGATCTATAGATTTCTCATAAGGAACTTGCTGATCCATACCATTTCTCAGCTTCTCATGCCGCTCTTCCAGCTGAAATGTATTTAAACATCATCATTCCAGGCACCAAAAACTCCTGAGTACAGTAGCAACTCACACAGAATGGTGGCAGCTCCTCTGACAAGCCAGATAGCACTGAAGGTCAAGGTTGCCCTTGTTCGAAAGCCAGTCATATCCAACTCTAGGGTTCAGTGCTCAGCTCTGTTTATAGCCAAAGAACCAGTGCTGTCTGCATCTGCAGACATTTCCGTGGACATGTGGCAGGCATGACTAGTGCACTGAACACTGTTTACCTTCCCACTGAAGTGGTCCCTATTTATCTACTTGCAATTTCTTGCTTTCAAACTGCTAGGTTGGCAGGAGCTGGGACAAAGACAGGAGCTCCCTCCGTCATGCAGTACTCTGGTCTCGAACTGCTGACCTGCCGACCTTCTAATGCTCAAGTTCAGCATCTTAACCACTAAGCCACTGAAGAACTGAAGCAGACTGACAAAGGGCTGCTGCAATTTTGATCTCATTTTCTATCTAATGGCATTCTGGCAAGTGATGTTCATCAACTGTTAGCTTGCTGAAATGAAAGTATGTGCTGTTCAGCACCTTCACTGTGACATTCCTAAATTAATGTTTGATACGAAAGAGCAGCTGCAATGAATGTTAACAGAGCAAGATCATTAACCTTTCACCTTAACAGGATATGGAAGGGAGAGAGTAATAGGATACCAATTCTAGTCCAGCAACAACTTCCTCAAAAACATCTCCTTCCACAATGTTTTATTTCTATGGCCAGTGCGCAGTGAGTTTTTAACAAATAAATTTTAGTTATTTATTTATTGCATTTTTATACCACCCATTTGGGAAAATTCTCACTCTGGGCAGTGTACATGTAACTATCAAAATAATATAATAAAACACACAACAAATTGAAAACAAACAAACCAAATAAATAAACCTAAAATAAAATAACTGGCATCTATGGGCACAGAGAATCCTAAAATACTGTTTGGTTAATTTATTGCTAAGAGGGTAACAATAAAGCTGTTCAAACACATAAAGTGCACCAGGAAATTTCTTGTTGTTAGAAAGAACAATATGAAAATTGTTGAAATATCCCAGCCACTTAAAACACAATATAGAACAGATTTTGTTGAGTAAATCAACAGGAGATAAATCAAAATGCTATACTATAAACCCCTTACTTCCTCTGTAACTATTTCATGCAAGTCTGGGATGCTCAAATCTGCCTTCACAAAAGGGATCTTGTCCACTTCTTCTGGAAACGGTCGATGTTTCACACTGTATTTAATTCCAACATCATTTTTTGGTGCAGGTCGAGATTCTGGGGCAAACATCTGTTTTAAGAAAGGTAACAATTTGTTGACTTACTTTAAGTGTGTTAACTCCTATATAATGATTCAGTAATAGGTATTTATCGTTGAAGTAGATACAAATATTTTTAGGGGAGATGTTCAGAGTAAGGGGGATGCCTCTAAATCATTGTTATGCCAGTACTCAAATAATAAAACAAATTTCTCTAGTGAGTTATTCCATCTACCATCAGAACGTTTGGTTTGGTAGTATCTGTCTAACATAAAATTTATCTGAAACAAGTAAGAACAGATGAAAAGGTATAAATCAAGAGTAAATCTTGATTTTAACATCCCTTGTGTAATCCAGAGTATTATTCTGGCAAACCATACTAATTCCTGAATATTATAGTTTATTTTCCAGCTAGTTCTCTAAAATGAACCCTAAGACAAACAAGAAACATCAACCAAATACTTCCTTAAAAAGGCAAGTTTTTACATACCAGTTTAAACAATATGTTGTTAGTGCCTTACAAATCTCCTGGCACTAAAACAAATTGACTGCAACCACTGAAAAGATTCTAAACTTAACAACAACTTGTATGATTCTTTTTGGGGGCTGCATGCCTTGCTTTATGAAACAGAAATGGCACCTCAGATGATGATATGAGAATACAGCTGGAAGCTATAGAAAAAGGTGATCCTTAGGTATCTACATCCCAAGCCGTTTCATGCTTTAAAGCAGTGGTTCCCAACGTGGGGCACATGCCCCACAGGGGGACTTCAATTCCCAGGAGCCTAAGTCAGTACATTGTCTGATCAGTGCTTTGTGGACCTGACTTAGGCTTCTGGGAATTGAAGTCCAAAAACCAAAGGTTGGGAATCACTGCTTTAAAGCCATTTAAGGCTTTAATGCTAACATCTTTAATTGAACCATAAATAAAACCAGCAGCTAGTACAGCTCAATTAAGAAGCAAAACACAACGAAAATGCCTAGCTCCTAGTAGCAATTTAGATTTTGCATTTGTACTAACTGTAATTCCTCAATGCTTTTGCAAGGTCTTCACCATGCAGAGTATGATATGTATTTCTGCACATGAACACAAAGTTTATTCATATCTTCAAAGCACCACAACAAAGAAGATACAGAAGAGAAAGATAATCCCAATTCTGAAAATTGAGGCCGTTTTAATGAATAAAATTGCAGCTCTCTACATTGCCTCTCACAACTAAGAAAAGGAGCAAGAGTAGAGTAATAATTAAGGATGATAACCCTCATAATTCTAAGTGAGGGGTTCCCAACGTATTCCAGCTGCGGGCTGGACCATGCCCCCTCAGACAGCTGAGTGGGATGGACTGGTGCCATAAAACACATCTGATGCTGTCGTAAATGTGTTTACGACAGCCGCGGACTCATTTACGTTGCCGTAAATGAGTCCATGGCCGATTCCGGTGGCAGCTGGAGTGAGGTTGGGGCCCGGATTATTTGGTGCCGTGGGCTGACTTTGGCCTGTGAGCCATAGGTTGCAAACCCCTGTTCTAAGGCTTCCATTCTTTGAAGTCACTTATAGTCCACTGGTGAGATTTTCAGGACTGGCAGAGGAAAAACCAGAAAGCAAAATAAATGTCTACCACCATCGTCAGTTTCACTCTGAGTGGTTCAGATGGAAAGAAGGGAATGTCTCCTATGTGCACTGTTTCCTATGAGTCATTTTACTGTTCCATGGGAAAGTAGCCCAGTGAGAGATTCCACCTATAGACTCTAATGGGTTGCAAGACTACCCTACCCATAAATGATAGGGGTGAGTGCAACTCAGGGTGTGTTCCCTTCAGCTTCCCAGCCAATATACAGTGAGAAGTACAATATGGAGGTAGAAAGACCTTTTTTTTACATCTAGTTCCTCCTATTCCAGTCCCTATGCGACTTCTGAGACTGGGAGTTCCAGAATTGCAAAAAGGCCATTATCTAATCACTACTTATTTAAGCTGGACAGGAAACAGGAAAAAGGGTGCTAAACATCACATCAAACAGCAACATTTCACACTTCTCTGGACATTTCTCAGAACTGTATGGAAAGTTAACACAGTAAGTAGTTTTCATTTTGGCCTTCAGTAATGACCTTTTGATTGGATTTGGCTCCCCTTGGCAAAAGGCAAAGTTGCTGGGTCCATGCATGTCTTCCAGACATCCCACGGATCAGAATTGTGACTGAAGGGAAAAAGTCATCTGAGGAAGAAACACATTTGCATGAGTATATCATGAACATAGTGACAGTGACCAATTGAGTTATGACAAAAAACAGGGAAGAGAGTTTGATCTTCCTACTTAAAGCTTTAAAAGTGTAAAGGACTGAGCAATTTTGTATTGCAGAAAACCTGATGGTGGGCTATAAACAGTCCACATTCTATTTTTGCGTGCCAGAATATAATAGGACCTTGATCACTCAAAACAGCTCTACATGCAAAGATGGTAGAGAAGATGATTTTCTTTGATGCTGCCCACACAACAATGAAATTGGTCTTCTAGTGAGCTGTACCCTGTGTTTGGCTGGATTTGTTCCAAATTATATGGCATCATTGCACTGGTCTCCACCTCACTAATCTCATCATCCCTAGCTCCCTAGTAAACCAAAGAGTAAGTCTGGCTGCTCTCCATGGGAGAAGATGCTTAAGTGCAATCATGTCAATAGCCCTAGCCATTTCCTCATTCCAGAGATCAGCCAAGGATTTGATAGGATCACCTGCAAAGGCAACAAAAATTTCCTTTAGAGCTATCAAGAAACCATATGAATCCATCAGTCTACTGGGATGAACCATCTTAATAGGCTCCCACCCCTGAAGACTATGTTTTATGAAGTCTAAACCTCACTAGGTAGCAATCTGTTGAGAATCCATCACCACCCATATCACTCTAATCCCAACCACCACAGAAAACCCGGTTTAGTATGTCCTGCTACATCAGTGAGGCCAGATATCACTGGGGACAGAACCATGGTTGCAACAGAGGATTTAGGTAATCATATTCTAATTTTATAAGGTTATTTATTTATTTATTTTTTAAAAAACTATATGTACTGCACCCTCACAGAGTAAACAAACTAGGAAACAACTATACCTTTTTGTTTCAATGGAATATAATAATTTCATGTCAGAACTTATTATGGGTTGAAAGGATTTTTGCTGGAGAAACTGCTCAGGAGACACCCGAATGAGGCTCCTTTCATGTCCCCAAGAGCTGGGACAGAGACAAGTGCTTAATCCGTTATGCAGTACCCAGATCTTGAACTGCTGACTTGCCAGCCTTCCAGCTAACAAGGCGAGCTACTTAACCATTGAGCCACTGCAGCCCCTTTCAACTGAATGAAGAAACTACAGTAATCAATCTTAAACCAACTTTAGATCCTGATTATGACTATCTAATCTGAGCCACTATGTGAACACTCTTAATTCTACTGTTTGAATGTTTATTACAGGAACATTTTACACTACTTTACAATTCTATAAAGCAGATTCCTTTTCTAACAAAACCAGGAAAATACACTTGGTGATGCAACATACAAATCTCGCCATCGTTCAACCAATGTCTGTGGCATAATTGCTTGAAAAAGCAGAGAACAAATTTACTCACTTTCTTCATTCCCTAGGGGCTGCTCCAACATTGCAAGAATGACACTGTTGTCTAGAACAAAGTAGCGGAAGCTGTATTTGTTTATGGAAGGTAGACGAGAGTATTTAATTAAGGTGATCTCATTTACCAAGCTGCAAGGGGAGGCGGGGCCACTGGGTGAAGGAAAAGCTCCAAGCACTTGCATGATGCTGTAAAACCAAAAAAATAGTTTAGCCCACATGCATATTGCAAAAAGTCCACTTTTACATTGCTGGAGAAAAGAAAAATTACATGGCATCGTATCCAATGAGATATGGCTATGCGGAATTATCTAGTCTACACTCCTAACTAATGTAACCAAGCAAATGCAGAAAACGTCCTGCTCTGAAATGAACAAATGAAAATGTCAATTTCTGTAGTCATCACATTTCAACTTAATTTCTTTGAAGAAATGTGCCTAATACTCTTGAATCTTATGCAAACCATCAAACCCAAGCAGCTTGGTTGAGGAAGATGATCTGCTAGTATAAAAACTGCGTTAAACTAAACATTTTCCTATGCCCTTTGCACTGCTAAGTCAATTATTTTCAATAACTTTTCATACCATGTGAGGGTTGCTTCAGCGGCATCCTTCACTCTCATGGAAGCAGGATTTGGCTCCTTATCGCCTTTGTATTTGACTTCTTGTTCACTATTTCTAGATTTACTTCCTGAGATGCCCAATTCCACAATCTCCAATACTTCTTTTAAACAATCCTAGAGACGGGCAAAAACCATACTATTCAGTACCTAGCAAACTCATTGCACATAAATAAATCCATCAGGAAATGTTTATCAAAGAAAATAACAAGATTATTGATGTCATGATGCCTCACTCTTATGACTGATGAAGTGGACTTAGTCCACGAAAGCTGACATTTAAATACAGAAGTTAGTCTTTAAGGTGCCACTTTTTTCCTTCTGTTTTGTTTTGTTTAATCTCAGACATGGAAAAACTTTGTACTTCATGCAATCTGCTTTGTTGTATACTTGACAAGTTATATTCCCCAGACAGTCTACACAGCTTCTATGAATTATGACATTTTGCCCATCTTCCCATGACAAATATAATCATCACCACCCCACTTCTAGCATCAAGATTGAGCCCTTATATTGTTAAACACCCAATTTCCCGGTTCACTGGCTTCATGTACAACCCAGAGCCGCTGAAAAAATAAAATGCCAATCTGGAATCCATCCTGAAAATAGACTAACAAAATAAAAAGATTATTTAAGATACTTTTGCCCTGAAAAATGTATCAAACCCTGGGAAAAGCAAAGTGATCAACATGATTCCTATCACACTTTACTGAATTTCTTTCAGAGCTTGGAATTGCAACTCTCTATAGCAGTGATGGTGAACCTTGGCACTCCAGCTGTTCTTGAACTTCAGTTCCCAGAAGCCCTGATCAGCAGGAGTGTTGACTTGGGCTTCTGGTAACTGAAGTCCAAAAATACCTGGAATGCCAAGGTTAGCCACCATGGCTCTATAGGGTTAAAAGGACCAACTCATTAGAAGCGACTGCAGTATGCCACAGAAACAAGCATAAATAAATTTTCATGGCTATATTTTTGGGCGACGGGCAAGGACGCTTAATGCACAGTGAGGTGTCTGTGTGTGGCTCATAAATACTTAAATGTCCACCTCACATCTGGTGATGTGCTGGTTGCAAAATGTGCAATGACGATTTCAACCCCCTTGGCATCACTTTTCTGCCTGGGACAGAACTCTCATTGTTTACTGTCAATTTGGTATTTTTCAGGTGAACTGTTAAGAGGATAGCTTCAGGAGCAACCGCTGAATGGCAAACTTTGGTCCTCCAAACAAGGTTTGGTTTTCTTCCCATACTGGTTTCAAATGTGACACTGCAAAACCTGAGAGTGTATTGCAGTGCGTTTAGTGTTTCATGGGGAAATAATTTCATTTCTAGTACAGTAACTAGACTATGGTTAAATTTCACTTACCTTTTCATCAAGAATATCTGGATGCTCAGTGAGCCAAACGCAGAGACACTGAAATGCTGCTACTATCATGGAGTGAAGGTCTCTGGAATGGAGAGGAGCTGGACGACTACACTGGTAAACAATGTAACTGCACACCGAACTAATTGCTCTCTTCCTGTCAGAAGAATCAACCACAACCTTCACCTGAAGAGAATAACACCGAAAGAGGTTCAACTAGAAGCCTAATCTTTAGCAAGTCACTTTGTTGTTGTTGTCCAGTTTTGTTGCTAAGAAAAATACAAAATAAGGTTCTATAAACCTGACAATAGTACAAACAAGGCAACATAAACATTTAAATGGTGATACATAATGGGAAAGGTGGGTGGGTGGGGGATTCTGGCTATCTTTTTATCCAACTGGTCTGAAAAAAAATCCTCCTGTATTTTCTCTATTTATTTTAAAGTGACTATACCAAGCCATTTGAATTGTTTAACTATAATAACAACAGTAATTTAATTTCTAAGAAGGGGAAATATTTTTCCCCCACAGCAGAGACAGTTTGTCAGCATGGACCAAATTACTTTGCCAGTTGTGCCAGATGTTCCCCGATTAGAAAGGACAGCAAACTCCACAATTATCATTAATGCAGAACAACTAAGAAGCAGAAATATAGTCCAGATCCCAAAATCTGATTCTGTAAAAGAAAGGTTTACCTTTGCCAAACCAGAAAGAAGTTCTAATGCAGCTAATGAGATGCTCATTTCCTGTCTCCACTGTGCATTGAGTCTTTGTGTCACCAGATGAATGCTGCGAATCAGGAGTCCAGCTGCTGTATCTGTATGAAGAGCTAGGATATAAACCCCGATACCAAAACACCACAGGGAGGGAAAACAACTAAGCATTAGTAACAATCAGCAAAGCAGACAACCAGACAGAAGCTAAAGCAGCCACAATGCGCACAGAAAACCAAGTACACATCAGATTGGCCAGCAAACATACAACATTTGATTTGGGTAAAATAACTTACTGAATGTCTAAAGTCAGTAGTTACCAAATCACTACATGCAAAATGGTAGATGCAGCAGCAGGCATGGCTATCTGGCTAGGTGCTGGTAGTATGACAAAACATACTACCTTGTGAAACATCTGTGCCAATCACTTGTACAGCTTCCATTTTAGGGCACAACTCTGAAATCTGCTAAAGAATCTGTGTGCTAATTTAAGAAGTTTTTCTTTAATTTCACATGGAAATATTTTGAAATTTTCTTCGTTTTAATTATCTTAATGTCTTGGATCCCCCCCCCATGTCTATTATATTGTGAAGATGAGGGTTTAATGAAGTGTGGTAAACAGCAGGAGTAACAATGCCTCTCTTAAGGTAGCCAAATGCCTCGTCTTCTTTCTATAAGTCATTTTTTCAGCTAAAAGTGGGTAAAATGTTATAAATAAATGACTACTACAACAAATAGTATTAGATAATTAATAATATTTGAGGTAAGCATAGAATATTAAAACATGATTTTGAATTTTCAGTTGTATCCAGTTACAATTGTAACTTTTTAAAAAATATTTGAGGGCTTAACAAATAAGGTACCATTATGAATCTTACAAAATTATACCAACTTCATCCTGCCAAACAGTCCTGCCAAAGACTCTTTAACTTTTTCAGTTAGAAAAACATGTTTTCAGTTACTATTATTTATATTCCTACAAATGTTGGGAATACAAAAGTTTTCCATGCCCCAGGCTGACTGTTTTTACCCATAAGATGTACACCTGTTGTCCCCAGATATTGTTTATCCTGTGTTAATCCAGCAGGTTTTGCCAGTTAAGCAAGTGTAAAACCTTTGCCGTTCTTTGCAAGGACTTTTCAGTGAGGCTAAAAAAATGGCAAACTTGATTGCAACCAATCTTTAAGGAAGTGCCTCCCTACCTAGGGCAGTAACTCAATTTTTTAAAATGGAAATACACAATGCAATTAAGCGTTAAACATTTATTTACAAACTTCCACTGCAGAAAATTTCAAAGATTAGCCCACGTTATTCTGAAACTAGTTACAAACAAAAATGTGATGAGTTGTCTATTGTGTGGCTGGTTGCAGTCACACTATGGAGACCTTTGTGTCACCAGAGCACATGTATGTATAGCATAAGGTGTATGCATGGAAATACTCAGCAGAATACTGGTCAGTGATCCCTAATGGGTCTTCTCTTACCATTATCAATTTAGTTTATATTTATCAAAACTATAATAATAATAATAATAATAATAATAATAATAATAATAATAATAATAATAATAATAATAATAATAATAATAATAATAATAATAATAATAATAATAATAATAATAATAATAATAATAATAATAATAAACTTTGTGTCAGAAATTATTTTGGGTTGAAAGGATTTTTACAGAAAAAACTCCGCTCAGGGAACACCCAAATGAAGCTCCTTTCATGTCCCCAAGAGCTGGGACAGAGACGGGCGCTCAATCTGTCATACAGTACCCAGGTCTCGAACTGCCAACTTGCCAGCCTTCCAGCTAACAAGGCGAGTTTCTTAACCAGTGAGCCACTGCAGCCCCTATATCAAAACTGTGGTAACACATGATTATTTTCATAAGACGACTATAAGAAACTATTTTCAGTTATCTGATAAATAACAAGACTGATAGATAGTGCAGGAAGTTTTTATAATGCTCAATCCTTTGGACGGAGGGAAGATTTTTATCGGAGGTAAACATCTGCAAGCACTTGGTCCATTTCATCCCTTGCAAAGGAACACAATGGATGAAATTCTGTTGTGCAACAGTGATGTCAAAAGCAGCAGCAAATTACTACTGATTAAAGGCCGTTTGAGGTTGCATGTGACTTGTACACAAAGAAAAGAAGTTGCATGCACTCTGAAATTGCCAAAGGAGGACTTAACTCAACAGTGACTTGCCACTGCTTCTGATGCCATCATCACTGCACATATGGAGCTGCACAACAGTATTTCAGCCAATAAAACTAACTTGAATTCACAGCAGAAATCTTTCCACAAATCAAATGTTAAACTATATACTGTAGGTAAGGCAAGGAATAAAACCCAATGAGTTTGGTTTCTTTGTAGAAGGAGTTTCCTAAGGCATGCAAATATACCTACTTGGCCAGCAGGGAGGGGAGCCTTCTAAGTACTTTGAGCAGCCTGATGATGTCTCACTCTTATGGTTTTATGCTGCTCCCTGTTGTTTTATATTACAGTTCGCAGAAAGTGTTTCTTTGGGCACAGATATGATTTCATTGTTTCTGTTTTATCCTGTTACAAACTATAACAGGTGAATCAATGTCTTAAGTAAGGTGAGAAACCTAATATAAATAAAGACTAGTCTTCTCAATCTCAAGAAATTATCTTAAAAAGCAAGTAATGGAAGTTCCTATGCTACATTTCCAACAACGAAATCAGAATATTAAATACAGCACATCAGTTAATCTGTCCATCCTTCACTGATTTTTTTTTTTAAAAAAACCAGTTTAAATGTACAGATTTCAGGGAGACAGGCTCTTAGGGAATCTGGTGCACCCAGGTGATGTACCAACACATTAAATGGTCTAGATTCTTCAATACAATCCAAGAGCAGGGGAATCTTGGCTTTCTAGACAATCTGGATTTATGTTTCAGAAACCTCCGGCTGCAAGACATTATAAGAGAGATTTGACCTCTGTTGTAGATAATAGTAGGGTGCCTATTCTCTGACTTGAAGTGTTGAATATATGTCTTTGGTAATTATTTGGGGTATCTAGCTTTTGTCCAATTAAACTGCTTTTAATGCTAATTTTACTCAGCTCTTTGGTTATCAGTTCAAAAGACTAACAGAACAGTCACTATGAACTACAGAAACATATATAACACGTTATAACACAATATGTTCTCAATACAAAATAGATAAGTATGGCACACAAAGCATTTCAAATCAGGTTAAATTCAATTGCCACAGAAAACATTCAAGACTGCTGTCAATTAAACTAATACATATTATTCTGCCAATTCCCCAAAATTAGTTAAATTCAAAATATTCAAATGTTGGTGCAGGTTTTTAAACATATTTGCAGCACACATAAAACACACACTCAGGTAAAATTGATATATTGTATATCAATTAAAGTTGTTGGCAAAATGGCAAAAATTTATAAAAATCCTGTATTTCTTACAATAGCTGCAAACCTGTTACAAATTTTACTTAACACTATAATTAAATCTCTTAAAATCTTGATATACAATAAACATGAAACTGATACAAAACAGGTAACTGGGAAAAACATTATATGAAGTTATATTTCCTCATTGGAAAATGCCAACAAACCACTACCTGTGTCTCTTTCCCTCCCTTACTAACCCATTCATGCATCCTCTAAAGAGAATGGGTCCCTCATATCAATTATAGGAGCATTCCACACAAAATCTCAATTTGGCAAATGGAAAAAGTGCTAATTTATTCTTCTATTTGCTGTGTACACACTGTCTATGGCAGGAGTTCTCAATCGTTTAAAGCTGGGAGCCGGGTGACACTCCCTCAGATAGTTTCGGGTGCCGGATGGCCATTTTGCCCTTCCTCCACCCCATGGCACTTCCTGGTGTGGTGGAGGCGGTGGGGAGCCACATGAAATGACACTGTGGGCTGCAGGTTGAGAATCCCTGGACTATGGAATTAAGAGTAAACTACAGACACTTAAAAGACAAGCCCTTGCTCAACGAGTTGAAAGTGGTTAACTTTACTCTTGAGAATTCTTCAAGTTCTTTCAGTATTAGTTTCTTTTTGTGTATGTCTTCTTCCCATTTCCAGCTTTCCTTTCAGAAGATGTCTGCCTTTCTCAGCATTACCCTTCTTCTCCTTAATTCCTCCCTCATTATAGATAAGTCTCTTCTTGCTTCTCATGAGGCTTAGTGCTAGCATAGCTATGTTTTTCCCTACCCCTTCCCTTGAGGATACTCAAACTCTTAATAGTGGAGCTTGAGGATGTGTGGATCTTTCCATTTGCAGTCACTGATGCCTGCTCTCTTCCAAACTCCATCACTCTAATTCAGTGATTCCCAACCTCGCCCCAGATGTTCCTGGACTACAGCACCCAGAAATCTTGGTCAGCACAGCCAATGGTGGAGGCCATTGAGAGTTCTGAGACCCAAAGTTAGGAACCACTGGTTTAATCACTACTTACCAAATTTGCTGGCCTATAAGACCTACTTCCCTCCCTTAAAATACTCTGGAAAAATGGAGTGCAGTTTATACTCTATGTGTCTTATACACTGGCAAATATGGTAATCTTTGTTAGGGTCTTCACTCAGGAAAGCAACAGCATCATACTGATGATGATAATTTTGACGGTGCATAATAAAAACAGTATCTACCTCTTTGTCTTTTTATACTAAAAATACACTTTGCTTAAAAGCTTTCAGCTGAAACTCTGTTCTACTAATTTTTAAAAATACATGATTGGTAAACCAGAACATCTTTGCAAATATCTGATTAGTCCAATTGCTTACCATAATCCCTTAGAAGAGCTTGTGCTGGTCTCTCACTGTCAGGAGTTGTGGGCTCAGTGCTTCCTCCACTTGCTGTACTAATGCCACTGTTAGTACGACTGTGGCTTTTGGGGGCAGCATTCTCACCATCGTTCTGTTGAATTTGTAAATGGTTACTATAAGGGGATGAACATTATTGCTGATTATCCTCATACAACTAAGACAGCCATCCTTTGTACTCCAGTTGTGATACAGCTTACTGTAAAATGGCAGTATTCTTTAAAATAAATTAAAACATCTTACCGTCTCCATCTGGCAACCAATGGCTTCAAGGAGTGCTGAATCTTGCACAATGTTCAACATGGCACCTGTGGAATAAAAAAGGCAAAGTTTTTTTTGTTCAAAATGTGTATGTTAAAACATTAATACAGTGTTTACATACCCCATAAACATATTCAAAGGCATTTATTTTGTAATAATTATATTGCCTTTTTTAATTTAGATTCTTCAAAGAACATCCCAAATTTTTGGAAAATATATAATCTCACATGTTATTATTTTAAACATATTGTTGAATGGACATCCATCTTAATTTTTATGAAAATCCATTCATTCAACTCTATCCCATCCTGCAACTTAAGAGCTACACTCCCAAAGTTTGGACATTTCTTTCATGTTCACTGAGGTTGAAAACTTCTCCTCCAGTGGGAAACTGGATGAAAATCTGTTGAAAAACTGGTGTTTCATCAGTAACTGCCCTCATTCATTAGTACATTATGGTGTTTCTAACTTCATTCTAAATGGATAAAATGCACTCCTGTCTGACACCTTTGCCTATGAGAAACCATTCTGTCTTTCCATATTCGCATTATGCAGAACAATAAAGCAGTGAGGAATATCTATTTCTTTCAAAACTACCCACAAGTTCTCATGATCCACAAAGGCTTTACTGTAGTCTATAAAACACAGGTTGTTCCTCTTCTCAAATTCTCTGGTACAGTACATTCCAGTATCCATCAAATATCTGCAAAATAATACTGAAGCCCTCGTCCTTTTCAGAAACCAGCTTTCAGTTATGTTCCACTAAATTTCAACATGACTTTTTTTCCATTTGTTCAAAATATAGTTCAGCTGATGAAAGGGGAGATTACATTTTAATGCCTTAACAGCCCTCATCTTTAAAAGTTGAAGATTACACTAGAAACATCAATTCTTATTCAGCAGGTATAAAAACAATATTTTGACTGAAAGCACAGAATGCATCTTAAGTGCAAAACAAGTGGGCCTTCAACAAAATATTGCAGCAGTATATTCCTGTTCAGGATTCTAGCCAAAAATGTATGCCTTCACTAAAGACTCATTTTACACCCTCTCTTCTCCCCAGTATTGTTTTGGTCTTTCAACAGTTGGTCAGCATTGTATAGTTACTCAGGATGCACAGTCTTTGTTAGGTTGTTTTGGAGGTTCTTCTCACTTAACATTTCCCTCCCTGATTTTCTTTTGTTCATAGTTCTCCCAACTCAGAGATTTTGCTAAAGCTCACTGGTAGCTCTAACATCTGTCTTGTCTACACAAGGATTAGCTCTAGGTTTTCTATTAATATATATGATATTGAAAGCAGAGTTCACATGCTGTTCTTATGCTCTGAATTCAACAGAGCAATGGGCTTTTTTAAACAGACAGTATACAATACCTCTACAATACCTCCCTTTCCCCAGGCCTCAAATACTTCAGGGAAGCCAATCGTGCGCCAATACCTGCTACACTATCTAAGACAGGGGTGCCCAAACCTTTTGCACTGGGGGCCTGACCATGCCCACAGAACAGCTGAGTGAACCTGACCCCCCTCCCACCAGAAGCATCTGCATTTGCACATGTGTGTCTGCATTCACTTCCGGGTGCAGTGCAGATGCATTTGCGCATGCACCCGGAAGTGAATACGGATGCATTGCACATGTGCACTGAACCTGGAAGTAAATGTGGACATGTTTGTGCATGCACAAACGCATCCGTTTCCAGGAGCAGTGAGGGCGGTATGGGCCGGATAGAACGGTGTCAGGGGCTGGATCCAGCCCATGGGCTGTAGTTTGGGCACCCCCTGGTCTAAGATGTTTCAGCCTAGGTAATTTATTTATGATCAAGGCAAACCATTGTTTACCTTTATTTACATGGAAAAGGTTCTCTTGCTGCTTCTTAGCTATCCAATAAATCCTGCACCTGCTGTTCCTTTTAATCCTGGAAGCAACACTAGAGACTTTAACTTTGTATCTGCAAAGTCCATCTCTGCGGAGTCTCCATCCACAGGAAAACTGACCTTTTTAGTGCTAGATTACTGCTCCAAGGCTATTGTGAACCCTAAGCTACCCCAAGGAAACACACTTTCAAATGTTCGTTGCATGAATCAAGCAGAAAAAGCAACCTAGTATCATCTGAGTGTTGTTGGGATCCGTTTCTGTCTGTAGTGCTCCTATTAATATGTTTACCAGCCTCAGTTTCAAAGAAAGGAAGGTTACTGGTTTATCATAGGATGAGCTGTCATCATTGCTGAATTTTCCTTCCAGAACAACCTGAAAAGTAAATCACTTTTATTGTCTATGGCAGCAGAGATGAACTTGACTAGAGAATAGTACAGCTACTATATATTTAGTGCCCTTCTACAAATGTAACAAGACATTTAGTTTAGTTCTATATCAGTTTTCCCCCAATGTTCTACCCCCAATCTCCTAGGAAAGTGAAACCTAGTGCAGCAAGAATGTTAAAAAAGATTTTAAACTGGATATTATGGAACCCCAGCAAAACAAACGGATCAAATATCAGTTTCTTCATTCAAAGTAAAATAAACAAAACTTGAATGATGCTCTCTCTTTCTCAATATTTAAGCTCTAAAGAGCTGTAATTATTAAGCCTGTGCCACATTGATGGTTATTCCTAGTTCTAAATAGCTGAATAAGATAACCTTTTGCTTATGCAATTCTAATTGGCTACAAACCCTTGTATTAGAACTACTAATCAAAATTTGTTCTGTGAATTTTTATTTATTTATTATTTATACTTAGATTTCTATACTGCTTTACTTCCCCTAAGGGAACTCAAAGCAGTTAAACAGAATACAAAATACAGAATACAGTGTACAAAATATAAATTCAACAATAAAGCACATATCAATCATAGCAAAAATGCAATTTGTACATATGATACACAATTTAGCATTGAAATATCAATGGCCAACAGTTAACAAAGGTCCAAATCCTAAGCAGAGCCTGGGCTCGACGCTACCAAATGGAAACCCAGATCAACGTTACGGACGGAGTCCAGCTCATGTCCCAAAATAACAGCGCCATCCGTGACAAGAGTTCTTATAAGCCGTAACACCGCACTCAACTGCTCCCACTCCTCCACGGCCAAACACACCGGGGGAGGAAGCCCGAGGTGCCACTGGTCTCCCTCCGGTCAGCTGCCGGACAAACATAGCCATGAATATATAATAGCAGTAGCGTGAGAGAGCAATACCTTTTGCAGAATGTTCCAAACTAATTGCTGATTTGAAAACAGAACTACTGTTAGATTCTAGTTAAAACTGTTAAAAAACAGATCAGAAAACTCCATAATTGGTTACCTCTGATTTTATTGTTCCAAAATGATGGGGAAGAGGCAACAAAGCTAGTAAAATATTGATAGAGGCTCTTCTTAGTTCTGTGGGATTCACATATGTTTTAAATTTTGAGAGTTCCCTGAAAATAAAAACATGATTTAAAACTTTTTTTGCAACTACCCAATTCCATTTAAACATCTGATACACGAAAAAAAGTCTTATTTGCCACCAATGTGTGTTATCATGGTACTCTAATATGTTGCTATAAGAGATCAGGCAGTACATTTAGAATTGAAGGTTTAATAAAACCTACCACTGAAATACTTTATTAAACTTCAACATACATCCGTGATGGTGAACTTTGGCACTCCAGGTTTTCTTGGACTTTAGTTACCAGAGGCCCATCAGCACTCCTGCCAAACAGGGCTTCTGGGAACTGAAGTTCAAGAACAGCTGCAGTACCAGGTTCACCATCACTGACATAGATTATGATAATTGTAGTCTTTATAGGTGAAAAAATGAAGGCCTCAAACACATTTCAAAGACCTACAATTTATTGGGGGGTTATATGTGATCTCTTAAAACACTTAATTTAACCAGAATTATTTCAATAACACACAATGTTTATTGCATATTCAAAATACAAATAAAATAAACCTAAATAAGAGGGAAATGTTATGGAGAGATATATAGGGTTTCCCACTTTTTAACAAAAAAATAAAAAGGGGAACCCTTTCAATGTAATTGAGTTTCAAAGAAATGTGATTATATAAGTCTGGCAACTATAGTTTGGTATTAATAACATATTAATTTGAAAATTATTAGACTGTGGTCATGTGTAATAAAAATCTACAAATTTTATTCCATTTGTATTACTGTGTTAGTCTTGTTTTCTTCTATTGAACAAGTGAATACACTTTTTTACACCGAACCACCACTGGTTATTATAAGTAATCAATATTTTTTTAAAGTAGCAAAATATTATTTATTTGTTTTGGCACTGTAGATTTATCTTACCCGCATAATAAAACAGATTTACAAAACACAAATTCTTCTACATTTCTGACAAATATTCCCATACACACTATATACCATTAGGAGCTCCAGATGTGTTATTGACAATAATTTCCAAATATTCTTTCTAAAGTACTTCTCTCATCTGACTAACTTCTCATTCTGGTCTACATTTCTAGGTGTGTAGTCTAAAGGATGCAGGAGAAAACACCTTTCCAAAAATATTCAGAAGCAGATAGGTAAAATGAACACTTACATATACTTACCTATCAGGTAAAATAGTTTCAAGTGCTGAAATGAAGTAAGGAACTAAGACATCAATCCCTTTCAGGTCACAGCAGAACAATGCAGGGGAATTTAAAATAATACTTGCCAGAACTGGGTGGCAAACAGAATCTGCTATCTGCAAACCCTGAATCAGAAGCATGTAAAATCTGGCAGAAAAAGATAGATTTAGTGAGTTGTCAGAAAGAAATCTTTGCAATCTGTTGTCTTTTGGGACAGGGTTATAGGAAAACAATTAATATTTACCTATGGACACTGTAGCAAAGTAGAGATAAGTGAAGTGTAGCTCATGGGTTTCATGTTGCCAACCAGGGCCATTTTTGACAGCTCAGATCACCTGATAAGCTCCATTATTTTTTTTAAAATTGTCCTATTACTATTTTAAAAAGCTCTGCTTCTTTTCCTGGAGGCCTTAGGGGTCTCTTCAGGCCCATTATCCTCCAAAGAACCCAAAGCCCAAACATCTGGACATTTCCTTTCTTTAAAAAAGGATGAAAATAACTGTTTCTGAGACTGGTGCAGAGACTAGGGTCTGGACCTAAACTTTAACCTCCCACAACCACCAAGGTTGCCCACCTCAGTATCTTCCATTTCCTATGTGTAATCAAAAAGTACTAACTGTATAATAGGATCATTTTCAATCTTGCAAACATTTTTATTATATTGTAAAGCAAAAAAAAAAAAAAAAAAAAGCCAACTACTATCCAGGGGCAATTTACAATTGTGCTCTGCTTGGCTGCCAGCCTAAGGCAAGACCATATGCATGGTAGAAGGGGCACTCTGCAATACAATGTAGACTGCAATCCTATGATCACCTTTTTCCTCTGCATTTGCTTCAACATACTATTTGATATAGTCAGTATAAATCAGTAACAAAGAAGAACTGAAAATAAATGATGGAATAATTATAGAAACATTTGATTTGGGACTCATTGATAAGAACAAATTATATTATTGTTCCTCCATGTGAAAGAGGCTTCTTCTGACTTAAATGCAGAATTGGAAAGTAAAAGCAAGACAGAAACTGCCTTCAAAGCGGATTCCTTCTTCAATCCCTATCAGCATCACCCACCACTATTATGGCAGGAGCCGATCGGGGTGAACAAGGAAAACTGTAAACCATAGTGTCACATGTTACTACATGTTACAGGATATTGGGGGACAGCTGAGTTCTTATGAACTGTGTTCAACAACCATCTCTCTATCATTTGTAACATGTAATGCTGAGTAACATTTTCATTTACAGTATTTCAAGTGAAGAATATCAAATACACTGTCTGCTTTCAAACTCTCTCGCTAACAAGTGACGTTGACATACACTTATTGGGATGGGTGGGGGAACAAAAGTGACATGCTCTTATAGCCAGGCATGCAATCAACATGAGAATAAATATATTATATCCACTGTGTTTCCTTGCTTAATACAGCCAATTTAACATAATGATTGTGGTACTAGTAGTTGCCTCACTGTTCCTCCCGAAACCTGCAAATTTCACATTGTGTAGGGCAGGGGTTCCCAACCTTTTCATGCTGCAGGCCAGACCATGCCCCTGGACAGCTGAGCAGGCTGGTCATGTGGTTCCTCCCACAGTAAATGCTGCCATAAAACACATCCACAGCTGTTGTAAATGTGTTTATGACAGCCACGGATGCATTTACGACAGCGTTTATGGCAAGGGCAGGTGCGTTTATGCAGAGGTGGGTAGGTTGTATGGCTGTCATAAACGCGTCCACTTCTGGTAGCGGTACAGGGCAGCCGTGGGCCACATGAAATGGTGCAGTGAGCTAGGCAACCCCTGGTGTAGGGAGAAAGATAACATAATATTGGGGAAATGTCTATGCAATTTGTTTTCATTTGGGGGAAAAATGAGAACATTCTCTTTTATTTGTTTAACCAATGTTTAAATGTTAAATAGTAGTTTACTTGTAAAACATGGATTAAAAGAATATATTCTTACTCGTAAATCAAATATTTAGAGCAGCAGTGCCCAAACTTTTCGGACCATGGGCCGGTCACATAGTTCAGGGAGCTGGTCACTACGGCCCAGGGGCTGGATCCGGCCCTAAGCCCTCATTGCTCCTGGAAGTGGAAGTAAAATGCACCCGTACAGGCATGTTTTACTTCCGCTTCCAGGAGTGATGAGGACTTCACAGGCCGGAAGAATTGGCATCGGGGGGCGGCTCCGGCTCCTGGGCCATAGTTTGGGCACCCCTAATTTAGGGCATAAAAGAACTTCCAGAAATTATAGAACCACCTCCTTAAACAAAACCCATATTCAACCATATATTTGGACAGCATCTTAGTTTAAAAATTAAGGCAGTACCGGGATAAATAAGCTGGCAGTATATCCTCTCCAGTCTTCTTGCTACAAAATATCCTACAAAGTGTTCCACATGCCTCTGCTCTGCCTGATTCATAGTTGTCTGAAAATTCGCCTGCATCAAACATAGGATTGGATGCCATTGTGTCTGCTGACATTTGTGATCCTTTCCGGCGAAACTCCACACTAGCTTGTGTAGCTATAGCTAGAAACAAAAATGAGAAGCACAGAGTTTCATTACATTTGTCAATGTAACGGATAGGCTCATGGGATCCTGAACACAAAGATCAAGTCAAATTTAGTCATCATAAAAGCCATTAGTTCATTACATTGGAATTGCTGCCTCTGTTTATAAAGCATTTAGGAATTATATGTCTACTTCTGGGGGTAGAGGGGAGAGAAATTATATCCCTTCAATCTCATATAAATGTATCATCTCCTTCAGCCTCTTATGTTGTACAATTCATGCTGGCCAAGTGCACAAGCTTCTTTTTCATCCAAATTTTGAGCAGTTTGTATCAAGCAACTTCTGAACAGATCTCTCTCAAAATGTATTTCACATCTATCTCTTCTGTTTTTCTAGCCAGCTTAACTCAAAACCTGGTTCTGCCTTTTCCATTACACAAGTTCTTAATTCTCCAATGATCACCTCCATCTTTTGCCAGAGTAATTATACTATCTGTACACTTGTGGTGTTAAAGTGTGGTTTGTACCTTCTGTAAGCTGGTACAATTGTGCAACCTAATGAAAGAGGCAGATGTCAGATTACAATGAAAAATATGTTTACAGTAAGTACTGAATTGTATACTGGGTGATTAAAACTTGCTGTGGCCTGGCTCCTAGATTTTTTCTCTAATATTGCTTTGAAAAAGACAAAAAACAGTTCACTTTAGGGGACAGGGAGTACTTTTTAAGAAAATAAGCAATGATCTACAGACTAAAGCCCAAGCTTTCTACACATCTTGTTTGTTCACCTAAAGCAGAATACGTTCCACTGGCAATCTCTTTACAGACCTACCATCTATACTGGTTTTTAAGAGGAAGAGAGAGTGGTAATAGGTGTGGGAGCTCAGAAGCAGATAGCAAGAATCGAACTTCCAATGTATATGTGGATGCTTGCCCTACATCACCTTGGTAACATGAATTAGACAGGATTCAATACATTCATTAAATAGATCATGAGACTAAATGGGTTGGCTGTTTGCTTTCTCTGCCTGTATTTTCTTTAGCAGCAGCCAACTTTCCTACAATTACAAGCCTATGTTGCCATCAATGTCCTATAAAAACACGCATCATTCCATTCCTTCCAGCAGTCATTCAGAGTTTGGCAATAAAATGCTATTTCCCTAAAGGTTTGCCTGATTTCCAAAAATGAGAACCTTTTGATGTTTCCAGAGAAGGTCAAGAGTTTAAAATTATAATACCTAAAAAGAGAGAGCCTAATCCTAACAGTACTAAAGCAATTAAACTAACTGTCTTCTACAACATCAGGGGACCTCTGTATAAACAGGAAAATGTATTTTGCAGCCTCTTCCTAAGCATGCTTACAAGAAGTCTCGCTGACTTCAGCCTTATATCTGAACAAGTGTCATAGGTCTGCAGACTAAATAAACTACAATCTTACAATCAGAAGCTCTGCTCATGTCCTGAATGTTTATTATGAATTTGATGGATTGATAATTTAGAAGATCAAGGTCAATCATAATGTTTTATTTCATCACCAATTTTTTTCACTGAAACTAAATCCAAATCTTTATGTGTCTTCCCATGAGCCATTTTTATCCTGATTAAGCTATCCAGCAATACTTTGTTAATTAGAAAAAAACTACATGCAAAATGCATACAAATTAAAACACTACTTCTGTATAAAGTAAGCTTTAAGAAGAAAAAAAACAGTTAGTGCGAAGACCTTAAATTCATGACATGATCACAGACTATAATACAGAAAATGATGGGACTGATTCAGGCAGATTAATTTGCTTTTGCCAACAATCCTCCCCATTTAAATAAGCAACACACAGTTACTCATTTTCCCATGTGACAAGCAAAAGCCTTAAAGGATGATGACACAAACTCAAAAAAAAGGAAAAAAAAGAAATGGGATTATGGGGAAAAAGGGGGGAAAATGACTGCAATTAAAAAGAAGCTACTAGTTCCTACTTACAAGATTTATAAGAAAGAAGAATTTGGATAAAAGATGCTGCAAGATAATAGAAATAAAATGGAAACAAATCAAAGGACAGCAGTAGTTATAAAATACTTTAAAGATGGTGAAACTTTAATAACAAGTTAAGCAGCTTTTAGTTTTTTTGAAATTATGGAATTAAAAGCTTATGATCTAGCAGCCTTGTTAAACACACAGGAAACTGGCAGTAGCATCCAAAAATTATGATTTCATGCAGAGCTATGAACAAAAGTTAGAAAAGTATACTGCCATAGGTTAGGTTTAAAAACGTAATACATTCAAACTTATATAAATATTTCTCCCTTTTCAACTTAGGCAGCGTTTTGGTTTATTTCATGTACTAACAGCTGAAAATCTGAACTAGAAAAAGATTTGAAGAGAAAAAAATTAACTGAAAACTATCTTACCATTGTTCACTTATTGTACATTTAACTGCATTTTGTAATTTCCATTAACAAAGGTAAGAGACCTTCCAGATGCCTTAACCATTTCCTCTTAGTCAAGGCAGCATAGGTAGAAATAAAAAATATTATTGAACAAATCTTTTTTTCAAAGTTGCCTCTACTTCGTATAAAAGTGAAAGGTAAAATGAAAGGTAGAAGAGTGCAAATATTACTGGAAACTAATACACTGAAAAAGAGAACTGAAGAGGGACTTCCTCTAAGGTAAAAATGAAAAATAATGTAGGCATCTTATTTGACAATGAACATCACAGTGGAGGATCCTTACTGTTATACAGAATAGGGATTTATTTTAAATCACATCTCAGTTCAAACATCTAAACTGGTGCGAATCTGCCAGTTACAAATTATCTAACTGCATGTGGCTGTTCTCATATGAGTCACAACAACATGAACTCTGCCACTGCACCTACGTGCTTTAAATCCATAGGGGGACCACTTATGATTTCCCTCAACCTTGGTTCACTGTTTGTTACTGTAACTGCAACCACATGGCTACATAATGTGTGAATTGGCATCTAGCCTCTCTACATTTTTCCAAAGCTTTTCCTTTCCTCAAAGTAGGACTGAGAGTCCTTCCCACTCACATCTTCAAGGGTTCTGCAATCTGTAGCTGCTGTTAATTGTTAATATGATTGGTGAATATTCCATGTTCTACTTCACAAGTAATTTAATTTAGGTATCTTTTAAAAGAATTTATACACCTCCTGCACATAAGGGGCATTTTTTTTAAAAAAGGTTTTTTTTAACCTTGGCCACGACTTTATATGCATCAGACATAAGCTGAAATCCTGTTTATGCACCTATGCCTACAGAAGGCTGATGACATTATAAGTGGGGGTGGTTTTCGGAAATTAAACAGTTCCTACTTCTGTCCCACAGCTCCTGTGTAGTGCCTTCTATGATTTTGAATCCAAGGGATCCGAGAGAGAAGAAGGAAGTATTTAATTATTGAAATTCACCACCAATAGGAATATAATATTACTAGTGACAATTTTCAGTAAATATCTTTTCCCATCCTGCAGCTCCAACTACTTCCAATGTAACCTCCTGCAACTGATTGCCCACTGTGGATTATGTCATAAGCCTTCTGTGAGTGCTGTTATGCAAAGAGCTACCTAGGTATCAATTTTCTAGTGTTTTTTTACATATACCTTCTCCTCCAATGAGTCAACATAAATGACTGCCCTCCTTCCTATTTATCCTCATAAGAACACTCTAACATGGCTCAATACTGAATGGCTGGTCCAAATCATCGTCATGCTTGAGTCAGGGTGCATATCCAGGTTCAGTGCTCTGCTAACAATAAAACACTGCTTCTTATTTGCAGTTGAGGTCTCGAATGATAGGCACCTTGAAACAAAAAAAGACTGCCTATAGGAATAGAATGTTTCTTCAAACAAAACAAAAACAACTACTGGTACATGAAAATACATATGTCCCTGAGCTGATAAAAAGCTATCAAGAAATAAAAATTTTATGACTAAAGAGAGGATGATTGCACTATTCAAAACAGGCAGAGAATCTGTTCTCCTGTTTGTGTTGCTGGATTAGAACTCCATCAACCCCTGCCACCATGCCAGAGATAACAGGCAATGAGAGCTGTACCACAACAACATTTGGAAAGCTTCAAATTCCAGACCCGCCTCATAGCATTAATCCATAGGGGACCACTTGTGATTTCCCTCAAACTTGGCTCACTCACTATTTGTTACTGTCACTGCAACCATATTGCTCAGGGTTAACATGGGCGGAAGGCTAGGATGCCCTGGGCTAGATAATTTCATATAATTTGTTCAAATGCTTTGCATAACTGGCATAGTAAGGAGATTGGCCTCTGATGGTTCTTTGCCTGGTTTCAGGAGATACAGAAAGAGCCTCCTTGAAGATTGTGGTATTTTTCAACCGCAATCGGGTGTACCCTGGTAATGGCAACCTTGTGTTGCCAGTTAATCTTTCTCACACTAGGTCAGGCGAAAGGAACTGCAGGATGAACTCACCAAAAGGTGCCTTCATTTTGGCAGTTTCACGTCTGGCCTAGACACGGAAGTAGTACAGTATACCAGTTACTTTTGTCTTCCACTATATTTTTGGGATTTGTTTGCTGTTATTAAATTGTAAGCAGTAAAGAAGTCATTCCTTTTGTGCTTTGCCCAATACAGTGGTACCGCCACTGCCATTGTAAGTGACCAACTGTGACTTCTGGCAGCGGGGGGGGGGGGGATTGTGAACCCCGATTTAGTTGTTAAGCGAGTTTTTGGTTGTTTTTAGTTGTTAAGCAAGGGCGACCATTCAAAGAAAATTCTGCTTTCTAAGCAAGGCGCTATTTATGCGAGGTTTTACTGTATGTTTAATTTGCTCAATCCAAATCTCATCAAATTTGACTACTTTTCCATTCCTGTAGCTTGTGGCTTCCTATAGTTCCACCAATGTGCAGATAGTAGAAAGTTCATTGGATTCTCTCTATTTTTACTACGTGTTGATTGATCTTCCCTACCAGGAGATGGTGCTTTGCTGTTTGATTTAGAGTTACATTAGCATTCGGTGTCCTTTAGTTTGGGTCATTATTCAGTCTTTTCAGTATTCTTCAAGCCTTTTGGCTGCTTCTTGCCATGTCAAGTTGTGTTATAGCAGTGGTTCCCAATGTGAGGCCCACAGGGGATTTCAATTCCTAGAAGCTTAAGTCAATACTCATTGGCTGATCAGTGCTTTGGGGAATTGACTTAGGCTTCTGGGAATTGAAGCCCAAAAACCAAAGGTTGGGAAACACTGCACTATAGTGTCTATTCAGCGAATTATTTTCATTTCTGCAAGTGTCAAGATCAAATTTACCCCAGCTTTTACTATATGTTCACTAAAAGGATTTTCTTTGAAGTGTGAGATATAAACTAAGTACTGGGCATATGTCTCTAGAATGAGACCTGGAAAGTTATTGGTTTGACTATTTCTAGGAATTGAGGCACAAGAACATTCCAAAATAGAAGTTAGAAATTGATCAGACTTCAGCGAATGCCTATCGACATAACTATAATTCAGGTCTATACTCCAACTGCAGTTTCGACAAAAGAAACTGAATGCTTCTGTGCAAAAATCTAAGAAAAAGAAAATCGTAAGTGCCAATAAGCTTAATGACTGGAATAAAAAATACTGTACTGGAATACTGCAAAGCTAAAAATTTGTTTGTTGTGAATACATGCTTCAGCAAAACAATCAGATGATTATACACATAAACAACATGGATGTACACATAAATTTCACCAGGTGGCCAATAAAGAAATTAAATAAATAATATAACTGGGAAAAGAAGATAGAAAACTCAATTTTCTTGGGAAAATATGACTAGGAGCAAACTCTGGTACATATCATGAACTATTGGCACCCAAAAATCCAGTATTTCTGAAGAAAAACCTTTGATGAATTTTAGTGCTTAATATAATAATATAATATACCTAGAAAATGTTAAATAACATTCCTGAAGAATTTAAGAACACTGTAAAGAAAAATTTGCATTACTATGCTCAACTGACCATAAAACAAGAAATGTACATTGAAACCAGAAATATTATCAGTGAAGAATGTAAACTAGTCCTATAATCAAAAGGAAATACTAGGTGACTAATGAAATGCTTAATGCTGTTAACAACAAACAGGATGATAAATTAAAAAGTGACAGATATAAAATCTGAAATCTAAACCTTAGCAATTTTTCCATAATCTGCACATTGGGGGAAACAGAACTACTGTATTATAATATTAATTTAAAAATAAGAAGATCTCTTCCATATGTTCTAAGGCATCAAAGGAAAATTTGAAGAAAAGATGCCAACTTTTGTAGTAACTGTATCAATGTTGTGTTAATCTCTCATGCAAGCAAAATGATGCTCAAGATTTTACAACTAAAATTTTACTATATTACCAGGAAATATCAGATATTCAAGATGGATTCAGAAAGGGAAGAGGCATGAGATTATACTGTAAATATATACTAGCTACTGAAATCAATCAGTTCTGAAGGAAATCAACCCTGATTGTTCCTTGGAAGGACAGATCCTGAAGCTGAACCTCAAGTACTTCGGCCACCAAGTGAGAAGAGAGGACTCACTGGAGGAGACCCTGAAGCTAAGAAAGACAGAAGACAAAAGGAAAAGGGGGTAGCAGATGATGAGATGGTTAGACAGAATTGTTGACACTGTGGGTTTAGATCTGGGCAGACTCCAGAGGATGGGAGATCACAGAGGAGCCTGGCATACTGGGGTCGCAAAGGGTCAGACTCAACTGTGTGATTGCATATAGATTAACCAGAATTAAAGTGGACTGACAACTCTTGCAAAATCCATGCCTTTGAAGTCACAGCTAACGATCTTGGTAATTTACAGTAATTTGCTGGGCCAAAACCAAAGAGCACAGCGCCAATTCAAAGATTAAAATATTTATTGGCAAACAATGTTTGTGAATATCCTTCGGGCATCTGATGAAGTGGTCTCTGCCCATTAGGAAACCCTATTTCATAAACTATATTATATAAAACTGTTAATGCCACCTGCCAAAGAGATTTTTTTAAATAAAAAATGTATGCCCCCATCACCACCACCAAACTCCTGAGGAATTTATTTCATCACTGAGAAAACATTGAGGGCTGCAGGATAGAGCAGGAAGTTTTGGAAAGTAGGCATTGGAAGATTTACACTAGTTCCCCCCCCCCTTTAAGCTTACAATGGAAAACACAAAAGTCAGGTAGCATGATGTGCTCTTTTTCTCTAAGCAGGAATGAAGCCCTTCTTCATGCCATTCTTCTCATAAGAACAAAATGTAGTTGACAATGTGTAAGGACAATGTCAGCAAAAATATGTATAAAAGTCATGATGACTGAGATTGTCAGTAATATTTTGGGGAGTGAAAAAGGAGACAGTAAAAGTTGCTTTTTTTTTGGCTGAATATCATTTTAATATAAAATGGGTGTTTATGATCGCAGATTTGTTTAGTTGTTACAATGCAGGACTGGAGATTTTATGAAGGATAGGTATGTCAAGAAGCAGATTTTCTTGAAAAACAGAAAACTAGTTATACTGTACTAGAAAACACATACAATATGGCTATTAATTATAGTAATGGTCTTCTTCTAAGACAACAACAAACAACAACTAGAAATATAAAGCCCCATCCTTCTATTGTCTTCACCATCTCAAACAGAACTGTAATTGCTGAATCAATATTCAATTAACCAAAGAAACATGGCCCATACATACAAAAAAAAAAAGCAAAGCCGTTTGAGGCTGTAATTATCCAATAAGTAAACAACTTTTGGTCCATCAAATATCTTAATCAATTATTTATTTATTCCATTTCTGTCTGTAGTTATATATTTCAAACCACAGCATGTTCACAAATGCTGTGGATAAATCATACTTACTGATATGAAGAGAAGGAAGTTTAATTTGCACATCTAGAGTTTGGGTGCTTAGTAGACTTACAGAGATCAAGAACTTGTTTTGAACCTTCAATTGATCTAATAGAAGTTTAGAGATTTTTGAATTTTTATTTGACTTAGCAGAAGCACCAGAGTACAAGAGACTATTTGACCACGCTGTGGTTTGAAATATATAACTATGGACAGAAATGGAATAAATAAATAATTGATTAAGATATTTGATGGACTGAAAATCATTGGATAATTACAGCGTCAAACAGTTTTGCTTTTCTTGACTCACCATATACCGTTTGGCCCATACATAGAAAAGACAACAGAGATATCAATGCATATCTCAAAAGTAATCTCTTTATAGAGAGGCTTTATTGTACTCCGTAAAAACACAACACTAGGCAAAGTGAATTTAATATCTGAATTAAAGTAATTTATTATTAAAATGCTGCATTGTCAGAAACATCTGAACATTGAATTGACTCCAGATTTATCTATACTTAAAGAAGACTCATGAAACATAACTAAAATGGGTCCCACTAGTTTCAGTGGCTTTATTCTGCGTATGGCTAGACTCTGAGCCAACATGATATTTTGATGCATTTAAACTATGTCTCAAGACTATTTTAAAAAATTATCAGAAAGGTTTTAATTCAATAATTCGCAGTTCGCAAAATATTATAATTCAACTGTGTCTCACTATATTGCACAGCCTAAAAGCCTCCTTGTTCAGAGACACTTGCTTCTTCAATTTTCAGTAAGGTTGGCCAGAATCATATAAAGGATTTATGCCTGCATGAGAATAATTGCATAAACTGCAGCAACAAATTGCTACTAATTAACAAATTATCATAGTCCTGACTACAAGCCAGTACATTTAAACAAATACACTTACACCAATTCAAATCCCTGATAGGATTCTGGCTGTTGTGTTTATAATGGCCAAAAATCCTGTTGTACAGCTCCTCTTGAAGAATGGAAGTTATGTCATCAGCAGATTGCTGTTGATAAAAGACTCCCTGTTTCAATTTCAGGATGTACATAGTTCTCATGCAATCATACAAAGTTGTATTTACCCCAAAATTGAAAAAAGAAGTCTTTAGTCTGTTGCTGCTGATGACATTCTTGTTGTGAAGGTTAAATTTACTTAACAAATTTGAGATACCATCTGTTTCTATTACATTTTCTAATTTTATTGTATTTTTAGTTCTTAACATACAGTAAGATACCTTGAGTAGTACGTGACCACTAGAATATAACATACATCTTTTTATAAATATACTAGCATAGTTTGCCCGGCCTTGCCGGGCAGTTTTTATGTGTGCTTTTATGGTTAAGGGTGGTTTGGGTGGTGGTGTTTTGAATTTGTGGTTTTTAAATGTATTTGAATTATTTATTTCTTATTTTGATTTTTTAATTATTTTTTTGACTGTTTTTACTCTTCAGGCCTCTAGATGGGGCTGTTTAAGAGTACTGCAATTTCCTTTCTTTGTTCAGTTCGGTCCCGGAGGCATGGAGGGAGGATGTGTTTGGTGAGTGCTCTTGATTGTTTAATCTGTTTTTATTTTGTTTTGATTTTGGGGTGTTGGGCTGGGGGGTTTAAGTAGAGAGTTTCTACTTAACCCACCCACCCCCCAAAAAAAGTGTTTCTGCTTGTTCTGTTTTTATTTTGGGTTTACGATGTATTTAATTGTTTTGATTATTTCTGGCTATTTATTTTTCTGATTTCTTCTGTATTTGTTTAATTTGTGATATTATTGTTTGTTGAGTTAGGTATTTTCGTGTTGTAGATAGGTGTTTTTACTGAGTTTTTATTGTTTTTCAGTAGCCTTTGGTATTTCAGGTGTTTTTTGTTGAGTTTATTGTTGTGTTGTTTATTGGTTTTATTTTAATTATTTGTTTATTTATTTGTGTTTTATTATTTTTTATGCTTGGTGTTTTGGTTAACTGTTTAGTTTTGGTTGTGGTTGTGTTTTGTTGGGTGAAGAACAGCTTGTCTGTTGTTTCCTCTTTTCCTCATTGTTGTTTTGAAATTAGGTTTCGATGTAGCGATGGGGAAAAGGAAGAGCCGGCAATCAGCTCGCTCTTCATCTGGTAAGGTTCGTTAGGTCGGTCGGATGAAAAGGAGGCAGAGAAGAGCTATCTTCTTCATGATGGTTCTCTCCTCTTGGCCTCCTTTTCCCTGGCTTACTTAACAGGAGATCAGCAGGCAATGATCCGTAAGGGGTGGTGCTCTTCCTTGCGGATTGCTGGCTGCTGCTTTTCTATTACCTCCACCGCTGTTTCGTGCTAGTTCTAGAAATAGCGGTGTGGGTAGTAGAAAGGCAGAATCCAGTCATTCGCCAGGGAGTGTGCTTCCCCTGATGAATTGCTGCCTGCTTCTTCTTTTTTATCACCCTGGCACAACTTACCTTGATGCTGGCGGTGGTCTCGCCGTGTCTTCGGCGGGGTAGCGTGGAGGAGAGGGAGTCCCTCTTCTCCCTGTTGCTCTGGGAAAGAAGGCCGGCGGTTGTGCCGACGTGTTTTTTGTGGGTTTGGGTTAGTGAGGCCGTGAGGCGCTGTGTCCGCCCGCGGCGGCCTTGCATTGCCGTTGTGTGAGGCGTTATTTTATTTTACGCGAGCTAGTTTTTTCAGCATTCTGAGTGCTCGTGCCCTTCAGCCTGATTGGCTGAAGTGGTCACGGCGCGGAGGATGCTGGGGCTTGAAGTTTTGTTTCTTTTGTTCACCTTCGTGCAGCAGTTTTTTTCTGCGGCTCGCCACCTTTCCCAACGTTCTGCTTGCTCTCGCCTGTCAGCCTGATTGGCTGAGGGGCGGCGCGGTGCAGAGGATGTTGGGAATTGAAGTTGTTTTGTTTTGTTTGCGTTAGTGGGGCTGTTGTCCCACTGGAGACTGCGGGACCCTTGCGGCGCTCTGTAGGCCGGGTAAAGGCAAGTGCAGGCGGCTCAATACGGGACAATATGGACAGGTGCGGGCGTGTATGCCGGAGTCCAATGGTTAACGTCCCTCCTTATAGGTAGAGAAAAACAATATAAATATAATTTACTTTGTATTAAATCTATACAATTGAGCAGATAATTTTAAAAATTGCTGTTTATGTGATTTTTCTTGGCCTTCTAAAGACATTTTGTAACATTTATTTTTATCCAGAAAATTCCATTTACCAAAATTATATTTTCTACACTTGTAAAAACATTCTGTTTGTAAGATGTTACTGGAAGTTATGTAAAATAGCCATACTGACCAGTGACCAATCCCATTACTACCACCAGTCAGTACTACTAGAATTGGTTCTACCCAAATACAAACAATTTTCTTATCTCAGAATCCTTGTCTTCTGTACACATGGTATGGACAAATATGTGTACTACACTAACTGTGAGAAACTGATTACATCATTGTCATCAAATTTGGTTTTAGCTCCAGGAAAACAATAGCAAAAATCCCCATAAAATTGGTATAGCAATTAAGAATTGAAAGCTACAAGTTTACAGAACCCTTGAAGCTAAAGTATTTCCTCATCCTCTGGGATGTACTTATTTCATGATAGGGGCTGTATGAAAACTAAGGTAACATTTCTCAAAAGCCAAGCAAAAGCCAAGCATTGCAGACAGATCATTTCAAGATGCTTGTTTATTCCTTCTACTAATAAACTGCTTGAAGTAATTCAGAGCAAGACAAGCTTCTTTCAAAGTTCTTTGAGAAAACAGAAATGTTACCTCCCCCACCCTATTACTGACATCTGGCTTATATGCTGGGGGGAAATAATCCTTTTTCATAGCAACATTTGATCTAACCACAAAAATGATTTTAATGATTATGTCCCGATATGTTATAAATAAAAGCAAAATGTTATTTATGTTAGAATTAACATATTTAACATCCATTAATCATGCTGTTTTGTCTGATTTGTATGACTAATCAGACATGTTAATCTTCCAGGTAGGAAATGCGAGCTAAGGAGGAGCAGATTTGATGGGCAATATTTACCAGTCATACTGCTGTCTCTGTTTATCCCATTATGAAGCTTACAGTGAACAAATGCTGCATCAAATAGCCACGATCCAAAGAGGTTCAAGATACTGTTAACCTTTGGCCTGTGGGGAGCAGGGAGAGGTCGAGGTTCAGAAGTGGTCTGATTTGGACTAGATAATGGAGAAGTAGAAGATGGCTGATGTTGTACTTTGGAAGCATGAGCCGTGCTAGCCTATGTCAAAAACAGAGAAAACTGTCATCTGATCAGAATTAAAGGACAAATAATTATAAATCATATTAGACAATATACTGTATAATCATCTGTCTCATGAGAAACATAGCATTATTTTATTAAGCATAGAGGCTTACTGTGCTGTTTTTCATGGTTGTCTTATTCACAGTTACAGCACGGTGTCTTCGGTTGTGAGGTGGAGTTGTGTTGATAGCAGTAGTCTGTGGCATGCTCAATCTATTTACTGGTGTGGGCGGAGCACTATCTGCTCGAGGCCTTGAAATACCTGAAAGGTATAAAGGGATCCTTAGTATCAAGTCCTTCCAAATTATACAATACTGCGGATATATAAAAAGAAAGACATTGACACAGCCAAGCTGGCTGTACCAGTGCCAGTATTTTAAAAAATAATACAATTTACAATTAATTTTCCTTTAAGATTGAAAGGTGAGGAAGGAAATCATCACTATTGAAGTTACTACACTACAATCAAAGTGTTATCAAAACACACATACTTGAATCTAAAACATGTGGAGAGTAAAAGAATCAATAGAAAGAAAGCATATCTGAGAGACAATTTCTTCCCAGCGACACTAAGGTTCTTTAGTATTATTTGATTTTAATGAAAGATGAAATATATTTAGACAGTCCCTTTGAAAATAATTATTAGGCAGACAAACTCTGATTCTATAGGTTTGAGAATTAGTTAAACATTTGTTGTAAAATCACAACATATACACAAGGATGAACAACAGAAAAGACAATGTATAGAGGAAAAATTACCCAAGTGGATGTTGAAGATTTGTGCCAGTTTTTAAAAGCAACACATGATCTTCTGGCAAGTCCTCATGTTATCACAGGTCCATTCCAAAGGTATAATCTCTCAAACTGCTTTTAGAAATCCTATGCATGTTTGCAATCCTGAGGTCAGTCTTACCATATTGAGTAGGACATACTCTCTGCACAGGAGTGGATCCTAGGAGTGCCAGCTAGACTTTTAGGCTCACTTCATCTCCTTCCCATGGAAAATATACTTTCTGTTCTTTCCTTTATTAACTGTAGCACTGGGTCTAGAAAAATGTGCACTGATATGGGATGGAAGGAGTTGTTTTCCCCTACCCCCATCCTTACTATCCTATAGCTCCCACTATGCACATACACCTTTAAGCCTTTCTTAAGGACTGAGAAAATGAATGAATGACCTTCCTTCTTTCTGGAGAGGAGGAAGAACCAACCTCACCAAAACAAAGAATGGACAAGTCACCTTCTGCTAATCCCCTTCTCCATACATTTCTCTGGATCCAATCCAAAATCTATATAACATTTGCATCAAGGCAAATCCTGATGATGACACATCAGAAATTAAATATTTTGTTAAAATACCTAAATATGCTAACATTTCCAAGTCTTGTAAACATACTATACTTCCTATGTTGTTGTTGTTCAGTCGCACAGTCGATTCCAACTCTTTGCGACCCTATGGACCATCGCTCTCCAGGCACCTCTGTCCTCCACCATCCTCCTTAGTCCACACAGCCCCGTGCCCATTGTGTCTACAATACCATCTAGCCATCTCATCTTTGGCCGTCCCCTTCTTCTTTTGCCCTCCACCTTCCCCAGCATCAAGGCCTTCTCAAGTGAATCCTCTCTTCTCATTTGATGTCCAAAATACTTCAAATTCATCTTTATTTGTCCTTCTAAGGAGCACTCAGGGCTAATCTCTTCTAGTATTGACCTATTTGTTCTCCTTGCTGTCCAAGGGACTCTCAAAACTCTCCTCCAGCACCACATCTCAAAGGCATCTATTTTTCTTCGCTCAGCCTTTCTAATGGTCCAGCTCTCACAGCCATACATTACCACCGGAAATACCATTGTTTTGACTATGCGGATCTTTGCTTGCAGTGAGATATCTCTACTTTTCACTATGTTCCCCAGGTTTTTCATAGCTTGTCTCCCAAGAATCAGTCGCCTTTTTATTTCATGGCTGCAATCCCCATCTGCAGAGATCTTGGATCCTAAGAAAGTAAAATCTGTTACTGCTTCTACTTCTTCCCCATCTATTTTCCAGGGACTTATAGCGCCTGTTGCCATTATCTTGGTTTTCTTGATATTGAGTCTCAGGCCAGCTTACATAAGAACATAAGAACATAAGAACAGCCTTGCTAGAACAGGCCACAGCCCATCCAGTCCAGCATTCTGTCTCACACAGTGGCTCACCATTTCCTTCAGGGTATTCCCAAGGAGGTGCCTTCACCTTCTTAGGATTCCCTGGAATGGCATTGAGAGATATTCTGCCTATTTCTCCAACCCAGAGGTCGTCCTTAAGTATCCATAATTATAGCCATTGATACCCTTGTCCTCCATGAACTTGTCTAATCCTTTCTTAAAGCTGTCAAGACTGACAGCTGTCACCACTTCTTCTGGCAGGGAGTTCCATAGACCAGTAATCCTCTGGGTGAAAAAGTACTTTCTCTTATTTGTTTGAGAACTAGTACCCAAAAGTTTCATCGAGTGTCCCCTAGTTCTAGTGTTGTGCGATAGGGAAAACAGTTTTTCCTTATCTACTTTGTCCAAACCGTGCATGATTTTATAAACTTCAATCAGGTCACCTCTTAGACGCCGTCGTTCAAGAGTGAAAAGGCCCAACCGTTGCAGCCTCAGATGGTAAGGAAGGTGTTCCAGTCCCCTAATCATTCTGGTTGCCCTCCTCTGTACTTTCTCCAACTCCATAATATCCTTCTGGAGGTATGGCGACCAGAACTGTACACAGTATTCCAGATGGGGCCTCACCATAGATTTATAAAGAGGCAAAATAACACTTGCTGACTTATTTTCTATACCCTTCCTAATGATCCCTAACATTGAGTTTGCTTTTTTCACTGCTGAGGCACACTGGGTTGACACCTTCATTGAGCTGTCCACCAGGACACCAAGGTCCCTTTCCTGGTTTGTCGCAGAGAGTTCAGACCCCATCAGTTTATAAATGTAATTGGGGTTCTTTGCCCCAACATGCATCACTCTGCACTTACTAATGTTGAAGCTCATTTGCCACTGTTTTGCCCACTCCCCCAGTGTCAAGAGATCCCTCTGGAGCTCCCCACAATCTCTCACAGTTTTCACTACCCTGTATAATTTAGTGTCGTCAGCAAATTTGGCTACCTTGCTTTTTACTCCTACCTCTAGATCATTTATGAAGAGGTTGAAAAGCAGGGGTCCCAGTACTGAACCTTGGGGGACCCCACTCTTTACTTCCCTCCACTTGGAGAAGTGTCCATTTAGTGCTACCCTCTGTTTCCTGTCCCTTAGCCAGTTGCTGATCCAGGACAAGACCTGTCCCTTTATTCCATGACTGGTAAGTTTATTCAAGAGCCTTTGGTGTGGGACCTTGTCAAAAGCCTTCTGAAAGTCCAGATAAACAATGTCAACTGGATCCCCCTTATCCACATGCTTGTTGACACTCTCAAAAAATTCCAACAGATTAGTGAGGCATGATTTGCCCTTGCAAAAGCCATGTTGGCTCTGCTTTAGCAGCGCCTTCTCTTCTATGTGCCTATTAATTCTATCTTTTAGGATGGTTTCCATCACTTTATCTGGGACACATGTCAAACTGACAGGTCGGTAATTTCCTGGATCACCCCTGGATCCTTTTTTGAAAATTGGTGTTACATTCGCTACCTTCCAGTCATCAGGCACAAAGCCTGATTTGAGGGAAAAATTATATATTTTGGCTAGGATATGAGCAATTTCATCTTTAAGTTCCCTGAGAACTCGTGGATGGATGCCATCTGGTCCTGGGGATTTGTTAGTGTTTAGCTTAACAAGACATGCAAGGACCTCCTCCCTGGTTATTTCTATCTTGCTTAATTCTTCGGTTTCCCTCCCTACGAAGATAGGTTCTGTTTTGGGCATGTGGTCTCTATCTTCTTCAGTGAATACTGAAGCAAAGAATTCATTGAGTCTCTCTGCAATCTCTGTTTCCTCTTTAATAACCCCTTGCCTTCCATTGTCATCTAATGGTCCAATGGCCTTCCTAGTTGGGTTCTTACTTCTAATGTACTTAAAGAAGTCTTTGTTATTCCTCTGAGTATTTTTAGCTATACGCTCCTCAAAGTCTTGCTTTGCTTTCCTGATTGTTGCCTTGCATTTGTTCTGCCAGAATTTATGTTTCTGCCTGCTGTCCTCATTTGGACAAGCCTTCCATCTTCTAAATGAGCTTTTCTTGCTCTTGATCACTTCCCGAACAGCTCCTGTAAGCCACATTGGAGTCCTCTTGGACCTGGCAGTGCCCTTTTTCCTTTTGGGTATGCATTCCAATTGGGCCTCTGTTATTGTTTTTATAAACAACCTCCATGCCTCTTGGAGTGTTTGGACTCTCTCAATTTTCCCTTTCAGTTTCTTTTTTACTAGTTTCCTCATCTTTGGGAAATTTCCTTTTTGAAAATTTAAGGTCTCTGTGTTAGATTTTATCAGTGACTTGCGGTCTATGATCAAGTTAAACATAATTGAGTTGTGGTCACTGTTCCCTATTGGATCAGTCACATTAACATCTTGCACCAGATCCTGAGTATTACTCAGGATCAAGTCAAGGATTCTTGTACCTCTAGTTGGGTCTTCAACCATCTGTCCCAGGGAACAATCATTTAGCATATCTAGGAACTTTATCTCTTTATCATGTGCTGAACAACAGTTCACCCAGTCTATGTGAGGGTAATTGAAGTCCCCCATTATAACCAGGCTTCCCTTCTTGGATGCCTCCTTTACAACATTCTCCAACTGCCAGTCTCCCTCAAGAGTTTGGGTCGGAGGCCGATAGTATATGCCTACTGTTAGACCATCCTTGTGGCCTGGTACTCTTACCCACAGAGCTTCTAATGGTGACTCTAAATCACCTAGATATTCCAATTCATAAGATTTTATGCTTTTGCACTCTCTTCTTTCAACCTAATCAGGAGCTTCTTTAGGTCTTCTTCACTTTCTGCCATTAGGGTGGTATCATCTGCATATCTCAAATTGTTGAGGTTTCTCCCAGCAATTTTGATCCCATATGGTGATTCCTCCATCCCTGCATTGCACATTATGTGCTCTGTGTATAAGTTGAATAAGCAGGGTGACAGAATGCAGCCTTGTCTTACTCCTTTTCCTATTCCAAACCACTCCGTCATTCCATACTCTGTCCTAACTGTTGCTTCTTGACTCATGTACAGATTTCTCATGAGACATATGAGGTGTTCTGGTATTCCCATCTCTTTAATTACTTGCCACATTTTGTTGTGGTCCACACAATCAAAGGCCTTGGTGTAGTCAATGAAACAGAAGTAAGCTTGTTTCTGGTATTCCTTTGTTTTCTCCATGATCCAACGTATGTTGGCAATGTGATCTCTGGTCCCCCTGCCTCTTCTGAATCCAGCCTGCACCTCTGGTAGTTCTCTTTCTACATGCTGCTGTAGTCTATCCTGCATTATCTTGAGCATCACTTTGCTAGCTTGTGGGATGAGCGCAATTGTTCGATAATTTGAACATTCTTTGGCATTGCCCTTTTTTGGGATTGGGACATATACTGATCTTTTCCAATCCTGTGGCCACTGTTTCGTTTTCCAAATCTGCTGGCATATAGCATGTAGTAGCTTGATTCCATCATCTTTTAGGGCTTTGAAGAATTCAACTGGGATACCATCATATCCACTGGCTTTGTTGTTTGCCGTGCTTTTTAGGGCCTTTCTGACTTCACTCTCTAGGATGTCTGGTTCAAGTTCAATTTCCCCCTCATTGTTGTTATCCACGGTGTTTAGGTCTTTTTTGTAAAGTTCCTCTGTGTACTCTTTCCATCTTTTCTTTATCTCTTCTGCATCCGTTAACTCTTTGCCATCTTTGTCTTTTATCGTGGTCATTTTTGCTTTGAACGTTCCCTTGACTTCCCCAATTTTTTTAAAGAGATCTCTAGTCCTGCCTCTTGTGTTGTTTTCCTCTATTTCTTTGCACTGTTCATTTAGGTAGCTTTCCTTATCTCTCCTTGCTTTTCTTTGAAATGCTTTATTTAAGTGATTGTATTTTTTCCTTTCTCCTTTGCCTTTTGCTTCCTATACTTTCCCCCTTTACAGATTAGATATTGGGGATGTGTGGATCTTAATCCAAGATCAACATCAATTTACAAGTGTATGAATGGCAGTATTCTTTCTTCTGCCTAACTAACATAGTTGAAAAGGAAACAGCACAATTGAAAAGGAACAGTACTATTAATTTTATTTAATAAGAAGCATTATTTTTAAAATACTGTATGAATTTTGTGGCTGTTTCATTCCTAACGGCGGATGAAACATGATGCAACAAATTTTAAATAGCATTCCTTAAAATACTACAAGCATACTATATAGCAGTGGTGCCCAAACTTTTTCTGCTGCGGGCCGGTCCTGCCCCTGACACACAGCTGCGGGGGCCGGAGGCGGGCTGCTCCCGCTACTGACCATTTTGACGTCAGTGGTGGCAGTGTCATCCCGGGCGTGCCTAGGGGCTCTCCTAGCACCACAGATTTTGAAGTGGGGAAGGCTCCAAAAATTTCCCCAATGCAGGGATCCACGCCCCCAAAGGCTGCTGAAGCGAGGGGACCAAGCCAGAGGCTGCTAGGAGCAGCGGGGGAAAAGTGCGATCGCCACCACCACCGCTGACATCAAGCGGTGGGGGGCAGTCCGGAGAGGGCCCGGGTTCTCAGACTGGGCTGGATTAATGAGATGCACGGGCCTAATTGGGCCTGTGGGCCGTAGTTTGGGCACCACTGCTATATACTGTCATTTATTTTGCTTCAGTAAGTCTTCCTCCACAGTTTATTTTTAGTTAGTATAGGATGTACAGCTGCCAAGCTTAACTTAAGCAATATGACTGGAAGATGTGTATACTTCCAGTCTATTTTATATTAACAAATATATAACATTTTATAATATATAGACAGTTTGCTTTTTTAGCAGCCAAAACATCTTTTAATCTTTCATGAATATTTGCCATATTTGTTTGATTGATTGATTGATTGACAAACCAACCATAATTAGCATAGAACAATATTTTAGGTACTTCAGGATAAAACAAAACATCCAACAATAAACATAAATAATATAAAGAAAAGAAATACACAATAAAACAAGAGATCACCCAACCCCTATAAACAATTACCAACCTATCTTAAATTAAAAACCTATCTGAGGTCTTGTTTTTCAGTTTTAAGAGATCTGTAGACATCTCCAACTATGAGAACAACAATAGAATTATAGTCTTCTATAATCCTATAGTTTTTACAAGAGATCATGATTTGCTCAAAAATGACACAACAGTAACATATAGGTGATGCTGATCAGAACTAGCACAGTTACATCTTCGGTTGGCCAGACTTTAATTTCATTATTGCAAAAAGCACTAAGGATCAGAATAATTATATTTCTCTTTTATCCCTTTCATTATATAAACATCTACAGTACTTTTAGCAATATAACCCACAATGTTAGTACTAAATTTTTACTACAAAAGTGGCTCTAACATGATAACAATTTCAAAAATTAAATAGGATTTTAAAAATATTTTTTTATCTCATAAGAAACAGATCATGGAATATAAAGTTACAGTTGAGACAGAATACTGTCATTTTCTAAAGTTCATTCTAATCCCAATCATGATTAAAATCATCACCCATCTGACAGATTCTTGCCACCCAAGAAAATGCAACACATTTTAATACCATATCTGGGTAATCTATCACACCAACTGGTTGTAAAGACAGCAGCCCCAAGAGAAGAGAGAGATTATATAGCTCCTATATGCATCACAATGGAAATATTATTTTAAAAAAACCACCAGTTTATCTGGAAAAGGAGGTGAGTAATATTTACGAAAGCACTTACAGTTTCATATGAAAACAAACAAATGTTTTTATTAACAACAGGTATGCTGAAAACCCTTTGAAGAAAATTCTGTATGAAGCAGCAAACAGGCACATGAATGATTTTTAACCATTTTGCTGAACGTATTAGTAACCACTTTTTAGTAGAATGCCTTGATCAGAAATTTAGTTCACCGTACGGCCACTCCAGAAAAAGTACTGGGGAGGCTTGTGGATCAAAATGATACAAACAAAACACATTTTAGCTGCAGAAATAATAGCAGAGAATTTAAAATGTGCACAACCAGTTCTGGAAGCAGCTATGCTGTCCTTATATGCTGTCAAGTTGTCATTATATTACACTAGCAGAGGTGCCCGTCTTCGGCGGGGGTTTTTTTTTGGGGGGGGGGGTCAACCCGTGGCACATGCACATCGTGTGCCCTGGTAGTCACAGGGGTTTAACTGGCCTGTCCCACCCCCCACGCCCCATGGTGCAGTTGTCCTCCACCTTGTAGGCTCACCGCGAGACGCACACAGACCCGCCTTGTGGGTGAGGGGTGTTGAGAAATTGCAAATATATCAATAGGAACCACTTTAGTGGGTAGCTCATGCCTGCCACATGATCATCGATACGTCTGCAAAAGCATTTAGCGTTGGTTCTTGGGCTGTGAAACAGAGGGTTTCCCTTCCGGGAGGGATGGGGCACATGTCCCTGGGCCGCAGCCCCTGTGGTGTCTATAGACAACATCGTGGCCCGTCAGTGATGGGGAACACAGCCTCGTTTCCTTTCACTTGACGGGCAGCACCTGTGGTGTCTATGAGGTGGGAGTGAGGGGGATTTCCTGCTATCTTCCATCTTTCCCAAAGTTACTATCTTTTCAAGAGAATCTTTCTTTCTCATGATTTGCCCAAAAGAGGACAAACTCAATTTCATTATTTTGCTTCCAAAGACAGTTCAGGCTTGACTTCAGCATTGATGGTTTAATAAAAATATACAAAATCTTTCACCAACTTGATTTTACTGTTGTCAGCGTCAAAGGTGTGCAGTTCTTCTACAGTTATGTTTTTTGTCTTAATGCTCAACTGCAATCCTGCTTTGGCACTTTCTTATTTTTCTTTCCTTAAAAAAATCATTCCAACTCTTTGTTGTTTTCTGCCAGTAAGATAGCATCATCTGCAAACCTTACATTATTGATGTTTCTTCTACCAATTTCCACTCCACCTTCATTCAAATCAATGTGCATTTCCATATATGTTCTGTGTGCCAATGGAACAGATAAGGGGATAAAATGCACACTTGTCTGAACGCTTTACCTATAAGAACATAAGAACAGCCTTGCTGGAACAGGCCACAGCCCATCCAGTCCAGCATTCTGTCTCACACAGTGGCTCACCATTTCCTTCAGGGTATTCCCAAGGAGATGCCTTCACCTGCTTAGGATTCCCTGGAAATGGCATTGAGAGATATCCTGCCTATCTCTCCAACCCCAAGGTTGTCCTTAAGTATCCATAATTATAGCCATTGATACCCTTGTCCTCCATGAACTTGTCTAATCCTTTCTTAAAACTGTCAAGACTGACAGCTGTCACCACTTCTTCTGGCAGGGAGTTCCATAGACCAGTAATCCTCTGGGTGAAAAAGTACTTTCTCTTATTTGTTTGAGAACTAGTACCCAAAAGTTTCATCGAGTGTCCCCTAGTTCTAGTGTTGTGCGATAGGGAAAACAGTTTTTCCTTATCTACTTTGTCCGTACCATGCATGATTTTATAAACTTCAATCAGGTCACCTCTTGGACGCCGTCGTTCAAGAGTGAAAAGGCCCAACCGTTGCAGCCTCAGATGGTAAGGAAGGTGTTCCAGTCCCCTAATCATTCTGGTTGCCCTCCTCTGCACTTTTTCCAGCTCCATAATATCCTTCTGGAGGTATGGCGACCAGATCTGTACACAGTATTCCAGATGGGGCCTCACCATAGATTTACAAAGAGGCAAAATGACACTTGCTGACTTATTTTCTATACCCTTCCTAATGATCCCTAGCATTGAGTTTGCTTTTTTCACTGCTGAGGCACACTGGGTTGACACCTTCATTGAGTTGTCCACCAGGACACCAAGGTCCCTTTCCTGGTTTGTCGCAGAGAGTTCAGACCCCATTAGTTTATAAATGTAATTGGTTTTTTTTGCCCCAACATGCATCACTCTGCACTTACTAATGTTGAAGCTCATTTGCCACTGTTTTGCCCACTCCCCCAGTGTCAAGAGATCCCTCTGGAGCTCCCCACAATCTCTCACAGTTTTCACTACCCTGTATAATTTAGTGTCGTCAGCAAATTTGGCTACCTTGCTTTTTACTCCTACCTCTAGATCATTTATGAAGAGGTTGAAAAGCAGGGGTCCCAGTACTGAACCTTGGGGGACCCCACTCTTTACTTCCCTCCACTTGGAGAAGTGTCCATTTAGTGCTACCCTCTGTTTCCTGTCCCTTAGCCAGTTGCTGATCCAGAACAAGACCTGTCCCTTTATTCCATGACTGGTAAGTTTATTCAAGAGCCTTTGGTGTGGGACCTTGTCAAAAGCCTTCAGAAAGTCCAGATAAACAATGTCAACTGGATCCTCCTTATCCACATGCTTGTTGACACTCTCAAAAAATTCCAACAGATTAGTGAGGCATGATTTGCCCTTGCAAAAGCTATGTTGGCTCTCCTTTAGCAGCGCCTTGTCTTCTATGTGCCTATTAATTCTATCTTTTAGGATGGTTTCCATCACTTTACCTGGGACACATGTCAAACTGACAGATCGGTAATTTCCTGGATCACCCCTGGATCCTTTTTTGAAAATTGGTGTTACATTCGCTACCTTCCAGTCATCAGGCACGAAGCCTGATTTGAGGGAAATATTATATATTTTGGCTAGGAGATCAGCAATTTCATCTTTAAGTTCCCTGAGAACTTGTGGATGGATGCCATCTGGTCCTGGTGATTTGTTAGTGTTTAGCTTAACAAGACATGCAAGGACCTCCTCCCTGGTTATTTCTATCTTGCTTAAGTCTTCGCTTTCCCTCCCTACGAAGATAGGCTCTGTTTTGAGCATGTGGTCTCTGTCTTCTTCAGTGAATTCTGAAGCAAAGAATTCATTGAGTCTCTCTGCAATCTCTGTTTCCTCTTTAATAACCCCTTGCTTTCCATTGTCATCTAATGGTCCAATGGCCTTCCTAGTTGGGTTCTTACTTCTAATGTACTTAAAGAAGTCTTTGTTATTTCTCTGAGTATTTTTAGCTATACACTCCTCAAAATCTTGCTTTGCTTTCCTGATTGTTGCCTTGCATTTGTTCTGCCAGAATTTATGTTTCTGCCTGCTGTCCTCATTCAGACAAGCCTTCCATCTTCTAAATGAGCTTTTCTTGCTCTTGATCACTTCCCGAACAGCTCCTGTAAGCCACATTGGAGTCCTCTTGGACCTGGCAGTGCCCTTTTTCCTTTTGGGTATGCATTCCAATTGGGCCTCTGTTATTGTTTTTGTAAACAGCCTCCATGCCACTTGGAGTGTTTGGACTCTCCCAATTTTCCCTTTCAGCTTCTTTTTTACTAGTTTCCTCATCTTTGGGAAATTTCCTTTTTGAAAATTTAAGGTCTCTGTGTTAGATTTTATCAGTGACTTGCAGTCTATGATCAACTTAAACATAATTGAGTTGTGGTCACTGTTCCCTATTGGATCAGTCACATTAACATCTTGCACCAGATCCTGAGTATTACTCAGGATCAAGTCAAGGATTCTTGTACCTCTAGTTGGGTCTTCAACCATCTGTCCCAGGGAACAATCATTTAGCATATCTTGGAACTTTATCTCTTTATCATGTGCTGAACAACAGTTCACCTAGTCTATGTGAGGGTAATTGAAGTCCCCCATTATAACCAAGCTTCCCTTCTTGGATGCCTCCTTTACAACATTCTCCAACTGCCAGTCTCCCTCAAGAGTTTGGGTCGGAGGCCGATAGTATATGCCTACTGTTAGACCATCCTTGTGGCCTGGTACTCTTACCCACAGAGCTTCTAATGGTGACTCCAAATCACCTAGATATTCCAATTCATACGATTTTATCACTTCTTTGACATACAAGGCTACACCACCTCCCGTTTGCCCCTTCCTATCCTTCCTGTACATTTTGTTGCCTGGGATAACTGTATCCCATTGGTTATCATCCGTCCACCAGGTTTCAGTGATACCAATAATATCAATATTCTTATCTATTGCTAAGTATTCCAGCTCCCCTATTTTGTTCCGGAGGCTTCTGGCATTTGTATACAAGCATTTATATATGCTTTCCTGATACAGTCTTTTGAGTCCAGTTGCATTGTTAGACTGCCTCTTGCATCTTTCTGCTAGAGTGCTGGTGACTAGCTCCTTGCTCTGCTCAGTAATTTTTGCATCCTCCTCACTACTCAAGTACACACTTTCCTGAACCGGATGCTGCCCAGCTCCTGTCGGCTTTCCCCCAGTTATCAGTTTAAAAGCTGCTCTGCAGCCTTTTTGATGTTGAGTGCCAGCAATCTGGTCCCATCGTGGTTCAAATGCAACCCATCCCTCCTGAACAGATTTGGCTTGTCCCAAAATGTTCTCCAGTTCCTGACAAATCTGAAGCCCTCCTCTCGACACCACCGCTTCATCCACGCATTGAGGCTTCTGAGCTCTGCTTGCCTGGTAGGTCCTGCGCGAGGGACAGGCAGCACTTCTGAAAATGCTACCTTGGAAGTCTGGGACTTCAATCTTCTTCCTAACAACCTAAATTTGGCTTCCAGGACAGACCACTTGGCCTTCCCAACATCATTGGTACCAACGTGTACCATGACAACTGGCTCCTTCCCAGTTCTCTCTAAAAATCTATCTAGATTTCTTGTGATGTCTGCAACTTTTGCACCTGGCAGGCAAGTCACCATACAGTTATCATGTGCATCACAAATCCATTTCTCTGTATTTCTAATTATTGAATCGCCTAGTACAAGGAGCCTCTCTCCTGCAATCTGTTCATGTACATGCACCTCATCAACCATATTAAGGGAGAGAACCTCAGTTTGTTCCTGTTGTTTATCTTCCTGGATCTCATCAAGTGTGATGAAGGAGAGATCATCAGGTGGAACCAGTTGTTCCTCTGTGTGTTCCTCATCAGGTGTGATGAGGTAAAGAGCCTCAAATTTATTCTGTAATTTCAGACTCTCAAGAGTGATCCCCTACTTTTCTCCTCCTTTGAGTCACTCTCCTCCTTTGAGTCACAAAAGAGTCTCCTATATGAAATCATGTCTCTCCATATTCTGTCCTAATAGTAGTTTCTTGTCCACAATATAGGACTTGCATCAGGACAACCAAGTGTTGAGGCACCCCAGTTTCTTTCAGAACAAACCCATTTTCTTTTTCTTCCATGTCTAGGCCAGACGTGAAACTGCCAAAATGAAGGCACCTTCTGGTGATTTCACTCTGCAGTTCCTTTCGCCTGACCTAGTGTGAGAAAATTATCCAACAACATATGGTTGCCGTTACCAGGGTATGCCCAATTGTGGTTTAAAAACAACAACCCATCATTTCTTATGACTTAGCTTTGATGTAGTCTATAAACTACAGACTGATCTTCTCATGAAATTCTTTGGTACACTCCGACATCCATCAGATATCTGCAAGATTACTTCAAGTGTCTCTTCCTTCTTAGAATCTAGTTTGAACATCTAGTGATTCTTGCACCGTGTAGACAAAAGCATTTACTGCAGCAACTTGAGCATCACCTTGCTTGCATTGGAAATTAAAGCAATGATTCTATAATTATTGCACCCACTTGGTATCTCCTTTCTTGAGGATTTGAGAGTACAGTATATGAGCATTGCCACCCTGTGGACCACTGTTTTGTTTCCAGATTTGTTGGTATATTCTTGTGAGAATTTTAACGAATTCAGACTCTGCTGCTTAAAATAATTCTATTGGTATTCCATCTTATCCCTAGTGATTTATTTTTCCCTATGCTAATACAGAAACTCAAAATCTGTTAAATTGTTTATAAAAGAGCAAGTAACATTTTGTTAAAAATGTAAACTGTTACCTAGAAATGCGTCCACTAAGCAACTGATCCCACGCATAGCACGAAAGAATATTTGAGGCAGATGTTTAAGGCAGGGATACTGATTCAATTCCTGAGCCATTCCACTGACATTTAAGAACTGTTCCTGAAATTTGGGGGTAGAGCTTATAATCGTTGGGTTACTCAAATCCACAGGATTACTATAAAAAGGAAGAAGATGACATTTTAATAATCATAATGCATTTACCAATAATGTATGTAAAAAGAGTCTCTAATAATGTACTGAGTATTTTTAAAAAGTTTCTCTAAAGAAAATAAAAGGCAATATCAATAGCTAGAGGTCTGAAAAAGCAAGCAATCTGATAAAATTAAATTCATGAGCAGTGGTCAGGAAATGAAGACAGCAAAGTGTTTTGTATCCTAGAAATAATAATGGCTGTCACATTTGGACAGATGGTTTCTGCTCAAGGGCTTTGAAATGAGACTGCACCCCAAGACAATGTCCAGACATAAAAATACATCAAAGAAACAGCTAAATAAAATGGTTCAGGTGACTATCAGGAATAAAGCTGAAACGTATAGAGAACTAAAGAATTAAAATAGTTTGAAGGTGAACATTCTGGAGATTTGAGGGATATAGGCAATTACTCTGAGGGCAAGACAGCAAAAACTCAGCCCAAGACAAATATTCTTCAGGCACCAGAAAATAATTACTTATTTCCAGCATAAATATAACAATACCAATGGTGACTGAAAGAGAAATGAAAGAAATTACCCTATAGTCTCAATTAGACAACCTGTAAGGAACATATGTAGAATACACAGTATAGTGACACTGTATACTGACATGCCATGACGTCAAGGGCTTGTCAGTTTTGGATAAGCATGCTGGTAACATTGCATGCTTATCCATATAATATGCATTTTCTTGCATACAGTACCTTAACATATGTAAAAAGCGAAACCAAGTCTGGGCCACACACTCATTATCCATATCAGGAGGAATCAAGCTGGCATCTTCATCAGGAATTTTAAAAGGTGGAAATGATGGTCCATATGTAAAACGTAGTAATCTGGAGGACAGGTCAGATTGTCAGTGGGTTTTTATTTCAGCCCAATTTCACTCTGTAACTATAAGGGATGCACCCTTATTTTACCAAAGACATTTGCTGAATAAATCACAGAGAAATCTCAAACAATGACCAAAATCCTATAATGTAGTAAATAGCACTAGAAAAAGACCCACTGAATCAATGTGGATTTAGTGGGTCAACTCCTTTGTAAGTTCCATTGATTTAAACCAGGGGTACCCAAAATATGGATAGATGAGTCCAAGGTCAAATGGTGAGAATTATGACCAAAACCACATAAACCGTTTGAGGCAATGAAGAAAATGCAAATAAATGTGTTTTCCGAAAAGTACAATCTCAAATCCATTTATTGTGCTTTGTCTCCTTGTAATCATTAACTAATGACACTCATGTTCACGTCATGGAGAAAAATAATTCCAAAGTAATCTTCATAGGGAATTAACTGGTGGAAACTACGATGATCAACTTCTCACTAATTTTCCTGATTATTTATTCATAAACGTTCATGTATATTACCAAAACCTAATTCGGTAGACAGTTTTTCAATCTACAATCTTCGTCAGGAGTAATTCTTAATTTTGTGTAAACGTGTCGACATGACCTTTCATTGCTAATCTCTTATCATGCCCAACGACATCACTCGTGCATGTGCAAAACACTGCCATAAAGCACCCATGGCTGTTGTAAACACATTTATGACAGCTACAGGTGCATTTATTATAGCGCTTTGCACACGCGGGTTGTGTTTTACTTCCGTTTCTGATGGGAGGAACCATGTGATCAGCCCACTGAACCACATGACCAACCCATGGCCCGAAAAGTTTGGGCACCCCTGATTTAAACTGACCTGCTTTAATGGTGACTTACTATGTTTAAGTGCAATTTATCATGCTATGAAACAGGATTTTGCCTAACATTTAACCATTTCTTTGTCCTTTACTAGCTTCTCTCAGGGTACACTCTTGAAATATTATAGATGTTGGATGTTCCTGAAATCAATTCTAGAAACAATGATATTCAAACAAGGAGTTATAGTTTAAGTAGCAAAACAAGAAGAAAATACCTCCTCATGTCCCAATCATTTATCAGTTTATGCTAACATTGTAGAACCTGTCAAAAATGAGGTACATTTAATAAAGAATATATTCCATGGAATATGTTCTCCATAGACTCATCCCTCAATCAATACTATAGTACATAAATTGAAGAATTAAGTCAGACACTCACATGTAATTTTTAATAGATATGATTTGACAAGATATACTGTTCCACTTGAAAGACAAAAGTCTTAACCCCCCACCCCCACCCCCACCCACCCCCAACTTCTTTAAAACATAATGTTGAGGATGGGATCAATTAAAACATTCCACTTAGAACGTGGGATACTTAACACATAATCAGTTTATAAGATTTAACTGAAATCTTTTCATCTACCTAGCAGTAAGGGCACAGATTACTTTACTCCACTGTTCCACCACTGCAGAATGATGCCTCCAGTTTGCTACCATCTCTTTGGCAGTTTTCCAGTAGGGTGGCGTAGGGAAGCACCTAGAACAGGCTAGTAACCAGACTTCAAACAGCACACCAATCAACTTCTCAGCCAGATTCTCAGCAATACCACCTATAAGAGAAAGCGAAAGATATGTTTTTAAATGTGATCTACAAATAATATTTTTTATCACCAACTCTGGAGAACACTCTTGGCTCCTAACAATAGTTTCTATTATTTCAGACCTGTTACTGAAATTGGGAATTTCCAGCTTTACAACTGCAGTCACCATACTTTAGTAGTCAGTTTTGTTCAGTGTTATGTGCAGGCTTTACAGCTACATATGTATTACAGAACACTTTTCTATATGTTTTGATGAACACATGGGCATGATCTGATGAAGACTGAAATCTAGCAATCACACAAAACATTTAAGAATATAAGAACATAAGAACAGCCTTGCTGGAACAGGCCACAGCCCATCCAGTCCAGCATTCTGTCTCACACAGTGGCTCACCATTTCCTTCAGAGTATTCCCAAGCAGATGCCTTCACCTGCTTAGGATTCCCTGGAAATGGCATTGAGAGATATCCTGCCTATCTCTCCAACCCGGAGGTTGTCCTTAAGTATCCATAATTATAGCCATTGATACTCTTGTCCTCCATGAACTTGTCTAATCCTTTCTTAAAGCTGTCAAGACTGACAGCTGTCACCACATCTTCTGGCAGGGAGTTCCACAGACCATTTAATGCTTCTATTCTTTACAAGACTGAGGGCAAAAAAGTGCAACATTGAAGATCCCTTATGTTACAGAGAATGCTTTCTAACTTTAAAGCAGCTCTTGTTGAGATGTGTTTTACTTGTGATTTGCACAGTAATTGAAGCGTTATTTCCTCCTCCTACTCCAACAACTATTGTTCTGCTACTTTAGATTACCATTTCCAAAGTTGACATAAGTCTATGGTGAAAAAAATGTTCACCTGTAGCACAAAATTTATTGTTGAACCAATTAAAAACAGCAATAATCTTACCACTATCCGTGATTGATATGGAAATGGAAATGACCACAGCAGTTTCAACACTGTTACAGGGCAATTTGGTAATACTGTACTGATCATTCAGGCATAGCAAGTATGATCTTGAAAACATCCACGACTCAGTGCCAACAATTTCCAAGTGAATTTCATATGGTTTGCTTTTACAGAGCATACCCTCCTCCAGGCTGTCATGCATCAAATGCCTGGCAGATATGGCACCATATTCAGGAATCCCCACTACTTCTTAATGAGCAGGCAACCTTCATAAATTGGACTAGAAAATCTCATACTATAATTTGGCAGGATTACCCTTATGTTCCAATCCAAAATCAAAAGTTAGATGTGCATGACTAAAAGAAAACAGAAAAACCTCTTGTTATGTGCCATCAAATCACCTCCTACTTATGGTGACCCTATGGATGAGATACAGTATCTCCAAAATGACCTGTCCTCAACAACCCTGCTAAGATCTTGTAAACTCAAGCCTGTGGTTCCCTTACAGAATCTGTCCATCTCATGCTTCACCTTCCTCTTTTCATGATGCCTTCCATCCTTCCCAGCATTACTGTCATTTCCAGAGAATCTTGCCTTCTCATGATGAGCCCAGAGTAAGACAGACTCAGCTTCATTATTTTTGCCTCTAAAGACAGTTCAGGCTTGATTTGCTCTGGGGCCCACTTGTTTGCTTTTCTGGCAGCTCAGGGTATTGGCAAAATTCTTCTCCAGCACCATATTTTAAAAAAATCAATTTTTCCTGTCAACTTTCTCTATTGCATAGATTTCAAACCCATACACAATGATTAAGAATACAATTGTCTGGATGGTCTTGGTCTCGTGATACATTCTTACAAAAGAGATATCAAGGCATTTGCTAGCCACAGAAATGTCAGTTGGAAAATCTACTTGTAAGGAAATAGAAACAAAATGTCAGTTTTTTAAAAAACTAAATAATGAAGTCCTCCATCCCTGAAATCTTTTAGCAATCTAAATGTGATGAAAAATTGAAGTTAACAATTTCAATGCCATTCATTTTATGATTATGCTTTGTTAATATTTGCATGGCAACAAAAAAGAGGACACATGTAAACATTAAATGGAAAAAGTTAAGAGACAAACCTTGCACTGTTGGTGCTGCTAGTAGGATATCATTAATTTGCAGCAAGAATAATAATAAAATCTCCCAAGTTTCTCTAGCCATAGTGGTTGACTCACGAGCCAATTTCTGAACAGCTCTCAAAACTTGCAAACACAGTTTAATCTGACTGGAACTTTGATCCTGCCTGTACAGAGGAAAACATATACTACTTATACTTTCATAAAAACAAATTTCAAAAAGTACTGGGGGGATTACTCTAAAAAAGAGGCATTCTTATGGATTTTGTTTGGTACTTTGATGGGAACTGCTTTCAAGTGAAGCTGGAATGTTCTTAAGCAAAGTCTACAATTGAATTAAGAAAAACCATGCCAGCTTTTTCAAAACATCAAAATTCAGAAATATGTGCACGAGACCTGCAAAATCTGTGACCCAAGTAAAACAACTTTGGTCTACCTCTTAGAGGTCTGATATATTGCACACGGCGACCAGGCCCTGGCTTGCTCCGATACTACCTCTCCTAAGAGCTGGTCTAGTGATGGCCACTCTTCTCCTGCTCTCCCTGATTGGCTGGTCTGGTCACCTCGTCCCCAAACTAGTGGGACGGTTTGCCAACTCAGAGAAAGAAGACAAAATGGACTTTTGTTAGTGTTGCAAAAGGTTGCCTCAGCTAAGTTAACCCGGCCAGGGTGAACTAGCGAGAAAAATGGGGATCTAATGGGTAATGGTGATGCCTTAAAAAAAAGTGTCACAGTTTGAAAAACTCTGCAAAGCCCTCTGGGTCTGGTAGCGGCTTCACCCGTTAGATTCTATACACCCTTATCGTGGTTTTTCTTATGGGAATTTGGCATTCAATGTTGCAGCTAAATGAGGGGGAGGAAGGCACAGTCCTGGGAAGGCAAAACTCCCGAAATCTCTCCCCTCTAGCTCCCTTTGATTATAGGCTTCAGCTGCTCTGGCCGAAAAACAAAGCATTGGTGTTGAAAAGTAATAGGCCTTATCTGTAAAATTCCCCTTCTGCTCCTTCATGGCTGGAAGGAGGCAGAATAACCGCTCTTGACAAAGAAGTCCATTTCAAAGATGTATTGAAATAAAAAGATAATTCCAACAAATAAAAATCCTCACTAAACTATGCTATAAAAATAGCTATCTCTAAGAAAGAAAGTAGCATTTCAGAAAAGCCATACTTATCTTAAAAAAGACTGCGGCTTTTGGGCCGCCCATGCGTTGTTACGGGTCAGATCAGTTCTGGAAGGCGGAGAGCAGCATCTTGTTGATGATCTGAGATTACTGTCTTATCCCTCTACAATCTGGTTTAATCGCCACAATATTTATACTGTTTTGGTGAGAACGCATGCAGAGATGTTCTGATTGACAGACACCTGCTTTTTGAAGTCCAGTGTGAGACAGGACATCAGCGTTCCCATCAGAAAGACGTGAGTCTCACGTCGGCCCACAGGTGGTGAGTCTGAGAAGTGTGCTGCTCACAGGTGCTCAGACTGAGAACAGACACTTTCTCAGGTTCACTGTCTGAGAACAGAGAGCAAGTTGACCTGCCGCTTTTAATTGGTCAGGAGTTGGCTTCTGCGTACAACAGCCTTCCAAAATGGATCCGTTTGAACTAATCAAAGCTACACATTTTCACATAATAAAAACAGATTAATTGTTAAGGCACACTAGGCATTAAGTAAACAAAATAAAAAAGTAAAATTAATTCTTCCCTAGCTATGAAATCTCGACATGATATTCCATCTGTTTCTACTGTCCACCATGATAGTTGGTAGGATGTATTAAGCTTAAAATGTCATATGTTGTTCAGGCTTAAATCAAAGTGATATTATCATGAATAAAATAAACTGAACCACTTAAAAGAGGACACTAAAAAGCACTAGCAAGCTGATTTTAGCCTGCCTGTTTCTTGGTAGCCTGAGGCTAGCTGTTTTTTTTAAAAAAAATCCACAAACAAAGCAAATTTATTTATTAGTTGTTTATTAATTGGCTGCCACTGCAAATTCTTACAACTATTTGAATTCTTCATTTGATATATACCATCGACACTCTTCTGCGAAGAACCATATAGACATGTGATGCTGTTTTGAACTTAGTGCAATAAACCTATACTTCTTATTAACTATTAGAAACATACTTGTATTGAATGTCTTTTTGTCCCAAAGACTATTCCTGAATAAAACAAGCACTATAAATATGTAGTTTTTTTTTAAAAAAAATGCTTTATACTAACATGTGGTAACTGTTTTCTTGCTTTAGTAGATTCTCGCCACTGCAGAGACTAGAGTGTTTTTTTCTAATTTGCAAAACATTCATAAAGGATAGTAACAAACAATCCAGCAAAAGAAATATGGAATATATACATTTTAAATTATTTTTCTAAAGTGATTTTTTTAACCATCAATATATCTATCTATCTATACCTATAAAGCAGAAATGTAGGTATATGTGACCGGTATAGAAATCCACACCCCTTCACCGATCCCTCCCAAATTTGGTGCACATGTACCTGCCATTTTGGAGCCCAATGCCATCTGGGTCCCTGGGCCCGAGGTGGGTTGTACACCCCACCAAGAATGAAAAAAGGAGTGCGTATGGGCATACGTCCTGGAGCTGAATGGTCATGCCCAGCAAACGGCCCAACAAACAACAACTAAGGGTGTGTGTGTGCAGGAACTGTGCATGTGTGAGGCTCCACGCGCAAAAAAAACACCTCACAGGCCGTGTGAGAGCCACGGTGAGCGCTCAGAGAAACCGCACCTGGGCTGGGCCTCCATGCCACCACACGGGGAGAACCCGCTACCCCCCCAAAACCACAATGCAACAAGGCAGCTGCAAGCATGCACAACCGCAGCGAGACCAGCGTCACGGGCCACTAGCCTGACACGGAACACCTCGGTGACAGCCCGGGTGCCCATGGCCACGGGAGGCCAGGCTCAACATCAACAGATGGCCGGGGCGGGCGGACCCACACATGCACAATTCAATATAGCATGAGTCTTTTGGACTGCCTCCTTTTTCGTAGCTATGAAATATTGTAGAGTACTGTATTCTTAATACACACCAACTAAAGTTCATTTTCCAAATAAGCAATACTGAGAATCTTCGATATGCTATATTAATCCAAGAATATTTTTTTCAAGAGTACTTAAGATAAATATATTAGTTTATTAAAGTTAATGTTAACAGATCAACAAAGTGTCTGAAGTGTCTGGGTACAAGCTACATTGTAAACATGATTCTATTTGTTATCCTCTATCACTCACCTTGGTACAAAGAGATTTTGTAGATGCTTAAGAATGCTCTGAACATAAAGATTTGGTTCTTTAATAACTGGCAGTGGAATTGAATCCTTAGGTAAAACCAGAGCCATAATCCAGTCTGTATATACATCAACACAGTATTTTACAGTCTCACCATCTAAAGGGAGGGTCAGTCCATAACAAACTACCTCCATGGTCCATTTTACCTACGGAAAGAGGAGAGTGCATTTCATTATATATTTTTAACATGCCTCTACTAGAAATGAATATCTGTGGCATACACACCACTTGTAAATACAGTGGAGCTCCGGATAACGTCAAAACTCCATTCCACGGAATGCAGCGTTTTCCGGATTTTGATGCTAAGTGGTCCCTATGGGAATTGCTCCGGATAACAACCAAAATGTGTTCATTATCCGGAGAATCGATACCAAATATCCTGCATAATGACCATTTTGTAGCAATTTTTGGCATTATGCAAGGCATCACCTGGTGCATAACATGTCATTATGCGGATTTGGCGTTATCCGGTACCGCCGTTATCCAGAGTTCAACTGTATAGAAATGACAAAGATACCACCCAATGAGAATTAAAGAAAGGATACTAATATTCTAAGGGCCACATTCTTTTATTCTGGTATCTAGAAATACCATGTAGTGCAAGGATCTTGCATGCATGTCCCCATGCTAAGTAACATGTATTTTAATTCAGTAGCGTGTGCACCTCTAAACAGTGGAATGACTGCCAAATGTACAGCACAAACATTTGGATACTAAGTTAATCTACAGTACAATTCTACATATGACTATTCAGAAGTACATCTTACTGATTCACTCATTCCCCTTTTTCTATTGCTGCTCATTCAGTCTTACACATTTATTTATTATTTCTCGCATTTCTACTGCCGCCCCCTCGCCAAGGTGACTCTGCGCATCTGTACATTAAGTGCACCTCCCCAACCCCACTTGTTTTCCTAGTTGTTTAATTCACACTACAATTAAAAAGAAAATAGATTTTGGAAAATTTGGCAATTATTTGTAGAAACAAAATCGGCTGGAGGTGTGGGGGGGGGTGGGCCAATACATGATCAATTTACTTTCTGGAAACAGTAAAAAAACGTCGTGGTATCCTGCATCCTCCAGGGCATTGTATGATACACTGGGTATGTAGTATGAATCTGGGTATATGCTTTTTATAAATGTATTTTATGACTTTTGTTAAGGGATAAGTATGGTAATACTGTAATAATAGACAAGTTATGGGTAGGGGGGGAAAGGGTAAATATGAATATTATGGATATATAAAATGAGTAGATTTAGAGTTTGATGTTACAAGAAAATGAAAATATAGTAAATGTAATTTTTATGTTGTATAAAATGAATAGGGTATAATAATTAAGATTTAGAGAAGGATGGGTCTGATATAGTTTAGGTATTGGTATAGTTATTTTTTTAGTATTGTTTAATATGTATTTGTGTATGAGTGTTTATGTATTGTATTGTATATTATCTTATGATTTTTCTGTATTGTACTGCAATTTTGTAATTGTACTGTAAGTTTTTCATTTAGATTTTTTTATTATATTTTGAAAAATAATAATAAAATAAAATAAAATAAAAAGAACAACCCAGAAAAAGGTATGAAACTTTTCATAATAATGAATCTGTATAAATAATAGACCTGTGGAGTTTTTGTTTGAGGAAAAGAAACACACACTCTAGTAGAAAAGGTGTTAACAAGGTCAACTTAATTTTCATTTGAGCTTTTATATTGCTTTACAATAAGGGCTTTCCTGTAGAATCAGACTTCTGGACAACTGTGCATTCCTTTCATTCCTAAATGCTCAGTGACATGTTTTTCCTTAAACACTTCCCAGGTTAATAATTTCTCATGCTTAAGTATACATTTAACACCTAATACATCTAATATGGAATAGGCACCATATCTATAGGGTGTCCCAAAATGACCACACATAGGGAAAATGGGAAATTGTAGCTAAATGTACCCTTATGTACAAAATAAATTCATCACAAAATTTTACTCTTTTTACACACACACAAAGTCTTCTTACAAAGATATTTGTTGTTATGCAATTGCTCCTATGTATGGCGATCCTTGGGAGACCCTGTATTGTCTCTTTCTATTTAACTAAGACCAATTACTTGTATCATGCAATTTGAATTGAAAAGACACTTGCAAAGATAAACTAAAATCACTGCATGGTTAGAGAACACTATGATTATGGCAAAAAGCCAAAGATACTACTGGGTAATAAGCAAGTGGATCACATATTTGAGGGAATAATACAAATAGCTAACCACAAAAGAGCTCCAGTGTAAGCTATAACAAACCATATTCGTCAAAAATGAAAGCTACTCTGCATTACGGTGGTTTGACAAAAATAATATATTACTGCACCACAGATCCAATACAATTAAACTGAATTCAATAATAGATGTAAACACAAATATGAATGAGAGTAGTGCAAAGTCTTCTCATGTTTGCAGAGGCTAAACAGAATATATTTTCTTTTGTTATGAACTACTCATGAAATGAAACACAAAACTTTGTTTTAAAAGGCTTCAATATCAGTTTAACTTGCATAGTCAACTCATTAACTACGTACGGTATTGCTCACAAATACAAGTAGAATTGCAACATCTTCAACATGAATACTTACTTCTTTGTCTGTTTTCAATAAACTCTCACTTCCAGCTGCTAATGGAGCATTCAAGATTTGACCAAGAGGACGAACAACTGCATTTGCCACCTCTCTCCCCACGCTGTCAGGATAACTGTGAAGTACACTGGTATGACCTTTATCATTTTGAAGTACAAGGTGTAGGGACCTCCACTCTGAGTACATAATGCCTCTATACCTCAGAGTATATTTTACCTGAAATAAGTAATGAACAATGTGCTTAAAATAACTCTATTATATATTACTTTGGGCAGAAAGAATTGAGGTGCTCTCAAATACAGTCACACACTGCAAGCACTCTCAGCAGCTCTGAGTGTAAGACTTGGGCATCTTATTGGAACTGACTTAGAGCAACCATAACAGGCCTATCAAGGTAAGTAAGATATGGTATTTGAGGAGTGGTTTTACCAGTTCCATTCCTTCCCCACCCCAAACCCCTAATGAAATTCCATGGCTAAGCAGGGATTCAAATCCAAGCATTCTGAGCCCAGTTCTTTACTCTACCCACTACATCACACTGGGTATGTAAGACTTGGGTACTGGCATACAAATCAGACTCCATGGCTATTGCCATGTGTTTTAGAAATGAAATTATTTTTCCTAACTGCAATTTAAAGAACACCATTGTAAAAGAAAGATAAATCTAAAAGGAGAAAAAAGAATACAAACTTCTAACCCTTGTCAAGCAGTTATATTAGCTTGGATTTCACATTAACACAGAAAAGCCTTGACTTTCTACATGTGAAATCTATGCCTTCTTTTCTGCACATAGCTATATACTCTACAGCTTTAGGTTTGCTCAGTTTTTCTGAGGCCACATGATGCCACACACAGCTCAACTTAATCCCTTTCTCAGCACACCAAAAATAAATCCAGAGTTTTTAACTGGGGCTACTTCCTGAGGGCATAGTGTGATGTTGATACAAAAGGAAAAATAAAATCATTCTACAACTCATCGTCTATTTCAAGCCTGCTCTCATTTACAGTCATTTAGTCCCTTCCCATATCGAGTTCACATTTCATACACACATGCACACAGTATTTCAAGTAGCAATCAGGCAACATGGACAGTAGGGAAATTCTTCCTTCACAGTACTGCTGGATTTCTACTGATTCCCGACTCACTTATATAAAACTGCAAAACAATAAAATCTGAAAATCAAGAAACAATGAAAATTGTGTCTTTTACCACATGTGTGTGCATACACGCATGCATATCTAATTATACATATGCAATGTCAATAAACATATGCAAAGAGATGTGTATAAACATAAATACATATACACAATGTTAATACACACACACGTGTGTGTGTGTGTAAATACAGAAACAGTATTCATATATACAGTATATGAAAATGCTGAAACTGTATTAGCTCATATCAGCACATTTTCTCCAGCAGTTTAGCTGTATGCACCAAATTTGATTTTTGTGAAACACAGAATACCCAATAATTTTTTTCTTGAAACTTTTCTTAGCCAAATCCTTGTAATTAGCCTACTCATTGAATTTGCTCTGTAGAAAACTGGGCATATCATATTATTTAATTGAGCTCAAAAGGTAACTTTTTTTGCTTTTCTCAAATAGGGAATAATATAAATAACTAACCACAAAAGAGCTCCTCAGCTCTGAAAAAGATGGCATAAAAAGTCTTCTGAAACAAAAAAAGTTGTTTGTTGAACTAAGATATGATACATAGAAGAAAAAGATAAAAACAAAAACTTTTCTTGAAAAAATGTAAGCCCTGGAAATATTTTACCCTTTCTCATAATCAGAGAAAGTACTGAAAATTACAAGAATACATTCAGCAGGATTTCCTGCACTTCTACACATTTCCTAAGGAGTCAGCTTCTATTTCCTGGAGAGGAAAATAGCATACAGCCACACATTCCCAGTTTGAAAGAACAGGAAACAATTGCATGTCTGTCAATTTGTTGGAATTGCTGTACATTAAAATACAGAAGTAAACATTCCATCCAGTAGCATTGCTTGGAATACATCTTTCTCAAATGAAGAGGTATACCTAGCTCCACCACTATCATTAAACATTAGGCATAAAGTTAGTAAAAGAAAGTTCATCTGATCGAGAAAAACAAAGAGATTAAGGTGTTCAGAAGTGGGAAACTTTAAAAAAATCTTATGTTTGTCTTGTCATAAGCTTTACAGATTTCATGGGTTCCTAGAATAATTGAGCTGGAAAGGGCCTATGAGGCCACTGAGTCTAACCTCTTGCTTAATGCAGGAATCCAAGATAAAGCAGATCTCTCAGGTGGGTCTCCAATTTTCTCACGAATGCCTCCAGCATTGGAGTGCTCACCAAACTGGTTCCATTGTCATACTGGTCTAACAGTTAGGAGGTTTTTCCTCATATTCAGCCTATACAGGTACTGTATCTTGCTTCCTGTAGTTTCAGCCCATTATTACATGTCCTGCACTCTGGGAAGAACAGATCCTGCCCCTTCTATTATTCTTGGCAATATCAATATCCATACTGATCCAAATTCAAAATCCTGTTCAGCATTTACTGTCTTCCCAAAAGATTTTGTTTTAAGTCTTTCCTAGCATATCACCCACATATTTTGCTTGCTACATCTAACATATTATAACACTAAGAAATAACTTTATTTGTAATCCCTTTTTTCATCAATTAATCTTTTTTCATTTTATTTTACCTTTTCTTCTAAAAAGCATTAGCTTTATTCTATTTTTGAACTAAGATATGGTGATTATTTTCAGATATGGGGTGCAGTGTGTACAGCAGTACAAGTGTGTGCAAGCAGAACTATTTAATTCTGTGATAGTGAAGTACTGTACTTTCATAGTTTACATCAATTGCACTATATATGTAGTGATCATTTTCAGGTGCTGGAATGTGTTCTGATTCTGCATGTTAACACATAGTAAAGGTAAATGTTTCCCTTGCTCGAAAGCCAGTTGTATCCGACTCTAGGGTGCAGTGCTCATCTCTGTTTCAAAGCCGAAGAGCCAGCAGTGTCTGCTTCTGCAGATGTTTCCATGGTCATGTGGCAGGCATGACTAGACACCGAAGCGCATGGAACACTGTTGAATTCCCACCAAAGTGGTCCCTATTTATCTACTTGCAATTTCTTGCTTTCGAACTGTTAGGTTGGCAGGAGCTGGGACAAAGACGGGAGCTCATTCCATCCTGCAGTACTCGGGAATCAAACTGCTGACCTCCCGCCTTCCAGTCAGCGTCTTAGCCACTTAAGCCACTGCAGTGGCTATAACACATAGTGATATATAAAACAAATTGATGTGAACCCAACTCACAAAATAATGAAAAGCTAAGATAGTTTTGAAGAATTGTTTTAACGCAATACACATGTGCACATGCATAAAAAACTGAAATATTTGTTTAGCCACATGCAATACAGCACATGCTAAAACAGACTAACAAAGCTACTTTCTTTGGAAATTAGTACATTAGAAAGTGGCATGCATTTTAATTCAACAAACCTATGAGCTGAATGAGATTGTTTCAGGTTAGCAGAATTAACTGCTAGAACATCAAGTCCCACTATAGTACAGAATAATGCAGAAAGTTAGCCTTTTGTGCATTTAAAACACTTCTGACAAGATTTCATAGATCAAAATCCCTTTCTTCAGACACCTGAATTGTCTGAAGTAGTATATTTTGGTCCACAAAGCTTACACTGAAATAAATCTGATAGTCTTTCTAGTGCCACAATATTTTGCTCCTCTTGCCTATTTTTTCAACAGGCTGACACAGACTAACATGATTATATTTTTGGAAATGATTCTCATACGAGTCACTACATTGTAGGGCTCAGTTCCTGGGCATCAATCAAGTACTTCTGTTCAAGTGTGGGTCATCATCTAAATCTCCATACATAAAGCACCATTTTATTGTATTTCCTTCTAAATTGTCACTTTCATCTTCTTTCCCATCCCCCAGTGGATAGTTTCATCTTTAGAAACAAAATGATATATCAAAGGGCTATTCGGAAGAGACACAAGGTTGACATATTCCTTCAAAAAGAATGGCTTGGAAAAAAATCTGCAACCTTAGAAAGCAAAGTGAAAACTGCTTTCAAATAACATGGAAGAAATAAATAACCAGAAATAGATGAGGTATCAAAATAATTGTTTCAACTTACAAATACTAGATCTATTCAAATCCTAGAAAAAGTTGGAAACACTGGATAAGTCTCCCTCGCTCAAAAGCCAGACATGTCTGCCTCTGGGTGGTGGTGCTCATCTCCGTATAGCCAATGTCTATAGTCTATGGCTGCAGATGTTTCTGAGATTATAATAGCAATGTAGTTTGGCCACTGAAGTACAACAAAAATTTTTAGAAGAAAATCAGTCTCTGCTATATGAGCCAAAATCTTCCTGGACAAATATATGTGGCATTTAGCACATGATGTCACCTGCAGCAGCACAACCAGAATCCAAGTCAATAACTCTTTCATTAGCAGTTGCCATTTGGAGTCCTTGCTGCAATTCATCACTGTATGCTACTGCAAGTAATATAATTTACCTTACACCAGTGATGGCCAACCTTGGCACTCCAGATGCTCTTGAACTTCATTTCCCAGAAGCTCTGATCAGCATGTGTGTTGACTTGGGCTTCTGGTAACTGAAGTCCAAGAACACCTGGAGCATCAAGGTTCACCATCACTGCCCTATACTATATTAGCTTGTGGAAGAAGATTTTGGCCATCTATTATTTTAAAAAACGAACCTTTGGATGCATGGATCATGAAAAGCTGTGGATCATTCTGAAAGAAAAAGTTTTGCAATAATGCTTTATTGTCCTGATATGTAACTTGTAGTCTGTACAAGAACCTATCATTAGAAGAGAATAAAGAAAAACAGAATGTGTCCAGTTAATTTTATCTTCCCATCTCCCCAATCTGTAAGAAGGGCATAACATACAAAAAGCTGAAAAGATTCAATTTAAAAACTGCCCCGAACGCGAACGCTGCCACGGCTCCTTCTCCCAGTCAGGAATTGGCCGCAGGAGAAGTGGGAGCAGGTGGAGGGGCGGCAGGGACTTTAAAAACTCCCCCGAACGCGGATGCCGCCACAGCTCCTTCTCCCGATCAGGCATTGGCTACGGGAGAAGTGGGAAGATGCCGATGTTTCTGCTCCTTGGGACTTACTATGGTTGAGAGGGGGCTATATTGTTCTGTGTAACTTTGTAATTGTTGTGCATTTCGATATATTGTATTTTAGATATTTCTATGAAGCCTTGCCTCCAGCTGAGACACACTGTATTATTGTATACTTATGTATTTTACTTGTATATTTTTTCTATATATTTTGTACTTTATATGTATTTGTATTGCTTTCCATATTTTGTATGTAAACCCTTTGGGGGTATGTATATGTTGTTAGCTGCCCTGAGTCGGCCTGTGCTGAATAGGGCGGGGTATAAATCAAATAAACTAACTAACTGAGATTAAGACTGAGAAATCAGAAAGCAACTACAATTTAGAAGGGTAGCTATAAATATCCTCTAGTCCAGTGGCTCACAACCTTAGATCCTCAGATGTTCTTTGACTAAAACTCCCAGAAGCCTGCACCATTGGCTGTGCTGGCCAAGATTTCTGGGAGCTGTAGTTCAAGAACATCTAACGTTGGGAACCACTGCTCTAGTCTAAGGACCTGCTGCTGCTAGAGGCCAAGATTGTCCATTATATGGTACTGTATTCCCAATTACAAGTTCAATGTGAAAGCTGCAAAATAAAAAAAGCTGGAGATTTGTTTACTCAATAAAGACATAGCCTAGCCCTATAGCTTGTAAAACCTTAACAGTGCTGCTGATGACAGGACCTTCTGGAGGGAATTAAATCCTACAGTTGAAAGCAAATTAATGGCACACAACAACAGATTCCAAAACATCTGGACAGCATCAGTCAAGACGGCAGTCTAGTGGGAAATACTGTTCCACAAATTTAAAATAATAATTGCTGTCCAAGGCAAGAACCACTCCTGACATATATAGACATTATTTAGTGCTTCTTACCCATTGCATTGTTGAAATCTATATAAGAATGGTGTAGCAAATCAATGTCACTATTCTTTTCTTTTAAAAAAAATCAGGCAGAGGCTGAAGTACCAACAGCCAGTAAATTCATAGTAACTAAGAACTTCAGCGTAGACTTCTTTATTTATAATCATCCTTCTCCAAAAGGATCCCATCACTTCCATCAGCCCTTTTTAAAAAACATAACACTGCTAGTATCCCCACATAGGGGTACAAAGAAAAACTCCTCAAAGATTGTGGTATTTCTGAACCACAATCGGGTGTACTCTGGGCAACAGCAACTTTGTTGTGCCAGCTAATCTTTCTCACACTAGGTCAGGTGAAAGGAACTACAGAACGAGTACACCAAAAGGTGGCTTTTTTTTGGCAGTTTAAAACATGACCTAAACACGAAAGAAGAAATCCCCACATAATATCCATTAGATGTATATGTCTAGCTGTGCAACTTCAAATCCAGTCTTTTGAGTTAGTTGGGGTACACAGAAAAGAGCCTCATCGAAGATTGTGTTATTTTTGAACCACAATCGGGCATACCCGGTCAACGGCCATCTTGGGCCAGCTAATCTTTCTCACACTACATCAGGTGAAAGGAACTACAGCATGACCTCCCCAAAGGTGGCTTCATTTTGGCAATTTCACATCTAGCCTAGACACAGAAGAAGTTAGAGTTTGCTTTTTGCATCTCTAACTCTGCTCTACTGTTTGCTACCAGAAGCAACAGTTAAAACTAACACACACACTATTGTTAACTCAAATTATTTTGACAGGGACATGATTAAGAGTGGCCATGGCAGCAGATGAGGCAAGGGGTCTACCTAGTCACGATCTAACTTGGCCCAAGGGTCCAGTGGGGTTGTGACAGACCTGACATTTATACAGGACATTATTTAGATTGCTTCTTACCCATTAAAAATCCATACAAGAATAGTGTAACAAATCAATGACACTATTCTTTCTATTCTCTCTTTTAATAGAATCAGACAGAGGCTGATATACCAACAGCCAGTAAATTCATAGTAAATAAGTAAATAAATAATAATTCAGGTGGCTAAGACGTTGACAGGGAAGAGGAAGGTCAGCAGTTCAATTCCAGAGTACTGTACTGCAGTACTTGTCCCAGTCTTTGTCCCAGCTCCTGCCAACCTAGCAGTTCGAAAGCAAGAAATAGGAACTATAAATAGGAACTACTTTGGTGGGAAGGTAAACAGCATTCTGTGAACTCAGGTGTCTAGTCATGCCTGCCACATAACCACGGAAACGTCTGCAGAAGCAGACAGCGATGGCTCTTCAGCTTTGAAAGACATGAGCACTGAACCCTAGATTCAGATACGACTGGCTTTCAAGTAAGGGAAACCTTTACTAGACTTCTGGATTCATAATCATCCTTCTCCTAAATACTGCACTTTCCATCAGCCCTTTTAAAAAAATATGTATACCACTGTCAGCATCCCCCATAATACCCATGAGATATATATGCCTGGCTGTGCACAGCAGTGGCTCAAGTGGATAAGACACTGACTGGGAAGCGGAAGGTCAGCAGTTCGGTTCCGGAGTACTGCAGGACGGAATGAGCTCCAGCCTTTGTCCCAGCTCCTGCCAACCTAGCAGTTCGAAAGCAAGAAATTGCAAGTAGATAAATAGGGACCACTTTGGAGAAAAGGTAAACAGCATTCTGTGCGCTCCGGTGTCTAGTCATGCCTGCCATGGAAACGTCTGCAGAAGCAGACAATGCTGGCTCTTTGGCTTTGAAACAGAGATGAGCACTGCACCCTAGAGTCGGATACGACTGGCTTTCGAGCAAGGGGTACCTTTACCTTTACTGTGCAACTTGTAATCCAGTCTTTGGAGTTAGAGTTTGCTTCTTGCAGCTCTGCTTCTGGCTCTACCGTTGGCTACCAGAAGCAACGGTTAAAAACTAATTCACGCACTCTCGTTAACTCGGATTGTTTTGTCAGGGAACGTGGTTAAAGAGTGGCAGCAGGCAAGGCAAGGTAAGAGCTCGACCTAGCCCCGGCCTAGCTTGGACCGAGGGGTCCGGTGTGGGTTTTTCTGACAGAAACGCCACCCGGCTTCTCTCCCTCAGGGAGGACTTTCTCCGAGCCACAGCGGCGGCCCCACCCGAACCGCCAGGAAAGAAGAGCCGCTTCCTGGCTTGGTACACACACAGACCCACACACCGGTTACCGCTCAGACCCCCCCTCCTCCCCCCCCCCGCCCCGTGAGGTAAACCCGGGAGAGGTGTTGTGAGGGGAGAAGCCACGGCCGCTTCTCTCTCAACCGCCTCGTCCTTCCCTCTCCCCCTCACGGAAGGAAAACAGACCCACACGAAGCAGAGAGCCCAAGGCCTGCCGTTCTGAGGGGAAAAGGAAGGGAAGGGACCCGCACGGAGGCACACACAGAGGTCAGAGCCGGGGAGGCGGCGGCCCCCGCCAGCCCGGAGCAAATGAAGTGGGCCACGGAAACGACCCATGGCACCTACCTTCACCCAAGGGACCCGGCTAGCATCTCTAGGGGGACGACCGACGAGCACCAGCTCCGCCCTCAAGCTCCCGGCTCCATAGTGCCCGCAGTCAGTGAGTGAGTGAGTGAGTTGAGAGAGGGAAGAAGAGACAAATCGGACGCACTCCGTTCCGTTCTCTTTGGGACACTTCCGGCCGCCGCGCCAGAAAAGTCACGCCCGGCGGCCCGGCGCTCGCTGTTTTCTAATCGACACAGCAGCACGCACGCGCCTTGGTAACATTTCCTGCCGTGCGAAATAAGTCGCTCTCTGCTGGAAGGGCGCATGCGTGAGAGACCCTTTCCCTTGAAAAGTGGTGGCGGCGCCGCGGCGGGGAGGGAAAACCATTTCATTGGTGTGGGTTTTTTTCATGGAGGAGATGGCATGACGTCACAAACTTGAAGCCGACTAAATCAGAGTCCGCCATGTTAGTTGGCCCAAAACATTGCCTTATGGTGCTTTGATTGTGTGGAGTCGTGAAAGTAGATTGGTGTTTCCCCTTTAATATCAGTGGGTGGGGGAGTTGCGATCCCCCTCTCCGCTGGCTCCTCTGGGGTTGGGAGGTTTGGGGGACAAAAGGGGTCTGTCTCTCCAACCCTCCTGAACCCAGGGGACCCAGCGGAGAGGGGCAATCCTCACACACACACACACACCCATATTAAAGAGAAGAAAGCAAGCGGTTTCTTCTCTTTAACAACGGAGTGTTGGGGGGTGGATTCGTTCCCCTCTCCCTGGTCCCCTGGGTTTGGAAGTGTTGGGGGGACAAAAGGGGTCTGTCCCCCAACCCTTCTGGACCCAGGGGACCAGGGAGAGGAGATCGATTCCACACACACCTCAAACACTCCGTTTTTAAAGAGAAGAAACCGCTTGATTTCTTCTTTAATAATGGGGGGTCCTGGGGGGGTACCCTCTCTGCCGGGTCCCCTGGCTCTGGAAGGGTTGGGGGGACAGACCCCTTTTGTCCCCCCCCAAACCCCCCCAACCCAGGGGACCCAGGAGAGGGGATCAATCCACACTCCCCTCCAACACAAGAAGCAATCGTAAACGGTAGTCTGCTAATGTTTTGGTCCACCTAATATGGCGGCAGGCCACGCCCAGTGGCTTCAAAAAACTTACAGCATGAAGCCTGTAGTGCCATCTCGTTTTTTACACCTCCATGGTTTTTTTTTACGCTGCACGCATGCGCGTTGTAGTCTGTACAGACCACCACCACCACCACCTCTTCCTCATTAAGGCTGTGGCAGTCTGTGCAAGCATATGAGAGAGCAAACTAAACAAAAAGACCAAAAAACGTTGTCGCATCTTAAAGACTAACTGGTGTATTTTAATGGTAGCTTTCGTGAATCAAGTCCACTTTCATCAAACAGAAGTGGACTTGACAAAGTGTCTGGCGAAGTGGATTTGATCTATGAAATATTTTTTTGTCGTTTTGTTTACTCTCTGATTAAGTTGATAGACAGTGTCATTTTTGATGGCCCCTGATGCTTAGTGGTTAAGATGCTGAACTTTATGACCCGAAGGTCAGTTGGTCAGCAGTTCAAGACCTAAGTGCTGCACTATCGAGTGAGCTCATCACTGTCCCAGGTCCTGCCAACCTAGTAGATAAATAGGTACCGCTCCAGTGGGAAAGGTAACGACGTTCCGTGAACTCTGGTGTCTAGTCATGCCTACCACATGACCATGGAAATGTCTGCAGATGCAGACAGTGTTGGCTCTTTGGATGTAAACGGAAATGAGCACCACACCCTAGAGTTGGGTATGACTGGCTTTCAAGCAAGGGAGACTTCTTCTCAGTTACACCATCTCAAGCTTGTTTGGTGGGGACAGGAGGAGGATTGCTTCTCGGTGGCTGCTCTCAGGCTCTGAAATGCATTGCCCCAAGAAGCCAGATTGCCCTCCTCTCTCTTGTCCTTTTATCATCAGGCAAGGGGCTGCAGTGGCTCGGTGGTTAAGAAGCTCACTTTGTTAGCTGGAAGGCCGGTAAGTTGGCAGTTCGAGACCCAGATACTGCATGACGGATTGAGCGCTCGTCTCTGTCCCAACTCCTGCCAACTTAGCAGTTCGAAAGCAAGAAATTGCAAGTAGATAAAAAGGGACCACTTTGGTGGGAAAAGATCTTGGGGACATGAAAGGCGCCTCATTCGGGCATCCCCTGAGTGGAGTTTCTCAAGGAAAAATCCTATCAACCCAGAATAATTTCTGACACAAAATTATTATTATTATCATCAGCCAAAGACTGTTCTTTTTAGACAGGCATTTAAGTGATAAGAGGGGGTTTAGGGAACACTTGTAAAATACAGATTTTTAAATATTTTTAAAATGCTTTAAATTTTGATTAGCATTTACTTGTTTTTAAATATAATTTTGTATTGTATTCTAACTTATAATTGTATTGTTTTATTGTTGTTGTAATACAAATAAACAAACCAGTCTGGCTGTATGTTTAGGGCCTTTTCATAAAAGACTGGGCACTTTGCATGCAGAAACGTCAAATACTGACCTCTTACAAGGCATGTGCTGCCCCTAAGCTTTCAGCAATCCAGACACCATCATCATCTAATGTAACATATGGAGAATAAAATAAAAAATGTGCTCTTCAAAAATAATATGGCAGCAGTTCGATTCCCGAGTACTGCAGGACGGAATGAACTCCCATCTTTGTCCCAGCTTCTGCCAACCTTGCAGTTCGAAAGCAGGAAATTGCAAGTAGATAAATAGGGACTACTTCAGTGGGAAGGTAACAGCGATCCATGCACTCTGGTGTCTAGTCATGCCTGCCACATGACCATGGAAACGTCTGCAGAAGCAGACAGCGCACACTTTTCGGCTTTGAAACAGAGATGAGCACTGAAGCCTAGAGTCGGATACGACTGGCTTTCGAGCAAGGGAAACCTTTTTACCTTAATTCCCACTATATTTGCAGGGAAAAAAATTGTCCCACATGGACATGGTAGCAGTTATAAATTATGGCTTTTCCTACTCAGTTCAGAACCAATAAGGGTTGTCTTGGAAGCAAGAACTGATTTGAACCCTGTTTCAATGTTGTTAGGTCTTTGAGCATAAAGCTATCTTATAAAAATCACATTACATTTTATTAAAATATAAAAACAACAACAGTGCAGCTTTCAGTCAGAAGAAATGCCAGAACCTTTCACTACTTTGGTAACATCTAACTGTAGCTAGTATAAGACCATTCTTTGATTTATTCGACCCAAGCTTTATAGCTCATTAGAAATGGAGCTAACAAAGACATTTCATGCAATCTCTACTATGTTCATTACATTTTTCTCATTTATTTTTCTCCTCTACAAAGCTTGTTAGACAATTATGTTTTAAATTTCATTCCCTCACTATTTACCCTACATCTGGGTTTAAAGTCAATTACAATTCTATCTTCCTTTAGTCAGTTAGTTTAATTAGGCATAAAGTTAACAGACTAGGCTCATGTGGACAGGAGAAGGACATTATGTTTCAGTCAGCTTCAGGAAGATTTTTATAAGGGATGCTAACATTGATGTTACAAATACATTTTGCTGATTTCAGCAAAAAAATTCGGTGTGAAGAATAAAACTTGCACACACACACAAAAAAAACAATTTTTTAAAAGAATTCATTGTTATATATCCCATCTTTTTTTCCAGAACATTGCTAGATGGTAAAGTGAGGATGCATTTGAATCAGTGGCTAAATGAAACATTCCTGGTAGTGAGTAGGTGAACATACATATAACTTTTCTTCCAACTATAAGAAAACTAAAATTGGGAACTGTCTCTTCATTAATCAAAATGAAATAATTTGACTTAGAGTTTGCACAAAATTTATTAGTTTTATTTAAACAAGAGTTATAACCCTTGAAAAGTTAACTTGAAATATTTTCTATATGTGACAACATAAAGTGCTTTACTCTTAATAAGACCAAAACTATTTTTTTTAGTATCATTATTCTATAACTCATTCAAAGCAGTGACTGCTTCCAAGTTCAATAAGATCATTCAGTTTATCTCTAGGGCAATCCCTGTCCTTGTCTTTTTTTAATTGGCATGCATTTGAGTTCCTGTCAATTTTTGCAGCAGAGGACATAATAGATAAGCCTTGCTTTGTATGCTGCTGGGCATGTTGACTTATTTGTCCACTAATTAAGGCAGCATGAATTCTAACCAGGGTGGAGTGAATTACAGTACTATATTTCATACTCAAACAGTTGATTTCCAGTTTCAATCCCATTGAGCTAAAATATTAAGCTTCACTTGTAATAATATGAAAGCCAAAATGTTCTCTTCTTCTTGTGGTCTCTATTTCCCACATATTCCATTATTATGGTACCTTTATAGCTGTGGAGTAAATTATACATGTATTTTCTTTTCCATGACTGTAAGAAGACTCCACTAGTCCTGTCATTCTGCATGTGTTTTTAAATATAGAGATCTTTAATGGTAATCACTCTGAATAATACTGCTGGAGCTAAGCGTTTGAGAGCAAAAGGCCACTGACCCCCACTAATCCTTTCTAAGCAATCATTTGTTTTTGTAGGTCAGACAGCAGCAAGTGAGGCTTCCTCGGTATATGTAGGACATTCTGGCTGCTTGGAGAATAATCGCTGAAATGGCTGTCCTACTTCAGTAAAAAAAAAAACACCCACCTTTTTCCAAATCCTGCCTTGAATAGCAATCCTTTACACCTTGAAGGCTAACAAAGCTCATGCCACAACAAAGTTGTGAGTCTTTCCACTTTCCTTGGGGATTTGTGTTACAAGGCTTAACCAAGATGGACAAACATTTCAACAGATGCTTGATCAGCACTCATAGAGCTAGGATTTAGGTCCAGTCCTACAGCCTCCACCATCCCTCCACTTTGACTAGCTCCGTGATGGTGAACTTTGGCACTCCAGATGTTCTTGGACTCCCAGTTCCCAGAAGTCCAAGCACCCTGTGAATCTACACGAATGGGTTTACTGCAATTCATCCGGCCTGCACCGCCCTCGTCACTCCCGGAAACAGAAGTAAAACGTGCCCATACGAAGGGTTAACTCAGAAGAGCCTTAACTGTACGGGCACATTTTACTTCCGCTTCCAGGAGTGACAAGGGCAGTGTGGGCCGGATGAATCGAAGTAGACCCATTCATGTGGATTCACAGGGTGCTTGGGCTTCTGGGAATTGGAGTCCAAGAACAACTGGAGTGCCATGGTTCGCCATCACGGGACTAGCTGTATGTCTTTGTTGCTATCGTAAATAACATGCGCTGTGAATGTGGACACATAATCTTGCTCATTTACTAGTCTGCCAATTACTGCCAGAAACATGCACCGATGAGGACTTAAGTTTAGCCAATGACAGAGCCAAGGCGGCGGTTTCATTTTGGCAGTCCAGGGTTTGATGGGGACATGAAAGAAGAGGTAGTAAAGGTAAAGGTTTCCCTTGCTCGAAAGCCAGTCGTATCCGACTCTAGGGTGCAGTGCTCATCTCTGTTTCTAAGCCGAAGAGCCAGCGCTGTCTGCTTCTGCAGACATTTCCATGGTCATGTGGCAGGCATGACTAGACACCGGAGCGCACGGAACGCTGTTACCTTCCCACCGAAGTGGTCCCTATTTATCTACTTGCAATTTCTTGCTTTCGAACTGCTAGGTTGGCAGGAGCTGGGATGAAGACGGGAGCTCATTTCCGTCCTGCGGTACGGAAAGAAGAGGAGGCTGTCGTAAATGGGTTAGTTCTTGGTGTTGGTTTTTTGTCTGCAACCAACAGAGCTAAGCTTTCAAACCAGTTAATTCTACCCCACAGAGCACATATCTTCTTCTCCAAACGAAACCCGCCCCAGAAGACTCTCATCATCATCTTTTCACTATCTCCACCACTCGTGAGCCAACATCCTCCGCTGCTGGTGACTTTTTCCCATTCCATCCCTTCAACCCAACACCATTCTTCTTCCTATTCTACTGTATATGATAAACCCTAACAACCATTAGGCTCCGCGCTTGCGCATGAGCCGGAACGTTCGCCTCCAGCAGGCGCAGTGCGCCTGCGTGGTCGCTCCCTTCCCCCCCCCCCCCCCCCCACACACACACATGCTGATGCTGACACTGCCTGCAGCGCTGCCGCCAGAGGAAGCTTACCTGTGCGCGAGGGAGGTCGCCAGGTAGGTAGGTGGTGGGTCTTGTTGCGGGATCTGCTTTAGGGAGGACGTCTGGGGTTTCCTCACTCCCCACTCTAGCCTCCTTGTTTCAGAAGGGGCTGCTTAGCGTGAGCTTAGGGTGGTGCTTGTTGTGGGTTTTGATCACCGTCTTATCCCCTTCCATGGCGGACCCCGACGCAGTTGCTAGGAAAATCCCAGCCCTCCACTCCATTCCCCGTTTTTCCCTCCGGCTGTGGCCAAAAAAACAACAACCCGGGGGAGGGAGGGAAGGGAGCTCGACCTTCCTCGCCTTTCTGCATCCGTCCTCTGTGTCCGCTGCTTTTTCTCTTTCTTCCTCTCCAAGCTGTCTCCTCCTCCTCCTCCTCCTCCTCCTCGGGAGAAATGCTTGTCACTTGTGTGTGTGTGTGTGTGTGTGTGTGTGTGTATTATTGGGAGGTTACATCCTCTTGCCCCCCAATTTGCTGTTGCTCCCGATTGCCTAATGCCCGTCTGGACCGTAAAGCAAGAGAAGAAGGGAGAAAAGACATGTCACCGACTGGTGATATCGGACTGGCTAAAATAAAGGATATATTGTATAGATCTCCTGTTTCACATTATGTGAAATGAGTCCACAATACTGTTTTGCCTAATATGTCGAGGACAATTAAGTTTTTATATATATGCAATTTTAGGCATATTAACGAAAAATTAAGCCTCACTGAACTCGATGATGCTTGCTTTAGAGTAAACATTTATTTAAGATAGAGTTGCAACATATTGTGTTTTAGATTATTCCATGAGAATTGATGAACAAGAATTACATACACTGTTGCATACACACACACACACACACACACACACACACACACACACACACACTCACCATACCTGTCAACCGCGGCTCCAGCCAATCCGGGACCTGCGCAGAATGGTTCTGCGCAGGTCACCTTCTATGCATGCATAGAAGGGTTTTACGCTTGCGTAGCCCCCTTCTACGCATGCATGCTTTCTACGCATGCGTAGAAGGGTTCTATGCAAGAGCGTAAAACCCTTCTACGCATGCATAGAAGGCGACCTGCGCAGAAGGGCTGCGCAATACCTCCTTTCCCCCGCTGCCAAATTCTGGGGTTTCAGCAGCGCGGGGCGGGAAATGGCGTAAATCAGCGCCGAAAACCGGGAAATCCCGGCCAATCCGGGAAGGTTGACAGGTATCACACACACACACACACACACACACACACACACACACACACACACACAAGAGTAAACATTTATTTATTTAAGATAGATTTGCAAAATATTGTTCTGTTTTAGACTCTTCCATGAGAATTGATGAACAAAAATTACATACACTGTTGTTTTTAGCCTCAGTTCATTGTTTTAAATGATTTAGCATTGGAATGGAGATGATGCTGTGCCTTATGTGATCCAGACTAAATTGCCAGGTTTTAGAAATCATTCTTAGGACGAATTTGAAACCTCAAATTTTAGCTGAAATTTTGTGGCAGAACTTTCAGATGATCATCTTAATGTTTGCTGCTTCCCTAATTATTATGATGGCCTCTCCTTAGTCATCGGTTTTTATAATGCCATTGGAGGGGATGGTCATGATTTAACTAAAATAGGACCAGAGGGAGTGCTTGTGGATTTCAGCAAAGGCCCTCTTCTCATAATTCATCAAAAGTCCTCTGCCTTTCTTCATAAATCAAGTAGCTTTCTAGTTAACAGTTTAACACATTCTCTCAGCAGATGCAGTATGATTAATAAAGATGTAATTCATGTACAGTATTCAAATATGTTCTGTATAAGAAAAATGGAATTACTGAATTAAAGAGAAATTTGCAGCTGTAATGCATGGTATTAATTAACACTGCAACAAGTTGCCTCTGTCAATTACAAAATTGTGTCCAGATCACAGGAACTGATAGTTCTGCTCCATTCTATATTGATCAGACTTTGGGAATATTTTATTTTAGAATGCCACAGACGTTGGCAAATTGGATGAGTCTAGAGAAAAGTGATCAGGATTACGAGTAGTTTGTAAACTGTGTCCTGTAATGAACAGTTGAAAAAGCTGGATGTGTCTATCTTGGTGAAAAGAACATTTAAGGAATTTTAGTGGTGGCTCTCAAGTACTGTATGTGAAAAATAGTCTCACAATATTGTTTGCTACTCCAGAGTGCAGATCTAGAATCAATGAGCAGAAATAGGAGGGAAGCACATTTAGGCTAAATATTAAAGGAAACATGTAAATGACAAGAGCTGTTCAGTCATGGGTTTTCTGGAACTGACTCCTATGTGAAATAAAATTTGTAGTCTGTTCACAAGTCAAAATGAACTTGACAATGTAATATCACGGGGAAACAGTCTGGTAACTATCTAGTGTTGCACTCCTAGGCTTCCTATTAACACTTGTAGGTAGTAGCTAAAGGAGGGTACAGGATACTAAATTCAGACAGCAGTAACTGATTCTGCTGGCATGATTTGTACCTTCTCAAGTGAATTGAGCTCTAGTTGATTTCTTGTAAGAAAGTATGCTGGACAGCAATGAAATCTTGCGGTCTTATTTGATTGCCTACATAGAATTTGAGGCGGGTGCCATCTGGCTGACATTCAAGTATAATTTTGGTGGGAAATCAAAACTGTAACTTATTAGTACGACAGCTTTTTAGATTCTGTAAGAATGAATGGATTCTAGAATGAAAGCAATCATTGACCCGTTTCTTTCTACCACTTGCTGTGGGGAAATTTTTTAATAATTACTATTGCACGACTAAACGCTTTAAGCCCTGTTCCATAATCTATTTATACTTGACTCTTTCTAATAGGCTCAGTAATGTTTACAGATTATGGCACTGGTTGTTTTTTTTTTTACTAACTAGGAAGCTGCTGCTTAGTAGCTTTGCTGCAGGGATGATTCAATATAAATAACTTGACAGAAATACTTTTTTTTATTGTGAGCAGGATATCTCAAGAGTACTTTTTCTGTTTCTTTTTTATTTCTTGGAAGTAAAAGCATATTTATTGGCAGTTTCCCCTTTCACCTAATGCAGGCTTCCTCAACCTTTTCGGGGCAGATCACTTCTCTCAGAATGGCTGTGCAGGTCGGTCATGTGTTTCTGTGTGAGTTCTCGTGCAAAAACATGCGGTTTTTGTGAGATCTTGCAAGATTTTGGTGAGATCTCGCAGGTTTTCAGCATGATCTCGGAAGATTTTGGTGAGATCTCATGAGATTTTGCGAGATTTCAGCAAGAACTCACCAAAAACATGCATTTTTGCTGATTTTTGGTGATTCCAGGTGGTGGTGGTGGTGGGAACAAGGAGGACATCAGGGGCTGGATGAAAAGGCTTCGGGGCTGGGTTTGGCCCGCGTGCTGTATGTTGAGAATGCCTGTCCTAATGTTTTAGTTCATAATTTATTTTCCTCATGCTTCCATACTGTTTCTTTTCCCTCTGGTTTCAATTTCTGTTTTTAAACTCAAACTTAGCAATGTTTTGTAGATGTTACATACAGCTGTACTAGTTATTCACTGATCATCTTGCTACTACTGGTATGTTTCCTCTTGCACTAGAAATGTGCATTACATGTATTCTTAGAACTGTTCCCACATTGATGATCGTATATCTCCTTTTTGAGCTGCTTGCCCCCTTACTCTTAGTACTCTCAGTGTCAGGTGAGAATGTTTTAATTATTTATGTACATTGTTGGTATTTCTCCCTTGGAACCTAAGAAATTCTCCATCCTCAAGATTAATAATTTGCCATTCAGAGCAGTTCAAGATCCGAGTGCTGCTCAAGGAAGTGAGCTCCCATTATCCGCCCCAACTTTTGCCAACCTAGCAGTTCAAAAACAAGAAATTGCAAGTAGATAAATAGGTACCGCTTCTTAATAGGAAGGTAAACAGAGTTCCATGCGCTCCAGTATTTAGCCACGCCTGCCACATGACCACGGAAACATCTGCAGACGCAGGCAATGCTAGCTCTCAGCTGTAAACGGACATGAGCACCGCCTCCTAGAGTCGGATACAAGTGGCTTTTGATCAAGGGAAGCCTTTACTAATGAACCAGTGCTTTATGGCATAGATTGGCTTGATTTAAGGAAGTAAGCGTGTTATATGTGAAGAAATTCTTCTCAGGTAATAAGAAGGCATATATGAGTTTGGAGTTATTTTTCACCTTGCTTAAAATGAGTCAAGGATGGGTTGTTGTTTTGTTTTTGTTTTTTTGCAAGCAGAGCAATTTAGCAGTCCTTTACTTTTTCTTAAAATGCAAGTGATAGTCCTTCCTCTTCTAATAGTCTACAACCATTTGTATCAAATGCAATTATGCTCTATGAGTGTGTTCTACTAGAAAACAAAAAATTATGAGTATGACACTCCTATTAAGTACTGTATATTGTACACTTTTAAAAGATAGTAGCATAACCTTACTCCTTTTAGTCAGTTTTCACAGGATATATTTATTAAATTATTTTTATAATCTGCTTTCTGGCAATTTAGAAATAACACTAGTATTTGGTTTTTATTATGTCTGTGCATGATAGGTAAGTTTATTATGTTATATACCTTAAAGTCAGAATTGACTTATAGCAGCCCTAATAAGGCTTTCAAGGTGAGATATTGGAGTGGTTTTTACCAATTCCACACTTGCAATGATCTTCAATGGCTTAGTGGCGATTTGAATTCAGGCCTCCTGAGTCTTAGTTCATCACTGTCAATGTACCACATTGGATATCCATCATACAAGGAAAAGTATAGTCAATCCCATTTTTCATAAAATATTTGCAATAATGTACCAAAGCATGTTTCATGCAATAGCTTGTCTATAACATCATTTCCTTAGTATGTTCCTTTCTATGGCAGTCTTAGGGCTGTCCTGTTATGCTTCTGGGGATTCTTATACTAACCAAATATCTTAAACATATTGGCAACAAAAATTGACATATTAGGAAATTATATCAGACAGCAAAATGTGTTTGAGCAGTAGAAGAACTGATTTTCAATTCTGATGAATCGCAAACCACATTTTGACAGATTTCTAAAACAGCATAGCAGATATGGGTTTTAGAGAACCTTGTCACAGGTAATACAGTATCTGAATTGTTGGTAAAATCCTAATTATGTAATCAGGACTCCTTTTTTAAAAATCAAGAAGTAGAAATTAGAAAAGAAAGTGTGGTGAGCAAACTGGAACTCTTGACTTCATTATAAAAGCTGTTTACAAGAATCTGTTCTGAACCCAATGAGTGAACCAGAATGGTGGAAAGAAAAAAGGGCATAGAGATTGAGACACACTCTCTGTGTCTGACCAGGTTATCTTGCTATGGTAATAGAGTAGACCATACTGCCAGTAACTCAACACCGAGTGTCAGGCAGCAGTTAACTAAACTGACTACCCTGAGGACTAACAGCCTTTGGTGCCGAAGTCCAAAGGGAAGGGTGATGGTCCCCAAGTGTATTAAATCCCACTTGAATCCATCTTGATGGAGGGCAGCAGCTTCATCAATACTGGCATGGAGCTGGTGAGGACTTTGTGTGCCAAAAGGGCTCAGGCTCAGAAAGTGACTTGTAGAACTGGATCAGTGGTATGGGTGTCATCTGTAATACAGAAGGCATATGAAAGGCCACTGCATTATATTCTCAGGGCAGTCAGTCTTCATGGCTGATCGCCATGAGGCTCACCAATATTTGGATTCAGATATGGCAGAACAACAAGAAGAGGAGATCTACCAGCATCATAATGCACTTAAGTTTCCTTAGGATTTTTAGGATGAGAAATATGGCAAATGTTGATTTTACCACCTCATTTTTAAAGTATTGTTATTTTCACTGCTAAGAATAACACAGTCCCTTGGGAGGTAGAACGTGGTAGATTGTGACCTGAATAAAGGGAACTTCAGCCCCTATCTTGGGATTAGATGCCTCTTATTTCAATCAAAAACTGCTATAGATTGCAGGGAGTTTCTTAGCTTTCTTACCTGATAACCTTTTATCTGTAGATTTTTGGGAATTTAACCTGGGATGCAGAAGATCTACCTTGTAGAGCCCTGGTGGCACAGTGTTTAAACTGCTGTACTGTAGCCTACTGTCCTGCCAACCTAGCAGTTCGAAAGCAAGAAATTGCAAGTAGATAAATAGGGACCACTTCGGTGGGAAGGTAACAGCGTTCCGTGCGCTCCGGTGTCTAGTCATGCCTGCCACATGACCACGGAAACGTCTGCAGAAGCAGACAACGCTGGCTCTTCGGCTTAGAAACAGAGATGAGCACTGCACCCTAGAGTCGGATACGACTGGCTTTCGAGCAAGGGAAACCTTTACCTTTACCTTTACTGTAGCTAAAGCATTCAATCCTGATGTGTATCAAGGTTGACTCAGCCTTCCTTCCATCCTTCTGAGGTCAGTAAAATGAGTACCCGGTATGTTGTGTTCAAAATACTAATTACCTTGTGAGAATGCACTAAGCACTATGGGGTGATATATAAGTGTAATTACTATTGCTTTGTCAGATAGTAAGCATAGGCGATGGCGTTATCATCATACTTGTAAGCTAAAACAGCATTATTGAGAAACTAGAAGTACAGTATTGGTTGGCAAGGCAGGAGGGAAGGTGAAATCTTTGTGTTTTATAGAAGTGCACCAAATTTTAAACATCAAAGGCAGCAGTCCCTTCAAAAAACAGCCAGATCACATCTAAACATCTTTGGGAGCCAAAGAATATTGAAATTTTAAAAAGAATAATGTTGGTAGATGCTTTGCTTAGAAAAAAGATGCTTAGCTGATAATACTAAAGATAATATATTTTTAAACATGGGGACACAGCACAGCATTCAGTTCTAGACTCCACTTGGCATCTGGTACAAGTTACCTTAGCCCATTAATAAAGCTCTCATTGGATGTGTTCTCTGCCAAATCCATTTAGCTGTTCTGCCATTCCAGAGATGAGAAGACTGAAATTTATCTCTGTCAAAGGAGTGATCAAATGATGATATCAGTTGCTTTATAGCTGCTTCAGTAAGTAGATCTCTTCCTGAGCTGTTTTGAGCTATCAAATCTGATATCTTGGGTACAGACTCATTTATTAGGGAAAGGTTCAGTTGTCATGGAGCCAAAAGATTATGGGATGACTTGTTTACTGTTTCCTTCCTGGATTTGGAGAGCTGAGTGATGTATGTCAAGGTTACTTCATTTCCTTTATTTGCCATTGACATATAGATGTGTTTAGAATTTTGATTATTTCCAGATAAAAATGGCAAAATGAAACCACCTTCTTGACTTTGTTGGCCAAAATTAAGTCCTCATTGGTACATGTTTCTGATAGTAATTGCCAGACTAGCAAATGAGCCGGATTCTGTATCTCTCCACATTCACACAGCATGTTGTTATCTTCTAGCAGCCCCCACTTGAGCATATTGGTCTTACATGTAGGCACTCCAACCCTCAGCCTATTCAGGACTCTCCAAGTGACATAGGGAGTTGCGTTCCTCAGCCATATCCCCATTTAATGTCATTCCTTGTTCAGTGAGCTCCTTCCTCCATCTTCTAATTTGATTTTGCTCTTGTGTACCCTCAAGAATGAGCCGGCGGAAATGAGCCAGTGGATGTTGAAGGTCATTCTCTTGCTTAGGTCTCAGTGTCTGCTGCTACTTTTCTCCTTATCTCAGGTGGAGTGATACCAATAAGAGGATATTTTTTTCAACTGGTGTAGGTTTGAGGCAGCCTGTTTTTGTACACCTGACTTCATTAACAGTGATGTCAACTTGTTTCGTGTGTGTGGATGCACTCCGTACTGGAGCAGTGTATACTCTGCCGCAGAGACGCTCAGGGCCAAAGCTGATGTACACAGCGTGGATGGTTGAGCTCCCCATGTATAGTTTGTGAGTTTCCTGATGATACTCTTTCTCGAGCTAACTTTAGTCATGGTATTCAGGCAAGGCTGCTTAAAAAAGAGTGTTCTGTCAAGTGTCATGCCGAGATAGTTTGATGCTGGACAACGCTGTAATCTACTCCCTTGCCACATAACATCCAACTCAACCCCTGTGCATACTTGAGTCTTGCTCTGGTTAGGCTTCAATTGGTTGATGGTGTCATACTGTCCTAATTCATCAAGTGTTCCAATACATTTTTCAGCTATCTCATCAAACCTTAATCCTTGCATGGCCACTGATTTGTTGTCCACATAGATGAACAATTTTGTATAATCAGGAACTGGTTGATCATTCATGTATATATTATACAGTGTTGGAGACAATAGATTTCCTTGTGGCAGTCCATTCTTCTGCAACCTCCATTCGTCATCACATAGAATCTCTGGTTCAGGAGTAAGTTTGTTATCTCTGGTAAGATTATTTATTTTATGGAGCAATATCCTATGATTGACAGTATCATACACTACAGTTAGTTCAAAGAAAGCCACTGCAATATCTAGCTTTTTTTCGAAGTCATCCTTAATGTGTTGCTTAAAGTTAAGAGTTTGACCACAACATGACCTACACAGACTGAAGCCTGCTTGCTCCTTCATGATTTTTCCATCAATGAATTCAGAAATACCATTGAAGATCATTCGTTCCAGTGCCTTATAAAAGATGCCAAAGAAGTGACTCTAGTTGGTATTTTTTTGGGTTTCAATAAAGCAACATCTAACTTGTCTCCACAATTTAGGAATCTTAAGCTCATCTATGCAGTTCATTAATTGCAGAAACCATTCCAAAGTGTGAGGACCAAATTGCTTTATGTGCTCTGTTCTTATATCATCAATACCTACTGCTTTATTCAATTTCATTAGGTTAATCTTACAATGCTGCATATGTTGCCTTATAGAGTAGTCTGCATTAAACTTTTTTTTTACATAGTTCTTTAAAAATTAGATATTTTGCTTGACTTTCTCTATGTTGGAGGAAAATAGATTGAAGAGAGATTATAAGGGTAAGTTCCTTATAAAAAAGCTATCCATATTTCATGAACAATATGAAGTTAAACAACCTGTTATGTTAATGTCTATTGCTGGTAAGTTTTTTTTCAGTTTTCTGCATTTGAAGTAAGCTGTCTGAAGTGCTAAAATTGAGATAAGAAACAAACAGTCCTCAAAGTATTCTTTGAAAATATTTTGTTGATATGGAACAGATGTCATACGATATGTATTCTTCCTGTTGAATACAGTCATGTATAGGGTTGGGCAAAATCCATGTCCTAAATAGAATATTGTGGTTATGCATCATTCTACTCAAGACACCCAAGCTATGAAAATACATGGTGGGCCTTAGGTAGTTATATACAGAGGTACCTCATACAACGATTTTAATCCGTTCCACAGGGCTCGTTGTTGTATGAAACAATTGCTATATGATGCATGCATCGTATAGCATTTTCCCTATGGGATGCATCATACAACGATTTTATTCGCTAAGTGGTTTTTCCCATTGAAAAATAGTTGTATTATTTTTTTCCATAGGGAAAATTGTTATGCGGGATGCCATTTCCCCCCAAACTTAATTGTTATGCGATTCCATTGTTATACGGGGCAATTGTTGTATGAGGTTCCACTGTATATAGTAGTAAGTCAATATTATTCCTGTACTGTTCATCTGTGTGTGTGTGTGTGTGTGTGTGTGTGTGTGTGTGTGTGTGTGTGTGTGTGTGTGTGTGTGTGTGTGTGTGTGTGTGTGTGTGTGTGTGTGTGTGTGTGTGTGTGTGTGTATCTACAGAGAGAGAGAGAGAGAGAAATAAGGAAAAACAATATTATGGCCAAGTCATTATGCTTAGTGTAGTAAATTGAATTAGTGTAGGCCCATTGGATTAAGGGGGATTTGGTGAGTCAACTCCTCTATAAATTCTGTTTATTAAAATGGGCATAATATGACTGCACCTTACTTTAACATGCTAAGTTGCTGTTAGAGTATACCAGTGGTTCCCAACCTTTTTTTGGGCCATGCCCCACCTAAGCATCTCTAAAAGCCTGATTCCCTGCATGACTTATAATTCTTATTATTCAAAACGTGAACTCCTATCCACATGGAGTACGACTAAAAGGCCATTCACAGTTAATCACTCTCGAATTGCCCTGCTTAAAAATAAAATTGCCCCCCTGTGGGGCATGTGCCCCACATTGGGAACCATGGGGGGTAGACCCATTACAGTCACTAGATTTCACAGAGAAGTTGACTCAATCTAGTTTGATTAAGTGGGCTTACTCTAGCATGATTTACTACACTAAGCAATAGGATTTTGGCCAATGCATCTGAAGTTTCTTTGATATGGTCTCTGTAATGCACATGGACGGATTAATCTGTATCTGCACAGACATACCTCAGGCAGAATTTTTTAAAAAGTGTGCTAGCATTCATGCCCATGGTTCCCCTCAGTTTCTTTTTTTACTGCTTTAGCTACACCTCAATCATCTAGAGCAGGGGGTCAGCAAACTTGGCTCTCCAGGTCTTCTTGGACTTTAATTACCAGAAGCCCGATTCAGTACGCCTACTGATCAGGGCTTCTGGGAATTGAAGTCTAAGAACATCTGGAGAGCCAAGTTTTCAGACCCATGCTCTAGAAAACTTCCAAAGAACAAACATTGAACTGTTTTTTACCTACCTCTTTTCCGTTGTTCTTGTTCAAAGGACATCTGTTATTTGGGAAATGGATGCCAAAAGATCCACCTATGCCCCTTGAAAACCTTCCCTTCCTCTTAATAGCAAGAGAAGCAGTACAGTACTGTATGTGGGGACATGCAGGTAGGTAGGAACACAAGAAATCAAAAGAGTGGATAAATATTTTTATTTGGGGAGTATTTTAAATGAAAAGTGAAGTCCTGAGGTAGAGATTAAAATGCGAATAGAAAAAGCAAGATTCACCTTCATAAAAATTGGACATTTATTATGCAGTAGAGCTCTAACTTTCGCTACGAAGATCTGAATAGTGAGATGTTACGTATTCCCATTGTTGCTATATGGAGTCAAAGCTTGGACATTGACTAAAGCATCTGAAAAGAAAATCGAAGGTTTTGAAATGTGGATCTAGAGACGATTGCTAAGGATATCATGGGGTGACCATGTGACTAATGTAGAAATCTTGCCCCGGGTGGATAAAGAACAAGAACTGTTTAAGACCATTAAACAAAGAAAGCTCCAATACCTTGGGGATTCCATGAGGAATGACATGAAATATAGAATACTCCAACTCACTATGCAAGGGAAGATCTCTGGGAAGAGAGGCTCTGAACGTAGTAGACGAACCTCATGGCTAAAGAACCTGAAAGACTAGTGTGGAATCTCCTCAGAAGAACTGTTCCGAGGAGTTAAGAACAAGAAGATTATTGCCATGATGATAGCCAATATTTGAACAGATACAGCACTTGAAGAAGAAAGGAGATGAAAATACCTCTGACAGTCCTTTGCATTGGGGGGCCCTTTTTAGATCCCTGTCAGTAGTATGAATGGAAGGAGTCTTTCTTTTCTTTGTATGGATAATCAGTCTATATGCATGCAATGTATTGGAATGATTTTTTTAAAACATATCAAGTGCTTAATATTTTTATATCCATAGTAGAGGGAGATATACAAGTTGAAATATCCTGAGGAAGACAGACAGATGTTAATATCTGGTACATCACTCTCCTGCCATATTCACAGTAAAACTCTGCATATCATTTTTGAAAATGTTTTGTTTCAAAAGGTTCAGATTTAAAGGAATTGGAATTATTTTTTCCTCTGTGAGAATTGTATGCAAAATTCAGAATAATGAGATGGATAAAACAAGTCTGGGCATTACAGAATGAGCGATCAATTCCTGTTTCTTCTTCTGAGGCTAGGCCAGACGTGAAATTGCCAAAATTAAGCCACCTTTTGATGAGTTCATTCTGCAGTTACTTTTTGTCTGACCTAGCGTGAGAAAGATTAGCCAGTACAAGGCGGCCATTCCCCGTGGTTCAAACATTCCTGCTGAAATTTTCAGACATTGAAATCCTTAGACATCAATGAAATCCTTATTTTTCCTCCATTATTAGCTTATCTAAGCACTTTCAGATTGTGGCAGACTACATTTTTCTAGCCATATTTTGATACTGATGAAATTATTTGCATATACAAATTTTAGGAAAACATTGTATAGCTTTCAGCAGCATGGGGCTTCTACTATTGTATGTTAGCATTTTGTTTTCAAAAATATAGTGGTCAGAGTACAGAGTATTGGTTTTGATTCATAGTGTTCAACTCAGATATTCACAATGGGGCTTGATCTCAGGTCAGTGTATGTAAGATTATATTCCAGCCTCCTTTGGTTATGGAGCTCATAACAGCAGAATCTTATTATTTATGCTTGCCTAAGAGAAATAGTTTTGGTGGCAAATTGTCACTCAAACATGGTACTGATTTCATTCCTAGGCCCAGATGCTCAATTGGGTGTGCAGCCAAGAACAAAATCAGCACATTGTTCATGAGTGGTAATTTACAGCCTTTGTTTGTTTGTATTTTTATACCACCTGATTTAGTGCAGGCTCTACATGATTTTCCTTATGCAAATAACATTATGTTGAAGGCACCATATTTGTCTAATCAAAGTCACTAGGGTTATGACTAACGTACTATTATATACCCTGTTAGAAAGCTTTCAGTGATTTGAGGTTTAAAAGATTAGTACCTGAAAGAAATGAACAGAAATCTATATGCTATGATGTAGAATATATTTTAAATATTAACATTATCAAAGACCTAGTAGGTTGTTATGTCCAACAGTTTTTTCAAGCAAGGTGAAATAAAACAAATTGCCTTTCTATATGTACATAAAAGATGACTATTAGTTTTCTATTTATTTTCCATAATGTTGTACGTATGTAGTGTAATTCCTCAGGCCCCCCATAGATAAGGTTCATTGAAAGAGAACATAAACTCTGGTCGACCAGATGTCTTTTGGGTTGTTTGCTGCAGCCAACTGTTTACAGCAGTGGTAGCGAACCATGGCACTCCAGCTGTTCTTGGACTTCCATTACCAGAAGCCCAAGTCAATACACCTGCTGATCAGGGCTTCTGGGAACTGAAGTCCAAGAACAGCTGGAGTGCCTTCACTACCGCAGATTTACAGGCTCTGGCCAAAATTTCTTCCTTGAGCCCCTCCACGTTCTTGAGGCTAGGTCAGAGTGGTTCTGTTCATCATCCTGGGCTGGACCCAATCTACGCTGGGATAATTCACATATTGAGTTTATACAGTTCTCCCCAAAATGCCCCTGGGCATACTTTTTTGCATTGGGGTAGGGCAATTTTTCCTCTGCTCTAGTTCCAGAAGAATATAATCTGGTGCTGTCTTTGGGGATCAATTACAGAGGAGGTCAGCAGATGTAGAATCCACTTTCCATAGAGCCTTTGTCTGTTCAGCCTCTTGTAGATCCTCTTTGTTGCTGACATCATCATTCTCCTTATTTAGCCTACCCTTTTCCCTCATCTGACTTCTTCCTCTCACTTGGAGATTTGAAAAGACCCAGAAATAGTCCCCCTCCCCATTTTTTCCTGAAGCTTTATTTTCTGAAAGTTTAAAAAAGTAAGAAAATAAATTATGGAATGTTTTATTTTAGCATGAGGAATAAAATATTTAAGACAAGGTGTGCATATATTCTCCAAATAATTTCTAAAAGCTATGAACAGTATTAGATGATTCTAATTTCTGTGCACTGAGGACAAGGAAGTCCTGGGTTACACAAGATGCATATTTTTTTTCCTTTAAGGGGCACTGATATTGCCACCAGAGAAGAAAAGGGTTTCAGTTTCGTTTTTGGTTGTGTTGTGGATAGGTCTGTTTGGTTTTGTCCTCCTGTTGTCCTCTTCACTAGGCCTCAAAGCACTGGAAGGAAGTACAGAGCAACAAAAAGGACATGAACATATATATACTTAATTTTAAAAAGTAAGAGTTTAAATTTATCTAATTTCAGAAAATTGAATCATATTTTAGCTACATTACCTTTTGTAAATAATAATTTAATTACTACTAATCTGGTTCTTTACTTCCCCCACCCCCAATCATAGCTTAGTGTTTTCTTGCAAGCTAGTGACTAAATTATTTTTCTTTCCTACTTCCTCAGTAAAATGGTGAGACCAACATCTAGCATATGGAGGCATTTTCATATTACAAGTTCTTCTGAAAAGTGGGATTTGCAAATACTGTCAAATGAAATATGCATTTCCAAATGCTACCCATGATGACAAAACACTTGTATGTAATATGTGTTTTCAATGTTCTCATTCAAGAGGTCCTCTTCCTGCTCCGTCTATAACAGGGTTTCCCAACATTTTCCCGCCAGGGACCAGTTCCCGCTATTGCACTCAGCTGTGGGGGCCAGAGGCATGGCAGCCCCCACTACTTACATTTTGGTAGCAGCGGCAGGAATTGCACCACCTCAACAGGTCCTTGCACAGCCTCCGCCGCTTCCCAGGGCAGTGGGAGGCTCCCTGGAGCAATTTTGCTCAGTTTTTGGATTGCCTCTCCGCCTTTCTGCTGTGCCCCGGCAGCCAAGCCTCAGCGGTTGGGAACTTCCTGCTTCCATGCTGGGAACTCAGGCACTGATGTAAGCTCTGCCTGGCACCAGAAGTCGCCAACTGCTGTGGCCTGGCCGCTAAAGTGCAACGGAAAAGTGGTGAAAAAAATCCCAAAATGGAGCAAAAATGCTCCAAAAAGCCTCCTGCTGCCCTGGGAAGCAGCAGAGGCCATGCAAAAAGCCACTGAAATGGTGCGATTCCTGCCACTGCTGCGGTAAGTGACATATTTTGACTTCCGATCATGGGGACGGGTCTAGAGGTGTCAGGGTTCCCACCGTGGGCTGGACTAATGAGATGCATAGACTGTAGGTTGGGAACCCCTGATCTAGAACATCAATAGCATCACAAAGCGTTGTCTCATTGGAAGCAACTTCAAATAAATAAATATTGAAAAAACTGCATCCAACAAATACCCAATATAGTACCTTCAATTGTAGACAAGATGACACCTCAAAATCAATCTCTTGCATGAGCAATATATTTTTCTGGAATCCATTTTCAATAACTGAAAATATATACAGTACAGTACTGGCAGGAAGCTTTGAACTTACTAAGACCATCATACCCTTTGCCTAGCAGACATTCTCTAGACAAGTCTCTTTTGGAGTCAGAATACGAACGTGTAATGGAATCTATACGAGGAAAAATCAATGAAGCACTGTGTCTTGCGTTACTCACAGATGATGGATGGACAGATATGAAAGGCGAAGGAATTATAAGTTTTGTGATGATAACACCTCAACCAGTTTTTAACAGGAGCATTGAAACAGGAACGAACAGACATACTGCAGAGTATATAAATTGTAAAATATGTGAAGTCCTTCAGACAATTGGGAGCGGTAAATTATTTGCTTTGCTAACTGACAATGCCAGCAACGTGAAGGTGGCATGGGACATCATAATGGATGAGTATCCACATATTAATACACTGGGATTTTATTTTTATTTTTTTATTTTATTTATAGTCATATTTATATATGCCGCCCACTCAGGCAGAACCCGACTCAGGGCGGCATTACAACAAGTTCTAAAAACACATAAAAACACTTTAAAAGCCCCATATCCCACCCACTTTAAAAAAAACCATATCCCACCCACCCATCCCACCCACTATAAAAAGAAGAAGAAGAGAGAGTTCTAATTCTTTATGTAAGCCAGCAGGCGGGGACCGTGTTCCCATTAGGGCCCCACACCTGCCCTGCCAGCCAGGTCTTCAATCCTTTCCTGAAGGGCAGCAATCCTCTTTGAAGTCTTAGATCTGTTGGCAGGAGGTTCCAGAGAGTCGGTGCGGACACGGAGAAGGCCCTCCTTCGGGTGCTGGTCAGATGTGCACCCCTAACTGATGGCACCATTAGAGAGCCCCTCCGGTCCACTCTGGTTGGATGGGCAGACACTCTTGGGACGATGCGGTCTCTAAGGTATCCTGGCCCACTGCCATATAGGGCTTTAAAGGTCAAAACCAGCACCTTGAATTGCACCCGGAGACAAACTGGTAACCAGTGCAGCTCCCGAAGTAGCGGTGAGGATGTGAATCTCATGGGCTAAACTTGCTTCTTAATGATATTATGAAACTGGACACACTTCAAATGAGCAAAAGAAGTTATAAAACATGTAAGGGGTACTCCTACTGTAGCTTGAGATTTAAAGAAGCAAGTAGGAAAAAATGCCAAAAATGAAATAGTGAAACTTTGTAGTAAAACTTGATGGGGTAGAGTGGTGATCTCCTTTGGAAGTTTACTAAAAAAGAAGAAGTTCTTCAAGGAAGAGTTGAAGATCTGAAAGTACCCGGGAGTATAAGAAACACTATTATTGATGAGGATGTTTTCTGGGTTCGTCTGTAGAATTCCCTGAAGAGTCTAAAGCCAATTTCTGCAGCAATTACTGCATCTGAATCAGACAGTGCACTTCTATCAGAAATTCCTTATCAAATGGCCAAGATAAAAATAACTGTTTTTGAGAATCTCAGTGTATCGCCACTTACAGCTATAGAAGAAAGTAAAGTGAAAGATTTTATTTTTTAAAGGAAATAAATTTGTTGCCATCCGATTCACGCTGCTGTGGAAGGTGGAAATGTGATGATAGCACTGCTACTGACTGCATTTGACTGGATTACAAAACAAGCTTCACACTTAGGGCTTGATGTTGGGAAGGTACTTTTTAAATGTTGCAGAAATGGAACGTCTTCAGGGATTTGGTCCAGGAATGCAGTCTGGGATTCTGCAAAACATATCCTTCCTGCAACATGGTGGCAAAGGTCTTTGAACAACACAGCCTCTGACTCCTCTTGCTTCTCGCCTCCTTCAGATTCCTACATCTTCTGTAACATGTGAAAGGGTAGAGAAGCTTTTTTTCAATCTGGATAAACCTTCAGTTTTTAGAAGTCCACGATAACTGTGTTGATGACAAGCAACAAAGCAGCTGCAGAAACAGAGACTGAAACTGATCCTGATAGTGATAGCTCGGGAAACAGGTCTGATTAAATTTCATGCTTATTCATTGAATCTTAGTCCCTTCCACACACCCTCAGTTCTTTTTATGGGAATGGGTGATTCATGTCTGTTTGATACTATGGAGAAGAAATATTAAAACAAAAATTTGTTACTAATATTGATAGTGTCTTTCACAGGCACAGAGTATGCTTGAGGCAATGGTAGGTGAGTATGCTTGAGGCAATGGTAGGTGCATGTTTTCTACAATGGTAACTTGGCAAGAATGGGGAGGGAGGAAATGCAGCTATCAGAGTGCAATGGGATTTAAACATTGCATGAAAGGTGGCCTTGGCATTCAAGAAACAGAATTTGTGATTAATGTATGCAGAGGACTAGAATGAAATGGTAGTCTTGAGACATAGACGTATCCTAAAAGAAGTGATTTTATGTCTGTACCATTGGCAAATACAGTCTCTTCTGAAAGTAGACCCACCATAATGACATTTTGCATTTTATGACCATCCTGAATAGTACTTCTTTTCTGTTACTGCCTTCTTTGTCCTCCAGGAACCTCTGTCCTCCACCATCTTCCTCAACCCTCCCATCTCTGTGCCCATTGCAATACCATCTAGCCATCTCATTTTCTGCCACCCCCTTCTTCTTTTGCCCTCCACCTTTCCCAGCATCAAGGCTTTCTCAAGTGAATCTCTCTTCTCATTTGATGTCCAAAGTACTTTAGTTTCATCTTTACTATTTGACCTTCTAAGGAGCAGTCAGGGTTGATTTCTTCTAAGATTGACCTATTTGTTCTCCTCTCTGTCCAGGGGACTCACAAAACTCCTCCAACACCACATTTCAAAGGCGTCTATTCTTCTGCACTCAGCTTTCCTAACAGTCCAGCTCTCACAACCATATATTACTACCAGGAATACCTTGGTTTAACTATGTGAATTTTTGTTTGCAAGGTGATATCTCTACTTTTAACTATGTTCCCCATATTTCTCCTAATTATCTTCCTCATAACCTTCAGCGGAGTGCTTTCCCCCTTTCAGCCCACTTTGAAGCATAACCTTTCATGGAGCAAATATAAGAGTGTCCGTTGCTTATTGTTGAGTACCTATATTCTGCAATTATTAAGAGATACATTTCTTCACAGATTCTGGACTTTGCCCTTATGATAGCAACATAACCATTAAGGGTGAGCTGTGCTTATAATTAAATCCAAATCATACCTTTTTCTCTAAATGGTATGCATTTGCAAATGATACACATTCTGTATTCCTGCAAAAATAGCTGTAAAAACCATCTGCACTGTTTCCTAAAATAAAACTGCTGTTGTAAATCCTGAATATAATGTTATATACAGTAGTAGAATTTTAGATCCTGGATGTTGAGACTCCCAAGTTGAAAACAAAACCCACCTTTTTGGATCCCTTGAAGTTAAGAGGGGGGAAATGTGTGTTGTAGATTAAAAATATAATTGAATTGCTAGGCTGGCAGGTACTCAATTAAATGTTGAATGATTACATCCTGGGTAAATAGTAGTGCCTCTATCCTGAATATACCCTATTCAGATAATGGTATGCTGAGTGCTGTAGGCTTATTGCTATACTAACTGGGAAACAGGGGGCAATCACATCAGTTTTTCTCTGTGATTGGTGCCTTAAAGTTTAATCTTCAGGTTACAGTTCCAAAGTTTTGTCTAGTGAGTCTGTTGTTTTGTATGGTGCTAATAATTGTTTGGTTTAGTGGGGATAATAAATGCAGCTTCTGTTTTGGACTAACCATTACACCTTACAGTGCTAGAAACTAGGAAACATATGAAGGAAAGGTTTAGTGTACTAGATACATAAAATAAAGGAAAAGCCCAATTGGAGCATTAGCTCATCCCAGTAGTAATGCATTTAGTTTCTGGATACTGGAGATTTAAAGTAACAGATACATCTAAAGTAAAGAATAGTTAGGATATTTTTTGCAGGAGACCTTTGTTGTTAGCTTTATGCCAGTTTTCACTTGTATATCCAAGAAAAACACACAGTTGCCTTGGAAACAACAGCCAACCATATTTACCAGTTACGGAGAACAAGGCTTGACTCCCTCTACTTGCTACAACACAGCAAACCTAGTTTGCTTTCTTCATTTATTGCGGCTGTTAGGTTTGTGATAGTTTTATACTTTGGTGAAGTATGCTAGAGGGAAGTGAATCCAACAATCAGTCATTATGTATATACTTCAAAATTAGTTTGTGTGTGTGTTTTAACTTCTTTGAGAATTTACTTCATTTATGGCCTTGAATTATAACAGAGATGACTCAATATATTTTGTACCTGGACAGAGTTAGTGGTGCCCTTTCTGGTCAAGGAAAATTGATACCCAAGGCCAAACAATTAATTTTGTCACCTGAGGCAGACATTCCCACAACATTGCTCCCTCTCTTGGGCTATAAACTAGTTATATATTTCTAGTTACTTGCTGCTCTTTCATAACACATTAAATCAACTTCTTGATGTGGCAGTTTTACTTTGCCTCTTGGCAAGGTGAGTTCTGATTAGTATGATAATACTAGCTGATTACCCGGCCTTGCTCAGTTTTTTTCTTATTTAAAGAAAGTATAGTTCTGCTGGCATGTCCTGCCTTGTAGTTCCGCTCACTTCATCACTGCCTCTGCCATCATTGCCTGCACTGTTGTCACTGGCTGCATTATCATTCTGCTGCCTGACATAACTAAGTTTACGGGCTGGAGATGCTGCTGCTGAAGAAAGCTGTGGCCACTAATTGCGGCCACAGCTTTATTTAGCGATGGCATTTCCCGGCGCAGACTTAAAACCGTTGTCAAGCCGTGTCCTCCTGCCTTCAGCGGAAAGAGGCCACGGCTTCACAGAAATTTAAGTTTACGGGCTGGAAACACCGCCGGGTGAAAAATTTAAACTGCTGTCAAGCTGTGTCCTCCTCCCTTCATTCCTTACTTGTAAACGTTGTCCTCTGTGGTCTTTGGCACTTTTATGTTCTACTGGCAAGAAAGCCTGGAAACGTTCCTGTCAGTAAGTTCTCCTCGAGGAAAAGCGCGGCTGCGTTGGCTGCGTTGGGATTGATTAGGGGAAAAGGAGGCTGTGCTGTGCGTACGCAGTACTGCTGTTTCGTTGCTTTTTCTTCTGTTGGTGGGGGTGTCCCCTTTGCATCCCACTTTGGGGGGCATAAACTCCCAAATGGTTTTTGTGACCCCCACAGTGCTGATCTCGCAAGCCCAAGGTATGTATGTGGTATGTGCCAAATTTCAGCGACATTGGTCCAGAGGTGTGGATTCCTTTAGAGCACATACTAACCCATACCTCTGTTTTATAGATATAGAGATGGTATTATTACAGTACCAAAGTAAAGAGATTGTCTCTTTGAATACATATATCTACTGTGGAGATTCTTGTTAGCTTTCCTTCTGGTCCATGGACAAATAAGTGTAAAGAATGCATGTATTTAGGGTAGATGGATGAATGAAAGCATGTGCAGAGTGTTGGGTATGAATGGACATAAAGTAGCCTTGGTAAAAATATTGCAGGCAAAGACAGGGAAGATTACCAGCAGTGGGTAGAAACAGAATGTTGAGAAGAGCTAATTTGCATAATGGACTATGATTGGTTGAGAGTGAATTATTGATGGAAAAGGTTCTGGAGAACCCTAAGAAGAATTAAGAAGAGAAGAAAATGGCGTTGTTTTTTTTTTAAAAAAAATAGTTGTTGAGATAGAATCATCTAGCTGATGAGGGGTAAGTAGGCTACCCCGGAGTGGTAAGGGAAGTTTATTATTTTGGCCTCTGGAGTGCGTAAAGTTCTGATCTGTTGCCTGAAGTGTTTTATTAGTATGTAATGTAGCTGCCTTTTGTCTCCCTCCCACAAACACACACTTTTTGAGAGCTGACTATTGATGTTTGTAAATACCTCAGTGTTGTTAAACAACCCTTTTTAAAATTTCAAGCCCTTGTGTTTCCTCACACCTGTAAAGGGAGTTTGTGTCAAGAATAGGCCGAAACACTGGTTATTAGCTAACCCTAATGACTCAAAGGACTGTGGATCCAGGGTACTGTGTTGTCCTGGTTTTCCTCTTTTCTGGAGGTTTGTACCCAGTCGGTGTGGTTGGAGAGTGAGAGGTCCAGCCCTAGGCTTCTCAAGTATGGGGTGCCTCAGGGTTCAGTGCTCTCTCCTCTCCTATTTAACTTCTACATGAAGCCACTGGGTGAGATCATTCGTTCCCACGGGGTGTGGTACCATCAGTACACGGATGACACTCAGTTGTACATCTCAGCCCGTGGGGACCCTAGTAATGCCGTTGACGTCCTATCTGGTTGCCTGGAGGCCGTTGGGGTCTGGATGGGGGCCAATGGGCTTCGGCTGAATCCCAGCAAGACAGAGTGGCTATGGATAAGGGGCCCCATGCTATCCAGGGAGCTACCATCTTTGGTACTGGATGGGGCTGTTTTGCCCCAGACAGACCCGGTGCGCAACTTGGGGGTCCTTCTGGACTCGCGGCTGCTGGTAGAAGAACAGGTAGCGGCTGTGGCCAGGGGGGCTTTTGCCCAACTTCGGGTAATTCGCCAGTTGCGCATGCTCCTGGACCAGGACTCCTTGCTTATAGTCACTCACGCTCTGATCACTTCCCGACTAGATTACTGTAATGCGCTCTACATGGGACTGCCCTTGACGACCATTCGGAGGCTGCAGCTGGTCCAGAATGCGGCAGTCCAGGTGGTGATGGGGTGCAGACGATATGCCCGCGCCTCACCACTACTTCGGGAGCTGCACTGGTTACCAGTTTGTCTCTGGGTGCAATTCAAGGTGCTGGTTTTGACCTTTAAAGCCCTATATGGCAGTGGGCCAGGATACCTTAGAGACCGCATCGTCCCAAGAGTGTCTGCCCGTCCAACCAGAGCAGACCGGAGGGGCTCACTAATAGTGCCATCAACTAGGGGTGCATATCTATCCAGCACCCGAAGAAGGGCCTTCTCCGTGTCTGCACCAACCCTCTGGAACCTCCTGCCAACAGATCTAAGACTTCAAAGAGAATTGCTGCCCTTCAGGAAAGGATTGAAAACCTGGCTGGCAGGGCAGGTGTGGGGCCCGAATGGGAACACGGTCCCCGCCTGCTGGCTCATGTAACAATTGAGAACTCTCTCTTCTTCTTCTTTTTTATAGGGGGTGGGATGGGTGGGTGGGATATGGGTCTTTTTAAAGTGGGTGGGATATGGGCTTTTAAAGTGTTTTTATGTGTTTTAGAAATTGTTGTAATGCCGCCCTGAGTCGGGTTCTACCTGAGTGGGCGGCACATATAAATATGACTTTAAAATAAAAAAATAAAATAAAACCCTAGGAAGAGGGCAGGCTGTAATTTGTCAAAGGCAGACTGTGTTTGAGCTATTGAAGATCCCAGGGCTAGTCTGGTGTTAAGACAAATCCGGACCAGACTTCGCAATTTAAAGCGTCCTGGCCTGGTACAGTCTCAGACCAAGATTTTCTTAGGAAAATAGTCATTACAATAAGTTGCAGAAAAATATGTCAAAGAAGAGAAATGACAATATTGGCTTACTTTGTATTCTGTGCATCAAGTTGGATGCTCTTTCAATGTATGTGATTCCACCAGTGAGTTTTCACGACCATATGGGATTAAAACCCAGATCTTCTGAGTCTTGAGTCTGTTGCTCTATTAACTACTGGGCATCTCATTAGATTACTGGCAGCTTTCAACTGTAATGGAAACCCAGTAGAGAGACCACTTCTATTTTAACAGTTTTGTCAAGCTTACACTACTTATTTCTGAGTTTCTAACAACAAACTGCATTTAAATGCGAAGGGAGCCATAGGTAGAGCTTGTTGATATGCATTTATCAAAGTGCTGCTGTTTGCTGTTATAAAGTAAACTACTTCTTTAGAAGATTGAAAAATGAAAAGCTATTTTAACAATACAATACTGGTAACCCTTAGGCAGTTATTGTTTGGAATGCTTGCAAAGCTACCATTAGAGAAACATTTCCGTTACAGAATTTCTTCCCAAGAAGAAAACAAAACTTAGAGACAAACTTGTTGAAAACAAGTCTGCCTTTTCCATGGTTCCACCAACTTACATGTCATGAAAGGTCAACACCAGGTATATAATGGATTAGGGAAAACGTGTACTTGGATTTTCAGAGATATTATTATTTGGGGCTTAAATGTAACATTACTTTTAATAAAACATTGTGCCTTACCATCTCTTGCTTCAGGACAGTTTTTAAAGTTACACAGAAAGATTTTTCAGCATTCCAGAGTAACTTTTATGGAAGTGGGGAACTGCAATAGAAACAGAAGATAAGCTCTTCCAAATTCTGATGAGAGAAATCATTCCATCCACAAATGTAGCATGTTGGATCATGTCCATAACTGTTTCTAGATAAAAGTATGGCCTGGCTTTCTGGTTTTAATATACAGTAAAACCCCAACTTACATATCCCTCGAGTTACATACAATTCGACTTGCATAATGATTTTGTGCTAAAACCATGTCCCGATTTACACAATTTATTATGGGTTTGCTTTGAGTTACATAAAGATTCTTTTTCCTATGGGTTTGCTTTGAGTTGCCTATGGAACTGACTTTTTTCATAAGTAGGGATTTTACTGTACCACCAGGTTTGGCTAACCACAAAGAAAACTAATAGTAAAATATAACAATATTACAAAATAGTAACAATTGACGTAATTGAAGACATTTTTTTTTTCAAATCAATTTTATTGGAAATTTTAAACTGAAGGATAACTTTATAGAGTTACTTGTTTGACAGTAAAGAACCAAAGATGCAAAATGGATAGTTCATTAAAAATAGTCAATATTAATGTTTTGATTTAAACAGTATACTGAAGAAGTTAATCCTCCTGGAAAAACATTTCCTTATTACAATTATACAGTAGCCAGTTTCTTCATAATTACATCTGCCAGCATAATTTAGTCAGCATAAATCTCATTAGCATGTTGCCACTTGTTAAGAAGCCCGTGTTAGCATTTGTTGTACACCAAATCATGTAGGGTACATTCCTACACTGACTTCCTAATATTCTGGAATTCACTATTGATGTTTACCCAGATGGGTTACATATAGTAGCATTCCAACCCTTATGTTCCTCTCTTAGCCTGATTTGTGCAGATTCTTGTATAGGCTTAGTAATAGTTGTAACATTATTAATCTTATGTACTAATTTGACTACTTTTTAACTCTGAGCAGAAACATTCCTTTTTAAAATACAGTGGTACCTCATACAACAATTTCAATCCGTTCCACGGGGCTCGTTGTTCTATGAAACAATTGCTATACGATTACATGCATCGTATAGCGATTTCCCCTATGGGATGCATCGTACAACGATTTTTTTTTGCTAAGTGGTTTTTCCCATTGAAAAATTGTTATAATTGTTTCCATAGGGAAAATTGTTATGCGGGACACCATTTCCCCCCAAAAACCTAATTGTTATGTGATTTCTTTGCTATACGGGGCAATTGTTGTATGAAGTTCCACTGTATATCTTAAGTACCCTTATTTTAACTTCTGTTCCTTTTGCTGTTCTGTTCCTTTTGCTATATAGTTTTGGACTGTAATAAAGTTTTATTGCTAGATTGATTCTTGTATGGCAGGGGTTCTCAACCTATGGCCTGGGGGCCGGAAGCAGCTCGTGACACCATTTCATGTGGCCCCACTACCACCTCCGCCACACCCAAAAGTGCCATGTGTGGCAAGCAGGGCAAAATGGCTGTCCAGCCCCTGAAGCTATCTGAGGGAGCATGACCCGGCCCTCGGCTTGAAAAGGTTGAGAACCCTGATTGTATGGGATACTATTTGCTGCATATGGTCCACCCAGACATAAGCAATCCCTTGCTTAGTACTGCAAGTGAAAAAAAAGGAAGTGCGGCAGCTAGGTTTCAGTATCCGGCTACTGTTACAATCTCTTTTATGTAGGATTTCTTGCAATGCTGCAACTTTAATCTTTGTCTCTTCTGCTTTTAGGATTATTTAGTTGTTTGAAGCAAACAGCCAGTATTCCCACAAAACATGGATGAACTACAGGATGTTCAGTTGACAGAGATCAAACCCCTTCTGAATGATAAGGTATATTTCTCTGGCCATCTTTGAGCATTCACAAGACTTTTGCATTGTTTCTTATGTATGTGTAACTCCTGTAGTATTCCACAATTCTGAATAGATGCACTTGGCACTCTGACACATTGTCATGGCAACTTCCACAATTGGAGCTCCCATGTGAGTTACTCTTGAACAGGATACTGGCCAAAGACACTTCTATTATCTTAAAGACTTAACAGAAGTGTGCTGTAAACGTATATTACAATTAATTATTTTCCCTATTTTTCATCCATTGCAACACGCAAGAGTTAGGTAGTGGGATGGACCTGAATTTCAGCGATAACATTTTTGCTTTAATTTTGAAGACGCTGCTGTGGTTTTAAGGTCAGATTTGTTGTCCTCTTGCAAATATGCATGCATGGGTGTTTATAATTTTATCAGTGGTGGGAGTCAGCAGGTTCGCCCCAGTTCACCAGAACCAGTAGCAGAAATTCTGGCTGGCCCCGGCCATCCAAGTTCTGAAATAATGCAGGGTTTTCCCCTTGGTTACACCCACCATACCACGCCCACAGAATAGATAGTAAAAAAAAAAAAAGAATCCCACCACTGATTGTAGTTATACATTTGTCTAAAGTAAGAAGACTACTGATTCAACCTACATATGCAAAATCTTGGTTTCTCCTTTTTATCTTTATAATGTATTTTAAGGTAAAGGTAAAGGTTTCCCTTGCTCAAAAGTCAGTCGTATTTTAAGCACCTATAAATCCTCAACGTTTTTCTTGTATAACTAACTGAAAGATGCCTAGAGATTAAAGGTGTGGGTTTTTACATGCAAAACCTTTCCCCATGTGTGACCACTCCAACCAAGTCATGAAATAGGGTCAGAAAAATGTTAAACCCCTAACTGTATTTGATATGAGTATTTGCATACATGTTTGCAGATGTTGATTTTATTCAGAGATGATGATAGAGACTATTATAACTTGTTTGTGTGTTTATTTATTTTATTTGTTATTTTTATATCCTGCCTTTTAATAAAGTCAAGGTTATGTGTATGACTCCACTATTATCATTACTCCTAAAAATATTAATAACACCAGTTTATTATTAACTATCATTACATATTTTAATATTGGATAACATTTATGAAAAATCATAGCAATCCTGCAAGGTAAGTCAGACTAAGAGAGTATGATAGGCTTATGGCCACTCAGAGAGCTTCATGTCTGAAAGAGGTTTGAACTTACATTTCTAAGTTTCTTAGTCAAACTACTTGGATTAGAAAATTTTCATTTTTAAGGTGCTGCAATATTTTCGTAGAGAGGGTGCTATAAAACACTAACATGACTAGTTATGTTGGACATTATTGTGCATTTATGGGGCCTATAAATTAGGAACATGAATAATTGCTGTATTAGTTCTTTTCTTTCTTTCTTTGCAGCACGTTTTTACAAGTTGGATGAGCTAGTTTCTGGCTTCAGCAGCTGGGGAGGTTTTTATACATTTCTGTTCAGTTATGTTTTTTCTAATTTTTAGTATTGTTTGTTATATGAAAATTCAGTTTATACAATAGTTTTTCTTCAGGAGATATGCAGCAGCATGGTTTTCAAGTATATAAGCAATGGTAATTAAAATGAGCAAAGCACATTTCGAATACTTGATAGTCAAAAAGTAGAGGTCCAGGATCTGTTCTCAATTATCCCAAAGTTCAGGACACACAATAATAGGCTCAATTTACAGGAAGCCAGATTATGGTTGAATATCAGAAAAAAACTTATTTTACTATTAGAACAATATGACAGTGGAACCAATTACCTCAGGAGGTGACGAGTACTCCAGCACTGGAGGCATTTAGATATACTGTGGTACCTCGCTTAAAGAGCACAATGCGTTCCACAGGATTGCTCTTTAAGCGAGTTTGCTCTTTAAGCGAAACACCATTGTAAGTGACCGATTGTGACTTCTGGTGGTGGTGGGGCATTGCGAACCCCAATTTAGTTGTTAAGCAAGTTTTTGGTTGGTTTTAGTTGTTAAGCGTGGCGACCATTCAGAGAAAATTCTGCTCTTTAAGCGAGTTAGTCTCTAAGCGAGGTGCTCTTTGTGCAAGGTTTTACTGTATTTTAATTTGGATTCTTGCATTGACAAAGGGGTTGGACTTAATGGCCTGATAGCCTCCTCAAACTTCTTTATTCTGTGATATTATTAAACTGTTATGGAATCTGGGCTGTTCACTCCCTCCTATTTTTATTTTGACAGAATTCAGCTGGGAACTTCCAAGATGTTGACTGTCAGGTAAGGAAATAAAAACAGAATATGTATACATTTTAGATCTTTTATTAAAAATTGACGTTGGATCGACACTTTAAGCCTCCTGGAATATAGAAAGGGAGCTAAAAAGAAGCCTATGCTATTGATTTTCATATATTTATGGGTAGTTTTCTTTATGTCGAAAAACATACACTTGTCTTCCTGCTTGCAAATTGGAAGTGCTAAGAGCTGAAGCTAATTTCCTATGAGTATATCAACACCTAAGAACATAAGAACAGCCTTGCTGCAACAGGCCACAGCCCATACAGTCCAGCATTCTATCTCACAAAGTGGCTCACCGTTTGCTTCAGGGTATTCCCAAGGAGATGCCTTCACCTGCTTAGGATTCCCTGGAAATGGCATTGAGAGATATCCTGCCTATCTCTCCAACCCGGAGGTTGTCCTTAAGTATCCATAATTATAGCCATTGATACCCTTGTCCTCCATGAACTTGTCTAATAATCCTTTCTTAAAGCTGTCAAGACTGACAGCTGTCACCACTTCTTCTGGCAGGGAGTTCCATAGACCAGTGATCCTCTGGGTGAAAAAGTACTTTCTCTTATTTGTTTGAGAACTAGTACCCAAAAGTTTCATGGAGTGCCCCCTAGTTCTAGTGTTATGCGGTAGGGAAAACAGTTTTTCCTTATCGACTTTGTCCACACCGTGCATGATTTTATACCTGAAATTGTAGTGTCTGTCAAACTCTTTAGGGAAGAATCTAGCTTCTGAGTCATGGAAAAACACTTTTATCAAATACTTATGTTATGAGAAATGGATGCTTTTTCAGTTCATGGTGTCACATAATACTCTCAAAATACTCTGAAAGTTTTTGTAGCTGTCAGCGCCATTTCAGATCCCATTGTGTTATGTTTATGTTTATTTGATTTATATGCCACCCTCCTCAGCAAATGCCGACTCAGGGCGACTCACAACTCATCAAAACAAAGATATAGCAAAAACAAAATACAATAGCAAATGCAATAGCAAAAAAACAAAATACAAGATACAAAAAAGTCCAATAACATCTCACTAGGCCCCAAACAAGTCCGAAAGTGGAAGGTGGCAGCGACGAAAGATCGCCCAGCAGGGAAGACCAGAGGCAGCGACGCAAGTCCTGCCACCTTGACGGTCTTTTAACCCCTGGCTGGGGGTGGGGCCCGGGGCGCCGGTGAAGGTGGTGAGTCCCGGCGTCCTTCCATCGCTGCGGGGGGTCCTCTCCACCCCATAGGGAAGACTGGAGTTAGCAACGCATACATGATAACTATGGTGATGCAAAAATAATGGGTTTTATTGTAATTGGGGAGAGGGGCTCAACATACAACAAAGCAATAGGAATAGATCCCTTCACTTTCCTGAGTTCAGGTTCATCTTTAATGAGTCCATCAGTTATTTTCATTGCTTCAGCCTCTACTACTCTGGAATTAACTGGGTCAATCCATGATGTCCATCCCCAACATCACCCTCAACAAGGAGGGTTTATATCAGAGGTTCGCAACCTATGGCCCATGGGCTGTCCCTGGGCTGCGGCACCATTTCATGTGGCCTGAACCCCTGTTTTATATGCTTGCATCAAGGGTAACGGTGACAGTCTCAGGCTTAGTTGGAGAACTGGTCCTCCGCTATCCAGGTTGTCTGCTCTTGTTGTCTCTGCCTTTTCCAGTGCTGTGCTTGAATGGTGGTTAGTTCTTCTGGGTTTTCTCACTGGTAACACCTCTGTTCTGATCTTTCCCTTTCTCCCCAATAGCTGGATTTTGGAAGAGGTTTGACATTTGTAATGTCTTTTTGTCTCTTCCAGACAAATTCTTAACTGCATGAGAAGTCCTCTTCAGGGATCTTCTTTATAAATATGTTCCTAGTCGCCTAATTCAGTGTTTTCCAACCTTTGGTTTTTGGACTTCAATTCCCAGAAGCTTAAGTCAGTTCCCCAAAGCACTGATCAGCCAATGTATTGAGTTAGGCTTCTGGGAATTGAAGTCCACCAGTATTCAATGGAACATAGTTTGGGAAACATCTCAGTGTGATCCCTTTCCTGAAGTTCTTCTAATGCCTAGTCTTCTTCCCCTTCCACCTCTTCTACTGCCACGCCTGGGAGCAGATTTGCCATTCAGAATCTTTGTTCTTCTTTCTTTCTTGCTCTCCCAATCTCTTCTCCCCTTCCTGCTTACATAGCCTCCTTTATATCCTCCATTCCCAAGGCCTAGAAACTCCCTCCTCCTCCACGGATCCGGCAATAGCAGTTCGACTTATATATTGCCCAGTAAAGTAAAGGTAAAGGTAAAGGTTTCCCTTGCTCGAAAGCCAGTCGTATCCGACTCTAGGGTGCAGTGCTCATCTCTGTTTCTAAGCCGAAGAGCCAGCGCTGTCTGCTTCTGCAGACGTTTCCGTGATCATGTGGCAGGCATGACTAGACACCGGAGCGCATGGAACGCTGTTACCTTCCCACCGAAGTGGTCCCTATTTATCTACTTGCAATTTCTTGCTTTCGAACTGCTAGGATAGCAGGAGCTGGGATGAAGACGGGAGCTCATTTCCGTCCTGCAGTACTCGGGAATCGAACTGCTGACCTTCCGCTTCCCAGTCAGCGTCTTAGCGACTTGAGCCACTGCAGTCCCTTCATATTGCCCAGTGGTGGGCATAAAAAAAATCCTACCACACTGTGGGTGTGGCCATGTGACTGGGTGGGCGTGGCCTGTTGACCATGTGACTGCTCTTCACTATAGAGCTATGAAAATAGAAGCCTCTTCTATTTTCATCACTCTATAGTGAACTTCTGAAGCCATTTCCCCCTTGTCCAAGGCTTTTCCAGAGCTCCGTTTCACCCCAAAGTGGCTCCCCAGCCACTCAAGGGGAAAGGGAGACAGCCTCCTCACATATGCTATCTTGTTTTTGTCGCATTTGCTGCAGAAATGGAAAATGCCACTTTGTTTGTGGGTTATACTGATATTTACAGTCCACACTGCCTAAAGTTAGATCTGGATGTGAATGGTAGGAAGCTTCCTTTACTTAATAATAATAATAATAAATTATTCACATATCTCTCTCTCTCTCTCTCTCTCTCTCTCTCTCTCTCTCTCTCTCACACACACACACACACACACACACACACACACACACACACACACACACACACACACACAAAGTCATCCCAGCATAACCCAAAACATAGAGAGACTGAAAATGCATGGTATGGTTTAAGAGCACAGGAAGACTGCTAGGTAGATACATTGCATGTAAGATGCAAGGTAAAATTGTGATTTGAAGTGAGCACAGACCAGGTGATGTTTGCCATGTCAGTAGTGCAGAGGGGATGAAGACTGAGGTTGTGTCCATAGCAACTGCTGAACAGGATGTTCCATGCTGTAACTGAATTCATTTTATCTGTTTTTAACATTGAGCTGTGGAGCTGCCTTTGTGTGTTGATAAAGCTTCTTTTGTCATCTTCACAACCCTTGTAAGATGCATATGACATCTTCTGAGGACTGCCTACTTCATCTTTGCATATACAGGTGAAACTCAGAAAATTAGAATATCGTGCAAATGTTGTTTCATTTCACTTAAAAGGTGAAACAAATATATGAGATAGACTCACTACATGCAAAGCGAAATATGTCATGCCTTAATTCATTATGTCATGCCTTTTGACTCTGCATGTGCTCTTAAGCAGAGCTGCTGCTGAGGAGAGCCAAACAAAGGAAGTGAGCACTGGTAAGTTTTGCAGTTGGAGTAGAGCTGCTTTAGAGGCCTCCACTAATTTAAATTGATAATTTAAACTGCTGAGAGCCACCTCTGTTCAAACAGAGGAAGCAGTTTGAAGCTTCCAGAAGCAGGGGGGCAGAGCCACACCAGGCCCTTCCCTGAACTGTGACTCATAGGGGCGGAGCCACACTAGCCTTTAAAAGCTCTGAGCTCTTTCAGGGTCAGCCCTTTTGACTCTGCATGTGCTCTTAAGCAGAGCTGCTGCTGAGGAGAGCCAAACAAAGGAAGTGAGCACTGGTAAGTTTTGCAGTTGGAGTAGAGCTGCTTTAGAGGCCCGCGCGCCATTAGGCGCACGAGATTGCAAACTGGTAACAAAGGAAGAATATAGTCTTACTAGGTAGAAAGGTAGTAAACGTGTACATTTTTGAGGCCAAGAATACTGCACTTGTAAAAATGGATTCTGAGGGAACAGCTGTAGTTACCTGCAATTCTTGTGCCATGTTTGTGTTCTTGCCAAAGCATATGGAGAACTACACTTGCAGCAAGTGCAAGCTGGTTGCACTACTAGAAGAGAAGGTCCAGCAGCTAGAGGCCCGCATATCTAACCACCAACAAATTAAGGAGCTTGAGCTGTTCTTGGACAGAGCGGAGCAGACTATGCTGGACAAAGAAGAGACAGGGCACAGTTCTGAGGGAGAAGGCCCTTCACTAACTCAGGAGGGAGATGATTGGAGGAATGTGACTCAAAGGAGGAGAAGAGTAGGGGATCACTCTGAGAGTCTGAAATTACAGAATAAATTTGAGGCTCTTTCCCTCATCACACCTGATGAGGAACACACAGAGGAACAACTGGTTCCACCTGATGATCTCTCCTTCATCACACTCGATGAGATCCAGGAAGATAAACAACAGGAACAAACTGAGGTTCTCTCCCTTAATATGGTTGATGAGGTGCATGTAGATGAACAGATTGCAGGAGAGAGGCTCCTTGTACTAAGCGATTCAATAATTAGAAATACAGAGGATTGGATTTGTGATGCACATGATAACCGTATGGTGACTTGCCTGCCAGGTGCAAAAGTTGCAGACATCACAAGAAATCTAGATAGATTGTTAGAGAGAACTGGGAACGAGCCAGTTGTCATGGTACACATTGGTACCAATGATGTTGGGAAGGCCAAGCGGTCTGTCCTGGAAGCCAAATTTAGGTTGTTAGGAAGAAGATTGAAGTCCCGGACTTCCAAGGTAGCATTTTCAGAAGTGCTGCTTATCCCTCGCGCAGGACCTACCAGGCAGGCAGAGCTCAGAAGCCTCAATGCGTGGATGAGGTGGTGGTGTCGAGAGGAGGGCTTCAGATTTGTCAGGAACTGGAGAACATTTTGGGACAAGCCAAATCTGTTCAGGAGGGATGGGTTGCATTTAAACCATGATGGGACCAGATTGCTGGCACTCAACATCAAAAAGGCTGCAGAGCAGCTTTTAAACTGATAACTGGGGGAAAGCCGACAGGAGCTGGGCAGCATCCGGTTCGGGAAAGTGTGTACTTGAGTAGTGAGGAGGATGCAAAAATTACTGAGCAGAGCAAGGAGCTAGTCACCAGCACTCTAGCAGAAGGATGCAAGAGGCAGTCTAACAATGCAACTGGACTCAAAAGACTGTATCAGGAAAGCATATATAAATGCTTGTATACAAATGCCAGAAGCCTCCGGAACAAAATAGGGGAGCTGGAATACTTAGCAATAGATAAGAATATTGATATTATTGGTATCACTGAAACCTGGTGGACGGATGATAACCAATGGAATACAGTTATCCCAGGCTACAAACTGTACAGGACGGATAGGAAGGGGCAAACAGGAGGTGGTGTAGCCTTCTATGTCAAAGAAGTGATAAAATCGTATAAATTGGAATATCTAGGTGATTTAGAGTCACCATTAGAAGCTCTGTGGGTAAGAGTACCAGGCCACAAGGATGGTCTAACAGTAGGCATATACTATCGGCCTCCGACCCAAACTCTTGAGGGAGACTGGCAGTTGGAGAATGTTGTAAAGGAGGCATCCAAGAAGGGAAGCCTGGTTATAATGGGGGACTTCAATTACCCTCACATAGACTAGGTGAACTGTTGTTCAGCACATGATAAAGAGATAAAGTTCCTAGATATGCTAAATGATTGTTCCCTGGGACAGATGTTTGAAGACCCAACTAGAGGTACAAGAATCCTTGACTTGATCCTGAGTAATACTCAGGATCTGGTGCAAGATGTTAACGTGACTGATCCAATAGGGAACAGTGACCACAACTCAATTATGTTTAACTTGATCATAGATCGCAAGTCACTGATAAAATCAAACACAGAGACCTTCAATTTTCAAAAAGGAAATTTTCCAAAGATGAGGAAACTAGTAAAAAAGAAACTGAAAGGGAAAATTGAGAGAGTCCAAACACTCCAAGAGGCATGGAGGTTGTTTACAAAAACAATAACAGAGGCCCAATTCGAATGCATACCCAAAAGGAAAAAGGGCACTGCCAGTTCCAAGAGGACTCCGATGTGGCTTACAGGAGCTGTTTGGGAAGTGATCAAGAGCAAGAAAAGCTCATTTAGAAGATGAAAGGCTTGTCCAAATGAGGACAGCAGGCAGAAACATAAATTCTGGCAGAACAAATGCAAGGCAACAATCAGGAAAGCAAAGCAAGACTTTGAGGAGCGTATAGCTAAAAATACTCAGAGAAATAACAAAGACTTCTTTAAGTACATTAGAAGTAAGAACCCAGCTAGGAAGGCCATTGGACCATTAGATGACAATGGAAGGCAAGGGGTTATTAAAGAGGAAACAGAGATTGCAGAGAGACTCAATGAATTCTTTGCTTCAGTATTCACTGAAGAAGACAGAGACCACATGCCCAAAACAGAGCCTATCTTCGTAGGGAGGGAAAGCGAAGACTTAAGCAAGATAGAAATAACCAGGGAGGAGGTCCTTGCATGTCTTGTTAAGCTAAACACTAACAAATCACCAGGACCAGATGGCATCCATCCACGAGTTCTCAGAGAACTTAAAGATGAAATTGCTGATCTCCTAGCCAAAATATATAATATTTCCCTCAAATCAGGCTTTGTGCCTGATGACTGGAAGGTAGCGAATGTAACACCAATTTTCAAAAAAGGATCCTTGGGTGATCCAGGAAATTACCGACCTGTCAGTTTGACATGTGTCCCAGGTAAAGTGATGGAAACCATCCTAAAAGATAGAATTAATAGGCACATAGAAGAGAAGGTGCTGCTAAAGGAGAGCCAACATGGCTTTTACAAGGGCAAATCATGCCTCACTAATCTGTTGGAATTTTTTGAGAGTGTCAACAAGCATGTGGATAAGGGGGATCCAGTTGACATTGTTTATCTGGACTTTCAGAAGGCTTTTGACAAGGTCCCACACCAAAGGTTCTTGAATAAACCTACCAGTCATGGAATAAAGGGACAGGTCTTGTCCTGGATCAGCAACTGGCTAAGGGACAGGAAACAGAGGGTAGCACTAAATGGACACCTCCAAGTGGAGGGAAGTAAAGAGTGGGGTCCCCCAAGGTTCAGTACTGGGACCCCTGCTTTTCAACCTCTTCATAAATGATCTAGAGGTAGGAGTAAAAAGCAAGGTAGCCAAATTTGCTGACGACACTAAATTATACAGGGTAGTGAAAACTGTGAGAGATTGTGAGGAGCTCCAGAGGGATCTCTTGACACTGGGGGAGTGGGCAAAACAGTGGCAAATGAGCTTCAACATCAGTAAGTGCAGAGTGATGCATGTTGGGGCAAAAAACCCCAATTACATTTATAAACTGATGGGTTCTGAACTCTCTGCGACAAACCAGGAAAGGGACCTTGGTGTCCTGGTGGACAGCTCAATGAAGGTGTCAACCCAGTGTGCCTCAGCAGTGAAAAAAGCAAACTCAATGTTAGGGATCATTAGGAAGGGTATAGAAAATAAGTCAGCAAGTGTCATTTTGCCTCTTTATAAATCTATGGTGAGGCCCCATCTGGAATACTGTGTACAGTTCTGGTCGCCATACCTCCAGAAGGATATTATGGAGTTGGAGAAAGTACAGAGGAGGGCAACCAGAATGATTAGGGGACTGGAACACCTTCCTTACCATCTGAGGCTGCAACGGTTGGGCCTTTTCACTCTTGAACGATGGCGTCTAAGAGGTGACCTGATTGAAGTTTATAAAATCATGCACGGTGTGGACAAAGTAGATAAGGAAAAACTGTTTTCCCTATCGCACAACACTAGAACTAGGGGACACTCGATGAAACTTTTGGGTACTAGTTGTCAAACAAATAAGAGAAAGTACTTTTTCATCCAGAGGATTACTGGTCTATGGAACTCCCTGCCAGAAGAAGTGATGACAGCTGTCAGTCTTGACAGCTTTAAGAAAGGATTAGACAAGTTCATGGAGGACAAGTGTATCAATGGCTATAATTATGGCTACCTAAGGATAACCTCCGGGTTGGAGAGATAGGCAGGATATCTCTCAATGCCATTTCCAGGGAATCCTAAGCAGGTGAAGGCATCTCCTTGGGAATACCCTGAAGGAAATGGTGAGCCACTGTGTGAGACAGAATGCTGGACTGGATGGGCTGTGGCCTGTTCTAGCAAGGCTGTTCTTATATTCTTATGTTATGTTCTTATTATAATTGTGATGATCATGGTGTACAGTGTACATGAGATTATTTGATGATTATGGGGTACATGAGTTTGGGGGGCTGGGGTTTTCATAAGCTGTAAGCCATAAGCATCAATATTATAATAATATTTCCATGGTCAGATCACTATCTGGTCTCTCTTGATTTTCGGGGAGTGACGCATCCCATAGGGAGGCTGGACCCACTAAATTAGTCCAACCCCGGCGACTTATGGACTCCAAGAGATTTCAGACGGAGCTGGGACACTTTCCTCCGGACAGGCTGCACGATTCGACTGAGACCTTGGTTGCCCTCTGGGAAAAGAAGGTGGCATCGGTCTTGGATAGAATCGCGCCAGTGCGGCCTCTCCCTTCTCGCAGACCGCGTTGCTCTCCCTGGTATACTGATGAGTTGAGGGAGTTGAAGCGGGTTAGGAGACGCCTTGAGCGCCGTTGGGTGAAGACCCGGTGTGAATGCAACCAAACACGAGTTAGAGCTTCTATTAAAGCCTACCTCGTGGCGATGAGGGTGGTGAAGCGCCAGTACTTCACCTCCCTCATTGCATCTACTGATAATCGTTCAGCGGCCCTGTTCCGGGTTACCAGGTCCCTTCTGGGTAAGGGGGGGCCCTGGTCCTGGGTGGCAGGGATCAGCTGACGATTTTTGCTGACCATCTTGCAGAGAAAGTTGCTCGTCTCCGTGTGGGGTTTAATCCTGACGTGGAAATTGATTGCCTGGGGTGGGCTGGAGCGGAGTCTAGCCATGTTATCTGGGATCGGTTTGATCCCATTGCCCCTGATGAAGTGGGCAGGCTCCTTGGAGCTGTGCATGATACCACTTGCTTACTTGACCACTGCCCGGCCTGGCTGGTTGGAGCTGCCAAAGCAACAACAGGCAGTTGGGTCGGTGCGATGGTGAATGCCTCTTTGCGGGAGGGGGTAGTTCTGGCAGTTTTCAAACATGCGCTGGTTCGGCCCCTCCTGAAGAAGCCATTGCTCGACCCTACTGTTATTTCTAATTTCAGACCTATCTCCAACCTTCCCTTTGTGGGGAAGGTGTTGGAAAAAGCAGTGGCTCGGCAGCTCCAGGGGGTTCTGGATGATACGGATTATCTGGACCCATTTCAGTCAGGATTCAGGCCCGGTTATGGTACCAAAACGGCATTGGTCACACTCTTGGATGATCTTTGGCGGGAGCGGGATGGAGGCAACCCCTCTGTCCTGGCTCTTCTTGACCTCTCAGCGGCTTTCAGTACAGTAGACTACGGTATCCTTCTGGGTTGGCTCCGAGGATTGGGGGCCCAGGGCATGGTGTTGTCTTGGTTTTCTTCATTTCTGGTGGGCCGGACTCAGTCGGTGTCTTTAGAGAGTGGGTTTTCAGCCTAGGTTGCTCCCATGTGGGGTGCCTCAGTGCTCGGTACTCTCGCCTCTATTGTTTAATATCTACATGAAACCACTGGGTGAGATCATTCGTTCCCATGAGGTGAGGTATCATCAGTATGCAGATGATACCATACCTGTCAACCCGCGGCTCCAGAAAAACGGGACCTGCGCACATCGCTTGTGCTCAGGTTGCCTTCCACGCATGCACAGAAAGCGTTTTCCCCTGCTGCCAGATTACGGGGTTTTGACAGCGCGGGCGGGTTATGACGTCAATCGACGTCAAATTATGGGGTTTTCCCGGCCAAATCAGGATGGTTGACAGGTATGGATGATACCCAGCTGTACATCTCAGCTCGTGGGGACCCGAGTGATGCAGTTGAAGTCCTGACCAGGTGTCTGGAGGCTGTTTGGGTCTGGATGGGGGACAACGGGCTTTAGCTGAATCCTGGCAAGACTGAGTGGCTTTGGGTGCGGGGTCCCGTGTTATCCCGGGAGTTACCATCTTTGGTTGTGGCTGGGACATCTTTGCCACAGTCAGATCCGGTGCGCAATTTGGGGGTCCTTCTGGACTCGTGGCTACTGCTCGAAGAGCAGGTGGCAGCCGTGGCTAGGAGGGCCTTTGCACAGCTTTGTGTCATTTATCAACTGCGCCCGTTTCTGGACCGGGACTCCTTGCCCATGGTCACTCATGCTCTGGTCACCTCCAGATTGGATTATTGTAATGCGCTCTACATGGGGCTGCTCTTGGTGACCATTCGGAGGCTTCAGCTGGTCCAGAATGCGGCTGCCCGGGTCGTGATGGGGTGCAGGCATTATGATCGTGCCTCACCACTTCTTCGGGAGCTGCACTGGTTGCCGGTGTGCCTCCGGGTACAATTCATGGTGCTGGTTTTGACCTTTAAAGCCCTTCATGGCATTGGACCAGGTTACTTAAGAGACCGCCTCGCCACAAGGAATTCAGCCCGAGGGCAGACAGGAGGGGTTCACTGGTGGTTCCATCAGTGAAAGAAGTACATCTTATTGAGACCAGGAAAAGAGCCTTTTCCGTGTCTGCCCAAGCCCTGTGGAACCTCTTACCACCTGATTTGCGTCTCCAGACGATCTACTCCCCTTTAGAAAGAGGCTGAAGACATGGCTCTTTCAGCAAGTTTGGGGCACGCTTGACTCTACCAGTCAGGCCCGGTGGCTGATTTAGCCTATGTGAGGGGCTGCCCCCCAGGCTTGGTTATTCTGTTTTAACAGGGCTAGGGTGGGGGTGGGTTGTTTTTTAATGACAATTTGTGTTTTAATGCTGGTTTTAATTGGGGTGTTAGGTTTGTTTTTATTTATTGTCATTGAATTGTTTTATTGTAATTTTTATTATATTGTTAGCCGCCCTGAGTGGTGTACCCACCAGGAGGGCAGGATATAAATGTGCAAAAATAAATAAATAAATAACAAAGTAATGCTTGAACTATCTCGCTTTGCATGTAATAAGTCTATCTCATATATTTGTTTCACCTTTTAAGTTGCATTACTGAACTGAAAAATGAACATTTGCACGATATTCTAATTTTCCGAGTTTTACCTATAGTATTATAAGCTTGTACAAGATATGAGCAAATGAGGAAGGGTATTGTGTGTAATGAATCCTGTGGTTCCAGCTGTTTCTCCATGAGAAACTCCACGAGAGAAGATGAGATTTCCATGTTCTTAACATTAAATTTTAAAGTGCCTTAGTGGTTAAGATGCTGAACTTGATGACTGGATAGTTGGCAAGTCAGCAGTTCAAGACCTGAGTGCTGCACAATGGAGTGAACTCCCATTTCAGTCCCAGCTCCTGCCAACCTAGCAGTTCAAAAGCAAGAAATTGCAGGTAGATAAATAGGTACTGCTTCAGTAGGAAAGGTAACAGCATTCCATGCACAGCATTTACCCCTGCCTGCCACATTACCATGGAAATGTTTCCAGATGCAGACAGCGCTGGCTCTTTGGCTGTAAAAAAATCAGATATGAGTGGCTTTTGATCAAGGGAGACACTTACCTAACATTAAATTAGTGAGCATTTGGCTAGAATGTTGGGGTCTTCAGTAAGTCTCTTAATATTTATTTATTTATTTAATTGATCGATGTAGTATTGTTTAAATATTCTGGTTTCCAAGAATCTATCTTTACGAGTCATCTTTCTGGGAAGGAGTAGGTGAAAATATTTTAAATGGGCAATGCTGCTTTAGAGCAAATGCTCTGTAAAGCAATAACCTCCACATTTAGATTCAAAAGAAAATTGAGGAGACTAGAGCAGGAAGCCAAGCCAGTTGGTGCCCATGCTGCTGCCTGTAGCTAAACCTAACTAATCCCACTCACTATGTATATAAATTAGTAGTCACAGCAAGAATCTGAAAAGGAATTCAGTACTGTAGCAGGAACAGCTCAAGCAGCAATATCTTTTAAATCTTTCAGGAGATTACTTTGTCTTAAATCTCTTCAGAACAGCTGTTTTATCTTAATCTGATGATGCTGTTTCAAAACACAAATTTTCCAAGGTATAGAGCAGGAGGAAGTGCCAAAAGATTGTCTTTGCATGCTACGTTGACCATGAAAATACAGCATAGTCCCTGGATATGATTTAGATGGTGATCCAGGCACTAACTTCATGAAAAATATAATTTGATACAGTCATGCTCGAACAGGAGACTGTGCGGGAACTATGGAAAAGGGATTCCATATCAATAAAATTAAACATATGTGGGGTGGCAGAGTTTATCGAAGTATTTTTTAACATTTATGCTGATTATACTTCTTATAAGAAGATATATTTATATTCTATATTGTACTACAGAGAACAGTCTAGCCAGGTTATCCTGCTACGGTAATAGAGTAGACCATACTGCCAGTGACTGAATGCCAAGTGTCAGGCGGCGGTTAACTAACCTGACAACCCTGAGGACTAACGGCCTTGGGTGCCGAAGTTCACAGGAAAGGGTGATGGTCTCAAGTGGATTAAATCCCTCTTGAATCCATCTTGATGGAAGGCAGCAGCTTCATCGATACTGGCCTGGGCTGATGAGGACTTTGCACGCCAAAAGGGCTCGGGACCAGAAAGTGACTCACGGAAATTGATCAGTGTTATGGACGTCATGCTGCGATGCAGAAGGCAGATGATAGGCCACTGCATTACATTCTCAGGACCGTCTTCATGGCTGATCGCCAGGAGGATCGCCTATACAATATTCGGATTCAGATACAACAGAAGAAGAGAAAGAAGAAGTACTAGAAAGGGTTTAATGGGTTAAAATGAGTTGACATTTTTCAGAGAGTTAAGAAACTTCTTTCTACATGTGGTAGACTCCTACAAAATATATCCACGCCTTTGGTTGAAACTAAAATTGAATAGGATGTAACTTATGTTTTATGGGAAACTCTATTTTTGGTCAAAACAAGCTATAAAGGCAGATTTACTTTACCTTTTTAATTTCATCAGCAAAAACATTTGTCATATGATAATTTCACTCACCAAATGACAATTTGAGCCTTCCATTAAGGTGTTAGCATAACTTCAAAAGCCTGGTTATAACCACTGAAATAGAATTCCAGTTACATTTTGCTAAATGTCTGCATTGTGTTGTCACTGAGCATGTACAAACTTAAGCGCATTGTTCATAATGGAATTTCCCTTTATATAATTTTTAAACATGTTTTGTACTTCTGGCTTGATAGCTCAGTGGTTTAGATATCTGGCTATGGAGCCAGAGACTAGAAATTTGATTTTCCCATTGTGCTTCCTGGGAGAAGAGCCAGCCTGTGCAGTTATGGGCACGTGGCACGGTTCCAGGATGCCCACAGAAAAAGGGAATGGTAAACCACATCTATGTATTGTCTATCTAGAAAATGCTGGAAAGGTCACCATAAATCAGAATTGACTTAACGTCACACAGTCATTATTATTACATATTTACTTATGCAAATTTTACAAATATATTGGGCCCATCCACTTATTTCCCAGTGGCCCATTTGGATTATAGTTCTAGGTGTAGTACCTGAGTCTGCTGTTGAATGATACAGGTGTATTATTTATATTTTGACACAAATATCTCTTTGGATCTTTTGCTCCAACTACCTTAACTAGCTGAGTTATTTTATATGCTTTAAGATCTGCTCCTCCTCTTTGAGCAGATGATAGATAAATAGCCTCCAGGGCTTTTCTCTGAATGGGCATATGATTTACATGACCTACACAGCTAGTGGAGTCAGAGGTGTATTTTTGTTATTGAAACTTCTTCATTTGATCAGTTTAATGTTAAATTCTCTCCCCCCCCCCCCCCCCCCGTTTTATGTCTGTTGTTTGTCATGCATTTAATTGGATCTGATCTCTGTGTCATATTGCCTTTCTCCCTTTAATTGTTGACTGAGAAGATTGTTTCCAGTACTGAATGAAACAAAATGTTTAGCATAGACTGATTTGGAACCAGCCCAGTTTGATTTGGGTCCTAAGCCCAAGGTTATCATGAGATTTTGCATAGAAAATACAAACAATTATAACTTTTGTTGTCTTAATCTCAATTAGATAGCATTGGTAGGCTTAGTAGGTATTTCATCTGCCAGAAAAGAGTATAAAAGTGTCTGTGTAAGAGCAGTCTTTCATTTGAAATATATTTTAAAAGTGCACAGTCTTAATGTGCCATGTGGAAATTTACAAAAAGAACAGATAACATAGAAGTGGTCCCAAGTTACAACCCTGTAAAGCAGGGGTGCCCAAATATTTCAGGCTGTGGGCCTGACCACACACCCCGGACAGCTGATCAGGCTGGTCACGTCGTTCCTCCCACTGGAAGCGGAAGTAAAATGCGCATGCATGGGTGCGTAATGTGCCCGTGCATGCACAGAACGCTGGCGTAAATGACCCACAGCTGTCGTAAACATGTTTACGACAGCCACAGGTCATTTACGGCAGGTCATTTACGGCTGTCGTAAACATGTTTGCGACAGCCGCAGGTCATTTACAGCAACATCTGCACATGTGTGGGCACATTACGCACCTGTGCACACACGTTATACTTCCGCTTCCAGGAGTGGCAAGGGCATCGGCCAGATGAAATGGCTTCAGGGGCCAGATCTGGTCCACAGGCTGTAGTTTGGGCACCCCTGCTGTAAAGGATATGGGATATGCATGTGGTGGAAGGGAAGTCTTTACAATTTCTATCTCTTGGGATGCGAGGTTGAGCGTAATGTATATGAAAACATGATACATTATAGAAATGCTTCCAGACCAGGAAGTTTCAAAGGTTTAGAATAATAGAGGCTGCTTTTAACACAGGTAGACAACCTACAGCCCATGGCACCAAAAAATCTGGCCCTTGCTCCAGCCGCCTCTGCCACCGGAATCAGCCACAGACTCATTTACGGCAGCTGTAAACAGCAGGGGGACCACCAGTCCAAGCTCCTCAACTGTCTGAGGGAGCGTGACCCGGCTCCCGACTTAAAAAGATTGGCAACCCTTGTTTTAATGTGTAAGCCTGGTGATGCAACTGACAAAAAATCCCAGTCCCCCAAAGAACAACAGTGATTAGCAAGTACTTTGCAAAACATGTCTAAGGATTAAAAGTTAAACTAATCAGTCATTAAGTCCCTTTCCTTGAAACCTCATTGCAATTTTTGCAGAATCCATATTTAGTCGTATTAAATTTGGTTTGATATGCTTACAGAAAACTTGGGGTGGTGTTTAAATACTTTATTGACTTACAACCTCAAAGGCTTCTAATGAAGATTTAGTCTACTTATGTGTCCATCAAAACTTCAAAGTGTGCTCTCATCCAGAAATAAGGTGACTGTACTTGACAAATTGCAGAGAGTGAAGATCGGGTTGCCATTTCCCACTGTGTGTGTATATATGTATTGTATAATAACACACTGAAGACTCAAGACACTATTGTAAAGGATATGGTCCTAAATCGTTTTTGAAGATCAGTTCCCTTCTCCTATAGAACCTACTAAAACATAAAATGCCAGATATTCAGTTGATAGCAATGTATTTATCACCTGTCTTTATATTCTTTAAGAGATTTCTGGAAGCTAGGGAGGAGGGGTAGGAATAGTTAAGAAGCTAAACTAGTCCTATCTGAGACAGATAGACTAAATGTCTGTCTGGTATTTTTGCATTACCAGAAATAAGTTTTGTGAGTGGAATATATGACCTCAGTCAAAAATAAGAGAGTATATACAGTTCAATATCTGTAACATTTATATCAATTATACATTATGAAACATTACAGTAATTTATTGCTAATCCCAACTATAATAGAACCATCAACAGAATGGGAGCTACATCAATGTTAATATCATGTAGCGATTGAGTTAGTAGATCTTCTTAGCTGGGACTAGCAGTTAGATACTGACCAAAATTTCAAAGTACAGTAAAACCCCGTATAACAAAAATAATTCATTCTGTGAGGTTTTTCGTTAAACGATTTTTCCGTTGTATGATGCATGCTTTGTATAACGTAAATCCTTGTGGGATGCACCATACAACGAAAATCTCTATGGGAAAAATTGTACAACGAAAATGTTTTGTTGTATGATTTTTCCCATAGAGATGCATTGCATCATATAACGAATTTTTTTGTTATATGGGGCACAATGGTTTTTTCAAATTCTCTTCGTTGTACGATGTTTTTGCTATAGGGAGCATTTGTTATACAGGGTTCTACTGTAAGTATCAAAATTTGACAATGTTTGGTAATAATGTAGTGGCTGCCATACTTTTAATCATTTCAAAAATTATGAAAGAATGAGGAATATAGGATGTGAGTACTACTAACTTTGATTGCATTAACTTTATGTTTCCAGAGATGTATTGATTTCTAGATTTTAGCAGTAGAAATGTCATTTCAGAAGTCTTGGCTATTTCTTTGATTGCTTTGCTTTTGATAAAATTTGCAACAGTTTATTGGAAGTAGTAAGAAAGACATAATCCTGAATTGTCATTTGTCAAAGCAAATGCGCACCAAGATTTGCAGAAAGGTTACAAGTAATAAAAGGAGATTTGCAACTGTGATTAGAATGAATGGAAGAAGAAAGTAGGAAGTAGATTGCGGAAGAAGGTGCTAATATACTAAAGGATGATAAAAAGAAGATGGAAATGCTCAGCTTGTATTTCATCTCTGTTTTCTCCTGGAATCAGAATAATGCTCAATGTCTTAAACAGAATAAATGTAGCAGATGGGGGTTGCAGCCCTAGATAAGTAAAGAGATAGTATTGAAATATCTAGCTACTTAAAATAAATTCAAATATCAGTTAGCATTTTAAAATTTTGTCTTATACCAGTAGTTATAAAGTATGCTGTTTATGTAGCTGAAAAAGAGATCTTGTAGTCAGGTAAGAAAAAAAGTATGTGTGCTATGTTGTGTCTGCCAATGGTTGTACTTTTGACTAGTTAGTGCCCCACTTTTGTCAAACTCCTTGTATTAAAGCTGACGGTCCTGACTTTGCTCATATCTTGAGTGTTTCTTTTCAACTTCACTGGGGTGGGGTGTGGTAGCCATATGTCAAAAAAGTTATCCTTGTTCCAATATTTCTGGAGCTGACTATAGGTTTGCCTAAACCTGCTTTGCTGAAAAATTTCCAGTTCCAGACATGTTGCTCAATTGTACCAGTGTATGTAAAAGTATAATCTGTGTTATCTATTTTTCAGCTTTTGATTCTGACTGGTTATTGATTCTGATCAGGGGACTGCGGTGGCTTAGTGGTTAAGACACTGAACTTGATGACTGGAAGGTCAGCAGTTCGAGACCCGAGTACTGCAGGACAGAATGAGCTCCCATCTTTGTCCCAGCTCCTGACAAACTAGCAGTTCGAAAGCAAAAAATTGCAAGTAGATAGACAGGTACCACTTCAGTGGGTAGGTAAACAGCGTTCCGTGCACTCTGGTGTCTAGTCATGCCTGCCACATGTTCATGGAAACATCTGCAGACACAGACAAAACTGGCTCTTCGGCTTTGAGCAGCACTGAACCCTAGAGTCGGATATGATTGGCTTTCAAGCAATGGCGACCTTTACCTTTACCTACTGATTCTGAGTAAATATGTATAGGATTGGACTGCTAATAGACATATTTTATTGACATAATTATTATTTATTTTCTTTGTGTTAGCTTTTTCCCAGATTAATCACACTCAATTTTATAATTTAATTTTGATGATTAAAATAGATCTCAACTTCCAGTTGCCCTAGTTCAGGGTCTTTCTCATAACCATCTAATGCTTACATTGGCTTGCCGATTGTTTTACTTTCTGTAGTTTTTGATATTTCATTCTTGGAATGCTGGGCTCATTTCACTCTTTCAAGCAACTAGTGGTGTCCATTCAAATGGCTGTGAAAGCCATCATGAGGCCTAAGCAAGTTAAAGTACGAATTTTAGGAATTGAAGTCCAAAACCCAAAGGTTGGGGAACACTGTGCTAAAAGACATACTGACTGAATCAAAGGTACATGCTACAGGACGTTATGTTACTAGTTTGCATATTTATCTCCAGATAATGCTTGATTTTCACAAATCATCATTCTTAATTTACACTTTGATCTATTTATATAGATTGCCATAGAAACCAGTGCCTGTACCCAAAAACTGTTGTATTCTTCTATTAATATTTCTGTGCCGTGTTACTTATGAATAATTTAATTCTGTGTGCTTAGGGTTGCCATAATTCTCTCCCACAAAACCGGGGCAGAAGTAAAGGTTTCCCTTGCTCAAAATCCAGTCGTATCCGACTCTAGGGTTCAGTGCTCATCTCTGTTTCAAAGCCGAAGAGCCAGTGCTGTCTGCGTCTGCAGACGTTTGCGTGGACATGTGGCAACAGGCATTTCAAGAGACCAAAGTTTTGTGGCACCTTAAAGACTAACTCCTGTTTTGACATTGACTTTCTATTTGCATAAAAGTTTACCCAATCTCTTTCCTCTTTGGCCACCAAGCTGCTGCTGATGCGACTGCGGCTGCTGCTAATGACGCTGGCAGCTGGTGCTTAAATAGAGGCACCGCTCTAAGGCGGCAAGAAAAAGGTGTGATTTTGTTCCCTTCAAACCAAGCACGCCCCTTGGTTTGAGTACCGGGAATTTTCGATGTTTTTTATGGAACCGGACGAGACAGATAGGGCAACCCTATGTGTGCTAGATTATACCCACGTAACTAGCTACTTTTATTTTTTCTTTCAAAACACAACTTTTGGGTTCAGAATATTCTTACAATTGCATTGTCACAATAATGAAAACAACAATAATAGGTCTTTTTAAAAAGAACTTAGTGGAAAATACTATCTTATATCCTATCCCTTTATCAGTTTTGAGTCTGTAAATGTATTACTAAAGGACTAAAACAGTAGACTATGCAGAACATGAAATAATACTTCCTCTGCATTTTTATGGCTCTTGTCTCCTTTAAGGAGTCAGGGAATTGTGGAAATGACTAACTACATGGAGGAGTCATGGCATGGAAAATGCCGATGATGTTTGCTCAGTTTCTTTTACTGAATAGTCTTCCAATGTTATTGCCTCAGCAAAGGGTTGCAGCCATGTAGAAGACATTCTAGCAGTCTCTAATAACTGTAATATTTGCTCAGGAGTAAGATGAGGAGAGAAAGATACTACAACAGGTAGTAGAGAACATGGTTGATATAAGAAGAAGAAAGCAACACAGGGAAAACAAGAGTTCTGATGGTCCAGGAAAGGCTTAGAACAAGCTATATGGTATGTAATGATTGGATTGCTACTTTGCAGTGGAAGCCTATAGCTTAGAACAGTGATGGCGAACCTTTTAGAGAAAGAGTGCCCAAGGGGGGGGGGAGAGATAGACGGCAGGCATCATTCAATGTCACCAGTGCGTTTGAACTGCACATGTGTATGTGCACCACCCTTGCACCACCCAGCTTTGCGCACACCCCTGACAAGCCCCCTCCCCCCACCGTGCCCAGGACCCATGTGGCCGCTGAAAAAGCCTCTCGGGCTCTGTAGAAGCCCCATGCAGTTGCCGGAAAGGCCTCCAGGGCTCCAGAGAAGCCTCGTGCAGCCCCACCCCCCCCCCCCACCAGGTCTTCTCAACCCTGATGGGCCTTCCCATTTCCCGATGGGCCTTCCCACCCGCTGACAGGCCTCCCCAACCCCAGGGCAGTCCTCACCAGCCCCCTGATGGGACTCCCCAACCGTCGATGGGCCTTCCTACACCCCGATGGGCCTCCCCACCACCCGACAGGCTTCCCACTCCCCGACAGGCCACAAGTGCTCCCCACCTTACCTCTCGCACCCGAAGCCTCCAGGCTGGGATTTCAGCCTCCCCTCTCGCCTCTCCTTTGGCAGAGAGAAGGGTGGCGGTGGCGGGGAAGTGGTGCATGCCGGGCTTCAATGGTGCGTGTGCCAAGAAAAAGGCTTCTGTGTGCTACGTCTGGCACACGTGCCATAGGTTTGCCACAACTGGCCTAGAATTTGGGCTGAAAGCAATTTAAGTTGTTTAGATGGTGGGTTTTGCAGTCTTATTGGTTGACAAAGCGTGAAAGTCATCTGGTGTTCCTTCTTTACCTGAATACATTGGCTAGCTGGATATGAATGCTGATCAACAGATTATAAAATGTAGTAATTTACTCTTCTCCCACTTGAGTTATAGTTGGTTTCATTATATTGTAAACAATTCCTTCCTAATGAAGAGCCAGAGATGTAGTCTGCTGACCTCTTTCTTTCTCGGTGGTTTTAAAAGCCAAACAAGGAAGAGAAACATACTGACACAGATGAGCCTGGATTTTGTCCATTGTATGAGTAACTAATATGCATTGGATCTGAAGTACAGTAGAGCTCCATGGAACGGAATTATTTTGTTATGCGGTTCCCTATGGGAGATGCCCCACATAATGGAAAAAATGTTCGTTAACCAGGGTTCCCATTAAGCAGGTATACCCCGGTTACCAAAACCATGCATAATGATAATTTTTTTTCATTATGCGGGGTATCACCATTGCATAACGAATGCTTAGTTGTGCGAATTTCAATTTCAAGAGTGTCAACAAGCATGTGGATAAGGGGGATCCAGTTGACATTGTTTATCTGGACTTTCAGAAGGCTTTTGACAAGGTCCCACACCAAAGACTCTTGAATAAACTTACCAGTCATGGAATAAAGGGACAGGTCTTGTCCTGGATCAGCAACTGGCTAAGGGACAGGAAACAGAGGGTAGCACTAAATGGACACTTCTCCAAGTGGAGGGAAGTAAAGAGTGGGGTCCCCCAAGGTTCAGTACTGGGACCCCTGCTTTTCAACCTCTTCATAAATGATCTAGAGGTAGGAGTAAAAAGCAAGGTAGCCAAATTTGCTGACGACACTAAATTATACAGGGTAGTGAAAACTGTGAGAGATTGTGAGGAGCTCCAGAGGGATCTCTTGACACTGGGGGAGTGGGCAAAACAGTGGCAAATGAGTTTCAACATTAGTAAGTGCAGAGTAATGCATGTTGGGGCAAAGAACCCCAATTACATTTATAAACTGATGGGGTCTGAACTCTCTGCGACAAACCAGGAGAGGGACCTTGGTGTCCTGGTGGACAACTCAATGAAGGTGTCAACCCAGTGTGCCTCAGCAGTGAAAAAAGCAAACTCAATGCTAGGGATCATTAGGAAGGGTATAGAAAATAAGTCAGCAAGTGTCATTTTGCCTCTTTATAAATCTATGGTGAGGCCCCATCTGGAATACTGTGTACAGTTCTGGTCGCCATACCTCCAGAAGGATATTATGGAGCTGGAAAAAGTGCAGAGGAGGGCAACCAGAATGATTAGGGGACTGGAACACCTTCCTTACCATCTGAGGCTGCAACGGTTGGGCCTCTTCACTCTTGAACGACGACGTCTAAGAGGTGACCTGATTGAAGTTTATAAAATCATGCACGGTGTGGACAAAGTAGATAAGGAAAAACTGTTTTCCCTATCGCATAACACTAAAACTAGGGGACACTCCATGAAACTTTTGGGTACTAGTTCTCAAACAAATAAGAGAAAGTACTTTTTCACCCAGAGGATCACTGGTCTATGGAACTCCCTGCCAGAAGAAGTGGTGACAGCTGTCAGTCTTGACAGCTTTAAGAAAGGATTAGACAAGTTCATGGAGGACAAGAGTATCAATGGCTATAATTATGGATACTTAAGGACAACCTCCGGGTTGGAGAGATAGGCAGGATATCTCTCAATATCATTTCCAGGGAATCCTAAGCAGGTGAAGGCATCTGCTTGGGAATACCCGGAAGGAAATGGTGAGCCTCTGTGTGAGACAGAATGCTGGACTGGATGGGCTGTAGCCTGTTCCAGCAAGGCTGTTCTTATGTTCTTATGTTCTTATGAGGTGCCACTGTATTGCTCTTCAGAGCTGAAATGATTGAGTGTGCATGGAACTTACATGGTACAAATGTGAGACATTTATATGCTTTGACCAAATAACAGTCTGGGTTTTCTGTTGGCTTGGTGGTGGGATGGTTTGAGCACTACTGTCCCTGCCCATAGTGAGGGAAGCAGGGAGGCTTTTCTCGGTCATGATTTCCAGACTCCCAAAGCTGCTTAATCTTGACTTTATTAAGGCCAGGAAACAGGGTATGAGAAAGAAATGTATAAGAACCATGCCTTGTCCCATTAATTCACTGGGGCACTGAGTTGGTTTCACAAGCCCCCCCCCCCAAATTAGGTCCAGTCTCTGCCTGAAATGGAGTGCCTGTCACTAGGTTCAGGCTGCCCACAATCTTTTGGTGGTGTCTAGTCTTCAGCACAGCCCTGAGCTAATCCATACCCTTTAAGAAAAGTTTATAGTGCCAGCTCCTCACCATTGTACAGACCTCTCCAGCTTCCTTCAGTTGCTCCTTCTGGCTCTTTTGGCTCTAGTACTACCATTGGGGCGAGGAGGGGATTGGGTGCCCTGCTGGTCGCTGAAGACTAACTGCTATATTTTAAAGGCTAACTGCTCTATTTTAATCTGAGCTTTCATGGTCAAGTATTCTTCAGACATAGGAGTGGGACTACATGGCAATACAGTAAAACCCCACATAACGATTTTAATTCATTCTACGGGTCTGTTCACTATGTGATTTTTTCGTTGTACAATTTTTCCTGTGGAAAAAAATAGTACAACAATTTTTTTGTTAAGCGTTTTTTCCCATTGAATATTTGTTGTACGATTTTTTCATAAGAAAAATTGTTATGCAGGTGCCATTTTTTTTTTTAAAAAAACTATTCATTATGCTTTTTTTCTATAGGGGGCATTCGTTATATGAGGTTCCACTGTAATTTATACATGGCCTCAGGATAGAGACAGTGATTGGCTGGAAGTGAGTTGCAAATTGTTTTAGCCAATGGAGAAATTCTCATCTTGTGATGATATAAGGCCCCAGTTAGATATTCACTCTTTTTCCAATGGAGATTACTTCAGTAACAGTGGTAGGGTGCTAGAACCTCAAATGCAAGTTGTGATAATCAATGTGGCATCTTGTGCTATCTCAATGTCCTGGTATGATATCCAGTTCTTTTTCAGTGAGGTTGACATGGAGCTCTGGATTATTTTTCAGTCCTGACTTCATGGTTGTGTGTGTGTGTGTGTGTGTGTGTGTGTGTGTGTGTGTGTGTGTGTGTGTGTGTGTGTGTGTGTGTGTGTGTGTGTGTGTGTGTGTGTGTGTGTGTGTGTGTGTGTGTGTGTGGCCAATCTTCAGGTTTTCATTTGTAACCCTGTTCAGAGCTTTCTATAGCCTTGGTCACGAGTGGTGTGATCCTGTTCTATTATGGTATACAGTATAAGCCGATTAAGGCCATACTTGAATTGTAGTGCAAAACAAAAATCCCTGTGCTTGGATTATGTGATGCTCAGTAACTGACTCCCCAGTATAGAAGGAAGTGACTTCAGCTAAACCACACTCAAGCCTTCTTGCTCTCTAGCCCCTGAAAACACTTCCAAAATAAATCACATACATTTTGGACACACACCCCTCCAATTGTTGTTGTTGTTGTTGTTGTTGCTGCTGCTCTAAAGTTTTTATAATGAGAAATTACATTCCTTATGGGATACAGAATATGACTTCAAAATTAGAGCAACTGCTTTATTATTATTATTATTAAATTAAAGCTCTCTTTCTTTAGAAACGACTCTGGGTTTGTGGTAATCTGTGGTCTGAGTGGCCCCTGCAGATAGTGTTGTATTCTTTCCTCCATTTCCCCTGACATGGAAGACATCACCATACTTCCCTTTCAGCTGTGAAAAAAACACAAACCCAGACCTCAGAGTTGCCTCTTGCTGTCTTCATGTGCTGGCCTGCCAGCAGCAGGCTTATCGTAGGGCTCCACGCTACATTCATCTAATCGTCTTCAAGGGGAGGCTTGTGTGTGAAGAACTCAAGCAAGCTATGAGGCAGCTTGTGCCATCTGCTGTTTTAAATCCAGTCCAAATCTGATTTAGTTACCCCTAAATATTAGCCAGGATGTTTTAATGTATGAAAGAATTTCAGCAGAAGATTAATCTATACTTTATAGACTGTAGCAAAGCACTTTGACTTGGGTTCATGAGAAACTATGGGTTGTTCGGGGGGGGGGGATGTCCCTCAACACTTTATTGTCTGATGCATAGGCCAAAACATCAAACAAACTTGCATAGTATAAACTTACAGTATCTGTTTAATTTGTATACAGAAAATATAATATGGAAAGATAGGCTAGATTTGGATGAAGGAGGAGTGAAAACCGATGGAAGAAACACCAGTAATTTAAGATATGCAGGTGACACGATCTTATTGTCAGACAACAACAATGACTTGAAATGACTGTTAATAAAAGTGAATGGAGAAAGTGCCAAAGTAGGACTGCAGTTGAACACTAAGAAAGCAAAAAATTGTCCCTACAGAAACACTGTACTGTATAACTTTGATCTTAACAGTGAAGAAATCAAGATAGTGAAAGATTTTGTATGCCTAGGTTCAGTCATCATTCCAACTGGAGACAGCAGCCAAAGAAATCAGAAGACCACCAAGACTCAGAAGGGTAGAAATGAAGGAATTAGAAAATATCATTAAGTGTAAAGATGAAAAAAGTGGGCAACCAGAATGATTACGGGACTGGAACACCTTCCTTACCATCTGAGGCTGCAACAGTTGGGCCTCTTCACTCTTGAACGACGACGTCTAAGAGGAAGTTTATAAAATCATGCATGGTGTGAACAAAGTAGATAAGGAAAAACTGTTTTTCCTATTGCACAGCACTAGAACTAGGGGACACTCCATGAAACTGTTGGGTACTAGTTCTCAAACAAATAAGAGAAAGTACTTTTTCACCCAGAGGATCACTAGTCTATGGAACTCCCTGCCAGATGAAGTGGTGACAGCTGTCAGTCTTGACAGCTTTAAGAAAGGATTAGACAAGTTCATGGAGGACAAGGGTATCAATGGCTATAATTATGGATACCTAAGGACAACCTCCGGGTTGGAGATAGGTAGGTTATCTCTCAATGCCATTTCCAGGGAATCCTAAGCAGGTGAAGGCATCTGCTTGGGAATAATACCCTGAAGCAAATGGTGAGCCACTGTGTGAGACAGAATGCTGGACTGGGTTGGCTGTGGCCTGTCCCAGCAAGGCTGTTCTTACGTTCTTATGTAAAGATGTGTTAAGGAAAAGATCATCCACACTCTTGTATTGCCAATCACCATGTATGGGTGCAGAAGCTGGACAGTAAAGATAGCTGAAGGGCGGGGGGGGGGGGATAATTCATTCCAAAATACGGTGCTGGAGGAGAGTTTTGCAGGTACCCTGGACTGCTAGAAAAACAAGCAAGTGAGTCCTAGTGCAAGTCAAGCCTAAACTCTCTGTGGAGGCAAAAATGATGAAATTTAAACTGTCCTACTTTGGGCACATCATGAGAAGGCACATTTTCTGGAAAAGATGATAATGCCGGGAAAGAGAAAAGGCAGTAGAAAAAAAGGGAAACCAATTGTGAGTCCGTAAGGAATCAGTTTACAGGAACTGAACAGGGTTGCTATGAACAGAACATCTTGGTGATCACTCATCCATAGGGTTTGCACAAATTGGAGGTAACTTAACAGTGCCTGACAAGAACAACAAACATTGGCCAGAAACATTGAGCTGGCTGCAATATTTAGTTGTTTAAGTGTTTTCAGAAAATAAATCTTAATCTGTTCATAGGTCTATTTCAGTGGCAAGAGTTCAGAGCTTCTTAAAGTGCTGTGCACATGTGCTTATTTTGTTAAAATGAGGTTGTAGTTTTATTATTTAGATTGAGTGAAACTTTATAAAAACTTCTTTGGAATGGAAAGGTTTTTATTGATATAACTATTGCTGTTGTTGTTCAGTCGCACAGTCGAATCCGACCCTTTGCGACCCCATGGACCATTTTCCTCCAGGCCCCTCTGTCCTCCACCATCCCCCCCAGCCCTCCCAGCTCTGTGCCCACTGCGTCTACAATACCATCTACCCATCTCATCTTTGGCCTCCCCCTTCTTCTTTTACCTCCACCTTTCCCAACATCAATGCCTTTTCAAGTGAATCCTCCCTTCTCATTTGATGTCCAAAGTATTTTAGCTTCGTCTTTACTATTTGACCTTCCAATGAGCAGTCAGGGTTAATTTCTTCTAAGATTGACCTATTTGTTCTCCTCGCTGTCCAGGGGACTCTCAAAACCCTCCTCCAACACCACATTTCAAAGGCATCTATTCTTCTGCGTTCAGCCTTCCTAATTGTCCAGCTCTCGCATCCATACATTACTACTGGGAATACCATTGCTTTGACTATTCTAATTTTTGTTTGCAATGTGATGTCTCTGCTTTTCACTATGTTCCCAGGTTTCTCATAGCTTGTCTCCCAAGAATCAGTCGCCTTTTTATTTCATGGCTACAATCCCCATCTGCAGTGATCTTTGATCCTAAGAAAGTAAAGTCTGTCACTGCTTCTACTTCTTCCCCATCTATTTTCCAGGAACTGATTGGGCCTGTTGCCATTATCTTGGTTTTCTTGCTATTGAGTCTCAGGCCAGCTTTTGCACTCTCCTCCTTCAGTCCAATCAAGAGATTCTTTAGGTCTTCCTCACTTTCTGCCATTAGGGTGGTGTCGTCTGCATATCTCAGATTGTTGATGTTTCTCCCAGCGATTTTAATCCCATATTGTGATTCCTCCATCCCTGCATTGTGCATTATGTGCTCTGTGTATAGGTTGAATAAGCAGGGTGACAAAATGCAGCCTTGTCTTACTCCTTTTCCTATTCCAAACCACTCTGTTATTCCATGTTCTGTCCTAACTGTTGCTTCTTGGTTCATGTTCAGATTTCTCAGGAGGCATATGAGGTGCTCTGGTATTCCCATCTCTTTAATTACTTGCCACATCTTGTTGTGGTCCACACAGTCAAATGCCTTAGTGTAGTCAATAAAACAAAAGTAAACTTGTTTCTGGTATTCCTTTGTTTTCTCCATGATCCAGCGTATGTTGGCAATGTGGTCTCTAGTCCCCCTGCCTCTTCTGAAACCAGCCTGCACCTCTGGTAATTCTCTCTCCACATGCTGCTGAAATCTATCCTGTATTATCTTGAGCATCACCTTGCTGGCGTGTCGGATGAGCGCGATTGTTCGATAATTTGAACATTCTTTGGCATTTTTGGGATTGGGACGTATACTGATCTTTTCCAGTCCTGTGGCCACTGTTTTGTTTTCCAAATCTGTTGGCATATTGAATGCAGTAATTTGACACCATCATCTTTTAGCACTTTGAAAAATTCAACTGGGATACCATCATCTCCACTAGCTTTGTTGTTTGCAGTGCTCTTTAGGGCCTTTCTGACTTCGCTTTCCAGGATGTCTGGCTCAAGTTCAATTTCTTCATCATTGTGATTATCAGGAGTGTTGAGGTCCTTTTTGTAGAGTTCCTCTGTGTACTCTTTCCATCTTTTCTTAATTTCTTCTGCATCAGCTAGCTCCTTTCCGTCTTTGTCCCTTATCATGGTCATTTTTGCTTTAAGTGTTCCCTTGATTTCCCCGATTGTTTTGAAAAGATCTCTGGTTCTGCCTCTTTTGTTGTTTTCCTCCATTTCTCTGCACTGTTCTTTTAGGTATTTTTCCTTATCTCTCCTTGCTTTTCTTTGAAATTCTGTGTTCAAATGATTGTATTTTTTCTTTTCTCCTTTGACTTTTGCGTTCCTTCTTTCCTCTGCTATTTTAAGAGCCTCATCAGACAACCACTTTGCTTTCTTACTCTTCTTTTCTTTTGGTATGGTTTTCTTTGCTGCTTCCTGCATGATGTCCCTCATCTCCGTACATAATTCTTCTGGCACTCTGACTACCGAGTCTAAGCCATTAAATCTGTTCATCACCTCCACCGTGTATTCTTTAGGGATGCGGTCTAGGTGATATCTGTCTGGTCTCCTTGTTTTCCCTATTTTCTTTAGTCTAAGCCTGAATTTTGCGATCAGTAGGTTGTGATCTGAGCCACAGTCTGCTCCAGGTCTTGTTTTTGCTGACTGTATGGAGGTTCTCCATCTTTGGCTGCAGAGTATGTAGTCAATCTGGTTTCGGTGTTGGCCATCTGGTGATGTCCATGTGTAAAGTCACCTCTTGTGTTGCTGGAAGAGGGTGTTTGCTATGACCAGTGCATTCTCTTGGCAGAACTCTATCAATCTTTGCCCTGCTTCATTCTATAATTATAACTTTGGTTTTTATTCTTTTATCCTTTGATTATATTTTATTGCTAAGGTAGCAGCAATTATATTGTCAATCAGATTTTTTTTGTCCCCAGAAAATGCACTTGCTGTACAGTTTAGCTACATTATATAGTTGCTAGGAAGCAACTGTCAGACTCCATAAAAAACAAATTGCTGAACTCATACAATAAACTGTGATAAATTATATCTCTCCACCTGTTCTCTACCTCCTGCTTTTTCATTCTAGTGTCAGGGTGGGGATGGGCATAGGAAAAATCCCAGCTGTGCATTTATTGAACCACCACTATCATAGGATGAGATATCTGAAGAAAAATCTGTTTAAATAGGGGTTTCATGCTCCTGAATAGCTCTGCATTATTGTAATTCTTAATATTTAGTGGGTATCTATGATGCATGTAACACTGGTTAGTTGTAACCCACAGTGTACGGATGGTTGTATAATTGGGCTGCTTACTTGTTAGTTGTAAGTAAGGCAGAGAGCATAAGTACACATGACGTTAACATCATAGTTATATCTACCTTTCTAAGCATCAGACGTATCTCTTATTCTCAGGACCTTTTAGCAAAATGTGGGTTTTAGCATGAATTAGTCATGTAGCAAGAACTGTGCTTATCTCAGTGTTAGATATATCATTTATTGTTATCAATACATAGGTATTCTTATTGCTATGGATGTACTGTGGTGTGGTGTGGTTTTCATAATCTGTGCCTTGAATATTACATACACTGGTCTCTAGCTATACTTTAATGATATTGGAAGGTCTTAATCAATGTGAAATTTTGTTTGTATCTGTTTTGAAACAATTATAACCCAGTTGTTCTCCAAAGAGGGTGCCTTTGGACAAATAAGTATTTAGCAGTTTAAAATGTTAGTCCATAATGTAAAATACAGAAATATCAGTGGAAAGACAAAGCACACTGCAATAAAATTAGTAAAAACTAGAGACTAATTAAGGAAACAACAAGCACAATGCATACCTGTCAACCTTCGCAGATTGGCCGGGATTTCCCAATTTTCTGCGCCGATTTGCGCCATTTCCTGCCCGCAGCTGCCAAAACCCCGGAATTGGCAGTGGGGGGGAGGAGGTACTGCGCATCCCTTCTGCACAGATCGCCTTCTACGCATGCGTAGAAGGCTTTTACACTTGCGTAGAATCCTTCTACGCATGCGTAGAAGGCGATCTGCACAGAAGGGGATCGTAGAAGCCTTCTACGCATGCGTAGAAGGTGATCTGCGCAGAACCGTTCTTCGCAGGTCGCGTAGAAGGCGACCTGCGCAGAACTGTTCTGCGCAGGTCCCATATTTTCCGGAGCCGCAGTTGACAGGTATGGCACAATGGCCCATGGAAGGCATTCCTGTATCTAGGTAACCTAGGGCAACAGTGCTGACATCAAGCTGTTTAAGAAAATAAAGTCATTATTATCTTTGCCCCTTCACAATGTCAATGCACCAATCACTAGCACACATTTACTGCATCAGTTTATGCAGTCATGCTGCCCATACCAATGCAAATGGATCCTTTTTTTTTAAAGTAGAAAGCCCAGAAGTAGAAGCAAAAATTTAAGATGGGGTGGGTGGGGTGGGGGGGACTCTGGCTGATTTGCATTTGCTTTTACATCATATAGTCGATGGAAGACAATGTGAATCAGCCTGTCCCAATCCCTTAGCATTTTCTGCATTTTTTGCCAATGTGGTGGCACCCCTAGTTTAGTGTTTTCCTAATAGTGGTGACATCATAACCGAGAGACATCAATCAGCAGTTTTTTGTAGATGAAAGGGGACAATTTCAAAGTTTTCAGATGTCAATTTATCTCCCTGGACCTCACCAGAAGCTGCACCACTTCAGTGCTGCATTAGAATTTGGCAGCATAAATAAAAACTCTCATTTCCAGCCTGAAATGAGGTGTCCACTGGAGATACACAGTGCACTTTGTTGTAATAGAAAAATCACACTTGTAGGGGGGCTCTGGGAGTATGATTCTTCTTTGAAATGAATGTAATGCTCCCTGAGCATTTTGTTTTAGCCTATGAACCTGTAGAGAAGTTGCTGTTGGTATTATTCTACAGGGTTTTGATAGGGAATGGAAAATGGGTCCAAAGATGGGGGGCTCGTATGCAGCCTTTGTGTTTCTCACAACTTGCTTTAGAAAACTGTTTTATGGTTCTGTATAACAGCCATAGTGGCAAGGAAGGCCGGAAGGAAATTCTTTTGCCTTATATTTTGTTCAGAGCTTCAGTGTTTAGTATCAATTTCCTCATAGTCCATAATTTCCTGTTGTTCATCTGTGTCACCAGAGAACAGTTTATGATGGGCTGGGGAAGAGAAGAGTAACTGAATGACTGAGAGAGAAAGTAACCAAATAAATGTCAGGGAGCGGAGAAGACTTTATGTATTAATCTCATAAAATGAAGCAATCTCTTCAGAAATCAGTGAGATTTAACTGCAGGCAAATATGTTCTGCACTAGATAGCTGCAGGTTTATAGACTCTGATTCCTCAGAATCAAGTACTAACTGAATATACTGTGTGTTCTAGATGATCTAGAAATATTTTGACATAAATCCAATAACTAATAAAAGATATTATGCTCAGTAATTCAGACTGATGTTTCTGTCTTAATTTGAATTCTCCCCACACGCTAGAGCAGCTCATCCACTTTTATCTGAGATTTTCTATCTACGGAGTTGAAGTCTGTGATATTTCCCTTTATGCTTGCCATCTACTTTACAAGGGGCTCATGCCTTCTGAGTATATTTGGGATGGTTATCAGACATGATGTTTATCAATATGTTTCAAAGTAGCTGTTACTGTTTTCTACTAGATTGTTGATATAAAATTGTGTCATGCAAAGAAGTTTTTCTTTCTTTTCATCGGAGTGATTAACTAAGAGGTAAATATGCATATAACTGTGTAGGCCCATCAGAAAAATGCGAGCAGGAACTGTTTGATTAGATTAGATTAGATTAGATTTATTTGATTTATATGCCGCCCTTCTCAGCACATGCCGACTCAGGGCGGCTCACAACACATCAAACAAAATACAATATAGCAAAAATACAATAGCAAATAATAACTCAATAATACAATACAAAAGAGATGGCAGCAGAGTCTCGCTGCCTCAACGGCCTTTTAAGTCCTGGCCGGAGGCAGCTGGAGGCGTGGCGGGTCCCAGGAACGCCGGCGGTGGTCTCGGCGTTCGGCGCTGCAGGGGTCCCTCCACCCTGCCAGGAGGGCCGGAGGCGGCGGCAAAGTCTCGCTGCCTCAACGGCCTTTTAAGTCCTGGCCGGAGGCAGCTGGAGGCGTGGCGGGTCCCAGGAACGCCGGCGGTGGTCTCGGCGTTCGGCGCTGCAGGGGTCCCTCCACCCTGCCAGGAGGGCCGGAGGCGGCGGCAAAGTCTCGCTGCCTCAACGGCCTTTTAAGTCCTGGCCGGAGGCAGCTGGAGGCGTGGCGGGTCCCAGGAACGCCGGCGGTGGTCTCGGCGTTCGGCGCTGCAGGGGTCCCTCCACCCTGCCAGGAGGGCCGGAGGCGGCGGCAAAGTCTCGCCTGCCAGGAGGGCCGGAGGCGGCGGCAAAGTCTCAGGTTTATTGTTAAAATTATGCAAATACCACAAAGCCTTCAAGTTTCACAGACTGCATCCTAAAGACCTATGTTAAGAAAAAGAACTGAAACAGAAGATGAACCAATCCCTAAGTGGTCTGAAGTTTTCTTATTGCTATCTTAAGTCTAATATGTGATGGAGAGGGTTTCTACACAATCAAAATTACCCCCGCTTTTTTCTAACATGGATCTTTAGGAGACATTTTGTAAAAGTTGAAGACCTTGTAGTTTTTATGTAACTCTATAAGTTTGTACTCTTGTTGCCGCCATTTTCTGTTAGTTTAGCATAGGTGCAGGCATACTTTGTATTTGATTTAATCACTCCCAGAGAGACATAGAAGAGCTTCTTTATATAGCAATTTTTCTTGTATAGCAAAATTTTAGGTACTGCACTGTAATAGTAAAAGTCACAGGGGGGCTGCGGTGGTTCAAGTGGTTAAGACGCTGAACTTGAAGATTGGAAGGTCGGAATTCGATACCCAAGTACTGCACGACGGAGTGAGCTCCCATCTCTGTCTCAGCTCCTGCCAACCTAGCAGTTTGAAAGCAAAAAATTACAAGTAGATAAATAGGTACCATTTCTGTGGGAAGGTAAACAGTGTTCCATGCACTCCAGTGTCTAGGCATGCCTGCCACATGCCCACTAAAACGTCTGCAGACAGACAGTACTAGCTCTTCGGCTATAAACGGAGATGAGCACTGAACCCTAAAGTCAGACATGACAGACTTTCAAGCCAGGGCGACCTAAAAGTTACAGAGAACATGTCCAGACTACCTTTTTTATGGGGTTATTTGCTTGTTCATTTCAGGTCACTAAAGGACATCCTTTGTTCAAATGGTGAGGTGGCTGATAAACCACTTCACCATGAGGCCAAATGAAGCACTTATCATGTTCCTCTGCAAATTGGAAATGGGGGGGGAACAGTTACATTTTCCCTGCTCCTCTGTAGAAGAGCAGGGAAAGTGTAAAGCAGTGTTTCCCAACCTTTTGGTTTTTGGACTTCAATTCCCAGAAGCCTAAGTCAATTCCCCAAATCACTGATCACCCCATGTACTGACTTAGGCTTTTGGGAATTGAAGCCCCCCTGTGGGGTGTAGGCCCCTCATTGGGAACCACTTGTGTAAAGTGAAAACATCAGTATGCTGATGGGGCTTGTTAGCCTCTTCAATATACTCAGAGGAAGTAGGCTTTCAAGGCTGCTGCTTATACTGTATACAGTGTCCCAAGCATTCAGAGGCACTTGGGATGCTGTATTTCTGAGCAGTTTTTAAAAGTAGAACCTACTGGCGTTTTTAAAGGAAGTGATTGGGGGAAGGTTGGGGCTCTCCATAAACTGCAAAATGTTGACACATCATGCCCAGACTGACCCCCAAGAGATTTAAAGAGCATGCTAAGCACTAGTTAGACATACTCTGACTTAAAAGGTGGGGCTCCCCGTGGTGAAAGCCTCTCACTACCGTCTATGCTGCATCAGTAAATGGCCTGTTCATATTTGTAGGTGTAAACATCTTTGTAACATTCAGCAGCAATTCTTGCTGTAAAGGTTTTGTGGTCTCCTGAATTTTTTTTTAATCTGGGGAAGGCATTTGTTGAAATGTGCCTGGTGCGATAATTTTTTATTGCTGGTAAATGTAATCTGTTTTAACAAGTACTTTGCTGATTTGATAATTTAAAAGACTTTTAAAATTGTAAGCCCTCTTGAATGCTCCATATTTGTTTTAAATTTCCTCAATTGGTAGTTAATCACTGCTGAGGCTCACTGCTCCCTTGCCAAGATGACTCCCCAGTTCTTGTTTGCTCTAAGCACCAAGTGAGTTTTTTCTTCTGTAGGAACATGATATCGAGACAGCCTATGGCGTTGTTCATGTCACTATGCGGGGAGCATCAAAGGCAAACAGACCTGTTATCCTCACATACCATGATATTGGCCTCAACCGTAAGTCTTCTTAACTTCTGAGTGTTCAGATCTGTGTACTGTTTTGTGTGCTAGTTTACTTTATTGTTTGTTTATTCAATTACTTTCTTGAGGCAGCTAACAGTAATAAAGCATAGATTAACACAATATCTTGATAGAATTGTTATTTAAGGTATAACCATTATAGTCTTGTTGATCATTTTAGTGACAAGTGAGCAAATTCTGGTGCAGAATTAGTTTTCTTAAGTTTGCCACCACCGTAACCTAAATCACTCTTTATTATGAAAAGCAAACATTAGAAGGTGGACTGGAGCACTGCTTTGTCATTGCCATAATTTCTCATACAGATAAATCCTGTTTCAACGCTTTCTTCAACTTTGAAGACATGCAAGAGATTACACAACACTTTGCTGTGTGCCATGTTGATGCACCAGGACAACAAGAAGGGGCTCCCTCGTTCCCCTCTGGGTAAGACCAGTAGTATCCTTTTGTTCCCAGAAATTTAGGGTCTCTCCACTGAAAATGGCATTTAATATAGATGTTGTCTTACCTAATACTTTGCCTCTTCCAAATAATTACTTCTTTGTGATCCAAAGATTGCTAAACTTGCCATATCTGCTTATGCAGAGGCTCTATCACATCATGAAAAGCATGAGGATATAAGCAAGAAGACAGTTGCAGGTGAAAATGTGTACAATATTAGGAGCCAAAGTGCACAACACTCAAGTCTTTTGTGAATCATGGTGACTTCTAAATTGGATGTTTGTTAGAAGTTTCTGCTTTCTTTGGCCAAAGCAAAGTAATCTATTTTTGTGGAATTCTGAAATCTTCAGAAATGTCTGGATTTGACTAGACCCGTGATGGCGAACCTTGGCACTCCAGATGTTCTTGGACTTCAATTCCCAAAAGCCCAAGCACCCTGTGAATCCACACGAATGGGTTTACTGTGATTCATCTGGCCCGCGCTACCCTCGTCGCTCCCGGAAGCAGAAGTAAAATGCACCCGTACGGATGAATCATACTAAACTTGGTTCAAGGTTCACCATCATGGGACTAGGCCATTTTGGAATAAATATTTCAGCTTTCGAGTTAAAGTTTGTGTACATGGGCAATGGGCAACCTCTGTTTGTAACTTACATTTCCTGTTCAATGGTTTCAGATACCAGTACCCCACCATTGATGAACTTGCTGAAATGCTCCCAGCTATTCTTACACATCTGAGGCAAGTAGGCAGAGTGACTTAACTTTTTTCTCATTTGGTTACTACAAATACAAAACAATCTCCAGAAGGAGAGGAGACATCTGTACTTATATTGAATAGGAGGGAAATTGGTGTTCTATTTTATTCAGATTCCACACTCTTAATTTTTAAAACAAATTGTGGTATATTTGATTCTCTGAAAGGCAACATCACATGACTGAAAGATACTCTTTGTTTTTCAGCCTGAAAAGCGTAATAGGCATTGGAGTTGGGGCTGGGGCTTATATCCTCAGCAGGTTTGCAGTAAGTAGCTTTTGTATTCATCTTAACAATTAAGTTTCTCTTGGCTCTGGGTCTATGTGCATTTATAAACCATACATAGCATAGATGAGTGCAATAAGGATGAACACTAGCAAGGACCAGTGGATTGAGTTAGGAGTTACACAGGGTCTTGGAAGTGAGAATTTCTTAAGAAGTTTATTAAAGACGTGGTAGTCAGTTCATGTTGTTGGATAGTTTCTGGTAGATTTATCTTCATTTTGTGGGGAGGAGGATCACTTGATCATACCAAAGCTATCTCATTTATCACTAAGTACCAGTTATTCCTGCTAGTGTTTCTTTGAATTCTCTTTGCTAGACTAAACTAACAAGTTGTGATCAGCAAGAACCTAAAAACTGTAGCTCATTTGTGGCCATATTTAATGAGCATAAGGTCATTATGATGATCTCTTATTGTGATCAGCTTTCAATACCGTGCTGAATACTAAATAGACTTTTGTACTTCACATTTATATAATTTTAAAAATATAGGTATAATATGGAATGGTTGTTTATGCTGATTAACATTTCAAAGCATAAATATTTGGGAGAATAAAATGTGTTTTTATGTTTTGGAAATATAGAAGCTAAATACTATGCCATTTGTTTTTAGTTGAATCACCCTGATATGATTGAAGGCCTGGTGCTTATTAATATTGACCCATGTGCAAAAGGCTGGATTGACTGGGCAGCATCAAAGGTACATTGGAAGTAGCTCTTCCATAACTGAGATTATAATGCTTGTCTACAATACATCATTATCAGTATTTCATGTAATGTTATTTTTGGGTTGAATTAAACATAATTGATTTTAATGATTCATTGTTGCTTTGGCATTATTATTTTTTCTTTTTGTGCTGAATAAAGCTGAAATTAACAAGAAAAGACGTATGTTCATCTGTTTAAATACTAACATTTATCTATACAGTATATATATATAAAACAGATGCGCTGTTGTATGTGCTGTACACAAATCCGCACCCCTGTACAGACTGCGCTGAAACTTCGCACGCAACTACCTTGAGCGTGCGAGAGGGTCCCTGCAGGGGTCCGGCAGTACATATTGGGGTTTGTGCCCCCAAAAAAGGGTTGGACAGGGACCCCTGCCCATAGAAACTGGCCAGGGAAGACAGCAGAGCACATGCGTGCATGTCCAAAACAGCAGTGCGCATGCATGACCATCCACGCCCACAACAAGATCCCAACGGCAATCCGGATGGGGCTACTGGGCCAGGCCAAGAAGCAAATGCACAACACAGCCACATGCACAACGCGGACATGCTCAAAACGGTGGCAGCTGAGATGGGTACAGTGGCCACACCCCGAGCCCGCTCAGAAACCAAGCCACAGCCCCCGAGAGCTGCCACGGCAGCCGCCTCCACCACCCGCCCGCACACTGGGCACACCAACAGCGCAGTACGCCCTGTGCCAGACCCTAACCCCCTCGCCAGGACTCCAGCTGGCTGGGGTGGCGGGGGAGCCAGAACATGCTGGGCTGGGTAAGCGCAGGGAGGAAGTTGCCTCCGGTGCATTGAGGGTGGCCAAAGGTGATCCCAAGCAGTGGTGGCAGCAAGCCAACATCAGGGGTGACGGGAGAGGCCGCGCGCCGGCGGCAATTGGCCGCAACCACCTCTGCCTACCCTCCAACAAGCAACCCGGGCGAAGCCGGTTAGCCAGCTAGTACTAGAAATCTCTACCAATGAAACTGAGAGTAAAAGAATGGTTTTCAAACACCCAAAAGAATGTCAGCATGCATTTTTCTCAAAGGGCCATCCGTGTGGTTAAACCTTGCTGTGGAAAAGTACAATGAGGTCGTGAGATAGTCCTGTTTTGAAATAGAAATATTCCATTGAAGTTCATATGCACTTTAACCCTTTATGGCTCATATATGAAGGCAGTATGAGGAGAAAATAGAGGATGTGTTATTTGTCTGCAAGTTTTATGAATGTGATAATGAAAATTGGGCTATTGAAATTAGACAGCTCTCTTGTAAAATACAACCAAATTGAATTCTATGCATGAAATGAGCTTTCAAACCTGTTTGATCTGTAGTATGTTTGTGTATTAATGTTTCCTTTCAAAGAAATGCTAAACAGTCATTTCTAGATTATTAAGGGTCTAACTCCATACTGGAGTGGTGTTTCTAATTGAACATCAGTGATTTATTTTGATGTACAGTACCTTAAACTGTATTTATGATTGTCCTTGCCCTTTTCTAGTACTCAGTAGTACAGTAATAGTGGTGGTGGTGGTGGTGGTAATTTACCTATTTTGTTCTAATATACAACTGTGTAGTATCACTGCCTGGAATAATCTGAGTTGTTTTCTGTTTGTTTTTAGTTTTCTGGATGGACAACCAACATTGCAGATATTGTTCTGGCCCACCATTTTGGTCATGTAAGCAGGATCTAATATTAAAAATGCTAATTAATATCATGAATATAATGAACTTGAAGTATCATGATCACTGTCTCAATTTTGGGCTAATGAGTGGGTGATAGCAATAAATCAAAATTAACTTCATGACCTGCATGTGCTGTTCAATTCATACTCTGTTAACCATTTCAGCAAGAGGGTGATGTGTATGTACCAAGTGAGCATGTGTATTCTTTGTGTCTGTGTGAGGTGTAAGATGCATGTACAAGTGATCTTCCAATTTTTACAACAAGCATCTCTAACATTAACATACATCTCTCTATTTCAATAAATTAAAAGTTTTATAGCAAAGAAGGCCTGTGGTGGGAAAATGATCCGGTCATAGATCTCATGCTGTCAGGTTTATTTGTGTTCTTAGCAGAGTTATCCTTAGTGGAGTCTGCAAAACCATGTTACCTTCTTGCTTAGGCAGTATTATCCTAGTATGCCTGTTTTCAAAGTAACCTTGTTAACAAAACAGTATTTGCCATTACACACCAGGAAGAACTACAAGCTAACCTGGAGCTGATCCAAACATACAGACTTCATATTGGACAGGACATCAATCAGGAGAACCTTCAACTTTTTGTCACCTCTTATAATAGGTATGTGACTGCTTGTGAGTGGTACAGAATCCTGTTTGTTCCTCTTACTCCCCAGTTTGAAAAGTATAAGTAGTGGATAATGTGGGGGTGTTATCCTTACAGTAGGGGCTGTGATGGCTCAGTGGTTAAGAAGCTCGCCTTGTTAACTGGAAAGCTAGCAAGTTGGTAGTTTGAGACCCCAGTACTGCATGACGGATTGAATGCCCGTCTCTGTCCCAGCTCTTGGGGACATGAAAGGAGCCTCATTTTAGCGTTCCACGAGCAGAGTTTCTTCTGCAAAAATCCTTTCAACCCAGAATAATTTCTGACACAAAATTATTATCCTTACAATGTTCCAGTGTTAAACGACAGAATATGTTGGAAGAAGCCAATATGCTTATCATGTGTCGCAACAAAATGCAGATTTTTTGTACTTCTAATGAACCTTCATGTAATATACTTCAGAGAAATGGATTTAGCCGTACCCTTCCTAATTAATAGGCTTTGTTCCCTTTAGCAAAATATCTTCTATTTTTCTTTTTTTTTGAAAGAAGCATGTACAATTTATGTTTAAACAGATGTACATGAGAAGAACCTGTCCATTAAGTGTTGTGTATAGAACAATATAGAATGAACTACTACACTGTACCCTTAAGTCAAATGTAACCAGTCAAACAGGAAAGGGATACTTGAGCCATTTGTAAAGATACATTGTATTCAGCTGTTATTGGAATGCGAGCATACTGGGAGTGGCGAGCATTCAACTCACATGGTACAAATTCCCCAATTGCGTACAGCTGCGGGAAACCTCCCCGCCACGGACTACCTGGACAAGAAGGGCGGGACTCCGGATGACATCACGCCTACAGTAGCCAATAGGCTATCGTGTAGCCAGATTCAAATGTATAGTGACTGTATAAAAAGAGTTGTATTGCCACCATTACCTCATGTTTATACTGTACTCCATGCAATAAAGATGTGTTAAGCTAGTCTACAGCTGCTTCAAGCCTCGTGATTCCAGAACACCAAATTGGTGACGAGGATGGGATCATGGCTTCCCACAGCCTAAACATCCCGCAGTTTGACCTCAAGAAGCCGGAGAGATGGGGCCTCTACAAGCGCCAGTTCCGGCATTCAATGGCGGTTGATGACATCGAGGATGAGGACAAGATGCTCTTGCACCTCCTTGCGCAGATTGGGCTACCCACAATGGAGCTGGCCATGCACATCCTGATGCCCAGAGACATTGATACAGTTCCTCTCAAGGAGATCCTGGCGGCGCTCAGAAACCACTTCCAGCCGCAGACGTCCATCTTCCCGACAAGAGTCGCGTTCCACCGGAGGGACCAGTACCTGGGTGAGTCAGTGGCTGACTACGCCACGGCCTTACGAGCAGCCGCGGTTCCTTGCAAGTGGGCGGACCTGGACGAGGCCCTGCAGGACCAGCTGCTGTGTGGTCTCAGGGACGAGGAGGTCCAGAGAAGGCTGATGGACCGGGACCACCTGACGTTCAACTCCATCCTGAGGGCAGCGGAAGCATTGTGAGCCGGAGTCAAACTGTTCAAGGCAAGGGCACCACAACCCGACGGGGCAGCGACACCAGTGCAGGCGGCCTGGCGGGACCGTCGATCCCCAGCATCCCCCTCCTCCTCCTCAGAGGCCAGCGAGGATGAGGGCATCCGAAAGGTACAGAAGGCCGCAACGGAGAAGCGTGGCAAGGAAAGTCGCCGGTGCGATGGCAGCGGGTTGTCCCACAACCGAAGCAAGTGCCCGTTCCAGAAGGCCGAGTGCCACAACTGCGGACGGAGGGGCCACATCGCCAAAGTATGCAGACAACGGTGAGCAGAGGACAAGGGCCCAGCAGAGCGTCCCCCGAGGAAACCGGATGGCGTCGGCAGAGTCTCCGACGACAGCGACCCAGAAGTGCATCGCATGTACTGGCGGGTCTGCGGCGACAGCAGCATGGCTGTCCACAGCGTGTCCTTGGGGCACCCCCGTTATTTTGTTGAGGTACAGTTGCAGGGGGTCCCAGTTAGGATGGAGATAGACTCGGGGTCTTCCTACTCCATAGTATCCCAGCGGGAGTTCCTACGCATCCCCCCCTCCAATGAGCGACCCAAGCACAAGGCCCTAAAGACTCAGTTGCGGGACATTCAAGGGGTCGGGATCCCAGTGTTGGGGGTGGGGGAATTCAAGGTGAAATTCAAGCACCACAGGGAGAGGCTGCCCCTATTAGTCCTGAAGGAGGGGGTTTGCTGTCTCCTGGGAACACAGTGTTCCAGCCCCTGGGAATTTCAATAGAGGGCATCCATGCCATCGGGTCTGACCCCATTCTGGATGTTTGCAATGCACACCCGGCGGACTTCAAGAAGGGGCTCGGGAAATTCAAGGGGCCCCCAGTTTCATTTGACCTGGACCCAGAAATCCGGCCCATTCGGCTCAAGCCAAGGAGGGTCCCATTCGCCGTCAAGGACAAAATAGAAGCAGAACTGGACAAACTGGTGGGCCAGGGGATTCTGGTCCCAGTGGACTCTGCGGAGTGGGAAACTCCTATTGTAACTGCCTTGAAACCTAACGGGGAGGTTAGGATTTGCGCAGATTATAAATGTACGATAAATAAGGCAATCCGCCCAAATGTATACCCGGTGCCGGTTGTTAGTCACCTCTTAGCCACATTGCATAGGGGAAAAGTCTTTGCTAAATTGGATTTGGCGCAGGCGTATCAGCAGCTGACCGTAAACCCAGCTGCCACCGATGCGCAAATGATTGTAACCCACAAAGGGGCTTTTAAGGTCACGCGGCTACAATTCGGCATAAATTTGGCCCCCGGGATCTTCCAGTCCCTTGTGGAACGTTTGTTAAAGGGGCTCCCCGGGGTCCTCCCTTATTTTGATGACGTGTTGATCACAGGGGGGAGCGTGTCAGAACTGGCTAAGAGGTTAGACAAGGTTTTGTCAATCTTCGAAAAAGCGGGGTTGAGGTTAAAGAAGAGCAAGTGTGTGTTCCAGGCGAAGGAGGTTGAGTTCCTTGGGTTTAAGATAACCCCCGATGGAGTAAAGCCCTCCGATTCCAAGGTTGCGGCTATCCAAAATGCCCCTCGCCCCACCGCAAAACCAGAATTGCAATCATTTCTTGGGCTCCTGAATTTCTATCATTCCTTCCTACCACAGAAAGCATCAGTTGCGGAGCCACTGAATAAGTTGCTTAAGAAGGATGCGGTTTGGCGGTGGGGAGACAGTCAGGAGAAGGCGTTCAAAGAATTAAAGCGGCTTCTGTCCTCAGAAGCGGTCCTGACCCACTTTGACCCCACAAAACCCGTAGTTCTAGTCTGTGACGCCTCACCGGTAGGGGTGGGGGTAGTGCTGTGCCACATGTTAGACAATGGGCGAGAGGCCCCAGTTGCGTTCTACTCCAGATCCCTGTCACAGGCAGAGCGCAACTACGCGCAAATGGACAGGGAGGCTCTCGCCATAGTCGCTGGAACAAAGAAATTCCACGACTTCCTGTATGGTCGGCCATTTACTGTTGTAACCGACCACAAACCCCTTCTAGGAATCTTCACCTCAGGCAAGCCCACGCCACAGATTCTGTCCTCCAGAATGCTCCGATGGGCTATATTCCTCAATGCATACCAGCACACACTGGTCCACCGCCCGGGGAAAGATATTAGCCATGCAGATGCTCTTTCCAGGTCGCCGCTGCCACAGTTAGGAGACCCTAAGTGCAAGGTGGAGCGAGATCATCAAGTGCTTCTGATCTAAGCCCTTGACTCACCCCCAATAGTCCCCGCAGATCTCGCCAAAGCCACGACGAAGGACAAGACCCTTTCCCGAGTGAGTTCCTGGGTTCAGAAAGGGTGGCCAACGACTTCCCCCGGGGAGGAATTCACAGCTTACGTGAGGAAAAGGAATGAGCTTTCCACAGAAAGGGGCTGCCTCCTTTGGGGCCAGCGGGTGGTCATTCCCGAGTCACTGAGATTGAGAGTGCTAAAGCTACTGCACGTCAGCCACCCCGGGATCGTACGCTCTAAAGCATTGGCCAGAAGCTACTTCTGGTGGCCCCAAATGGATGCTGACATAGAGCACATGGTCAGCACTTGCGAGAGCTGCCAGAGTTCTCGACCCGAAAAGTCTCGACTTCCCCACAGAGAATGGGACGCAGCCAGAGGGCCGTGGTCCCAGATACACGTAGACTTCGCGGGTCCCTTCAGGGGCACCCTTTTCCTGCTAATAGTAGATGCGTACTCCAAGTGGTTGGAGGTAATTCCAATGTCCAATACCTCATCAGCTGCAACCATAAAGCAATTGTGCAAGGTGTTTAGTTGTTTCGGGATACCAGACGTGCTTGTGAGCAACAACACCAGTACCTTCACGCCTGCAGAATTCCAGACATTCATGGAGAAAAACGCCATTCGGCACATCACCTCTGCCCCTTTCCACCCCGCAACAAATGGCCAGATAGAATGCCAGGTGTGGACCACAAAAGAGGCGCTGCGGCGCATAGGCCCCGGGGACCTGAACCTACAGTTGTGCCAGTTCCTGCTGTGCTATAGGGTGACGCCACTCGTGTCAGGGCTCTCACCTGCAGAGCTCCTCATGCTCAGGAAGCCAGCATCACTCTTATCTAGGATGGATCCCACAAGAGTGGAGGATAAAGGGAGGAACATAGAGATAGGTGATACCAAAAATTTTGGAATTGGAGAGCCCGTATATTGCAGGAACTACGCGGCCGCAGGTCCAGCATGGGTCCCCGGAGTAGTCATTGAGCAAACGGGGCCAGTGTCATACTGTGTAGAGACCAGCACTGGTCTACTCTGGAGGAGGCACGCCGATCAACTCCGACGTAGGGTTACCAATAGGCAGGACACAGACGTCAGCCACAGGATTCAGCGTTAGGGTCCTCCCCCACCCGTTCAGCCCAAGGGGGAGACATGGGGTACCCTTCGGGTACTAATGCGGATCGCCGATCCCAACCTAGGGGAGAGGGGATTACTTTGGAAGAGAGGTATGAGTTTGATGGGGAGGAAGAGTTTAACTTTGATTTTCGGAACCAGGTGTTGTTTTTTTTTTTTTGGAGTGGTCCCCCACCCGTCCAAGCAAAGAGCGGTTTTTTGCGTTAGTCCCAGGAGCCCCCAGTTTCTCGACATTAGAATTCACCCCTACCCCACGTTCACAGCCAGGGTTACCCCAGCCTGGGCAGGCGCAAATGCGAATCCCTAGTTTCCCCAGTTCCCCATGTTCGCAGTCAGGGGTGGCACAACCATGGCAAACCACTAACGAGCCCATCCCTCCTATTGCAGGGCAAGAACCAAGATAGCTGAGAAGCGCAAGGGCCCCCGAACCAAGTCTAGCAGCCGCACGTCCCAAACGCACTTGCAGGGAACCACATTGGTTGAGGACTTCATCCCATCCTAGGGGGGAGGGATGTTGTGTATAGAACAATATAGAATGAACTACTACACTGTACCCTTAAGTCAAATGTAACCAGTCAAACAGGAGCCATTTGTAAAGATACATTGTATTCAGCTGTTATTGGAATGCGAGCATACTGCCAGAGAGGGAGTGGCGAGTATTCAACACACATGGTACAAATTCCCCAATTGCGTACAGCTGCGGGAAACCTCCCCGCCACGGATTACCTGGACAAGAAGGGCGGGACTCCGGATGACGTCACGCCTACAGTAGCCAGTAGGCTACCGTGTAGCCAGATTCAAATGTATAGTGACTGTATAAAAAGAGTTGTATTGCCACCATTACCTCGTGTTCATACTGTACTCCATGCAATAAAGATGTGTTAAGCTAGTCTACAGCTGCTTCAAGCCTCGTGATTCCAGAACACCAAATTAAGCCACATGTGTGTAATGGTCAAAATGAACGAAGCATGTAAGAGTCATGATCAGATCTGCTGAAGTCTTCTTTTCACCAAGGTGCATTTTGATTCTCCAGTTTGTGGAGAAAAGTGAAATTGCTGAGACATCCAGTCATACTTATCTTACAAAACTCCTTATTTTAAGTCCCAATCTGTTTCTTTATTGAGCAGATGGCTCTTATTGTGTTGATCAGGGGTGCCCAAACTACGGCCTGGGGGCCAGATGTGACCCCCGACACCAATTTATCCGGCTCACGCCACCCTTGCTGCTCCTGGAAGTGGAAGTAAAACACGCTGTACATGCGTGTTTTACTTCCACTTCAGGGAGCAGCAAGGGTGGTGTGGGCTGGATGAATTGGTGTCAGGGGCCGGATCCAGGCCCCGGGCCGTAGTTTGGGCACTCCTGGTGTTGATTGATGGAGGACTGAAAACATTTGATTTGTTTTGGCGGTGATAATACTATATTTTAAAAATCTAAACTTAAAAGGTTAATACAAACTCAGTAGTTTTGAAATTGTATACATATCTAGTGTTTCTCAGTACCTTCCTTTGTTTTCTAGTCGCAGAGATCTAGACATTGAGAGACCGATCTTGGGCACAAATACAGAGGCAGTAAAAACTCTCAAGTAAGTTGGTTCTCTTGGTCAGATCTTAAATTCTTGCTTGGAACTATAGGTACTGTTCAGATGTTACAACCTGATACCAAATGGGGCTTGAGATGTGATGGAAATGGGAGCCCATGTATAAATTCCCCTTCTCCTACATCCCCATCCCACCTTGAAGTTAGACTGACTTTCATGGATTCACAGGAAAGACCTGCTTACAGCATTAGCAATAACAATTACATTTATAGACTGCCCCAAAGGGTGCTTAGTGTACTCTCTGAGTGGTTCACAAGTTAATTAGCATTTTGTCTCCGACATGCTGGATACTCATTTTACCGACCTGGGAAGGATGGAAGGCTGAATCACCTTTGATCCCCATCAGAATTGAACTCAAAAACTTTTGGCTGCAGTACAGCAGTTTAACCACTGCACCACCAGGGCATTTCCAGCTCTATCAGATCTTATTAAACACTGCGAAATGGGATTGCTGTTGCCTATGTGGATTACACCTGTATCTTGTGTGTTTTGTCTAGGTGTTCTGTCTTATTGGTGGTTGGGGACAGCTCACCTGCAGTTGAAGCTGTGGTAGGTGTGCCAAGTCATCTTGCATTATGCTCTCTCCTTCTCTTCTTGCTATTTGTTCTGTCTCTTCAGAATCAAGGTAAAAGAACTCTTCAGGTTTCCAGCAACGGAGAACTGTGGTGGTTTAGTGGTTAGGATGCTGAACTTAACGACTAAAAGGTCGACAGGTCAGCAGTTTGAGACTCGAGTGCTGCACGACAGAGTTAGATCCCATCTCTGTCCCAGCTCCTGCCAACCTAGCAGTTCGAAAACAAGAAACTGCAAGTAGGTACCACTTCAGTGGGAAGGTAAACTGCGTTCTGTGCACTCTAGTGTTTGAGGCATGCCTGCCACATGTCCACAGAAAGTCTGCAAATGTAGACAGCACTGGCTCTTTTGCTATAAATAGAGATGAGCACTGAACCCTAGAGTCAGATACGACTGGCTTTTGAGCAAGTGCAACCTTTACCTTCCAATAACAATTTGAACTAGTATTAAGTGAAAGAACCGCCTCCGTTAATGAGTGAGCAAAAAATCCTCTTTGTAACCAATAATCTATGATATCCCTTTGACAGACATAATTTCTCCACCTCACATCTTTAAAATGCAAAGAAGGAATGAGCAGTTTGTGCTAAGTTATTTGTAGCAGCTGAATAGCAAAGCGGGGCAGGTTTTAGGCAATTTTACGTCTGAATGCAAGTCTCCCAGTTCACTCCTTTTTTAGCCCAGTCTAATAAGCACACTTGGACTAGAACCACAGGGGGGCAATTTGATTTTTATGGAGGGGAATTATATGTCATGGGGGTGGCATCAGGATTTTAGAGATGCTTAGGTGGGGCATGGCCAAAAAAAAAAAGGTTGGGAACCACTGAACTAGATACTTGAGAGAAAGGAAAATACCATTTACACTCAAAATGAGGTCAGAAGTTACATGTGCTCAGGAGTCTTGGTAAAATTGGCTTAGAAAGAAGTAAAATATCGTCTTTCTTCCAACCATGTAGCCTGGAAGATGGAGGAGCTCAAAAGGACATCTTTCCTCTTCCAAAGCAGGATGCAAGAGAGAGAATGCCAGAGTAAAACAAAGGCCTTAACACATGCAAATAGGATCAGGTGATCTCCTGAGGCAGGAAATAATCTTTCTAATTGTAATTACATGCAAACAATGCAAAACAACTTCCTTTAGATCAGGCTAGCTCTGTTTCTGTCTCTGGTTCATGTAAGCTAGGGTTATACTGTACTAGAATACTCATCAGCTTAGAGGGTGGTGACAAGGATGTTTATGCACATCCTTTTTTCTTTCTCAATCCATTTACTGCTTCTTTCTCTAAGATGCTAGAAGAAAAAGTAATATCAACTGCAGGCCCCAAAGATGTAGCCGTGTGATTTGCTTTTGTCATCTTTCTGCCTATCTCTCACCCTTACCTCCAATTTCCTGCTGCTATTTTCAGATAAGTGGCATTTCCTCCACTGTGGTTTTTCTGCCTGCAGTAATTAGCAATAAATTCTGCATTTTCACCCTTCATTGTCAATTGTGCATGTTCAGCTACTGTATTTGTATATTCTATGGTGCCTCTGCTGTTTCGTCCACATATTTTATCACAGTTTTCTCTGCAGTAAGCTCGGGCATATTTTAACCTTTTAGAATACCTACAAGGTGATTAGGCTGTGAGATTTATTTATTTATTCAGTTTGTACAGCCGCCCCAGTTGACGTGCATACATAAAATCCCCAACGTTTAAACTATAGAAACCCTTAAAATTCCTAAAAACACTGAAAAACTACCTCCCACCTGCACCAATTAAAAATCTAGTTAAAAACTTTTAAAAACACGAGTGATCCTGCTCTAAATGAGCCAGTATGCAGGTGTGTGTGTGTGTGCTCCCTCTCCACCTCCCCACACCTGCCCTGCCAGCCAGGTTTTCAGCTCTTTCCTGAAGGGCAGCTGCTCTGTCTGGAGACACAGTTCAACTGGCAGGAGGTTCCATAGGGCCGGAGCGGATACCGAAAAGGCTCTTCTTCTAGTGCTAGAGAGGTATTTTCAAAGAGCCCCTCCAGTCCGCTCTAGTGGGACGGGCAGATTGTGGCATGCCCAGTTAGTGTCATGGCTGAAGGGGGAAATATGAATGTAGTCCAATGTAAATAAACTTCCAAGTCCATTATAAACAAACTGAACTTTCTCTAAGTCTGCAAGTTTGTGTATTCTTCAAATGAATGAAGGTTTTCTGCGTCATAGAAGTTGGTATATCAGTCACATCAAAAATTTCGTTCAGCTTAGTCAGGCACTCAGGAAAACTCAGTCATACTACTATTATAGCACAAAAACTTAGTCTTTAAGTCAGTGAATTTTAAATGTGTGTTCTGACCATTAAACCTTCCACTTCCATTTCTACATTCCTTATTCTTGTCTGTTATTTTTGAGATATGTTGTTTCTGCATCTGATGACCGCACTTACTAGATCCTTGGTGAAAATTCTAAGTGATGGTCTGTATATTTAAATAAATAGATAGATAGATAAATTTAATATGTTGTGTTTTGTAGGTTGAGTGCAATTCAAGACTGGATCCAATGAATACAACACTCCTGAAGGTAATAAAAAAACATGGGCTCCTGTATTGTGAGCTGATATTCTAGAGTTTTATGTGACTTTTACAGAGTTCTCTAGGAATATATCTCTGCTTACTGTTCTATAAGATGATAGAAGTAGTTGAGTGCAGAGGAAGTAGTAGTATACAGTGGTACCCTGTATAACGAATGCTTCGTATAATGAAAAATTCATATAACGAAGCATTTTGGCACTATTGGCGATACCCCGCATAATGGTTGGAGGGGAGTGGGAGCAACAGTTGCTCCATGGCAGGAGGACATTTCCCACCTTTGTCCCTGTCACAGAGCCCTCTGAGCTCCTCCCTCAGCTGGTTGGAGGGGAGTGGGAGTGGCTGTTACCCATGACATGGGTCTTAAGATGCCCAAGGATATTGTAGAGAATGTTGAGTACCAGGCACCGTCACTGATGTTGAGCCTGGATGCCGTATCTTAGGCTCCCTCGGATGTTCAGCCACAATGTTTAATTGTATTTAAAGTTTTATGTAATTTACCATCTTTGTTTGTCTGTAAACCGCTTTGGGTCACCAATAGGTGAGGAAAGCGGTATAAAAATATAATTAATAAATAAATAAATAATGGGGAAAAATTCGTTATCCAGGTATACCCTGTATAATGAACATTTTTTTCATTATACAGGGTATACCCAGTATAGTTAAAAAAATGTTATGCGGGGTATCGACAATATGATTTGCATAACAAAAAATTCGTATAACAAAGAGCCCCGTGGATTGGAGCTTTTTCGTTATATGGGGTACTACTGTACTTGCATTAGAAGATTGTAATTTTGAAGCTGTGCTGAATAGCAGGTGGGTATGAGTTTGCAACAAAAAATGCTTCACAGAGATTGTGTCTTTTGAGAATTAACATGGGGTTGGTGATGTGAAGGGGTGTAGAATGATAGACATATATAATAGGGTCATAGACCTTTTTTCCCTTAGCCTTTTTTACCAGCAGATATTATCTTACTTGGCTCTCATTCCTAGGAAGCTATGGTTTAATTAATAGCACATCTTTTCCTAGTTTACAGTTTAATGCAGGGGTGCCCAATTTTTTTGGGCCATGGGCCGGTCATGTGGTTCAGGGGGTTGGTCACTATGGCCCATGGGCCGGGTATGGCCCCCAATGCCAATTCAGCCAGCCCGCGAAGCCCTCATCACTCCCGGAAGCGGAAGTAAAATGTGCCAGTCCAGGCACGTTTTACTTCGGCTTCCAGGAGCGATGAGGGCTTTGCGGGCTAGATGAATTGGCGTTGGGGGCTGGATCCAGCCTGCGGGCTGTAGTTTGGACACCCCTGGTTTAATGAGTTCTATCCCTCACCCCATGGCTCTATCTGTTTCCTTCCCTAACCTGACAGTTTTTTTTTCTCATGCTACTCCTTTTTGTCCCTGCACCCCATTCACTCAGCCAGTAATCAGTTCCACTCATAAATAGAGCTCCCTTGTTAGACGTTTGGTGACATCATCAATTTCATAATTGCATTAATCCAGTTATTGCATTTAATAGCTTATACGATTTGTTAAAAAAAAGGTTCTGGAGTATCATCATCAAAGCCTAAATTTTCATATATTGGTTAGGCTACATATTGTTGTGTAATAAAATAAGAGGAAGTTGGTAGAAGTCTAGTAGACAACATTAGTTATAATCAGAAGAGAAGAATACCATAGGTACAGTTTATATGGCACATTTAACAGAGTAGTCTCTCAAAATGCCTATAATCAAGTACCATTGAAGTTGCTTCCCAACTGGGACTCTCTGATCCATTTATCTAATTAGGTTCATCAGTAGTATCCATGTAAATCCCTGTGCTACAGTGTTTGAAGATGTTTTGGAACAAACAGGCAAACATGCTTTCAGAAATATTTATAACGTCTTGGTTTCTACCCAGAAGAAAAGGATCTTACAGTTAAAAATTGACTGACCTATTTTACAGAGCAAATCCAACACATTCGTTTGATGAGGCACTACTGAAAATGAATTATTAGTGAGATCCAATTGGGACACTGAGAGAAAGCATTTTTTATTGGTCCTACACTGTGGTTTAAGTTTGCCATATCCATGCAAATATTCTTATTTCTAGCTCATAATTTTGGAGGTATTTGGGGGGGAAACCCTAGATTGGCATGTTGGGGGGGGGGGATTAGTTTCAGTAATGTAGGCTAAGCAAGAGAGGCCATGATTCAGTATGACGTTGGTTCCTTCTGTTGATGGATTGGTTTTAGGCTTGCTTTGTTGCTTCACATTTTATTTATCTGAATGTTATTTATATTGTTTATTTTTCCCTTGCAGATGGCAGACTGTGGAGGCCTGCCTCAGGTTGTCCAGGTGAGCTTTTGCTTTAGTGATCTCCTTGTTCGGGGAAAATACATAGAGCTTGGCTGGCTTTAATAATAATTGTTATGTGCTGTCAAGTCAATTGTGACTTTTAACGACTCTTTTTAGGGCTTTTTAGATAGAAAATGGGACTGCAGTGGCTTAGTGGTTAAGACACTGAACTTGACGACTAAAAGGTTGACAGGTCAGCAGTTTGAGACCTGAGTGCTGCATGACAGCGTGAGCTCCCGTCTCTGTCCCAGCTTCTGCCAACCTAGTAGTTTGAAAGCAAGAAATTTCAAGTAGATAAATAGGTACCTCTTTGGAGGGAAGGCAAACAGTGTTCTGTGCACGCTGGTGTTTATTCATGCCTGCCACATGTCTACAGAAAAGTCTGCAGACAGCGATAGTGCTGGATTTTTGGCTATAAACAGATGAGCACTGAACCCTAGAATCAGATATGACTGGCTTTTGAGCAAGGGTGACCTTTACCTTTACCTAGATAGAAAATACATAGAAGTAGTTTACCATTCCCATTTTTAGGGGTGCCCTGGGACTGTGCAGCTTGCCCAAGGTCACAAAGAGGCAGAGTGGGGAATAAAACTCCCAACCTCTGGTTCAGTAGCCATGTATCTAAACCACCAAATTATCCAGCCAGCTATAGTAGCCTGAAGGGACTGCAGTGGCTCAAATGACTAAGACACTGAGTGGGAGGCAGAAGGTCAGCAGTTCGATTCCCGAGTACTGCAGGACGGAATGAGCTCCCGTCTTTGTCCTAGCTCCTGCCAACCTAGCAGTTCGAAAATAAGAAATTGCAAGTAGATAAATAGGGACCACTTCGGTGGGAAGGTAACAGCGTTCCGTGTGCTCTGGTGTCTAGTCATGCTTGCCACATGACCATGGAAACGTCTGCAGAAGCAGACAGTACTGGCTCTTCAGCTTTGAAACAGAGATGAGCACTGAACCCTAGAGTCGGATACGACTGGCGAATTTCGAGCAAGGGAAACCTTTACCTTTATAATAGCCTGACTAGTAGCGATCTTTTCTAGGGTTTTCTAGATGGAGAATACACAGGATACAGTTTCCTTCTTTTAAGGGCGCTCAGGTTCTATACAACTTGCCTAAGGCACACAGGTTGTCTTTTCTGTGATACAATAGGATATAGTGGCGAATCAAACTCTTAAATGTATTTCTTACAGTTAATTGTTTTCAATTTTTTCCAGCCTGGGAAACTGACTGAAGCATTCAAGTACTTTGTCCAAGGCATGGGTTATAGTAAGTAATAACAATACCACCTTGTTTTGGAAAGAAGTCGATCAAGCCATGCAGAACTTTTTAAAACTTTTCACATAATAAAATAGTTCCCATTCAAGCTTTGGGGCTCAACATCATGCTCTGATAGGGTTCAAAGCTATAAATGAACCTGTTTAAATTGCAAAGAGAGACATCCATGTACAGACATTATTATTGTGTATTTTCTCAAGAACCATATGGTCCTGTGAGGATCAACATTGATCAGTTCAGATGTGTCCCATCAGCCCTTCTGCTAAATTCTGCATCTTTGGAGATGTTCAGTTTCCGAAATACTTCAGTGATGCAGTTTAAAGTGACAGAATTCCAGACGGAAAATATTGATTGCCAAGGTAGTTGAAATTCAAATGCCATAGTTAGCATAAAGTGAGCATGCTTTTTCTAACATGGAATTACTCAGTATAAAAAGTTGTATTTATTGAAGGCCAAGACTAGTCACTATGTCTGTAAGCCACTCAACATGAGGTTAAGCTAATAGATGATCCCAGGAGGTATAATGTGCATAAGTATGTTGTGACTACACTAACTGTGTTTCGCATTCCCTCTCTTGTCTCTGTTTCTAGTCCCTTATGTGCAGATCAGTCACCTAAACACTGAGTCAGGTACCTGCGAGTGTGTGTCAAATTTGGCTGGATTACATTTTTTTTTTCTTTTCTGACGCATTGCACCGCTTATAGTATGGCCTGGTGATATTCTGCATTCTAGGCCACTCCATTATACACTTTTTCAACTACAATTTTAATGACTTCATTTGCATTTGATTGTTGCATGGTTTGCAGCTCAGTGGTATTCCTGGGATGAAACTTATGATTTCTGGCTTTTTTCAAAAACTTTATGAGCAGTCTCTTCCACACAGAGGAAAGGATGTGACTTCAAGGAGTCTCTGACAGTTGTCCATCTCAGGCCTCTGTGTGTGTGTGTGTACACATATACATACATATTCCTTGGGGTCATTATTCAGCAAGGAGTCTGCGCATTGGTAGACGTCTCCGCGATGACATTCCACACATGCAAATGGGGCTGAGAAATCAGGTCCATCTGCATGCAGTTCTTTTAGCCATTTGGATATCACGTCACCTACTGGCTAGGTGACCATGATGTGTGCCCTCCACTTTCACCTTGCCCAAGGGACCCAACGAAGGATGCTTTGGTGTGTTTTAGTCCTGACCTAACACAATTGACAAGGGATGGGCAACGCTGCCTAGTGAGACCATTCAAGCCCCCGCGCCCCAACAGGGCTCTCACCTAGCAGGGGATACACACACACACACATAAGTGTGTGTATATATATTGTATATACCCGTGATGGTGAACCTTGGCACTCTAGATGTTCTTGGACTTCAATTCCCAGAAGCCCAAGCACCCTGTGAATCCACACGGATGGGTTTACTGCAATTCATCCAGCCCACGCTGCCTTCGTCGTTCCTAGAAGCAGAAGTAAAACATGCCCATATGGGCTTCTGGGAATTTAAATCCAAGAACATCTGGAGTGCCAAGGTTTGCCATCATGGGTATATACATATACACTTCATTTAGAATTGAATATCTTAAGGAAAATATGGAGTTCCATGCTGCATGTTTCCTTCATAGAGCTATTGTGAAGGGAGGGGTCATCTGAAAAAAGCTCTTGCAAATGCTCAACTAGAAGTAAGACTAGCTTTGAGGCTGAAAATGTGAAGAATGCTTTGTCTACAGAAGGAACAGAGATGGGTTGAAGTCCTTCCCTTTCTATTACTCCTGTACAGAGACCTTCACATTTGTGTTACTTGTACAACCATGGCTTTGTGTGTTGAAGTAACCTTCTTCTGTTCTCAGCATTATGTCATTTCCCCCAGCAAGGTGATAGATGCACCTTATTTGATTTCCAGCTGTTTCTTTCTTTTCCTTCCACTTCACCCACTTTCCGTCTGCAATATATTTTTACAACTGCTAACCGAGTTATCTAGTTTTTAGCATTCACTGTTTCTCTCCCAACAGTGCCGTCTGCTAGCATGACCAGGCTGATCCGTTCCCGGACCCAGTCCTCTTCGAGCTTAAGTTCTGGAGAAAGTAACCAAACACGGTCTCAGAGCAGCAACCCAAGAGAAACAAAACATGGAAAACCTGAAATGGCCGAAGTCCATGGAACCCCTCAGACAATGGAAGTCTCCTGCTAAGCAACCCTGTGCATTCAGACAATCCCTTTTCTCCCTTGCTGAACACACCCAGAATCCATTATTCACCTGGACGAGTGGCAGGTCCTTTTTCTTTACTCATGTCAGCCGGTTCTACCTTCTGTCTTCCCACCTCTCTGCCTCTGCCATTTCTATTGGTTCTTCTGTCTAATCCCGTGATGGCGAACCTTGGTACTCCAGATGTTCTTGGACTTCAACTCCCAGAAGCCCAAGCCCGCATGAATCCACACAAATGGGTTTGCTGCGATTCATCCGGCCTGCGCCGCGCCACTCTCGTTGCTCCTGGAAGCAGAAGTAAAACGCTACGCTTCTGTTGCTGGCATTAAAGCCCTTTAGGGCCAACCGTATTCCCTTCATTAAATTTTCAAAGAGCTCAATTCCCTCTTCCGAATACACGTTATTCATAAACTTATCCATTATTCCTTTAAAGTTTTAGGTGTTGAACAAATCAGATAGGGTCTTAAACATGTCGGCTTTCCATCTGATTGGAATTAACCTTAACTCAGATTCAGGAGGCCCGCAATATCTTTCGCTGAGCCTCACGTTATGTAAAGGTAACTTAATAGTAAGATTTAATGGCAGATGGTCACTATCATAAAATAAGGAAATCTTAAATTGGTCAACAAAACTTACTACCTCCTTTGAGATGATGATATAGTATATAACTACCTCCTTTGAGATGATGATATAGTCAATAACACTTTTCCTTCTCCCCAACCAAAAGGTGTATTCTGCTGGATGGTCCCCATGAGTTGAACCATTGAGTACACATAGGCCAGGTTATTAATAGGCACTGCCATGTATTGGCTAAAATTGCTATGTTCTCCATCTGGTCTACTTGAACTTATACTGTCTGAACCAATAGCGCCCACATGGATAACTGCTCTAGAAAGGATATTGACAACATATGGCTTTTTAAAACTTTATATTCTTTCTATAGGTCTGGGCCGTGCTAGATTATCAATCAGACAAAGGATCCTTGATATACACCGACAAATCGATTTAAGCAAATTATCCTCACCCTTATTTAATAGGCCACTTTTTAGTGAAGCTAGGCCCTCATTTTACCTGTCCCTATTGATCAACCCAGATCACAGACGGTCATTTACCCTTATTCGTTATAATATGCTCCCCTCCGCTTTTAGGGAGGGTCTCTTTAAGAAGATACCAGTCAGAGAGCGTATATGTCCATGTCAAACTATCAAGGTAGAAACCTCAGAACATGTCCTTTTCGAGTGCCCTTTCTATGATAATCTCAGAAGGGAGCTTTTTAACATATTCCCTAATCTGGTAAACAGTAACAATAGTGTACTGAGAATACTTCTGTCAGGTAGATCTAAAGAACTGAGGCCGCTGAGGCTAGATTTTCATGGTGAGCTACAAGTATAAGCAAAAATAAGGTAAAAATCAGTACATGCAAAAATAAGGTTTCTTTTTTAACATAGTTGGTAAGTATAGCTTGGCAATGTTAAGTAATATTAGGCCTGGAAATGACTTGCTAAATGTTGCAATGAGAGATTGTGGCTGTCCCATTTGGTTGTATTTGTTTATTCTGTGATGACTATACTGGCTTCTGGCTGTAACAATAAAGATTGATTGGAAGTAAAATGCGCCTGTACGGAGGAAGGGTTAACCTGGAAGAGTCTTAACCGTACGGGAGTGTTTTACTTCCGCTTCCAGGAGCAACGAGGGCAGCATGGTGAGGGCCGGATGAATCGCAGCAAACCCATTCGTGTGGATTCACGGGGGCTTGGGCGTCTGGGAATTGAAATCCACAAACATCTGGGGTGCCAAGGTTCGCCATCATGGGTCCAGTCTTACATAAACACAGGCTACAACAGACTTTCTTGAGAAGCTGGGGTGTTTTTGCTGCAGGGCAAGTTCTGCTTCTTCCCCTCCTCACCCATCTTTGCTCTTGTACTGTCACATGTACAGACTCTGGATCAGGCAGTTTTGCTTTTGTGCCCCCCTCCCCCTTGAATCCTTGCATCTTCATGTTTATCTGCTTGAAATGTTTGATAATTCTTTAGAAGGCTTCCCCCCACCCCTTGCATTTCTGTACCACTCTTTGAAACATGTTCTTTAAGAGCGACAAGGGTTCCACACGGACCATTAAGGCTTAACTAACCAGTGCTGTGCAGAACCCTGTGCTCAAAATGGAGGGAAAATACCATCAAGAATGGCAGAAGGCATGGCTAAGCCATCCTGTGCAACTCCAGCTTTGTATTAGATTAGAAAAGTAGATTTCCTCCCCTTAGCTCCATGTGGGAGACAATGACGCTTGTGTTGCAAATTCCACTTTTGATTCACCATTGTGATCATGTACTTTTGTGTGCATCCATTAACTGCTAACATTTATTTAGTGCTGGTGGAGAGAGTTGCTGTATGTGAAGGTGCTACCCTTTAGCTCCCTGTGCTGTCAAGCCATCTGAGAATGCTGGATTTTCCCTGTCTTTTAAAAAAAAATCAGATTACGATTTATGTAACTCATGCAGTTAGAACTGCTTCCTAGTTGTGCTTCTGTTGAAGAGTGTTAGAGCTGTTGGCTGCAGTCGTTTTACTGTGTCTTTTGGGAGGTGGGGGAGCAATAAAGAGAAGTCAAACATTTCAAAATTTTGGGACTTAGTCCTGAATCCTGTGCTGTCTAAATTCTTGTGTGGGTCTCAGCATACTGTATTCTTAGTTAACGCTTCAGGAGAGTTTAAGTGTTTCTTAGCTGAGCCGAGGAAACCAAGACCTTTCTTACTTGTCAAGGAAGAAGACCTTCTACCAGGACTGCATTACTCCTGGCCAGGCTGACTAATAATATTGTCCATCATATGTGGAAGGGAACAAGTTGGGGGAAACTGGCTTAAGGAAGGCATGAGGTTTCTAACACGTTTTAACTGTCATTGGCAGCGGATGCCTTAGTCAACAGAACATGAGAAACTGACACGTTTCTCAATAACCAGAACTGTGTTATGTAGGACATCAAACGGATGGAATGGGATGTATGGTAACCTCTATCACTTGAAGGAAATTAATTGGGTTTTTTTCCCCCAAACTAGAAAAATGTCATAGCAGAGTAAATGGTGTTAATTCTTGCCAGAATGTTCAATTACATTAAAATGTATCATTTAACATGCATCTTTTAATCACAGCTCCTAATGTGAGATTAAAGATCTAGAATGATATTTGTGGTTGACATTAGTAACTCTTTCTGAATGACTGTGTTTGGGACTACATTTTGATGTAAGTCTAACTAGCCAGAACTGTAATAAAATTCTAGTTTAATGTACTAGGGAGATACAATAGTCAACACAGTTTTATATATGTCTTCTGAAAAGTTAGCCTTGCTGAGTTTAGTGGGGTTTATTCTCAAAACAACGTGTACAGAATTGCAGCCTGGGTCTGTTGCAATGGAGAGGATGCAAAATGGGAAACATTTGTTCTATGCTTTCTAAAGCAGCTGGACAGTGATGCGCTGCAATTATCATGCTATGAATGATTATATAGTTTATGTTTTTGGATGTTTTATTTTTACTTTTTTTGGTTACAAACTGGTATTTACAACTACCTGTTGTTCTCCTTCCCTAAGAAAAATCATCAAATATTTTAAAGCGATTGACACTTATGTCTGAAGAGGAAGGAGACTAAATTGCTTACCTGATCAAACAGGTGTTCAATAAATAACTATGAAACATGAGCTTTACAATTTGCAGGAGTAATTTAGTGAACTAAATTGAGGCTTCAGAATACATCTTAGATGCAGCTTTGGTGAACATTGGGAGGATCAGCATGTTTCCCTTAAGACAGAGGTGTCCAAACATTTCGGCCGGTCATGTGGTTCAGCGGGCCAGTCACATGGTTCCTCCCACTGGAAGTGGAAGTAAAACACTCCTTGCAATATGTTTGGCAACAGGATGAGATAGATTTTAGGCTGCAATTTTCTCTGCTTAAACGAGGGGTGCCCAAACTCCAGCCCACAGGCTGGATCCAGCCCCCAAATCAATGCATCCGGCCCGCACCACCCTCGTCACTCCCGGAAGCAGAAGTAAAACGCACAGAAAGCAATTACTTGAAACAATTTTCAATGAAACTAAAAGTGCCAGAGCAGGACTGTATTTGAATATGAAGAAGATACAAATCATGCCTAGAGTAGAACTGTACCACTGGCCAGGTTGACTAATAATATTGTCATATGTGGAAGGGAACAAATTGGAGGAAACTGCCTTAAGGAAGGCATGAGGAGCTTATGGGCATGTTTTACTTCTGCTTCCGGGAGCAACGAGTGCAGTGCGGGCCGGATGAATTGGCGTTGTGGGCTGGATCTGGCCCATGGGCTGTAGTTTGGGCATCCCTTCCTTAAGGGATGCAAAACCTGAGGAGGAATTTAAATTCGATGTGGAATTTGTTCTGATTGCATGGCGTGTAGACTGTTGTAATAAACACTGTCTAAGAGAATGCTTAATGTGCTGTGTGTTGTAAAAATGTGTTTTGTATTAGGCCTGTTTTAGAGTATATTTTTCCATGGGCTAATATTAGATTCAGTAGTCTGACAAGTTTGGCATTCCTGGTAGAAGCTGGAAATTTGTGCCCTGGGAACTACCATCTTTTATTTGTCTTCTTGCTTTCAAAAGGATCTTGCTTTTCTGCTTTTGGCTGAGTCAATAAAAGCAGGAAGTGTCTGATCTGAAAGGGAACCTGCTAATTGCAAAGGAGAAGTTTTCAGTGTTACACAATGGCTCTATGGGACCCAAACCCTTGACAGAAACCAGGTTCAGCTCTGTTTTGGCAGGGAAATGGGAAACTCTGCCGGGCGAGAATTGAATAAAGCTGTAATAAACTAACCGTTAACGTCTCTGCCTGTTTTTTCCTCTTTGACTGGCCTTCAATATGTACCTTGTCTTTCAAATCACATACCAACCGTGCTTTATGATCACAGGGGAATTTAAATGAAAGGGGAAAAATGGACAGCATAATTGGCATCTCAACAATGCCAATAGAAATGACTCTACATATATTAATATGAATCATCAACAGGATCATCATAAACCTAAATAAATAAGAAATCCCACCATTCTAAAGTGCCATGCCCAGCTCATAGTCAAAGGATGAGTACTGTATTTTCTGGCGTATAAGACTACTTTTTAACCCCGAAAAATCTGTGCCAAAGTCGGGGGTCGTCTTATAGGACAGGTACTTAACTGCAGCTTGTTTCCCCTTGCTTCATATGTCCAGCGCATATGGTGGGGGGTGCCGCGGCCGAGTCCCTGCTCTGTGCGGGGAGTATGAAACAAGGGGAAGCAAGTTGCACACATCTTCCTGTACCTCGAGGAGGAGAACGTGAGCGTGGATTGGCTCTCCACCAGAACCTGCCCATTCGACTCGGAGGGCTGCGCGTCTTCGGGTCGAGTGTGGGTTAATTTTTATTTGGTGTGCATTGGAAGAGAGGTAGTCTTATACAGCAAGTATATTCCAAACTCTATATTTTAACTGGAAAAGTTGGGGGTCGTCTTATACGCCCAGTCGTCTTATACGCCCAGTCGTCTTATACGCCGGAAAATACGGTAAATACCATTCCACATTTAGCAAAGGGAGAGCAGAGCTTTCTGTCCTCAGAAGATCCTTTTTCAGAGGCTAGCAATGCATAGTAGGATTTTGCACAGGGGAATAAAACACTTGGGTTTAGGGCACCTTCACCATCTTATTTTTTCCTCTTATCATTGAGGCTGATGTAATGAGTGGTCCAGAGAATGAGTTTTAGCCTGTTTCTCTGCACCAACATTGCACATTCTTCACTGAAATGGGAGATGAGCTGGTAAGGGGAAGGATTGAAGCAAGGGAAGGGAATGGATTCTACAAGAGGATGCGCAAGAGTGCAACATGGAAAGGAACTTCTTCACAGTACATGAGTTCAACAGTGAAGTTGATTACTAAAGACAGGGTCTTTCCTTTGTGAGACAATTTCAAGCATTAGTGTGGAGAGTAGTTGTTGAAGGCATACTATCTTTGGATTTCCTGCATTGAAGATAAGATAAGACTCAGAGAATGGTGATAAGGCAAAGAACTGGAGCATAAAATGTAAAGCATAAAACTTCATAATTCTAATGTCTGATCATTGCACTTGTTCCTAATATGGTTGTCCTGTTTGTATGGAGTATTACAATGAGAGAGTGATAGAGTGAAAATGTGTCTCTACAGACACAGAAAGAGCACCCTTGAAGACTGGTATTTTTGAACCACAATCTGGTGTCCCCTGTTAACGGCAACTATTGCTCACTCCAGTAGACTTTTAGCCTCAGAAAAAGTGCCTTTGAGGAGGGTTCTCAGAGGTCACTCTTCCATAGATCACAAGGGACATTCCCTTCTTTAATGTGCTGTAGGTTAAATGCGTAATCTGTCTCCAGTGACTTTTTCAGTGACGTGAACAGATGCTTAATCTATTAGCATCACATTCAAATGCTCATTTGGCCCAAAAGAAAGTTGATCATAAGCTTCTAGTTTCTACCCCCATTTTGGGCTGTGTTCCTTGACCCAACTGTTGCAGGAATTATTTGATAAGGCCATATATTGTATATATATAGTCATCAATTCCTTATACTGTATTGTCTTTATTTTATGCTGTCACCACCCAAGTCACTAAAGTCTCTTTTCCCAACCTGCTGCCCTCCAGATGGATTTGCCCCTGAAACTTGTCATCCTGAAATGAAAACGATCATAGTTGTCCAATATTTCTGGAAGCTGCCAGGTTGGGGAAGATTACAGTAGGCCAATCTTTGAATTGCCCATAAATGACAGGTATATTTTTAAAAGTGCTTGGAATTCAGTAGCTTATCAATTGTCTTTAAGAAACTAGAAGTCATGAGGCTAGTTAGATGTTAAAAAAATAAATGGGGAGAAGCTCCCAAAACAATTGCTACTTAGTACTTAAGGAGAATGGTAATTACTGTTCCGGTTTAGGTAGCCATTGAAATTCTGTATTTATTTTCACATACTTTCACATAGAGGAATTGAAAGGTGGTTTGATGGTAAAGCTGAGATGCTTTCTTTATGTACAAGCAATATTTAACAAAAGAATCAATGGGGGAAAAGACTGTCTACAGGAATGTATTTATACATGTATAGGGATTACATGTTCATTATGTCTTGCAGTTACCAGTCCAAGTGCTTCCAATTTATATCTTGCCCTTCTCAGTCCAAAGCCTTTGTACCTAGATTTTTTGGTATGTGTTGTTTATTTCTACAGTATTTCCCCCACTATCATGTCACCTTTGAGTGCTGCTAATACAGATGAAACTCCAGATTATTGAGAGTAGTTGGTAATGTATGGTTGTGAGAGCTGGACCATAAGGAAAGTGGAGCGCAGAAGAATAGACACCTTTGAAATGTGGTGTTGGAGGAGAGTCTTGAGAGTATCCTGGACAGCAAGGAGAACAAATAGGTCGATCATAGAAGAAATCAACCCTGACTGCTCTTTGGAAGGTCAAATAGCGAAGATGAAGTTAAAGTACTTTGGACATCAAATGAGAAGAAAGGATTCACTTGAGAAAGCTTTGATGCTGGGAAAGGTTGAGGGCAAAAGAAGAAGGCGGCAGAAAATGAGATGACTAGATGGTATTGTAGACTCAATGGGCACATAGTTGGGTGGGTTGAAGAGGATGGTGGAGGAAAGGGGTGCCTGGCGTGCAATGGTCCATGGGGTTGCAAAGGGTCAGAATCAACTGCAACAACAACAAAATATAGACCGTCAGAAAAATGTGTATGACCTGCATGGATTTATTTAACTATATGAAATCTCTTAAACCTCCTGATGTTACCATACGGGATGTTATAAATGTTTGTGGCCTGGTTGACATCCCTGTTCAGACGGCTTTATCAGTAATTCCAACAAATTGAAAAATAAGTGTTCAAGGAAATGGATCATAACCTGTACCAGTTTATACTCCTACCTCCCATGGGGCTGATGAAACTACAAAAGAACTGCTACTATTGCATGCCCCAGTTAGAAAAGAAGTTGGACCTGATTGGAGAAAATGTGCATGTGGGCAAGTCTGCTAAAATTCAGATGTGAGAAAATTCCTGAATCTTTGGATAATGGGGCATGTGCAGAAAGGGCTTACCTTCAAAATAGAAAATTGTTGATATCAGTTAATTTGGCTCCACCTTTTTTCTACCTCTTGTTGCTTTGTTTTCATGTGAGGTTTTAGCGGTTTATACTTATGCATATATGCAGGGACACTCAGTGCAGCACAGCTGTAGATGACGTTACAGGTCTATTTTATGTTGTGGAGAAAGATAGGATCTCCTGAATTGCAGTCAGGGAGTTAATAGAATTGAGGTCTCTGCTTGTGTTGTGAGAGAGCAAAACTGGCATAACAGCATGATTGGGGTAGGTGTCTTGTTTCTTGTGCACACACAAAAAAGAAGCCTTTTACACCAACCACTGTTCCACTTACGTAAAAGGAAACTGAATGCTTTGTGGGTTCCCTTGATGCAAGCACATCTCAAAAAATAAAAGCTGCATGCACAGAGAGGCAGAGGCTATTGGGCCAAACTGTATTTCTGGAGAAGAGACCAAGAAGATTTTGTTCCTCAGGTTTTAAGAGTTGCACTTCCACACTGCACGTGGGCAACCTGCTATTTGGTAAATTAGCAAATGATCAAAACTATTGAGGAAGAATGACCAAGATTTGTGTTGCTGTATCCTCAACTTGTGGAGATGTGATCTAGTGTCCTATCCAACATCTGTTGCACTCTAGTAATTTATAATTGGGCTCTACACATCTACAGAGGTTTCTCTTCTGCAAGAAAGTTTCTAGCTGCTGTCTTTCAGCATCATCAAAATCTGATTTTTGAAGATTCTGTGTAGCAGTACTGTGTTACGCCATAACAGACAGGTGAGTGACTTTTGGTTTGCATCAATGTAAGTAATTTGCACTGTAACTGGAAACACTTATTTGAAACAGGAGGAGAAAACCATTTTGAAATGTGTGGACTGTAACCCACACTGATTTATCAGTGCAGCGAAGCTCACTCATTGAGTGCCCAAGAGTGCTGCCGCTGCTTCTGTTAAAATTAATTTAGACTGGAAATATATCGCACAAGTCCACTGAAGGCTTGGTATAGAAGATAGGGTCAAAAGAGGATCGTTTTGGAGGCAGTGATGGAAAAATGTTAAATGGCAGTGAAGTTAGTCGAGAAACACTTTGCTGAAGTTTTTTCCAAGCAAGTAACTGTTAGTCTTTTGCAATAAAAAATAAGAAAGAATCTTATGGCTACTGAGGCTTCAATCCACACATCTGAAGAAGTGGGCTGCAATCCACAAATGCCTATGTCAAATAAACAACAACAAAAATAATAGCCCAGCCATCTTCTTTAATGGCTTCTCAAAGTTCACAGAGGAAGACTGTTCTCAGTCCTGTTGCTAAGCAAAACTACCAGGGAATTACAATAGAAAAATCAATTTTTCAGTGATTTCCAGGGTGCTAATCGTGGTTATACTGTCTCACCAGATTATTCTGCTATGTTAATAGACCAGGAGTTGTCAACCTTTTAAAGTTAAGGGACAGGTCATGCTCCTTCAGACAGTTGAGGGGGCCAGACTGGTGGTCCCCCTGCTGTTTACAGCTGCCGTAAATGCATATGTGGCTGTCATAAACACATTTACAATAGCCATAAATGAGTCCGCAGCTGATTCTGGCACCGGCTTGATCAAGGACAGGAGCTGGATTATTTGGTGCTATGGGCCGGATGTGGCCCACGAGCTGTAGGTTGCCTACTCCTGTAATAGACCGTACTACCAGCTACACAAAGCTGATCATTAGGTAGTGGTTAACTAACTTGTCAACCGTGAGGATTGATGGTCTTGGGTGGCAAAGTCCACAGGGAAGGGTGATGGTCCCTAAATGGATTAAATTCTACTTGAATTCATCTTGATGGAGGGCAGCAGCTTCATCAATACTGGCCTGAACTGAGAAGGACTCTGTGCCAAAAGGTCTCAGGACCAGAAAATGACATGCAGAACTGGATCAGTGGTACTGGTGTCATGCTGCAATGCAGAAGGCAAATGGAAGGCCATTACATTATATTGTCTCCAGGACAATCTTCATGGCTGATAGCCAATATTCACAATCGGATATGGCACTTGAAGAGGGAATAAACCATGTTAATTTTAAAGGTTACCAAAGGACTCGTTGTTGGCCTGATTGAAATGAGTCAGAAGCTTAACTTCAGGTGGTGATGTGGAGGGAGCAACATGGTAGAGGCCATGACTACATAGAGTGGAGGAAAGTCATCGTTAACTTCTGTGTACTTACAGGAAACAGTCACACAGCTTGAGTTTAGCAAATCTTTTTCAGTTACAAGGGGAAATAGATACGTTATCAGCCATTCAACTGTATAACTTCATTTCATGGGATTCTATTAAAAGCAGTCATTTGAGCAGAGCTTCAGTTTTATCTGTACAAGTGGAACTACCGCCCCTTTCAATCAGTTGTTAAGCTCTTGTCTGTCAGAATACAAGAAATGAGATTCACTAAATGTTGAACCTTATATTCAGAGATCTTGTATTAAGCTATGTGTAAGTAGATAAATAGGGACCACTTCGGTGGGAAGGTCAACAGCGGTCTGTGCGCTTCGGTGCCTAGTCATGCCTGCCACATGACCACGGAAACGTCTGTAGAAGCAGACAGCACTGGCTCTTCGGCTTTGAAACAGATGAGCACTGAACCCTAGAGTCGTATACGACTGGCTTTCAAGCAAGGGAAACCTTTACCTTTAATGTAACTGACTTGGAGATGAAAGCCATCACACTTAATTATCTGTGTGGATATATCAGGGGCAAATCCCCCCCCCAAATTTATTATTTTCATATACACAGATAAAGAGTGGGCCTACTCTGGTGTCATTTACTACATTAGGCAACAGAATTTGGGCCATTGTGTTGTGATGGAGTGTGTTGTGCAATTACACTTGTATACTGCCCATTAGTGCTTAGAGCACTCTGGGCAGTTCACAAGATCATAAACGTTTTGCCACCAACATGCTGGCTATTCATTTTACCCACCTTGGAAGGATGCAAGGCTGAGTCAACCTTGGATTCCGTCAGAATCAAACTCACAATAGCAGTTTGGTTGCAGTACAGCAGTTTAACCACCAGCGCTCTTTATGCATGCAAATAATGGCAACATGCTGCTTCTGTATTTTGTTTCATTGCCCTAATAAATTTAAAATGTTCCTGTAGCATCCTTAGTTACCTAAGAAGTCTTTCTTGCCATTTTTGCTCAAAATGACTTCCCAAGTTTGTAGTCTTGTAGAAGGCTTGAGGTACATCAGACTTCTGATTAAAGCGGGTGGAATGTTGTTGTTGTTGTTGTTGTTGTTAAATATTTATTATTATTATTATTATTATTATTATTATTATTATTATTATTATTATTATTATTATTATTATTATTATTATTATTATTATTATTATTATTATACTTCTATTTATATCCCGCCCATCTGGGGTTACCCCCACGCTGGGTGGCTAACAACAGCACATTAAAAACACATAATAAAATAACATAATAAATCACCCAATAAAATACAACTATCCTTTTGTACTAACAGCAGTATCTCACAGATTCTAAATCTGCAGGATTTACTATTTCTACCACCAAGAGCCACCAACCAAGACCATCTGTGCCAACATAAATTCAGAATTAATAGGTTTGGAACCTAGGAATAGTTATGATACAAGAATAGAGAAGAACCCAGACTCCTTTCACATTTAAATGCACACATGCACACCCTTTTTAATTCAACATGTATGTTTCAGGATAGGAGCAAAATCATTTTGTTAAACAACCAGAAATTATACATTCTTGTTCATCTACTTCAGATGACCTAGAAATATGCTAGCTGATTCAAATGTACCTTCTGCTCACCTTTAGATATTGGTCGCCATTGCTGGAAAGCCCATCATATCTGACTCTAGGGTTCAGTGCTCATCTGTTTAAAGCCAGAGAGCCAGCGCTGTCTGCATCTGCAGATGTTTCCGTGGACATGTGGAAGGCATGCCTCAACGCCGGAGTCCAAGGGGCACTGTTTACCTTCCCACCAAAGTGGTACCTATTTATCTACTTGCAATTTCTTGCTTTAGAACTGCAAGGTTGGCAGGAGCTGGGACAGAGACGGGAGCTCACTCCATCATGCAGTACTCAGGAATCAAACTCCGACCTTCCAGTCATCGAGTTCAGCATCTTAACCACATGAGCCACTGGTCCCTTCACTCCACCTTTACAATATACTGTAGCTAAATTATAAGTTTCTGTCATGCTCAGGCACGTCTTTTTGTTCTGCTTTTGAACCAGACAGATTCTATACCTGTTCATCACCCTCTGATGAACTATTTGTCCACCAACTATTTGGCCGCCTTGAGTCACCCATTGGGTAGAGTAAGGCAGGATACAAATAAAACTTGAAAATGAAATTGGGGAAAAAACCTTCCTTCTTATGTCTCATTTTCAGTGTCTGCTCCAGGATTAGATGTTACCTGTTTGGGTTGTTGCTTCCTTGTGGATTCCTATTAAATGACCAAGCTAATAATACCAGTTATAGCCTAGGGAATGGCAGCTGGTTCATTTTTAATCATATAACAAAAAGGCTAATTCTAGTTCCTCAGACCTTTTTATCTCCTTCCACAGTGGAAGGAGAGGGACAGGCAGGAATAGGGCAGACAGGAGGTCAGAGCACATGGGGAGGAATAAGTAAAGTGAGGTTCCAAGCTCCGTTTTGGTCGCAAATATACAAATCAATGACTTTCCATGCCTATTAGTCATAATGCCTATACATAATGCCTATACATCCTTTAGAGACCGAGTACCCAAACAGAGGAGCAGGGCAAACTCTGTGCTGGGGGAGGGAGGAAGTGTTCCCATTGTGCTGCTGGGCAGATCGATGGGGTGAAACTCTGAGCTGAGGGGAAGGAGGAAGTGCTCTCATTGTGCTGCTGGGCAGAGGGGCAGGGCAAACTCTGTCCTGGAGAAAGGGAGGAAGCGCTTTCATTGGGCTGCTGGGCAGACCGTGGGGTGTGGTGCACATGCCAATAGAGAGGGCTCTAGGTTCACCACCACTGTCCTTGAGACCAGGGGCATGCTGGCTACGCTAAAAGGGTGCTGGATAGGGAGGGTGGGGGCAGTGCCTATGGGGGTACTGAATGGCGTCATGGATTATAGTCACCAGGTGACATACTTTTGCCCACCTCTGAGGGCACCAATCACTGGGGCGCACCGGGACTTTTCCCTGTGTCCCAAATGGCCAGCACGGGCTTGCCTGAGACTGGCTCATACGGGAACACTATACTAGAATTAATTCTAATCTCAATTTTTTCAAGATCTCCATCTGGGAGAAAAACACTTAACTTGGGTAGAAGATAGGTAAGTAATAGATTCGAAGTTTATGTTGATAATCTCTCTTATTGGGTCGTACCCAGTCGTTGTGGTTGGAGAGTGAGAGGTCCAGCACTAGGCCCCTACAGTATGGGGTGCCTCAGGGCTCGGTGCTCTCTCCTTTCCCATTTAACATATACATGAAGCGATTGGGCGAGGTTATCCGTTCCATGGGGTAAGGTATCATCAGTATGCTGATGATACCCAGTTATATATCTCGGCCAATGGGGACCCCAGTGATGCAGTCAATGCCCTATCCAGATGTCTGGAAGCGGTTGGGGTCTGGATGGGGGACAACGGGCTACAATTGAATCCCTCCAAGACTGAGTGGCTTTGGATAGGGGGTCCCGCGTTATCCAGGGAGCTGCCAACTTTGGTCTTGGATGGGGTTGCTTTGCCCCAAACAGACCCGGTACGCAACTTAGGGGTCCTCCTGGATTCGGGGCTGCTACTAGCAGATCAGATGGCGGCTGTGGCCAGGAGGGCTTTATCACAGCTTCGCATCATCCGTCAGTTGCGTTCGCTCCTGGACCGGGACTCCCTGCTCAGGGTCACACATGCTCTGGTCACCTCCAGGCTAGATTATTGCAATGCGCTCTACATGGGGCTGCCCTTGTCAACCATTCGGAGGCTGCAGTTGGTCCAGAATGAGGCAGCCCGGGTGGTGATGGGGCACGGGCGTTATGCTCGTGCCTCACCATTACTTCGGGAGCTGCACTGGCTACCAGTTTGCCTCCAGGTGCAGTTCAAGGTGCTGGTTTTGACCTTTAAAGCCCTTCATGGTAGTGGGCCAGGATACCTTAGAGACCGCATTGTCCCAAGAGTGTCCGCCCGTCCAACCAGAGCGGATCGGAGGGGCTACCTGATTGTTCCATCTGCCAGAGGGGCTCGTCTCTCTGGCACACGAAGAAGGGCCTTTTCCCTGTCCGCACCGGCCTTGTGGAACCTCCTGCATGTAGAGTTGCGGGAGCAGATGGAGCTGCTACCTTTCAGAAAAGACCTAAAAACCTGGTTGGCAGGGCAGGTGTGGGGCCCAGATGGAAGAGTGGCCCCTGCCTGTTGGCTTATAAATTAAGCCCCCATTTCTTTTGTCTTTTTTTAATGTGGGTTTATGTGGGTTTTAAGAGGAATGGGGTAGGTGGGTGGGTATGTTGGGTTTTAATTGGTTTTAATTGGTTGTACTGTTTTATGTGTGTTTCAACTTGTTGTGAGCCGCCCAGAGTCTGGTTCACCTGATTGGGCGGCATATAAATTTGAATATAAATAAAAAAATAAAAAAATAATCTGTGTAAGGTCATTCTTAATGCTGTACATGAAGCTCACTCTTGCCTAAACCCAGCAGTTCACAACACACTGTGATGGGAGGTTTGCCCTGTAGGCGGAAACCGATTGCTACAGAGCTGATCCTACAGCCAAACACACAGAATGGCCAGGCTGTCGACTCTAGCCTTGTCAGTAGGATAACAGGTGAGAAGTTGTTTTGTACTCTTAACCAATCTCAGCACTGGATAATAGAGACCACATTAGCTGCCATCTTGTGTTCAAGTTCTACAAACATAATGAAGACAGTAACCTGAGAAGTTGATTTCAGGCTGTGCAAGTATAACCAGGTGTCTTTTGAATATGTGCCAGAACTTTTCTAAATAAGTGCTAAATGTTTCCTGTAGTTTTAGAAATGGTCCTATGTCATTTAGGGTTTAAGAGGTAATAATCAGCACTTTCTCTTGTATTTGGAAATGAAACAGAAACTTGAGCAGTTATTGTAATATAGACATAGATAATTTATGTCTGCATCCCATCTGTTTCATTCCGGATCAGGCCAAGTCTCCAGCCCTATATACAGAACATATCATTGTAGAATGGATATTTTTTACTGCTAATTGTGTTAAAAAGATCTAAGTGGTTTTATACATGGAAGACAAATTACATAGTATTAGACAGGGTTGTACACTTTCCTCAATTGTGTTTTTTTTTTTTTTGTTTATAGAGTTGCTAGGAAATATGATTGGGGAAGAAAATTTAATGAGAAGAATAAAATTAAGAATAATTTATTTGAGGATGACGCATTATTAGCAATGGAGGACTCACCAAAAGTTATGGATAGAATTAAGTTTCACTTGAAATAATTTGGGGGAGATAATAAGTTGACATTTACAGTAAAATGGAGTAAATCAGAGATGTTGTTGTTTAAACAATTTTAATGTAGAAAAGGAGAAGATTAAGAGAAAATTCAATATTAAAATAGGTAAAGTTATAGAATAGTTAGATATAAATGTAGCACAAGATTTGGAAATTTAAAATAGGAATCTTGAAGAATTGAAACAATTATTAAAACCACACTTTTATCAATCTATAAGAATAATCAATGTGGCTGGACAACAAAAGAATTAGTTCAGATTTAACAGCTGCAAGATTTATGATAATGAAGAATTTGAAAGTAAAATATGATTTTCACTTAGATTTGGAATATAATGCTTAATTATAAATTAACTTGTAATATTAAGGTAAAAAGGGCTTTTTAAATGAGAATATATTCAATGATTTCTGATGAGTTTTTATAAGATTTGTATTGGTGCAAGGGAAGGGTTAGTCATCTTTTTGAGAAACAATGCAGTTTTGAAAGGGGGCCGGCCTATGTAAAGAGGAAGAGCTGAAGATATCACGAATGGGCTCAATGATGGGGGGCACTGTTTGAATGATTATATTTAAGTTGAATATATACTGTGTATTACTTCTGTTAAAATGTTTTTTAAAAATAATTTAAAAATACAATGCATTGTAGAGACACTCCAGCTGTTAGAAGTTGTTACATCACATATTCGTTTTCCTTTTGACATGCAGGTGCAAATACCCCAATAGCATTTGCAGTGTGTGATATTCCTTCTGGGCATGCGGATCCAACATTCAGGATGGAAGAAGAGCTGAATTTGCTCTCTGAGTAAGTGCTCAAACTAATAGCTGAGCTGGACCAGGAGATGTTGCTGCCCAGAGTAAGCAAGATTATATCCCACCCAAATTCCACATATGTATACAGTGGTGGGATTCAGCAGGTTTGCCCCAGTTCGCCAGAACCGGTAGCAGAAATTCTGGCTGGCCCCGCCAATCCAAGTTTTGAAATATCACAGGGCTTTTCCCATGGCCACGCCCACCATACCACGCCCACAGAGTAGGTAGTAAAAAAAATTGAATCCCACCACTGCATATATAGCGCAGTGGAACTGTACTTCGATACTGACAAAACAAAGTATCCTCTACTGCAGGGGTGCCCAAACTTTTTGGGCCATGGGCCAGTCATGTGGTTCAGTGGGCTGGTCATGTGGTTCAGTGGGCTGGTCACGTGCATTTACAACAGCCATGGGTGCATTTACGGCAGCGTTTTGCACATGCATGGACTCGTTTTACTTCCACTTCTGGGAGCAGCAAGGGCAACGGGCCAGATCTGGCCCATGGGCTGTAGTTTGGGCACCCCTGCTCTACTGCATGTAATGGCAGGAGTTTGACTTCAAGGATATCTCCCAACAAAGGAGAATGTCTAGGGCAGTGATGGGGAAAAGTTCGGTTTCACTTACCAGTGATAATTTTCGTTCTTCGAGTATATAGTTTGTGAATACACACTATTGGGTTATGCGCCTGCGCAGAACACCGATCAGAGGCTTAAAAAGCTCATTGGTCAAAAGTTTTGGCGGTAAGACCGCCCACCGTACTGCCCACCCTGAGGCGCCAGTCCGCCATTTTACCTCAGTTCCATACTTAAGCCAAGCACAGGATAAACCAATTGATCTCATCCGTGCAGCTCAAGAGGGGAGGCAGGGTGGGTAGTGTGTATTCACAAACTATATACTCGAAGAACGAAAGTTATCACTGGTAAGTGAAACCGAACTTTCTCCTTCGTATAGTTTGTGAATCCCCACTATTGGGAGATTAGCAAGCTAACACTTACTTGGTCGGTGGGCAGTCGGATGAGATGATCCCACGATGAGTATGATGGTCAGGTAGAGTGGACTGTCAACGGCGATGAGCCCGGAGCCCCCTGGCGAGGACGACACAGCCAAGTCTGGCGTCTGCAGTGGCTCTGGTGTTCATTCTGTAATGTTGGACAAATGTAGAAGGTCTGGACCAGGTGGCAGCCTTACAGATGTCCTCAAGCGGGGTGCCCTCCAAAAAGGCAGTGGATGTGGCAACCGCTCTCGTAGAATGCGCCCTGACATGTGGCGGAGGTGGCAGTGAGGCCGACTCGTAGGCCAGGTAGATGGTAGATGTGATCCCTTTGGAGAACCTCTGGGCAGAGATGGGTTCGCCCTTGGACTTTCCACCATAAGCAACAAATAGATGCTGTGACTTCCTGAACTCCCTTGTCCTGGTGGTGTAAAACAATAAAGCTCGTTTCACATCCAGCGTGTGCCAAGTCTTTTATTGGGCGTTGGTGGGGTTCTGGAAGAAGGTTGGCAGTGAGATAGTCTGTGCTATATGAAACTGGGAGACTACCTTAGGAAGGAAGGTGATATCCATGTGGAGCACCACGCGGTCATTGAAAAACTGAAGAAACGGTGCGTCTGCCCGCAGAGCAACCAGTTAACCGGCTCGTCGAGCAGACGTGATAGCCACCAGAAATGCTTCCACGTGAGGAGACGAACATCCGCGGTAGCCATAGGCTCGAAAGGAGTCCTGGTGAGCGCGTTGAGAACGGCAGACAAGGACCATTGTGCTGTTGGAGTCCTGACCGGCAGAAAGGCGTTTCGCAATCCCTTGAGGAAACGCTTTACCGTATGGTCGCAAAAGGCACCAGAAGCAGGCGAACCAGCTGGAGAGTGAGCCACCATCGCAGTGAGATGGACCCGGATGGAGGTAATGCTAAGGCCAGACTCCGCCAAATGGAGGAGGTAGACCATGATGTCCTGTAGTCCCACCTGTGGAGGGTACGTCTGCTAGGATGCCAGGAAAGCACAAAGGCGTCTGTATTTGGAGGCATAAGATTTCCTTGTGGAAGGACGCCGCGCTAGCTCCAAGATCCTGGACAGTCTGGGGTTATCTTCCATGCGGTGAGGTGGAGGCTGGGTAGGTCCGAATGGTGGAGCTGGCCGTGCTCCATTTGGAGAAGCGTTGGCGATTCCGGCAGCGTGCGATACTGCGACGACATGTGTAACAGTAGCGGAAACCAGGGCTGGCGAAGCCATGCCGGAGCCACAAGAATTGCGTTGGTCCGGTGTAGGTACATTCTGGTGAGGACCTTCTGAACCAGAGGAAACGGGGGAAAGGCGTAGAGGTAGTCCTGATCCCACCGTTTCATGAAGGCATCGCCCTTGGAGTTCAGTCCGATGCCTGCTCTGGAACAGTACCTGTGGCATTTTCTGTTGGACTCCAATGCAAAGAGGTCAATTCTCGGAGTCCCCCAAGCCCCGCAAAGGGACTGAAACACCTCGTCGTCCAGTTCCCACTCGTGGGTCGTCAAGGTGAGACGGCTGAGGTGGTCGGCCAGAACATTCAGCTTGCCCTGAATGTGTACTCCAATTGGAAAGATGTGTCTTTCCAGGCACCACTCCCAGAGTTGCACTGCAAGGTAAAGTAGGATGGTGGACCTTGTCCCTCCCTGCTTGTTCAGGTATGCCACCGCTGTGGTATTGTCCGAGGCCACTTGAACCACATTGCCGGTGAGCAGAGCCTCGAAGGAACGTAGGGCCTTCCAAATGGCCAGCAGCTCCAAATAGTTGATGTGGTGCACCATCTCGTGAGGCGACCAAACGTTGTTGACCGTTAGAGTCCCGCAGGCAGCCCCCCAGCCGAGGTTGCTTGCATCGGTCAAAACCTGCAACGAAGGTTGTGGGGGGTAAAAACTCTTCCCCGTGGCCACATTGAGCAGCAGCATCCACCACAGTAGCTGGTCTATCAGTTCTGGAGACGGAGTCAGCCGTTTGGACTGGCCCTCCCTGAGCGGGTCGAACTCGTGGAGGAGCCATGACTGCAGGGACTGGAACTTTAACTTGGCGTGAGGAATTACTGCCATCGTTGAGGCCATGAGGCCTAGAAGTCTCTGTGCCTTTTTCGCCCTGATAAAGGGTTTGTTCCTGAAATCGCTTACCCCTTGTGCAATGTCCAGTAAGCGTTTCTGGGGGGCGAAGGCTCTGGTAACTAGCGAGTCGAGTACCGCTCCAATGTACTCGACGCGCTGAGAAGGATTCAACTTTGATTTGGCAAAGTTGATCCTGAGGCCAAGACTCTCCATGAGGTGAACCGTGAACTGCGTGTCCCGAATGGACGATGAGCTGGTGGGGGAGACAATCAGCCAGTCGTCAATGTACAGGAAGACCCTGATCCCCTTCTGACGGAGGAAGGCAGCCACCGGAGCCATGCACTTGGTGAAGACTCTCGGTGCTGTAGCCAGACCGAACGGTAGGCACCGGTACTGGTACACAGAGTTTCCAATTCAGAACCAGAGGAACTGTCTGTGCTCCTCGAGGATGCTGATATGGAAGTAAGCGTCCTTGAGGTCTATCACTGTGAACCAGTCCCCTTTGTTGATGAGGGGGAAGACGGTCTGCAGGGTCACCATCCGGAACTTCCTGGTGTGGATGCACCTGTTCAGGCGGCACAGGTCCAGAATTGGGTGAAGTCCTCCATTCTTCTTCTGAAACACGAAGTACCTCGAGTAGAAACAGTTGTCCCAATCGGTCGGTGTTACCCGCTCGATGGCTCCCTTGGACAGAAGAGTCGAAATTTCTTCCTCCAAATGGGGGGACGAGGTGGTGAAACGATGTCTTCCTACCCGAGATCTTCAAGACCCACCAGTCGCCCAAGATCTTCAAGACCCACCAGTCGCCCGTGATGCCTGACCACACCTGGAGGACGTTCCGGAGGGGGAGGTACGGGAGGTGGAGCGAGAGAGCCTTGGCCTTCATAGTTTCAAACCCGGGACTTGGATTTTGCGTCGGACTGCTTGCCCTGTCCGTAAGGTTGGTAGCGAGGCTTGTGTTGGCATCTCTGTTTGTAGAAACTGGGCCTGGGCTGGTCAGTTGAGCCGCCCTGTTGCTGTGGGTTCCCCCGATATCGATGCTTAAAGGGTTGGAACCGCGGTTTGGTAGGCTGAGCCGGCGTGGTGAGTCCCAAGAACTTAGCCGTCAAATTCGTTTGCCGCAGTTCGTTAAGCACCTTATCGGTGTCTTGTCCAAACAGGCCTTGCCCATCAAATGGAAACTCTTTGATGAGCTTCTTCATGGCGTCATCGAGAGAAGTGCCCCTGAGCCAAGCATGGCGACGGAGCAGAATGGCAGAAGACATGTCCTTGTCCGCGTAATCGTTGATGTACCTGGCAATCCGCATCTGCTGTTCTGCCAGAAAGTCTCCTTCTGCAGCCAGAGAGTCGAATCCTTTCTGGGCATCGGCAGGCAGTTTTGCAGCAAGGATCTTCACTTGCTCCCAGAGGTGGGACTGATAGAGGCCCATGGCCGCTGAGTAATTAGCAGCTCGCAGGAAGAGGGAACCGGTGGCGGAAAACTTACAGCCCACCGCGTCCAGTTTCTTCCCTTCCGGAGTCGAAGGTACCGGAAAACCGCTGACGGCCATTTTATGCTGGAAGCCCTTGACCACCAAAGAGTTTGGCAAAGGGTGCGCCTGGAGAAACTCAACGTTCTCGTCCAAGACCCTATACATTCCGTCGAGTCTGGACGAAACGGAGTGCGATGACACCGGCTTCCTCCATGTTGCCTTCGCTGATGTCAACATGGAAGGAAGCATGGTGATGTGGACCGGTCGAATCGCCTTTTTGTCCAGTTTGGCGGTCATTTGGTCCTCGCCCTCCAGTGGCGGTTGGTCCACCTTCATAAGAACATATAAGAACATAAGATCAGCCTTGCTGGAACAGGCCACAGCCCATCCAGTCCAGCATTCTGTCTCACACAGTGGCTCACCATTTCCTTCAGGGTATTCCCAAGCAGATGCCTTCACCTGCTTAGGATTCCCTGGAAATGATATTGAGAGATATCCTGCCTATCTCTCCAACCCGGAGGTTGTTCTTAAGTATCCATAATTATAGCCATTGATACTCTTGTCCTCCATGAACTTGTCTAATCCTTTCTTAAAGCTGTCAAGACTGACAGCTGTCACCACTTCTTCTGGCAGGGAGTTCCATAGACCAGTAATCCTCTGGGTGAAAAAATACTTTCTCTTATTTGTTTGAGAACTAGTACCCAAAAGTTTCATCGAGTGTCCCCTAGTTCTAGTGTTATGCGATAGGGAAAACAGTTTTTCCTTATCTACTTTGTCCACACCGTGCATGATTTTATAAACTTCAATCAGGTCACCTCTTAGACGTCGTCATTCAAGAGTGAAGAGGCCCAACCGTTGCAGCCTCAGATGGTAAGGAAGGTGTTCCAGTCCCCTAATCATTCTGGTTGCCCTCCTCTGCACTTTTTCCAGCTCCATAATATCCTTCTGGAGGTATGGCGACCAGAACTGTACACAGTATTCCAGATGGGGCCTCACCATAGATTTATAAAGAGGCAAAATGACACTTGCTGACTTATTTTCTATATCCTTCCTAATGATCCCTAGCATTGAGTTTGCTTTTTTCACTGCTGAGGCACACTGGGTTGACACCTTCATTGAGTTGTCCACCAGGACACCAAGGTCCCTTTCCTGGTTTGTCGCAGAGAGTTCAGACCCCATCAGTTTATTAAGAGCGGTCCCCAAACGAGTGAGCATCGCCGTAAGGGAGCGTTGATCCTCACCACGCGGTGGGTCAATCCCGCTGATAGCCTGATCCGGCGTCTTGTCGGCATCGACGTCTCCCTCGTCCTCCTCTGAAGACGCGCTGGAATCATCGGAGGACAAGGGAGGAATCCTGGTATCCACGTCGGGACCGCGCCAGTATGGCCTGGGCAGGTCGACGGGCTGGGAGCTCACCGCATCGACGTCTGGACCACACCAAGACGATATGGGTGGGCCAGCGGAGCGAACGCTCGACCCTCAAGAGGTTGGCGGAGCGACAGCAGGACCAACATCCCTGGGGCTTGCGGTGGTCGGCACCGGAGCCGCAGAGGCCGCAAGCATGGAGGCCTTGAACTGTTGGGCGAACGATTTCGCCATGGCCTCGAACATCCCTTTGAAGAATTCCACCTGGGACGCATCCACCGCCGATGGCTGGGACGAAACGGTGGCAGGCGAAATGGTGGTCGGAATAATAGGAGACGAAACAATGGCCGGAATGGTGGTTGCCGGTTCGTCTATTGTCGGAGTCCTAGGCCTCAGAGAGACAGATGCCTGCCTCGTGGGTGGACGGCCACACTTACGAGGCGGAGAAGAGAGTACCTGCAGTGGGCGAGCTGGAACCCCAGCCCTGCGACCTTTTGCAGGAGATCCCGAAGAGGACCGTCTGTCCCACATCGAGGATCCGGATGAAGGACATCTCGCGACCGGAAAGGGAGGCGAAGGCCCTGGAGAGATAGGAGGGCGAGGCGTAGGTGGGAGTGATCGCCTTTCCTCCGACCTATGTTTCTTCTTCTTCTCCCCATTTTTCTCCTTCTTTTTCTTCTTTCTGATGGAGAGGGTGGAAGAAGAAGGTAGTGGCAGAGGCCGAGAGGGCTGAGAGGCACCAGCGGACGTGGAAGCAGCCGCGGCAGGAGCCAAAGCGAGCTCCATAAGGTGCGCTTTCAACCGGTTGCTCCGGTTCTGAACTGCAAGTCGTGTAAAGTTCTTGCAGTGAGCGCAGGATTGGCTCTGGTGTGATTCTCCCAGGCAGAAAAGACAGAGGCTATGCCCATCAGAGGCAGGGAACTTCTTGAGGCAAGCAGAACACTGCTTGAAGGCTGCAGCCATCAAAAAAATTCCCGACGGAAGGTTCGAGAAGGCGAGCACCCCGAAGGGCAGGCCAGCCGCCACCCCCTTGAGGGGGGAAACGGTGACCGGAGCGAGTAGGTAACTGAGTCCACCAGAAGGAAGAAACAGCACCGGGGTGGCAATCCTGCCCAAAGGACAAGATTGCCGAAAAAATTGTTAAAGTTCGTCGAAGACTTTCCCTCAGAAAAGACAAAAAAATTGAGGAAGCTCTCAACGATCGTCCTGCTGCTAAGGCGGAAAGAAGAGAACTGAGGTAAAATGGTGGACTGGTGCCTCAGGGTGGGCGGTACGGTGGGCAGTCTTACCGCCAAAACTTTTGACCAATGAGCTTTTTAAGCCTCCGATCGGTGTTCTGCGCAGGCGCATAACCCAATAGTGGGGATTCACAAACTATACGAAGGAGAACTTGGCACTCCATGTGTTCTTGGACTTCAATTTCCAAAATCCCAAGTCTCTGTGAATCCACACGAATGGGTTTACACACACAGTAAGCCCATTTGTGTGGATTCACAGAGACTTGGGCTTCTGGGAATTGAAGTCCAAGCACACTTTTGGAGTGCCACGGTTCGTCATCATTGTTGCTGTGCCCCTTTTGTTTGTTGTTCAGTCGCACAGTCGATTCAAACCCTTTGCGACCCCATGGACCACCGCATGCCAGGCACCCGTATCCTCCACCATCCTTTAGTGTTATCCAAGACCTGCTCACTTTGTCAGTCTGCCAAATAGTGGGATCAGTCCTGTCTAACAAATAGGCTGAATTCTTGGTCGCTCTCCCCCAAAGTGACTTTAACACAGCCAGTAAGATATAGCCGTGGTTTTATACAATTGTTTTGAATACTTTGAAGTATCTTGTGCCAAAATGTACAGAAAGCTGTCTTCGTCATTTATGTATAAGGTCTGGTACTTTTGTATAGGGGAGCAGTGGATTAGTGGCTAAGATGCTGAGCTTGGTGACCGGAAGGTCAGCAGTTCGAGACCCGAGGGCTGCACAATGGAGTGAGCACCCATCATTAGTCCCAGCTCCTGCCAACCTAGCAGTTCAAAAGCAAGCAATTACAAGTAGATAGATGGCAAAGATAACTTTTCACGCACTCTGGTGTCTAGTCATGTCTGCCATGTGACCACAGAAACATCTGTAGACGCAGACAACGTTAGCTCTTTGGCTGTAAACTGAGGTGAGCACCGCCCCCTAGAGTCGAACACAACTGGCTTTTGAGCAAGGGAGACCTTTACCTTTGTATAATGGCACTGTCCTCACAGGGAAGTAATCCTTACACCATTGCATGCTTCCTTTATTGTATTTTGGCTAACTGGAAGGTAAGAGGTACATTAACATCAAATTACTGTTATGCTTGAGGTTCACCTTTGTCAATTATTGCTTTGTTCCTACAGAGATGCCAAACGGTGGAAGGTGGGACCAGTTGCAACTGGTAAAGATTGCCATGTTCCTAGCAGCCATGTAGCTAAAATTTCTCACAGGTAAGACTAGCTGCTCATGGAGCACCAATGTATACTAATTGCAAATGATTGACAAAGCAGGTTTGGTGTGTGTGTAAATGTAACAGAGCCCTAAGTTGCAGTTCTGGCATCCGGGGAAAGCAGTGCCAAATGTGCTCCCAAAATCAACTTTATAATTTATTTTGTGAAAATGATATGGGCAGTAATTGTAAAACTGGAGAACTAGCCAACATCTTTCCTCCTCCCAGGGGAATCAGGGCGCTGTCAGAGCTACATAAACAAATGAAAGGTATATTTGAGAGTAGCTCTACTCAGTTGACTTTCTGTATTGTATAGCTCAATGCCTGGTATACCAAGACCTAGACAGACTTGCCCTTCAGCATAGAAGGCCTGCTCTACCCACAATCAAGTTAGACCACCTTCTATCTGGATGCTGCTTTCTCTTCCAAGCTAGTCTGGATCAGAGTGCTAGTCTACTAGTAACCTAGTTCGCTGCCCATGTGTCTTGTTTTTCTTGGATGCCTGATCTACTGTTGTTTATGGTCATAGACAAGCATGAAGAAAGTGGCCTGCTCTCTATATTGCATCCTGAGGCCATCACTCATATAATTTCTCAGGGGCAGGTTTTAAGGATATTAAGAGTGTCACTCTTTTACTTTTCAGATGGCTTTATGAAGGTATCAACCGAACAAAAGCTGAGGAGCTGTTGTTGCTTCCTCCCAACTGTGAAGGCTCTTTCTTGATAAGAGAAAGCCAAATGAATAAAGGTAAGAGCATATTTTAAATTACGGAAGGGGGTGCTTAGCTTAGTAGTGCAGGAAATTTTATTTATTTATTTATAATTCAAATTTCTATGCCGCTCAATCAGGCGAACCCGACTCAGGGCGGCTTACAACAGGTTAAAACATATATATATATATAAACAAATAAAACCCCTAACATACCCACCCAGCTACCCACCCACCCGTTCATATTAAAAACCAACCACATTAAAACGACCCACATTAAAAGGTGAGGCGGCTTTATTTTATAAGCCAACAGGCAGGGGACACTCTTCCATCCGGGCCCCACACCTGCCCTGCCAACCAGGTTTTTAGTTCTTTTCTGAAAGGCAGCAGCTCCGTCTGCTCCCGCAATCCTACTGGTAGGAGGTTCCACAAGGCCGGTGCAGACACAGAAAGGCCCTCCTTCGCATGCCAGAGAGACGGGCCCCTTCTACTTTTATTTAGTTTAATTTATATATTTAGAGTGCTGATTGTATACTTTGTTGGTGAATCCTGCAACTACCCTCCTAGGTATGCAAGAACATTACTTGATGGAATGGTTTTTGCCAAAAGTTATGAAATATTTGTCATCGAGACTGCGTTTGATTGTCACAACTCACACATGCTACTAAGTACAGTATCTCACCATATTATTTCATATTATTTCAATGCCGAGTATCAGGCAGCGGTTAACTAACCTGACTCCCTGAAAGAGCCAACGGCTACGGACAGATGAGCCCCTTTAGGTGGGGTGATGGTCACCCTCAGTGGAGGAAATGCCACTGGAAACCATCCCATTGGGCCCAATGGCAAAATGAGCGGAGGAGGAACTCGGATTCCCAACGGTCATGGAGGCAAAACAGGCCATGCCAGATGGACTGGCTGTAAAGGCGCACCTTGTCCATATCCTCAAGGCTGTGGCGGTCCATTGCAGTTCCGGTGTTAAATCCTGCATGTTGTGCTTCATGTGTGATGGCTCCGAGATCAGTGTGTGGGTCACTTGATGGCAAGATGGGATCTACCTTAAACAAATTCACACCAGTGACATTTTTTCTGCTTTTTTTTTTTTTGGGGGGGGGGGAGCATTCCGATAAGAGTTTCAGTCAAGTAGTAGTATTTCATAGCATTGACACTAGTTTTCCAGAATTAACCAAGTGCATTTTGCCAAGAAATAGTTAATATTAATCTTATTGACCAAGTGTTTCTCTTTTGCCTGAACCACCTGTTTGCCAGACATGGTTTGGTTGCTGAGTTTTATATTATTTCAGGCACGTGTGTTTCAAGGAGTTTGATAATGTGATGATCAGAATTCTGGGACAATAGGAGGGGGTTGCAGGCTGCATTTAAAATGTGTTTAAACTTGGAAAAATCGAAAAATCATTTTGATTCATAAATTGTAATGCAGTTAATTTAAGTATGAAGTTATGATCTACACTGGTCCTCCTTCTAGAAGGCTTTAAAACAGAAAAGGGAAACCACTGGTCTTCAAGACAGTTTGAATATTATCTATCAAGAAGCCTCAGCCAATACTAAGGCACTGTATTAATGGTAGTCTGAAACAGTTTATGGCTCAAAGGTTCACTATTCTTGCTGAACATATCTTCAGTGGTGCCACCTTGACCACACCTCTTATCGCATTTTGGAAGTGCAGTAAATGGATGGGAATCAGGAGGGTATGCATGGTGCTGCATTAGGGAGGTGCTGTACCTTAGTGGTGCAGTATGATCTCAGGTTCAAACCATAGCATCTGGTGTGGTGCTAGGAAGGAATTCTGATCAATGTCAAGGAAACCGGTTGGCTGTGTTGTGCTAGATGGGCCAGTGGTGACTTAGTATTAGGCAGTTTTCTATGACCTATTTCATATTGTTTTCAGTGCTCATGCTCTATTTAAACCCAGCATAGCCAGTTTTGAATTCAGCTACTTGTTTGGGTTTGAAACAGCCTTTAGAACAGCATTTCCCAACCTTTGGTTTTTGGACTTCAATTCCCAGAAGCCTAAGTCAATTTCCCAAAGCATTGATCAGCTAATACACTGACCTAAGCTTCTGGGAATTGAAGTCCCCCTGTGGGGCATGTGCCCCACATTGAAAACCACTGCCCCAGAGAGGTCTCATTCCTTCACCTTAGAAATACATGAAATCAACACAAAAGTTTAAGGTCATGGGTTAGTTTTGAGCAACAGAAAAGAATGAGCTTCCATTGACTCAAAGACTGTTTAAGGAAGCATAATCATAGGCAGGTACACTGTGGAATTTGTGTGTCTGTGTAATTCCTGATTCAATATGGACCTAAATATTATTCTGTTGCAAGCAGGTTGCTATTCTTTGTCTGTGAGGCACAAAAATCGTGAATCCTGGGATTGTGTGAAACACTATCGTATTAATCGTCTGACCAACAACTGGCTTTACATCACTCCACGTCTCACATTTCCAAGCTTGCAAGACTTGGTGGATTATTACTCCGGTAATCTATTTTTCTTTTATCTTGGATTAATAAAATGATATAGGGCAAAATTGATTTCTTTCCTTCTTATGGTTCCTTCAAATGGCAGTACACCTAGCTTTTTAGAAGAAAAAACCTGGTTTGCTTTTTTTGGAACAGGAAATGTGATTTTTTTTTTCTGGCCACTATATTCAAAATTTGGCCCACCCAATATTTGTAAATCACTAATTTTCATTTAGCAGTTGGAGGCTAAACTTAAGTTTTGCAAGATCAGTTCTGATCTGTACATTGCTAGTTCCACTGCATGCAGTTTAGAATCACTAACAAATCTTAAGCCTGGATAGTTATGGTGCAGTGACCACTGGGAACTCGCTTCCACTAAGACCATGATGGCAAACCTTGGCACTCCAGATGTTCTTGAACTTCAATTCCCAGAAGCCCAAGCATCCTGTGAATCCACACAAATGGGCTTACTGTGATTAATCCGGCCCGCACAGCTCTCGTCGCTCCCAGAAGCGGAAGTAAACGTGCCCTTACAGATGAATCATAGTAAACCCATTACGGATGCGTTTTACTTCCACTTCCGGGAGTGACAAGAGCTGCGCGGGCCGGATGAATCACAGTAAGCCCATTCGTGTGGATTCACAGGGTGCTTGGCTTCTGGGAATTGAAGTCCAAGAACATCTGGAGTACCAAGGTTCGCCTTCATAGCACTAAGACATCAAACAAAAATTGCTGTAACACAAGAAGTGTTGAATCAATTCTTAGCTGTTGATACTGCCTTTTCAAGCGGAATAGGTTTAGTTGACTTGGGAAATCTAGTTTAAGTGGCTCCTTTCTTCCTCCTCTTGTATAGAAACTCGTGATGGCTTATGTTGCTGCTTGAAGGAGCCATGCTTCTTCCAAAGATCTATTTCTGACCTTCCCCATAATCTTTCCAAACCAGTGGTAGTGAAAAAGCCAGCACTCAATTGGCAGGAGCTCAGCAGGTATGTTATTTTATTCACACCCTATTCTATATTTATTTCTCATGGAATTTGAACAGTTCGGAAGCACGCAACAATGATTTGTATAATACTCATGTACTTTTACAGGGCAGTACCTTATTCACAATTTATGAATCACTCTCTATTATATTATGCTCAGCTGGCTGCTTATGTCTGCAATACACATTTAATTGAAAGTGTTCAGTATGTATTAGCACACAAATGTAAATGTTGTGTCACCCTAAAAAAAAGATTATCTAGTCTGCTAAGCACTGAATTTGGCCTCCAAAGGATTCTTAGCCTCCCAGCTGAGCCATGATCTCACTTGGTCCAGTGAAGTCTGTGCATTTTGTGCCCCAGGCCATGTCCTGGATCCAGGTGTTCCTCGTCGCTCTAAAGAATATAGAGAAGGAAAACATATTTCAAGGCACTCAATTGCCACATCTGGGATTAATCCATTGCTGGTAGGAAGCATAAAACAGATTAGTCTTACTTCTGTACAAAGAAAGTACTTTTACTAGAAAATATTTCAATATCATTTACACATGAATTTTTTGGAATACAGTAGTAGCCATGTTAGTCTGTGATTGAAGCTTATCGGAGAATAAACAAAACAAAAATGCTGTAGCACTTTAAAGACTGTTGTATTTTAATGTTAGCTTTCGTGGATCAAGTCATCTTCATGTGTCTGATGAAGTGGACTTGATCAACGAAAGCAAAGCGAAGATTAAATATGACAGTCTTCAAAGTGTTAATGTTAGCTTTCGTGGATCAAGTCATCTTCATGTGTCTGATGAAGTGGACTTGATCAACGAAAGCAAAGCGAAGATTAAATATGACAGTCTTCAAAGTGTTACAGTATTTTTGTTTTGTTTATTCTGATTTACACATAAGTAACTTGAGGGAATCAAGCCTTCCATATGCATAAGATACTCCTTGGGTTATCTGTTTTTATCTAGTACTCTGCACTAGTTACACTAGCCTAAAGAAGGGCAGGTAGCTTATTTGTAACTGCTGTTCCTCAAGTGGTCACCTTGAAGCCACACCAATGGGTTAACTGCGCATGCGCAAAGTTAACCCATTAGTAAGGCTTCACAGGGACGACAAAGAGGAAGCTGAAGGCCTTTCTCAGAAGAACATTCATTTTCCTGCTTTACTGTATGTTTTACACAGAAATATCTCTCTTCTTCAGTTCAGACCTGTTAGCAGAAAGTCCACCTCTGGAAGACTCTCCAATTAGTCTTGGCCTGCGGGAAGCTGTCAGTTCTTACCTATTGATGACTGAAGACCTGCCCTTAGATGACACACTTTGCAAAGGGAGGTTCAAAAACACTTAAGGAACTGTTGGAAGACATTTATAAATGATCCTTTGATACATGACTTTTAAAAATATTGATTTCTTGCTCAGTCCATATGAACTATTCTAATGAACATTCTCTAAGAAGGATGTCCTTAATGCAAAAATATACCATGTTTACCTGAGTTATTTCATTTATTCATTATTCATCCATTCAGATTGACTTCATGTGTTGATTTATGCATGTTGTTTTCAATAGACCTTCATTGGTTCTATCCTAAAGTTGTTCAATATTCCAATAAACACCAATTTAAACTTTTGCAGGGGAACAATAGAATATCTGCTATATCAACAACTGTACAAGAAAAGAAAAATATCCTTCTTGTTCCAAGAGCAAGAAATTCACTGCTGCACCTTTTAATCAACAACAGCTTTGCAGAATTATTCTGTCTTCTAAAGATGAATGTTTAATACATCTAGTCAGTGAAAGTTGTTCAAAATGTAGAACAATACATATATGAAAAGGGTAATTTGCTTACCATATTTGCATTTAATTTTCTTTTGAAAATATATGCTACTCTGAAGTTCTATATTTATAGATTGAGCAGTGGCTAAGACACTGACTGGGAGGCAGAAGGTCAGCAGTTTGATTCCCGAGTACTGCAGGACGGAATGAGCTCCCGTCTTTGTCCCAGCTCCTGCCAACCTAGCAGTTCGAAAGCAAGAAATTGCAAGTAGATAAATAAGGACCACTTTGGTGGGAAGATAACAGCATTCCAAGCGCTTCGGTGTCTAGTCATGCCTGCCTCATGACCATGGAAATGTCTGCAGAAGCAGACGCTGGCTCTTCGGTTTTGAAACAGAGATGAGCACAGAACCCTAGTCGGATACGACTGTCTTTCGAGCAAGGGAAACCTTTACTATAATTACCAAACGATTGTAGTTGCAGCTATGAGCTTTGTGTGGCAAAACCACAGAAAATAATCTCTGTGGTAACTTTGACATGGAGTGCGCCAGTGCCCTAGAACAGGATATTACTTAATTAAGAGCTTGTCTACAGTGACCAATTTTGAACTGGTGTGGTAGATACAAGGAGGCTGCTCGAGTTGGGAAGAGCAAAATGTCATTTGATTAGATGTGTGCAAATGGCATTTTGCTCCTCCAGCGACCCTTGTTGTTAGTATGGCACAGCAGCCAATGAGCCACTGCAATGATAGTGGCAATTAAACACTTCCACTGATTGAGGATGGTAAGGGGAAATTTATCCCCTCATCCCCCACTTAAATTTGATTGATGATCAGCTGCAGTACCATACCAGACATTTACACTGGAAATACACTGGGAACAGGACAAACGAGATAACCACAAAATAGTAGTCTCTTAATGGGAGCTCAAAAAACGAGTGCATTGGGGTAAGTTGTTCTGTTCCAGCACCCAACATGTATGTGTTGCCGGACCAACTTAGTGTAGTCAGCCAGTAAGTTCCCCTTTGTTATTCATATTGCTGATAAACATCAAGATGGTGTATGTGATAGCATCTCATTTTATTTAATAACTTGGAATACAGTGCTTTAACAATAGTTACCTTACTAACCTGTATGAACCACAGCAGCAATTAAAGTAATAGCAGTGTCCACCTGAGGCAGCATGAGTGATGCACTATAGCAGTGATAGCCAACCTTGGTACTCCAGGTGTTCCTGAACTTCAATTCCCAGATGCCCTGATCAGCAGGTGTGTTTACTTAAGCTTCTGGGAATTGAAGTCCAAAAACATCTGGAGTGCCAAGATTGACCATCACTGCACTATACATAGTAAATGTTTTGGCTTAGTATTAAGTCATCTTATTTACCTTTAGAATTATAAATGAAAATTACTGCTCTTGTAGTTAATTTTGATACAGAAGCCATCACATTTTTCAAATTGTGATATATAGATTACTGCATGTTCTAGCAGACTGTACTTACAATGCACCACATAACCGTTGTCGACAATTTGTATTTCCATTGAGGGACATATCACACATATGCAAATGCATTATTTCTTTCATTTACGTGACCTCTGCAGGCATGCACATCTTTCTATGCTACTTGTCCAAGATCTCAAACATACAACTATTTACCGAACTTCTCCCAACCATTTACAAAACAGAACCAAGTTGATTGGCTAAATGTGTGGTAAGTCAAGCTCACATATGAACATGTCTTTTCCTCTCAAGGATGGATGCACTGTTCTAGCCAAAGAATTAGTGCCACTAAAAATTAGTGCTACTGGCCCTTTGCTGCCAGTGACTTAGAGCCTGCAAATGTCACTAGTTTACTCAAAGGCTGGCTTCAGAGGAGATGGGAATCATTTTAGCAAGGTAATTAAATGTATTTCACCATTGCATAAGTATGATAGTTACAGACTTCTTCTCTATAAGTTTATTGGATCCCATGACAGCCAATACTTCTGCCATATCCGAATATAGGCAGTGGTGGCCTCCAGCAGGTTCAGGAGAACCGGTAGTAAAACTGGCTGGCCCCGCCCACTGCCCTGCCCCATCCACCTCCACCTCCTCTCACCCCACTCCGGACGCGACTCCAACATCCTTGCTGCTGGGTCCGGGCGCCCAGAGTGGGGTGAGGCTGAGCCAGCAGTTACTCTGCTGAAGATACTCTTTAAAGGAAAATTAGAGCATCAAAGTCTATTGCTAACTAATAGTCTGATGAAGTGGACTTGATGCACAAAAGCTCACATTAAAATACAGCAGTTTAACCACGCCCACCCAGTCACCTGGCCATGCCCACAGAGCTGGCCACACCCACAGTGTGGTAGTAAAAAAAATGAAGCCCACCACTGAATATAGGCAATCATCATAGCAATCAGTCATGAAGACTGTCCTCAGAGTATAATACAGTGGCCTTTCATCTGCTTTCTACATTGCAGCATGACACCCGTACCATTGATCCCGTTCTGTGACAACAGCCAATAAGAAAGGAAAACCCTTTTTGCCTTTACTTTCTGCCGCTTCAACCATAAAATCTTGCTTTAATCTGAAGTTTTTTTCCTCATTGAGAAATTTATCTATGTTTAAAAGGCAGGAACTCAGTCATGAATATGTTAAGAAAGGCTCTTAATTAAATAATTGAAGAGAATTTTTAAAAGCTATTGTATAAACAAGACAGTCCAGAAAAATACAAAACCTAAAACTCAATGTAGAAAGATCATTCTCCCCGCTCCAATACAGCCAGATCTCTTAGGGCACCTCACTAAGGAGAGGTGTTTAATCCTTTGTCTAAAAGAAGCATGTCCTGTAAACTTCAAGGTTCCTCACACAAGATGTTGGTGTGCTATTCAAAGTTTTGCCACAAGGAAGTCTAGAAGAACAGGTTACTTACCAGTTACTGTGGTTATTCAAGTAGTTATCTGTGAATTCACACACTTGCCATACATACTGGGTGAACTCCTCTGGAATCTTCCAGAGCTGGAAATAAGACATTAGGAAACAGCATGGTACAACCCTACTGTGCATGTTTATGCACCAGAATTTATCAGAAATAATTAATAGTAAGAATGTTGGTGCAAAGTGGCAAAAACCTTAAAAGTCAACATTTGGAAACCTATTAATCTTTACAATAAAATAGTAGATGATCGGTCTCCAAATAATCAGTTTCCAGAGTTTAGTTGACTTACAAAGAGTGTGAGAACTGTAAATTTTAGTAAGTCAAAAATCCCCAGTTAATATTTTATCCTTTTGATGCACTATGGAATTTATGCATATCAGTAAAAACAACACTGCAGCACTATAAAGACTAACTGCTATATCTTTATTGTGAGCTTTCATGGATCAAGTCCACTTCTTCAGACAAAGGAGTAAAATTTCCAGGTATGGTTTATATACACAAGATGCAGAGGTGTATTGTTTTTTTCCCCCCCGATATGCCTGAACCACAGACTAACACGGCTACTATTCCAAAAAAATCAATTATGGAATTTATGTATTTTGTCTCAGCTGTCTCTCTTTTCCAGTCTTTATTATAGAGAAAAATAACTACAAAATAAATAATCACTTGTGGGTTATTTATAGAATGTCCAGGGAGGCTGAAATGTTCTGAAATGAGTACAGTGAACCCCCGACTAACGGCGCGTTTGAATAGCGTCATTTTCGATTAACGATTCTACCAACGTCCCCCAAGTATTCGAATAACGTTTTTTTACCGTCGTTGTGCGAATAACAACGTTTTTTTGACGTTCTGCAGGAGATCTCCCACAGGAAACCGCAAAATGACATTTTCCGCACAACAACGCTACTTGGGGAACCAAGCAACGTCATTATGTGAGGGTCTACTGTATTTTGTGTTGCTGTTCTGATGTCAGATTTATGTCCACTTATTCTCCTGAGACTATCCCGTCTGTCCTATGTCACGTTAGCAAATAAACAAGATACAGATGGTCCCCAAATCTACTCTGGCAACACAATTAGAGGGCCCCAATAATGACTGACATCAGGAGGGCTCATTTACTGTCTGTAAAAATGGCTATGCTGGCTGACTCTGCTTCAACCCCAGAATGGCAATCCATCCAAATAAAAAGGAGACCATCAGCATTCAATATAGGGTCACAAGTAGATTCCTCTTGTCATGTGCTTGATCTCTCTCCCTCTTACCAGACCATTCAAATTGAAGGTTAGGCGCTATGTCAGGATCAGTACTTATTTTTATAGACCTAACTCCAGAAGCTTCAGAAGATGCATTAGTGAAAGAAACTAATGGTGGAACGAAACAAACATTAGAAGACAGTTGAGGAGATGCCAGCTGGACAGTAGGTGATGTTACTGGCTTGCATACTGTTGTCTTTTGGAAAATGGACCTCTGAGTGGCAGAGAACTAAAAAAGTTCGGTTTCACTTACCAGTGATAACTTTCGTTCTTCGAGTATATAGTTTGTGAATACACACTCATGGGTTATGCGCCTGCGCAGAACGGCCGATCGGAGGCTTGAAAAGCTATTGGTCAAAAGTTTTGGCGGTAAGACCGCCCACCGTACCGCCCACCCTGAGGCATCCACGCGCCATTTTACCTCAGTTCCATACTTAAGCCAAGCACAGGATAAACCAATTGATCTCATCCGTGCAGCTCAAGAGGGGAGGCAAGGTGGGTAGTGTGTATTCACAAACTATATACTCGAAGAACGAAAGTTATCACTGGTAAGTGAAACCGAACTTTCTCCTTCGTATAGTTTGTGAATCCACACTCATGGGAGATTAGCAAGCTCACACTTACTTGGTCGGTGGGCAGTCGGATGAGATGATCCCACGATGAAGATGATGACAGTCAGGCAGGGTGAACTGTCAAGGGCGATGGGCCCGGAGCCCCCGAGTGAGGACGACACGGCCAAGCCTGGCGTCCGCAGTGGCTCTGGTGTCCACCCTGTAGTGCTGGAAAAATGTAGAAGGTCTGGACCAGGTGGCAGCCTTACAGATGTCCTCAAGCGGTGTGCCCTCCAGAAAGGCCGTGGATGTTGCAACCGCTCTGGTAGAGTGCGCCCTGACATGCGGTGGAGGGGGCAGCGATGCCGACTCGTAGGCCAAGTAGATGGTAGAGGTGATCCATTTGGAGAACCGCTGCGCAGAGATGGGTTCACCTTTGGACTTGCCCCCATACGCCACGAAAAGGCGTTGCGACTTTCTGAACTCCCTTGTCCTGCTGGCGTAAAACAATAAAGCCCGTTTGACATCCAGCGTGTGCCAAGTCCTTTCTTGGGCGTTAGCGGGGTTCTGGAAGAATGTTGGCAAGGAGATAGTCTGTGCCATATGAAACTGGGAGACCACCTTGGGGAGGAAGGTGATGTCCGCTTGGAGTACCACACGGTCATTGAAGAATTGAAGAAAGGGTGCGTCTGCCCGCAGGGCGACCAGCTCACCAGCTCGCCGAGCAGACGTGATGGCCACAAGAAAAGCCGTCTTCCACGTGAGGAGACGAGCATCCGCGGTAGCCATGGGCTCGAAAGGAGTCCTGGTGAGCACGTAAAGGACGGTAGAGAGTGACCATTGGGCCGTCGGAGTCCTGGTCGGAGGGAAGGCGTTCCGCAATCCCTTGAGGAAACGTTTCACCGTTTGGTCACGGAAAGCGCCAGAAGCGGGTGAGCCAGCTGGAGAGTGAGCCACCACCGCTGCGAGGTGTACTCGGATGGAGGCAATGCTGAGGCCAGACTCCGCCAGATGGAGGAGGTAGGTCAAGACGTCCTGCAGTTCCACCTGCGAGAGGAGGGTCTGCTGAGATGCCAGGAAAGCACAAAAGCGTCTGTATTTGGAAGCGTAGGACTTCCTTGTGGAAGGGCGCCTGGCTAGTTCCAGGATCCTGGACAGTCTGGGGTTATCCTCCACGTGGTGAGGTGGAGGCTGGGCAGGTCCGAGTGGTGGAGCTGGCCCTGCTCCATTTAGAGAAGCGTCGGTGACTCCGGCAGTGTGCGATACTGAGATGACATGCGCAACAGCAGCGGAAACCATGGTTGGCGAGGCCATGCTGGGGCCACTAGGATGGCCCTGGTCCTGTGCTGAAGCATTCTGGTGAGGACCTTCTGGATCAGAGGAAACGGAGGAAAAACGTAGAAATAGTCCTGATCCCACCGTTTCATGAAGGCATCGCCCTCGGAGTTGACACCGATGCCCGCCCTGGAGCAGTACCTGTGGCATTTCGTGTTGGACTCCGATGCGAAGAGGTCGATGTTCGGAGTCCCCCAGGCCTCGCAAAGTGACTGGAACACCTCGTCGTTCAGTTCCCATTCGTGGGTCGTCGAGGTGAGGCGGCTGAGATGGTCGGCCAGGACATTCAGCTTGCCCTGAATGTGCACTCCAATCGGGAAAATGTGCCTCTCCAGGCACCACTCCCAGAGTTGCACAGCGAGGTAAAGAAGGGTGGTGGATCGTGTTCCGCCCTGCTTGTTCAGATACGCCACAGCCGTGGTATTGTCCGAGGCCACTTGGACCGCCTTGCCCATGAGCAGGGTCTCGAAGGAACGGAGGGCCTTCCAAATGGCCAGTAGCTCCAAGTAGTTGATATGGTGCGCCATCTCCTGAGGCGACCAAGGGTTGTTGACCGTGAGAGTCCCGCAGGCAGCCCCCCAGCCGAGGTTGCTTGCGTCGGTCAATATTTGCAACGAGGGTTGCGGGGGGTAAAAGCTCTTCCCCGTTGTCACGTTGAGTGGCGTCGTCCACCACATCAGCTGGTCCCTCAGCTCCGGAGACGGAGTTAGCCGTTTGGACTGACTCTCCCGGAGCGCGTCGAATTCGTGCAGAAGCCACGACTGTAGGGACCGGAACTTTAACTTGGCGTGAGGGACCACAGCCGTCGTTGAGGCCATAAGGCCTAGCAGTCTTTGAGCCTTTTTTGTCCTGATGCACGGTCTGGTGCGAAGGTCGTTCATTCCCTGCGCGATGTCCTGCAAGTGCTTCTGGGGTGCAAAGGCTCTGGTGGCAAGCGAGTCGAGTACCGCTCCGATGTACTCGACGCGTTGAGAGGGAATCAACTTCGATTTGGTGAAGCTGATCCTGAGGCCGAGACTCTCCATGAGGTGGACCGTGAACTGCGTGTCCCGAATGGCCGACGAGCTGGTGGGGGATACAATCAGCCAGTCGTCGATAGGAAGACCCTGATTCCCCGCTGGCGAAGGAAGGCAGCCACCGGAGCCATGCATTTGGTGAAGACTCGTGGTGCCGTGGCCAGACCGAACGGTAGACATCGGTACTGGTACACCGAATCGCCGATGCGGAATCGGAGGAACCGTCGGTGCTCCTCGAGGATGGAGACATGGAAGTAAGCGTCCTTGAGGTCTATGACTGTGAACCAGTCCCCTTTGTTGATGAGGGGAAGGACGGTCTGCAGGGTCACCATCCGGAACTTCCTGGTGTGGATGCACTTGTTGAGGCGTCGCAGGTCCAGAATCGGGCGAAGTCCTCCGTCCTTCTTCTGAACCACGAAGTACCTCGAGTAGAAGCCGTTGTCCCAGTCGGGCGGCGCCACCCGCTCGATGGCTCCCTTGGACAGGAGAGTTGATATTTCTTCCTCCAAATGGGGGGACGAGGTGGTGAGACGATGTCGTCCTACCCAAGGCGCCCGCACGAACTCGATGGCGTAGCCAGAGGACAAGATCTTTAAGACCCACCGGTCGTCCGTGATGCCTGACCATACCTGGAGGAAGTTCCGGAGGGGGAGGTACGGGATGTGGAGCGAGAGAGACTCGGCCGTCGCAGCTTCAAACGTGCGACTTGGACTTAGCGTCCGAACGCTTGCCGTGCCCGTAGGGCTGGTAGCGGGGCTTGTGCTGGCGCCGTTGCTTGAAGGAGCCAGACCTTGGCTGTTCCAAGGGGCCACCCTGTTGTTGCGGGTTCCCCTGGTATCGCCGCGTGAAGGGCTGGAACCTCGGCCTGGCAGCCGGAGCCGGCGTGGTAAGCCCCAGAAACTTGGCGGTGGAGTTGGTCTGCCACATTTCATTGAGGACCTTGTCCGTGTCCTGTCCAAAGAGGCCTTGGCCGTCGAAGGGAAACTCCTCGATGAGCTTCTTCATAGCATCATCGAGGGAGGTGCCCCTAAGCCAGGCATGACGACGGAGCAGGATAGCAGACGCCATGTCCTTCGCCGCATAGTCGTTGATATGCCTGGCTGTTCTCATTTGTTGCTCCGCCAGGAAATCGCCTTCGGATGCCAGCGCGTCGATCCGTTTCTGGGCGTCGGCGGGCAACGTTGCCGTTTCGGCCTTCACTAGCTCCCAGAGGTGAGACTGGTACAGGCCCATGGCAGCCGAGTAGTTGGCGGCGCGGAGGAAGAGGGAACCGGTGGCGTAGAATTTACGGCCCCCCGTGTCCAACTTCTTCCCTTCTGGGGTCGAAGGCACCGGGAACCCGCTGGTGGCCGTCCTGTGTTGAAAAGCCTTGACCACCAGGGAATTTGGCAGGGGGGGCGCCTGCAGGAACTCGACGTTCTCGTCCAGGACTCTATACATGCCGTCGAGCCTGGACGAAACGGAGTGCGCTGACACCGGCTTCCTCCATGTCGCCTTCGCCGACGTCAACATGGACGGAAGCATGGTGATATGGACCGGCCGTACCGCCCAGCTTGGCGGTCATTTGGTCCTCACCTTCCAGTGGCGGCTGGTCCACCTTTAGGTTCAGAGCGGTCCCCAGGTGCGTCAGCATGGCCGTAAGCGAGCGTTGGTCCTCACCACGTGGTGGGTCCACCGCGCCGATGGCCTGGTCCGGCGTCCTTTCGGCATCGACGTCTCCCTCGTCCTCCTCCGAAGAGGCGCTGGAGTCATTGGAGGACTGGGGAGGAACTCTTACATCCACGCCGGGACCGCGCCAGTACGGCCTGGGCGGGCCGGCGGGATGGGAGTCCACCGCTTCAACGTCTGGACCAACCCGCGACGATGTGGGTGGGCCAGCGGAGCGGACACTCGACCCTCGGGAGGTCGGTGGGGCCACAGCAGGGCCAACATCCCTGGGGCTTGCGGTGGTCGGTACCAGAGCCGCAGAGGCCGCAGGCATGGAGGTCTTAAACTGGTTGGCAAAAGTCTGAGCCATGACTTCGAACATCCCCTTCAGGAGCTCCATCTGGGATGGATCCGGAACCGTTGGGAGCGACGAAATGGTGGCCGACGAAATGGTGGCCGGTAGAATCGGCGACGAAACGGTGGCTGGTAGAATCGGCGACAAAATGGTGGCTGGCATGGTGATTGCCGCATCGTCGAGCGTCGGAGTCCTGGGCCTTGGGGAGACGGAGGCCTGTCTCATAGGCGAGCGGGCCCTCCCACGAGGCGGTGACGGGAGCACCTGAAGTGGGCGAGCTGGAGCCCCAGCCCTGCGTCCCTATTCAGGCGATCCCGAGGAGGACCGTCCTCCCCAGATGGAAGACCCAGGAGATGGACATTGTGCGACCGAGTATGGCGGCGAAGGTCCCGGAGAAACAGGAGTGCGTGGAGTAGGCGGGAGCGATCGCCTCTTCTCCGACCCGTGTTTCTTTTTCTTCTCTCCGTTCTTGTCCCTCTTCTTCTTCTTTTTGATGGGGAGAGCGGAAGAAGAAGCCGAAGGCGGAGGAGGCTGGGAGACACTAGCCGAAGTAGAAGCGGCCGCAACGGGAACCAGAGAGAGTTCCAGCAGGTGGGCTTTGAGCCGGTAGCTCCGGTTCTGCACTGCCAGACGGGTGAATTTCTTGCAGTGAGGGCAAGACTGGCTCTGATGAGACTCCCCCAGGCAGAAAAGGCAGAGGCTATGCCCGTCGGAGGCCGGAAACTTTTTCAGGCAAGCCGAACACTGTTTGAAGGCCGCGGCCATCAAAGAAAAATTCTTCCAACGGAAGTTTCTGGAACGCGGTTACCCCGAAGGGCTGGCCAGCCGCCACCCCCTTGAGGGGGGAAACGGTGACCGAAGCGAGTAGGTAACTGAGTCCACCAGAAGGAAGAAACAGCACCGGGGTGGCGATCCTGCCCGAAGGACAAGATCACCGAAAAAATTTGTAAAGTTTGCCAAAAGACTTTCCCTCAGGAGGGCGAAAAAATTGAGGAAGCTCTCAACGATCATCCTGCTGCTACGGCGGAAAGAAGAGAACTGAGGTAAAATGGCGCGCGGGCGCCTCAGGGTGGGCGGTACGGTGGGCGGTCTTACCGCCAAAACTTTTGACCAATAGCTTTTCAAGCCTCCGATCGGCCGTTCTGCGCAGGCGCATAACCCATGAGTGTGGATTCACAAACTATACGAAGGAGAACCTAAAACTTTGGGCTCTCAAGGCTGAGAAAATAGAAATGTGGGAGAGGGGGAAGGTAAGCAAAGGAAAAGTGGAAAGAAGGTAAAACAGGAGTCAAACAGATTGCTGAGTTGGTGTGGGGGGAGAAATGGTTGCCTGCCTGCCTGCTGTGAGATAGGTTGGGGAAATGCTCAATAAGTAGTCTTAGAATACACACAAAGAGAAATTAAGGCAGCCACCACTTCCATCCAAGACTGCCAGGATCCTGCCACCAGAGCCTCACTATCTGAATAAATTTCACCATTAGAGAACGGTTCCATTTTCCTCGTATTTATGTTTCAGCTTGGTTGTGGACATGCCCATCGTGGGGCAGTGACAGCCATGATGGCAGTCAATGAAATAACTCCAAAAGGCTGCCAGTAGAAAAATATAGAACATGATCAGTCTACATCATCAAACATGCTTAAGAGGTGGGGGCTTTTGAAACTTCTCTAAGACCCTGGTGGCTTCAGTAAGAGATTGCAATATACTGTGGAACCTCGTATAACGAAAATAATTCATTCTACAGGGCTGTTCACGATGTGATTTTTTTCATTGTACGATTTCCCCCCTATACTTATTGAAAATTCCTATGGGAAAAATCGTACAACGAAAATCTCTATGGGAAAATCGTACAATGAATTTTTTTCATTGTACAATTTTCCCCCAGAGATTTTTGTTGTATGATTTTCTCCATCGGGATTTTCATAGGGACACTGCATTGCATAGCAAAAATTTTCATTATACAAGGTCCCATGTTTTTCAATTAATGTACTGTACTTTTCGTTGTGCGACTTCTTCGCTATAGGGGACATTCGTTATATGAGGTTCTACTGTATACAGTAAGAGGAAAGAAGGACAACGATGAGAACAAGACAAATAGAAGAGTAGTTTAAGAGAATCCCTCCCCCCTGTAAACTAGGCAAAAGAAGAGATTAAGATATATGGAAAACTCAAGAGCCAGAGAGAGAGAGAGCCAGAGAGAGCGAGAGAGAGAGAGAAGGAGTCATACTATTAAAATGGTTGTTTGACCTTTTGGCTCTGCTGTTCAGAAAAGTAGAGAACTATATTCTTAGAATTCAAAATGCTGAGCGAATTTTACTGACTAAGAAAACCAGGAATATACTGATCAAACATCAGAAACACATGCAAGCTTTTAAGTGAATTTGTTTACAGCAGGAAGATGAAAAGCTATCATTGTCTGGTTAACTAACTATCACTGTCAAAACTCCCACAATGTAACTATGTTACTCTGAAGCAATCAGGTATCATTTAATGGTCACATAAACTTTATTCCGGATGATTACGGCAAAATAAGTTTATCTGCTGTAGGGATGTTACACTGATAACCAGTTAAGTGCCAATAAATTGGAGACAAATTATTCCCTGAAATTAGTTTTGGCACAAAAGTCTTCATTTCAACTTAGAATAGCGCAATATTCTTTTCTGAAACATCAGTGGGTCAAAATGTTAACTATAGTCATGGTTACCTCTATGACACACACTGGCTAAGTGAAAATTACATAAATTTGCAGCATATAAACATTACAGGATTATATTCATATTTATCAATTTCTACACTTTAACAGGTCTTCAACTCACAGATGTGCTTTAATTTGAAACTTTGGTGGTGTCAAAAACAGAACTCCGATACCAAGATAATAAAAATTCAACATTCAGAACAGCCTCAATGCAAAAATAGTCCCCTCCCTTTCCCTCAAAAAAGTTGCCATTGTCCCATACGTTGCTTAACAAAGGGGGATGGGGGTGGAGGGAGAGGGAAAATAATTACAGTAAAATGCATGCATAGTCTTTAAACATAACAAAATACTTAACATCATACCACTACTGTATTTCCAAAAGGTACTGTATAATACAGTTTCAACATTCAGCATTCTCACTTTGATTTCACAAATAACACAAATTAACGAAACTAAAAATAAATGTACAAAAAAAAAGGGATTTTGGAAACATACTGTTTAATATAATGTCCCATTGCCATTTGGAACATGTACCTCATGCATAGATCTTGAGGCTTCATTTACACAATATAAAATGAACTGATTCCCCAAACCACACATTTACAAGTCTCTACAATGAGGAAGTTTATAATATTCAAAAAGACTACAATTCGAACTATAACCGGAATGGCAATATTAACAGTAGGTAGAAAACTACACTGTGTCTATCTGAATCTGTAGTACACGTTTATCTCGGACTGTTCTGCACCCTTGTCATGAGGATGTCGCATCAGCACTATGTCATTGGAGGCACAGCATGGCCAGACTTAAAAATTCAAGAATGCACAGAAGTACAATATAAACTTCCCAGTACCATAATAGTCATGCTACAATGACATGATAAATATGGAAAACAGTCATCTTACTAGGAAAAGAAGTGCAACCAAGTTGTGACCTTCTACAATATCTACTTAAAATAGCAGACATGTTTTAGGTCATTTATCTGCAAACCTCCTGTAACAGTTTACAATAAAATTAGACATTCATACTTGCTAGGCATGAAAGAATATCTTCTATAGATTAAATACTGAGGTTATGCATAAACCATTAGAATAAACTATGACCGTGTCTGGTACACTAGTCATTTAAATAAACTATGCAGAATGTAATTTACAGCCTTGGTCAACTAATCATTTTTGGCTCTTTGAACTCTGTTCTCCAGTGGCACAATTTTGCCAGTGTATAAGTATGCAAGGAACATATATATTTTTTAGAATGTTAAAAATACCTAGCAGAAGCCAAACGAACAGAAAGGGCATCTCATTACTTCTGAAGAGCTACCGTTGTCCCTAAGTAATTCCCTGATGTCAGTTCCGCATCACATGCAAAAAGGATGCTATTCCACTTAAACAGAGAATGCTCAAATCCTCCAGCCTTCATGTAGAAGCTTCCAGTATCATGTTGAACAGCAAAGCGCTATTTGTTGCACTTTGCCCAAGTCTGTGAGTAGCTGTTTTATGCAATGTTTCAGTTGGGGGAGTCTAGCGAGTGGTTCTGGTGGTTCCAACTCTCCAGTATAATCCAACCAGCTCTCCAAAACTAAAGGAGAAAGAAAGAACATTAATATTGACAAATATAAAAATCGCTAACTACTGAAGAAGTATATAAAGAACAATTCTTACCAAAAGCAAAATTATTTGTCTCAGCAACCCTTTTTTGAAGTTTTTTAATGAGAGAGGTAGAAATTATATACGGACTTGGAAAAACACTTCAACAAGGTCCTTTAATAAAGATTTCTGAGTAAACTTAACAGTTATGGAATAACATTTAAGGTCAACAACTGGTTAAGGGATCAAAAGTAAAAGATCGCCATGAAGAAGCCCGCCCCTCCTTCCCGGCAACATGAGCAACTCCAGATTTTTAACTGTGGTAAACAGAGGGTCTGGTATAAAAAAATTGGTATAAAAACCAAACAACAGAAAACATAATGAAGGTTTCTGTTCCATTCTTTTAAGAGGGGGAGGAACAACAGAGAATAACAGACAGAAAAGAAAATAATAGCAAATAGTAAAAGAGGTAAGAAAGAAGGAAGGCCAATAACAGAAAGGATGCTGACAGCAAACTGGCCTGTTTAAGGCAGAGTAGCAGAAAAGGACTGAAAAGATTCTACTAATAATAATTGTGGGTTGTCGTCATTTTTTATGTATGGTGACCCTTTCCAGGGTTATCTAGATAAGAGAATATACAGAAGTAGTTTGTTATTCTCCTCTTCTGGCTGAGCCCAGGGACTGTGCATCTTGCAGACAAGCTGAGTTCTCCTCCTAGGAAGCACAGTGGGAAACTGAGTTCCCAACTGAACTGAACTGACATGTCAAATTAAATTTATGTTTTTATAATGTTTTATATGGTTGTTATGCAAAAAATTAATAAAAAAATTAATATGTGAATTAATGGGGGTAAAGGGGTTAGTAAGAAAATTGATTTTAGAGAACTATGGGGAGAATTTTTAGCTTATATATTAGGGAAAAGGAGCAAAGCCCGCGCATGATGTACAGTATTATCTTTTTGGAATGAGGGAACAGAAATATAAAAATTTAATGATGTTGGAGAACATTTAATTGAGAAGGTTTATATGTCCCACTAGTGGTGGGTGCATGTAGTAGTTAGATATAATCTTAACATTTTTGTGTTGGGTTTTTTTCTTTAGTTGTTGTGATTGCATTTCTTCTTTTAAATAATTAAAAAGGAGAGCAGATTTAGAAAAGTCCAAAAATTGGATTAAGCAGAGAAAAAGTTGGAAATCATACACATACTTGTGGCACCAAATTCCAAAGCTACTTTCCTTGTTTCTTAGCTCTCTTTTAGTCAAGCAAGACAATGTATCAATTGCAAAAGCATAGTTTATCATCTTTGACTTCTGAATATTTGAGCTAGCTCAAAGTATACCAGTAATTTACATTATTGTAAATTTCCCCATGCCAGCTGTTACCACTAAATCATCTGGTCCTTGGGTCTTTCTGTCTCATTATTGGAAGCAATGTCAAATATAAATGGAGGATTCCTTCAAAGTTGCTGCATTTTTATTTAAGTGGACTGTAGTTCCAGAAAAACGAATCAGCTTCATTAATTCGCTCCACTCTTGGATGCAAACTTTAAGGTAGTGAGTTGCTCCAAATATATCAGGAGTTGAAAGTAGCAGAGGCTAGATCAGGGGTGGCCATACTATGGCCCACGGTACTATTTCATGTGGCCCGTGGCCACCTTCATTGCCACCGGGAAGCGGATGCACCCCGCACACGTGTAAACATGCCCACACATGTGCAAAATGATGCCGTAAATGCACCCGTGGCTGTTGTAAATGTGTTTACGGCAGCTGTGGACGTGTTTTACGGTGGGAGGAGCCACATGACCGGCTCGCTCAACCACGTGACCAGCCCGCAGCGTGAAAAGTTTGGGAACCCCTGGGCTAGATTGTTACCAGGGCCAGTCAAGATGGAACAGAGAAGGCGGTCATACCAGACTAAGATTCATCCATCCCCTTCAGGAATTAGTGATCAACAGAAGAAAATGAGTGTTCTGATGTTAAGCTTTGGGAAACTTAGGATGGGGAAAGTGGTGGATCTCAATGCTTCTATAAATGCTTGTAACTTGTTGGAAGAGTTTTATATGCATTGCTCAGATATAAAATAAAAAGGAAGGAGACAAATGCAGGTTTGGTTAAAAGAAAGAGTGAGAAGTTAGTGGTCATGTAGTGGTGCATGCACACTGCAGACACATAATTTGAGAAACTCCACTCTCACTATAGAGAAAAGGCAAAGCCAGTAGGGCCTTGGTCCAAACGATTTTACGTAGTAAGTTAAAATGTAATTTGATACTTCCACGTTCTGGCTGTTATCAGATATCAGAAAGCTTGTAGGAAAAACAATTTCAAAAAGAGAAATGGAAAGATTTTGTATACAGGTCTGACAAAAAGACAGAAAAATGAATCATTTACCATCCAACTCCTTCTCAATTAAATCCATCCTATGTGAAACTTCATCTTGCAGAGACTCAATGTGGGCTAGAAGATTAAGCTGCCACTGCAGCTGGGAATTCACAACTCCCTCCTTGTCTTTTTCCAGTAGTTTCACTTCACTATCTTCCTCTGCGGTAACTTTTTCTCTTCCCTGCCGAAATATGCAAGTTAACAATTCTTATAGGCAACAAAACTGCACTATTAAAGAAAAAATGGAGTTTATTGTACTACTGGTTATATGCAACTCCCAACATTATCCAATCAAAAGGAAGGAGATATCATAAAAAACAGAAAGCAGTGTTTTCCTAAATAAAACATTCCAAGGTGTTGTGTTTTTGCTTTGTTAGGATTTTAGGCCAGTTTTAAGATTACAAATTATACAAACTAGATACCTATTTCACCTGTTAAAAGATTGTATACTTTTACAGATGTATATTATGTGGTCTCAAATTAGAACCAACTTATACAACCCTAATAGGGCTTTTCAAGCTAAGTGGTTTTACCAGTTTCAAGGTAAGTGGAGTTCCCAGTGAGTTTCCATGGCTGAATGGGGATCAGGTCTCCTGAGTCCTAGTCTGCCTTTTTATCCACAACTACACTATACGGGATACCCACTATTATACATATAAAACCATAAATGGTTTATATACTGGCATCGGACATCACCTAAGGCAGGGGTGGCCAAACTACGACCTGCAGCACCACTTCATGTGGCCCATCACCACTCTCACTGCTACCAAAAGCAGAAGTGTTTACGACAGCTGTAAACTGGGCCTGCCATAAACGTGCCTATGGCTGTCATAAACACGTTTACGACAGACGCGGACACATTTTACAGCTGCTTTTACGGCAGGAGAAACCACATGACTGGCCCGCTCAACCACGTGACCTGTCCGTAGCACGAAAAGTTTGGCCACCCCTGACATAAGGTAATCAGAAAACAAATTGTTTTGTTTTATATTATGTTCCTCAGTTCTGTAAGGGAGTTGATTTTAAAATGGAATTACAACACAAACTTTAGAACAAAAACAACCCTTTAAAAATAAACAAATAAGCATATTAATTATTCAGTTGCCCTAGGAATCATTTTTGTAAATGTTATAACAGAGTGGTGAACTAAACAATGAGTTGTTGTTTCCCAGAACCTTAATTGTGAAGTCATTCCTACTTTCCAGTTAGGAGGTTCTCCTGCCAAATACTGAATTCCAAACGGTTTACAGTACTACATACCTTAGAATAGTTATGTTTTGATTCATTTTCCAACTTGCATATTTCTCTGTCCAGCTCCCATCCTAATCTCTCCACTATAGTATCATCTCCATTTTCTCTTATCCTATTGACGCCATCACCTATATCCGAATTTCTGGTTTCTACAACAAGTCTCTGTTCTATAGCAGGATAGTAGGCTCGGGGTTTTTGATAACAGTGTTCACTAGTAATATATGATTCCTCTATAGAAGGAATGGTTGAAGGCTTTTCACTGGTTCCATTAAAAGTTCTATAACTTGTAGTCTCCTCTTTGCAACAGTTTTCTTCAACGTGAATTAGTCGCATAGTATGTGAGGTCTCTTCTGTTTCATGATGCTTCCAAGGCTGACACCAGAGTTTCAAGTCAGGATGTTCTTTGCTTCTGATGAAGAGGGATATAAATCTTTTATTAAAAATTTTCCTAAATCTTTCTTTCAAACAAACAAACAAATAAATATGACACTCCGCCCATACCAGCTTGATTCAATTCTGAGTATATAAGTGTTTACTCCTGTTTTAGGTTAATTAAAGTTTATTTTTTGTCCAGACCCTAAATTGAGACTAATGTAACTAGAGCGAGCTGGAACAAGGAAGCTGCATGAACTTGAAGAAGGCTTACTGCAGATAATCAAAGCTGACAAACCAGTTTGCTTCAGTACAGATGTCACGGTATAATACAGTGATGGCTAGCCTTGGCACTCCAGGTGTTCCTGGACTTCAATTACCAGAAGCCCAAGTCAGCACCCCTGCTGATCAGGGCTTCTGGGAATTGAAGTCCAAGAACACTAGGAATGTCAAGGTTAGCCACCAATGGTATAATATATAAAGTGGAAGACAAAACTTCCAAATGATGGCACAAAGAAGGAGTAATACTGAACTATGGTTTTATTTTATCTCTGTACCAAAAATAACATTTGAATCTGTGCAACACTATGCAGAGTAGAAATTTTCAATTAAAACTGCATTTGAATCTCCAAAATTGATAAAGTATAATTCAAAGGGTATTAAAAATAACACTTACTGCAAAATGCTCATCTTCAACTGAAGTCCATGAAGTACATCTATGACTTTTTGCACATCGCCAAGAAGCTGGTGTGTAGCCACTATTTTCTTTGCATTCTGGTGGGAATAATTTTCTCCCAAAAATGTTAAGCCATGCATGTGACCATTGCACAACCAGTCCTTCTCATACCAGTACTTCAAGCTGGATCGTTTACCTAAAATATGAATAATGTTTGAGTAAATTACATTTACTCTGCTTTTTAAATTTGGTTTATATCCCATCTTTCTCCCAGAAGAGATGCCTCAGACAGCCAACAGCTTAATCTAAAGACAAATGCAAATAAATGCACAATAAAATATAATTATCCTATACATAATTATAAAGGATGGAAGGCTTTGAGTCAGCCTTGAGCCCTGTTAGAACTAAATTGAGTTAAAATAGTTTTAAAGTACTTCAAACAGAAAAACTGTTAATATTAAATAAAGAATAAAAATGAAGCACATTCATTAAGAGCCTGTGTTTTGCTTGCAGACGGTTGCCAAAAGCTTGCCTGAAGGATCGGTTGCTTACCTGTAGCTGTAATCCTTCAAGTGGTCACCTGTGAATCTACACAAATGGGTTAAATTCCCGTGAATGCACAGTCTACTTGGAATGTTCCAGAGCTGTGAAAGAGCCACAAGTGGCACAGTGGTTAAACTGCTGTATTGCAGCAAAAAACCCTGACATTGTAAATTCAATCCTGACCAGGGCTCAAGGCTGACTCAAAGCCTTCCATCCTTCCAAGTTTGGTGAGATGAGTACACAACATGTTGGAGGCAAAATGCTAATTTACCTTCTGAACTGACCAGAGAGTGCACTAAGCACTATGGGGTGGTATAGAAGTGTAATTGCTATTGCTATCCTTCCCAGCTCGTGCATTTCCCACCCAGTTAATCCCTCAGTTCAAATCCCACCACTTCCCAAAAACAGCAATGTGTGATGGATTAAGGGGAGATTGGGCAGGATATGTGAGTTCACAGGTGACCACTCAAAGAACCACAGTTACAGGTAAGTGAGGATCCTAGTGCAGCAGTCCAATGCGTGTCTTGCAGACAAAATATACTGGGCCGCCAATAATATGGTCTCATGAGGGCTTTTGTAATCTGGTAGGCTTCTGAGTAAAAGTAGGATTTTATCTCATAGGAACCTCTGATAAGCTCCCAGGTAGTTAGCTACAGCATTATAATTCCTAATGTTGATGTGGAACAGATACTTCTTCTAATAGTGTCCAGCCTCTTCCCACCTTTACCAACAGGTGTATTGGCGTTCCGACCCTTAGATCTAGTTCGAGCCGCTTCTGCTATACTTTAGTTTGGTTGCAGATGTTTTTGTAAGAATTTCACCTCTTCATCAGAAATCTTATAGATTATCGATTCTTCTAGGTGAGAGTTGGGAAGAAGAAGAGGGCTTTTCCCATGGCTGTTTTAAGTGTTCCAAGAGGGATGAAAGCATGGCTATGTTAATTGGCATCAATGTTTCTTTAGTAATTGCATTGTATAACTTGTCCATTTTCCTAGGTTCTGGTCCTGACTAAATCTCAAAATCAAGGGATTTGATCATCCTACGTTTTCTGAAGGAAAGAGTGGGTTGCTCTGTCCTACTTCAGAAAGCAGGGTTGAAACTGGGGGCAAAGGTGAGTGGATGGAATTACCACCGTCCAGATCAGAGAATGATGTCCCTGAAGAAGGTAAATCAGGAGTTTGGTGTCTCCTATCTTCACCAGATAGCTTAAGATATGAGTAGGAAGTCTTGGATTTAGAGACTTTGTAGCTTTCTGTTTAGCATCAGTAAAATGAGTACCCAGCATGTTGGGGGCAAAATGTGTGCTGGTCAGGTGCTTCCTTCAGATCTGGATTCAGGTTGCACGAGCTCCATTAGGTTAGGCCAAGGTTTGGACTTACAGATGGTCAGGAGTGGCCTAACATTTGGTGAGAGAGAATCCATGGCCTGGAGGGATCTTTGCCACATGTATAGTTTTAGCGACCATTCTATATTTCTCAGGTAAAACTCTTGCAGACTGTGCATGTCTGGTGACACTCCCCAAGGCAGTAGAGGCACAGTCTTTGCATTTCTTGAATGGGGCCATAAAATGATAACAATGTTAACAACTAAGTAACTAGAACGGAAATATAAAATATGTTTATGTCAGAAAAAAACAAGGGAAAGGAGAATGATGAGAGAAGTATATACAAAAGATAATCATGTGAGATCGTTGGGAACAGGCTCTAAAATGGTGAGTAGGTTTGAATGCTGCAGTAGTAGCAAACGAACTGAGCGAGAGGGATTGCTGAATGGGAAATGCATGAGCTGGGAAGGATAGGAGCCTGTGATTCGTTCACAGCTCTGAGACATTCTGAGTTGTCTGCAGAATCACAGGAATTTAACTCATTTGTGTGCATTCACAGGAACCATGAAGAAGGAGGAAAGGATCTTTGCCTGCTGGCAGAAGGACAGGGCTGGCCTAGCCTTCTTCTTCTGCCATATCCAAATCCGAATATAGGTGATCATCTGGCAATCAGCCATGAAGACTGCCCTGAGAATATAAAGCAGTGGCCTTTCATCTGACTTCCGCATCACAGCAGGACCACTGTACCACTGATTCAGTTCCACAAGTCACTTTCTGGACCTGAGCTTAGCCTGCCTTAGAAAATAGTTCCAAAGCATGAGAGCAGTTAATAAAAAAACCCTCTCTTATGTCTTCACAAATCATGCTTTGGGAATGATATGACCAAGAGAAATGCCTCCCCTGCAGTTTCAAAGCCTGGGTACTTATAGAATGAGTCCTTCAGATATCTTCGATATAGACGGCATAGAGCTTTGTAAGTCATGACTACCATTTTAAATTGTGTTCAGAAACTAATAAATACATAGCCAGTGAAGCTGTAGCAAGGGTAACAAGCTTCTTGTAACAAGTTCCAATCAGCATCTGGTTGCAAATTTTGGACTAGCTGAAGTCTTCAAAACATTCCTCAAAAACAGCTACACGAGAATCATGTTAGAATAATCCAAACAGGCTATAACTCAGGCACATCAGATACTTCCAAAAACAGGAACTTTATCTGTGCAACCAAATTCCAGGACACTGCAGAAAAATCAATGTCCAGGATCAGAAATGAAGAACTCCACATCTCCAAATGATCAAAAGTTTTATGTTAACATTAAGTAGCATGGAGGATAGGATAGAGCCTACAGGCCTACGGTGTTGAATCCCACAGCACCATCCTCTGAATACATTCTTCCAATATCATGCTTTGTTGTTGTTCAGTCGCACAGTCGACTCCGACCCTTTGCGACCCCATGGACCATTTTCCTCCAGGCGCCTCTGTCCTCTACCATCCCCCTCAGCCCTCCCAGCTTTGTGCCCATTGTGTCTATAATACCATCTAGCCATCTCATCCTTGGCCTCCCCCTTCTTCTTTTGCCCTCCACCTTTCCCAACATCAATGCCTTCTCAAGTGAATCCTCCCTTCTCATTTGATGTCCAAAGTATTTTAGCTTCATCTTTACTATTTGACCTTCCAATGAGCAGTCAGGGTTAATTTCTTCTAAGATTGACCTATTTGTTCTCCTCGCTGTCCAGGGGACTCTCAAAACCCTCCTCCAACACCACATTTCAAAGGCATCTATTCTTCTGCGTTCAGCCTTCCTAATTGTCCAGCTCTCACATCCATACATTACTACTGGGAATACCATTGCTTTGACTATTCTAATTTTTGTTTGCAATGTGATGTCTCTGCTTTTCACTATGTTCCCCAGGTTTCTCATAGCTTGTCTCCCAAGAATCAGTCGCCTTTTTATTTCATGGCTGCAATCCCCATCTGCAGTGATCTTTGATCCTAAGAAAGTAAAATCTGTCACTGCTTCTACTTCTTCCCTGTCTATTTTCCAGGAACTGATCGGGCCTGTTGCCATTATCTTGGTTTTCTTGATATTGAGTCTCAAGCCAGCTTTTGCACTCTCCTCCTTCAGCCCAATCAAGAGATTCTTTAGGTCTTCCTCACTTTCTGCCATTAGGGTGGTATCGTCTGCATATCTCAGATTATTGATGTTTCTCCCAGCGATTTTAATCCCATATTGTGATTCCTCCATCCCTGCACTGCACATTATGTGCTCTGTGTATAGGTTGAATAAGCATGGTGACAAAATGCAGCCTTGTCTTACTCCTTTTCCTATTCCAAACCACTCTGTTATTCCATGTTCTGTCCTAACTGTTGCTTCTTGGTTCATGTACAGATTTCTCAGGAGGCATATGAGGTGCTCTGGTATTCCCATCTCTTTAATTACTTGCCACATCTTGTTGTGGTCCACACAGTCAAATGCCTTAGTGTAGTCAATAAAACAAAAGTAAACTTGTTTCTGGTATTCCTTTGTTTTCTCCATGATCCAGCGTATGTTGGCGATGTGGTCTCTAGTCCCCCTGCCTCTTCTGAAACCAGCCTGCACCTCTGGTAGTTCTCTCTCCACATGCTGCTGAAGTCTGTCCTGTATTATCTTGAGCATCACCTTGCTGGCATGTGGGATGAGTGCGATTGTTCGATAATTTGAACATTCTTTGGCATTGCCCTTTTTTGGGATTGGGACGTATACTGATCTTTTCCAATCCTGTGGCCACTGTTTTGTTTTCCAAATCTGCTGGCATATTGAATGCAGTAATTTGACGCCATCATCTTTTAGTGCTTTGAAAAATTCAACTGGGATACCATCATCTCCACTAGCTTTGTTGTTTGCAGTGCTCTTTAGGGCCTTTATGACTTCGCTCTCCAGGATGTCTGGCTCAAGTTCAATTTCTTCATCATTGTGATTATCAGGAGTGTTGAGGTCCTTTTTGTAAAGTTCCTCTGTGTACTCTTTCCATCTTTTCTTAATTTCTTCTGCATCAGCTAGCTCCTTTCCGTCTTTGTCCCTTATCATGGTCATTTTTGCTTTAAATGTTCCCTTGATTTCCCCTATTTTTTTGAAAAGATCTCTGGTTCTGCCTCTTTTGTTGTTTTCCTCCATTTCTCTGCACTGTTCTTTTAGGTAGTTTTCCTTATCTCTCCTTGCTTTTCTTTGAAATTCTGTGTTCAAATGGTTGTAGTTTTTCCTTTCTCCTTTGACTTTTGCGTTCCTTCTTTCCTCTGCTATTTTAAGAGCCTCATCAGACAACCACTTTGCTTTCTTACTCTTCTTTTCTTTTGGTATGGTTTTTTTTGCTGCTTCCTGCATGATGTCCCTCATCTCCGTCCATAATTCTTCCGGTACTCTGTCTACCGAGTCTAAGCCATTAAATCTGTTCATCACCTCCACCGTGTATTCTTTAGGGATGCTGTCTAGGTGACATCTTTCTGGTCTCCGTGTTTTCCCTATTTTCTTTAGTCTAAGCCTGAATTTTGCGATCAGTAGGTTGTGATCTGAGCCACAGTCTGCTCCAGGTCTTGTTTTTGCTGACTGTATGGAGGTTCTCCATCTTTGGCTGCAGAGTATGTAGTCAATCTGGTTTCGGTGTTGGCCATCTGGTGATGTCCATGTGTAAATTCGCCTCTTGTGTTGCTGGAAGAGAGTGTTTGCTATGACCAGTGCGTTCTCTTGGCAGAACTCTATCAATCTTTGCCCTGCTTCATTTTGTGTTCCAAGACCAAATTTGCCTGTTATTCCCTCCACTTTTTGATTTCCTATTTTGGCATTCCAGTCTCCTAATATAATTTGGACATCATTTCTTGGTGTCTGTTCTATGAGGTGTTGTAAGTCCTCATAGAACTGGTCCATTGTGGCTTCATCTGCACCAGTGGTTGGTGCGTATATTTGGATCACAGTGACATTGAAAGGTTTGCCTTGAAATCTGACTGACATCATTCTGTCATTTTTGAGATTGTATCCCATTACTGCTTTTCTCACTCTTTTATTGACAATTATGGCTACTCCATTTCTTCTAAGGTTTTATTGCCCGCAGTAGTAGATATGATGGTTTCCAGAGCTGAATTCACCCATCCCTGTCCATTTGAGCTCACTGATGCCCAAGATGTCAATGCTTATATCATGCTTGAGGGTATTTAAACCTGCCCAGAGATCCAGCTGAATCAACAGGAACACACTGTTCCTTAAATAAATCCCGGTACAAGGTTATTCACCAAACAATCAAAGCCATTTCTGCACTTTAAACAGTCCTGAAACCACAATGAAATTGATCTAATCATCCATCTTATGTTTTCCACAAGACAAAAAATTGTTTTACTTGCGGGAAAAACTACAGAGCAATAAAATACAAGTCTCACAATACAGTCTTGTTCTTAGAGAAGGGTTGGAAAGTTATTAAAATGAAAAAGGATACAATTCTCTGCACACCTGACCTTCATACTGCAAAACACAGTGGACCTTGTTTTTGTAAACAAATTTCTAATTAACACTGTGCTTGCTTGTGCACAAAACAAAATGTTATTAGCACCTAGCAAGGAAGGAGCTACTGCCTTCATTGCACTTTATTTATTTGAATGACTGATTGATTTCTAACTTTTCTCTATCTCAGAGTAAACCAAGGCAACTCATAAATGAGAAATTACAACCTAGCATAATATTAAAATTCAATTAAATATACACCAACATTAAAAAAACCCTCCTAATTTAAAACCCGTTTAAAATGCATTAAAATATACCACAAAACTATAACTGTTACTACAGTTCCCTCCCACCCCAATCCAAATTTGTTCTCATCAGGCATTTCAATTTCCAAAAAACTGCTTGAAAAAGAAAGTGTGCCTGGCACTGGAAGAACAACAATGAGCCATTTTAGCCATAACTGGGAGGGAGTCCCACTTGCTCAGAGCAGCACTTGAAAAGGCCGTCTAGAGAAGACCTCAAAGTCAGAGTGATATGGTCTTTCAGACAATCTGGACCCAAGCTGTATAAGAACTTTATACGTCACGATCAGCACTTTGAATGGGGCCCAGAAATGGAATAGCAACCAGTGAAGCCATTATAATATGGATGTTATATGCTCCTTGTAACCAGGCTCTTCAGATAACCTGGACTCAAGCCATATAGAGCTTCATAAATGACTTTGCACAGGGTGTAATGGAATGAATGTGCTCATTCCATCTTTCTTTCTGTAGCCTGCCTCTTGGAAGAGGGGGGGGGAATGCCCCTTCAAGATGGCGATTTCAAACACATGGGAGCCGCATGGCAGCATCTTGGGGAAGAAGGGGTGGAACTTGGTGTGTGATTGAAATGTCTTGCTGGAAGATCATTGGGGGTAAGCCCTAAGGAGGAGGGTCAAAGGGAGGATCCTGATGGGAGGAGTCTTTCCGGGAGGAAGACACCCTCCCACATTCATTCAGTCTCTCTTGGGAAGCATGCTGGCAAACAGCCAAAATGTAGTCTCTTGGAAAGAAGGGGGTGGCCAGCTCCTCCCCCCCCCCCAGATTGCTTTATCTGCTTCTGATCTTTTACTTGACTGTATTTGGAACCTTGCTGTGCTTTTAATACAAATATGAAAATGCTTGAAGAGACTTGGAGTGATTTCTTTGCTCGACGCTACCTGATTTACCTGATGGAGAAGCCTGAACTGAGAGGGCTAGATGGCCAGATCTGGTACACTCTCGCAATCCCATTGCCAGGAAGCTGGAAAAGCATGCCTACATGTAAGAGGATTGTTATACAGGGTTCAGGAATTGACTGGTAGCTAGTGAAAGTGGTTCCTGTAACTAGCCTAGGTCAACAATCTGGTTGCAGTGTTTCTCTAACAGGCCTCAAATGAAGCTCCATATACTGTACTACATGGTAAGGGCAATCCAAGCAAGATAGAACTAAGGCTTGTACTGTATTACTAAAGTTAAATCAGACATTTCCAGGAGAGGGCTCGTTAACTTTAACTGTGCATATGGCATGCCCAACCACTCTATGTGTTAAACAGAACAAGGGATTAAAATGGAACCCTGATGGACCACAACAGGACAAAAGCCAAGATGATGAACAAGAGTCCCCAATATCATCTTTGTAGTTTTTCTAAATCCCATCCCAGGAAAGTAATCCAGATGAATACCATGGTTGCTAGTATTGACAGTTGCTAAGAGACCAGTAGAAAAAAATGGGGGTTGCTACAGTTTCTTTCTTAGAAAATCCATCAAGGTGACTATAACTGCGTTAGTCCCACAACCAGGCCTAAGGACAGAATGAAATAGATATAGATAACCCATCTCATATTCCTGGAGCTAAGACGCCACACAATGCTTTAATATTTTGTCCAAAAATTATTACTATTACAGGTGAATAATATCCAATGATATGCACAAGACAATTATCCCATAAAGAAGTGGAATGGAACCATTTAAACCAGTGTTCCCAACCTTTGGTTTTTATTGATTTATTTTTCTGATTTATATTGCATTTCTGATTTATATTACAGTTTTACAGGTCACATTCAAAGCTTCACATATTACAATCAGTTTAAATCAATGTTTCCCAAGGTTTTTGGACTTCAATTCCCAGAAGCTTAAGTCAATTCCCAAAAGTATGGATCAGCCAATGTACCGACTTAGGCTTCTGGGAATTGAAGTCCAAAAACCAAAGGTCGGGAAACATTGATTTAAACTGATCACAATATGTGAAGCTTTGATTGTGACCTGTATAACTGTAATTGTGATAAGACTTGCCATTTCTGACTAAAAAGAGCATTTGGTTGTGTGCGGTAGTGAGACTGGAATAGAAAAGCCATGTGTTGAACTATGGACCAGCCAGCAGTGTGAGTGCTCTGCCAGCAAGGCGACTGCTGTACAGCAGAAAAAAATAAGAAAAGTCAGCAGATCCTGGTATTATAAATATACCTGTTTTATAGTTGAAACAAAACACACATGAAGCTGCCACTCAGATCGTTGCTTCATTAATGAGTAATGTAAATGTGCTTTTGCCTGTCGCTTTGTCTCTGATCTTTTGCTTTGATCTTAAAAGATAATATAAATTAACTGAGAATAGACACAGCTGAGTTGAAAGGTAACTTCATATTTTGTCCTTTTATGTGTATCTCGTTCATTCTTCTGAAGCCGAATGTATGAATTTTTCTCTGAAGTTGTCTTTTAACCCTCTACAGTAATACCCCGCATAACGAAAAATTCACATAACGAAGCGATCGTTAGGCAAGGGCGATTCCCGGTATAACGGAAAAAATAGTTCGCTATGCGGGGTTTTTTTGTAACCGGGCTATACCTGGTCTATGGGAACCCTGGATAACGAACATTTTTTGTTTGTTATCCAAGGCATCTCCCATTTGCTTCGCATAACGAAAAAACCACATAGCAAAGCAACTCGTGGAACGGAGTTTTTTCATTATACGGGGTTCTACTGTATTTGCTTTTTAAATGTGTAACCGGAAGTGAGAGATGTACCTCAAACCAATTTTAAAATCATTTGAAGAAGTTTTAAATAAGATAATTTTGAATTATTATTCAACTATTTTGCATTTTATGAGTACAGTACTAGAAGACCACAAATATGTTTTGAAGTAGCTTGGTTTTATATGCCATTTATACAAAACTTTTGCTTTGCCAAGCAAGGAAGTACCAGAAAAATATCTATCTAATTGACTATGCTAAAGCCTTTGATGGTATGTCTCACAAAAAGCTTTAATGCAAGTCGTTAAGGAGATGGGAGTACTAGACCACTTTAACTGCCTTCTGAGAAACCTACATGTGGGCCAAGAAGCAACACTTAGGACTTGATATAACGCAGGGCTGGATGAAAGAATTAAGACTGCCAGGAAAAATATTAACAACATGAAATAATAATTTTGTGTCAGAAATTATTCTGGGTTGAAAGGATTTTTGCTGGAGAAACTCCGCTCAGGGGATGCCTGAATGAGGCTCCTTTCATGTCCCTAAGATCTTTCCCTAAGATCTTTTCCCACTGAAGTGGTCCCTGTAGAGATTTCATAGTCAGAGATGATTTAATTTTAATTCATTATGTTATTTACTTAATGCCTAGTGTGCCTTAACAATAAATCTGTCTTTATTCTGTAAAAATGTTTAACTTTGATAAGTTGAAACGGATCCATTTTGAAAGGTTGCAATGCACAGAAGCCGACTTCTGCCCAATTAGAAGTTGCAGGTCAACCTGCTCCTTGTTCCCAGACAGTGAACCTGGGAGAATGTCTGCTCTCAGGCTAAGCACATGTGAGCTGCACCCTTCCCAGATGCACCACCTGTGGTCACATGCGAGAAGCACGTCTTTCTGATGAGAACACTGATTAAATGTCCTGCCTCACACTGGACTTCAAAAAGCAAGTGTCTGTCACTCAGAACATCCCAGCACGCGTTCTCACCAGAACAGTATAAATATTTGGCTGATTAAGCACAGATAGAGGAGAGGGATAGGGCAGTAATCTCAGATCATATCGAGATGCTGCTCTCCGCCTTTCAGAACCGATCCGATCCGTAACTCTTTACTTGGATGCGCGGCTCACTCAGCCGCACTCTTTTAGATACAGATTGCTTTCTGAAATGTTTTCTTATTTTCTGAGAACCATGTATTTTGCTTAGAGTAGATTAGTGAGGATTTTTATATGTTGGATTATTCCAATAAACTTTTTAAATGATTTCTTCATCAAGAAGAGTTATTCTGTCTCCTTCCAGTCATGAAGGAGCAGAAGGGGAATTTTTCAGATGAGGACTTGTTAGTTTCAACACCGATGCTTTGTTTTCCGGCCAGCACAGCTGAGGCCGGTAATCAAAGGAAGCTAGAGGGGAGAGACTTCGGGAGGTTCGGCTTCCCAGGACTGTGCCAAACTCCCCCTTGCCCAAGCTGCAACACCGAAGGCCAAATTCCCACCATATTATTTTGATAAGGAGGTGCTAGTTCTAATGGGCGAAGACGCTACCAGTCCCAGAGGGCTTTGCAGAGTTTTTCAAAATGCGACACTTTTAAAGGCATCACCATTACCCATTAGAACGCCCATTTTCTTGCTGGTTTTCCCTGCCCGGGTTTACTCAGACGAGGCACCCTTTCGCAACACTACCAAAATTCCGTCGGGCTTTCCCTCAGTGAGTTGGCAAACTGTCCCAGTATTTTGGGGATGAGGTGACCAGACCAGCCGATCAGCGGGAGAAGGTTTAGGTGCAGCCGGGACGGGTTCCATGTTTACAGGTGGCAAAGCAGACAGGGGCCTAGCCACGCGTTCCTGAGAGTCCCTATTTATCTACTTGCAATTTCTTGCTTTCGGACTGCTAGGTTGGCAGGAGCTGGGACAGAGGCAGGTACTCAAACAGTCATGCAGTACCCGGGTCTCAAACTACCAACTTGCTAGCCTTCCAGCTAACAAGGTGAGCTTATTTATTTATTGGATTTATATACCGCCCATCTGGGTGTTATCCCACTATGGGCGGTACCCGTCTCTCTAGCACAAGAAGGAGGGCCTTCTCTGTTTCCGCTCTGGCCCTATGGAACCTCCTGCCAGTGGAACTAAGGCTGCAGACGGAATTGCTGTCCTTCAGGAAAGATCTGAAAACATGGCTAGCGAGGCAGGTGTTGGGTGCTGAAGATGTTGTGACCCCCACCTGCTGGTTGGTTTAATATCAAAGTAATTTTCCTCTTTTTAATGTGTGGGGGTTTTAGCGGGGTAATTTGTTTTAATGGGGTTGTTCTTGTTTTAAGGGTTTTTAAGATTGTATGCCGCCCAGAGTCCTTGTGAGTTGGGTGGCTATATAAATATGAATATTAAATAAATAAATAAATGACCCACCATCTTCAGATGAGCCACCATCAAAAAATACATCATTGACTAAACTAAACTAATTGGCGACAGAGGACATCGAAACTGAACCTAACTGGCTAACCACTGAGCCACCGTAGTCCCAACAACCTCAAATATACAGATGACATCACCCAAATGGCAGAAAGTGAAGAAAATCTAAAGAGCCTCTTGATGAGTGTGAAAGAAGAGTGCGCAAACATTAGCTTGAAATTCAACATTTAAAAAAAACAAGCTCACCCCATCACGCCCTGGCTATTAGAAGGGGAAGAAATTGAAGTAGTAACAGACTTTACTCTCTTGGGATCTAAGATCACTGCAGCCATGAATAAAAAAAGCTTACTCCACGGGAGGCAATCATGGCAAATGTAGGCAGCATAATAAAAATAAATAAATAGAGATATCACCCTGCCAACTAAAGTCTGCATAGTTAAAGCAATAGTTTTCCTTGTAGTAATGTATGGCTGTGAGAGCTGGACCATAAGGAAGGCTGAGCTCCGAATAATAGATGCCTTAGAACTGTGGTGTTAGGAAATGACGACTGCAAGATCAAGTAAGTCAATCTTAAAGGAAATCAACCCTGATTGATCCTTGGAAAGACAGATATTGCAACTGAAGTTGCACTGGAGAAGCCCTGATGCTAGAAGTCGAAGGCAGCAGGAACAGGGGGCGGCAGAGGGTAAGAGAAGATGAGATGGTTAGACAGTATCATTGACATGGTGGGTGTTGATCTGGGTGGACTCTGGAGAATGGCAGATGACAGAAGCCTGGCATGATGTTGATAATTGGGTCGCAAAGGGTCAGACTCAACTGTGCAAGTGAACAACAACAATTTGTTTTGCCATATATTCTTACAATGCTAAATAAAAGACTAAGAAGATTTTCTTCTGAGATTTTTTTTTTACCTCCAAATAGCCTGGAGTGGTATCCAGAGTACCAGGATTAAGTTTTGCTAGCAAAAGTGATGAGATTTCAAAGCCTCGTTTTTTTTCCTTTTTATGATTCTGTCAAGACTAAAACAGGTCTAGTTTTTAGAGGACAGAAAATTTGTGCTTACTATTTTCTTTAAACAGGAACTCTTTTTCTTCCCTTCCTCTCACCTCTTTGGGGTTGACAGTTTGTCAAATTGGGAAGCTGTTTTTTTGGGAGAGACATGCTCATAAATATTGAGGTCCTAAGCCATTATGAGCTTTATCGTCATAACCAGCATACCAGGATTCTAGTAAGAAAACGAACAGATAGCCCAGTGATTCTCAACGTTTTCAGGCCGTGGGCCTGACACCTTCCTGAGGAGCTGACCAGGCCAGTCATATAGTTCCTCCCACCCAGAAGAAAAAGTAAAACGCATGCCACGCATGCACATAATGCATTTATCTGCTTCCAGGAGCAGCAAAGGGCTTCAGGGCCCAAGTTTGGCCCACGGGCCGTAGGTTGCGAATGCCTGAGATAGCCAGTGCAGGCAGACCAGAATTGGGGTTATATGATCAAATTTACTAGTCCCAGAAATTAGTCTCACTCTTGCATTCTGGACCTGTTCTGTTTTCATGGACAGTCCTAGGTAGAGATGTATTAATCTATTTTTGAAATTATCAATGAGTGCACTACTGCTCTGAGTTCAATTTAATATAAACCCCATAAAATGTGATAATGAGATTACAGAGAGCACGTTTACACTCCTTCTGCCCTGCAACGAAAACATGTCCACCATATGCCTTACTAGGTAAATGGGATCAGATACTACTAGGATCACAGAGAACTCCTGACTTTCTCCTGATATTGTGTTGTCAGCTTGATGTTGAAATTCCCCAGTACAATAAACCAAGAAAACTCCAACACCATCCATATCTAGTTTGACTGTTGAATAGTGGGGCGCTCAGCACAGTAACTTATTGTAAGCAGCTGCATTTTAGTGTCCAAGAAGACAGAACTGGGAGACTAAGCTTTCCGCTTCATCCAACTAGTTCTCTGCAATGCAAACCAGCTCAGCATGCTCACTGAAGAACAAATCCTAGAAAGCTACTTATTATCTTCTCCTCCAATGACCTGGCATTTAGCAGCAGGATTATCACCAAAAATATTCAGTCTGTTGGATTTGGGGGAAACCAGAAACCAATCTTTCCCCACATCTGCAGTGGTAAGAGTATCTCAGCTTTCCTTATCTCCCTCTACCTTCTATGGTTCCAATGGCTAACCAGTGTTCCCTGTGAAAATGAAAGCAGACCTAGGTAAAAATGAAATGAAGTCAACAAATGAACAATAATACTCTCCTCCCCTCTCTAACTGGTTTTAGGAATTTTCTCAAGTAGGCAAGCCCACCTTAGCAGTGGGACAGCCTATGTTGCTATGTTTTGCATGTCAGAACCAAGCCAGAAATAGGTGACAGATGGAGATGGTTGGTTGCTAGTAACAGTGGGGGTCTAGTTCTACAAGGATGATGTGGTGTGGTCCTTAAGGAAGAACAAACAGCAAAGACAGGAAGGAAAGCAACAGACTGTGTGCATATACAGATTGTCCCCGTATCCATGCATTCAGTATCCACAGTTTTAGTTGTCCACTGGTCCAAAAATATTCCGTGAAAAAATCTCTGGAATACCTAATACCGTGATGGAGAAACTTGGCACTCCAGATATTCTTGGACTTCAATTTCCAGAAGCCCAGGTCAGCACTCCTGCACGCACGCACGCACGCACGCACGCACACACACCAGGTACGCAAGCTATGATATGGGGCTCACTGCTTTCCAGTTTCAGATCTTGGAATGTATCCTCCGCAGATACAAAAGTCAACCTATAGTCTTTCCTGGTTGGTACTATCTATACTTATAAATCCAAGCGTTAACCGTTGGAATGTGACAAAGGCTCCTGTACCCGTCCACACTATCCCGTACCGAGCCTCCTGCACCCAAACCCGGTCCAGAGGTCACTAAATGTTTGAGAAACGCGCCAGTGGGGCAAGAGCCCCAAAAACGCAAACGAAGAAAAAGAACTTCACTACCCAACGTTCTCTGCGCCGTGCCGTACCACAGCCAATCAGGCTGAGAGGCGCGAGCAAAAAGAACGTGGGAAACACGGCGTGGCCAATCGAAATCGAGCCCCAGAAAAAAACCGCTGCACGAAAGCAAACCACAAACGCAAAACTACAAGTCCCAGTGTCCTGCGCGCCATGAGCGCGCAGAACGCTGAGAAAGTCGGCACGTGAAAAATAAACTTACAAAACGCAACAGGAGTGTAAGTCCCCAGCAGGCAGACTCAGCGCCTACCAGCCACGCAAAACAAAAAGCCACAAAACTCCACCGCGAGACATCCGCCGGCCTTCTTTCCCGGAGCAACGGGGAGAAGAGGGACTCCCTCTCCTCCACGCTACCCCACCGAAGACACGGCAAGACCACCACCAGCCTCAAGGAAAGTTGAGCCGGGGTGGGAAAAAACCCAGAAACAGGCAGCAGTTTGTCAGGGGAAGCACCCTCCCTGGCGGATGACTGGCTGATGCATTTGTACTTCCGAATACAAAAGCAGCAGCCAGAAATCCGCAAGGAAGAGCCCCACCCCTTACGGATCGCTGCCTGCCCATCTCCGGTTAGGTAAACCAGGAGAAAATGAGACAGAGAGGAGAGAACCATTGTTAGGCAGAGAAAGCTCTTCTCTGCCTCCTCCTTCTCCCCCGACCTACCTAACGAACCTTCCCGGGAGAAGACCGGGCTGGCTGCCTCCTCCCCCCTTTCCCCTATTGCTGCATCTAAAATATTAACAACCCCCCACACACACACACACACAAACTAAAACATTATTTGGTTAAATAAAACAATTTGAAACAATTATATCATCCTTTGTTCTTTTTTTAATCCACAAAAAAAACCCAAAAAGCTGATCACAATTTATAACACCCCGGCAAAGCCGGGCAACCTCTGCTAGTCTTTTATAAACTTGATGCTGTTGTGGAATTAGGAACCTGATCCTTAATCATATAGGCCTGAATGCAACTCATACTTAGCTAATTAACTATAATTTGCTGGTAAATTTAGTAATCTTATCTATGCGTACACAAACTGAACTTGTGTTTGCTACAGCTGCTCCTTCCTTGCCTGAAGAGCAAGAAAGAGCAAAATCCAGTTCTGGGCCTTCAAGTTTTATTTGCCTGTGTTGGATTCACTGACATAGAGAACAATACAGAAGCAACAGCCATTGATTATTTCAAAAAATGCATAAAGAATCCAGGAAAAGCCATTCAGATTTAAAATCTGTCAATTTAACCTCTGCATGTAGTTACTGCATCAACAGCAAAATGCATTCACCATACCACTGGATATCTAGTTTGCCCACCTTATTTGCCGGTGTATAAGACACACCCTGTTATTACCAAAATAGCCCACTATAAGCCACTATATACAGTACAAGATGCACTCCATTTTCCCAGTGTATTCTAAGGGGGGAAGTGGGTCTTATACACTAGCAAATACTAAATAAGAAAGGAAAGTTATATTCCACATTACTTTGAAAGCACAGTCAAGCACATGGCCAAATAAAAAAGATACAAATAAATATGTTATTTTAAAAGAAGTAAAATAATATAATTATTACATACTATTGGAAGACTCTGCAACCTTAGAAATCTTTGTACCTGGAGGATCTTGACAAATATAGCAGGTATACTTCTCAGGTACATTCTCTTCTAATAAACCCATACAAACACCATGCTGCCAACACAGACATTCTTCACACTGTTGTAAGTCAAAGAGAAACAGATCAACACGATAGACATATTACAAAAATATTTTCAAAGCCTACAAACTTAGAAGGTGACCTATTACGTGCATGACAAGAATTATAACAGGGTATTTCAGTGTTTTCGTTTACTTCATTATACAGATATAATTACCTGGATCATAAAGTCATTTTCTTCCTCCAATTCACAAATGCATCGAACAATTTCAAAGTCATTATCACCATCTTCAAGATCATCATCAGGATTAGTTATTACATCAATATCCCGACTGCAGTCATCATCACTCCAAAGCAAACTATCTGCAGATGATTCACTCAAGGTATCATCCTCTGTGTGCATATAATTCAAATAAATAAAATCTGAATAATTTGAGTTTGCCAAATACTGTACAAGGTAAAGCCAAGCAAAAGATAAGACATGCTAATTTCAACTTGGGAGCTAAATATAAAAATCACAACTATTCGGGAGAGCAGGGAGGCACTTTCTTGGCTGAATGAATGGTCAAAATATACTATAGATCTGAAATCAAAAGGACTAAAATGTTCTATTTTGACTAGGTAGTGTCAATAACCAAAATCCTGTTGTGAATGTAATACCAATGGAAAGGAAATTATGCAACTTGTGAATCTCTACTTGGATTTCTGCTTGCACACCAAGACACCAGATTGGCATGCAATGAGGAATCTAAGCAACACATTCATTCAAGGCAATATGGAACATTATGCCATTTCTCTTACGCCAGCATATCAGTGACAGTGTGTGAAAACAAAAATTATTTCTATTGAAAGAATAGGAAGAAACTAAAAACTTTTAGAATACTTATGTAACTATAGTGGTACATATGGCATTGTATAATTAATATCAGTTTTATATCCTTGAGTTGCTATGTGTCTGGAGAAGGAAATGTCATATGCTGATAATTTACTACGTATTGGGCAGCCAGACTTTACATTAACTCAGAATTTCTCTGAATTTTTAACTCTTAAGTTAAGGAGCAACATCAGAGTAGAAATTGAAATCAACTTTACCGTTTACTTTTGATTTATGTTTACGATGTCCTGAATCAGAGCCATGTAGTTGAGTACTTAAGTGTGCACAAGACCGGTTTATGGAATTGTATCTTGTTGCAATGACAGATCTTGGTGGAGAAAGGTCTTGGGAAAAGTCAACATTTTCTTCACTCCCTGATTGTTCTGTAAACATTGAAATTCTTATTTGAAAACAAATGCAACAATATAGACATGTATGACAAAGGGATAAGCCCAAAGTCAGTCCAACTACAACAGATTCACTCAAATTAATAAGATTTAAATAGCTATTGACTAACAAGTGATTCGTTTCAGTGGGTCTAGTCCAGTGTTTCCAAATCTTTGGGTTTTGGACTTCAATTCCCAGAAGCCTAAGTCCATTCCCCAAAGCACTGATCAGCCAATATACTGACTTGGGCTTCTGGGAATTTAAGTCGCCCTTTGGGAACCACTGGTCAAGTCCAACTAAGACTAAGTCTTACATTATTATAAAAATCTTCATGGCTACATGGCCAATAGACAGGCAGGGACATATAGTATGAACTGGTAGTAAGCTGGTTATACTCCTATCTCTGAGACTGTACCACAACCATATCTATTGGTTATCATCCAAAAGTATAGACACCGTGAATGCTATATTCTCTGTCCACTAGGAGGCAGGTCTTCCTCTTCAAAGACTTGAACAGTAGCTGGACTAAGAGGCACTAAATAGATCCCCTCAAGAACTGTTGACTGTTGCTGTCATGAACAGCACAGATTTCACTGATTAACTATTATGTGTACATGTATCCCATCCTAGCTTTCATCTTAAAATTGGCTGAAATCCTGTTTGTGTAAGTACACAAATAGAAATTCAGCCATAATGTTTTAGTCATATTTTCTGACAAGTAATGGGATGCACTTATGTAAGATGAAAAAAATGAGGCACATTCCCTTCTTAACTTATTACCTGATTTAGTTTTCTTCTTCTTTTTCTTCTTCTTCTTTGATTTTGATTTTACGTTGTCTCTAGGCTTCTTTTCTTTGTTCTTATCCTTTTCTTTAGTAGCTTCAGAAAAATGATTTAAGTCAGTTTCAGTTTAGAAAATGGATTATAATACATTTGTACAGTAAACTCCCGGGTTACAACCACCTGTTTAAGTTTGCTGTGGTTTGCAATGACAAATCCTATGGAAATACCATCCTGGTTGAAAAATGCTTAATGCATTTTTTTGGGTTTACAACGATCAATTCAGGACCGTTTTTTAATTTTTCAATGCATCCCTATGGATGTTTCGGTTTACAATTTTTTGGGTTACAATGGAGGCTGTTGGAATGGACCTCCGTCGTAACTTGGGGTTTTACTGTATTTTAGGTATGGAATGTGTAAATCTCACTGAAACTACTTATTTCAGTCCTATCCTTTGCCAGTTTCCCCACCTGCGCGCTTGCTCCTTTCAAATGTTCTCAACTGATATTTTTCACTTCCTAAAATTAAACTGAATTGTACAAATACAAGGGTGTGTTGCAATACTGATTTTGAAACTTATTGAAATTTGCCTTCAAAATTATGCCATCTGTGCTCTGCCAGTGTAAAATGACAATAGAATTTGGCTACTGTATCACAAAGAAGGCAAAATACTTACATAAATAACTAGATGTGGTCCGCCTTCTGTTAGAACTTTCATGATTGGCCTTCTCAGAAGCTAAAGAACCTCTTGTTTGAATATTTCTTGTTGCTGGACTCTGCTGTGGTTCTGGTAATTTCTCAATCCCATGGAAATACTTCATATGATAATGTAACAGTTTGGCTTTCCGAAATGATTTAGAACAGTCTAAGAACTTGCATTTAAACTTGGGTTCATGTTCATTTACAGCCTTTGAAGCAGTAAAAACATCAGTTCTCTTAGAAGCACTGGTTACTGTAACGACACAACAATCATACATGTAAAAAAAAAATCTTACATAAATTTTAAGAATACAAACTGGATAATACTGTTCCAACTCCTTTCTGAAATGGAAATTATAACTTTTTATATACAACTAGCATATTTTGCCCGGCGGTGCCGGGCTTTTTAAAGTTGTGTTGGATAGTAAAGGTTTTTTTTTCTTGAACCAATGGGGCTGTGTTTTTTTAAATGGTGGCGTTATTTTTTTTTGATAGTTTGGCTTTGAGGCGCTGCGTCCACCTGTGGCGGACTTGCGCTTCCAGTGGTTTTTTTTGTGTGTGTGTGTGTGCTGGCTTCCTCTGTGCCTTGCTGTTTAAATTTGTTTTTTAAGGTTTTGCCGGGCAAAATTTGTTACTTTTAAAGAAGAATGTGTTTCTTTGTGAATTTTTGCAAATATTTTTACTTCGGATAATTATTTTAAAAAATGTGTAAATATATGTTTTTTTAAATTGAATGTATTTTAGTGTTTTTTCATTGAATACTAGCATGGGTTGCCCGGCGATGCCGGGCTTTTTTTGGGGTTTTTTAAAAAATAAAACAATGCCTTTTTGGGTTTTTTTTTAAATAAACACTCCTGCACCACACGTGGAAGTGCCATGTGGTGGAGGAAGGGCAAAATGGCCATCCGGCCCCCAAAGCTGTCTGAGGGAGTGTGTCCTATCGTGTTGGATACTAAAGGCTTTCGTTTATTTGTTGAAGCAATGGTGATGTGCTGTTTTAAATGGTGGTGTATTTTTTTTGAATAATATTATTTATTTTTAAATTTAATTTTGTTTTTTAAAATGTTCTTTTTTTTGTTTTGGTTTTTCATAGTGAAAAGTGGCTTTATTTTGGTAATTTTTGAGATTAGTGTGGTTTTTTTTTGGAATGTTTGTATAAATTATGTTATTAAATGTAGAATTATTATGTTTTAAATATTGTAGAATGTTGTTTCTGTTTTGGCCGCTGGGTGGTGGTGTTGAGCTTTTGAGCTGTAAGTTTCCTCTTTCTCATTTGTGTTCTGGTTCTCGTAGTAGGAAGACGTCTTTTTGTAAGGTATGTGGGGTTTTTTGGGGGGGGAGGGGTTGGGGGTTGATTCTTTTTGGGGGGTGTATGTGTGTGTTTATCTTCCTCATATTTGGCTGTTTGTGTGTTTATTGTTTTGGTTTTGGTGTGTTTTTGAATGGTTTTGTTTTGAGATTGTTTGTGTTTTTTCAAGTGTGTGTGTGTGGGGGGGTGGCTTTCTTTCTCGCAGGCCATGCTGGATGGCCCGTGGGAAGGAAGGCCAATTGCGGGGATGTTTTTTTTCCCCATGGGCCATGCTGGATGGCCCGTGGGAAGGATAGGCATTTGCGGGGAGGCTTTCTTTCCCACGGGCCATACTTGCTGGCCCATGGGAAGGAAGGGCAGAGGCAGTGGGGTGTTCATTCTTTTTCCCCGCGGGCCATACTGGCTGGCCCGGTGGGAAAGAAGGGCAGTTGCGGGGGGTGGGTGGGTGGGTTGTTTGCTTTAGGTTTTGGTGCTGTGGCTGGCCCTTCGAAGGGAAGGGCAGCGGCGGCCGGGGGTGCATAATTTTTTTGTTTGTTTCTCGTTTTTTTGGCCCGCCGGCTGGCCTTTCGATCGGAAGGGCCATGGTGGCGGTGGGGGGGGGTTCCCCCACGGGCCATGCTGGCTCGGCGGTGGGCTTTTTTTTAACTTTTATTTTTCGTGCGCCGGCCCTTTGAACGGAAGAGTAGCGGCGGCGGGTTTCCCCCCCCCCACGGGCCATGCTGGCTCGCCCGTGGGGTTGAATGGTTGTGGAGGCGGTTTTTTTTAGTTTTGTTTTTGCGCGCCGGCTGCCTCCTCGTTCTGCTCGCACATTGCGCGCAGGACGCTGGGGCTTGTAGTAATGTGTTGGTGCTTTGTGTTTGTGCTGCGTTTTTTTAAAATCCTTTTCTTTTGATTGGCTGCGGCGCGTGTTCGAACGCTGCTCAGTGCGAGAGCCTCTCAGCCTGATTGGCTCTGGCGCGGCGCGGCGCAAGGACTTTCGGGACGTGAAGTTCTTTACGTTTCTTGCCGTTAGTGGGGCTGATGCCCCAATCGCGATTTTTTAAATCCTTCGTTGACCTGCGTAGGGAATTCGCCCGTGCTCTCGAAGGGAGGGAACGGGTAAGTAGGGCGACGCACAGCAGCCCATAGCCAATTCCAACGGTGAACACTTGGTTTTATAGGTTAAGATTCATATTTTTACCTGTGAATTATTTTTGATTTTTTTGGATATTTGTGAATGTTTTTGGAATTGATTACCCTATTTTTGAGGATTTATTGAATATTTGGGAATATTTTGGATGTTTTTTCTCCTTTGGCCACTGGGTGGTGGTGTTGAGTAATTTTTTGGTTCTGCTTGTTCCGGTAAGTCTCTTCTTCTCCTCATTTCAGTTCCGGTTTTCATCGGGGGAAGACGTGTATTGGTAAGTTCTTTCCATTTTTTTTAGGTGGGGTTGTTTTGGGTTGGGGGGCGTTCTGTTTGGGTTTTGGTTGGGGGTTTGTGTGTGTGTGTTTTTGATTGTTTTTGGGTTTTGGTTGGGGGTTTCTTTGTGTGTATTTTTGACTATTTTTGGTTTTTTGGGTTTGAGGTGGGGGTTTCTGTGTGTGTGTGTTTTTGGTATGTTTTTTAGTTTTTTTAATGTTTTTGATTTGTTTTTTGGGTATTTTCGTGGGCCAGTCTTGATGGCTGGCCCGCGGAAATACCATCGCCATGCAGCGTTTGGGGGGGGTGTTTTGCCGTGGCCCGGGCTGGGTTGCGGTTTGACTGTGTTTTGGGTGGGTGTTTGGCTTGCTGCTTCATGCGGCTTTTGGGGTAGGGTATTGTTGTGGCCCTGGCTGGGTTGGGGTTTGTTTGTTTGGGGGGTTTGTTTGGCTGCTTTTTTAAATTTGTGTTTGGTTGCTGCCGCCACGGCGTTTTTGGCAGCGGTTGGGTGGGGGGTGTTTGTATTTTTTTACAGCGAGTTTGTCTCGCTGGGCTCGCCGTGTCTTCGGCGGGGCAGCGTGGGGGAGAGGGTGTCCCTCTCTTCCCCGTTGCTCCGTGCAAGATGGCCGGTGGGTTTGCATTTTATTTTGATTTTGGGGTTTGTTTATTTGTGTTTTCTGGGTGCTTCGTCCGCCTGTGGCGGACTTGCGCTCACGGTTTGGGTTTGTTTTTATTTTTCGCGCGCTGGCTTCTTCAGCGTTCTGCACGCCCATGGCGCGCAGGATGCTGGGGAATGTAGTTTTGGCTGCGCGGGTTTGCTTACTGTGGCGGTTATTCTCTTGCTGCTTTTTTTTTGATTGGCCGCGGCGCGTTTCCGAACGTTCCTTTTGACGCGCCGCTCAGCCTGACTGGCTCAGGCGCGGCGCGGCGAAAGGAACTTTGGGAATTAAAGTTCCCTTTTTTTGTTTGCGACTGGGGGGCTCCTGCCCCCGGGTCGAAAATTTCAATCCGACAGTTACCTGCGAACCCCGTTCGGGTGAGTGAACGGAGGCTCGGATGGGGCTAGTGGGGCCTGGTGCAACATCCTTTGTCACATTCCAACGGTTAACGCACCATTTTATAGGTATAGATTCCAAGAATATCCACTGGCCATGTTGATAGGTAATATTGTCAGTTATTGTAAAAAAAAAAGAGTCTTATTTATTTATTTATTTATTACATTCCCACACCACCCATTTGGGAAATTTCCCACTATCTCTCTCTATTCCTAATCTGAAAAGACCAATCTAGCATGCAAAAACCGTGAACAGATTCTGAACCTGCAACAGGCATCTGTGAAATTTCTTGCAATTCACATGTAGAAGACTCTGTTTTGTTATCTTCTTTTAAACTGGTGTCATCTATTAATGTTTGAGATGTTTCTTCTGGAGGAGGAGGCAACTCATTGATCTTTTGATCAGATTCCACACATGCCTCTAGAAGATCTAAAAAACAGAAAGGTAGAAAAGCACTCAATACAATACAGGCACACATTTTCAGGTAACAAAGTCAGAAAAAAGCCAAGTCTAAATTGAGTTGTCAAAGACTTAAAGGGTAAATAAAAAACAAGCCTTGTTATACAAGAGCCCTGGCGTGCAGTGGTTAAACTGCTCTATTACAGCCAAAACTGCTGACAACGTAAATTCAACCCTGGCTGGGCTTAAGGTTGACTCAGCCTTCTGTCCTCCTGAGGTTGGTAAAATGGATACCCAGCATGTTGGGGGCAAAATGCCATTTTTTTTTAAAAAAAATTTTTTTTTGCATGCTAGATTGTGAACCACCCTGAGAGTGCACTGAGCACTTTGAGGTGGTATATAGGTGGAGTTTTTATTGCTATTGTTATGCAGGTAAAGTTTACAGATTACCATAACCAAACCTGTTAGCCAAGCTAGACTACTGGGAGTACCGTAGCAATCCAACAATGGAGGACTAAAAAACCCGATAGGAACAAATTCATGCTATGGCCACAGGAGAATTGGGGCAAATCTTTTGCAAACAATAGCTATTCTGCGAGAATTGAATAAATTGATTAATAAATCGCGTACCAAAAATATAAAATAAAATAAAAAGGGAAGATCAGGCATCAGAAGTATGTTGTCATTTTGTAATCTTCTTCAACCTCTGAACTCAATACAAGACATTAATATTACTAAACAAAATACTTCTAAAATAAACTATTTACCTTCATTCACTTCCTTTGAACTAGATTCTGGTTCTTTTAAAGGTTCCATTTCATCGAGTAGTGGTGTGATATCAGTGTCTAAAATTTCGTGACTACTATTTGTAGAATGTCTTGACTGTTTTTTTATGGACTCTTTCTCGTTGTCTGGAGCACTCTTCAGCTTTTCTTGTGCTAGGAATAATTATAATCAATCAATCAGAAACTTTTTTAGCATATAAATGAAGGGACATGCATTCAGTTATTGGAACAGCTAATCATGAAGATATCCAGTTCACTGTCTTGTCCAATTGTGTTGGGTCAATTTCAACCTGTGATGCCTGTTGACATGGACAAAGCACTTGCATGATGCAAAGCCATGCCTTCTTCACTTGACTCTATACCTTCCTGGCTTGCAAAGGCAGCTAAAAAATGACAGCAGAATGGGCCAACCATTGTTAATATCTCCTTCCAGGACAGATATTTCCCCACCTGTTTGAAGGAAACAATCATTAGGCCCATTCCAAAAAGGCTGAATGTCAAGACTGGTGATCTCAACAATTTCAGACTGGTTGCAAACATCCCTAATGGACAAGTTGGTGAAAAGAGTGGTTGTGGATCAGGTGCAGGCATTTTTGGATGATATCAATAGTCTGGATCTATTTCAATCAGGGTTCAATACTATCCTTGAAGAATTAGGACAGTATTACAATCGTTTGAAGCCTAATCCAAGCAAGACTCAAGTGTGTGCTTTCCACTTTCAAAACCGAGAGGCAAGGGGTTGAGTTGGATGTCACGTGGCAAGGTAATCGACTACACACTATAGCATTGTTCAGCACTAAAATATCTTGGCATGACACTTGACAGGACACTCTTTTAAGCAGTACTACCTGAATACCAAAGCCAAAGTTAGTACGAGGAACATCACCAAGAAACTCACAAACTATACATGGGGAGCTCAACCATCCATGCTGTGTACATCAGTTTTGGCCCTGAGCGTCTCTGCGGCATAGTATGCTAGTATGGAGCACATCCACACACGAAAAGCAAGTTGACATTGCTGTTAATGAAGTAATACATTTAGTGACAGGATGCCTCAAACCTACATCAGTTGAGAAAATATATCCTCTTGTTGGTATGGCATATCGCTCCAGCTAAAATAAGAAGTAGCAGCAGCAGGCACAGAGAGAACTAAACAAGAGAATGACCCTTGACATCCGCTTAATGGATATGTGCCTCAAGTCTGTCGGCTCAGATTCAGGAGCTTTATGGCAAGAACAAACATTCTTGAGAGTACGGAAGAGCAAAACTAAATTAGAAGATGGAGGAAGGAGCTCACAGGACAAAAAAATAACATTAAAGGAGGATATAGCAGAGGAACTCAACCTTCTGTATATTATTCGGAGGACCCTGAATAAGTTAAGGGTCGGAGTGCCTAAATGTAAGACCAACATGTTCAAGTGGGGCTGCTGGTGGACAACAAGCAGTATGAATGTGGAGAGGTAAAGAATCCTTGTCCGCTGATTACTACAAGAAATATGCAGCAATGTAGACTTAATTTTGACCAATGACAAAGCCAAGAAAGTGGCTTCACTTTGGTAATCCAAATTTTGATCCGGGCACAAAAGAAGAAGGGTTCAGGCAATGGAATGTGACAGAAACAGTACTGGTTATCCTGCTAGATGACCTCCTCTGAGAGGCTGACACAGGTAACATGTCCCTGCTCGTCCTCTTGGATCTCTCATTGACTTTTGATATGGTCAACCACAGTATTTTATTGGATTGGTTACCATGGTTAGGAATTGGGAGTGGTGGTGGTTCATCCATGGACTGGCTCTGATCCTTCCTCATGGAATGGGTCCAGAGGGTGCAGCTGGGTGAGGTGCACCGTAGAAATCTGCTATCTCACTTATGCTGTTTCACAGCTATATAAAGCTGTTGAGCAAAGTCACTTAGAGATACGCAGTTTACTTCTTTGCTTATGTTTGTTCCAAAAGATCTTTAAAATGGCAAGAGACAGAAACATGAAATGTTTTGTTGATGCTACCTGAGTCCCAACTTAAATAATTAGTTGGGTTGTTTCTCGACTGGTCATGCGGTCTGAGAATTCTAGTCTTTGAAGTCTTCTAGCCAAAGCAGTCAGAAACTATAAGAGCTAATATACAGTAATGACATTTTGCATGGATACTAACATCCCAACTTAAATTGCTTGGTATGGAACTAGAGACCACATTGCCAACATACGTTGGATCATGGAGAAAACAAAGGAATATAAATTAGAAAAATAAAATAAATATAAATAAATAAATATAAATAAATAAATAAATAAATATCAGAAACAAGTCTACTTCTGCTTTTTTGACTACACCAAGGCCTTTGCCTGTTGACCACAACAAAATGTGGCAAGTAATTAAAGAGATAGGAATACCAGAACACCTTATATGAGAAATCTGTACATGAGTCAAAAAGCAACAGTTAGGACAGAATATGGAATGACAGAGTGGTTTGGAATAGGAAAAGAAGTGAGACAAGGCTGCATTTTGTCACCCTGCTTATTCAACTTCTATACAGAGCACATAATGCACAATGCAGGGTTGGACGAATCACAAGTTGGGATCAAAATTGCTGGGAGAAACATCAACAACTTGAGATACACAGATGATACTACCCTAATGGCAGAAAGTGAGGAAGACCTAAAGAAGCTACTGCTTAGGTTGAAAGAAGAGAGTGCAAAAGCTGGCTTGAGACTCAACATCAAGAAAACCAAGATAATGGCAACAGGCCATTTCAGTCCCTGGAAAATAGATGGAGAAGAAGTAGAAGCAGTGACAGATTTTACTTTCTTAGGATCCAAGATCACTGCAGATGGTGACTGCAGTCATGAAATAAAAAGGCAACTAATGGTTAGGAGACAAGCTATGAGAAACCTGGGAAACACAGCGAAAAGTAGAGACATCACCTTGCAAACAAAAATTCACATAGTCAAAGCAATGGTATTCCTGGTGGTAATGTATGGGTGTGAGAGCTAGACCATTAGGAAAGCTGAGCGCAGAATAATAGATGCCTTTGAAATGTGGTGCTGGAGGAGAGTTTTGAGAGTCCCCTGGACAGAGAGGAGAACAAATAGGTCAATCTTAGAAGAAATCAACCGACTACTCCTTAGATGGTCAAATAGTAAAGATGAAGCTGAAGTACTTTGGACATCAAATGAGAAGAGAGGATTCACTTGAGAAAGCCTTGATGCTGGGAAAAGTGGAGGGCAAAAGTAGAAGGAGGCAGCCAAAAATGAGATGGCTAGATGGTATTGTAGACGCAGGTGGGCACAGAGCTGGGTGGGCTGAGGAGGATGGTGGAGGACAGAGGTGCCTGGCGGGCAATGGTCCATAGGGTCACAAAGGGTCGGAATCAACTGTGCGACTGAACAACAAATGTAATATTTATTTATTTATTTGTACCCCGCCCTTCTGGTGTGAACACCACCCAGGGCGGCCAACCACAAAAGAAAATACTATACCCAAACATTTAAAACATGAATAATAAAAACATACCTAAAATCCCCAGCTAAAAGCAAAGTTAAAAAAGCATCAAACTAACAATTATAATTAAAAACTACCCTCACCCTCCCTCAACCCACATTAAAACAGAATATCCAGGCAAGATCCCTCAAGTAGGCTAGACAAGGCAGCGGGATTGGGTAGTGGAGTCAAGCATACCCCACACCCACTGGCAAAGCCAGGTCTTAAGCAATTTCCTAAAATGGAGTAATTCCGACTGGAGATGCAGTTCTGGTGGTAAGAGGTTCCACGGGGCTGGGGCAGACACGGAGAAGGCTCTCTTCATGGTCCCGGTAAGATGTACTTCTTTCGCTGATGGGACCATCTCTGAGCACCTCCTGTCTGCCCTCATAGGACGGGCTGAATACCTAGGGGTGACGCGGTCTCTTAAGTACCCTGGTCCAATGCCATGAAGGGCTTTAAAGGTCAAAACCAGCACCTTGAATTGCACCTGGAGGCACACTGGCAACCAGTGCAACTCCCAAAGCAGTGGCAAAACACGGGCATATCGCTTGCACCCCATCACCACCTGGGCAGCCACATTCTGAACCAGCTGAAGCCTCCAAATGGTCGTCAAGGGCAGCCCCATGTAGAGCATGTTACAATAATCCAATCTGGAGGTGACCAGAGCGTGAGTGACTGTGAGCAAGGAGTCCTGGTCCAGGAGCAGGCATAACTGGTAAATGGCACGAAGCTGTGCAAAGGCCCTCCTAGCCACGGCCACCACCTGCTCTTCGAGCAGCAGCCGCGAGTCCAGGAGGACCCCCAAGTTACGCACCAGGTCTGTCTGAGGCAGCGATGCCCCATCCAGCACCAAAGATGGTAGCTCCCAGGATAATGCGGGACTCCAATCCACAACCACTCAGTCTTGCCAGGATTCAGCTGAAGCCCATTGTCCCCCATCCAGACCCGGACAGCCTCCAGACACCTGGTTAGGATTTTGACTGCATCTCTCGGGGCCCCATGGGCCGAGATGTACAGTTGGGTATCATCTGCATACTGATGATACCTAACCCCATGGGAACAAATTATCTCACCCAGCGGTTTCATGTAAATGTTAAACAGTTAAATATCACAAGTGACCACGGTATAGTCGTCGGCTCCAACTTGTATCCAAGTATACATTTTTCCTGGATTACAGGAAAAGTGCCACTGGCATGAATTTGTTTAAGGTGGATCCCAGCTTGCCATGAAGTGACCCAACACACTGTGATCACAGAGCCATCTCCTGCGGCACGTATGAAATGAGAATGCACGATTTAACACTGGGACTGCAATGGATTCTTGCAGCCTTGAGGATATTATCAAGGTGTGCCTTCACAGCCAGCCCATCTGGCATGGCCTCTTCCACCTCCATTACTGCTGAGAATCAGAATAGTGTTTCCTCCTCCACTCATTTTGCCATTGGACCCAGTATGATGGTTTCCAGTGGCATTTTCTCCATTGAGTGGACCATCACTCCACCTAAAGGGGCTCATCCATCTATAGCCATTGGCCCCTTTGGGGAGTCAGGTTATTTACCGCCACCCAACATTCGGCGTTGAGCCGCGGGCTGTATGGTCTACTCCATTATCACAGCAGGATATCCGGCATAGTAATCGCTACCATTCATTCCAATTCTTTCTTTCTCATTGGTCTCTCTTCCCACCTCACCCCACTAAATTGCATCACACCTCTACCTTGCATCTGCCATTTTAAGTTTAAACGAATATCCTCCATTTACACATATAGTACCAAATACTTAGGCTATACCTTAAACCTTTTCATTTATCATTCATTGTTCAGCTGCATGGTATAGTGATCTATTACAACAGTACATTAATGTAATAAGCATTTTCAAATTTTTGATTTTTTCTATTTATAGGCTGAAGAACAGAACTGTTGAGAAGTAAAATTTGGAAGAAGCTTAATGAAGTTCATCTACAAACTTTTTTGTTTCAAAAGAAACAATTGAGAGGCCGCTTTTGATTGCAGTTTACTTAAGATTCTTTGACTTTCCTTTTTTCCTATGGGATGAAGTGATACAGCAAACAGACAAGCAATCTGTGTTGTTTTAAAGTCCTGAGAGATAAATTTAGTTAAAAATGGGGGGAGGGGGATATAATAATTTCTTGTTATGAAATATCAGATGGTATTATTTTGGCTTCTAAGTGAAGAAGAGACAGAACTAAATGTCTCAAATATTATGTTTTAATTTTTTTTGCTTCCTTTTCATAAAATCAGAAAAAATGATTCATCATCACATTTAGGCATACATTTTGAAAATGTTTAGAAACACTTCTCTGCATGCGCAGCAATTTTTATTTAATATTTTAATATCTAGCTATTTTACACTTTGCCTTTTTCTAGCACATTTCTATTCCAGTTCAATGCAAATGGCTTATTTTAGGTAAGTGACAAAAATTACTCACACATGTTCTTCTGAAGCCGAGGACGTTTTGAAGGGACCTCCCCTCCTTTAGGTATTTTCCGCCTTCTCAGTTCTAAAGTTATTGGCTGCAAGGTCTGAGAGCCTGGATCTAAATAAATAAATAGAATAGTGAAAGGCTTTCTAAACATACTGCAAGAAATTACAAAACAGTTCAGCTCCCAGTTGGTGTACTAACTACAGATGAACTGATATTCTGCATCAAATGATAAGCCAGGCTCCCTGCATATCTCTAAAAGTGATAAAAAAGAAAGCATTGTAGATAAGAATGAGGTTTGACTGACCTGCTGGTGGTACCACAGGTGGTCGACCACGTCGTCTTTTAGTTTCTTTGAGGTTTTCTGGTGGGCTCTTCACATTATCATTTTCAGGTTTCTTTTCAATTTGGGCATCTACTGAGAATTCTCTATCATTTTCAGATATATTCTCTTTGTCTTCTTTCCCATCCTTAGTAAGAGCTTTCTCAGATATCTTACTTTTTTCTAAAGGTACTACTAGCTTTCCTTCTTTATCAGGTTTAGATCTTCGTTCAATCTTTAACAGCTTTTCTTCCTTGTCTTTCTTATTATTCTCGGATGCTTTCCTCTGTTCTTTAAACTTTTCCCATCTTTCAGGAGATGAATGGATTTCATTACCTCTTTCTTTAGGTCTTGGGTTATTCACAAGAGACTAAAAAGAAAATAAAAATATATGATTTCCCCCTCCCACTGCAGATTAATTTATTTTAAAAACTGGCACGGGAGTGGGGAGACTAAATTTAGCCAAGTGGTTCACAGAACTGGGAATTCACATGTTTTCTTAATATTAATGCATATGCAAAAAAACAAAACCAGGATAAATGTTATCAAGATGCAAGTAGTTCATAATAATAGTCTATGGAGGATATAAAAAAAAAACCACACACACACACACACACACAGACACACCACGGTTTCTATCAAATTATCAAAGTAGCTTTCAAAATTTAATTCACAAAGACCAGAATCCTACTGGTGTTCACAAAAGGTTTATCTAAATCAGAGGTGGCCAACCTTTTTACGCCGCGGACCTGACCATGCCCCCGGACAATTGAGTGGACTGGACCACGCCCTTTGGAAGCAGACACATTTTACGGCTGTCATAAATGCACCCACTTGAGCATTTACAACAGTCGCAGGCACGTTTACATATGCAAGTTTTACGACTGACGTAAACGTGTCCACTTCAATTTCAGGGTGCGGTGGATGCGGTGGCGGGCCACCACATGAAAGGGTGCCGCAGGCTGTAGGTTGGGAACCCCTGATATAAATTGTCACAGTTAATTGCAGCTATTTTATTTATTTATTTATTTGTTTATAATTCAAATTTCTATGCTGCCTACTCAGGCGAACCCGACTCAGGGCGGCTTACAACAGGTTAAAACATATAAAAAACAATTAAACCCCTAAATTACCCACCCACCTACCCCCCTTCATTAAAAAACTAACCACATTAAAACTACCCGTATTAAAAGGTGGGGAGGCTTTATTTTAAAAGCCAACAGGCGGGGCCAATCTTCCAGCTAACAAAATGCTGAGACACATCTGGCTACACAAATGAGCAAATGGTCAGGCATGCAACCAAAATACAACAATTAGTTGCAATTAGCAGTGAAAAGTTGCACAAATCTTAAATGAATATCAGTAAGATTCTGGTAAAAGAAGAAACACATATCAAGACAAATAATAAATTTCTAAAAGTACAGTACTATTACAATAATATACAAGGAGATAAACTGCTCATGAAAGCGTAAAATCTTTAAGAGATCAGATGTCATTCAAGTTATCAGGTGAGGCTCTTTGGAGAGAACATTCTGAAAGCCAAACCACCATAACTGAAAAGACTCTTTTGCTGGTTACAGTGCATTTCAGAAGGCAGGAAAGCCTTGCAAGGGTCACTAATAATATCTACAGAATGTAGGCAGGCATATATGAATGTAGTGTTTAGGTACCGTGGCCCCAAGCATGAAATATATTAAAACCAGTCTTTTGAACTGGGCCTGGAAACACTGTTAACACTGAAATGTTTGAAGTGGTTGCCGTGTTAGTCTGTGCAAGCATATCAGAGAGTAAATAAAACAGCAAAAAGACAAAAAATGTTGCGGCACCTTAGAGACTAACTCCTGTATTTAAATGTGAGCTTTTGTGGACCAAGTCCAGTTAATCAGACATAAGACTGAGGCCTCATGGCATCAATTTATACACATCAGTTACACAGGCACACAATGATTGGCCAGTCTAACAGAAAAGTAACACCAATCATTGTATGCCTGTGTACCTGATGTGTATAAATTGATGCCATGAGGCCTCAGTCTTATGTCTGATTAACTGGACTTGGTCCACAAAAGCTCACATTTAAATACAGGAGTTAGTCTTTAAGGTGCCACAACATTTGTTGTCTGTTGGTTTGTTTGTTTGTTTACTCTGATATGCTAACCCTGAGACATGCAAGAAACCTCTTCTGTATTATGTTTTAAATGTGTTCTTTTAAAAAATTCTTCAGGCCTTCTGTTAAGTATAATGGCCATATCTAGTTTTTCCTGATGTATTTTCTAAATTTTATTCTTTACAACTGCCTGATACAATTTAGATATATTTTAGATAATAAATGAATAACATGAAGAGTACAAGGAGGTAAGTCATACGTTATTTGTTGAAAATATTTGTTCCAACTTTCTACCTTCAATTTTATCTAACAGAATGAACACAAATTTGCAATTTTCAGTATGATCTACACATCAAAAATTTAGCCACAACCTAAAATGTATGAACTGATACCATTTTTAATATTACCATAAACTCAGAGGCTGTGCTTGTATACCATGCTACTTTGACGGAGCCTCTTGGCAGAAAATCTTCCCCAAAAGAACTGTGTGCTTTGTTTTGGACAGGAAAGAGTCACCTCCTCAATGGAAGTGAATCTCATGTCACTGAATTTTGGCAACAGTGGTGTAGTCCATGGCAGGTTCTTGGAAACTGAACTTGTGTGCAGTATGGGGCAGCACAAATTAATTGCCATAAGACTTGGGTTCATGTTCCAGTAGGATGCTGGAAACTTTTGCTTTCCATTAATGACAGTCTGACATGTCGTCTAGAAAGATAAACTGTAGTTAATATTAACTTCCAAATGGAAAACACAAGCCACTGAATACTGGTTTCTGTAAGTGGCCAGTCTATAATGTAAATGTTAACCAGTTCAAGATCTAAATTAAGGGTCCTCAACCTTTTTAAGCTAGGGGCTGGATCACGCCCCCTCAGACTGTTGGTAGGCAGCTGCCACTCACTCCGAGCCACCCACCACTCCCCCACCACACTGCTTCCCTGCTTACCGGCCTAGAGGAGCTGCATGGCACCAAATCATCCAGCCTGCGATCTCGCTCCAGCCACCGCCACCTCAATACTTGTCTCCTCTGCTTGGTTTAATGTGTCCCTAATGCCGCTCTGTAGCAGGGCAGATGTTGTAAGCCTTACTATGAAGCACTGTTAGGGACATGCCAAGCTAAGCGGAGCTGACAAGGATTGAGGCAGCAGTGAAAGCTGGAGCGAGGCCACGGGTCAGATGAGTTGGTGCTGTGGGTCAGATTTGGCCCATGGGCTGTAAATTGAAAACCCCTGATCTAAATAATACCAGAATAAATGAAAGCTCAAATTAATGTTATAAAACTCTTCCTCTCAGTCATGCAAGCCTAAGATTCATTGCTAACTATTGTTGACTAAACCATAGTTTACTATGATGTGCATACATAACCCACATTCTCCAAGAACACACAAATAGGATCACATTATCTAACTTTTCCTCCTTAAAGTCTAGTGTAAAAAATTTAAAGGGGGTAAAAATAAGAGTCCTACCCGGTCTTTGGAAAAAGCCTTGACATGTATATTCTTGACTGTCTGGATAACACCATCATAAAATTTAACAGTGTAAGTACCTAAAATTTAAAACATAAAAATCACACTGAATTGCAGAAAATAGTGTAACATATTTACTGAAGGTATTCACATTTACACAAAGAAGGTAAAAGCTAACTGATCAGTGCAGTGCTGATACAAAGAATTGAACAATTGTTTTTAGCCTTTACTATTTCCCCTCAATTTAGTTTATTTTACTTCCAGTTTGCTTATTTTCCTGTTAAATAAACCTTGCTGTTTACTACACATTCTTTCATTTATTTATTTATTTATTTATCCATCCATCCATCCATCCAATTTGTATAACCGCCCAACTCAAAATGACTCTGGGTGGCTCACAACATTAAAAACAGCACAGCAGTCCAAAGCATTAAAAACCCATAAAAACCCAATTTAAAAAAGCTACAAAGATTAAAAGAACAAGGATTAAAAAGAGTGAGGGAGTGATATTGCTATTATTTTATTTTACAGATTTTGTTTTGAAGACTTCAAAGAATATATAAAACTTACTATTATCTCAATCTCATGGATAATTAGAAATGTTAAATCCATTTCAAGGCTGAAGGCATACTTATTGTATGCAAGAGAAGGGTGACAGTCTCTCAAAATGCCTGAGAATAAATCTAAGGACATGCTATAATCCTGCCTTTATTACAGGAGCATACTGATGAAACGAAATCCCAAATTTCTGGATGACAGTCCCAGCAGCCAAATATAGATGCTGAACAGCACAGAAGGGATAGTCAATCCCTGTGGAACTCCACAAGTGATGGACCAAGAGGAAGGCATAATCTCTCCAAGGTGAAACTTCTGGAAATGAACCAGGCTGACCCACTAATCCCCAAGCCAGTGAGATGATTCAGCATACTGTGGTTGTTAGTATCAAAGGCCACTGAGTTGTCGAGAAGGACCAATATTGAGAGTTTCCCTTGGCTGGCCTCTCTCAACAAGTCAGCATGCAGTGCAACCAGGGCTGACTGAATTGGCATGTTCCGGCCGTCGACGAGGGAAGCTTTGTAGTTTTGTATTTTGTATATGAAAATGTATTCTTGCCTTGTAATCTGTACTGTAGTTTTGTATATTTTTGAATATTGTGAACCGCTTTGGATCGTCCACAAAACGAGGAAAGCGGTATATAAGAATAAAATTCAAATTCAATTCCGTGCTGCAGCCTAAACCCAGACTAGAAAGGATTGAGTGAATCAATTTCATCCAGAAGCTCTTGTAGTTGATCTGCCATGAGCCTCTGAATCACCTTGCCCATAAACAGGATGTTCATGAACAGCCTGATGGTTGTTCAAACTGCCAGTCAGATTAACCTTTTTCAGATTGGGCCTGATTATCATTTTTCTGGGCAGAGAGGAAGATGACCATCCCACAGTGAGACATTTGTAACAGATGTTGCCCATTTTACCGCTGTTTTTTTTTTTACTGCTTTCAACAACCAAGATGAGCATGAGTCAAGAGAAGAAGTGGCTTTACAGCATGTACATCTAACAATTTGATTCCCAAAGTCATATCACTAGCATAGTTATGCAAGAGAATTTTGACCTATGAATTGGCTCAGAATGGTCTTCCATGAACAATGAGGCCCTCAACCCATCAGAACAACTTCTAAAGGGAACAAAAATCTGCAGGAAGAACCAGTGAAAGGTATCTCTTGCCTAGCTCTACCTGTGGAATCCGACCCAGGCAGGCGAAATTCCATTTTTCAGATCTGCCAGCAGCACAAGATGTGAACTCCCTAATTTGCATATTTATTATTATTATTATTATTATTATTATTATTATTATTATTATTATTATTATTATTATTATTATTATTATTATTATTATTATTGTTGTTGTTGTTGTTGTTGTTGTTGTTGTTGTTGTTAATTTAATGCAGTACAGTAAAGTTACTTTAAACGTAATATACCAAAAGTGGGTTTAACTTGCTAAAAATCCAATTTTTTGAACTGGAGATGTCTCCTCACATTTTCTAGTGGCTGAATCCATTTTACTTTTGGAATGGGAACATGAGTGTTGGTGGCCCCTCAAAACAAAATTTCCCCCATGCCCTCTAGAGACACCAGGGGATTTTCTGTATCAACTCTGATTTTGGGGGGGAAATATTTAAACTGAAGATGCTTGGGCATGCAAAAATAGTTCTGGGGTTGTATATTTTGTCTGTCCTTAAGTTAGCAGAGTCTCCTCCATGCAAGTCTGTATACAACTGTGGCTAACCTGCCTAAATGAAAGTAATCAATAGTTGTAATGAGAAAAATATGTTACATTAAATAGCCATTTGCTGCCTGTAGGAAGGAAATATAAGGTTATTGTGGGTTAAATTTTATAAGGCAACTTTCTTGAGCTGTGAAAGCTAAGGTGATTTATGTCTGAGAAATCATACAGGTGTTGTGAGTAGGCAAAGGTGAACAAAAAAATAAGCCTTTCAGAGATTTGACAGATAGTAAGCTGAGCCCTAGGAGACCGTGCCGCCATTTCTACATGAATGGGAGATGATGCTAAGACATTTTGAACCATATATGTTCATAACAACTCTGAAGTACTTTAAAAAGTAATGGAGAAGAATAAATAATTGTAGAATAATCAAACTGCATTTGTTTTGCATTACTGTTAACACCGATGACTTAAACTGCTATTGAATGTAAAGATACAGAACCCCCTCATGTGTGACCCACTGATAAAGTAACTTTGTCAGCAGGGGAAGAATCTAGACTTCTGAGTCACTCTGGGTGGTCTGATGTACTCAAGTCTCTCTGTGAGTAACATGCAGAATATTACTATAAGGCAGTGGTGGCAAACCTATGGCACATGTGCCAGATGTGGCACTCCCAGGCCTTTCTGTTGGCACATGCGCCATCACTTCAGCACAGAGCTCACCCTGCCCCTCTGCCCAGCAACCCAATGGGAGCGCTTCCTCCCTCCTCCAGCACAGAGTTCACCCTGCTCCTCTGTTTGGGCACTGGATCTCCATGTTTGTGAGTACCATAAATAAATAAAAACAAGGTGCAATATAGTAGGCTCTTATTTTCAGGAAAACATCTGAAACTAGGATATTTCACTATAGGGCACCATGAAATTAACAATCACTTATGCCTTACCATCCTTGTTAACAGAAGTAACTTTGGCTGGGTAAAAACGACAATCAGACCAGCAAGCCAACACCTGATCATTTACACGAAATCCCTAAAAATAAATAAATAATCAGTCATTCAGTCAAATATTGGAATTCTAAGCTATTAAAAATGAATGCACAATAATATATTACTGCACTGTGACTTTAATAAGAAGGCCCATCTAAATAGACAAAGAACAGAATCTTTTTGTGGCAACAGCAATTTTTAGTTATTAAATAGCTCTATCCCACATTCAATGACTCCCAACAGCTTCCTGGCACTTTGGGAGGGCTTTTCATTCCCCTGAAATGATCACATTGCCATAGGTGCACTGTGTAGATTTGCATAACAGGATTCTAGCCAAAAGTGTCCTGCAGCAGACTTTTTAAAATAATTTACATTCTCTTACACTCATTCTGCTCACCTGTAGAGAGAAAAAAATATGATTTCCTAGATGTATCAATAAAAGTTATACTGTAAGTAGCAAGATTACTGAACTTCTATATCAGGGATTCTCAACCTGCGACCCGTGAGCCAGATGCGGCCTGCAGCACCATTTCATGAGGCCTCTCACCGCCTCCACCACACCAGAAGTGCCATGTGGTAGAGGAAGGGCAAAATGGCCATCTGGCCCCGAAGCTGTCTGGGGGACCATGACCTGGCCCCCAGCTTTAAAAGGTTGAGAACACCTGTTCTATATTAAATTCCTAGGATGAGTAGGGAATAGTCTATTCACTTGTATTTTAAGTGCTCAAAATTGGAAGTCTGTAGGTTCAAGAATATGAGAGGCAAGAACCCTCACAGTTTAAAGGTGCAATCTGACACATATCTGTGAGTAAATACTAAGGAAATCAATGGCTCAGTCCTTTGAACCAAAAACCCATGTAGCATTAAAAACCTTTATCAAAGGAAACTCTAGCCAAGGTTAGTGTATTTTACTTATCAATATTTTATCTCCAAGGATCAAGTACTTGATTATATACAACTTAAGAGTAAAATCTACATGTACAAGGTAAGAAATAATTCCTCTAAAGTTCAGGTTTACAAAATCTATCTGCAACTGTGGTCAACTACCATGCTACTTTTTTCTTCTTTGTAACTTACAGAAGATCCTTCATCCTCATGCAATCCTTCCTTCCTCAACTGTATTTTTTCTAAAGGACGTAAATAAGGACTGTCCCAGCAAAACCATTCATCATAACGATGATTCCAGCGTTTAAAATGGATAAGCACTTTTCCTTCTTCATAATCAATTTCTTCAATATGAGCTGGATACCTAGGTTTTAAAAAGTTAATTGAAAACATTATTGCCAAGAAAAATAGAACTTTGCTTTGAAAAATGATAGACTAGCTCTGTTCCAAAGCTATACATTTTGCTAACGGTATCTATTTGAGTTACATACAAATGGCTTTATGTATTTATGGTTGTACCTCATTCACAACTTTGTATGGCCGCCATTTCAAATTAATGAGGAAACTAAGTTTCTTTTCAAGTTTAAAGGACAAACACATTACATTATACAACAATTTAAACAATAATTGTGAGTTATCAAGTTGATTCTGACATAATATTTTCTAGATACTCAACGTTTGTTTACCGGTCCCTCCTTCTGGTGGTGCTCTGGGACTGCACAGCTTGCCCAAGGCTGCACATGTTATGGCATTTCTTCCAGGAGACAAAGAAGGGAACTGAATTCTTGGCCAGCTATTTCTACCTCCTGAACTTTCCATACAGCTCCAACTATGAAATCATATACACAACAAAATCCCAACCATGTGTTACAAATTATTTTTGTGTCTTCTGAACTTTTAATTTACACTAGAAAGAATCCTACGGCTGTTCACATTATTATTTTTTGTAAACTGCCACTGCTAACTGCAGCTAATTGCCAAGGTATTAGGGCACATCTCGGTTGTGCAATTAGATCAGGGATTTTCAGCCTGTTGCCTGCATGCGGCCCATGGCGCCATTTCATGTGGTCCCCCCACCGCCTTCACCACACCAGGAAGTGCCATATGGTGGAGGAAGGGCAAAATGGCCGTCCGGCCCCTGAAGCTGTCTGAGGGAGCATGACCCGGCCCCTGGCTTTAAAAGGTTGAGAACTCCTGAATTAGATGCATGTAGCATCTCATCAACTAGCCCTGATATGTTACACAAACCTTATTCAAAAAGGACAGTATATAAACACATGTTACACAAACACCAAGAAAACTGTAGCTATTATGTAGCCAATCACTACTTTTTAATCTATCCAGTTGCTGAACAGACATCATATGTCTTGCTGTAACTACTGTGTTGATTTGTCCCTGAAAGTGGCAAAACCTTTGCCACCAAGAATCATATGAGACACCTAAAAACAGTAAACAGATGTTTGGGTCTCTCAGAGGGATTTTCATTCCCCTGTGTCAAGTGGCATTATTATCAGTACTTTTTAAAATGTGTGGATTTAAAAACGTTAAATTACATTAAAATTTAGATTTAATACAGTAAATCCACATGCAAAAATTAATTTACACTTACATGTAACAGTCATTGCAAAATTACAATCAAGAGCTTAATTTTATGTGTGGTATTAACTGAGCAACTTCTCAGTAGAGCAACAAGGATGCAAAATTTGCAAGAAATCCATCATGCATACCTGCCACTTGAAGAGAATAACCACTTCCTCCCAATTTGTCTTAAACTATTTTGGAACAAGCTATTAGCTAGCTAATCATGTTTATTAGATTAAGAAATGAAGTTTTCATTACTCCCCTTTACAGCTAGAGAAGAAAAGCACAACCATCTTTGGAGATAGTTACCTATTGAACATCTCAGAGTACCAGATTCTTTAGGGCAAACTAGGCAAATAGGCAGCAAGAGAATCATCAACACTAGAAGCAAGATGGATTCCCGATTCCTAAAATGTATGGCTGTTATCATACTAGAACAGCGTTTCCCAAACTATATTTCACGGAACATTGGTGGACTTCAATTCCCAGAAGCCTCAGTCAGTACATTGGCTGATCGGTGCTTTGGGGAATTGACGTAGGCTTCTGGGAATTGAAGTCCATAAAAATCAAAGTTTAGGAAACACTGGACTAGAACATTTACTAAAGCACAATATTCACATCCCCTGAATGTTTGCATATGTAATGTGTATATACATATTTCTGCTTAAAAACAAGTAACAAAATAACATGAATGCACCCACATGTTATTTATATAAGCATATCTCTTCTGTTATATTATATATAAAAACAGAACTTCTGATATATTTAGAAAACTTTAGGAATACACCCAAAATATTTTTTTCAAGTGGTAATAACTGTCAGCATTAAAATAGATTGATATTCGGGGGGGGGGGAGTCAAGAAAATTGTGTTTTGGGTACTATGCAGAAGTGAATTCGAGCAAGTTGTTTAAACAGTATTCAAATATTTGAGTCTCACTAAAATACATTTAATTTTTAAAATTAAAATATTCAATCCTTTTAAAGTTATATTAGATTCTACTCCTCTACAAGCAAACTGGAATATTTGACTAGAGATCTTAGGAAACCTGATTGAGATATTTTTACAACTGTTACTTTTGTAAAATACAAGATGGGAGCAAGAAATTGATTAGGCAACCATGTCTTGTTCAAAAGTTGCATTTGTAAGAATGAGTTTTAAATTACTATATTTTGTTTTAAACATACCTAACATTGCTTAAAGTTTAGATTCCTAAATGTGAGTCTTATTACATGATCAGAAGGTGGCAGAACAATTATTTATTTCTGGCAATAATAGAGTTGGAAAACAAGGAGGGAAATAGCATGAATGAATTGGTTTCAAAAACTAGTACTATGCAGTTTTAGTCCATCTATAAACTGACATTAATCTATGTGCTACTGATCAATTTATAAGCACATAAAAGATTACTGAAGTAATTTGCTTTTGCATTTTAAATATCAGGCTGCTTAAACTCCTCATGGGGAGAGAAATCTGTAGGCATATCAGAGTAGAGGCAGGTATAGGTATATTAAAAGGCTTATTTTCCTAAACTTGGATGTAGATATGATTGCAATTATTTCCAAGGGGTTTGAAACAATGCTCAGAATCCTAACATGTTGACATGAATTTCTTATCACACACCAATCACATGCATAGGAAATGCCTACTCTCATTTCTTAAATTGTGACAATGCACTGCTGAAAGTGACATTATTATAACTATGTCAGCACAAATATACAATAAGATACCTGCTGTTTTCCTGGGGAAACTATTTTAATGTTACAATTTAAAGAAAACAGATTATTTTTGATTCACAAATTTAAAGTTGGTCAAAAACCACTACACTTTTTCAAACCTGGAAACTCTAGACTAGTTTTACATGTACTGTAATTAGTTTACATGTAAGAGCAAACTCAGGATGTTTTGTAATTTGATACTAACAGAAGCCCACCTCCGTTTCATAAAGGACAAGTTATCCCATCAATGACAAAAAAGTTTTGCTTATGAAAAAGGAACAATATATTTAACAGCAATGTTTCAAAGAACAGCTAAACCCATTTCAACAACATAGTACAGTGGTACCTCATACAATGCTTTTAATCCGTTCCACGGGGCTCGTTGTTGTACGAAACAATTGCTATACGATACATGGATCGTATAGCAATTTTCCATTTAGGATGCATCTGTTTAACAAATGTAAATTCTTCCCCAATTTTGTGCAACAAAGTATTTACTGAAAACTCCTGGTTGTGTCTCGTTATTTTAAAAAACAATAATTTAATTAAAACATTGCTCAATATGATGCTTCCAATTACAGACAAAAAGACAAGTAACATTTCAAGAACAGAAACATGATGGAGGATCCAACCCACTATAATAATAATAATAATAATAATAATAATAATAATAATAATAATAATAATAATAATAATAATAATAATAATAATAATAAAGTAAAGGTAAAGGTTTCCCTTGCTCGAAAGCCAGTCGTATCCGACTCTAGGGTGCAGTGCTCATCTCTGTTTCTAAGCCGAAGAGCCAGCGCTGTCTGCTACTGCAGACGTTTCCGTGGTCATGTGGCAGGCATGACTGGAGCGCACGGAACGCTGTTACCTTCCCACCGAAGTGGTCCCTATTTATCTACTTGCAATTTCTTGCTTTCGAACGGCTAGGTTGGCAGGAGCTGGGACAAAGACGGGAGCTCATTCCATCCTGCAGTACTCGGGAATCGAACTGCTGACCTTCCGCTTCCCAGTCAGCGTCTTAGCCACTTGAGCCACTGCAGTACCCTAATAATAATAATAATAATAATAATAATAATAATAATAATAATAATAATAATAATAATAATAATAATAATAATAATAATAATAATAATAATTTTATGTCAGAAATTATTCTGGGTTGAAAGGATTTTTGTGGAAGAAACTCCGCTCAGGGAACATCCAAATGAGGCTCCTTTCATGTCTCCAAGAGCTGGGACAGAGATGGGCGCTCAATCTGTCATGCAGTACCGGGTCTTAAACTGCTGACTTGCCAGCCTTCCAGCTAACAAGGCAAGCTTCTTAACCACTGAGTCACTGCAGCCCCTCCACTGAGTCACTCCAACCCACTAACAAGAATATAAAGAACATCCCTAAATAATATTTCAAAACCTAGGAAGTCTTCATGTATACAGTGGGAAAACACTTGTTCAGACAAAATCCACATTTACATTGGTTTGAGCTGACAATCAATGATACAAATTTACTGCTTTATTCAAGTATTACCTCAAGTGACTTGAGTAGTTTTTTAGCAATTAAAGTGGAGATTGATAGAGTTCAATTTCATTAATCTTAACAGAGATTGTGCATTAATTTACTCAAATATTTTTGCCCCAAAATACTACTCATTTTTCCTCACTATCTTGAGCCCTATTAATGTTTACCAGACAGCAATTTGTCTGGACTGCAGCGTTGTATCTTTAATCTGTTATCTGGCCAAAAGAAGTAATGCAGAAAGAACGCCATGTTTCCGTAATTATTCACAGCTGCAGGTCCACTGTTCTCAGACTCATCAAAATGTGTTAGTCAATTTTTCAATACAACAGAACCCGGTATAACGATCACCCCATACAGCGATGAAATCGCATAACGATGAGGCTTGGAGGGGGGGAGCCGTTCCACATAGCGATCGTTCCTATGGGGAAATCCGTACAGCGATTTTCCAATGGGAAAAACCGCTTAGCGCCAAACATTGTTGTACAGTTTTTTGCCATAGGGAAAATTGTTGTATGGGTTTTCCCATAGGGAAGGTCATACAACGACGAAAACCGCATAGCGATCAGCTCTGTGAAACAGATTAAAATCGCTATACGGGGTTCTACTGTACATTGCTTTTTTCATATTGACAAACCAAAATGTCAAGCTTTCTGATATTTCTGGTTCACATACCAAAAAAGGGGTGTGTTTTTTGTTTTTGTTTTTTGCCCTGGTGATAACATATTCTCTATCAGACAACCATGACCATCTTGAAACAGGGCAAAAACATTCTTCTCTTCAGCATGGAAAAAATACTAGTTCATCTTCTTTTAAAGCCTCTTCCATTTGTTAAGAGAGAGAGTGCTTTCTTTTTTTAAAAAAATCACTTGACACAAAACCTTTATTTGATGATACACAAAACAGTTTGGGTACTATACATTTTATATAATTTGAACTAAAGCATAATATTCCTATTCTTTAGTTCCTACTTTTTAAAAGGCCTTTCCATGTGCTTTAGTTTTTCTGTAGTAAGTGAGAACAGGGATATTTTCTGTAGCATCTCTACAGGTCCCCACAAACTGGAGCATGAAACTTGCTGTATATGAGTAAAACTTCCTATACAATTTGCAACTTTGATCACATAGGGTTCTAAATTATGTAGGAAGCCTATATGACCATGGCAGTATCCATCTTCAATCTAGCCCATCTTCCATCTAGACCAGTGTTTTCCAACCTTTGGTTTTTGGACTTCAATTCCCAGAAGCCTAAGTCAATTCCCCAAAACACTGATCAGCCAATGTACTGACTTAAGCTTCTGGAAATTGAAATCCATCTGTGGGCTGTGGGTCCCACATTGGGAACCACTGATCTAGACCTGTATAAATCAAGGCACACAATGCAGTGGAACTGCGATGCAGGAGAAAAGACAGGGGATGTGGCCCACAGCGCCATTTCATGTGGCCCCCACTGCCTCCACCACACCAGGAAGTACCATGTGGTGGAGGGAGGGCAAAATAGCTATCCGGTCCCCAAAGCTGTCTGAGGGATTGTGACCCGGCCCTCGGCTTAAAAAGCTTGAGAACTCCTGGTCTAACTGGATGTGGGCTAGGATCTCTGAACAAAGCAAGAAACTCTTTTTGCACTTCCTGTACATTTGGTACCACATGAAGTCACAATAGAGCGATAGAAATCAGCCAAAATTATGGAGAAAATATACCTTTAATACATATCTAGCCCTGCATTCTCTACTATGTGGCAGAAGCTTTTCTCAATAGTCTGATTGCTTTAACTAGAAATATTGAAGTTGGGATTTTCTACACATGCAACACCCTCTAGCAGTGAGTTATGGTTTCTTTGTCAGTGACAAAACAACCCTCCCACAAATGCTTCACTCCAAAGAGAAATAGCAACTGGATGTTCCTAGCACATGAATCTCATATCCAGACCCATGCTCATATTCAATAACTAAGGTGGCAATCCTATCATAAAGTAAGCAAAAGAATGCCACTGTGTGTACTTCTGAGTAGATATACCATAATATAACTACACTATATTACATGTAGGCAGACATGAAATTACAATATGATGGAAGAAGGACGTGAATACTACATGAACATATCAGAACAAAACTATTGGCAGGGAGTCAAACCGAACCCAAATAAATGAAAAATTGATCAAACCATTTTTGTCCAACCTAGAAAAGAACGTGTATCAACATTTTTATGTGCTGAACTTGGTGATGTCAGTTTTCAGCAATGTTTTATTAATATCCTAAGTAAACCCAGAACTAATTCAGCACATTTCACATTTAGTTGAAAACAATTTTACACGTTGAATAAATTTTGGGCAGATGTATTAATGTGGTTTATCTGTTACATTCAATTAAATGCAAATTTTCAGTTGGATATTATTTGTATTAATATTTGCTACTTGGTCATTATCTGAAGACAAGAGAATATAATAAGATACAAAAGTTTACAATCTTTAGCATTAAAAAAATTTTTAAGCACTGAAACAATCATTTTAGCATGCTCAAAGTTTGTGTTTTTATATTTGTGATATATGCACATACTTTGTAGGTAGGCAGTTAAATTATGTTATACTCTATTTGGAAACTGCTCAATTTGACTAGTAATTCAATTATATTACTAATTTGTGAAAATGTATTTTTATTCATGGAAAACTTTGCCATAGAAAATACAACAGTGGGGAATTTTTTCATTAAATGTTTTCTGCCCCACATAACTGGTTGAGCTATAATCAGAACAAAATCAAAAAAAGTCCAGGGTATTAGTATTAGTTTGGAATAAGGGTTTGACCAAAAAAAACAACTGATGTGATAATACACTTACTGGGTTCAACAAGAATGAATAACGAAATCGCAGACCTAATATCTAGAAGTATTTTCATACAGATTAGTTTTTATCCAGGCTTCTGTGGCAAGCAGGACAGAAATCTCTTCCTTTAAATACTCATTCCAATGTAAGAAGACTGAATAGCCTTGGGTGGAAAGGGGAGGAAAAGACAGTATTTCTGAACACTGTAAAGTGTCTCTCCCATGTTAAGAGTTTTCACTCATTTTTATAGCATGAGGCCTGGTTCAGACATGATGGGTATTTTCAGATGACATGCCAAGCTATGGTTTAGCAACATATGAATGAGTTTAGCTTATCTGTAGGCCCCACTACTTCCTTCTCCTCTCAGTAAGGATAGAACGTTCTACCATACTGCTGTTCCCTCTCATAATTTGGTAAGAACCTTCAGGCTGAATTATGGAAATAAAGCCCTCAAATTAGCAAGACGGCGGCTGCAACTCATACCCAAGAACACATTTTTTCCTGAATCAGGAAAATGCCATTGGCTTGAATTTATTTAAGGTGGATCCCAGCGTGCCATGAAGTGACCCACACAATGTGATCACGGAGCCATCTCCTGCAGCACATGAAATGAGACATGCAGGATTTAACACCAGGACTGAAATAGACTGGTGCACCTTGTTAATATCCTCAAGGCAGGACATAGATATAAAGCAACCCCTTCACCCTCCTGCTGTTCCCTGCTTTTCTTCCTATCCATCAGGAAGAAAAGTGCCTGCTGCACTGTGGAAGTCATGGATTCCCTGTGATTCACAATGGTGCAAGGGAGAGTAAGTTCTCAAAGTGCCTCCACACTCACTATATGTCAATAGCCTCCATCAGAACTTGCCCTCCCATGCATATTGCAGCAGGGAGATTTTCTTCCTGATGGAAGAAGCAGCACAGGAAAACAGGCAGGTGATAGGGCTGCTCTACTTTATTATTTATTTATTTATTTATATTCATATTTATATAGCCGTCCACTCACAAAATAAAAATAAATAAATAAATAAATAAATTTGTTTACCTCCTGTTGCATTCGAGATTTTCATGCCGATAATTTAGGCCATAGTTTTTTTGTTGAATGACAGGAATGGAAATCCTTTAGATATTAAGGTCCCATCCCCACAGAAAAGCTCACTTTTCATTCATAGCTTTGATTAAACACAATTTCCTGTATCATTAGAAATGTGAATACTTGAAACTATAACTAGTTTAAGCTATAACTGGCTTGCGTAGAGTGAAATAGTTAAAATTTGTATGTCAGGTTTAAATAAAATGTCAAGTTACAGTCAATCAAAAGTGGAAGCAAACTGGTCTCCCTGACACCACAGGAAAAGTTGGATTAAGCTAGGTTTACTTGTATATTGCTAAACCACAGTGTAGCTTAATATTCAAACTCACTCAAATGATTTGCAATGCTGATTTGCAAGCAATGCTTAAACCATTTCTTGGCTCAGGCACTACAAGACTAAGACTATGAAGTCTCTTTCAGGCCAAACATGCAAAGGAAGGGTAATGAATATTTGAATCCATGGTTCATTTTGACTTCAATAAATCACTATTTGTTTAAGTGACACCATCACATTTGAACCTGGCCCTAAAGTTTTTGAAACACTCTTTCTAAACTTCCACTTCTATGAATGTATAAGATTTGCTTATGTACAATATGTAAAATGTTTAGAATTAACATTTGAACAGATAGCACCTTGTAACATTAGGAAATATATCAATTCGAAACTCATTATCTATCATGTATGCAAAGAAACATCATAAATTAATTTGTTATTTATTTATTTATTTTTCTAATTTGTATTGCCGCCCAACTCCGAAGACTCTGGGCGGCTCACAGAAAATAAAACCAATGGCAGCTTTTAAAAAGCACATGAACTGGAACAGAACCTATTGGTTCAGATGTGTCAAGGGAGTTACTAAAACATTATTATTCTGAACCAGCACATGTTTGATAACAGCTTAATTAGAACAGACTTGGATTGGAACTGTTTTGGTTTGACTCCCTGTTTGCAACACAATCTGACAGCATCACAAAAAAATGTATCCACGTTTTATCATGAAATAAGAAATACCAGTTTTTTAATCTGTCTCGGGCTTCCAACTGGGCTCCCACTTCAAAGCTGATACCTCTTCTGTTTGGTGGATGTTTTCTCATTTTGTTATAAGCCGCTGCTTTTATTCCCCTGAAAAATGCAATTAAATATCAATCACCAGAACCCAACTCATCTCTGTATTTCCTAACCTGTCTAATTTGTTGAAATAATGCAAAATCCAATACTATAATTATGAAAATTCTCTTTGGAATGTACACTGCAATGAATGTACTTAAGTTATGATCTCCCCAGTGACCAAAATTGGTTTGCATATCCCAAATCTTAATAAAACTGCCCATTTGGGTTACTGGAGTCCAAAAGGATATACTGTGGAAACAGTAACCTGCACAGTTAAGTTCCCTCAAGTGTGCAAGTATCAAAAGATCTTTAGGGTGTTTTAATTAAATATACTTTATTCAGTGGCTGAAATCTTGTTGGTGTAACCATGTTTGTTGAAGGATAGTGATAATACCAGAAGAGGGTGTTTTTCAGTTATTAATATTTTTTACTTATATCCTGTGGCTTTTCCAATTTAAATTAATCCCCTTTATCACGTAAAAGCTGTGGACAGGAGGAAATCTTTTACCAAAAATCACCACCGCCAGAGGATATTACTAGAAGATTTTGGAGAATTAAAAACTTCCTCCTTTTATCCCACAGCTCCCATTACTTCCATGCAATGAAAATACACTATACAGGAGTCAGAAAAGCCATGGGATAGAAGTAGGAAGTTTTCAATTACTGAAAATTGCCCTCTACTGTTGATGTCAGTGCCCTTCTGCATCTTACAAAACAGTATTTCAGCCACTATTTCATTGATTATTCTATGTACGTAACTGTAGAAGCCACTAATTCTATTAGCAGCACTATCTGTGTTGTCATGTTCAGGTATAGAGTCAGCTTACTATGTTTTTGCCACTTATACAGTTTTTCCTGATTCTGCTTGCTGGCATCTCTGGGTGGTTTCTATTCATGGTGCTTCAACTACTGTACTGATAAACTAGCATGGTTTAAAATGGATCAGGTGTCATGTAGATATAAGCTCAAATACCCTTTATATAGTGACTGTATTATCTAAAATCTATACCACAGATGATTACAGTAGTCTTCCAAGATGTAATTTAACTGCAACTTTCAGTAACCCTTTCTGGGTATGCTGGCAAGGTATCATGAGTGTTGCAATTCTAACTCCAACCAAAAGCTATGATACTTTCCCTAACCCTGATCTAAAATGTATAGGATCACAGATCTATGCTTGTGAAAGGGAGAATACTTTGTCTTTGCATGCTATGGCGAGTACTCTTAAATAGCTTTTATAGAGTACTACTTGTTATCAAACTAAGAACAAAACATGCCCATAATTTAGGCCATTTTCTTCTTGCAGTTTTATTAAAACTCGATCATCAACTGTCTTCATACTGGATTTTAACCAATAATCATTGGCCAACACTGCTTAGCTTAATAAATCACAACAGGCCAACTTCATCAAGTGGGATTTAATGAGTCAACTCCATAAATTCCACTGATTCAAGCAGGTCTATTCTAACTGTGATTTACTATGCTAAGCAAAATCTCATTGATTCTAGTGCAATTTATTACACTAAGCAACATGGTTTGGGGGAGAAACATGTTTAAAAAATTAATAGATTAGTACTATGGCACATGAAATAGTTCAATGAATGGAGAGTCTTAATGTGTTCATTCTTAGTGATGGGATTTCAGAAAATCTTATCTATTGTTTTCAATCTTTCTGTCAATGTTAAATGGTTGTTTTTAATTTCCCCTGTTGATTCTTACAGCTCAAGACATAAGGCTATGACTCCAAAATACTATTTCAAACTAAACAATTCCCTGCTAGAATTTCAGAGTTAAGAGATGTGGGCTAATACATAGTACACACTAAAAATCAGCTTCAAACATTAAAGATATTAAAACAGGAAGCCACTGAAATTCCACAGCAAGGGTAGCAAATAGGATTTATCTAATAAATCATTATTTTACTATACAACAGTGCAGATTTCAATTCAACATGAATTTTAAATAACAAAATGCACAATTTTGTAAAGCATATAATATTCTTAGCTCCAGCCAGTTTGAAAACTGTTTTGCTATCACCATTTAAGTAACTAGACTAAAACAGTTATATTTTCCACAAATAAGCAGACAGATATGTATAAGCTTTGGTCGGTAGGCAAGCTGAAATGAAATTGCCAATACTATCAACTTCCTTATCCCTGACCTCAGTCCATACCTCCACAAGGCAACAGACCATTCCCAGAGGTGTAGTAGGATTTAAAAGCAGTTGGATTGCTTCCAAAGCCCAGCACGTCTGTGCAGACTATTCTTTATCCACTTCTGGTATGAACCTGGTGCTGAGGAAGGGACTAGGGGTTTGTGAGTCAACATCATAAGGTTACCACAGCCTTCTTTTATTCTGAGCACAGGGCATGGGAGAATTACAGCTTTTTTATTCTTCCCATGACAGCCCAGCTGCAGGAATAATCTGCATTTCCTTCCTTAGTCCAGCCCGAAGAGAAAAGTTCCTTACCATGCTTATAATTAACAAAAATTGGAATTTCTTATTAACACAGATACTCCTTTGATAACAGATCAAAGCCAATTCCCATCTTAAATGCAGTAAAAATACTGTCCTGCCTGGTCTTCAAAAATTTAAAAAGCCAGAGAGGCATAGGAAATTATGAGTTAAAATACAACTTGAGGGGATCGCTATTAAATCAGTGGCACTAATCCTGCTGCTTAGTGTATTAAATTACACCAGAGTAAGTCCACTAAATCAATCGGCATTTTGTAAGTCAATTCCTCTATAAGTTCCACTGATTTAACTGGGTCTACTCTAACTGTAATTTGCTATGCTAAAGTAAGTTGCTGTTTGAGTAGGCCCATTTGAATCAAGTGAACTTATGGAGTAGTTAACTCACTAAATTGCCATTGATCATACCTGTCAAGTTTCGGGAAATTTCTGTCAAATAAGGGAAATTTCCCAGCCAAAACAGGAAACTGGACAGCTATGCTGATCCTGTGCTGGCCTCCAGTCTAACTCCAGTCTAATTAATACAGGATGATGGCAGGAAAGAGTGTAAAATACGGGGATTTGACAGAAATTTCCCGAAACTTGTCAAGTATGCCATTGATTCAATTGGTCTACTCTATTGCAATTTATTACACTAAGCAACAGGATCTGAGTAGTGTCAAAAGAACTACTGTACTTTTCTTACTACAATAGTTACTTTTTATTGATGAGGTTTTTATTGTTCCATCATTTGGACCCTTGACTAAGGCCTATACAGGGGTATGAGTAGAGATACAAAAATGCAATGTTTCTTAGTTAAACAGAAAGAGAATATTAGATAATAGAAGGAATACATTAGCCAAGGCCCCTCTTCTTATAACTTCACATTTGCTGCTGGGGAAAAATGTGGCCTTGTTAAAATTCCTGCTGATGTAATGCTGCTTAGTTTACCAAGTTTCTACTTTGGTAAAGGCAAGATTTTATCCTAAAAAATTATGCATGGAAGTTTCAAGCAATATAATGCCAAAATATTTAAGCATGTTGGTGTACAGGTTTCTGGATGTGTATTTGTACGTACGCACGTGCATGTGCGTTACTGTATATAAAACTGTCTTTCATGTGGCGAGATGCTTAAGCTGTAAATGTCAAATGATGCTGTGGTTGCAAGCACCATTTCAGAAGGAGGGCTAGAATGGAACATTTGTATCCATATCTTCTAAGGATCTGGATCTGGCTGCTGATCTGTTACTGGGGAAAATTCAAAGTGATGGTTTTAACCTATAAAGCCCTAAACGGCTAGGGTCCAAATGATTAAAAGACTGCAACTTCTTTTATGAGCCTGCCCAGATGTTACAATCTTCAGGGAAGGCCTTTCTTTTCATCCTACCACCCTTTCCTCTCTGTTCAAACTCCCTTGAAACAAAAACCTTTAGTTTTAACTAATACAACCAAGATACATAAATAGTACACAGAATACACAGCAAACAGCTGAAGTGCTCAAGCTTCTTACTGTATATTTCAAATAACATGAAATGAGAGTTTACCATTAATCAGATCACTACTTAGTATATACACACTGTTTTGTCACCAAATAGATGCTTGTAACTCCTGTATTTATTCTAAGCTTGCAGAAACACCAACACTTGTGTATGCACAGCTATGCCTATTTTCACAGTTGCCCTGGAATCAATGTAAGCCAGGGGTTCCCAAACTACGGCCTGTGGCACCAATTCATCCGGTCTGCATTGCCCTCGCCGCTCCAATAACACTGCCATAAATGCACACGCAGGTGTTATAAACGCGTTTACAACAGCCGTGAACACATTTTACGGCTGGAGAAACCATGTGACTAATCCGCTCAACCACGTGACTGGCCTGCAACCCAAAAGGTTTGGTCACCCCTGATGTAAGCCAACAGGAATTCCTTCCAAATCAGCAATGAAGAAATCTCCTTGACATCTATTATCAAGGATCATCTGTTTTCCCTTTCACTAGATCCAGCAAACTTCCATGATATGTTCTACTTCCATGATATATTTCAGGAAATCTCTGCCTCTACTTAAAAATTAGTCACAGTACTGTGGTAATATTCTTTTCATGACAAGCATCCATAGAATCTTAATGCCAAAGTAAGAGGAGTTTCATACTACTGTACTAAATTTCAGATGATAAAGACTGCAAATGTAGGACCACATCACCATTGAGATTATCATTTATATTAATGATTCTTGCATATCTACAGTGATCTCTGCAGGGGCCAAGTACTGACATACCACTGCCTCTTTATGAAATGTAGCTCACAGGAAGCTGTCCTTGGAGCTGCCCTTCCTGCCCAAGAACAGCCTTTCCATTGTTGGAATTAAACACTTAGTATTCAATTTAATTTTATACCAATACTTCCCTTAATTAATACCTATCATAATTTAGAAACAAGGTCTGATGCTTAGTTAAGAAACAATTCTATAATTTGAGTTAACGCTAATCATACTTAGTATTATAGTGTGACAGAGTATTTCCCACTTGCCTTGGAAATTATTTGTTGTGCTTGAATCAATTACCATGTCTCTCTACAATACTTCATTTCCTTCTCCTTTCTGTCATTTTGCATGTATACACTGCATTGGTATTATTTAACTACAGTGGACCCTCGCTTAACAAATTTAATGCGTTCTCTGGGACCTTTTGTATTATGAAAAATTTGTAAAATGAATTTCCCATAGGAATGCACTTAATGCAATTTCCCATAGGAATGCATTTTAAACCAAAATTTGTTAACCAAAACACAGTTCCCCATAGGAATGCATTAAAAACCAATTAATCTATTCCAAAAAATTTTTTGTTAAAACCGAGCCACTGTTTTCTATGGCTTTCCTTTTGTTATGTGAATTTTGTGTTAAGCGGGTCGCTTGTTAAGCAAGGGTCCATTGTGTATATATTTTCGGCTTTACTTTAGTGTATGTGTTTAATGTTTCCATTTGTTTTAAAATGTTACACTGCTATTTTATCTGTATTACCCTCTTTTATGATAGATGCATTCTGTAGGATGTATTAATAAAACGTATGCTACCGGTAGTATATAAAACTATACAACAGTCTATATCAAGGGTTCACAAACAACAGCCTGTGGGCCAGATATGGCCCACTGTGCCAAATAATCCACTCCCAAACTCCTTCCAGCTGCCTCCGCCCCGCAATCGGCCGCAGATTCATTTACAGCTGTCATAAATGCACTTACAACAGCTGTAAATGAGTCCACGGCCATCGTAAACGTGTTTATGAGAGCCATGGATGCATTTAAGGCAGTATTTATGGCGGGGGGAACCACCAGTCTGGCCCAGTCAGCTGTCTGAGGGGGCATGGTCCAGCCTGCAGCTGAAAAACACTGAGAACCCCTGGTCTATACAGTATACTTTTGTGGAATGGGTTGCAGAAAAATATATATAAAATATTTCTCAGCATTAGAAAACTGCAAAAAAATATAGTAATAATACACATTATTTTATAAGTGAAGAAACATTAAATTTCTTAAGTGAAAAAAATTCAATAACTAAAATAAAGAACAATTAAATGTAGTACTAAAAGTGGCTACAACGTAAACTCAATTGATCTTTAGACAGCAATATATAGTAAAACCCCATTTTACAGAAAGCCCAATTTACAGGTTTTTTTTGCTGAAAACGTGTCGTTTTACAGAATGTGATTTCCCAGAGTGCATTGCGCCTGGTGGGCTATAAGACCACCCACAGCCATTCTGGGCCCTGTGGGTAGCAGTAGAGTGGTCTGGAGAGGAATTATAGTGGTTTTTTTTGTTTTTTTTATTTTGGGGGGTCAGGAACGTTTTTTCCCCAATGCGTTCTTATGAGAATGCCTTGTTTTACAGAAAAAACTGAGTTAAGGAAAAAGTTACGGAACATACTTTTTCCGTAAAACGAGGTTTTACTGTATGTGGCAAAATATTTGATTTAATCAATTAGCCCATTTTTGTGCTACTGGAATGTCATCTAAATGGGGACCATCAAATTCCAGTTGAAGAAAATATCTTCAGAAATGTGAAGTTTTCTTCCTTTCACTAATCATAGTGCCTAAATGAAGTGACTACTACCTGGCTTTTCACTAAAACATATTGAGTTTGCAGATAGGACTGAAGTCCTACTGCTGTCTCATCCTAATCTCATCAGGGCAGACACTTGATCAGGTAGAATTGGTGCTTTGTGTAATAATATTGGTTTGTACAGTATGTTGGGCTTATGAGACCTTTTCTTCTAATGATAATGCCTGATTAGTAAATCGTTCTCAGATCTTTACATTCAGCAGTAGGCTGAACAAACCTGTGCAAGGTTTGCTGGATTAAATACAATCAATTAAAGAGGTCTGTCTGAAAACAACTGTGGTAAGCAATACTTTAAAACAGTCGTTTTTTATCACACCATCAATAGTGGCAAGAACAAAGGAAACCTCGCCCATTTCACCCCCTGCAATATGCATGCCCCCATCAGGAAAGGCCAATCCAAAGCAGCAGTGATGAATGTCCATGGTCCCTGACAAAACTAGGATCCCTTGAAAATGGGTGACCATAGCCATGCTGCACTGAAACACACCTGCAGGTAAGAAAAGGCAGTGGCTATGTAAGGCTAAGATACCATGTACTCTTCCAAACAATTTTTTAAATTTTAATATTCCTAGAAAACTATGTAATGCTGCTAAAACCACAATTTGTTGTGAGAAAGAACTTTCTTGTTTTGACCAGAGAAATGCAAACTGATCAGAATCTTAATAGTATACAGATACAACAGGTACAGATTAAAAAAAACTGATCAGAATTTTAGTAGTATTCTACATGTTTGGAAATTAAATTGTATAATTAATGGCAACAAACTACCACTCATTAAATCTGTTTCTTGATACATTTCCTTGCAACTGGGTGTGTGATTAAGAATGTAACTAGTAGATTCGTGATTTATAAGGATAGGATTGTTAGATCTTCTATACTACAAATATTATCATTCTCCATTCTGAGAATTCATCCTACTTTGCAGACACCTTACAATATCTGAATGTGATGCATCTGGGATCAATGCCTAAATAAGGTTCTAAGGCTTTGTTAAGTTTACCTCTGCCATGCTTCCTGCTGCTGCCCTAGTACTAACTATGAGCTTTCTTTTTCAGCAAGACACTTGGGCAGAGCTAGGCTAAATTAGGTTTCGGGGCCTTCTAATTTAGGCTTTTGAAATCTCAATATGAATTAGTCCATAAAATCCAACAGTCCCATCCTTACTAATTGAGGCAGTATACTGGTCATTCCTTGTATCCATGGGTTCAGTAGCCACAGTTTCAGTTTTGAGCCACAATCGGGCATACCCTGGTAGTGGCAATTTAGTGTTGCCGGCTAATCTTCCTCACACTAGGTCAGGCAAAAGGAACCGCAGAATGAACTCACCAAAAGGTGGCTTCATTTTGGCATTCTCAACTCTGGCCTAAACGTAGAAGATGAAGAAGTTATCCACGGGTTCAAAAATATTAAGTGAAAAACATAATGTTGCTGCTGTTTATTTAATTGTTTGTGCACCACCCAGTGGGAAATATCCCAGATGGGTGATATAAAAATGTAATAATACAGTGGAACCTCATACAACAATTGCCCCGTATAGCAACAAAATCGCATAACATTTAGGTTGGGGGAGGGGGGGATGGTGTCCCGCATAATAATTTTCCCTATGTAAAAAAATCGTACAATAATTTTTCAATGGGAAAAACCACTTAGCAAAAAAAAATAATCGTTGTACAGTGCATCCCATAGGGAAAACCGCTAAACAATGCACGTATCGTATAGCAATTGTTTCATACAACGCGCCCGGTGGAACAGATTAAAATCATTGTATGAGGAACCACTGTAAATAAATAATGTAAATGTATTTCCAAGGCACATTACTACAGCTTGGCACTAGCGGCCACTATCTAATGTTGTGAAGGAAGTGACTGTTTCCAGGCGGAATCATTTCCTTGTATGTCTGTTATGTGTGCTATTTTATTTATTTATTTACTAGCATATTTGTGCCCAGCCAGCCAGGCATTTTTAAAGTGTGTGATGGTGGTTAGGGGTGGTTTTGGGTGTGCACAACCACCACCACCCATACAATATCACTCCAACCACCAACACACACATTAAAAATTCCTGGCAAGGCAGGAGTGTTGTGTATGTGTGTGTATTGTGTGTGTGTGTGTGTGTGTGTGTGTGTGTGTGTGTGTGTGTGTGTGTGTGTGTGTGTGTGAGAGAGAGAGAGAGAGAAGCAGTGTGTGTGTGTATTGTCCCCCCAACCCTCCCCCCGAACCCAGGGGACCCTGCAGAGAGGGGATTCCCCCCCCCCGCAGGACACCCCGTTATTAAAGAGAAAAACCCAGCGGTTTCTTCTCTTTAAAATTGAGTGTTTGGGGGGTGGATTCGATCACCTCTCCCTGGTCCTCTAGGTATGGATATGGGGGAAACCTATATTTAGTCCAGAATGAAAGCTCACAGCACTTGAGGTAGTAACAAGAAGTCTGGCCATGGATAGGCCTAACTAAACCTTTAAAGCCTTCTTTCTAATTTAGGCCTTCACTTTCTCTCAAGTGCATCACATTCAGTAATTGCAAGGTGTCTGCATGGCAGACAGAACTCTCTACATGGAGAATCATGGTACAGTAGAACCCCGTATAGCGATTTTAATCCATTCCATGGAGCTGATCACTATGTGGTTTTTGTCGTTATACGATCTTCCCTATGGGAAAATCCGTACAACAATGTTTGACGCTAAGCAGTTTTTCCCATTGAAAAATCGTTGTACAGATTTTCTCATAGGAACGATCGCTATGCGGAACGGCTTCCCCCTCCAAGCTATACCTGTCAACCGCGGCTCCGGCGAATCCAGGACCTGCGCGGACCGGGTTTGCGCAGGTCGCGTTGTACGCATGCGCGTGGAGGGCTACGCCGCTTGCGTAGCCTTCTACGCACGCGGCGTAGCCTTCTGCACATGCGTGGAAGGGAGCTACGGAAGTGTAGAGCCCTTCCACGCATGCGTGCAACCTGACCTGCGCAGATGGGCTGCGCAGTGCCTCCTTTCCCCTGCTGCCGAAATCCGGGGTTTGGGCAGCACGGAGCGGGAAAGGGCAAAAATCAACGCCGAAAACCGGGAAATCCCGGCCAATCCGGGAAGGTTGACAGGTATGCTCCAAGCCTCAGGGCAATAACTGTATTTGTAATTCAGAAAATAAAAAAATCCTATCCTATTAATTAGCAATACTGTAATTTGTTGCCACAATTTTTGTAATTTCACTTATGTTTAAATCACCAAACAAACTCTGGCCACTAAATTCAAGTTATACCTAGTTATCAATCTTTAGTTAATGTTGCATAATACAATTTGAACACAGCAAATTGGGAGTAAGAAAATTACACCTTAGCCTCCAGTGTTCCAGTTACATAAAACACCATTTCCTAAAGCCTTATATTCAAAAGTTTTCATTTCCTACATTTAGTATGCTCTTTAATGAAAATTTAATCTGTACTTTGTTTAGACATGTATTCATACGGTAGTAACACCTACTGCATTGTGCAGCTAAACTATTTAATAATTTGAGAAATATTTAACAGTACACATTATGTCTAAAATTATGTGGGGAATATCTACTTCATGATGAAGACAGACAATATATAGGGAGTGACAAATATGTTTATAGATTTTGGTGGACCCTAAACCACAATAAGAACAGTTCTTAGTTGACCTACTGTTACATATTTTGTTGCTGAAAACCAACAAATTGCCCAGAATAAGATCTATCACACATTATTTAGTTGCATGTTGTATTTTATAATTGGCAAACCTCAAAAAGATCTTGCCAAATAAGTAATTTTTAATTATATTCCTAAAGACAGAAAAAGACCTGAGAATTACTGTCTAGGGATAAAATTTCCAAAGGTAGCAGAAAATAACATATTTTCACACAGTCTGCAATAGTCCATTTAAAATCTAAAACCCTTTTGTAAACCTGATACTCTAGGACTAATTGCAGATTTGAAACTGATCTTGTAATTTTCTCACAAGATATACGTGTGCACCTGAGCACACATTTTTTTAAAAAAATCCATACATATATTCCTGTCTATAAATTTATACACACCTTCATTTATTCAACAAATATGAGTTAATCCCATTTGCTGCTTAAATATTTAATGCCAGATACCTCATCCAATACATCCCATGAAAAAAATACTCTGTTATCAATTGCTTTATAAGAGAAAATAAGACAGTTTTTATCTGGGAATTAAAAGCAGTGGGCATCATTTCATCCACCTCTTCCAGTTTATAGACTAGGGAAAATAATCAAAACTCCTCCCATCCTACTGTAAAAAGCAATAAAAGAAAGAGTGTGAAAGAATACTCTAAAACTAGCAAGATTACTGTTATTCGAACAATAGTGCATTAGTCCTTCCACATAAAAACTCCCATCTTATCTTGAAACATGACTTATTCATCTTTGTGCAATCATTTATAGTAAAGGTAAAGGTCATTTATAAACTAGAGTAAAAGTACTTGTTACTTTACACTTCCTTTTCATCTTTTTCTTTGGATAACAAAACCTATGTTCATAGTATACATGCAATACAAAAACACAATATAAGTAAGGACAGACTGCAATCCCGCAGTACTTTTCCTATCCACTGACAATGAGTAGGAGAATGCCAGCACTGTTTGTACTGGATAATCATTCCGAGTATGATCTGCAATGGCCATCAACGTTCAGTGGAACAGGCAGTGTATGGTATAAAGGTGTGAAGTAATGCACAGTACAAATGAAGGCTAATTTTTTAAAATGCACGCAGGCTATAAAAACCTTGCACAATTTGCCATCTGCTGTCTGTTTTGGACTATACTACACACCTCAGTCAGCACTGTTGTGGCCAATGGTCAGGGATTACGGGGGGCCATAAAACAAATCAAATGGAGAGCATCCTGTTGTTAAAAGGCCACACTAATGGCTTTATAAGCCACAGGACCCAGCAAAATAGCTGCTAAAAACAACACCACACTAATATGGCTTTATAAGCCACAGGACCCAACAAAATAGCTGCTAAAAACAAGTCCTATCTGTATCTTCAGCCACCAAACTACTTGAAAAACATTGTTTTCTACCAGTATTACATATTAGTCATTGCTCCTCCCACCCTCTATGTAGCATGCATACCAAAATTCCTCAGGGCATATAATCAGTAACTTCATGAACTGTGTGACAAATTACTTTTTCTAAGATGAACTTCACAGAAACAGAGGCAATTGGTCGCTTATGTTTACAGAGTACCTTTGGCCATTTAATCTACCACAGCTGGTGCCAGTCCACGATCCCTTAAATATTTGTGTTAATGGAAAGTGGTGAGGTTTCTCTATGAAAATTCAACAAGACACCAGAATAAGGTAAACCAAATTGTGCTACACATAACCAACAATTAAAATCTACAGCTTTAGCATGTCTAATTGGTCTAGTAAAGTGGTTCCAAAAATAATCCAAAACGTTCTTTAGCATTCAATTTTTGGGGAAAGTTACTTGATCAGTATCCATCATTCATAGGATAAATATTTTACATAAACTGTAGTTTCACATCTGGTCAGAAATATTGGAACCATCTGAACTTTGCACACATAATGGAACCATCCGAACTTTGCACACATATTTTATGATGCATTACTGCCATCATCTAAGATGGTCAACGTATCTTCTTCTATAGTCTATATCTATAAAAGAGAGGTGTCTGTTTGTATGTCCTGTATGCGTTCCCACACCCCTGGACCGAACCCCCTGAAATTTGGCACGCACCTACCTTGCCATGCCAGCTTGGTTTGTGCTGGGGAACCGTGCCCGAGGGGGGGCCCTACACTCCCAAAAATGAGAAAGACGAAAAACCCACAAGTCCCAGCAGCTACCACAGCATGGCACAGCCAATCAAGGAGGCCAGCACGAGCGCAGGATAGGCAGGACGACAGCGCAGCCAATCAGGGAGGCCAGCGCGAGAGCGGGGCAGCAGCCGCAACCCCAATGGTACAAAAAACGCTGCCCATGGTGCAGCCACGCACAGGGCCAGCATGAGTAGAGGGGGAGAGAAATGGTGGTGACGGCGGCAGCAGAGGCAGAGGGGCATGAAGAGGCGGTGAGGCTGACGGCAGGAACAAAGGCGGGGCTGGGGCCGGACGCACATCCGCTCCAGCCACCACTGGACGGTCCACCACCACTGCGCACTGAGCTGGCAATGGCCTGGAGCCAGGGGTAGGCCCCCTTACCCCTCCCTGGCCACACGGCCGTACCGGGTGCATCGTCATCACGGCACGCCTCATGCCAGATCCAAGACGCATTGGCGGGATCCAGGCTGGCCAGGGCGGCGGAGGAGCCGGACCATGCCTGGCCGGGTAAGTGCAGGGAAGAATTCAGCCCCGGTGTTTGGAGGGCAGCCGGGGTGATCCTGCGTGATGGCGGCGCCAGCTAGCGGGGGAGCCAGACCATGCCTGGCCAGGTAAGCGCGGGTAACTCCTTACCGCGGGTGCTTGGATGACGGCCGGGGGTGATCTCGGGCACTGGCAGCGGCCCTTCTTCCCTCACCTCCGGCTGCCCTCCAGACACCGGAGGGGAGGGAAGACACCCCACGGCCACCGCCATCGCCCGGGACCGCCTACGGCTGCTCGCAAAGTTCTGGGGTGAGGGAAATGCGCCCACACAACCGCCAACAACGCCTGGGTCCGCTTCCAGCTGCCATCCACACGCCAGTAGGGAGGGGAAGGCCACACGGCCGCAGCAACCGCCCACACCCACCTCCGTTTGCCTGCCAAATGACAACCTGGGCAAAGCCAGGTACCCAGCTAGTTTGAGATAAAAGCTATATCATTGAAGGGTGAGATGTCACATATCTGATTCATTGTACACTAGGTAAAGGTAAAAGTCACCCTTCTCGAAAGCCAGTCGTATCCGACTCTATGGTTCAGTGCTCATGTTTATAGTTGAAGAGCCAGCGCTGTCTGCGTCTGCAGACGTTTCCATGGACACATGGCAGGCATACCTAGATGCCGAAGTACACAGAACACTGTTTACCTTCCCACTGAAGTGGTCCCTATTTATCTACTTGAAATTTCTTGCTTTCAAACTTCTACCACATGAGCTGGCACCCATCCCCCTCGCTCACCTCATCTTGCGTGGTGCGGCTTACTCTGGGCATCCGGCCTTCCGCACTGTGGGCGCATCTGCTGTGGACGCCACTGTGTCTGTGAGTGCAGCCATCAGGGCCCTCCCCCAGCACGCACGCTCATGCCGGCCCCGTGAACAGCTGTGTTGTGGGTGCCTCCATTCTTTGGGGGTGTGGCTGCGAACGCAAGGGGCCTCGAGACCAACGGCCATTCGGGCCCCGGCCATTCAGCGATTGGCAGGGGCGTAGGCCTTGCGTCATCACGCATGCGCAGTACAGCGTTTTTCATGCAAGGCATCATGGAGGCTGTAGTTTCCACTATTTTCCCCTTTTTGGGGCACACACTCTGACTTGTTCTGCCAGACCCCCGCTGTGACCTTCGCCAGTGCGCTAGGTAAGTGTGTGCAAAGTGTGCTCGTGGATAGTAAAGGGGTGTAGATTCGTATACAGCACCAAGGGGACACCTCTCTTTTATAGATAAAGAAGAAGATATACAGGTTGTCTACAACTGAAATGGTGGTGGGTTTGTCACAAGTGTCCAGCTAAATGTATGTTTATACATTTAGATATATTATTTGCTGTTTTGGGAAACTTTTTAAATAAACTTAACAAAATACTGTTATTTCCACTAAAAAAATGTCAAAAATTACTTTTCTTGTAGTCTCCTTCCATTTAACAAACAAAGATATTTTGTACAATTTGTAGCCTTCAAAATCAGTCTTGTCATCCTACTTCCACCTTATCTTCAAAGTAATAAAGATGTACAGTAAAACCCCGACTTACATATGCCTTGAGTTACATAAAATTTGACTTACAAAATATTTTGTGCTAAAACCATGTCCCGATTTACACAATTTCCTATGGGTTTGCTTCGAGTTACGTAAAAATTCATTTCCCTATGGGTTCGCTTTGATTTACATAAAAAATCATTTCCCCTATGGGTTTGCTTCAAACTACGTAAAAAAATTTTTTCCTGTGGGTTTGCTTTGAGTTACGTAAAAAATAATTTTTCCTATGGGTTTGCTTCGAGTTACATAAAAAATTGATTTAAGCAAAAACCTACGGAATGATCTAGTAAACGATCTAGTAAATGTAATTTAATTTTTCATGTATATAGAGAGCATATGTACCAAAGACAAATTCCTGGTGTGTTAGCACACCTGACCAATAAAGGATTCTATTCTATTCAAACGGACTTTTTTTCCGTAAGTAGGGGTTTTACTGTAATTACAACAGAGCAGCAGTTCTGAGAATGCAAACTGCCTATAAGCAGTTTACATACTGTAATCCTAGTGTATAACAACTAAGTTTCCAAAAATGAAACTTTCCCAAAGCCTGTTGTTTCCTGTCCTTTTGAAAAGTGAATTTCCCCAATCCCACAGGCCAGAATACTGTACAAGTCATGAAACTCCTTCTCTGCCTTAATTCTTATTAGTAGGGAAAAGATATCAAATTGTGTGGAAAATAAAATGAGTCAAGGTTTCTACATATACCCATGTTATCAAAGCAAAGAAACACTAATTCAGTTCTGACTCATTACTAATGTTCAGTAAACATCAGTCATCTGAGCCTTTTCCAACGATGCTTAGGAAACAATTTTAAAAGCAATGGCCTATTCAGACAATGTAAGCTCCAGAAATAAGTATTAATAAAATAAATATAATCAACTCCAGGTAAGCATTACCACTTTCCAGAATACAGCAACTATCCACTAGTCTAAAAAAATTAATCACCACCGCCCATTACCATAATAGTTATTTTTTGCCAAAGGAACAAGGGGAAAGAACAATTTTCAACCACGTCATCGTGCTGGATTGGCTGGCAATCATTGCAGCCACTAGTAGGATGCTAGGCACTTTCTCCATCTTTATCATGGCATGGTTACTCAACGCTGAATGAAAAGCAACCACGTGTGCCAATTGCTCAGAGAAAAGTGCAATTCCGCTTTATATAAAATCGAAGCGCCATTGCGACTCGATCCCAACCAAATGTCGGGAATGGGCTGTATGGACACCTAGTTGATGCAGAACCTGAGTGTGTCGCGATCCAAGGTCACGTAATTTGACAGACGTGGATACACAGCATCCCTTTTAGCTCACCAATAAACTTTGCCTGACCCTTGGGCTTTTTTGCTGCGTGTGTGGGGTGGGGGGTGGGGGTGGGGTGGCTGCGTCACGGCCCTCAAACGAAAGGGAAGGGGGGCGGAGAGCATGGTGCGCAAAGGAAACAAATGCTCCTAATGGAACAGTGGTTATATTGCTGTACTGCACCCCAAACATTGTGAGTTCGATCCTGACCAGGAGCCAAGGTTGAGTCAGCCTTCCATCCTTGAGATTGAGTAAAATGAGCACCCAGCATGTTGGGGGGCAAAAATACTAATTAACTTGAGAACCGCCCATAATGCACTAAGCGTTGTGAGGTGGCATATAAGCAATCACAAAGCAAAGCAATCACACTTATATTATACCACTTAGTGCACTCTCTGGGCGGTTTGCAAGTTAATTAACATTTTTGCCCCCGACACACTGGGGTGCTCATTTTACCGACCTCGGAAGGATGAGTCAACCTTGACGCCCGGTCAGGATCGAACTCACAACCTTTGGGTTGCACAGTACAGCAGTTTAACCACTGCGCCACCAGGGGCTCTTAAGTGTAATTAGAAGTGAAAATTGCTAATTGCTAATGGCAGCTTGCAGGAAAAGGCAGCTTGCCGCCGCCCCACCCCTTCTCCACCGGAGACTTGGAAACTCCATGGGCGGCCGCTAGGCAGCCTCTCTCTCCCCAGGTCCACGAGGGAGCCCTCGGCCGCTTCGGACGGAGCCGGCAAAGAAGGCCGGGTCCGTTAAGGGAGGCTCAGAGGAGCCCAAGTGCCATTGGGGGGGGGGGGCTTCCCCTGACTCCGGAAAAACCGCCACCCTAAGAGGCCCCGGGACTCCCAGGCACACAGCCCCGGCCGGTCCCCGCCCCTCTCTGCCTTTGTCAGGCCACGGCGGGAACGCTGTTCGGGGCCCGCTTCTGGGCTCCTTCTATCCCTCTGCCCCACCCACCTACCCCTCGTCCTCTAACGCACAGAGGCCGAAGAAGCGGCATGCCTTACCGGAGACTTCGGGCGGTCAAAGGCGGGGGGGGGCGCGGTTAAAACCAAGGAATGCTTCAGCCGAGCTCCCGTGCAAGAGGACAGCCCAGAACCGCCGACTGAGCAGCGCCACAAAATGGCCGCCGCGACTGCGGTGCCGCTAGAATCGCCCGCCCGCCTGGCACGAGAGGGAGGGAGGGAGGGTCCTAGGGAACAAGGAGGGGCAAGTCTTGGTGGGTGGGGTCTGAGGGTTTTTTAGGGTACTAAGGAGGGGTCACAGTCTCTCTGGAGCAACAACATTCAAGTGGGTGGGTGGTTTGTGCATTTATGTGTTGCCTTTGCATGGGTGTCCCCTCCACACATAGTGCACAATTCTGCGTCAGCGGTGCCCGTTGTGACTCCTAGCTGAAACCGTCATCCGCAGCCTGGGTCTGCTTCAAAGCAAAAAAAGAAAAAGAAACCGAAAAAGCAGAGCAATCCCACTTATATATCCGCCCCATAGCGCTCAGTGCACAAGTTAATTAGCATTTTGCCCCCAACATGCTGGGGACGCATTTCACCGACCTCGGAAGGATGAAAGATTGAGTCGACCTTGATATCTAGTCAGGATCAAACCTCACAACCTTTTGTACAGCGGTTTAACCACTGCGCCACCAGGACTCATTCAAAAATAAAGTCCGCTGTACCAACTACTGGGATGTATTGGACCCGCTTCAATTCAGTACAATATCTCCCTATCAAAAGCCTTTAATCGATACTCATTCTTCACCGTAAAAGGTGAAGGTCTTCCTTGCTCGAAAGCCAGTTGTGTCTTCGTTTACAGTCAAAAAGGCAGCGCTCTCTGCGTCTGCAGATGTTTCTGTGGTCATGTAGCAGGCATGACACTGGACTCTGAGTGCACGGAATGCTGTTACCTTTCCTGTCAGGTTTCCCTTGCTCGAAAGCCAGTCGTCCGACTCTAGGGTTCAGTGCTCATCTCTGTTTCAAAGCCGAAGAGCCAGAGCTGTCTGCTCCTGCAGACATTTCCATGGTCATGTGGCAGGCATGACTAGACACCGGAGCGCACGGAGCGCTGTTATCTTCCCACCAAAGTGGTCCCTATTTATCTACTTGCAATGTCTTGCTTTCGAACTGCTAGGTTGGCAGGAGCTGGGACAAAGACGGGAGCTCATTCCATCCTGCAGTACTCGGGAATCAAACTGCTGACCTTCCACCTCCCAGTCAGTGTCTTAGCCACTTGAGCCAAAGTGATACCAATTTATCTACTTGCAATTTATTGCTTTCAAACTGTTATGTTGATGACAGGAGCTAGAACAGAGATGGGAGTTCACTCTGTCATATAGTGTTCGGGTCTTGCACTACTGACCTGCCAACCTTCCAGTCATCAAGTTCAGTAAGCCACTTGCAGAGGTTTTGCTCAACATAGCAGGGTGTACATTCAGTGGCAGTAGGATGCAGAAGATGCTGGACAGGTTGAGGCACCTGCTTTAAATAGGAATTTTGTAGTGTCAAATAAATGGCAGCAGGTCTAATTCTGTAATCTGTAGTTGAATATTGCACTGCTGCTGCTAGAAAGAAGTCTATCTGTGTAGTTTTACCTTTCAGACTTGGATAGTGTATGCTTTCAGAGTGTTGCAGTGTTTCAACTGAATTTCAGGCAGCAAAATATCGTGAGCTGACCCTAGTACTTGTTTCTGTCTCTGGCGCCTCTAGCAAGGAACATTTTAGCTGGTGACAGTGAGAATGATTGCTACCTGAACACTGGGAAACCCACTGCCTGTCCCAAAAGAGAATACTGCACATTTATGACATGAACCAAATAATGACAGTTTCACATGCCTCTACTTGGTCCTCTTTAACTAACAGGCAATCATCCTTTTATGACATTATTGCTGCTAAAGTACTAGTACAGTATTGCCATCACTGTTACACTTGTTGCTGCATGATATGAGAGGCCTCTTCTTTGAGTGAAGGATCGGCAGGTGGTTACAGAGAGCAAGATAAGGAATGCAAAATGTTGTACAAAATGCTAATTATAACCTCCTAGAGCAGGAGTTCTCAACCTTTTAAAGCCAGGGGCCGGGTCATGATCCCTCAGACAGCTTCGGGGTCCGGACGGCCATTTTGCCCTTCCTACACCACATGGCACTCCAGGTGTGGTGGACGTGGTGGCGGCACATGAAATGGCATCATGGGCCGCATCCGGCCCACAGACTGCAGGTTGAGAATCCCTGTCCTAGAGAGAGAGCTGTAAATGTGAAAGGTAAAGTGATGCATGTTGGGGCAAAAAAAACCAATTACATTTATAAACTGATGGGGTCTTAACTCTCTGCGACAAACCAGGAAAGGGACCTTGGTGTCCTGGTGGACAGCTCAATGAAGGTGTCAACCCAGTGTGCCTCAGCAGTGAAAAAAGCAAACTCAAGGCTAGGGATCATTAGGAAGGGTATAGAAAATAAGTCAGCAAGTGTCATTTTGCCTCTTTATAAATCTATGGTGAGGCCCCATCTGGAATACTGTGTACAGTTCTGGTCGCCATACCTCCAGAAGGATATTATGGAGTTGGAGAAAGTGCAGAGGAGGGCAACCAAAATGATTAGGGGACTGGAACACCTTCCTTACCATCTGAAGCTGCAACAGTTGGGCCTCTTCACTCTTGAACGACGGCGTCTAAGAAGTGACCTGATTGAAGTTTATAAAAACATGCACAGTGTGGACAAAGTAGAAAGGAAAAACTGTTTTCCCTATCACATAACACTAGAACTAGGGGGTATTCCATGAAACTTTTGGGTGCTAGTTCTCAAACAAATAAGAGAAAGTACTTTTTCATCCAGAGGATCACTGGTCTATGGAACTCCCTGCCAGAAGAAGTGGTGACAGCTGTCAGTCTTGACAGCTTTAAGAAAGGATTAGACAAGTTCATGGAGGACAAGGGTATCAATGGCTATAATTATGGATACCTAAGGACAACCTCCGGGTTGGAGAGAGAAGCAGGATATCTCTCAATGCCATTTCCAGGGAATCCTAAGCAGGTGAAGGCATCTGCTTGGGAATAATACCCTGAAGCAAATGGTGAGCCACTGTGTGTGACAGAATGCTGGACTGGATGGGCTGTGGCCCGTTCCAGCAAGGCTGTTCTTATGTAAAGGGTAAAGGTTGCCTTTGCTCAAAAGCCAGTTGTATCTGACTCTAGGGTTCAGTGCTCATCTCTGTTTATAGCCAAAGAGCCAGCTCTGTCTTTCTGTGGTCATGTGGCAGGCATGACTAAATACCGGAGTGCATGGAACACTGTTTACCTTACCACCATAGTGGTACCTATTTATCTACTTGCAGTTTCTTGCTTTCGAACTGCTAGGTTGGCAGGAGCTGGGACAGAGATGAGGATCTCACTCCATCATGCAGCACTCAGGTCTCGGATTGCTGATCTGCCAACCTTCCAGTCATCAAGTTCAGCATCTTAACCACTAAGCCACCACAGTCCCTGGAACTGTACAACTATTTATTTTAAAAGCCCAGCTAGGGTGGCTAGAAGTCAGCTCCAACTCGATAGAACATAACACAGATGAAATAATACTACTGGCAAGTTTGCTGCCACTTTTGATTTAGAATTGGCTTCCATCCTGAACATGTGCATGACCAGCTTCACTTCCATCCCTATCTGTATCTTTTCAATTAACCCTTGGCACATATCCCTATTTCCTATACCCACTTTAATAAAGTAATTGTGTACCATCCAATTCTGACTTATTGCAACCCTTTCCAGGGTTTTCTGGGTAGAGGATACACAGTAGTGGTTTGCCATTCCCTTCTTCTGGGGGCACCATGAGAATGGGCACCTTGCCTATAATTACATAGCCTGGCACTTCTGCTGCACGGCACGGAGGAGAATCAAGCTCCTAACTTCTGGCTCCAAAGCTAAATATCTAAACCATTGAGCTATCTGGCCAGCTATGTCCATTTTATAGAGCCATTTATTCCAGATTTTGACTGGGGTTAGAACAAGAATTCTTCATCCTTCTCTCACAATACTTGGTAGGTCTTTAGTTGGTTAATTTATTACACAATTGTGTTTCCTCCTGTGATTTAGTATTTTATCCAGATTTAGGTATGAGGATAAAACAGGAGAAATGTGCTAAATTATAGAACAAAAGGATTCTGAAGAATATGTCTGTTAGAATTAAAGAGCATTGTAATAAAACAATATGAAGATGGTATAAAATCAAAGGGAAAAATATATAGAAAAATATATTGATAAAGGAATTAAGTAAAAGACATATAATATCCCATTGGTGTTGGATGCATGTACAGTACTACCTACATAAGTCTGTAATGATTTAGTGTATCATTTCTGATTTTATGTACTGTACTTGTATGTTGTTTACTTATGTTTACTTATATCTGTTTAATAAAATATTATTAAATAAAAAAGATGGTATGACATTTGCTCAAAAAAATTGCTACCTAAAAGTGACTTGCTGAGGCAGGGCATGGGGGAGATTGGAAAGGGAGACTGGAGAGGGAGGTAACTGAAGAAAGCTACAAACACAAATTTCAAACTATATCAGAAGACCTATTTATTCCTTAATAATCTGGTAAATCAAGGAATCAGAAGAAGACTTACAGGCTCCTTAGCTCACCAAGTATCATAAGTATTAACACAAATAAATATAATATTGTATAAAAACATAGTAAGTGATCTAGCCTCAGACATACAAGTTGATTCAGAAAAAAAGGAAAAATACAAGCTGCTTCCTGGTTCAATATATTTTTAAAAACCTATCGGATAGATGGGCAGTCACTGCAACAATGACTGGGACATTTATGTAATTAAGATGTACAGTAGTACCTCACTTAAAGAGCATAATGCATTCCATGGGATTGCTCTTTAAGCGAGTTGTTCTTTAAGCGAAACACTTGGAAAAAGTGCTGTCACTGCCATTGTAAGTGACCAATTGTGACTTTTGGTGGGGTGGATTGCAAACCCTGATTTAGTTGTTAAGTGAGTTTTTGGTTGTTCTTAGTTGTTAAGCGAGGGTGACCATTCAGAGAAAATTCTGTTCTTTAAGCGAGTTAGTTTCTAAGCGAGGTGCTATTTATGCAAAGTTTTATTGTACAGAGTTCATTACTTGTGTAAATAATGTTATTGTCACATTGAAATCTCACCCTTTTGTGTCTACAAACATCTATACTGGATACCTACCCACATGGAACTGTAGTGGCTCAAATGGTTAAGACGCTGAACTTGCTGACTGAAAGGTTGGAGTTCGATTACCAGGTACTGCATGACAAAGTGAGCTCCCGGTCTTTGTCCCAGTTCCTGCCAACCTAGCAGTTCGAAAGCAAGAAATTGCAAGTTCGAAAGCAAGAAATTGCAAGTAGATAAATAGGGACTACTTTGGTGAGAAGGTAAACAGCGTTCCATGCACCAGGGACCACTTCAGTGGGAAGGTAAAGTATTCCATGCACCAGGTAAACAGTGTTCCAGACGCAGGCAGCCTTGGCTCTTTGGCTATAAACAGAGATGAACACTGAATCCTAGAGTTGGATACAACTGGTTTTTGAGCAAGGGCGACCTTTTTCTTTACCTTACCTCCACATTGTATATTATACATTAATCTGTGGCTAAATATTTCATTCCACATGTCTGCGGAAATGGACTGTAATACATAAAACCTCATGTTGAAATAAATTGAAACAAGTAAGCAAGCAAGCAACCAATCAAAATGTTCCATCCAGAATTGCAACTTTTATTCAGAATCATGTTAAATGCTTGTGTGCAATTACATACATTACTTTGCATTTCAAGATTAGCTGGTATTGAATTTTATTTTGTTTTATGCTGATTTATAGTTTTTCTGATATGCTGCATATTATATTTTACAGTACTTGTACCCTAGTGAAGATGCAATGAAGTCTGATGTAATTAACAAAATGAAAGATATAGACAAATCTACCTATCAGGAGTAGGGAGGTACCAGGACTTCAGTAACATGCATCATTGGCATTTTGATACAAGAGTATCTGAAACAATACCTTTCAAAGACTGGTGGAATGAAACATTCTAGTCTAAAACTATGAATCTGCAAACTGTACCATCCTTGACATGGTATATTTCATGTTATTATTCAGAATGTATGCTTATTATTCAGAAGGTATGCCCTAGCAGTGCCTTTGGGCATATCCTGTTTTCACCCTAATATAACATGATTTGAGATTTTAGTCTGACATAGGATCCTCCTCCTTAAAGGATGCCAGCATACTGGATACATGTAATGTGACATCAGTTATGTTCTACATCTATTGATACAGCCTCTGTTTTTAAATGCCTGAAACAGTGGCATTGCCATTATTATTATTACTGTATTGATATTATCGTTATGTATATCCAATTTTTTCAAGTGAACTCAGTGAGGTACCCAATGTTCTCTTCACTACTCAGTTCTCGCAAACTTGGCTAGCCCAGCGGGTGTGGGGGGCTGCCTGTGGAGCAGCTCCCCACCCCCCACTGGTTCATATGAAGGGCCATCTGGGTTGTAGCTTTTAACTGTTGTGAATGTTGAGGGGTATTTTAATGGTTTTTAATGTTTCCATGATTTTAACTGTTATTCGGGAGATGTTTTTATACTGTAGTGTTCTTATTGGTTAGACTGTAAGCCTCCCGGAGTCGCCTCTGCGAGGAGGCGATAATAAATCAAAATAAATAAATAACTCTGTAAGTCTCAGAAAAAATGCCTGATCCAAGATTTCCCACTAAAACCAGGATCTCTTAAGAACGAGCCCTGCATTCTAATTACCACACCATAATGCAGGGATTCTCAACCTGTGGCCCGTGGGCCGAATGTGGCCCACAACACAATTTCATGTGGTCCCCCAACCGCCTCCACCACACCAGAAAGTGCCATGTGGTGGAGAAAGGGCAAAATGGCTGGCCGGCCCCCAAAGCTATCTGAAGGAGTGACCCGGCCGCTGGCCTAAAAAGGTTGAGAACTCCTGCCATAATGGTTCTCTATATCCTAAAGATAATCATTAATATTTATTTTTCAGACTTATCAAAAGGAAAAACCAGGCTTCTCTGTGGCTTTGTGATCTAACCCCTTACTTAGATTAATGGTCAAAAATAGGCCATTAATCCGCCATTCGCTAATATGCCATAGATTAATAGGCAGGTTACATGAGCAAGATATGTTACTTTTACTATTCTGATTATTAAGTCAACAGAGAAAGTTGACATCTCTTTTTTTGAAGTGTTACCAAACCCAACTAGTCTATCTACAGTTTGCTAGGTACAGAAGGAAGCTGATTTAGAGAAGTGGTGAATAATTAGAAAATAGACAGGATATACTGTACAGGTATATCCAAATTATAACTATAAATTGTATTATTCCTCCTCCCTCCCTATGTTTCTTGAAATACAAAATAATGATAGAAGTCCTTCTTGCTTCCAAGATTTCAGGAAAAACAGTACTTTAAATGGCTTAATAGGTTTTATTGGGTATCAACTATGGTGGATTGCAGCCTCATTATCTTTGATGATATTGTTATGTGTCATCAAATCACACATATCTTGATGGCAGTCCTGGTGCTTAATGCATGCCATTTCATCAAAGTGCATGTCTCTGTACATTAAAATACTTAATGTTGAATTCTGAGGAAGTGCCCTTTTGATCCACTCACGTGTATCAAATAAAACTTGTTTGTTTTTAAGGTGTGGCAAGATCTTGATTGTTTTCATTTCAGGAAGCTAACACAGCTACTTCACCTCATCCCCAGGAAACACAGCATGGTTACATAAAAGGATTCCAGAAGCATTCAAAAATTCTGAAAGCAATGGCAGGATCACTGTTAGCTCAGGCAGAGACAATATATTTTGAAGCTTGGCATGACACAACTCTTTAATCTCTATATTTCTTACATTGCCCACAATGTGGCAGTATTTCACCAAAAACACTTTTTGTTTTCATCCAAACCTCAACACTGTTTTTAACTGGAAAAGCCAGTTGGGGGCTGAAATCTAGGTGGAACTTCAAATGTGAAATACTGTATAGCTCTAAAAAGAATCTTAATCTGGGCTTTCTAGCCGTACTTGGGTGAGAGAACTATACAGCCATTAGATAATTAATTTTTAGCATTCATAACAGGTCCTACAGAGTTCCAGAATCACTTTTGTGAAACAAACATGGTTTTGAAGACTAACAGAGGTTTTAAAAAGTTTGTGCAGATCTGGGGTGCAGAAAAACTGGCATGGAAAAGGCTAAACCATGGAATTAACTGCAGAAGAATGAGTCAACATGCCTTGTTAATCTCTCTGATTCAAAGGGTCTTCTGTAGTTGGAACTTTTAATTGGATTCAGGCTTGGATACTGAAAAGGACATCCCATACATCAAACTACTATTGTGTTCAGCTCATGAATGTTGCTTTTTGATGCTGTCCAGCCTTTCCTTTTTTAACTTTTCTTCCTGTTGAGATTTATCATCTTTATTCCTCCACGTTCTCTCCTCATAGGTTGACTTACAGATGTAGTTGTGTGCTATCTTTGATGTCACATACTTTACTCATATAATCAATGCTGACCTACATACCAATTTTTGTTGTTGTTGTTGTTGTTCAGTCGCACAGTCGGTTCCGACCCTTTGCGACCCTATGGACCATTGTTCTCCAGGCATCTCTGTCCTCCACCATCCCCCTCAGCACTCCCAGTTCTGTGCCCATTGTGTCTACAATACCATCTAGCCATCTCATCTTTGGCCTCCCCCTTCTTCTTTTGCCCTCCACCTTTCCCAACATCAGGGCCTTCTCAAGTGAATCCTCCCTTCTCATTTGATGTCCAAAATACTTTAGCTTCGTCTTTACTATTAGCCCTTCCAATGAGCAGTCAATGTTGATTTCTTCTAAGATTGACCTATTTGTTCTCCTCGCTGTCCAGGGGACTCTCAAAACTCTCCTCCAACACCACATTTCAAAGGCATCTATTCTTCTGCGTTCAGCTTTCCTAATTGTCCAGCTCTCACATCCGTACATTACTACTGGGAATACCATTGCTTTGACTATTCTAATTTTTGTTTGCAATGTGATGTCTCTGCTTTTCACTATGTTCCCCAGGTTTCTCATGGCTTGTCTCCCAAGAATCAGTCGCCTTTTTATTTCATGGCTGCAATCCCCATCTGCCGTGATCTTTGATCCCAGGAAAGTAAAATCTGTCACTGCTTCTACTTCTTCCCCATCTATTTTCCAGGAACTGATTGGGCCTGTTGCCATTATCTTGGTTTTCTTGATATTGAGTCTCAAACCAGCTTTTGCACTCTCCTCCTTCAGCCCAATCAAGAGGTTCTTTAGGTCTTCCTCACTTTCTGCCATTAGGGTGGTATCGTCTGCATATCTCAGATTGTTTATGTTTCTCCCAGCAATTTTAATCCCATATTGTGATTCCTCCATCCCTGCATTTCGCATTATGTGCTCTGTGTATAGATTGAATAAGCAGGGTGATAAAATGCAGCCTTGTCTTACTCCTTTTCCTATTCCAAACCACTCTGTCATTCCATGTTCTGTCCTAACTGTTGCTTCTTGGTTCATGTACAGATTTCTCAGGAGGCATATGATGTGCTCTGGTATTCCCATCTCTTTAATTACAAGTGTGGGTCTTTATGTAATCAAAGCATCACCATCCATACCTAAGGGAGAGGTGCCAATAGGACCAGCTTTGGGGGGGGGGGAGGCACACCCAGTATTTGCAGGAGTGCCCATGCACATTCACAACATTCATAGGGAAAACACCTTAATATTATAAGACAGGCTGAAGGAGAAATTGAAAGCACAGAGAATGTTCAGTAGTCGCAGAATGCTAGATGATGTGTGTATAGACCAAGCTTTCTCAAGGTTTTTGGGTCATGGGCTTGACTACGCCTCCTGGACTGCTGATTAGGCCTGTCACATGGTTCCTCCCACCCGGAAGCGGGAGTAAAATGTGTGCTGCGCACTCATGCGCAGAGCGCTCTGCGCATGTGCAGAACATGTTTTAATTCTGCTTCCGGGATCAGCAAGGGCGTCAGGGTGCTGGATGAATTGGTGTTGGGGGCCAGGTTTGGTCCATGGGCCATAGGTTGAGAATGGCTGGTACAGATAAATAAAAAATAAGGGAGAAACCTTTGATACTAAACCTCAATTGGGGTTCATATATTCTTTTGCATCACCATTTCTGTTACATCAGCCATAGATTTGTTGTCTATTAATTTTGCAGTTGTCTTGATATTAGGAACTCCCCTAGGTCAATGGTTGAATCTTTGGACTAGCTATCCTTCTTCACTGCCCCATCGATTGTATCTTTTGTTAAAATAACTTCTGAAACAATCTTAATTAAATGCATTGAGGTTTCATTACAAACAATTTAAATGGGCTTCTGTGCTAAAATATGCATGCTAAGGAGTAAACTATATTCATAACACATATTACTCAACTGTTTGGATGAAGTTAAAAGGAGAGCAAATGCAACATTATTTGCAAAATCCATCTTTAAATTTTGGTAAGAATTTTTAGCAGAAATTTATTTGCCCTTCTTCTACCAAACTAAAAGGAGATTGTGGTGGAAAGGACTCGATTATTGCTGTGGGCAGTTTGAGGAAATTATTTTGCTGGCAAAATTGGAATATTTTCACTCCTTTAAACATGGAAGATTCCTATGGCAACCATCTATCCAGTGCTGGCTGTAGTTTTCAGTTGACTCATGATGAAAATATGGCCCAGGTTGGAAGCTGGAGACTACTAATGTGCCCATTTGAGTTTTCCTGATCATCATTGTTGAAAACAGCCACAGGTGGCCTTCTCTGAAGTTGCCAATACTGTACCTCTTAAAGATTATACTGTAGTACTATTCTAGTTTAATGGAGTTAATAGTCAGATCTCTGCTATAGAACTCTTTACTGAACTATCCTACTCTAATTACAGCCTCTAATCACAATGAAGCCTTTGATTAACTCTATGAAACACAGCATCAGAGGGCAAGATTCACTCATGGCTTTTGATGAGCAAGCATATGCCAATCCTAATAAATATCCAGGTATTGCATAAGTAGAGCCAGGAATGGACAATTTATGGTTCTCCAGATGTTACTGGAGTACAACTCAAATTAACCCTGGCCAGTGCAGTCAATGGTGAAGCTTTTTGAGTTGCAATTCAACAATATTAAGGCAATAAAACCTGGTTTAGACTAAAACCATGAAAGCATTCATACTGATGGGGAAATGTTGGGGGCAGTAATTCAAAAAAGTTAATTCTCCAAGGTTGACATTATGCACATTTACTAAGATACAGAAAGAGGATCACTGTTTTTAATGTTGCACCTCCCCTGAAGTACTGAATGCCGCAATGAGAAGATGAAACAGACTATAGGTTAAAGCTATAATCCTATGTTGTTTGCTTTCCTTATTTTCTCCTTATTCTTCAGCTGTCTGTTGAGAATCTAGTACTGTATTAGGTTCTGCAGAAACCTTGAAATGTATACTCTGTAACTATTAAGATAATTAAGGTGTTAGAGGTAATCTCTGAAATTTAGAGCTCTTCTATAATTTTGCCCTTCCAACTGAGATGTCTGGGAATAGGATATAGCAAATAGGTGTGCTGTCTAAGAGCTGTAACCATGATTCCTTGAAATCTCACACAAAATGCCAAGTTGCAATTCTTGGACAGGTACAGGCATGTCTAATCTAACAGCTGTGCACTGAAAACTACAGAATGTTGTGAGGAGATTCTGGCATATATTCCTTGATTTGCATACTGCTTAACTGGCACGTCTACAATTTTGTTGTTCCATATGGCTTCTTGTGTTGCTCGTAAAGTCGGACCAAATGAGGGAAATTAGTATTATACATGCTTGAGAAACCTGACCCAGAAAACATAACCTGTAGAAGTGAAAGACCAATGATTACATATGCTTGTGTAGGAACGGTTTGCTTTGCATGTACTTAGAAACCACCAGTACAATGATTCTTCCATTTATGAGCCTAAACACCACTCTAAAGAATTTCATAGTAGTCTGAACTTGAGTTTGAACTCACAAAGGAATGCTGTGAGGCTAATCAACCACAAGCATGTTTGAATCCAGGCTGTTTAGCTCGGACTAGCATGCTTCCCTATATCAAAAGGTAGTATGAATCAGGCCTGAGTCATGAACATATTGTTCCTATCCAAGACACAAGTTAGTTTAAAATTACATATAAATAACACAGAGGGCAATGATTAATCAAATATGTTTAATTATTCCTTAACAACAGTAAGGGCCAGTATGTTTTGTATATTCACATTTACAAACAAGTTGGTAAAATGAAAATATCCAGTGTAAATTTTAGCCTATTTTACAGCCCAGAGAGGAAAGCATTAATATAAAACTGTTCATCTAGGTTTGTGTTACATCTAAGTCAGTGGTGGTGGTGAATTTTATTCATTATCCACCATGTGGCGGCAGGATTTATGCCTAGGAAAGCTGTGTCTCTGTGGACCATCCTAAAACAAATTGAAGAAAACATGTATTTTGTTTAGAGGGCACAGAACACCCACTGTATTGCTCATTCTCATTTCAAAAAGAAACATTTGTGCAATGTATAATAGTCCTATTGCTTTGCTACAAACAGAAATTAATCTGACAGTCTGCTGCTTTGGGTATCAGCTTTGTATTAAACTAGGGGGGCTGTCATATTTTTAGCTTTTAACAAAAGCAGACTCTGGCTCCGGCATGTCAAAAAATATTCAGGATTAGGAGCTTTTAAAAAATGAATGTTTAACACTAAATCTTACGCATATTTAGCTAGAGGTCAGTCCTATTTGATTCAATAAGGCTTTTCCTCCCAAATAAATGTTTATAGAATTCTAGTCATAATACTCTGGCACAAATTTCAGATTTTATCTATGGAGCACTGGTAGAGGAACCTATTTGAACAGCACCCAGCTCCTCAGGAATCTCAGGCTGATCTACTTCATTAGATGCAGCTGTCATTTAAAAAAAAAAAAAGGACTACGGCACATTCTCAACATGTCACAGTAAATGCCAGAATTGTGGGCTCAGCTCAGGCTCAAACTATGCATTATGGGAAGATATGTGGACATTGCCCACATGTCTCTCTAGCAACATATAGTTGAAAGAGTCAAGTGATAAAATATTGTGTTAGCATTTTTGCAGCTGTCCACAAATGGTGAGTGCACTGGAGTGGAAAACAGTAAATGCAAGGCATCATGCCAATCTTTCCCAATCAGCCCACCCTTAAAAACACATGCTACCAGGGAGAGGTAAGTGTCCACATGAGTAGTTTGGGTCTCAGAAAATGCCCTTGTTCGGACGTTAAAATTAAAAAAATAAATGAAGCCCAGATTTTTGATAGTGATGTTGAAAAGAAAGTACATTGAAAAGACAGCTGGGAAAAGGCACTCTATTAAATGAAAAGAAAACCGGGGCTTTAGCACTATCACACAGATCAAATGAAAGGAATTGACTTTATAGCAAAACTGGTTCAAACAGCAAAGTAGCAACTTTTGACTTTATATAATGAGATGTGATAACAATTGTTTAAAGTGTCACAGTATCTGGAGGTCAAAGAGAAATATGCATTCATATCCAATCACTAACTTCCAAATCCAATCCATTTTTAAGACTCAATGCATTCTTACTGGCACAGGGGAAAGCAAAACCTCTGACAGAAGAAACGAAAAAGGTCTGATTCTGTTTCCAACTGATTATTTCCCTATACAGGTGAAACTCGGAAAATTAGAATATTGTGCAAATGTTCATTCATTTCACTTAAAAGGTGAAACAAATATATGAGATAGACTCACTACATGCAAAGCGAGAGATGTCGTGCCTTAATTCATTATAATTGTGATGATCATGGTGTACAGCGTACATGAGACTATGTGATGATTATAGGGTACATGAGATTGGGGGGGTTGGGGTTTTCATTAAACTGTAAACCATAAGCATCAATATTATAACAAAGTAAGGCTTGAACTATCTCGCTTTGCGTGTAATGAGTCTATCTCATATATTTGTTTCACCTTTTAAGTTGCATTACTGAACTGAATGAACATTTGCACGATATTCTAATTTTCCGAGTTTCACCTGTATATTATAATTCACTGCCATCTTTCCCAGGAACTGAAGTCTTCTATTCCAGTGAAATGGCTATAGTAAGTTCTAAAATGACTCAAACCCTGAATGCTGCCGTTTCATGCGTCCTATATAGGTGTTCTAAAACTGAGTAAATTCAACACATCAGGAGGGAAGCATACTGATCTCAGCTGTTTCCTCCGATGAAGGGTGACTTTCTGAAGAAAAGAGCCTCCTATATCTTTGGAGGTTTTCTATGTGATCAGGAATACAGTACAATGTTCCTTCCTCATCACATGTTTAATGTTCTTGGTTGTAGAAGGCCTGAATAATATAGAGGTGTGTCAACACTGTGGGAACAGAAAAGCAGTACTATACAAAAAGTAGTTATCATTCATTTAAGCAGCATGCTTCCTTATTTATGACAGAAGGGATAGGAACAACTACACCCTTGACAATGCTTGAGGAAGTTACATTTTGGACTATTATTCCCAGAGCCCATTATGCCAGCTAGGGGATACTGGGAGTAATAGTCCAAAAATGTAACATTTCTAAGATCTAAACCAGGGTTTCCCAGCCTTGGGCCCCCAGGTGTTCTTGGACTTCAATTCCCAGAAGCTCAAGTCAGCACACCTGCTGATCAGGTGGAAACCCTAATAAACTCTGACCAGAAAACCCAAACATGTGGGAGAAGCATAAAAAAGAGTTAAAAGATTCACAGTGTATCCCATTACTTATTTTTCTCACTTAGCATCATTCCTCCATTCTCTCTATGGATTACGACTTATTCTTTTCATAGCAGAAGTACTGACTGAAATTAAAACTCAAGAGTCTTTTTTTGAGAGGGGATGGGGTGGATTTGTACCGCAGCACTTAAAAAAGGACTCATATAATCCCTTCCACCCCTCACTATTTTTCCAAGTTAAATTCATTCCCGAAGCTGAAATAAGGAGACAGGGAATAAAGATATGAGGAACTCCTGTTTCCTCCCTTTCACAACTAACACCATCTTCAGAAGAGCAACAATCTCACACAATAGTGGCACATTTCCAGTCTAGAAAGAAATGAAATGGTGATCTCCTAATATTATTGCCAAAGATCAAAATTGCTACCCCCGCAGCTTTTTATTTTATTTTTTTCTAAAAGGGAAAAAATGTCATGAGATTGATTATGGATCTCCTGTTTTATGTCTGCTTTGGCCTTCAGTAAGTCTGAATGAGAAACAGAATGCAAGACAAACCTTGAGGTTAGCAGAAGCAGCTGGCTCATACTTGCTCCTGCAAACTTCACAGCCATTTGATACCTGATTTTATAGCCTATGCTGGAGAAAGGGAGAGGAAAGCAGCGCAAGCTGAAATGACTGCTGTTCATTCTACAGGGAAAATCCCATTTGGAGAACCCTTAGCATGAGATATTTACATTGCTGTGATGTAATTTCAACTCAGAGGGACCTAAGGATTTCTGCAGTTTGAGTTCACTAACCTAAACACAGAAGCAGGATGCCAAGATAAAAGGTAGAATGAGATTTAAAGTCTTCTTCCAATATGACAGAAGGGAGAAACAGTTTTGCTTCCAAAATAACTCTGCTCTCTCCCAAATTCCAGCTCACAACTGCTTTTGTTTAGTACATTTTGTTGTTAACTTGCTTGACACAGCCCTCCAATCTGTCTCCCGCTTGGTCCTTCTAATCTGAATGAAGTAATAAAACTGCTCCACAATGAGGGGGCTTTGCTCCATAAACTACAGTCCATCTAGTGCTATAAAACTGAACCTTTGGTAAGGGAGATGTCCTTTAAGGGGGAGAAAGTAGGCAAGTAGAAGCTGATAATGAAGGATACAGCCAACAATATGAATGGCAAAGCTGTTCTGGAACAGATATGGGCTACAGTTACCCGACCAGAAATCTCTTTTCTTGTGGGAGTGAACCCTAAGCGAAATACCTGGTCTTTAGTTGATGGAAGCAAAAGCCTAGTGTCAGAAAGCAGTTCATTCCCAATAAAAGATTTCATTTTTAATACACAGTGGATTTTCCAGTGTAGTGCAAAGCAGCCCAATATATGTGCTGCTTATATAGGGGTGCTGCTTCTGGCAATGCGCTTGTTTAGAAAGCAGCTACTGCAGGTTCCTAGGGATGCTCTCAAAGCATGATTTAGAACTCAACTCCCTGATTCCTCAAAATCTGTTCTAGCGTCATCACAGACTTCCATTAAATAGGGCCTCCCCAGAGTTATCATCACCACTGCCTGGGATAGGAAACTGCTTTTAAGCAAAAGTAACAATCCTAGAAGCCTGGAAAATGCAGAGGGAAAGATCCAAGGCTTAAAGAAAGTAACATTGCCAAGAATCCCTTGCTTCCATCACACTGTTTTGCCTGAAACCAACCCATCAAACCACTCCTTTGATAAAGCTGGTGTCCAAATGTACAATTAACATGCGCAGAAAGGACATCTCTTTGCGAGTATTTTCAAAGATGACTCTGGGATCATCAGACTGGCATCGCAGACAGTTTGGGGCCATCACCATGGCTAAGTTGTTCACATCCATCTTGGTTTTGCCCACATTAGTTGGCTGCGCAAAAATCTGTAAAATAAAGTAAGTACAAATGAAACAATGACAGATTTAGTTTCTCTACCCCCACAAAGAATCATGTACTTGCTCTAGAGTTTACTGACTGTGGACTACAGGAATTAATTTCAGAATGGAGAAAACTGGTCACTGGATCTACAATGAAGATTCTTTCTAATGGTACTAAAAGGAATACAGACTGAATCTTGAGAATGTACTCTCTGTGGAATACGATGAAGCAGTCAAGGGCCATCATATGGAGTTTCTGTTTTAGAATGTCCTTCCTTTTATACCTACATACCTGTAAGAAGTGGATGAGGTAACACAAGACCAGTTTGTTCAGCTCTGGCAGGAGTTCCACGACCGCTACAGCAGCATCAGGGTTCTCATAATTGCTGATACACTCTTTGTAGAAATGTTGTGGAATTACAGGCTCCTCCAGCTCCCGGTACCACAGCTTCAACAAAGATGCTTTAAGAATGAGAAGAAAAACAGAGGCATTTTTCAAAAATAAAAGAATATGAGACTGGCTTGAGAATCTCTATGACATTTGACAGACAAGTGATATTCAAGAGTCCAAAGTGCATCTTGAGATGAATAAGAATACTGAACTAGTCAATAAATCTGGTTCTTTCTCAGAGGAAAGACAGCATCATTTAATTTCGTACATCCTGAAGGAAAATATTTAGGACAATAATTGTTTTTGGCTTTGGAAGCAAATCCTAAAAGCTGTGCAGAAGATAAGACAGAAGCAATGAAACACAGAAACAAAACACGTCTAAACACTGATCCATGAGAGAGAGAGCCATCAAGTCAGTTCCAAATTATGGCAACCATTTACAGCAGGGGTGAACAAACTACAGCCTGGGGCCAGATGTGGCTCCTGATGCCAATTCATCCGGCCCATGAACCCCTTGCTGCTCCTGGAAGAGGAAGTAAAACACGCCCATATGGGCGTGTTTTACTTCCATTTCCAGGAGCAACAAGGGCTTCGTGGGCCGGATGAATTGGCATCAGGGGTCACATCTGGCCTCCGGGACATAGTGACCGGCTCCCTGAACCATGTGACCGGCACGTGGCCTGAAAAGTTTCAGCACCCCTGCTTTACAGGGTTCTCTAGGCAGAGAATATTCAGAAGTGGTTTACCCATCTTCTAAGGACATGCTGGGATTGTGTAACTTGCCTGAGGCCACATAGGCTGGCTCTTCTGGGAGGCACAGTGGGGAACTGAACTTCAAATCTCTGGCTCCACAGCAGATGCCTAACTCACTGAGCTATCCAGAGGTCTATTCAAATTCTCCAGCTGAATAATGTCAGAATAGCCTCTCTGAACACAGCTATGCAATTTATCCATACCTGGTATATTGGGATCGCTGAGGTTGTTAGGAATTTTCCACTGATCCACCTGTAGTTTTAATGCATTGACTTCATCAATGTCACCAGGAATTCTGGAAGGAGAAAGAGCCATCCATGAAGTCCAGTTTCCAAAGGACAAATCCTATAGATCCAGAAACTGGATAGCACTAGATATTCATTGTAGCACCTCTGGTGCCTGACACAGAACTGTTTGATAGGTATGCTGTAGTTAACATAAAGCAAGTGAGAACTGCAATAGAAGGCTGCAGTAAAGAGGGACCTTGTTCAAGATTTCAGCCAGCCACTCTGTCTTCCCTCTCTTCCACCTTTCTACACCATTTCCCCTTTCTGATCTACCACTCTCAAACCATCACTACTCTAGTCACTGAGTACATAGTGTATTCATTGGCCTGAATATAAGCCTCCCCAATGTTTTTGTACTTCTGGAAATTTAGAGTTCCCCTAAGGGTAGTGATACTGCCTTTTATACATGGGCAGGGCTGTTTTAATTACCTAAGAATACACGCATGAAATATAAGCCATATTATTTTTGTATATCGGTAACTTTCAGCCAGCCTTCAGCAAGATTAGATCTGATCTTACAATAGAAATGTGTGCAGCAGCGCAAGGAGACTGTTCTTACAGGAATGCCAACAGTAGCCTCTAAAAACGTGAATACTCACTGCCAAAAGAAATAAATTTCCTACGATTAAGGTAAAGGTCAGTACCATCTTCATCTGTTCTGCTTCTAAAGTGCTCAACTGCATCACCAGCCAGACTTTTCCTCAACTTCGGCAAGGAACTATCTACTACATAGCAGCACAAATAAAACTCTGTTCATTTCAAAGTCTCTCTCCCTCTCTCTCATTGGGTAATGACAAGCTGAAGACTGCACAGAGAACTATGCTGGTGGGATGTTGTGCTTCATGATCTCCTGGATAATATTGGCCACAGATTTTGACATCAATCAAATCCTGGTTTCAACTGGTTCGGACATTAGTTGACTAAAACGTTTTGTTCCTCTGAAATGTGACAAAATTATTTCATAGCATTGCAGGGGCCCTGCTCAATTTTTGCAATCTCTCTCCTTCTATAAGTGTATTTTTATTACTTGTTTCTAGATTCATGTTGACCATGAATCTTCAGGATGGGGTGCAAAAAAAATTCCAAGACAATAAATACCTATCTTATTACCATTATTCTGTTTTCATAATACCCCAGGAATTGCCGAGAACTAATCATTGAATTTCTGTATAAATAAAGATATATCCTAATTGTGTCCTAATGGACTAATAACCTCCTTTCACTTTAAAACACTCAAGTTGGGAATGTTAGCCTTAACCTGGAGTATTACTTCCAGAAATACATCTCCACAGACTTCATAAATCTTATTTTGTGGTGCAGATATTATTTGCTATAATGGGACTGTTTGCACAACCGAAACATGTGAAGACGCTGTTCCGTTTGGGCTTGGTGGGGAAAAAATCTTATGTGTCTAAATACATGTTAGTTATACTATGTTGATAACACCCATAATGAATAATTTAAATCACCCCAGGAAGTCAAGCTCACCTGAATATTCCCTCAGTCTGTTCTCCTCCCAGTGCGAGAACTTGCTGAGACAGTTGCGTTTGTACCCAAGGTAGCTTGTTGTCAGGATACATGTCATGCTGCCGTAACATTATTTCTTCCAGAGAGCTTCCAAACAATGAAGGTGTCATAATTGCATTCCTGGCATGTATGATCTCCTCAACTGCAGGCTTCCGGAGGCCCTAGAAAAAACACAAAACTCGGTAAACGTGCAATGGTGGTATGCTGAATGAAGAGACATCAGGTAGCCTCTGAAAGGAGAATGTATTTTTTTAAAAAAAATCTAAGATGGAGTATCAGAGTTCTCAGGGAAAGCAAGATGGAGATTTCAGAGAGAAAAAACATTTGAGATTACAGTGAGGGAAGAGATAGTGGAAAAAGCAAGGTGTCATTTTCCACAGTAGTGAACAGTTTGAGGTTCACACTTCTAGAAGACATAATAAATTTTATATTGTATCTTCCTGGATTTGTGAATTCATGGTTATTACTAGCCAAAATTCAACTTACTAAAAAACCAAATCAAAATCTAACTTGATATCTTAAGTTCATGTAGCAGGTCCTGATATAATTTGCTTTCCATATAAGCCTTTTAGCACTGCCAGAAGGAAGAGGAGTTTGGAAGCTAACAACTTTCTTCTTCTTCTGTATCCGAATCTGAATACGGGTGATCCTCATGGCAATCAACCATGAAGATTGTCCTGAGAATATAATGCAGTAGTCATCCTTTTGCTTTCTGCATTGTACCATGACACCCGTAACAGGGGTGTGCTGGCTCCACTAAAAGGGCGCTGGACAGGGAGTGATGAGTGATTAGTCCCTCAATTTGCATTCCTCTTACAGAACTCCCAAGAAATGTCCACGGAGTTGGAGAAAATGAAAGAGGTGGAAGGAGGCCTGAGTTCTACCCTGATATTTTGTGTGGTAGTGCCACATCCTGATTTCACCCTGCCTCCACTCAGTTCTCTCTGCATAATTTGTCTTATGTTGGAGCCATCCAGTCTGGTGGTAATTGTGAAGGTGGATGATCTTGCATGAACAAATCAGTAGGCCATCTCCTATCTGAGTGTCAAGAACAGCTTTCTGCTCATTTTCAAAGCAAATAAAAAGGCCCATTTTTGTCCTTTAGAAACTAAATTAAATGAAAAACATTTAAGGTGGAAAGCCCCCAAAACATGGCAGAACCACCACCACCCCCTCAATTTTTCAAGAACATAGATCCTCAAACTTGGCTCTCTAGGTGTTCTTGGATTTCATATATTCTTATTTTTTGAGACGTATTTGTTGGTTGTCTGTTTCTATTTGTTGCGTGTTCTGCATGTTATTTGATATTTGCTTGTACACCGCACAGAGTGAGATACCACCCAAATGGGTGGTATAGAAATGTAATAAATAAATAATTTCACCTTAGCATCCTTTCTCCACAGACTATCCTGCCATTAAAAAAAAGTAGAACAGTTCACTACAAATTGGAGCATAAATGAGTGCTTGCATCTTCAAAGGCATGATTCTTATCACTATGAAAATAATGGCAATACCAGTAAACAACCCCTATGTGAAAAGAATGAGAAATACTGTAGTCCATTTAATCTATCAGCTTTGTATATCATGACTGACTCACCTTTTTGCCTCCAGTGACTGCCACTTTTTGTAGCTTTCGGTAACAGTATCTGGCATAAGTGCTGATAGGCAGGCCTAGCAGAGAGAAATGGACAAGTTAATCAGTTTTAGAGGGCCACTGGGGAATTTAACAAAGGAAAAAACAACTCCATAACATACATTTCCAGTGATTTGTTCTGACTGTGTCTTACTTATCCTTCTTAGAAAATGATGCAGTAAATACTGTCTTGGGCTTCTGGTAACTGAAGTCTATGAACACCTTGAGTGCCAATGTTCACCATCACAGGTCTAGACCTGTGGTTCCCAACATCAGGCACATGCCCCACAGGGGGACAATTTGATTTTAAGGGGGGCAATTTGAGAATGAATTAGACCAAGTTAATGGCCTTTTAGGCTTCCTCCATATGAATAGGAGTTCACTTTCTGAATAATAAGAATTGTATGTCACTGGGGTGGGGGTGAGAGGATTTTCGAGATGATTAGATGGGGACATAGCAAAAAACAACAACAACCCAAGGTTGGGAACCACAGATCTAGACACTTTCCCCCAAAACAACACTTATGCTGAAGTGTTAGCTTAATTTTTTTTAGCATTTAAAATAATTTCCTTAACCATTACATTGTTGCTGTTTGAATAGAAGAAAACAATTTTATTATATTTAGGTTCATGAAATATAATTGCATGAATGTGCTTTAAATAACTTTTTTAAATAGAAAAAAAATTCAATGCAAGAGAACGGAAATAAAGATTTTGAGCCCATTAGAAAATCAACTCCCACTTTGTGTGAAAAAATAATAATCTCAAACTGTTTACTGTCCTTGTTTAGCACAACATCTACCACCCCCCATATGTGACCTAGAGAAACAGAAGCATTTAACTTCGGAATACCAGTTCCTGGGAAACAACAGTGTAAGAGGGGTTATTCTCCTAACATCTTGTTTGTGGGCTTTCAAAAGCCATCTGGCAAGCAGCTGTGAGAACACAATCCTGGACTAGAGAGACTCGTGGTCTGATGGAAGAGGACTCTTCTTATGTTCTCATGCAGGTAAAACAATACAGTTTACTATAGTTTTACTGAGAGTGTCATGAGGGATTTTATTTCTAGGGACAGAGTTTTTGCTTCTTTTTCCCAAAACAGACACGGTGAAACAGAGACAAGTCAGACTGCAATGTATGACAATAGCATTATGATCAATACCAAACACGTAAACAAGGAGCACCTGCTTTCGTAGAAAAACATTCCTAAGTACGTAGGGTGCCTGAGGCCATCTGAAAGATGGTGACAGAAAGATTTCTATAGATTCTGTGAATGATGAAATATAGCCTGAAGATATATGAACAACTTTAAAAGGAAATGAGAGGCCCAGTGGGAAAAGGAGAACCAGATAAGATGATTATGTAGTAATTCCAATCCAATTAATTGTTTTTTAATTAGTATCAGCTATCGGCTTAATTCAGAATTCTCAAGCTACAGAGAAAGAGGAAAAGATCCCATCAATCAAAATACAGAGGATTTTTTTTAAAAAAATGACCAACTGCATGTTTTTCCTAGACTTCCTTGGGGTCAGGAGCCACAGATTAACTAATTCCACCTGGCTACATGATTCAGACTGCTCTACAAATTACTCCAATCCTATGAATGTTTATTCAAAAATATATTTTATCAAAATGACTATAAACATTGTAACAATACCACTCAAATGTGTACATTTTTTAAAACCAGGGGAAATAAAATAAATTTCTCTCCATTTCTGAACTGCTGATGCTCACACTAATTTGATTTGACAACCATACCTGCAATCAATAGTGCCACACAGACATACTGGGTCTCTTCTTTATAACCCCCCTCATAATCCAGTTCTATTTACCTTCATCTTCTGTGTTTTGCTTCCTCTTTTTTCTGGATTTTGAATTCTTTTTGTTTTTCAGATCCAGAAGCTCCTTAATGCGCTGGGTAACTGAAAATCCAAAGTACCACCGACTGAATAATGACAAAAATACGTTCACTGCCCTCTTCCACCTTTACTGAGCCATAGCAGGAGAGGTGTCTATTTACTGAGTTAACACAAAATCAGTGTTTCTAAATGATTTGTCTGTTTGCATGACACGGATCCTTTTGTCTGCAGTACTGAGTTGTATTAAGCCAAATGCCATGTACGGTATATTTAGTAAACCACCAGAGAACATCTGTTATTTAAAACAGACAAGAGTTCGACTGATGATTTACACTTGCATAGGGAAATTATGTTAGTCTTAGTAACAGATTGCTGGTCATTAATGAGATGCTAATTGTTTTCCTGGGAGACAGTGGTGTATCCAGGGGGTGGCGGGGGGGGGATCAGCCCCCCTTGAGATAACAGCCCGTCCCTCCCACCCAGGGCAAAGTTCTAATGTTGTGTGTGTGTATGTGTGACTGACATTGTTGCCCCTCCTGAAAAAAATATCTGCACCCCCTCCCCCATCTAGAATCTTGGCTATGGCCCTGTGGCTTAGTGATTAAGATGCTGAACTTGATGACTGGAAGGTTGGCAGGTCAGCAGTTTGAGACCTGAGTGAGCTCCCATCTCTGTTCCAGCTCCTGCCAACCTAGCAGTTTGAAAGCAAGAAATTGCAAGTAGATAAATGGGGACCACTTCAGTGGGAAGGTAAGCAGCATTCTGTGCACTCCGGTGTCTAGTCATGTGTGCCAAATGGAAACTTTTGCAGATGCAGACAGCGTTGACTCATTGGCTGTAAAGAGAGATAAGCATAGAACCTTAGAGTCGGATATAACTGGCTTTCGAGCAAGGGCAACCTAATTGTTTTCCTGGATCCATGCCCAATCACACAATTGACTATGGACGCAGGAGCACAACTAGCACCTGCTCCATCATACTTGCTCCAATGGTAAATCAACTACATAAATTCTGATTCAAATTAGCCTCCTCTAACAGTGGCTTTCTATGTTAAAGTAAGTTGCAATTGGAGTAGACCCATTTAAACCAATAGAACTTTGTAGGAGTTGATTTGCCAAATCCCATTGATTCAACGGGCCTACTTTGCTGTGATTTACTACACTAAGCAAGAATTTTGGACACAGGTAACTCCAGCTCTCAAATTTATTTCTTGAAATGCAAAGACCTATCCATTTTCTTGTCAGTAGCAATGTGAAAAAGGGTCATGTAAGAGGGCAATTATTTACATTACTGTATTTGAAATTATTTACATTAAACGTATTCGAAAATTGGCTTGTAACAGTTTCTGATGAAATTGTGATGGAAACTGGGTAGATCACAGTCTATTGCTTAAATTTAAAAAGCTAAATAGTTTGATTAAATTGGCCAAACCCTCTTGCATTGTTATTCTGGTGTAAGAAAAAAGATATCAGTTGCAGGAGTAGATTGTCATAAATTAAAAGAATTGCTGGTCTCATTCTGGGGCGCATAGAAAGCTCTAGACTTGCATGCAGTAAGATTAAGTTTAAGCAGTGTGGAACTGAAGCAGGGACTCTTAATTAGTCTCTACAGGTGACATAATTCTCCTTTCACTTATATAACTTACGCAGGATGATTTTTGCCACTGAATCAGGAAACAGAAACTCTCTCATCTCCAGGATAAACTTCTCAAAACACTGTAAGGTATTTTTTACTTAGCTGCTCCCATTGAAAGAAAGGACAGACACTTGTTTTGTCCAAACAGACAAGCAACTCATGTTCTTTGAAACACAGGCTTGTTTCCTTGAGTAATGCCTACTGTATTTTACTTTAAATGGAGGAAATAACTGGTTAATTTTAATCCTACTGGATGTATTTGAGCTAAACTTTGTTATTTTTACCTTTGCCTATTAAAATTGCTCTATTTGCACAACCTAATATTTCACAATGATAATAAAATAATTATATTTTTATATGCATTCTCTTGCAGACAGACATTAACGAGGAACTCAAGCAGCTTTAATCCTACTAAACATGATTAGCAATAGCAATTACTGTATTTTCTGGTGTATAAGACTACTTTTTAACCCCGAAAAATCTGTGCCAAAGTCGGGGGTCGTCTTATAGGACAGGTACTTAACTGCAGCTTGTTTCCCCTTGCTTCATATGTCCGGCGCATATGGTGGGGGGTGCCGTGGCCGAGTCCCTGCTCTGTGCGGGGAGTATGAAGCAAGGGGAAGCAAGCTGCACACATCTTCCTGTACCTCGAGGAGAACGTGAGCGTGGATTGGCTCTCCACCAGAACCTGCCCATTCGACTCGGAGGGCTGCGCGTCTTCGGGTTGAGTGTGGGTTAATTTTTATTTGGTGTGCATTGGAAGAGAGGTAGTCTTATACGGCAAGTATATTCCAAACTCGATATTTTAACTGGAAAAGTTGGGGGTCGTCTTATATGCCCAGTCGTCTTATACCCTGGAAAATACGGTACACTTATATACCACCCCATAGTGCTTAGTGCTCTCTTTGGGAAGTTTCACAAGGTAATTAGCATTTTGCCCCAACATGCTGGGTACTCATCTTACCAATTTCAGAAGAAGGCTGAGTCAACCTTGAGCCCATCAGGACTGAACTAACAATATAAGCAGTTTTGGCTGGGGTACTACAGCTGAAACCAGGGGTTCCCAACCCACAGCTCACGGGGTGGACCCAGCCCACAGCACCAATTAATCTGGCCCACAGTGAGGACCCCGCCATCACCACCACAAATGTGCCGGAAGTGCTGAAAACATGGCAAAAATGCATCAGAGGCACTGAAAATGTAGCGAAAACAGCTGAAAATGTGGCAAAAACAGCCGAAAATGTGGCAAAAATGTGCCACCCTGGCTCCCGCCGCCACAGGAAGCAGCAGAAACAGCAGAAAATGTGCCGTGATCACACCCACCGTTGCTACCACCATAAGTGGTGGAAGTGGCGGGAGGAACCATGCCTTCAAGCCTGCCCATCTGTTCAAGGGATGTGGTCTAGCCCACAGCGCAAAAAGGGTGGCCACCCCTGGCTTAAACACTGTGCTATGAAGACTCTTCCTACTTCATTAGTACTGTATTTGATACTGTACTGCATTGCATTTTACTCGTGTTAGATAAGTAACTTACTGTTTTCATCATTGACTTGGCTGAGGTGACGGTAGATATAACCTTCCAGATAAGACTGGAACTTGGGTGATGGAGAAAAAAAGGCCAGACTGATGGCCATGAGTTCCCACCCCCATGCTAGGCTTCGGTAGCATATATTGTCTGTTGTTTGTCTAATCAGTTGTATATACAACTCATCCCGTAAACCCTGGATGCTCCAGCATTTGGTGACAGTGATCAAAGCCACATTGTCTCGGTCCATCCGTGCCTGCCGGTCACCCATGTAGATTTGCACCAGTTTAAATAATTCACAAGCTTCTTTTTTGATGGTATGGTTGCTGGTGATGAGCATTGGCTTTTTGATGGACCCACTACTCCAGGAGAGCATGTTGGCAATGGAGAGCCTTCGACGAAAGATACCCTGAGTATGCATATTGAGATTTTTGGAAGCCCAATCAGCCATGCTGGTCTGAGAGATAGGCTTACGTATGGTGTGAAAGGGGAACTGATACTCCATATTGCTGATAGGCTGGTCGCTGTTCTCCTGTTGGGACTCAGACCTTATTGTTCCGGACTGCAAGAGAGAACAGACAGGAAATTAGTAGAAAATCATCTCTCCTCACTTTTTCCAGAGCAGAATAGCCAGCCACCAGTCCTTCCTCAAAGAGGAGGAAATCATTAAATTCCAGGGTCAAAAGAGTTTGAGAAAGCTTAATTCCTATTTTGTTCATTTTAAGAAATACAGCTAAATTTCCACCATCTTCATTTCTTGCCTCACTGTGGAATTTAACCTGGAAATCCAATTTCCTTATTTAAAACATTGGATTTCTCAATTTTCTGCCGACCAAGGCTTGTAAGGCAATGTACAAAAGATAGAATAAAATGATCAGATATATTTTAAACATTACTATTTCTAACAAACCTTAGAAACTCCAATTCTCCTTCCAACAGAGCTTCCTTTGTGTTTTGAAAGCTGACATGGAAATTCTACATACTGATATCAACGCTCATTTCATTCTCTGTTTTGATTATGTTGGTGGCCTTTGTGCAGCAGAAATTCACTCTACAAGGCAAGCCTTGAAGGAGGGCTTTCAGACCTTTCATGGATAGCATGTTATGCCTCTGTGCCTATGAATTTAAGTTATGAAAATTTAGGCATCCCATCTACCTCTGCTGCAAATCACCACTTAAAACAACTTGCAGTCTTCCAGCACTGGTAATAGGAACATGAAAAAGTCACAAACTCAGAAAGTAAAGAAGATTTCAAAGTAAAACTGGCCAAATAAGAAACATAAGAAACTCAGTAGCCAGAAGTATTGGGGCATTTCAGGCTCATGTAAAATAAATGAGTCCAAATACTGTACATCCTTCTGACCATCATTATCTACCACATTTCTGTCTGGCTGCTTAACTGAACCAGAGATGCAAAGAGAGGCGACTTGCTTTAGCAATCTAAGAAACTTTCAGATTTGTAATTACACACTGCTTGTTCCAAAATAATTTTAATAGAATCACAATGATCAAACCTGATTTATCTAATTTTTTTTGTTTTACCATTTACAATCAGTACCTTCCCAGAGAATTTATTATCCCAAACACAATATGTTACCACCTGATAATATACATTATTGCCAACAAATACCTGGGATGAGATTTGTACTGTGTCTGATGAAGATAGATTTATCTGGCTGGCCACATTCTTTTCTAAAGAATCAATTTTTTCATAGGTTCTCTTCTGTCTCACAGTGTCTTGCTGTACTGCTGGATCATTTGAGAGACTGCACCTACTGTCCATCCTGGGCCTGTACAGTGACCTGTTACTAGAAGTCACATCATCTCTTGAGTTCCTGCTATTACATTTTTTCAAGTGGTCTGACTGAAACTTTATCTTATTACCCTCTGCCATACTAGCATTTGCCAGCATTTCTGCATCTAAGCTACCTTTACTCCCTCTGCTAACTGCCGATCTATTCACCACAGCCCGCATCTCTGCGATTAGCTTGTCATTCAAAGCACTGAGTTCACTGTTACTGCCAACAGAACCAGGTCTTCCTTGGCCTGGACCTTGTCGCCTTCCTTTTCTCTTTCTCAGGCTTGGAGAAGGGCCGGTGGAGTACCCCGAATCTTGTTGACTTATAACTGTAGGATATTCTTGTGCTTGGAGACTGTTCTGCCGACAGTGGTGGGCTTCCATGTTTTTGAGAACATTTGCTTCGAAGACTTTCCATGACTGCTTGAAGCTGTCCCTGGAACTAAGCTGCCCCAACTGAGGTTTAGCAACACCATCAATCACCATTCCAGTAGAGTGAGGATTTTTAGATGATTGGTCAATGTTGACCATATGTTTAATATATTCTCTTCCAACAGGACTATATTCTGTGGCAGAAGGATTTCTCACATGCTTCTTCCCAACTTGATGCTGTTGCACACTTGGATGCTGTAATAATTTAATTGACTGAGGCTTCTTATTTAAGCTATTACTTGGTGACATCTGTGGTGTCGCATTCAAATTTCCACTTCCAGTGTCCATATCTATTGGAGGCTCATCATATATCGGGGAGTCAATTGATGGTTCATCATATATTGGTGCTGGAGATGTATATTTGGGAGATGAAGGCTGTGCTGTTCGTGTCTGACTCCCTGAAGGAGACTGATAAGTCAGCCCATTAGTTAACACCAGACAAAACCCTCCATTCTCTGTCTTTTTAATTTGCATGGATTGCTTTGTCTCTGGAGTTGCAGTTTTGGAACCAGATGAGCTTGGGGCTATAGAATGAGGTTGGGCATACACAACTGGTTTTGGGTGCAGAGATTTCTGACTACTTGCTTCTGAGCTGTTCTGTATATGAAGTGAATTACTTGAAGAAGAATTCACATGTCTCATACTGTTGACTTTGACAAGCATGGCTGCTTTCGTCCCTGGTAAAGGCTGCCACCGAGTAGGCGTGTCTCTATAAAAAAGCAAAAATATAGTAACACAAAAATGAAATGCTACCTTCAGAGTAAAATGAAGCCCCAACTTTTACCCAAATTTGCAAATTAGTTTACTAGTACTGTACTTTATATATTAGAGTATAAGCCAAGTTTTTTTAGCTCTAATAATGAGCCCCCAAAAGGGGACATGGCTTATACTCGGGTCAACGACCACAAGGGTCTCAAGAACGCACCGGATTGAGATGCGTCAACAATTTAATTAATTTTACCACATTTTCATGTATTTGATTATTGAAACTCACTAGCAGCTGCTGCATTTCCCACCCTCGGCTTATACTTGGGTCAATCTATTTTCCTGGGTTTTCAGGTCAAAACTGGGTACCTTAGCTTATATTTGGGTCAGCTTATATTCGAGTATATAGGGTAATTAAATGTACAGTCTCTCTCTTCAGCCTGACCAGAAATAGCACACAAGACAAGTAGTGAAAATAATTTTTAAACAATCTCAAATCACAAACAAATCATTTTTTTAAAAAAAAACAGTAATAAGAAATAAATACAACACAACCAAAACATTGAAGTCAAAATAGCTTAAATCCTAAAGGACTGTCTGGCTACATTTTGGTTGTGGAATGTTCTCCACTTAGAGGCATACCTGTCAAGTATCCCGGATTGGCTGGGATTTCCCGTATTTTTGTGCCGATTTTTTGTCATTTCCTGCCCGGAGCTGCCGCTACCCCGTAATTTGGCAGTGGGGGAAAATGAGTTACTGCACATCCCTTCTGCGCAGCTCACTTCTATGCGTGCGTAGAAGGCTTTTACACATGCATAAAGGCTTTTACGCATGCGTAGAAGGCTTCTGTGCAGAAGGGGATGAGTAAAAGCCTTCTACACATGCGTAAAAGCCTTCTATGCACGTGTAGAAGTGAGCTGTGCCGAACGTAATCTCCGGAGCTGCGCTTGACAGGTATGGTTAGAGGCATAACTGGGACCAATACTACACACAGTTAAAACATAGTTATTCAGCAAGGCCTCCAAGGTTTAAGGTAGCAGATTCTGGAAACTTCCTCATTGTTATTGGTTTTACTGTTTCTTATATTTTTAAAATATTGAACTGTTTTTACTTTGTTTTAATTGCCAGAGTTCGAGACCCAAGTGCTGTACGACGGAGTGAGCTCCCCTCTCCGCCCCAGCTCCTGCCAATCTAGCAGTCTGAAAGCAAGAAATGGCAAATAGATAAATAAGTACCACTTTGGCAGGAAAGGTAACAGAGTTCTATGTGCTTTGGCAACTAGTCATCCCTCCCACATGTTCATGGAAACATCTGCAAACGCAGTTGTTGCTGGCTCTTTGGTTGTAAATGGAGATGAACCCCCAGATTCCGAGACAACTGGCTTTCAAGCAAGAGAGACCTTTACCCTTAAAAGCAGCTCAAGGATTTCTTGCTGACTAACATTGATTCAGTTAGTCAGAAACAATGTTCTCATACTGGAGTTGCATGAGGAGCAAGGGGGAGAGAGGACACTAATCCAAACAAGCGGTGAGAATCAGAGGTACTTTAATCGCTAATACTGTTCCTTTTTTAAAAAAATCAGAAATTTAAAAAACAACATATAAAAGTGGTAATTTAATCACTCCCAAGAAATATTTTTAGGTTGGGGAAACTTATTTTTTATTTCACAATAAAAAATAAAGGGAAACCTACAGTGCTGACTCCTGCTCATGACAGAATGCAAGTTTGGTCAGGGAACAAACATATCCTAAAAGGAAACCGGCACGGCTTACATGACTACTTTTGAACTGGGTCAGGGAGAGCCTCTAGACCAGGGATGACCAACCTTTTTACACTGTGGGCCTGACCATGCCCCCGGACAGCTGAGCGGGTGTAAATGCGCCAGCATCCACATTTATGACAGCTGCTGGCATGTTTGCCCATGCGCGGGTGCATTTTATGGCCGACATAAATGTGCCCGCTTCCACTTCCGGGTGCGGCGGAGGCAATGACAGGCTGGATAGAATGGCGTTGTGGGCTGGGGCCGGCCCATGGGCCATAGGTTGAGAACCCCTGCTCTAGAGCAGTGTTTCCCAACCTTGGGTTTCGGACTTCAATTCCCAGAAGCCTAAGTTACTTCCCCAAAACACTGATCAGCCAATGTACTGACTTAGGCTTCTGGGAATTATAAGTTCCCCTGTGGGGCATGGACCCCACATTGGGAACCACTGCTCTAGAGATACAAGAGAACATTGTTTGCAATCAAAGTTGAAGAAATTTGGCTATTCAAAATCATTATTGCCATGTATCTAACTAATAGTTCAAACATTCAAAGTTAAAGTCAATGTCATACGATCTACTCTTGCAATTCCACCTGTTTTGTCACAACCCCTGAATTGTTTTTGATACTTAAACTTATGGCAATCTTCTGAACAAGCAATTTCAAAAATGTCCTCTCCTCAACAGCCAAGCATATCCAGTCTTGGGTAAACTAATACTGTACTGTATATTAGTAGTTTAAAATCTGTATTTTGCCAAAAGTCCTAACAACATTTTACACAAGAAAACTTTTTAAGGTTTTCTTGTACAACTATGTGACTTCATATCATATTGTACTATGTAAAAACTCAGCATTCTTGATGAAAAGACACTGTTTAAGGAAATCACATAAAAATGCAAGGGTCAGGATTAAGGTCTAAGAAATGTATGTGTCTAGTGCGAAGTCAGACATTTCATATTTCTATTTTTAACATCACTTTCTTCCTGTGCTATTAAAGCAGCTCTTTTGCAAGCATCTTCCACCTGCCATGTTACTGAAACCCAAGAACTCTCCATGTAACAAACTGATAGGTTAGAACAGATGCATTATTATTACCAGAGGAAGATAAGGCTGCAAACTTGTGCAATTCTGTTAGGTGTTGCCAGTTTTCAGTTGGAATAACAGGTGCACAAGTGCAAACTCTACAAACTTCAAGGAGGGTGGGCATGTTAGTCAGTCAAAACAAAAGCAATTTCAATTCCAATGGTAACTTAAAAACTAACAAATATTACTTGCCAATAGCTTGAAATGGCCTAGAATTAACAAAAACATATGTTTTAACTCTATAAATCCACATCAAAATTGCAGGTTTGTGTTCTGCACGTTTATTGGACAAATTCTCCATCAGTTTTCTTTGGTTGTCTTTGTTCATATCAGAGGACAGCTACAAAACACCAGTCAGCTGTTCATATAGGATTAGGTGAACTTTGCATGTGAGGGCTTTATAATATTTTGTCTGAACTTCTGTCTCATATCTGCTTTACTGAAATAGTATGTTATTATTTGTTTTGTTAAGCAACAGATCCTTGTATTCTCATGCTTGAAAGAGAAAGGAAGACAATATTTTCTGATTTTATTTTAGTGCAGGTATGTTTTTAGAGTGTCAGTTAATGGAAAATAAAAAGATTGGACTAAAAGGCAGTAATGAAGAAAGTAGGCATTTTTAGCGCTCAAAATCTGTCATCTCCATAGGAGGAGAAACAAAAATTGTCAAAAGGAAGAACAATAGCAGGAAAATCTTTGTTAAAAATAAACAACCTAAAATAAAAATACAGCCAAAAAATTCATCCTGCCACCAAATGTTCATTTTAAAAAGTATATAGCCACGAATCGTTAACAGTTAATGTTATTTCCCCTCCTAGACTACCACTTAACCAATATGAGGGGTACCCCAAAAGTACTGAAAAATATTTGTAGGTAAGAGTTATTAGTCCTAAAGGTATGCATCTTTTGAGATGATTTTACTCTCTTCATTCCTCAATATTTTTTTAATTGAGAAGAGAATCTTTACCTATAAGAAGTACCTTGGGCCGTTGGTGTCCGGCATGCATGCCTGCACCCGCCCCTACTATCCCTAACCGAGCCGCCTGCACTTACCTGAAGACCCTTGGAGCATCGCCGCAAGGGTCCGAACTCCAAGAGTGGGGAAACCACCCCATGAACGCAAACAGCAAAAACAAACTAACACTCCCAGCTTCCTCTGCGCCGTGACCCCTCAGAGAATTAGGCTTTTGCTTAAATCTTTTTTTAATGTAACTCGAAGCAAACCCATAGGAAAATTTATTTTTTTGCGTAGCTCAAAACAAACCCATAAGGAAATATGAAATTTTTATGTAAATAAAAGTAAACCCATAGGGAAATGAATTTTTACGTAACTCGAAGCAAACCCATAGGAAAAAGAATATTTATGTAACTCGAAGCAAACCCATAGGAAATCGTGTAAATCGGGACATGGTTTTAGCACAAAATCATTATGTAAGTCGAATTTTATGTAACTCGAGGCATATGTAAGTTGGGGTTTTTTCTGTACTTTCTTCACTGTTCCATAGTCAGAAAAATGTTGGGAAATACTAGTTAAAAAAATAATAATCTTGTTTTCTACCATGATATCACAAATTGCTACAAAAGGCATAGCAGCACTGGCAAGCAGCATACAAGAAATGAATGCCACTACTGTTAGACTAACATCTCGGGAACAGAAAAGTATAAACTTCCTAAATCAACCAGAAAATATGTACTGTTTCCTTAGCAAGTTACTGTCACATTCAAGCAACATGACTTTCAGCATGGCTCTTTGTGCCTCTCTTACAATACTTATCCAGAAGGGTAAAATAAAGAACGATGCTGACAGCTATAGATTAAAGCTGAGGATTTTGCTGGGAGCCCTATTTAAGGAATGCCATCTAACTTTCCAAAGTGCTTCAACTAAATCAACCCAACAGAAGAGGAAACAGAGCAACTTCAAAGGCCTTGTCCTAGATCAGTGATGGGCAACCTTGGCACTCCAGGTGTTTTTGAACTTCAATTTCCATAAGCTCTGATCAGCAGTACTGACTTGGGCTTCTGGTAACTGAAGTCCAAGAACACATGAAGTGCCAAGGTTGGCCATCACTGTCCTAGATCCTGCTTATGAATATAATTGATGGCCGCTATTAAGAAACAAATATTGCAACACAATGACTTTAATAAGACCATGCTTTTCTAGTCCCCTAAAATTTAATCTAACAATTATGATCCAAAAGTTATCTAATCATAAGTAAAATACATTGTATTCATTTGAGGATTCACTGCTGAAACTCAAGAAGCATATCATCTATAACATCTCTCCATACCTATTGTTGCTCTACATAGGTTCACAATGCTCTAGTGAAGTTAACCAGCTCTGAAGCTAACAAAACCTGCCACTTGTACCAGTAAAATGAAAGCAAAATTATGTAGAAGAAATCATTCATACAGCTTGTCTTGTGGAATGCAGTATATCACTATAAAATATGGATTACTTTGAAGGATGCTTCTATTGTATTCTAGCATTTTACATAAAGGGAATGAAACACTGCTAAAGTCATGTATAAATCAGTCCTAATTTATTTATGGTTCAACCCTATCCAAAGAAAAACAAGAGTAAGATTCACATTTAACAGATTAAAACAGTGGTGCCCAATTATTATTTTTTTTGCGGGCCGGTCCCTGCCAACACACAGCTGTGGGGGCCAGAGGCGGGCTGCTGCCTCTGCTGGCAGTTTTGATGTCAGTAGCAGCAGCGATCATGCTTTGTCCTGGCTGCTCCGAACAGCCTCTTGCTCAATCCCACCCCCTCTGCAGCCTTTGCCAAAGCCCATCGCTGTGTCGGGGAAATTTTCGGAGCCTCCTGTGTTTCAAAATCCGTGGTGCTGGAAGGGTAACCCTGGCGCGCTGCGGTGACGTTATCCTGGGAGTGCCAGGGGGCTCTCCTAGCACAATGAATTTGGAAACACAGGAGGATCCAAAAATTTCCCCAACGCGGTGATCGGCTTTGGCAAAGGCTGCAGAGAGCATGGGACCAAGCAAGAGGCTGCTCGGAGCAGCCAGGACAAAGCACAATTGCCACCGCCGCCACTGACGTCAGGCGGTGGGGGCAGGTGATCCACAGTGAGCTCGGGTGCTCACCATGGCCCACATTAATGATATGCAGGGGCCTAATTGGTCCCACAGGCCATAGTTTGGGCACCCCTAGATTAAAAGCCCGTCCTGGAAGGGAAGGGGCCACATGCTTGGCTGGTTCCCTTCCAGGAGGGGCTGTGGGTGTATCTGCACTCACCCACAGCACATCCTGGAAGGGAAGGGGCCACACGCTTGGCCCCTTTCCTTCCAAGACGGGCTGCGGGTGCATCCACACTCACCCGCAGCCCGTCTTGGAAGGGAAGGGGCCAAGTGCTTGGCCGGTTCCCTTCCAGGACAAGCCTCGTCTGGGGCCGAGCGGGTCGCCTGCCTCTTCGGAAAGGGAACCAGTGATTGGAGCGTCCAATCCCCGGTTCCCTTATGAGGAGGCAGGTGAGCAGGTTGCTTTGAGTCGGGAAGGGCTGGGGGGGAACCCAGTGGCAGCTAGGGCAGCTTCTAGGTACTCTCCCTGGCCCTTCCTAAGTCAAAGCGGCCATCAGAGGGCAAGCCCACGGTGGCCACTGACTTAGAGGGCAGGGGTGTGTGCCTAGAAGCTGCCCTGGCTGACACCGGGTTCCCCCCGGTCCTTCCCAACTCAAAGCGGCCACGGTGGGGTTTGGTTTAATGTTGTGTGATAAATGTATCACACAATGTTAAAAACCGCATAACGTTAAAGCTTGTGGAACCAAGCTTTAATGTTATCCAGGGTATTACTGTATTATAATCATAATGGAGCTGGAAAAGGCCTATAAGACCAGTGAGCCAACTCGCTTCTCAATACAGGAATCAACATTGAAATGTATCTGACAGATGGTCATTTAACTTTTCTCTTGAATGTCTCCAGATTCATGACTGACTGTTGATTTTGAAAGGAGGTCTCCTTAATCCAGATCAAAGACACAAAGTTCAACAGCATTTGGAAGTCCTTTACTGAAATTGCAATGTCTACCTATCTACATAAGAACTTCTGTTGAATCATTTTTGTTCAACACTCTTTTCCTGGGGCTGTTTCTGGGCAGAACAAACTACATCAAAGTGCTTATATTCTGTTCACACAATCAGCGAGAGACTACACTCCAAGGCGACCCTTGCCTTATGTTTCTTCTTGGAAGCAGAGCTGTTGAATGGCACCCTATCAAAATAGGAAAGTGTTATGGTTGTTCAACTAAAATAGTTGCAGCATGTGGCACTCCAGCACGTGTACTAGCTCCAGGGGTTCCTGGATTAGAAACATTATATAGATTTATTTCAACATGGCTTCATGGTGTTTATTAACACTTGTTAAACCTGATATGGTTTTGATCACTTTGAATGATATGTGTCTAGAACTGGACAGATGGAGTGTCCCTGTTGGTTATCTTGGTAGCTGCTGATGAACAATAGCATTTTGACTCCACCCCTGGGCCAGAACAGTACAATCAATCATGATATTTTTCTGGTCACCATCTAGGTACTATGGAATGGGACTTAGAGGTGGCAATTTGCAGTCCTTCCTGGAATAATGAGTTCCAAGAAGGTGGTGCTTAGGACTCCAATTTGATACCACGAGTACAGCTCGAGTCTCTTGTTCTGCAAGATTTTAACATCAAAATGAAACTGATATGAGAGATTTTGAATAGTTTGGAGTTCCAGTGCTATCAGCCTGTGGATAACACCCATCTCTTGTTTACATCTAAATCCAAGGAAGCTGTTTAGTTTGATCTTAATAAAGTACTAGTTGGAGCAACTAAATTGAAGCCTAATCCAGACAAAGATACTTCTTTTCTATAAAAAGTCAGACCAGGGAATAGGGATTCAGCCTGTGCTTGCAGGGGTTACATTCCGTTGGGGAGATTCAAAATACTCTATAGGTGTACTCCTCCATATAGTTTTGAGCCTGACTGCCCAGATTTTTGCCTCCAAAAACTGGTGAGATATATTAGCTGGTCCAAGAGGCTGCAACAAATTATTAACCATAATTATCTGGAGGTAACATTCACTACAACAGCTTTACTGGCTAATATAATTTATCCAAGCACAATTCTCCCATCATCCTCATAAACTCTCCTTTCTACAATTTCCTCCCAAGAAAAACCAGGCTTTGCCACTGAAAGGCAAAGACCTTTTAATTCCAGCAGGCTTTCAGCACTGATTGCTTGCTAAGACGGGGCTTTTAATGGATTGGTAAAACTTTTTTTTTAAAAAAAAGGTCTGTTTAAATTGTTTTTTTCACTCAATAGTTTTTAGTCTAGTTGTGTTTTTAAATTTGTATTATAACTTTGTATATACATGTTGCCCCCATATTCTCAGGCCTCATTCTTGTAGTTTCAGTTATCAGCAGGTCTAAACACATTCAATGAAAAATCCCTGAAAAGCATAATGTGTATGTATGTGTATGGTGCGTTACCAGAGTAAATCATTACAAACCAATGTCTATAATGTAATGTTTAGAAAGAATGGTTGCCAACAATTTTGTTAGCACCCATGCAGAATGACAGAAGCATCTGAAATCCTCTTACTTCTATGACCCCAGTATGTGTGTTTAAACATGAAGTTCACTGTTATCTGCAGTTTCAGGTATCCACAGAAGGTCATGGAATTTATCCCCTGTGGATATGCGGGAGTAACCTTCATTTTTATTTCTATTAGCCCTTAACTATTTTCTATCTGCACCTACTTTTTAACTTATAAACCATCTTGAGTCCCAGTTCAATGATAAAATCAGAATTTAAATAAAGTTACCTCCCAGTCTCTAACCTCTTCTCCACGTCACTGTCCTCTTTATTCTTCTCCGATTCCTGTACAAGAGCCATTTGGATGGGAGTGTTTTGCCCATCACTACTTGTGCTGCCCCTGTGTTGGGATGTCCTGAAATCAGATTGGGAATTACGTTTCATAGCTTGGAGCTGGGCCAGTGGTACAACGTCACAGCCTTGTGGCCTATGCCATACTGTCTGCTGTGTGATGGCATTATAGTAGTAAAAACGGTTGTTGTGTTGGTCAAAAAGCTCCCACCATTGGTTCTCATCAGACTGACGAACTCTGAGGTTGGGTGGTGGTTCCCAACCACATTCTCCAGTTGCCAAATTGACGTACATGTGCTCCCGAGAACGAGGCTCAATAATCTCCACCCAATCGGAGCTGAAATTGAAAAGAAATGGCATTGTTATTTTGAGTTGTAAAGTACATGATAATCATATCAGGACCATAGAAATGGCTGCCTTTGCATATGTAGGCCCATGTCTATAAAATAGGAAGTGTTTAATTGTAAACCTTGTCAACTGATGTACACTAATAACAGTTCAGAAAAAAATGATTACATACCATCAAGATAATTCTGACCCTTTTCAGGATTTTCTAGGTAGATAATACACAAAAGTAGTTTACCATTGCCTTCTTTTGTGGGTATCCCAGGACTGTGCAGCTTGCCCAAGGCTACATATGGTGGCTCTTTTTACAATGGAGAACTGAACTCTCAACCTTTGGCTCCTAAAGCACTGAGCTATCCAGAAAGCTTTAGAGAAGTTACAAAAGTTTAAATATGTATATTTATATTTTGCACAAAATAAACTATATCTACATAAATTAGAATATTTGGAAACATGAGCCATTCTAATCAGCAAATTGCAAAAATGCAATAGAAACAATTTTATATGACAACTGTTTTTTTTAAAAAAATAACTATTATAATTTGGAGGTACCTGAGGCAACTACTTGTTACATCGACCTTTCACTGCATGGCTGTATTTCAGTGAAATTGATGCTATTCTCTTTTTGTATGAAATGGCTCTCTGCCTCAGTTTCCCTACTATAGACAAGACAGGAACAAGCTTATTTTATCTTAAGGAAGTAAGTACAACAAAAAATAACCAATTATAAGTTATTTTGGTCTTGATATGTGCCTGTTTATAAATAAATTTTAAAGCTCAACTATCAAATAAAAAGTAAAAAGATACAAATGTTTATAGTATTCTATTGTAGACTCCTTCAAACTTAATATTTAAAAAAGATAAACTGCATACTTGTTAAAATGGCATGGGATTAGACAGTTTTAGTATAAATTGTACCAGAAACACTCACTCAGATATGGCCAGTGTTATGAAAGCTAATGCCTTTGAGCCTTTAAATACCAAAGCATTGTTCTCACAAATATAAACAACAAAGGTTCCATCTTTGTCTGACCTAAATGTTTGTGCTGTCAGGAAACTTCTAGTATTCTCTCATATTGCATTTTTAATATTCAACATACCACAGAAAGGTATGCTGCAACTCTGCAAATAAGTCTTCTCTTTAAAAGAAGCAACTTTGAAAAGGAGCAAGAAGTTGTTACAAAGTACAGTATTTGGAACAATTAAATTGAATGCAAAAACATTAGCTGGCGGCCAGCCACAATTTAGCACCTTGCTATTTTCAACAAAACTGTATATTTTCTTTCTGTATAAAGCTATAAGCCATCTGGATAGACATCTGGCTGCAGAGCCAGAGGTTGGGAGTTCAATTCCCTACTGTGCATCCCAGAAAACATAGCCCGTGTGGCTTTGGGCCACACTTTATACTTACATTCCCCCGCTAGATGAGAGCCTTGTGTGGAGGCTTAAGTGGTCTAGCTAGGCAGTGTTGTTCATCTCTTGACAATAACATTAGGCCAGGACTAAAACTCACCAAAGCATCCTCCATTGGATCCCTTGGGCAAGGTGAAAGCGGAGGCCACACGTCATGGTCCACCTAGCCATCAGGTGATGTGATCTCTAAATGGCTGTTGTGGTGACATTTACTAGTGTGCAGACTCCTCGCTGAATAACAACTCCAAGTCATCCAAGGTACACTTACATTATACTTAGCTTCTTCAAATATGCTCTCTCCACTGTCAGATTTTGTAATACTGTCTCAGAACTCACTTTTTCCACAACCTGTATGGCTCCCCATTTGGTTCTCAAGAGTAATTTCTCTAAACCTCTCAATCAGTGTATTTTAGCAACAGGTTCTGATACATAAGCCATGTAACTGAAATAATTGGGCTTCAACATACCCATTTTTTGCTGACAGATTAATACAGGCCCTTTAGTCAAGACCTGGATACCTGGAGCTTACAACGATCACTTAGACATATGAAATAATTGCTTTGCTGTAAACAGATGTCTCCCACCATCACCACTACAGCCAATAAAGTTCACGTTTATAACACTGAATCTGAAAGTTTTCTTGACAATATCCTTTCACCCAAAGAGGAACTCCTGGCTTCACTTTGTTATGAATGGAGATATGACATTCTTTGTGCCCAAGAAATTTACAAAGGAAGTGATCAGAATTCCTGGGATGTGCCTAGTTATTGAGAAGTGCCACAAACAATATGGAAGTGCCATGTTTGTAAGATCATACATTAACATTCTTGCAACAGACTATACTGAAGAGGACAAAATAAAAATCTTGACATCACAGGTTTATACCATATGGCGCTATCATATTCTTCTGTGAAGTAGCAAAGGGAATAATCTTAACCTATAAGGAAGGGATGAGGCCGTGCATGTGCGGAATGCGTGTCCACACACATGCAGCCTATCCCGGAATGCGCTGGCCACACTTACCTTTTGTCCCGGACATCATCGCCGCAAGGGTCCAGGAGCCGAGAGTGGGGCCACCGCCCAATGAACGGCAGCAAAAAAAAAACCTATGAGTCCCAGCGTCCTCCGCACCGTGGCACGCCTCAGCCAATCAGGCAGGATGGCCCAAGCGTGGAAAAGACAGGACAGCTGGCACGCGTGAAAAAAACAACAAACGCCCGATGCGCACCCAAAACAACAGCTCAGAGCCCTGCCTTACCGAGGAAGACAGAGCCCAGGTTGAGGGAATGGTCTGCCTGCTGCCCTTCCTGCCCTCAGCCACACTGCCTGAAGACGTGGCCGGGTGAGGCGCCGCTGTAGGCGCTGCCTCTCCCCTACCGGCCCTACCGCTCTCCGCCCAAAATGCCACAGCAGGTGCCTGGGTCACATAGGCGGCGGAGGAGGAAGACCCTACCTGGACAAGTATGTGTGTGGGGGCCGAGAAAGCCGAGGGTGGCTGTGTGAGAGAAACAGAGAGAGACTGGGTAGGAGTATGGGTGGATGTGTGGGGGGGGGGCAGAGAGAGGCAAGGGTGGCTGCATGTGTGAGAGGGAGAGAGACTGGTTGGGAGTGTGGGTGGATGTGTGTGTGCATGAGAGAGAGAGACGTGTGTGTGTGTGTGTGTGTGTGTGTGTGTGTGTGTGTGTGTGTGTGTGTGTGTGTGTGTGAGTAGCAAACACTGGGTGTGAGGGTGTGTAGATGTCAGGTGTGAGAGGAAAGAGAGAGAATGGGTGGGATAGTGAGTGGATGTGTGTGTGTGTGTAAGAGAGTGTGAGGGTTTGTAGATGGTGAGTGTGAGAGAGACTGAGTGGGTGTGGTGGGTGGGTGTGCGTGAAAGAAACACTAGATGGTAGAGCCGCCGCCGCCACCCACACACACATCCCAGCTTCCGCCTCCCCCCTTCCCTGCCTCCCCCCCAGGCAAAGACAGGGAAGGGGTGACGGATCGTATCTGCCTCCCCCCTTCCCTGCCTCCCCCCGGGCGAAGACAGGGAAGGGGGGATGGCTCGCATCCCCCTCCCCCTTCTCCCCCCCGGACGAAGACAGGGAAGGGGGGATGAATCGTGTCCGCCTCCCCCTTCCCTGCCTCCCCCCCGAGAGAAGACAGGGAAGGGGTGACGGATCGCGTCTGCCTCCCCCCTTCCCTGCCTCCCCCCGGTCGAAGACAGGGAAGGGGTGATGGATCACGTCCGCCTCCCCCCCTTCCCTGCCTCCCCTATCCGCAGGGCCCAAGTGACCTGACTGGCAAAGCTGAGTAGCAATTGCTAGTAAACAATAAGAACAACAGATATGTCCTTTTGCTACTTCACAGAAGAATATGCTAGCGCCATGTGGTATAAACCTGTGTTGACGAATCTTTTAGGGACCGCATGCCTAAACTCAACAGGCTGCTGGCCGTGTTGCAGATGAATGGGGTGTGCTGGAGGAAGGGAGGAAAGGCTCCCATTGGGCTGCTGGGCAGAGGGGCAGGCAAACTCTGTGTTGGGGCGACGGTGCATGTGCCCACAGAGAGGGCTCTGAGTGCCCTCTCTGGCACGCGTGCCATAGGTTTGCCAACACTGGTATAAACCACCACATACCAAACAAGTGTATATCACTCTTAATGAATCATGCAGGTTTATTACTGGTTGTCTGAAACCTATCCCTATGGAAAAAAGTATTATTTGTCTGACATTGCCCCTCCACAAGTACATCAAGAGGTGCTAGCAAATAATAAACAAAATAAGATAATACAGCACCAAATCCATCAACTTCATGGACATCAACCACCTAGATGACAGCTAAAATAGAGGAAAAGTTTTCAATGCACCCCTCAAAACTCTAGACATAAAACCAGAAGAGGTTATGCTAAATGTATAGCTTGACCATCTGGAAATCACTTAATAACTCTGAAGCATGTAGGAAGACAAAAAAAAGTAGTATGGGGCTGCTTAGATAAAGCACAAATTTTTCTGTGAAAGTGGAGACATACAATCAATGCAACATTTATGTGCATTCAAATGAATATCTACTAAATGGTCAGAACAACACTATTGACCACTACTTCTGGTCAAAAACAGTCTAATCATTTTTAACATTTTTAGTTGGTTGAATTTTATCAATATTTCATACACAACCATGATTTTAAGTTATACAACATTCTGATACAAATAAAGAAAAAAGACAGAAGTTTTCTTTTTGGGAAAGCATTATTAACATAGCAGTTTTTCTTGGACAGGATATTGCATTCAGGAAAATAGCTTAATCATTCAGCCTATTTCACAGAGCTCCCAGTTATGAAACTATAAAACTGATTTTTCTCTACTGCGTACCAGAACACATGCATTCCTATTCCTAAAGCCAAAATATTTTACTGAACATTGTTTGTATAAGAAAGAGGTCTGCAGCCAAGGATGGAGGCAGTCATGTAGCTAACACCCCTTTGCTGTCTGAAGTTGAAACACAAACAGAATACCCATATGGGGCTTTTTTTGAGGACTAGATACAGTGAGCACTTTTGAACTCAAAGGTTTTAATGTTTTTCATTCTCTCTCATCCCTCACAGTTCTCTACAGCATATAGAGAACAACAGCTAAAGCGAAACCTACACCAGCTCTACCTGTAAATACATAAAAGTTCCTTTGTTGTGATATTTTATCTGAACTATTAAGCACTGAAGAGGAGTAAAAATTAACACTAAAGGTTGTTTACTTCTAGAGTCTCTTTAAAAGAACAGCCCTGACTGTTCTTTAAAATAGCAGCAAAATTGCTCAGTACAGTCCTCATTAAAATAAACACAAATTTAAGAATATTGTACAATGTAGATGCCATGAGGCCTCACTCTTATGTCGGATGAAGAAATACAGGAGTTAGTCTTTAAGGTGGCACAACATTTTTGTCTTTTTTTGCTGTTGTTTTATTTACTCTCAGATAGGAATTGAAGAGTTTCATCCAATTACTCTCATATTTTGTTGGATCTGGGCCGCGAAGCAGGTTGCGCAAGCTGGATTGGAACCGCAAAGCGGCTGTTGGGTCCCGGAGGAGACTGGTCAAGCAATGAGACACGAGGCAAGATGGAGCGAAGACCAGTGATTTAATGAAGACCAATCATCAGTATTTATCATGTTTTAGGCTGCATGTAAAAGCACTGTGATACTGCAGGTATCACACATAATGTTTACACAAGTTAATTGGGGAAGTCTACAGGGGAAGTTAATTAACCAACTTAATTAACGGCAGAGGAAATACATTGTTCCGTATTATCCGGGGTAAACAAGTGGCTAGTATTGGCTCTAGGGCTTAAAGTAATCCGTAGGTGCGAGGTTGCCTATTACGTGCCTAGCGTGTTAGTCTTTAGCTCTCTATTGTTCGAGCAGTTTGTCAGATCAGCTATTGATGAATTAAACTCTATCTAATATTCCACTCCACCAATTTCTGTCCCCTCAGGAACCCCTGGTAATGATGTGATCACCCTTTACCAGGGTTCTGTCAGGGCCAGTTATGCCAATTGTGTGCGCGGATCCCACACTCCCCCTTTATTTGTTTAATTGGACCTGACAGACGGCTCAACGTAGGAGCGGCATCAGCTGACGTGGCGTGAGGACATTCCGGGGTTCTCTCCATGGGGGACACCTTGACATCAGTGAGGGAATACATTGCATGAAACAACATACAGCTGTTCCCAGTATTGTCACCCCCACAACCACCTTGAGTGTCATTTGCAGCCAACCCCATGGGAACCAGGACCATAACGAATCCCACCACACCCACGTGGCATCTACCTTGATATTCTTAACCAAGGTATGGAGGTCTGTGAGTTGACTCTGTACCTTGCTCGAGTTGTCCGTGAGGTTGAAACAACACATGCCATGGACAGACTCGCAACCCAAATGATGTAACAGTAGGAGGTAATCGATGGCTGCTCGATTATCCAGTATGGCATGGCGAAGCTCTGTCTGCTCCTGATTAAGCAGCGCTATCACCGAGGAAGTGTGGTTAATGGCTTTTGCCAAAGCGCAAGCCAACTGACCAATTCTCCGAGCGTTGCCTACGGCTAAGCCTGGCATGCCAAACAAGCTGACTGCTAAGGAGACATACTCAGCTTTACTCAGAATTCTGATGTTGCTATCACATGAACTGTCGAGCTGGGTGGCATGAGCGTGCCATGTACGTGAAGGTACATTTATGCTTGGGGCAATCATGTCTCTAGTGGGAAGCAGCAATGTCAAACGACTGATACAACAAAGAGAATCAGTTACATTTGCAGGAATGTAGTTCCAAGTATACTGGTTAAATGTAATAAACCATCCTGAAGGCAAAGTAATGTGAGCATACATTGAATTAATAGTCTCTGGGTTATTACAAGTTCAATTGCTGCTGCCGGGGTCGAGGCAACGGCGCTGTGGCTCTTTGACCGTGGAACAGCCAGTCATGCGAGCACAAGTTGAGTTCGGGCTGACTGCCACTCGGGGTGTGTACAGAGTGGCCGCATCAGCCGGTAGGACTTTCGTGACTTGGGTTCCCCAATCCGCGTACGTTGAAAAGGCAGTCGTGTAAAATGGACCAAATATCCACTTCACCAACCAGTCACCATTCCTGATGCGCGCATCTGGGGAGTGACACACTGGGATGAGACAAGTACTCAGAATAGAGGCAGAATCGGTGGTCTGCCTCAGGCAAAAATCGGACTGATTGACGAGGTTCGCCAATCTTTCCCAAACGTTGTAATGCATCTGGGCAGAGAGATCTCCGCCTGGCATCAGGTTGTTGGCTTCCAGTGAAGCTGCTTGAACCCCTCCCCCCACAAGCAAGGAAAGGATCAAGATGATGGTGGTCATCATGGAATTAGCAGTAATCAGGGAAAAGGCTGCAATCAAGATGTTCTCCGGCGTCGGCTCCTTGTCCTCCCGCCAAACGGCGTCGGTCGCCTCCTGGCACAGAGACTTGGCCATCCCCCAGGTGATCTTCGGCGCTGTCATCTACTGTCGTTGCCTCTTCCGCTTGGGTCTCCCTGTCAGGGTAATTCCTCCATCTCCGGTATTGGGTCCGGGAGCGCCTGGGTCCACGCCATTGGACTCGAAGTGAGGCTTGACACACCGGGCTGGAATCCAGATAATGCCTGTAGGAGACATAATTGCAGCATACCCTCTTCCCCACGTTATGAGTGGTGCTGGGCCTTCCAGGAAGGATCTGGTGGCACTCGGTAACGCACCATCGGCCGCGGGATAGCCTCCGTGCGACGGAAGTGCTTCTCCTGAGGAGTATAATCCGAAAAAACATTAAGGTGATTGTACGTAAACAATACCTTGTTCAGACAATGCTGTGCCTGACCCTGATTTTTGGGGAGGGCTAGTTCCCCCCTTTCTGTTTGTTTGTCAATGTAGGACTTAAGTGTCCGGTTGACCCGTTCCACAATCGTTTGCCCTTGCGGATTGTACAGAACGCCAAAGATATGCTTAATGTCCCAGGTGGCCATGAAGATGGCCAGCTGCCTGGAGCTATAAACCGGACCGTTATTGGTCTTCACGTGCCGTGGTTTGCCCATGGCCACGAAGCAGGAAAGGAGATGTTGCTCCACATGGGAAGCCGTTTCTCCCTTCTGTGATGTAGCCCAAACGAACTGTGAAAAAGTGTCAATGCAAACGTGCATGTACTGCCATCTGCCAAAATACGGAACGTGTGTGACATCCATCTGCCACACCTGGTTGGCCTCTGTCCCTCGTGGGTTGACCCCCCACGAGGGCCCCCCTACCGCCCCTGCACAATGTGGACAGGAACGGACTATGCCCTGGGCTTGGGAAAGTGGCAGGTTGAACTGCCGTGCAAGTGCTTTGGCATTCTGATGAAAGAATGCATGACTCTGAATTGGAGTCGTGAAGACTCCCAAAACTGACCGCTACTGAATTTCCTTTGCGGCCACATCCGCTCTACTATTGCCCGTGGAAATTGGACCAGGCAAGTCCTGGTGGCTTCTGATGTGGGCGATATAGAGCGCTTCGGTGCGGTTCCGCAAGTGAAATTGAGTTGTGAGGAAAAGACTCAACAAGTTTTTGTCTATCGCGGGAGTGATGTAGGCTCCCGGTAGACTATGAAGCAAATTCCTAACATACTGGCTGTCAGTAATTATGGTCAAGCGTTCTTTGGCAAAGGTGCGCAAGGCAAGGTTCACCGCTGCTAATTCTGCTCGCTGCATGGATTTCTGCGGAAGAGTTAGAAGCGTGCGCCAAGCTTGGCCCTCTTGCCAAGTAAGAACACCATATGTACGGCCCCCATCAGTGAAAACTGTCCTAGCCCCCTAAAGTGGAACCAGTGACATTAATTCACACAAACTGACTGTCTGCGTTTGAAGCAAGACGAGTCTGGGGTCTTTCAGCAAATGGTATGCCAAACATCCAGTGAATCCTTCCAATGCAATCGGAAGCGAGTCACCAAGCTGCATCAGTTACTGGATTTGCTCTTTCGTGAATGGGACCACAATTTTTGCTAAATTGTGCCCTGAGATATCCCTTGCTCTCAGCCTTCCTCGGTAAATCACCGTGGAGACCAGTTCCTGCGGAGGAACGATGTTTCGGGAAGAGGTGTGTGGTAAATACACTCATTCCACGATACTCGCCCCCCACTCGGAGTCTACCCCTAGAGCTCCGGTAAACATGGATCCGGTCCGGACAATATACAGGTTTAGAACAGGAGCATATGGCCCCTGACTAATCCTGTCCACCCATCTCTGGCTGAGAACTTGGTTGACCTTTTTGAGAGTCAAGCACGCCTCTCAAGGAATGTGTATCCGGTCTGCCGGCTGCTTACTTAGTGTTAGCAGCGAGAAGAGCGGCTTTAGAAGGTCTGTATCTAGCCTAAAATACGGTCTGGCCCAATTGATATTCCCCAGAATCTGTTGCAATTCTACAAGGGTGACTGAATCCTTTAAGTTGATCTGTGGCAAAACTGGTGCTGCAAAAGAACGGAGAAGCCGATGACCCAAGTATGAAAATGGCTCGGTTCTCTGAACTTTCTCCGGGGCAATGAGTAACCCTTTTTTCCCCAGAGTGGCCTGGAGGTTTTTAAATATTTTGCTGCCGAGTTGCGGCGCTGCAAACAGGATGTCATCCATGAAATGACACACTAAGACTGTGGGGTGAAGGTTTCGGAACTTTTCCAGTGCGTTGTGAACGTAAATTTGGCACAGGGTGGGCGAGTTGAGCATCCCCTGTGGCAAATATTTCCACGCGTAAAGTTGCGTAGGCTCTCTGTGGTTCACGACTGGCACTGTAAAAGCGAACCTTTCCCGATCCCTAGCATCTAAGGGAATGGTATAAAAACAGTCTTTTAAGTCTACGACCAAGATCTCCCAACCCTCGGGGATCATGTTCGGATTTGGGATGCCGCATTGAAGCGGACCCATTGGCTGGATACATTTATTGATCTCTCTGAGATCGTGAAGGAGTCGCCACTTCCCCGACTAATCATGTCTGTGAGTCAGATCGGGACGATTGCCCAGTGACTGCAAGATCTTACGGCAGTCAAGGTTGGCATTGTCTTTCGCCAACTACATCATGAGCTCCTGTTGGGCTTGCTCATTATCAATCTGTCTACTGACTGCTTCCTCCAGTCTATTGATAAAGTCCATGTAGGACTCCTGGGCACCCTGTTTGACTGCTGTGTAATTTTTGGCTGCTTTGCCACCTGCTTTGCCACTTGCAGACCTTGAGATAAGCCCTGAAGGCTGTCTCAGCTGCCAAATGAAGGGTGGCGATTGGCAAGGCGGTCTGCGCATCAACAGATTCGAACGGACCTGAACCGTATAGCTGGTCAGGGATTACTGCTCTGCCCATCCTGGCAGCCCTTGCCTGTGCTTCGAGACGATACTCGCTGTCCCATAGCAAATACTGGCTGGGGTTGAGCATCATGCATGACGGCTTTCCAGTCGTATGGAATGAACATCATGGTTTCGCACACTTGCTGAAGCGTGCCCCTGGTGAAACGACTCTGAAGTCCTGTCTCTGTGATTGCCTTCCATATAGCCATAAGCAGCTTATACGGAACTGGCGAATGGATTGTTTGCTGCTGACCCGTGAGGGCATCTACCTCTATGCGAACTAGGCATATCTGCCTAAGCTCAGGTAGTTCTTCTGCTGGCAACTCACCCTTACTGGTTTCTTCCTCAACCATGCGCTGGATGGAACTCTTGGTAGTCTGGGAACTTTTAACTGTCAGAGAAGCGCCAGCGCTTCTCATTCCATGCATTCCTTCAGTGACGTCGGCAGCTGTCACTGAGGGAAAGCTCCGTATACTACCCTGCTTGAGCTGAAATGACGGATAGAGAACCATTGGGGCTGATGGCTCTGACTGCGCTGGGTGTTCCTCAGTCTCTATCTGGACTGGGTCTACCTCTGCTAAGAGCTTCCTACACTTGCTCCACGTGCTGATTATGCTGTCTGGAGCTCTTGGTGCTTGCTAAATGCAGGCTCCTATCCTGTCCCAAAGTTGGAGGTTAAGCATGCCTGTTTCTGGATAAAGCAGACAATTTCCCCCCCAAGTACACCAAAAGATCCGCTAACTGGGCGCTGTGAATGCGTGTATGGTATACCCTGGCCAGGGCCTTGAACTCCATTAAGTGAGTTCTCTGGTTAGCGGTCGGACGTTTTCGCTGAGGACAAGTCCCCATATTACCTGCCGGTCCTTTGAAGTTTTCCTCCTCGGGATGAAGCGACGCGTCTGAGGTTAGGTAACAGGTCTGGCATGACAAACCTCTGGGAAGGAACTCAGAACATGGGCTGCTGCCACAGGCCCTCGGCGGCCTCTGCGACGAAGTCAGGGTTTCACAGCCGACCCTGAGTGGAACACGTTTCCACTGAGCAAGCTGCCTCAGAGCTTTGGAGCGTGCTCTGCCTCTCTGGAATGCCTCGCAGCGTAGCTGTCTCTCAGATTGGATGGCTTTCCGACCAGAGCTGCCGCACTGTCCTCCGGGACGATTCGGACACGGTTCTGGCGTAGAACCAGACCGAGAAGATAACTTACTCATGAGTAGATCACGTCTTGGGGTCACCATATGTTGGATCTGGGCCGCGAAGCGGGTTGCGCAAGTTGGATCAGAACCGTGAAGCGGCTGCTGGGTCCCGGAGGAGACTGGTCAAGAAATGAGACACGAGGCAAGATGGAGCAAAGACCAGTGATTTAATGAAGACCAATCATCACTATTTATCATGTTTTAGGCTGCATGTAAAAGCATTGCGATACTGCAGGTTTCACACATAATGTTTACACAAGTTAATTGGGGAAGTCTACAGGGGAAGTTAATTAACCAACTTAATTAACGGCAGAGGAAATACATTGTTCCGTGTTATCCGGGGTAAACAAGTGGCTAGTATTGGCTCTAGAGCTTAAAGTAATCCGCAGGTGCGAGATTACCTATTACGTGCCTAGCGCGTTAGTCATTAGCTCTCTATTGTTCAAACAGTTTGTCAGATCAGCTATTGATGAATTAAACTCTATCTAATATTCCGCTCCCCCAATTTCTGTCCCCTCAGGAACCCCTGGTAACGATGTGATCACCCTTTACCAGGGTTCTGTCAGGGCCAGTTATGCCAATTGTGTGCGCGGATCCCACAAGATTTAAATTTTCAAACAGCATTAAACTCAAAGGATGTTTGCCACCAACAAAAATCTTCAGGCAGCCTCCTAATTTACAGTGTTTTATAATTTCTAAAGCTGATAGTTTGCTGTGCATTTTCAATTTAAATGTATATGTTATACTGTACTGCTGTCACAAAGGACATACAACTTCTACAAAAAATGGAAACTTGAATACACATGGTTAGTGAAAGGACTGCTAGTGAATAATATGCCAAGATTTTCTGGAATTCTGGATTGCTGTTGCATGCAAGCACAGCTGGCTAACAACTCTATACACCACAAACCAAGTTTTGGTTAGGTTTCAAGCACCTACAAACAACTGAAACCAGATAGATTGTGGTACTAAACTAGAAATCTTCCAGAGGATGCCACACATATTGTTGGTACCTGATAACAGGGAGTTGGCTAATGTACACATTAGCTCAGGACTACTATTTGGCAGAAAGCCATTTTCATAATAATTTCCAGTGTTAAGCTTCTTTTTTTAAATTTTTGTGTTAAAATTGACCCAGTTGGAAATTTCCCACAACAACTGGAATTACTAACCTAAATTACTCTGAGCAGCTCAGTGCAATATAATAGCTGCACACCATCAAGTCAATTCTAATTTATGGGGACAAAGTACTCAAAAGAGGTTTACTATTCCTTTCTGGTAGCACTCTAGCACAGTACAGGTTGAACAAGGCTACATAATCTGGCTATCTTCCCAGGAAACACAGTTAGGGAATCAAACTCACAGTGCCTGGCTTTGCAGCCATATACTCCAGATCTCGAGCTATCCAGCAATTTCAGTACAGCATAACATTTCACCCCAAAATTAAGGTGCTGGTGAACAGGGTCTCTTTGCCCACCTGGGTAGAGATGGTCACAGTCACCATTATTCTAAATAGTTGTCTCTGGTAATACTAGCACTCTGAGTCATAGCAGCAGTACTGTCCAGAAACTGAACAGTAATGATCTTTGTGTAATTCATGGCCTGAAAATGCCAAATCAAACATGCAGACAACAGAAATTAAGGACATAATTATTATAAAACCTGTCCTCAATTTGGCTGAGGAAGTAGACATCCTATTTACTCTATTTACCTCTCCAAATGGTCTCCTCAACCCCCCAAAGTAACTTCAGAAAGGAATCCAGATTTTGGAAGTACCATAGCTGAATAGTAAGCTACTTGCAATTATTATAATTTTGTCAGTAATTCAGGCATATTAGCTTTCATTATAATTATAATATAGTAGCATTTTTTTGCCCTCGAAACAACGGAGAGGAAATTGCAGGGCGAGAAGCAGGGATTCATCAAGGTTGGCTCCTCCCCTGATGGATTTCTGTCTCTCGCCCTTGACATTCTCCCTCCGTTGTTTCAAAGAATGTTTTCAAAACAGTGGAAGGAGAATTGGAAGGGCGAGAGGTAGGAATCCGTCAGGGGAGGAGCCTACCCTGGCAGATCCATGCCTGGCGCCTTCTCCCGGAGGGAAGTGGTTCGCTTCTCTCTTTGTTGGCAGGGGCTGAAAGCTTTGACCCCCGCCAACCAATAGAGAAGCGAACCCCCTGTGGAAGATGATTGCCTCCCTCCAGGAGGTGAAGGCGGAACGGAGCGCAGTTCTCGGCCTTCATCTCCCGGAGGGAAGTGGTTCATTTTTCTCGGTTGGAAGGGGCCAAAGCTTTTAGCCCCCGTCCTCCGTGGAAGACGATGGCTTCCCTCTGGGAGACTAAAGTCAAGAACGGAGCGCCATTCTCGGCTTTCGTCTCCCAGAAGGAAGTGGTTCGTTTCCCCGCTACCCTGCTGAAGTCGCACGGGGAGAAGAGAGGCTCCCCCCACCCCCCCACCGAAGCCGCGGCAAGGCTGGCGCCGGTCTTCGTCCCCGAGGCAGTGGGGAGAAGAGGGGCTTCTCCTCCTCCCCACAACCCCGCTGAAGCTGCAGCGAGGTTGCTGCCGGCCTTCGTCCCTAGGGCCATGAGGAGAAGAAGGGTTCCCCTCCTCCCCACAACGCCGCCGAAGCTGCGGCGGGGCTGGCGTTGGCCTTCGTCCCCGGGGCCGCGGGGATGGCTTCCCTCCGGGCGCTCCGTTTTCGGCCTTTGTCTCCTGGAGGGAAGTGGTTCATTTCCAAGACGATCGCGCGTCAGCCATTCTAAAAATATGCGCACCGGCTGCCCTGCCTTCTCCGTGCTTGCGTCCTTCAGCCTTATTGGCTGAGGGGTGGACGACGCTGGGAAGTGTAGGTTTTTTGTTCAGGTTCATGGGGCGTTGGCCCCACTCTCAGCTTCCAGACCCTTGCAGCGATGCTTGCAGGGTCAAATGGTAAGTGTTGACAGCTCATTACGGGATAGTAGGGATGCGTGTGGCCACGCATACTGGACACGCACGGCCCAACCTCCTTCTTATAGTCATAGATAACTTCACTTTCTATATGAAATGGAAAGTTATTCAGAGTGCTGTGTTGTCTTCTATCTGCCTTTGTCTTCTACCTGCTTCAATAACCATCCAGGTGTCTAAAAAGAAGTGTTCTACTCACAAGGTACTACTTGGTACTGCTTGGTTCATATGCAATGATCATGTGTTTTCATGATACCTGTCAAGTTGCGTCGGTGAAAAAACGGGAAGCACCGCTGCGTCTGACGGGCACGCATGCATGAAGGGGTTACTGCAGCGGTGTGCATGCGCAAAGGGTTACTCCGCATGTGCAGTGACCCCTTTGTGCATACACAGTAACCCCTTTTCTGGCCGTTCAAATATGGGATGGCAGCGGGAAGGACCGGGAAAGAGGGGTAAAATATGGGCTTTCCCAGCCAATACGGGATACTTGACAAATATGGTTCTCTTATGTGATCATTGCAGGACCACCTGGAGCACAGTATCTACAGGTGAAACTCAGAAAATTAGAATATCATGCAAATGTTCATTCATTTTACTTAAAAGGTGAAACAAATATATGAGATAGACTTACTACAAAGCGAGATATGTCATGCCTTAATCTTAACCTATAAAACCAAGTGTTCACCGTTGGAATTGGCTATGGGCTGCTGTGCGTCGCCCTACTTACCTGTTCCCTCCCTTCGAGAGCACGGGCGAAGTGGCTACGCAGGTCAACGAATGGTTTAAAAAATCGCGATTGGGGCATCAGCCCCACCATTGGCAAGAAAGGGAAACAACTTCATTTCCCAAAAAGCATTGCGTTTCGCCGTGTTTCTCCCAGTGTCAGCCAATCAAGATGATAAAAACAACGGACTCAGTCTTTGTTTTACGAGCCGCAACCAATCAAAAGTAGCGTTTCAAAACCTTGCCGAGCGACGGACGTCAGAAACTACAAGTCCCAGCGTCCTCCGTGCTGTGACCCCTCAGCCAATCAGGCTAAGGGACATGAGCATGGAGGAGGCTGGGAAAGCCAATGCGCCAACAACTTCCCTCCAGGAGGCACTTCGTCTCCCGGAGGGAAGCCATCCCCAGCTCATCGCGGTGGGTGGCTGGCCATGTCGGATCCTGGACTGCCTGCTTTTGGCGGCCCCACCCAACCGGCGAGGACCTCGGCACCAGCGGAGAGGGAGAAAAGGCTGCGCCACAGAGGCATGGAAGGTGAGGCCCGGCACAGAAGGCTGCACTGGGGAAACGTAGAGTACGAAAGGCCCAACTGGCAACGGGTAAGTGGGGCGGGGGAGAGGAATTGAGGAGGGGAACGGGCCTGGGGAGCACGCCACCCACACAGGTCATAGAGAAGAAAGGGGGAGAACGAACCCACCTCCTTCCCCCCAGTCTCAGTCCCCTGCCCCACTTACCTGTTGGCAGCTGGGCAATTCGTACTCTGCGCCTCCCCAGAGCGGCCTTCTGTGCTGGACCACTCACCTTCCATGCCTCCATGGTGTGGCCTTTCCTCCCTCAATGCCGGCGCCAAGGCCTTCATCGGTGGGGTGTGGGCCACCAAAATCAAGCAGCCCAGCCGGCAAACGATGCTCCCGCCCGCCCAGCAAAGGCCTCCTGGGTGTCCTCACCAAGGCTTGGGGGGAGGAGGAAGAGCTCCTCCTCCCCCTGCAAAGCTTCAGCATGTGTGTGTGTGTGTGTGTGTGTGTGTGTGTGTGTGTGTGTGTGTGTCCTCACCGAGGCTTCAGGGGGGAGGAGGAAGAGGCCTTCCTCTTCCTGCAAAGCTTTGGCATGTGTGTGTGTGTCCTCACTGAGGCGTCAGGGGGGGAGGAGGAAGAGTCCCTCCTCCCCCTGCAAGGCTTCGGCGTGTGTGTGTGTGTGTGTGTGTGTGTGTGCTCACCAAGGCTTCGGGGGGGGGGGGAGGAAGAGCCCATCCTCTCCCCATGGAGCTATGGCATGTGTGTGTGTATTGTGTGTGGGTGTGTTTGTGTTGTGTGTGTGGATGTGTTGTGTGGGTGGTTGTGTTGTTTGTGTGGATGTGTTGTGTGTAGTTCTGTTGTTTGTGTTGTTTGTGTGGTTGTGTTGTGTGTGTGTATTGAGTGTGTGTGTGTGGTTATGTTGTGTGTGCTGTGTGTATTGTGTGTGTTGTTGTGTGTGTATTGAGTGAGTGTGTGGTTGTGTGTGTGGGGTTGTGTGTGTGATTGTTTTGTATTTGTGTATTGAATGAGTGTGTGGTGATATTGTGTGTGCTGTATGTGTGTATTGAATGAGTGTGGTTGTGTTGTGTGTGCTGTGTGTGTATTTTGTGTGTGTGTGTGTGTGTATGTGTTGTGTGTGTGTGTATTGTGTGCGCGTGTGTGGTTGTGTTGCATGTATGCTTATATTGTGTGTATGTCTACCCCTCAAAACCACCCCAACCACAAGCACACATGTTATACCTGCCCGGCAGGGCAAAAAATGCTGATCTTAACCTATATAACCAACCTATAAAACTTTACAAAGTTAAAAAAATAAAAAATTTACAAAAAACAACAAAGAATTCATTGTTTTATATAAAGCACAGGGGGGAAAAAGCCCGGCAACGCCGGGCAAACTATGCTAGTTCTTTATAATTGTGAGGATCACGGCATACAGAGTACATGAGATTATGTGATGATTATTGGGTACATGAGATTGGGGGGTTGGGGTATTCATAAACTGTAAGCCATAAGCATCAATATTATAACAAAGTAAGGCTTGATCTATCTTGCTTTGCGTATAATGAGTCTATCTCATATGTTTGTTTCACCTTTTAAGTTGCATTACTGAACTGAATGAACATTTGCACAATATTCTAATTTTCCAAGGTTCACCTTGTTGGCCACCACTGCTTTTAAAATAACCTTGCATTATGCTAATTTTCTCTTACAATAAGTTGTTTTGGCATATAAATATTTCAAGTTAATAAATATCGCACCAATGAAAGTAATAGTGAGTAACGTTTGATTTCCTGACAGAAGAGATTTGGGAACTATTGTTCATGTTGCTTTGTAACATTACAAACCTCATTTTGAACAATTCCTCTTTATTTGATCATTATTTTATTAAATGAACGAAGCACACAATATTAATAAAGCTTGAATGAAGAAACCTAAGACATAGAATAACCCAGATCACAGCTGATCAAAAGGCTATTAATATCCATATAATGAGCTCCTCTCCCCAAACTGCAAGACCTAGAATCTTTATAAAAAGGGAAGCAAACAAATAAATGCTCAGCCAGAGATTATATCAGCTAATTGCATCACGTAGCACTGACCTAGCCCCTAGAACAGTAATGATGAACCTTTTAGAGACCGAATGCCCAAAGTACAACCCAAAACCACATGTTTATCGCACAGCAATTTAATCTGAATACTGACACCGCACGTGAGCCACCCACCTTACCCCAGCCAGGGGAGGGAGAAAGCACTCACATTGGGCAGCTGGGCAGAGGGGCGGGTGATGTAAGAAATGTCCTCAGGCATGCGTGGAGAGGGGGGAGCAGCCAGACCACTCCTCCCTCTGGTGAACTCTGTGCTGGAGCGATGGTGCACGTGCCCACAGAGAGGGTTCTGAGCGCCCACTCTGGCACATTTGAGTCTCCAGTTTTCTTAGTCATGCTTTTGGAATTCTGAATCATTCTGGGGGGAAACACCACCACTCCACTGAATTATAGAACTGCAATAGGTTCTGTTATACCACATACATGCCTTGTAATTAAAGCATTCCTAAGAAATGCCTACCCAATCTCTTCTTGCAAACCTGTCATTTTGAGCAGATCTCCAACTTATGGCACAAAAACATACATTTGTAATTAAATAATTCTGGCGAAAGAATATGTTTTCAGCAGCATAGTTGGATGAAGCATGACTAAGATGATTCAGTAAAAAAATGCCCCCACGATAAGGCTATAAGGCATTATTTGTTCCAAAATCTATGCAAATAACCAATACGCTATGGACTAGTCTTTCAATTTTACTCACAGATACAACTGAGCATATCATCACATTTTTCAGAAACCTCAAATGAAGAAATGGCCTAAACTATACATTCAGTTACAACCATCAATCCAAAGAAAGAAAGCAAAAAGAGGGTACCGTATATACTCAAGTATAAGTTGGGTTTTTTAGCCCCCAAATGAGATCCAAAAATGGGACTCGACTTATATTCGGGTCAGCATAAACACTCAAAAACATACCCATACAAATATCTAAATTAATTAATTTTACCATATTTTCATGTATTTTAATTACTGAAACTCACTAGCAGCTGCTATATTTTCCACCCCGACTTATACTCGGGCCAATCAATTTCCCTAGTTTAAGAGGTCCAAAGTAGGTACCTTGAGTTATATTCGGGATGACTTATAGTTGAGTATATACGGGTATATCCTGGAAAGCTTTAATACCATTTTTAAAAATTCCGGTCACTGATCTTCTATACGAGGGGTTCTCAACCTTACCGTGCCAGGGGCTGGACAACTCCCTCAGACCACACCATGGCCCAGATGCAATGACAGTGGGTGCATTTGGGCATGTGTGGGTGCTTTTGCGCCCAGCGCTGGATGGAATGGCATCAGGGGCTGGCCCACAGGTTGTGAACCTCTGTTCTAAACAGAATGGTTTATTGTCAGGAATGATTGTCGGGGGGGGGGGGAGGGGAATGAACATCTTAAACGAATTCCTCAAATCTTGAATTTAAGTTTAGCTGCTGAATAAAGACAATTTTGGGATATACAGTAAAACCCTGGGTTACGGAATTAGTCTGTTCCAGGACTTTTTCCGTAAAGTGATTTTTCTGTAAATCAAAGCAATTTCCCATAGGAATGCACTGAAAATTAAAAAAATGTTCCTGACCCTCCCCCCAAAAAATCAAAATAAAAAAATCACAACCACCACTTCAATGCCAGACACAATTCTCTCACACACCTCAATCAATCTCCCCAGCAGGTGAGCGGCTGGGGTGAAGAAGGGGGGGTTTCTTGAGGTGTGGGAAAGGGGAATCCTCTAAGAACACCCCCTCCTCCCCCCCCTACCGCTCACCAACTGGGGAGATTGATCAACCTAAAAAAAGTCAAAAAATGCAGGGCACACAATGCAATAGGCAAAGCTAAGCTTCCTACCTTTTCTAGTGCTTTGTCCTGAGAGTTGGTGTCAGGTGTGCCTCTCTGTTCAGGAGAGTGATGAACAGGAATAATTTCTCTGGCCACTGGGGAGCCCACATCCTGTGCTCTCTTGCTAAAGAAGCCTCTGGCAGACGAGGGAAGCTCCCCTCACCTGTTGGCGGCTTCCTCACCAAAAACCCACTCAAATTCATCCCGAAGAGAGGACTCTTTGTGCCATCCAGAGACATTGGGGGCAGAGGTGATTGTGGCATTTTTGCCGCTTTTTCCAGTCTCCACCGCTTCTCCTGGCAGCAGGAGACTGTGGGGAGCATATTAGTTCCATTTTGGTCTTTGTCCAAGGTCCCTTGGTGGTGCTTCAACAGGGAAAGCGCCACTGAGGGACCTCGGATAAAGACTGAAATGGAGCCAATATGCTCCCCACAGTCTCCTACTGCCAGAAGCGGTGGAGACTGTGGAAACAGCGGCAAAACCGCCGTGATCATCACCGCTGCCGCCAATGACAACACCACCAAGGGACCTTGGACAAAGATCGAAATGGAGCTAATATGCTCCCCAAAGTCTGCTGCCGCCGGGAAAAGTGGCGGAGACTGTGGAAACAGTGGCAAAACCACCGTGATCGCTGCTGCCATCACGGTAAGTGACGTACCGCTGGTGGGGGTGAATGGGGTGGTCCTAGAGGTCCTGGGGTGACCACCACGGGCCGGATTAATGATATGCATGGGCCCAATTAGGCCCAAGTTTAAAATGGTATGGGGCAGCCATTTTAGACTCTACAATGGTGTAGGGCTGCCATTTTAAACCTTCCCAGATGCATTTTTTTCCTGGGAAAACCTGTTCCAAAACGTGGCTTTTTTCTGTAAATCGGGACGTGATTTCCCCAAAATTTCCTTCCGTAAGTTGAGTTTTCCATTACTCGAGGTGTCCAGAGCCCAGGGTTTTACTGTACATGATCCATAAAGATTGTGCACCCCCAAATTGCCAAAGGAAATCTTTAAGCAGTGACAATTGTAGCTGCCACCACTGCTATGATCCCCTTTGTTCACAGGGAACTGTGCAACATGATTTCAGCCATACTGTAAAATATATTTGTAGGTTCCTTCTGTGATTATATACTCTCTTTCAGAAAATGACTCACTCAAATTCCTCCCGAATGGGCACAGCTGGCTTTAGAAAGAAAAGGATTTTATGAATTCTCCTAATTTAAATACCATGTGGTAAACTAAAGCAGTGTAATCTCTATGCTTGCATGAACACAGCCCATGAGTCATACTTAGCAACAAATAGAAATCCACTCTGTTTCTATAATGTGCTATTTAAAGGTCCAATAAGAAGCTTAGGTTTTTGATCATCTCTCCTGCATTGTTCCATGTGAAGTTTTCCAATGTGCCAGTTGTAAGACTCAACTTGACAAGATACAGGAAACAATCAGCTGCAGTCATCACTGTATAGGGGGGGCATCTCCAGGCCCTTTAGAGTTGCCAGAAATATTATTTAAATAGTACAGTAAAACCCTGACTTATGAATGCCTCGAGTTACGAATGATTTGACTTACAAAAGTGTGTGCCCACTCTCATCCGCAGGAAAGGAAGCTGGCGTTTGGGCGCTCCGATCGGTGGCTTCCTTTCGGGGAAGGCAAGTCAGACGGCCCCGACTTGCCTTCCACGAAAGGAAGCTGGCGTTTGGGCGCTCCGATCACCGGCTTCCTTTCGGGTAAGGCGAGACGGACAGCCCGCCTTCCCTTCCCCGAAAGGAAGCAGGTGTTGGAGCTCTCCGATCACCGGCTTCCTTTCGGGGAAGGCAAGACGGGTGGCCCGCATTGTCTTCCACAAAAGGTAGCCGGCGTTGGGCCTGCAGGCTTTGGGGCAGAGATCTCCGGAGGCCCCCTTGCTGTCCCGAGGCTTGCCTCAGAAAAGCAAGGGGGCCTCCATAGACCCAAGCGTCCGATCCCCAGTTAAGGGAACCGGGCATTGGATGGTCACCTTGTCTTCCCCGAAAGGAAGCTGGCATTTGGAGCTCCCCAATGCCGGCTTCCTTTTGGGGAAGGCAAGGTGGGCATCTGATGCCCGGTTCCCTTAACCAGGGATCGGACGCTTGGTTCTATGGTGGCCCCTTCAGGACAGCAAGGGGGCCTCCGGAGATCTCTGCCCCAAAGCCCGCAGACCTGAGGGCTTTGGGCAGGCTTGTGGGCTTTGGGGCAGAGATCTCCGGAAGAAATTTGAGGAAAACTTTTGCATCGCACAACGTTAAGTTAACGTTGTGCGGTGCAAAAGTTGTCCTCCAATTCCCCAACGTTATCTGATTTTAACGCTGTGCAGTACATACGTTAACTGGGGTATTACTGTATTATTATTATTGTTAGTAGTAAAAATAGTAATAATTTTGGCACTGAAGAAACAATAAACTGGAGGAGATGCCACCAGCTATCTGAAAACCGCATCTACCTTTTCATCCCATATTTGTGATAGCTAGTATAACAACCTCACAAATTACAGACACTGTACATATATTAAGACTCACAATACTAAAACAGAAAGAAAGCTTTATAAGAACTCCCAGTGAATTCTATTATATTTTACAGTGACCTCATCATTTTTCCCTTTATTGACCTTCTCCAAGTCCTGCCAGCTGGAAAACATAAATGGTCATAATGTCCAGTACAAGGATAAAGAAGCTGATTAAGTCAGAGATCATGAGGACAGAAAGAAAGCAAAATACAAGCATCAGACTGAGTTTTACAGCTCTTGCTATTTGGCAAAGCATAGTACTGTACATTGCACATCTCTAGGATGCTGATTTTCTTTAAATTGAGCAGCACTGTAAATAATTAGTGGTGTATTGGCATAGGACACAATAAAATTTTATCTTAGTTTTGCTGAAACAGCAAAATAATGGCTCTTGGGTTGTTGTTTTTTTAACATTTCAGAGTATTTCTCATTTTCTTTTAATTGGAGGGTCCATGAGACTTTGTGTTGTGACACGTTTTTTACTTAGGAAAAACTATGTCAAATAAATCATGATAGAAGATGCCAAGACTATACAGCCAACATGGTACTATCTATTGACTGCCAGGCTATGGTTGTGACAAAATTCAAAGCACCTAGTTAGCCAAACTGCTATGCTTTGAATGTTGCTAAAACATATTACAGTATACACAACTGAATTCACAAAAGTCTTTTTAATCACTGGAAAAAAGAAGAACCAAAGTGGTTTAGGACGTCAGACCAAGAAGTCTACAAAAGGTTACTAAACTTTATCAAGAAATCAACTTTCCAAGTCTCCTTAATTATAACTAAGACTAAACAGTATGTATCTTGTATTCCAAAAAGGATACAAGAAAGTTTAGTGCTTTTAAGATTCTCCACAAACATTGCTCAGAGAAAAACAAAATGAAATTTGACAAAAATAGTGAACTACTCAAGTCATTCCCAGCATCATTCAACAAAAGTTGCTCAAGTCTGAATAATAAAGACTGATGAATTGTGCTAGCTTAATTTCATCAAATACAGTACAGTATATCTAGATCAGGAGTTCTAAACCTTTTGAAGCTGGGGGCCGGGTCACGCTCTCTCAGACAGTTTCAGGGGGCGGACGGCCATTTTGCCATTCCTCTACCACCTGGTGTGGTGGAGGCGGACACATGAAATGGTGCCACAGGGCGCATCTGGCCCGTGGGCCACAGGTTGTGAATCCATGATCTAGATAGAAATTTTTATCTTGCTTTTGCTTGGAAAAAGAGAGAAAAGTCTACTTCACACTCTGAAGTCTGAGCATTTCAGAGAGTTTGGACTTAATTAGACTGCTATGTGTAGAAAGGGCAAAAAGAAAAAAAAGATTTAAATAGCTTCTACTTAATGGTTACATGATGAAACAATTTGAGACATAGCATTGTATTCATGATGTCTTTGGCCAGAAGCAGAGTGAACAAGAATTTGGCTCTAAAAACAAGATGTCAGTTCATGTATTGTTATTTCCTGGGAAAGAAAAAGGATACAATATTTACAAATTGGTGGGTATGTTATACAACCAAAAACTATTCTAATGGCATCCATCCACAACTATCCTGCTAACTTTTTCTTCCCTAGCTATATTAACATTTGACTGCAAAGATACTATTAGCACAAGAGTGGTCAATGTTCTTTCAATGTCTATATAGGATAAAAACAATGATACATTTAACTTGGAGTATACTAAATTCTGTGTTATTTCCATTTTCCAATTTAATTTATATCCCGCCTTTCTCAAGCCAAAGCTGACTCAAGGCGGCAAACAACCTATTAAATCATAATAATACATAATAACAATCAATAAGCATAGAATACAACATGTATCTATCTGTAATATATATATATATATACCTATATATACCCTATGCACATATACACACACACTGGATAGAACATAAAATAATGAAAAGTAAGTGTACATTAAAAAAACTTTACCGCATGGGAATGAAACTAAGTTAGAAAAACAGCATCTGGAACTTTGAAAAACTGTATTAAATCATGGACCATGCAGTCCAATTTTATCTTGTTTTATTTACCTGTAATCCCACTGTATTCAATGGGCTCAACTCCAAAATAAGTGAACAATGGCTGTCTTGTTAAAACACTTAATGCAAATCACTCATATCAAAGTAAAAACAAAGAACTTGCTGGCAGGAATTTCAGAGAATAATAAATACTGAACCCCTAAAGAAATCTACAGACTTTCAAATAAAGTGTCTAAACCATGAAGTTGCAATTTAAGCCCTAAATCTGTCAAAATACACTGTGATGTAATATAAATAAAACTGAAATTAATGTGATCAGTCGTAGGAATGTTACTGGAAAAGGCATTTGATAAATAACGGAGTGCACAAAAGAGAGGAAATTAAGGGTAACTTTAATAGATGAACTTCTTTCAACATAAAAGTTCACATTATAAAATAGTTCTCCAGCAGATAATTCCTATGGTCAAAAATCTTTGCAGAAAAATCTCATGTTAAAATTTTATTTCATGTTTCATTCAATTAGTAACTTTGACTGTTTACAGTAATGTTTCTGCCCCCCACCCCCAATTGGGAACTGTTCATCTAGGCCAGTGGTTCCCAATGTGGAACACATGCCCCACAGAGAAACTTCAATTCCCAGAAGCCTAAGTCAGTTCCCCAAAGCACTAATCAGCCAATGTACTGACTTAGGCTTCTGGGAATTGAAGTCCACCACTGTTCCACGAAACATAGTTTGGGAAATGCTGATTTAGGCTAATAAAAACATGATAACATAAACCATGCCGTATGTAACTGAGAACAAGTTACAGCAAACATCAGGTTCACACATGATATTTTAGTTTTCCTCCTGAGTAATAAAACAGGATAAAACCTTTTGCTTTAAAATAAATCTGTAGTTCTGTGCCATATCTGAAATGAAAATGTCTTTGTTTTGTTCTACCAGGATGGTTAATATACTAGGTTAGATTGATGGTTTAGGTATGTGGATGCAGAGCCAAACGTGAGTTTGATTCACAATTGTTCCTTCGGGGAAAAGAGCCAACCTGTGTAGTTATGGGGAAGCTGTACAGTTCCAGAGTAATATCAGAAGAAAGTACTGTAATGGTAAACTACTTCTGAGTATCCAAAGAAACCCCTGAAAGAGACAGCCACAAGTTGGAATTGACAGGATACAATTATTATTAGATTTTCAAACACATTTTAAAAATTAAATGCTCAGTTCTGGAGAATATTTTGAAAAAGCATAATCCAGAATCATTCTGCTTTGCAATATCTGCCTGAGAGAGTCATTCTTTACACACTGTTAACCAATTACTGTATTCTAGAAACAAAAAAATGATCTTGGTACATGCAGAAGTAGATACGCTGGGACAGTCAAAGACTGAAAAAATCTAAATAAACATAATCCTCTGTATGTTGAGTTCCTTATTTCTTAGCCTTCTTACAATTAAAAAAAACCCAGAATAGATCAGTAGGACTATTATTATTATTTTGTACATACAGTACTTGTTATTTTATAGGGAAACCTGTCAAATTTCATCTCATTTTGTAATTCAGTAGCAGACTTCTCTAATGACCACAACCTTTGGTTATTGATTAATTTGGTTGCAAAACAAAACTTTAGTGACTTGAAACACCAAATTGCTCTTTGCTTTGCATCTCTAGTATTGTTTCAAAGCTCTCGCGTATTTCCTTTGTACTCACAAATATAAAAAAATACTTCCATCAAGCTACAGCTTATGAAAATAAACCACAACTCTGAACTGTTTTGCTACTGTGGAACTTCCTGAACAGGACAAGAAAAAAGCACAGCAGAAACTCAGTAACATTCAGGCATTTGCCAGGACATGCCATTTGCTCTGAACATACTGCACTTTATATGAGCCAGTTGTTGGAAGGTGATGGATAGCTGAAGAGCTGGTGGCTGAGTTGTCCTTTGGAGAGAGGAAATGTTATCAAACTGCTAGATACTTAACAACAAAAGAAGCTTACTAGACTTGTTTCCCTTTGTTGTTATTTTTAACACATAGAAGAAACAACCCGCAGTGGGGGAGGCTGTTGTTTCTCTGTAGCATGGGGTTCCCAAACTATTGGCGCCACGGGCAGGATCACACTCCCCGGACAGCTGAGCGGGCCAGTCACATGGTTCCTCCCACTGTAAAATGCAGCCGTGGCTGTCATAAACGTATTTACGACAGCCACGAGTCTATTTATGGCAGCGTTTATGGCAGGCGCAGGTGCGTTTACACATGTGTGTGTTTTACAGCTGTTTTAAATGCGTCTGCTTCTGGTAGCGGCAAGGGCGACAGCAGACCACATGAAATGGGTGCCATGGGCCGGGTCTGGCCCACAGGCCGTAGGTTGGCCACCCCACTCTATAGATTCCGCATGAGAGCCAGAACCTCAGGGGCTTAAATGCGTTTGTGGTTCTGTCTTATGTAGACAGCCTTACAGAAAGTCCTCACTAGAGATCTGCAATTCAATTCCTTTCAAACTCCAACTTTAAAAATTCTTTAAGTATTCCCCAGGCAGAATCCTGGGTTGGGCATATGCTCCCTTGGAACAGGGCCTACCTTGAAGATGTTTGATGCCTGTGCTTCCTGTTGTTAAGTGTTTTTTTTTAAAGGAAAGTGCCCTAGTGCTTCTTGGAAGGCCAATGTCTTCATATTTGTGACTATATCTCTACCGGCAGTGGGACTACACCTCTCATGAAGACCTAGGCTTCCACAGAAGTTCCTTCCTTATACATTAACAGGAAACACAGGCCTCAAGATCGTCCAAGGTAAGCCTCGTTCCAGGGCACTGAAATATACATGTATCTTGGAGAATTCTGGGAGATGGAGTCCAAAACAAAAACACCTCTAGTTCTCATCACTTACAGATACATCTTGTCTTCAGGTTTGTTGCCCTCCGTACTTCTGCCTATGGAAAAAATCATTACAGAATAAAATTATATAGCTTGTGGATTATTAGTAGCTGGAACCATGGGTACACAGAAAGAGCTTCCTCGAAGATTGAGGTATTTTTGAACTACAATTGGGTGTACCCTTGGCAATAGCAAGCTTGTTGTGCTGGCTAATCTTTCTCACACTGTCAAGTGAAAGTAACTGCAGAATGAATTCACCAAAAGGTGGCTTCTTTTTGGCAGTTTACAGTCTGACCTAGACACAAAAGAAGACGAAGAAGCAGAAACTATTTGGTTAGTCTCCCTTTGGTAATTGAATTTCTTTTTACTTTATATCAGTGGTTCCCCACAGAGGGACTTCAATTCCCAAAAGCCTAAGTCAGTACTTTGGCTGATCAGTGCTTTAGGGAATTGACTTAGGCTTCAGGGAACTGAAGTCCAAAAACCAAAGTTTAGGAAACACTGCTTTAGATAGTACCTGAATAGTTAACTACAGTACCATTCCTCTTTAATAATCACCAGGTCAACAAAACATTATGGGTAGTAAGGGCAAAGGTTTGGAGAATAACCATCAGTTCAAACATAACCTTGACAGGGTAAATACAAAGGATTTGTCACTGAAGCAGTCAAGGAGACAACCAGAGTTTGTATTTACCTATTTGTGTCTTTATGGGGACAGGGAGTTCTTTAACCATTAACTACTCTGGTAACAATATGGGGTTGGAAAACGTATGGCATTATCCTTAAGTGGTATCTCATGACAAGTAAACTGCCCATTACTGTCAGTGTTAATGCATCTTACTTTGCAGTGGAGAAATAAAAAAATTAAATAGCTATTTTTAATATCCTATCCAAAGACATGCTGAATTTAGCTTAGAACTGCAAGTGTTTCTTATTTATTAAAGAAATCAGGAGAATTTAAAACCAATCTATAAGGGAAGAACCAGGATGTAATAGCAACAAAAAGAACTGCAACAGTCTGGGGTCCATAAAAGCTTACACCACAATAAGTGTATTGATTTTTATGGTTATCAGGTGACTTTTTGTTTAGTTTTCTGCAACAACAACAACACTAATATTTCTACCCCTCTGAAAATTACAAAGCTAAGAGTGCCTTCCTTCATAATTGCACTTTAGTTTGTGTTTGCAGCAGTTTGAACTGCTTATTTTTTGTAACATTGCAGTTCTTGATTTTGTACAGTTGATCACTCTATTACTTCCACAAGACATGCTGGTACTTCTTAGTTAAATGTTTCCAACTTCTAAGAATGCAACCGTTTGTTCTCTCCTCTCTTACGCAGCAAAAATGATATGGAACCTATATATATTTTAGAAAGAACAAGGGTGGTCACTGCCTTCTTGCTTTGCTTGAAGTTTCAGAACTATTCACCAGCTGCTTCAAAAACTGAATGCAGGCTATATGAACTTTTGGTTTGATTCACCAAGGCTTTTGTTCATAACTACATCATCATCTCCAAAGCAAATCCTCACAATGCCTGTGTTTTGCATTGACCCAATGAACATCCTATCCGTTAGCTAACTTTCCCTTATTGCAGTGCTGTGACTCATGGGACTCAACTTCCATCAGTTGTTGCCAGAACAGTCAATGAAGAGGCATGATAAGGGCTTTAATCCAACAGTATAACAGTATAGGTAGACTCTTGCTTGCTCCATCCCTATCTTACATGAGGCTAAGAATAGACTGCTCCCATTATCATCCTTTATCCTATCTTGCTAAGTTGTGTACAAATGTTAAATGGACAATTCTTTCTCCAGTATGAAGTTTGTCAGTTGTTCCAAGCCAAATTTACTTATTGCTTGATTGGTTGGGCCCTCCCTTTCACTCTCTACCTCTCTCCTGAATCTCCTAAACCGTTTGGGACCTTCTTACCTAGCTGAACATCTTCCCCTCAGTACATCAGCCCGCACTGCATCACCTGTTTCTCCCAGATGGCACAGCTCCAGGTGGCGATCCTGAGATTAGCGAGAAAGGCAGTGACTTGAAGAAAAGCCTTCTCAGTGGTGGCACCAACTTTGTGGAACTCTCTACCAGTTGAGCTGTGCCAGGTTCCTTCTCTCTCAATCTCTCTCTCTTTTTTTTACAAACTAACATCATTCCTCTTTAAAGAGGCTTTTAACTTGCCTATCTAACTCATTTCAGCCTATATCTGGTGGCAGGCTGGAAACCTTGCAATACACTGGCTAAAATTTTGTTCACAGAGGTTTGAGACATTTGAAAGAGAACTTTGGAGGCTGGAGTGAAGAAGGGTTCCATGCAAGGGTTAGTTAGTCCTAAGAGACAGACAAGCACCATTCCAAACACAGATTTATCTAGTAAATCAAATTGATATGTTTATTTCAATTGATCTTCAATATTCATCAAGTTCTAATGTTAATGTCTGTGCTCATGCTTCAGGTTAAAGAGACTAGGAATACAGAATTGGGCCCAGGTCAGAAGTGATGAGCATAACTAGCAGGCATTATTTCTTGCCTTCAAGAATTCCTGCAGTGGTGTTCTCTGGACTAGGTAGCAACCAGTTTTTCTTAAAAGAAATGGGGGCATCTTTGTGTTTGCCATAAGAACAATTCTAAATTTAGGAGCTTCCACAAGAGAATGCAATTGGTTTAGCATTCAAAGGTGGTCTTCTAAATTAGACATTTAAATTACATAGCTTCTTTAAGCTAAAATAAAAGTGGCTATAATGAAGGTTAAAACAGGAAACAATGCAGGAAAAACATTTAAAATTAGAGAACAAACACTGCTATTTTGGAGCTAAATACTGTACATCAAAACAAATTAAGGCTTCTGTGTTTTCTTAGAAATAATCCATTTGTACATGAATAGTTTTTAAAACACGCAAAAATAACAAACTACTATTTCTGAGATCAGCCTATATATTAGGTTGGTGGAAGGGTGGAAAGCTTGTAATACACTGGCTGAAATCCTGTTCATGTACGTTTCGCAGCACAAGGTGGATAATTTCACTAGCTATGGCAATCTTATGAACATTTAATATTGGGGATGGCATTTTTGATATTTTTGGAGTACAAATTCCATGATTCTCCATTCTGGGAGTTCTACCTGACATCTTACAGGAACATCCTGTTCAGAAAGAAACTCCCATTTGCACTGGAACAGGAACAAACAGCTTGGAACTAGAATTTGCTAAGCCTCAAAGCCTTCCAGTTGAGGCTTTTCTTTTCGGTGTCTATAAGGTATCTGTCAGGTAGAACTTCCAGAATGAAGAATTACATGATTCATATTCCAAAAATATATAAATAAATAAAAATGTATCCAAAAATTTCATCCCTATATCTCCTCCTTTCATCAATGGAAATCTGTGGGACCTATGGCACAAGTGAGATAAGTCTTTAATTGCAGAAAATCACTGCTGGTAGGATAACATCAGTGGCGATGTTTGATAGTTGGAGACTTCCCCACTGCCCAACATGGGCTCCAAACAATGAAAGGGATTACAGTACTTGAAACCTATAGGGACCTCTGGAAGGAAGAGGGAATGTTTAATTTTTTTAAAAAAAATACCCCTGACCAATTATGTCATTAGTTGGACATCTATCAACATAATTTTAACCACTGCCTTATTCAGAGATAAACTTCCAAAGTATTAATATTTTCTTCTTCTTCTTCCATATCCGAATAGGAATACAGGTGATCATCATGGCGATCAGCCATGAAGACTGTTCTGAGAATATAATGCAGTGGCCTGTCATCTGCCTTCCACATCGCAGCATGACCCCTGTCCACCAATACAGTTCCGCAAGTCACTTTCTGGTCCTGAGCCCTTTTGGCAAGGAAAGTCTTCATCAGCCTCAGGCCAGCATTGACGAAGCTGCTGCCCTCCATCAAGTGTATTCAAGTGGGCCACCCTTCCCTATGGACTTCGGCAACCAAGCTGTTAGTCGTCAGGGATGTCAGGGTAGTTAGATTAATATTTTCATGCGAAGAGAATATAAATCTTATATTAGTGAGAAGGAAACAAATAACCCCCCCCCTTTCATCTTGTTTCAATACACAATTCATTATGATCCAATTTATGTACATGCACAGAGATGGAGGGTTATTCAGAAAGGACATAACAGAACTTCATGTTCAAAAGACTTTAAATGTTCTGAATGTCCTGTTGGAGAATCAAGCACACAGATTTGCAACCACAGAGGTTGGCAATACCATATTGCCTTACATTTAGGTTTCAGTCTATGCTAGAGTACAGCAGATGTCAAGATACAATTTGAGAAACGACTCACAACAATCCACCAAGTTTTTGTTCTGTTTGAACTCCCTTTTATTGGTCTGCAACTTTACCAGCTGCCATGGAGAGTTTCTAGTGGGAAACAAATTCTATTTCTAATACCATGACACCCACTGTCTGGATTTTCTGCCAAACCTGGGAAAAGGTATAATTTAAACTGTAAAAGTAAGCAATTATGTATACATTGCCCATACTTATCACGCACATTGTCAGGAAAATTATAGAGAAACTATGATAAATATAACTGTATCCAGCTTCACAAAATGTCTGCTGCCTTTGTAAACAAGTAGCGTGAAAATATACTAAAGTCTTTTCAGTAAAACATGTACCTTCCTGCCATGCAAAAACCATTAGAATAAATAATTTCACTGCTTAGAAACTTCTTGTTTTCAGAATACTTTTAGTAGAATTTACTAGACATGAAGTTTGCACTGCTGTCCAGAAACCATGAAGAAGGCACAAGTCCTGATTTGTGTTTCATAGGAGGTGGACTTGAGGTCTCAGTACAGTATTTGCCTTGCACTTTAGACAAGATGACCAATGCTTTCAATGAAACTCACTTCAAACCCGAGAGAGGCTTTAGAGCAGAGGTTCTCAACCTTTTTAATCCACGGGCCGGACCACACTCACTCAGACAACTGAGTGGGCTGGACTCGTGGTTCCCATTGCCGTAAACGCTGCATTTATGATAACCATGGGTGCATTTATGGCACATTTACGACATCCGCAGGCACATTTACGGCTGTCATAAACGTGTCCCACTTCTGCTGGCGGCTGGCCACATGAAATGGTACTGCGGGCCAGGTAGATTGAAAACCCCTGCTTTAGAGATGTTAGCAACTGAGGTGAAGATGTGACTTCTGAATGTGTTTTAGATTTTTCATTTGGGTCTCTACTTTTTATTAATTTGTGCAGTCTTTGCAGAGGTATAAGAAACGGTAATTAGGCTGAGTATCTTGTGTTTGGGATGCCTACATTATGGATGCCTCAGGAACATTCAGGGATTTTTACCAAAGGTGAGACTTATGCCTGGACTGCCAATTCTTAATAGCAGACTTAGTAAACATCTTACAGAGGGGAAATGTTTGCGCCTGATGTTCACTGAGGCAAATAAATACTTTGAACGGCTGTCAGAGAGTGGGATCTTGCTGTTGCAGACAATGCATTTTTGAAAAGCCTCAAGAGGCTATAAAATGGCAGGAAACAGACTGTGGAGAAACAGAAAAACATTAATCTACTTTCCAGAAAATATATTTTTATACAACCTAAGAGAAGTAATAAAGGAACCAACAGGAGGGGAACGGAACAGGAAAGAAAAAAGGTAAGTAAAGTCGATGTTTACAAGTTTACATGGCTCTGAATGCTTGGAGAAGTTTCCTTAGTATTGTCTGAAAGAGACTGAGAGTAGATCCGTTAGGTGCATGCATGTGCAGCAAAACCCCGTATGTGTGATTCCGCCGCCCTGAGTTGGGTTTCCCCGAGTGGGCGCCATAAAAATATAAGAATAAAATAAAATAAATAAAATAAATTCATAGAGACTATGAAAGAAGATCTATTTTAATTTTATTGGAGCTCACTTTTGTCTGTGTGCATGTTTTAACAAAGAAGCAAGAAAAATTTCACAAACACAGCCAAGTTCAGCAACTACTAGTCCTTAGTTTAGTTGCATCCTATTACATGTGCAATTTCTGCCAGGGCATGTCAATAAGTTGGTACCTACAAAAAGCCTGGGAAATGATCCAGAACTAAATTTTTGAAATGCTGTACTCCCAATGAAATCACTATCCAAAATCCCATATCTTGGTTCTTTTCTGCTTGATGCAAACAAGATTACTATGTGTAGAATATATATAGTACATTTTTATAAGACCGTTAAGAGATGTTTATGTGAAAAATAGTTTTGAGCTCAAAACACAAGAAAACTTTGCAGAACAACTCCCCCCCCCCCCAACCAGTTTAGTGTTTCAGAATTCCATTGTTTATATTGTTCCCTGATGTATAGTCAACTACAACAATATTTTTGGCTAGCTGAATGTTTTAAAAGAGGCGTTAAAAGAGTAATTATTGAGCCAAAGGTTACCATGAGTGATACAATATTTTTTTAAATGCCATCAATTCATTGCAAAGAGCCCCAGGCTGGTGTTCATTGGCAACAATATGAGATGGTAGTTCCCTAAGGAAAAATAGATGATACCACTTCAAACTATAGGTCAGTGATGATGAACCTTTTAGAGATCGAGTGCCCAAGGAGGTAGAGGTGAGCAGGCACCAGGCATGCACATGCACCCATAACATCGTTGGCACAACTCTGGTGACAAGCAAAACACAGATAATATCTCTTAAAATGTGTATACATTTTTTGGAACCCTCTGTATTCTTGACCAATTATGTATAATCCTATTTAACTGTTTTCAATTTAACCTGATGTCTCTTGTAGTAAACCCTGAAGGCTAATAAGTTTTACTTTGTATGAACTTTTGTGGTCTACAGCCTACTTTTCCAGATACATTTGCTTGAGCTAGCCCTATTTTATTTAGAGTCCTGGTTTTATAAAAAAAAAATCCCTCTAAAACAGGGATTCGCAACCAGCCTCCAACGCCATTCCATCCAGCCCATGGCAATGACCTTGGGAGCGGAAGTGCCCACACAAACGCACCTGCCACCACTGCATCCAACCCGCAGTGGGAGTTGTCTGGCCCGTGCTCTAAAAAGTCTAAGATCTCAGTACCTGCTGGAGTGCCTCTCCTTAACGTATCGTGTCCAGGCAACATATTTCTCTCTGGTGATCTGAGAGTTCCTACTCCTAGGGAAGTCTTCCATGAAAGCTTGATCCTTCTCTGTTATGACTCTGAAACTTTGGAGAAGACTACCTATCAATATTCATCAGGCCTCAACACTCCAACTTTTTCACAAGTTGCTAAAAACTGAGTTGTTTAAGGAGGCATTTGTGAGTATTTTGCCCCTAGAGTGAGCTGGCCCTCCATGGAAATTTTTGCTCAAGCTGCCATCTAAGTGTGTTTTGTGCTATGTTGTTTATTTGCTCTTATGGTTTTATGTTATTCTATGTATGTTGTTTATTTAATCTTATGGTTTTATGTTATTCTATGTTTTTTATTAAAAAAATATTCTTTTATTGTGTTAACCACCCAAAATAATCAATTGGTTAAATGGGTGGTATAGTAACTGAATGAATGAATTAATATATTACTGACGTAATACGAAAGCTGTTCAAGATTATCCTTATTGTTTAATTCCTTAAACTGCATTTTGTTTGGGTTTCAAGGGCTGCAATAAAAGGATAAGAATTGATCATCAAGCACTAGGGTGTGCTGCTGGAGACCAAGGCCAAGGTAATTCATACTAAGGTATTTCTAATTAGTAAATATGGATATAAAAGCTGGGCAATAAAAAGGTGACATAAAAATTGACTAATAATACTAGGAAAAATTCAAAGAAGCCAGTAAAAAAGGTCTGAAGATGAGATGGACTGACTCAATAAAGGAACCCACAGGCTCAAATTTGAAGAAAAAAAAACCTTAGTAGGGCTGTTGTCAGATCACTAATTCACTGCAATGTCATATGAACACAATCTAGAAGAATATTGCAACAACAGATCTCATTTTGAGATATGTTAGTAAAATATAGCAGAAATACTGATCGCAAATGTTGCAGTAAAAGGTTTTGCACTGAAATAATTTTCTAGCGAATCAAAATTCCTCAGTAAAATGAGATGCTTGCTTTGACACAGCAAATGCCATTTCTACTACCTACTGATTTCCAAAGAATAGAACACATTTTCAGAGAAACAAATATGGTGTCAGTTGGGATAAGGCAAAACTGTTGAGCAATTCTTTCCCAACACCTTCTATCTTCTCTATGGGAGAAAATAAAGATAAGCAAAAACTCACCAGAAACTGCACATTACACATATAAGTAGCTCTTGACCTTGGTTACATCACTCTTTGCTTGTTGTCTTGAATAGCCTATTTCTCATGGTTTCATGAGATTCCCATACCACATTCCTGTTTACATTCACTATCCCTCATCCCACACATTCTCACAGATCTCCAATCTGTAGCCCTAGTTTGCTCATCTGTAACCCTGTAAGGATGTTAGTGGATCTGATATAGGACCCAAAGGCTCCTATGTGTTAAATATAAACATCACATTGGTCCTTAGAAGAGAATGTTGTCATCGCTCATCTTTGAGGAATAAGACCAGTATCCTGGCCTAACCGAAAAAGAGAAAGTAAGATTAGAATTTTATTTTTAAAACCTTACAGTATTTGAAACAAGCCAGCTCAGGAAAAAAGGAAATGGTAGTAGGATAGAGTTTAACAGAAACAGCAAAAGCTCCACTAGGATTCCTTTCCAAAATATTGGATGAAGGCCATGAGCAAGATGTTCTTCTCCTGCTGTCACTCTCCACTGACCTCCAAGAAGACAAACAGCTGCAAAATACTCTCTATTCATACTTGCCAAACAGTATACTTGTTTCAAGGGCACAGATGGGCTTCGAATTCTTTAGTAACATTCAGGAGATTCAGATTAAGGAACAATTCTAAACTGAATCCTGGTAATTTGGGTCCTTGTAATCTTGAGCTGCTTTTTAAAGAGTTTCCATCCTACTGATTGGTATTTTCATTGAAGTATTAGTATAGAGGACAAGCTTCAAGATGGTTGCCTGGTTTCTTTGGAATTCTAGTCCAGCTAGTTAAAAACTACTTAGAAAAGTCACACACACTTGTGAAAAGGAGGAAAAGGAGAGAGTAAATTTGCAAGATGAAATATGAATGAGATTGTAAGAGAGACAACCAAATTTTATATACAGTAGAACCCCGCATAACGAGAAAAACTCCGTTCCATGGATCTCTTCGCTATGCGTTTTTTTTTGTTTTTTGTTATTCAGTACGGTTCCCTATGGGAGATAACCCGTATGAGAAAAAAAGTTCGTTCTAATTAAGCAGATATCCCCCGGTTACCAAAAACCCCACATAACAAAAAAAATTCGTTGTGTGGGTTATCGCCATTGCATAACAAACGTTTTGTTGTGTGAATTTTCCGCTATACGATGTGTTTGTTATGCGAGGTACCACTGTAAAGGTTTCCTGTGCTAGACAAGCTGTGTGTGTAATTGCTTAAACCATCCAAGACTCAGCACAGCTGCAAACTATTTTGACTGTCAGAGATAATATTTCAATGCAGTGTCACTGTGCCACAACATTGAGGGTAAGCAAAAGACACTATTGCTATCTCCGTTTGTAACAGCAGCTGGGACTTTATACAGCACAACATATATTTGAGTGGTGACAAGGAAATCAGTAAGTTACTTAAGTCGACAAAAAATTGAAATGCTGCACCTCAGAGAATTGTTGAGCAGTAAAGAACTCTTGAAAGATTTCAACATTCTGCCCAAGCACAAATAGCTGTTGAAAAACCAAGCAATGCTTGGGTGTGAGGAGGGAATTAGACATATGAATTTATTTTGAATGCAAAGCAAAAGCAAAGCAAAGCAATCACTATATACCACCTGATAGCACTTAGAGCACTCTCTGGGCGGTTCACAGGTTAATTAGCATTAATGCATTTCTTTTAGTGCCATGGCTTATAACCTGTACATCAGAGTAAGAACTAACCAAGAGCAATTCTACAGTATGAAGTCTGCTTTTTCAGAATTCTAGCTCAACTAGTTAGAAACTATCTAGAAAGGTCACACACACATACACTAAACAACCTACACATTAGCCAAAGGACAGTCATTTATTTGCTTCTCTGCCTTAGCTCTGTTTACCAAACATGTCTTCACCAAGAACAGCTACCTTTTATAAGCTTACCCATTTAAAAAAACGCAGCTCAGTAATAAATGCAATTTCCATACATTGTAAAAGCTAGTTTGGTAGAACACTTATTCCAGAAAATAATTTTTTTACAGAAGCTGCAAGAATCCTGATCCTGAAGTTACATTAAGTATCAGAACTAAACAAAATTTTGTGACCTAAAAGAACAGTGCAGAGAAATGGAGGAAAACAACAAAAGAGGCAGAACCAGAGATCTTTTCAAAAAAATTGGGGAAATCAAGGGAACATTTAAAGCAAAAATGACCATGATAAGGGACAAAGACGGAAAGGAGCTAGCTGATGCAGAAGAAATTAAGAAAAGATGGAAAGAGTACACAAAGGAACTTTACAAAAAGGACCTCAACACTCCTGATACTCACAATGATGAAGAAATTGAACTTGAGCCAGACATCCTGGAGAGCGAAGTCATAAAGGCCCTAAAGAGCACTGCAAACAACAAAGCTAGTGGAGATGATGGTATCCCAGTTGAATTTTTCAAAGCGCTAAAAGATGATGGCGTCAAATTACTGCATTCAATATGCCAGCAGATTTGGAAAACAAAACAGTGGCCACAGGATTGGAAAAGATCAGTATACGTCCCAATCCCAAAAAAGGGCAATGCCAAAGAATGTTCAAATTATCGAACAATCGCGCTCATCCCACATGCCAGCAAGGTGATGCTCAAGATAATACAGGACAGACTTCAGCAGCATGTGGAGAGAGAATTACCAGAGGTGCAGGCTGGTTTCAGAAGAGGCAGGGGGACTAGAGACCACATCGCCAACATACGCTGGATCATGGAGAAAACAAAGGAATACCAGAAACAAGTTTACTTTTGTTTTATTGACTACACTAAGGCATTTGACTGTGTGGACCACAACAAGATGTGGCAAGTAATTAAAGAGATGGGAATACCAGAGCACCTCATATGCCTCCTGAGAAATCTGTACATGAACCAAGAAGCAACAGTTAGGACAGAAAATGGAATAACAGAGTGGTTTGGAATAGGAAAAGGAGTAAGACAAGGCTGCATTTTGTCACCATGCTTATTCAACCTATACACAGAGCACATAATGCGCAGTGCAGGGATGGAGGAATCACAATATGGGATTAAAATTGCTGGGAGAAACATCAATAATCTGAGATATGCAGACGATACCACCCTAATGGCAGAAAGTGAGGAAGACCTAAAGAATCTCTTGATTGGGCTGAAGGAGGAGAGTGCAAAAGCTGGCTTGAGACTCAATATCAAGAAAACCAAGATAATGGCAACAGGCCCCATCAGTTCCTGGAAAATAGACGGGGAAGAAGTAGAAGCAGTGACAGATTTTACTTTCTTAGGATCAAAGATCACTGCAGATGGGGATTGCAGCCATGAAATAAAAAGGCGACTGATTCTTGGGAGACAAGCGATGAGAAACATGGGGAACATAGTGAAAAGCAGAGACATTACATTGCAAACAAAAATTAGAATAGTCAAAGCAATGGTTTTCCCAGTAGTAATGTATGGATGTGAGAGCTGGACAATTAGGAAGGCTGAACGCAGAAGAATAGATGCCTTTGAAATGTGGTGTTGGAGGAGGGTTTTGAGAGTCCCCTGGACAGCGAGGAGGACAAATAGGTCAATCTTAGAAGAAATTAACCCTGACTGCTCATTGGAAGGTCAAATAGTAAAGATGAAGCTAAAATACTTTGGACATCAAATGAGAAGGGAGGATTCACTTGAGAAGGCATTGATGTTGGGAAAGGTGGAGGGCAAAAGAAGAAGGGGGAGGCCAAGGATGAGATGGCTAGATGGTATTATAGACACAATGGGCACAGAGCTGGGAGGGTTGAGGGGGATGGTAGAGGACAGAGGCGCCTGGAGAACAATGGTCCATAGGGTCGCAAAGGGTCGGAATCGACTGTGCGACTGAACAACAACAACAATACAATAACATTCCTAAGCATATGGCATTCTTTGATTAAGACTATTCTGTCTTTCATTTCATTTCTTTTACAGAAAAAGTCAAATGCCGCAAATCTTATTTGCCCTAAAAATTTCTTGATCAACAAATACCTGCATTGACATAGTTTAGCAAAGAGCTGCCAAATTTCAAATAGCAAAGTCCATCAAAAGCTGATCATTAACATATCAAACAAAGATAAGTTTTGTTTTCTTACAACTTTTTTGAGTATTTTAATTTTACACTGTCTCTGTTCACATTAGTTTCTCAGTTTTTAACAATGTTAAGTACTCTTCAATATAGTAATTGTCTCCAGATATAAGCGTGATTGAAGTAAATCACTTTAACGCTGGGATACCACAGAAATCTGCCAATAATTTAAAAAAATAAAATAAGAGGCACAGCAAAACTACTTAATCCACAAGGAATCAAATCCCATCTTTTTACCTGAAAATCAATTAATTTGTAAATCCATATACAGTACATGGATAAAAAATTGTCACAATGTGAGTTTTGAAATGAATGAAGTACCATAATTTTGGACCATAAGACGCACCTGATCATAAGACGCACCCAGTTTTCAGAGCAGGAAAACAAAAAAATATATTTAATACTGTATTTTGCACTGAGGAAGGAAGTGATACTCTAGCTCTCCTTTCAACCAGGAAGCATGTTTTCTCCCTCAATTTTGTCCACGTGGAGTAGAGACAAAGGCATCAAGGTAAGTGAAACCCTTTCTTTTTAAGCACAGGTTTGGTTTCCCACTTAAATGCATTGGGAACATACAAACAGAAAACTTTTGAATACAAGAAATTTATTTCCAATGCATTTAAATGTGAAATTGTGATTTTCGCCTTCTAGTGGCCACTTGTTTTTCATATGTTTTTCCCCCTGCCCCGAACAGCTGAGAAACGGCAGTAGTAGTCTTTGGCCAGCTGTGGCTCTTGTAAAATATCCTTTTATAACAGTCACAGCTGGCCGAAGACCAGCATTTGGACTATAAGCTGCACCCTCATTTTCTCCCCACTTTTGGGGGAGAAAAAGTGTGTCTTATGGTCCAAAAAATACGGTAGTATTCTAAAGACTGTTAGAGTAGAGAGAGAAATCCAAATAGTTAACCAAGTGAAAAAATACTGATCTCTTTGAAGAAGCACAGTAAAAAAATGGGACTTCATAAATGCTTATTCTATAAACAGAAATAATTTAATTACCCAACAAATGAAAGCTACAAGGTGTAAGTCCGGCAAAACACTTCCAAACCATTAGCTTCTTTACTATTTTCCATAAACAAAGCAATCTAAACACAGTTGGCAAGAATTTATGCTATAGAAACAAGAGGCCATATATAAGCAATATTTAAAGCTCGGCTAAATTTCTTGAAATCTAATTCTGCATTTAAATTCTAACATTTTTGAACTGACAAACAGCTTTATGTTAAATAAGAATATATCTGATGCCAGTATTTATGGTGAAGAGGATAATGAAAACAGACAAATTATGGGCTGTGGCATCAATTGGATTTCTATTACAGTATTTTGTTTTTAATCTCATGCCAGGTATGCTACACACAGTTTGTGCTTCCCATAGATTTAGACTTCAACTTTGATAGTTGGAATTACTTCCACAACTTGCAGAATATAGCAAAACCTACAATAGACAAGCTTCCCTTGCTATTGAAACAAACTGCTTCAATACTTCTGGAGAATTCTCAGTAATCGATTAAAACAATATGGCAGGAATCCTGCTGGTGGGAAAAACATGTACAGAACAAAATTGGCCAAATGGTTTCTGCTGTCTAATGGGACATCTACTACACAGTCAGGCACACACTGGTTGCTAAAACAGTCATGCACGACAGACATTCTCCAAAAGGGTGCAAATTGCTCGTGTAATTACCATAGCGTGTGTGGTTTTCTTTTAAAAACAAACCAAAATAAACCCCAGAATTCTTGCCAAAGGACATTTAAAAGAGACAGCAATCAGGCTGCTGCATTACATTTGAGGTGATCATGTGAAGATCAACATTGACTAATTCCTCTTAAAGACATTTTTAGGAAGGTTTTGTTTGTGCCAGTTTTGCACACTCAAAACCTCTTATATAAAGACTGCCAGATCTTGTTGTGCTGATCCCTATTAGTCCAAATTGCAGGACAGGAGATTAAGAGAGGGGAAGAGTAGAAGTGACACCCTCTAGCTAGAACAAAATTTCCCTTCACATCAGTATACAAGCCCTTACATAACTATGTTCTGCTACCTTCCGAGACCTCCTCCAACCCTTCTAGTTTAGGGGTTAATTGTGCAACTACCAATAATACAAGTTGAGCTTTATATCAATCATTATGTCACATGCATTCATTCCACTAGGCAACACAGCAGTTCCAAACGCCGTACCTTTGCTTTGCTTGATTTAACAATACCATGAGAAGATGAAGAAATGGTGAGGATCATATCATAACATAACATAAATAAAATTAAAACCACAATAAATATCATTGGCGGATACTTCAGCTAACAGAACTACAGATTCTAAATGATCCGATCATGTTTCTGAATTTTTAAATGTTAGGTAAAGGTTTCCCTTGCTTGAAAGCCAGCCATATCCAACTCTAGGGTTCAGTGCTCATCTATGTTTCAAAGCCAAAGAGCCAGCATTGTCTGCTTCTGCAGACGTTTCCGTGGTCATGTGGCAGGCAGGACTAGACACCAGAGTGCACGGAATGCTGTTACCTTCCCACCGAAGTGGTCCCTATTTATCTACTTGCAGTTTCTTGCTTTCGAACTGCTAGGTTGGCAGGAGCTGGGACAAAGACGGCAGCTCATTCCGTCCTGCAGTACTCGGGAATCGAACTGCTGACCTTCCGCCTCCCAGTCAGCATCTTAGCCACTTGAACCACTGCAGTCCAATGTTACTCCAAGATATTTATATGAGTTGGTATGTTTGAATAATATCTCCTTCAATTGCCATTTGTATTTCTTCCTTCTCTTCTCAAAACCTAAAATTTTGGCTTTTCGTTCTTGACTCTTGTTCAAGGCTCTTAAAAATCCTTGTATCCCCACCTGGGTGTAGGACAGAAGGGTAACATCAACTGCATGAAAAAGTACTGACATACTCCTGTCCTTTATACAGGGCAGAAAGAACTTGGAACTGGATAAGGAAGAAACTATACCATTTAGGTACAAGAGTTAGCAGACTTCTCTGACATATTCTCTTGTTTACAGGGATTGGGTCTAAAGATCACCATTGCAGGTGGCTCTTACTCTTAGGGTGGTATAGTTCTTGAATTCTCCTAAGCAACCTACAATTGATATTCAAGGATTCTAATTTGCTTCAAAGACAGGGTTGCGATATGGAGTCAAAAGCTGCCTGTTCCTCTGGAAAGAGGTACCCAATTTTCCAGTTTGTCTGAAAGGTGTCTTGCATATAATTTCCTGAATATATCTGAGGATTATAGTTTCTAGGATATTATCAAGCACCTTTCATGTAGATAGGTACTACAATAGCTTAAGTCTCTTATGAGGGGAATTTCCCAAATCTAAATGTCTGCAATAGCAGACAGCGCTGGCTCTTCGGCTTAGAAACAGAGATGAGCACTGCACCCTAGAGTCGGATGCGACTGGCTTTCGAGCAAGGGAAACCTTTACCTTTACCTTTATCTATAGAAGCAAATAAGGCAGCTAGCATTGGGATCCACCAATATTCTCTGCAAATGTTTTAGACTCCTTTTATGGACCTTGAATAGGTATGTTCAGGCCACTGTTTGGATAGCTCACAAGAAATAATGTTGCTTGTGGGTATGAAAATGAGGTTGTGGTAGCAGCGCTTTAAGGGAGGACAGTGTTTTCAGCCATGTATGCGAGTGGTTTTATTCTTTCTGTATCCATATATAGATATAATTTTCATGATGTCTGGGTTCAGTGTTATTATTTTGTTTTCTAGCATCTCCTCTCATGCTGAATATTTTGCAAACTGCATGCAATGCCAATCATTGGCTATCTTTGTATTTCCATAGTTTACTTATAGAATATAAAACATTTTGTAAAGATACTGACTGGGTTACCATTCTCTGCACTAAGCCATTGCTTTTGTAAACTCTGGTCTTCACAGCTGCAGAATTTCAGAAGACTTTCATCCCTGTCTACCACTGTTTCTTAGATTGATGGTGTTTGGTGCCTGAGTGCCCCATTATTAACCCATTAGATGGAGTAAGTGTTAAATGCATTCTAATATTTATTATTTGTTTCTGTTCTTGCAATTTTCTCAAGATGCAACTACTGTTACACAGTGATGTGCTTAATAATTACAATAATCCAGGGACTCGTTTGTCCTGGAGTTGCAGTAATTACATGTCACTCTGTTTATTCCTTTGCTACAGGAACAATGACTGCTCATTGGAAGGTCAAATAGTAAAGATGAAGCTAAAATACTTTGGACATCAAATGAGAAGGGAGGATTCACTTGAGAAGGCATTGATGTTGGGAAAGGTGGAGGGCAAAAGAAGAAGGGGGAGGCCAAGGATGAGATGGCTAGATGGTATTATAGACACAATGGGCACAGAGCTGGGAGGGTTGAGGGGGATGGTAGAGGACAGAGGCGCCTGGAGAACAATGGTCCATAGGGTCGCAAAGGGTCGGAATCGACTGTGCGACTGAACAACAACAACAGGAACATTTGCACCCAGCTGCTCTCTGACTGTGTTCTGCATTGTCTTTACTGAGGTTGGCTATCGCTTCAACTAGTCCTTTACCCTTCCCAAAATAATGCTGTTTTGTTTCAGTGTGTCTCCTTTTGTAGCCTACCACAGAAGAAACTGAAATCTGGGATTGTTTAAAAGGGATTGTTTAGAAAGTGAATACTGTACTGTATTAGCCATTAACACAGGGGTTCACAACCTATGGACCGCAGGTCAGATTCAGCTCATGACACCAAATAATCCAGCCCCCGACCGCGCTTCAGCCACCCCCACCAGAATCGGCCATGGACTCATTTACAGCCGTCGCAAAAATGTTTACATGTCATAAATGAGTCTGCGGCCATAAACATGTTTGCTACAGCCGTAAATGAGTATGCAGTATCATAAACATATTTAATACAGACGTAAATGAGTCTGCAGCCGTCATAAACATGTTTACTACAGCCGTAAATGAGTCACAGCCGTCACAAATGTGTATATGACAGCCATGGATGTGTTTTACAAAAGCATTTACGACAGGGGAACCAACAGACTGGCCTGCTCAGCGGTCTGAGGGGGTGTGGTCCGGCCCATGGCTGAAAAACATTGAGAACCTCTGTGTTAACATCATAGTTGCAGAAGCTATGCTGTAGCACAGTAGAACCCAGCATAATGAAAAAGCTCTGTTCCACAGAGCTCTTCGCTATGCGTTTTTCTAATGCGGTTCCCTATGAGAGATGCCCCGCATAACGAAAAAAAATGTTCATTAGCCAGGGTTCCCATTAAGCGGGTATACCCATTACCAAAAACCTTGCATAATAAAAAAATTATGCAGGGTATCGCCATTGCATAACCAACACTTCGTTGTATGAATTTTTCACTAATGTTCGTTATGCGAGGTACAAATGTACTTAGAATTTCCTGCTTGTCTCCCAATTGGCCAGCTGCCAGAACAGTAATGGTTGCATTCAATTGCAGCAATAGCTAGCTAGGATTCTGACATTTTAAATACAGTATGCCCCTTTCTAGTTAGCTCTAAACAGCAGAGACTCTATTGGAATAATGCATAGGGCTAGTAGGGATCATCTTCTGATACACTGCACATACCTGTCAAGTTTTGGATTTGGAAATAAGGGAAATTTCCTGGCAAATAAGGGATACTTGACGGCTATGCTTATCCTGTGCTGCCCTCCAATGGCGGCAATAGGGCATTGCAGTCTAATTAATAAGGGATGACGGTGGGAAAGAGGGTAAAGTAAGGGGTTTTCCCGGCCAATAAGGGATACTTGACAGCTATGACACTGCAGTTCTTGTACCTGCTACAGTAATAAACAATCCAAAGTGATTACATAACATCAACATGGTATAATGCCAGAAAAGGACTTGGAGTCAATTAACAATCGTAAGAGGATGACAAAGCTATTGAAATAAAACATTCTGAGACTGTGGGGTTTCTTATGCTACAGGAGCATCGATGTTTTATGTCCAGGAGGTCAGGCGCTGAATTTTGAGTTGTTAGTTTGGTGTAATGTAGGAAGTTTTGGCTTTATGGTATGATCCTCACAATTTCTTCATCTTATTTATTTTTATTTATTTATTTATAAGTCACATTTGTATATGCCGCCCACTCAGGCAGAACCCGACTCAGGGCGGCATCACAACACTTCTAAAAATACATAAAACATTATAAAAACCTGTAAAAACCCACTTTCCCCCCCCCATTTAAAAACCCATATCCCACCCACCCATCCCACCCACCATACAAGAAGAGAGAGTTCTTATAAAAGCCAGCCGGCGGGAACCATAGTCCCGTTCGGGCCCCACACCTGCCCTGCCAGCCAGGTCTTTACTCCTTTCCTGAAGGGCAGCAGTTCACTTTGAAGTCTTAGATCTGTTGGTAGGAGGTTCCAGAGGGTTGGTGCGGACACGGAGAAGGCCCTCCTTCGGGTGCTAGACAAATGTGCACCCCTCGTTGACGGCACCATTAGCGAGCCCCTCCGGTCCGCTCTGGTTGGACGGGCAGTCACTCTTGGGATGATGCGGTCTCTAAGGTATCCTGGCCCCCTGCCATATAGGGCTTTAAAGGTCAAAACCAGCACCTTAAATTGCACCCGGAGACAAACTGGTAACCAGTGCAGCTCCCGAAGCAGCGGGGAGGCATGGGCATATCACCCACACCCCATCACCACCCGGGCCGCCGCATTCTGGACCAGCTGCAGCCTCCGAATGGTCGTCAAGGGCAGCCCCATGTAGAGCGCATTACAATAATCTAGTCGGGAAGTAACCAGAGCATGAGTGACCATAAGTAAGGAGCCCCGGTCCAGGAGCGTGCGCAATTGGCAAATCACCCGAAGTTGGGCAAAAGCCCTCCTGGCCACAGCCGCCACTTGTTCTTCCAGCAGCAGCCGTGAGTCCAGAAGGACCCCCAAGTTGCGCACTGGGTCTGTCTGGGGCAAAACAGCCCCATCCAGTACCAAAGATGGTAACTCCTTGGATAACCTGGGGCCCCTTATCCACAGCCACTCTGTCTTGCTGGGATTCAGTCAAAGCCCATTGGCCCCCATCCAGACCCCAATGGCCTCCAGGCATCCGGATAGGATTTCAACAGCATCACTGGGGTCCCCACGGGCCGAGATGTACAGCTGGGTGTCATCCGCGTACTGATGGTACCGCACCCCGTGGGAACGAATGATCTCACCCAGTGGCTTCATGTAGATGTTAAATAAGAGAGGAGAGAGCACAGAGCCCTGAGGCACCCCATACTTGAGGGGCCTAGGGCTGGACCTCTCACTCTCTAACCACACCGACTGGGTACGGCCCTCCAGAAAAGAGGAAAACCAGGACAACACAGAGCCCTGGATCCCCAATCCTTCGAGCCGTTCCAGCAGGATACCGTGGTCGACGGTATCGAAGGCCGCTGAGAGATCAAGAAGAGCAAGGACGGATGGACAACCCCCGTCCCGCTCCCGCCAGAGATCATCCAACAGTGCGACCAATGCCGTCTCCGTTCCATATCCGGGCCTGAATCCCGATTGAAAGGGGTCTAGATAATCCGCTTCATCCAGGACACTCTGCAGCTGGCGCGCCACCGCCTTCTCCAAAACCTTACCCAGAAAGGGCAGGTTGGAAACCGGCCTGTAGTTGTTAAGGACAGCTGGGTCGAGGGACGTTTTCTTCAGGAGGGGGCGCACCAAAGCATGTTTTAGCTGTGCAGGAAATACCCCCTCCCGTAATGAAGCATTTATTATCCCCCCAACCCAGCCCCCTGTTACCTCCTTGGAGGCTTTCACCAACCAGGTGGGACAGGGGTCCAGAGGACATGTAGTGGCACGAACATCTGCAAGGAGCCTGTCCACTTCATCAGGGACAACAGGATCAAACTGATCCCAGATCGTACAGCAAGACTGCGCCCCGGCACCCCCCCCCCGACCCTCCCCATCCACGCCAGGATTCAATCCTGAACGAATCCGATCGATTTTCTCCACCAGATGGTCAGCGAAGTCCTCAGCCGAACCCTGCCAACCGGGCACCGATCTCCCTCTACCGAGGAGGGACCTGGTTACCCGGAACAGGGCGGCTGGGCGATTATCAGCGGAGGCAATAAGGGCGGTGAAGTATTGCCGCCTCACCACCCCCATCGCCACTAGGTAGGCCCTAATAGCGGCTCTAGCTAGTGTCCAATCGGAGTCATCCTGGGTCTTCCCCCAGCGGCGCTCTAGGCGTCTCTTTGCCCGTTTGAGTTCACGCAGTTCCTCTGTGAACCACGGAGATGACCTAGTTCCACGGGCGCGGAGAGGCCGCAGTGGCGCGATTTCATCCAAGGCAGCTATTGTCGTCCTATTCCACAGGTCGACAAGTGCTTCAGGTGAATCGTGTAGCCGATCCAGAGGAACATCCCCCAGTTCCCTCTGGAATCCATCTGGATCCATTAGTTGCCGAGGGCGGACCAATTTAATAGGCCCTGCCTCCCTACGATGAAGTGTCGCCCCCAGGAAGTCAAGAGTCACCAGGTAGTGATCCGACCATGGCATAGGTGAGATGGCTAAATCCTGTAGTCTCAGATCACTCTGCCACTGCTCCGACAAGAAAACTAAGTCTGGCATGTGACCACTGCCCCTGGTCGGACCCCGAACTACCTGAGTCAGGCCCATGGCTGCCATGGAAGCCATGAACTCCCTTGCCACCTCAGAAGCCATCCCCAGCGATGGCAAATTGAAGTCCCCCAGAACCATAAGTCTCGGGAACTCCAACGCCAGCATCGAGGTGGCCTCGAGGAGCTCAGGCAGGGCATCCCTTACCCTGCAAGGGGGCAGGTACAGGAGCAAGATCCCCAACTGACTCTTGGGGCCCAGCCGTAGAAGCAGGGCCTCACAACCAGACACTTGTGGAGCAGTGGCCCTAGCAACTCCCAAAGACTCCCTGGCAACAATGGCGACACCACCGCCCCTCCCCTCACCTCTAGGCTGGTGCCAAATACCGAACCCAGCTGGACACATGTCCGAAAGAGGTACTCCATCCTCAGGAGTCAGCCAGGTTTCGGTGATGCATGCCAGGTCGGCCCGCCCATCCTGGATGGCATCTTGAATCAGGGGGGCCTTATTACAGACCGATCTGGCATTCACCAGCAGCAGCCTAAGGGCGGGGTCACTCCGGATCTGCTGCTCAGGACCCAGAGATGTACCTGCAGGGCTGGAATGAGGGACCGCACTTAAACATCGGACCCGCCTTCCCCGAGTGCGGCCCGCCCCACGGTACCCGCCATACCGCCCCATGCCCGTCACAACACCTATATGCATCTCCGGAACCTCCCTCGACGGGATGCTGTCCCTCCTTCCTGGCTGGTAGGGCCAACACTCTCTCTTCACTCCCCATCCGCCATCCCCCCCCAGATCCAGCAACGAACAAGGGCTCCCAGAACGCACAGAAAGCGCTGGCGGGGCCAGTCGTCCACATCTCCTTTTTCTTCCCCCCAAATAGGGAGGGCGGAGGCAAGGAGCTGGAGGGGACGTCCATGTGCGGAGACAATATTCACAGCGGCGTCTTCGGCTCCCCACTGCCACAAGGAGCCCTCCTAAACTCCCCGCCCGATGGCAGGGGGCGGGGAGGGGCGGCCTTGCGCAGCGGCGACGGCGACGGCGACGGCAACGGCAGCGTCTTCGGCTCCCTTGTCCCGGGAGCCCTTTAAACCTCCCCGCCTGGTGGCAAAGGTCGGGGAGGGACGACTTCGCACAATGGCTGCAACGTCTTCCGCTCCCTTGGCCTGGGAGACCGTCCAGCCTCCCCGCCCGATGGCAAGGGGCAGGGAGGGACGGTCTAGCGCGATGGCTATCTTCTGGTAGTCTTGTTAAATCAAACAAAGGAAAGGTATGCAGCATTGGTTTAGAACTGCTCTGTAGTTCATGAATGCATGTGAAATTAGGATTGCTCTTTACTTGGATTAAAAGTCCGACTGGTTAAGACACAAGTGTGTGTGTGTGTGTGTGTGTGTGTGTGTGTGTGAGAGAGAGAGAGAGAGAGAGAGAGAGAGAGAGAGAGAGAGAGAGAGAGAGAGAGATTGTGCGCGTGCAAACATTTAAGCATTTGCATTAAAGGTAAAGGTCACCCTTGCTCGAAAGTCAGTCATATCCGACTCTAGGGTTCAGTGCTCATCTCTGTTTATAGCCGAAGAGACAGCACTGTCTGTGTTTGCAGACGTTTTCCATGGACATGTGCCTGGCATGCCTAGACACCAAAGCGCACGGAACACTGTTTACCTTCCCACCAAAGTGGTCCCTATTTATCTACTTGCAATTTCTTGCTTTTGAACTGCTAGATTGGCAGGAGATTTGCACTAAAGCAAGACATCTAAAACAACCAGTTTCACATGTGTTCTTAAATAAACTTCAGCAAAAAAAAAAAAAACACCTTACTACTATTTATTGGAAACAAGTAGTTTCTGCCTCTATATTTCAATTATATCCATGCATTTCTCTAGCATATTCTTCTCTCTTTTTTTGCACCTTCAGAGATAGCACACATTCCCAACCACCATTTTTGTTACAAAAAGACACCTCAAATCTCTAGCAGGTTGTGACTAGAATTCCCTGAGTATCCCAGTTTTTTGAGGCTTTATGTTTGAGGTATCTTGAAGAATCAGGCCATAATTTTATTTAACCAAATATTCACTGTGGTTCTTTCATTGTTATCTACATATTTTAATTATTATTTTTTAAAAAAATATTATTAACAAAAGGTCACCCAGGTCAGTTTACACATAATCAATATAAAAAATAAAGTTAAAGTAAAAAAACACACATGTCTGTGCACATGCACACACTCACAAACATTCCCAGCAATAGAACTAAGACAATGGCAAATGGGCCAGATAAACCTGCATGACAGGTAGAAGCAAAATGGCCTGAAATGTCTCTCTGAATAGTTTGCTCTTAACAGCCTTCCTAAATTCTTGGAAAGATGGGGCCTGACAAACATGCAGAGGTATAGTATTCCAGGCAACCGGAAATACAACTACTAAAAAGGCCCAGTTCTTCGTCATAATCTTCTGGGCAGTATTCGGGTATATATAGTCAAATGGCTAAGACGCTGACTGGAAGGCGGTAGGTCGGCAGTTCAATACCCGAATACTATACTGCAGGACAGAATGAGCTCCCGTCTTTGTCCCACCTCCTGACAACCTAGCAGTTCGAAAGCAAGAAATTGCAAGTAGATAAATAGGGACCACTTCGGTGGGAAGGTAACAGCGTTCCGTGCGCTCCGGTGTCTAGTCATGCCTGCCACATGACCACGGAAACGTCTGCAGAAGCAGACAATGCTGGCTCTTCGGCTTAGAAACAGAGATGAGCACTACACCCTAGAGTCGGATATGACTGGCTTTCGAGCAAGGGAAACCTTTACCTTTACTAAATAGGTACCACTTCGGTGGGAAGGTAAACAGTATTCCATGTGCTCAGGTGTCTAGTCATGCCTGCCACTTGGCCACAGGAACGTTTGCAGAAGCAGACAGCGCTGGCTCTTTGGCTATGAAACAGAAATGAGCACTGAACCCTAGAGTCGGATATGACTGGCTTACCAGCACGGGTAATCTTTACTTTTACTAGAACCTTGAATCAGGCATGGAAGGTAACAGATAATCAATGCAAATGAAGCAGGATCGGTGAGATATGGTCAAACCTTTGACTGCCTACCACCAACCTGATGACAGCATTTTGCACCTGCTACAGCTTCAAAACCATCTTCAAGGAAAGCCCCACATAGCGAGCATTGCAGTAATTAATTATTGAAATTACCAAGGCATGAACCAATGTCATAATATACCACACATCAAGAAGTGAGTAACACCAATTTGCCTAAGATGGAAAAAGGCAACATTAGTCACCGCCTCTATCTGCTTCTTTAAAGAGAGTGCTGGGTTCAAACTCACACTCAGATCCCAAACCTAGTCCTTCGAAGGAATGTGGCTAAGACGTACAACACTTCACTTTCAGCAGCTTCCTATCAGAGAGTATATATTCACTGCTATCACTTTAGCTTCCCTGTACAAAGATAAATCTATGGCTATTAAGTTTTACTACAATCTTATGGTCATTACAAAATAGGTGGTCTTTGCTGGAAGGCTTATCTTTAGTTAGTAAGTTATGTGTCATCAAGCTGGAACCAAATAACTGTGACCCTAACTATGACTTTAAAGGTACATAATTCATTTAAGGCAGCGATGGCAAACCTTGGCACTCCAGGTGTTCTTTAACTTCAATTCCCAGAAGCCCTGATCAGCAGGAGTGGGCTTCTAGTAAGTGAAGTCCAAGAACACCTTGAGTGCCAAGGTTTGCCATCATGGATTCAAGGAGTGGTTTTACCAGTTCCATTCCCCTAGTGAGTTTCCATGACCTACTGTGGATTTGAATCCTGATTTTCAGAGTCCTGGTCTGTCTCTCTAGCCACTATATCCCATTGGGTCTCTCACCCCTATCCATATATCCCCAGCACAGATCTTTCTTTGTGATTACATCAGTAGCTAACCTTGCCTAACTAATTACTTTAGCTATTTCTTTCTTTGGAGTGGTAACGAACTCATGCGAATAAAACCATATTTTCCCATCCCTCTCTTGGTTTTACAAATGGACAGAATGTTAAGGATAAGACCAATTTAGAGAAACACACTGCTCAGTTACTCAATAACATACTGAAAATCACTTACACTTAAAGCAAAATGGAAACATACCTTTAATTCCAACCATTTAAATGGAGCCTGAATTCTTTGACCCTGACAACCAGGGGCACACACTGATATCTATGAGGGCTGCTTTAGGTAAATAACTGCACAAGATTCACGTGATGGTCCTCTGGCTGCAGGATCAGTCTGCCTATTTCTATGTGATGTTGTTTTATTGTTATTCATCAAAGGTCTTCCAAATAAATAACAGCAAGTCCCCAAAATAAAGTTTTATTAAGTGTTAGATTGCATTGTATTAGACTGATTTACATTTATAACCAATCTTTTGTAAAAAGATGGGTTGTTTTAAAATGTTTGTATAATGTAATGTATATCCTCAACAGTGAGTACTCCCTCTGGGTGAGAGGTCCTCCTCCTATTTATCTAGAAAAGCCTATCTAGCCAGCTCAGTAGATTTCCTGACCCACTAGTCTTGTTTGTAGGGACTGCAGTGGCTCAAGTGGCTAAAACACTGACTGGGAGGCGGAAGGTCAGCAGTTCGATTCCCAAGTACTGCAGGACGGAATGAGCTCCCGTCTTTGTCCCAGCTCCTGCCTTAGCAGTTTGAAAGCAAGAAATTGCAAGTAGATAAATAGAGATCACTTTGGTGGGAAGGTAACAGCATTCCGTGCGCTCCGGTGTCTAGTCATGCCTGTCACATGACCACAGAAACGTTTGCAGAAGCAGACATCGCTGGCTCTTCGGCTTTGAAACAGAGATGAGCACTGCACCCTAGAGTCGGGTACGACTGGCTTTCGAGCAAGGGAAACCTTTACCTTCTTGTTTGTAGCGATGACTTTGGTGGTTCATTAGCATTGCTACAACCAATCAGAGAATTAATTAATTATCTACTGACTTACAATATGTAACTAAGAGCAGTGCACAGTTAGAAATATAGTGTAATCCAGTAAACTGTTGACGGTCTTAATTACTTAAACATACTTTTAATCAATTAAGCACATTTAATGATACTCTGAGTTATGTCACAGATGATCACTAAGGGTACGATCAGACTGCAAAGGCAGTGCCAGATCACATCAGAAAGGAGCAATCTCCCCCTTAAAGCAATGTTTCTGTCTACTGAGGAATTACTCCAGCTCGTATTAAAAAAATTAGAAGCTGTATGCAAAGATCCAGCTTCAGGATGGATTTGGATCTGGTGGGGTGCATTTTCCCATGTGTTGTGAGCTTGGCGGAAACAAATTACACCAGACTACTCCACAACTGATGCAAATCACCATCTATTTCCCTATGATGAGATCATACCCTAAACTTAGCATGGAGTGGGAAGATCACTGATACTACCAACGTCCTGCAACATAATATATGCTGCAACATTCTACATACTTTTATGACTTGACTATTATGTTACTTACTTATACAGTATGTTTGAAAAACACAAAACTAGATTTCTGCATTAAAAGCAGACCAAAGATTTCCTTACAAAGTAAGCAGTATGGGAGAAATTCTAGAACTGACATATATTTGCCTATCTTATTTCACTTGTACAATTTGAATTCTGCAGACAAAATATATGATGGATCTTGTTACTATAGAGTTCTAGGACCCCTAGATTCAACAACATGTAAAACTGTTGTTGTTTGAAAATGGAAAGTCTGACTTTACACTCTGTTTTTATGAGAAAGCAATGATGGGAAACAGAACTCAAGAGAAAGCAAGCCAGCTTCTTTCAAAAGCCATATTCAAGTCAAACACTTTTAAAGAAAATAACCCACTTTGAATTAGTTCTTTGAAGAATTCCTCTCTGTTGCAGTGTGAAGTCCCCAGTGACATTACTTTCCAGACTAGAACTGTGAGCCCAAATGTGAATAAGTCTGAAAGAGATAGGATCTTGCTGGAAACTTTCTAAAGGGAAGTACAGTATATGAAACATTTAAAGTGTTGAAAAGACTCTAACAACTATGCCAAATATAAAAAGAGAGAGGCTCAAATTAAAGTTGACACCCACAGACTCATATCTTTAAATACAGGTCTGCTTTTCTCCAATTACAGAAGTGGGTATAGAGCCATAATTAAAAAATAGAAAGAACAGCAGAGAATACTGAACAGTCCCCTACAGTATATTTGCATGTTTCTGACCAGACAAGCTGTAGGCTGGTGATGGCACTCCATGTGTTCTTGGACTTTAAATCCCAGAAGCCCATGTCTCTGTGAATTCACACAAATGGATTTACCGTGTGTAAGTGCAGTAAACCCATTCATGTGGATTCACAGAGTTGGGCTTCTGGGAATTGAAGTTCAAGAACACCTGGAGTGCCAATGTTTGCCATCATTGCTGTAGGCTCTGCAAAAATTGACTTGGTGGAGCAGCTGTAGATAGAAGAAGCAATAGGCAGACTTAGTGTGTGACCTCTCTTGTACCTCCTGACCTCACACTATGCCTGATAATTGCAGACCACATCCAGACATGGAACTTCAACAATCGCATTAAATTTTGACATATCTTAGTTACCTTTTCTTAGATCCTGCTCTGATTTCTGTTTGTGCACTCACAGCAACAATTTATATTCTTGCAAATGAATACATGTTACAGTATTTGAAATATAAAACCTTATGACACATTTCTATCTTACAATGTTGCTCATTTTTAGTTGTAACTTAAACATTATACTAATAAGGGGCCATTCAACAATTATGTGATTCATTTTTGGGGGGAAATTGACCCCCTCCCCCCATGTAATCCAACCGTAATTTTCGCTTCGAACCCCCTCTCCCTTTAAAATTACATAATTCAGAGCATTTACATTGAAACTAATTTTTAGAGCTTTTCACTATTGGTGCCTAATGCAGAATTATACGAATTTCTGTTGGTTAGAAATAGACTGCACAAGCATTCAATAATCTCAAATCGGATCAAAATTCCCAGAGATCATTTTTAAACCTAAAAAAGTGCCATGTTTCGAAACCACAACAGTTCCAAATGGATTCCGTAATCTTCGACCTGACCCCCGAACCGCCCCCACGTAATTTTCCATAATTCAGATGGCAGATCCCTCCCCCCCTTGAGGATCATGTAATTGTTGAATGGCCCCTAACATATCTGAATATGTCAACAAGCAGGCTTTGCTTGTTTGCATGGTGGTATTTCTAATAATAATACTTGTGCACCATAAAATCAACTCTGACTTATGGCAACCCTTTGCAGGTTTTTTAGGTAGACAGTTGGGATACACAGCGAGTTATTTCTAACACACATAATAATAATACAGTATGTCACAGTATATAGGATGGCATTCACCGGGATACCTAGATTAAAGGCTTCTCAACTTTCAAATGAAGCATTTTTCAGGTGTTTGGGGTCTCCTAGAAATTAGTTTCTGGTCAGAATAAGTAAGGTTGGGTTAGGTCCATAGTTCCCAACATGGGGGGGGGGCATTTGATTTTTAAGGGGGGCAATTTGAGAATGAGTTATCAATAGTGAATGGCCTTTTAGGCTTCTTCCACATGAATAAATGTCACGGGGAGGGCATCAGGATTTCAGAAATGTTAGGTGGGACATGGCCCAAAAAAGTTTGTAAACTACTGGGTTAGGTGAACTAACATTCTGAGTCAGTGGCTGAAATCCAATAGGAAGCCGCAGGATCATATCAATGGAACGTACAGAACAGTTAATTCACCAAATCTCTACTGAGAGAACAGACCTATTCTAGTTATGATTTATTAATGGATGTTAGCTTCCTTAAAGATTATGGTATTTTTGAACCACAATTGAGCGTACCCTGGGCAATGGCAACCTTGTGCCGGCTAATCTTTCTTGCACTAGGTCAGGCGGAAGGAACTGCAGAATGGATTCACCAAGAGGTGGCTTCATTTTCGCAGTTTAAAGTCTGACCTAGACATGAAAGAAGAAGTGGATGTCAGCCAACATATGGCAGTGAAGGTAGGTTGTGGAGTATGGATTAGAGTAAAAAGAAAGAAAATTTCACCTAAACATTAGGAAGAGGTTCTTGATGGTCAGAGCTGTTCAACAGAGGAATGGATTGTTTTGGAAGGTGATTGACTCTCCTTTATTGGAGGCTTTCAAGCAGAGGTTAGACAGCTGCTAGTCAGGGATGATTTAGCTATGCATTTCCTACTTTGGCAGAGTCGAACGTGATGAATGTTGGGATGTCTTCCAGGCCTACAATTCTATAAATCTATGATCCTACACCCAGCTGATCTACATCTATTGTAAACTACCCAAAGAGACATTCAATGTCAGATGGGTAGTCAGTCACTTAGTTATCAATCAATTGATCTGTGTGCAACAGGTAATTTGAGATATTAATTTAATAACAGAATATTTAGTAATTGAAACTAAAATGTTCTATAACCAGTTCTTGGGTAAAGCAGAAAATTCAGCTTGCTGCCATGCTGAAATATACTATTAACTGTTTGCTTTCAAAGAAACTTTGTTAAACCAGTGATTAGAGTCCTTGGATCAAAAACACTGGAGTTGTTGTCAGACACAATAAAAACTTCCTGATTTTTAAACTATGAACAAAACTGGCTCTATCTGTACTAGAAATTTCTAATGCTATTAAATCAGAAACAAGCAATTACCAGACTTCCAAAGCCACATAAATCCATCACTGTAGCTGTCCAACATTTTTTTGCTCCTAAATGATGACCTGCACTCTAGGAGCAATGACTGTCCTTTTCACCATATTCCCATCCCATGACCTGATCTGGCCCATAAAAACCTTTTCTCAAACCTTATCAGTTCTGAAGAAGAAAAAACTCCCCATTATTCCTAAGACAAGTTAGGCAGGTCTGAAATTGTGGTAAAATAGACAATCCTGCTCTCAGAAAGGAGAAAGCGTTCCTCAGATCAGCTCTTACAAATTGGGTGTGGGTAGGTACAAAATACAATTACAGTGGTACCTCATACAACAATTTTAATCCGTTCCACGGGGCTCATTGTTGTACAAAACAATTGCTGTACGATACATGCATCATATAGCGATTTTCCCTATTGGATGCATCGCACAACTTTTTTTTTTTTTTGCTAAGTGGTTTTTCCCATTGAAAAATTGTTGTATGATTTTTTCCATAGGGAAAATTGTTATGCGGAATGCCATTCCTCCAAAAAAAAAACTAATTGTTGTGTGATTTCATTGTTATACGGGGCGATTGTTGAATAAGGTTCCACTGTATTCTCACATTATGGTATAAACAACACTGCCCTTTAGTGAAGATTACTTAGAGTAACTAAAATTCATTGAGACTAGGTAGAATTTAATTTTAATTTAATTTTCATGCTTATATACTGCCCGCTCAGGTGAACCCGATTGGCAGTTTACATGGCAGATAATAAATACAAAATACAGTAACGCAATATACAATAAATACAGTAAAAAGAATAATAATCTCTAGAAGTACAATTACAATTACAAAATCTCTGTCTGCAAAATATTACAACAAAAAATATGTACAACAATATGTACTACATATGCGCTACAATAGTTTCAAATAACAATAGTTTCAAATAACAAAAACATAAATACATCCTATCCACGCCCTAGCCCAGGATGTCGGGGGAGATGGAATGCCCCCGGCATCCAACGCTGGGCGGACTTCTCCGCTGGTGGGGCCGGAGGCAGCGATGGGGGTCCTGCCGCCTTCATGGCCCTTAAGTCCTCCCTCGGGTGGGCGGGGTCCAAGGACACCAGGGGAGATGGAATGCCCCCGGCGTTGGGCGGTAATTCACCGCCAGTGGGGCCGGAGGCAGCGACTGATCAAACTCACAAATGTTCAAATATGCTATCAAATACCCTTTCTATATTTAAACTACCACTTCTGCATCACCATATTCAATGTGGCTTAAAAACAAAACAATTAAAATTACAGCAGCAAAAGTCGCTACCACGATAAAATCTTAGCTGACATTAAAGGTAGTAAAATATTTCTAAAACTAGCCAAAATTGACTTACATTCTTACCCTACACTTATTTATAACTAAATTCAACTAGGTTGGGTGGGTTTTCCTTGAAACTGAGCTTTTTAAAGTAACTAGAGCCAAGCCAGACCCAATACAACTGCAGCAGGAGGGGATACCTTTATTGGATCCAAAATAAATACTTTCTTTTAATTCTTCAGCTTGTAATACTGATTTTCCCTTTGCACTGAAATTACTCACAACTATTTACCATATGGTCAGTTTGTTACCTCTGTAACAATAGGCTCCCATCCTCAATTTGCTATCTTTACAAAAGGACAAGCTGTAGTCTCAACATGGCTATTCACAGACAAAATTAAAGAGGCAACACTTATAACATGTGAGGATTAACAATAGAGAGATTTGCACAATTGATTGGTGCAGAGTTTTGTAATAACTTCAAGATACATAGAGCTGTTTTATTAGCTTGAGTATCAGTCCAAATCAAGAACAGCACAAACTAATTGACCTTTTTTACTGCTTGTCTGTAAAATGTTTCTAATATATTTCTTAGAAAGAAACAGCTTGACTTTCTGAAACTTCTTATATTTTAACTGGCCCAATCCTGAAGGAACTCAACCCTGACTGCTCATTGAAGGGACAAATACTGAAGATGAAGCCCAAGTACTTAGGCCACCAAATTAGAAGAGAAGAGTCACTCGAGAAGGCCTTGATGCTGAGAAAGGTTGAAGGCAAAAGGAGAAGGGGACAACAGAGGATGAGGTGGCTGGATGGCATCACTGATGTGATGGGTGTAGATCTGTGTGGGCGCGCGGAGAATGGCAGAGGACAGGGGAGCCTGGCAATTGGTGGTCCACAGAGTCGCAAAGGGCCGGACTTGACTGTGCAACTGAACAACAACATCTATAAAGAACTTGTGATTTGACAATCTGTAGGATAAATCTGGTCTTTTTAACCAACAGAACTATTAGGAATAGCTAAATTATTTGTAGCAACTAGACTACATTATAGGAGTTAGTAAAAAAAAATTAGTTCTTTAGTTTACATATTGATAGGTATGTCAACGCATGCTCTAGCTGCACAAGCCCATTTTGAATCCAGAATCCAGAATTCATACAAACTATTCAAACAAAAAATATGATTCATATATGTATATTCTACTGCCAGAACACAGCACCAAATTTAACTTGAGTTCAGATTATAAGAATTTCCCAACAAAAACTCTATTGAGTAAACAATACATTAGATTACAATAGTTAACAACTGCAGCAATTAGTTAGCAGCACAGTAAAAGAAAAAAGTATGAGACTGTGGTGGCTTAGTGACTAAGATGCTTAACTTGACGACCCCGGCAGGTTAGAAGTTCTAGGCCCAAGTGCTGCATGATGGAGTGAGCTCCCATCTCTGTTCCAGCTTCTGCCAACTTAGCAGTTTGAAAGCAAGAAATTGCAAGTAATAATAATTTCGTGTCAGAGATAAATCTGGGTTGAAAGGATTTCAAGTAGATAAATAGGTACCACTCCAATGGGAAAAGTAACAGCACTGTGTGGTCCAGCACCTAGTCATCCCTGCCACATGACCACGGAAATGTCTGTAGATGCAGAAAGTGCTGGCTCTTTGGCTATAAACAGAGATGAGCACTGAACCCTAGAGTCAGACATGGGAGTACCTAAAGGAAAAAGTAAGGCAGATATCCATGTGCCTTTTTAAACTGCAAACAGCAGGGAAATTTCTCAAATGCAGAGATTGATTTTCTAATCTAGTCTGGAAGTGACTTTTCTTTTAGACAAATGGTTCCCAACATGGCTTCTGGGAACTGAAGTCCAAAAACCAAAGGTTGGGAAACACTGCTTTAGACAGATCTAAATGTTTGTGAGTGGGGTAGATAAAACAACAGGCTGAAGTGCAGAACTCATGAAAGGTGGGATATAAGAGCACCTAACATTCACAGATTAGAACTATCTAATATTTCTTTATTTCAAGAATTTATTTGTACTTCAAATAAATAGGTTTTTTAAAACTCTGCTAACATTTTATGATGTTCTGCTTGTTTTGTCATCTATCTTCAGAGTGTTTTGTCATAAGAATCAATGAGCCTAATCAACTAGTCTCAGTCTGGAAACTGCCATGACACAGGAGTAATAAGACCTGTTGTTTTTGAAATAACAAAGAAATTACACTAAAAACAAAGAGCAGGTGTTTCATGATCAAAATGACCCTTCATTCAACTCCAAAGATTGCCTTCCTAAGATGCTCCTCAGCCACACTCAAATTAATGTAATTCGGATATGGGCACAGAACTGTTATATCTAATTTGAAGACCTTAGCTAATCAGTTCATGAGTTACTTTCCCCCTAAAGAAATGTGTACGTTTGTGAGTGTATAAGGGTAAAGCAAAATTAAGATTTTTAGTAGTACAGTAATGGGAAAACTACTTTTTAAAACTTTACTAGTAATAGGAAAAAAGAAGAAAGCCAAACAGAAACCTCAATAAACTCTTGTTCTCGCGACACAGTCCCTGTTTATCTGGTAGTAAAAATCACATTGGCTGGCTAATGTGTGAAGTAAAAAAACCATTTACAACATATGCAGCAGTATGCACATCACTTTAAGTCCAAATTAAAAACTGATTGAAAAGCTAGTAAGATTTTCACTAAGATTTAAATAACTACTCAATTTGATATTATCAAAAAGGCATGTTTTTTTCTTTTTTCCCACTAGCTCTTACACAGTATCTAATTATAAATTCAAATTATAAATTACAAATTAAAATGAATAACATCTAAACTACAGAAAATATATTATTATGTGCTGTCAAGTCTACGACTTAGTAAAGGTAAAGGTGTCCCTTTCTCAAAAGCCAGTCGTATCTGACTCTAGGGTTCAGTGCTCATCTGTTCATAGCTAGTAGTGCTGTCTCTGTCTGCAAATGTTTCCATGGACATGTGGCAAGCACGACTAAACACTGAAGTGCACAGAAGGCTGTTTACCTTCCCACCGAAGTGGTCTCTATTTATCTACTTGTAATTTCTTGCTTTCGAACTGCCAGGTTGGCAGGAACTGGGACAGATACAAAAGCTCACTCTGTCATGCACTCCAACTTATGGTGGCTCTATGAATGAGAGATCTCCAAAATGTCTTGTCTTCAACAACCCTGCTCAACTCTTGTAATTTCAAACCTGTGGCTTTCTTTTAGGGGTCAATCCATCTCTTATTTGGTCTTTCTCTTTCCCTGACGCCTTCTACCTTTTTTAGCATTATTGTCTTTTCTGAAGATTCTTGCCTTCTCATGACATGCTCAAAGGTTAGTTTTATCATTTTTGCCAGTTCGTCTTTATGGCAGTCGAGGGTACAGTATCTGCAAAACTCCATATTTCTGCGAAGCACCATATTTCAAATTAATAATTAAAAAATCTGTCAGTTCTCTTTACTGTCCAGCTTTTGCCTCTATACACAGTACAGTGTAATATCGAGTATTTGTTATAAGCAAATGATAGGGCTATTAAAACTGCTGAATATTGATTGGAAAAGTAGAGTGTGAATAAGAAAGCATGTAGTTTATGTATGCATACATTTTAGATGATTAGTGTTTTTTTAAAAATCATGTTGGTATTAAATTTTAATAAGTACTTTGGGCTCGGATAAATAAATAAATAAAATAAAACCTTCCTCACAGGGGGAAAAACTGAACCCTAAAATGATCACAGAGGATTCTACCCAAATTTCATTTATATTTTTATCATCTTATGTAAACATGAAAACACTGTGATACAAGTTGTATACAATGCATTCTATAACTTACATTAGCTCAAATCCGATTGCACTTGCATATCGTAAATTTATGCTTACACAAATTTGCAGTCACATGCAGGAATTCCTGTTTGTGACTAACTACACAATGCACCTGTGAAACTGTTTGTTGGGTCTGACTTTTGCATCAGCATGAATTTTACTATTGCTATCATAATTTCAAATTATATAAACTGTACCTATACACCAAGATTTCAGACACTTTACATTGTGGAGGGTTCACCATAAACCAGGAGTTCTCAACCTTTTAAAGCCGGGAGCCAGGTCACACTCCTTCAGACAGCTTTAGGGGCCAGATGGCCATTTTGCCCTTCCTCCACCACATCAAGGAGTCATGTGGTGGTAGTCACAATCAGGAATGACACTCCTTGGTGTGGTGGAGGTGGTGGTGGTGGAGCCACATGAAATGGTGCTACGGGCCGCATCCAGCACATGGGCTGCAGGTTGAGAATCCCTGCCCTAAACCCACACTGATCTCTTGGTTTTTCACATTAATTACTGTACATCTTATTCATATGCTTCCTTCCTATTCCATTAAAGAAAATTAAGATAGTTCTTTAGTCATATCTGTCAATCTAGAGCTGAATCAGTATTAGCATCTTATCTGGAAGAGATTTAACCTTCACTGCTTTACAGCCAAATTAATCTAAAAACACTGCCTGAAGCCAAATACGATAAGAGTTGTTATCAACACAGGTGCAGAAAAGTAAGAAAAATTATTATCCATTATGTTTATGCAAAGAACGTAAGCTCCAGATGGTCACCATGATGAACCTAAGAGCTTTGGGGGCACAATGTTTTTGAATTCTGGCAATTTTGTTTAGAAAACTATAAGCAAAACAAAAACAGTATTGGGATTTCAATAATTCCAAGCAAATACTTTCAATTAATCTCTCACAGCCTTCACATTTACCTTGGAAGCAACAATTAAAAACAGGAACTGGGGAAAAAGCCATTCTCATTTGTAGAGATCTTATGCCATGCTGTAAATCATTTTTAATAAGTTAATTGTTCTTTTGTAATAGAATGAGTGGTGTATTATCTCAATGCGAAAATGTCAACAATCCTATTAGACATGCACAAACTTTTGGATTTGGATAAAAAATCCCATAGAAACCAATTATTAAATTATAGAATTAGTTACTTCATCGTTTAAACAAAGTTGTTTTGTGTGAGTGGAAGCAATCAGTTAAAACACTTAATTATTTTAGGGTCCTTCAAAATTTTAGAACAGTAATGATATAAAGGGGATAAATGGATATCTTAGTGTCTTACCACCCTCTTTCAATAAAAATAATATATATGCACTCAAGTTTGCCTCAAAAATACTCTGTACTACATAAAAAATAAAAAGCCAGATCTTTTTTTAAAAAACCACTACGTTTATGCAATTAGAAAGTATCAAGTTACTTATTCTCTGGTACTAACAAAAACAGTCTACATCACAGAAGGAAGCAGGTCTATGGTTGACCAGTCGAATAAGTAAGTCTCCTGACTACAATTGAATCTCTAATCAAAGCATTTATTTGTGTACTCTACCCCCACACCAAGGAGGGCAAATAAGGAGAGGATGCTATCCTGGTTTACCCATTTCTGAAAGACAATGCCTACAGAATCATTAACAACCATAAATATTTGTAGGATGTGTAATGTTCATTTCTAACAGCAGTTAGTACTTATAGAAATAACACTATGCATCAGAAACATATGTAACAGCTATCACATCTATAGTTTGTTCCAGGCCAGACCACAGTTTTAGAAAAGGAAGGTTCTCTCATCCCGAAATGGTGGGATAAGCTGTTCCCCATCTGCTCAGACCATTATCTGACAATGTTATGATCCAATTACATTTGGAACCAAACATGCAATATATTCTTTCTAAAATACTGTATTCACATTTGTCAAGATTAGGATCCATGAAAGAAGCATTGCTTCCATTATGCACATAAGAAATTAAGTTCTAGTGAGACTAATGTGTTTTGTGGAAATATGAAATCCTGTAACATGTTTGACTGGCTCTGAAGTAACATCCTAAGTACACTGAATAAATAGGTGATTTTTAAAAATGCAAATTCATTATTACAGATTAGCATCTCTACAGACTTATAAACCTGTCATGCTACAACCAGGGTGGCGAATTAGAGATGCAAATAAGTATTTCTGAGCATAACCGCTCAAGAATGAATTGGATATTTCCCTCAGAGTAGTTGAATTTTTTTCAAGCGGTAGCCATGTTAGTTTATGCAAGCATATTAGAGAGTAAACAAAACAAGACAAACAAACAAAAACGTTGTGGCACCTTAAAAACTATCTCCTGTATTTTAATGTTAGCTTTCGTGGCTCAAGTCTACTTCGTCAACAGTTATAAAAAAGCCAAATTGATTTGTAAACTTATCTGTTATACTAACCAACCTTTGTGTACTTTACCAGATATGTATAAATTAATCCCACAAAGTCTCATTTTTATGCCTGACGAAGTGGACTTGATCCCAGAAAGCTAACATTAAAATAAAGGAGATAGTCCTGAAGGTGCCACAACAGTTTTTGTCCCTTTTATTTATTTATTTTGTTTACTCCATGTCCATGGGGTCACAAAGGGTCAGACCACTCGACTGTGTGACTGAACAACAACAAAAACTCCCTTGGAAAGAGGCAGCCTTTTGCTTGGATCACCAGCCATCTCAAACTCGCTCAACTTTTCAATACAGGGCTGCACGTTTTGGTGGCCCCGTCATATAATAATAATTTTGTGTCAGTAATTATCCTGCGTTGAACCCGTCATATCTCTCAATGCCATTTCCAGGGAAACCTAAGCAGGTGAAGGCATCTGCTTGGGAATAATACCCTGAAGCAAATGGTGAGCCACTGTGTGAGACTGAATGCTGGACTGGATGGGCTGTGGCCTCTTCCAGCAAGGCTGTTCTTATATATAACTAGCATATTTTGCCCGGCGGTGCCGGGCTTTTTAAAATTGTGTTGGATAGTAAAGGGCTTCGTTTTTTTTCTTGAACCAATGGTGCTGGGCTGTTTTAAATGGTGTTGTAAGGTTTTGTGATTTTGTGGCTTTTTTTAATAAGGCTGTTCTTATATATAATAGTCATATATAGCAAGTAGATAAATAGGGACCACTTCGGTGGGAAGGTAAACAGCGTTCCGTGCGCTCCGGTGTCTAGTCATGCCTGCCACATGACCACGGAGACGTCTGCAGAAGCAGACAGCGCTGGCTCTTCGGCTTAGAAACAGAGATGAGCACTGCACCCTAGAGTCGGATACGACTGGCTTTCGAGCAAGGGAAACCATTGCCTTTATAATAGTCATGGGCTTTGCACTGGGCGAGGACGTAATTTCAAGCATGGGCTTAGCTTTCACTTCACTACCCACCCCAATCTTCATCACTCCCAAATCTCGGGAGTGGACGCAGCAAGTTGCCCACCGCCTAAAAGCTGCCATAAGAAAGAGCCAAAACGTTTAAAATTAAGGCAAGCCTGGGAACGGATGGGACTTCAGCTGCACCACTTCGCCTCTTTCCAAACACAACATCCCACCATTACTTTCCCCTTCCCCGGTCCGCCTTCCTTCCATCTTTTGTCTTCCCCAGACTTAAATTTTAAAGAGGTCTTTGGACCATTGCTCTGATGACTTTTTTCTCACTCCCGCCGCCCCAAAAAGGACGGGCCCAAAAACTTGCACAGGACTTTCCTTTCCCGCGCTTCTCTCTACCTGTTGAACTGGGTGGAGACGCCTGGAAAAGTGTGCCGAGTGTGTCGGGCCAGCCGCCATTCCGCGCTCCTTTCCCCGGGCAGCGCGCGGCAAAGCCGCGCGCTGCCCGGGGAAAGGAGCGCGGAATGGCGGCTGGCCCGACACACTCGGCACACTTTTCCAGGCGTCTCCACCCAGTTCAACAGGTAGAGAGAGGGAAACGGACAGAGAGACGAACCCCACCTCTCTCCTCCCCCCCACAAAATGTCGGGCGGAGTGGATCAGGGCGGCCGCTCTCACCTTTCCGCCATGTCGGCCACACACTTCCCTGGCTGGACGTCCCTCCAAAGCCAAGCCTGCTGAGTCTCTCCTCTAGTGCAAGCGAGACATGAGGATCAGGATGTGAAACCCGATCCCGGCCGTGCCCCTCCCCGGCTCCTAAACCGGGCGGGCCCCGGCTCTCCAATCCCTGTGGCGGAGAAAGCTAGTTCGGGGCCTCCCTTCCCCTTATGAAATCTGCAAAGAAGCGGGGGGTCGTCGCGGACTTGTTGCTACTGTTTTTCCAGGGCAGTTTTGTCCCATTCATAAGGGAAAGAAAAAACCCTCTCTCTCTGCAAAAGATTATGCATTTCTGCACTGCAGTAGTGCAAAGCACATCATGTTGATGAGGTGAGCTGGGAAATGTACTAGGGCACTTGAAGAATTGGAGAGTAAACAAAACAAAATAGACAAAAAAAAAAAACACTTAGAAAGACTAACTCCTGGATTTTAATGTGATCAAGCCCACTTGGTCAGACTTTCAAGGTAAAGAATGCACAGTATAATAGTAGTTTGTTTCTCTCTTCTGAAGACACCCTGGAAATGTGCAGCTTGCCCAAGGCTCCCCAGGCTAGCTCTTCTCCCTAGGAGGCACAGTGTGAAATTCACTCCCAAACCTTTAGTTTGTAGCCAGATACTTAAACCACCAAACTATCCAGCCAGCATAATAATCGTGTACTACCAAGCCTTTTTCAGATTTATGGCAACCCTTTTCAATTTTTTAAAGGTACAGAGTACTCAGAAGTGAATTGTTGTTATTCAGTCGCATAGTCAAGTCCAACACTTTGTGACCCCATAGACCACTTCACGCCAGGCACCCCTATCTTCCGCCATCCTCTGCAGCCTGCTCAGCTGTACACCCATTGCGTCAACAATGCCATCTAGTCCTCTCACCTTCTGCAGCTCCCTTCTCCTTTTGCCTTAGATCTTTTATAGCATCAAAGCCTTCTCGAGTGAGTCCTCTCTTCTCATTTGGTGTCCAAATTACTTTAGCTTCATCTTCAATATTTGTCTTTCCAAGGAGCAATCAGGGTTGCTTTCCTTCAGTATCGACTTATTTGATCTTGCTGTCCAGGGTACTCTCAAGATTCTCCTCCAACACCACATTTCAAAGGTGTCTATTCTTCTGCGCTCAGCCTTCCTTATGGTCCAGCTCTCACAACCATACATTACTACTGGGAATACCATTGCTTTGACTATGCAGACTTTTGTTGGCAAGGTAATGTCTATACTTTGTATGCTTCCTAGGTTTCTCATAGCTTGCCTTCCAAGGATTAATATATATTTTTTAATTTCATGGCTTCAGTCACCATCTGCAGTGATCTTGGATCCTAAGAAGTTAAATCTGTTACTGCTTCTATTTCTTCCTCTTCTATTTGCCAGGGAGTGATAGGGCCGGATGCCATTATCTTGGTTTTTTTTTTTTTTGATGTTGAGTCTCAGGCCAGCTTTTGCACTCTCTTCTTTCACCCTAATCAAGAGGTTCTTTAGGTCTTCACGTTCTGCCATTAGGGTAGTATCATCTGCACATCTCAGGTTGTTGATGTTTCTCCCAGCAATTTTATTCTGCATATAAGTGATTTATCATTCCTCTTCTGGGGCTATGCTGAGAATACTCTCTCTCTCTCTCTCTCTAACTAACTAACTAACTAACTAACTAACTAACTGAAGCAATGAATTGGAGCAATAGTAAGGCAACTCCTAATGAGTTTCCATGGCTGAAAAACAGTATGATTCCTGAGGTTCAAAGTGACAATTATTTCAAAAGTATAAATTATGATGCATCTGGCGATCCTAGCTGCATCTCTATTCTACTGCAGTGAAACACATATCTGAATTAATAATATAATGAAATACTGATATGTGAAAACCTCAAAAGGAGCTGTATTGAGACTCACTAATTCAGAACAAATTAGACAGCCAAAATCCAGGGCAGTAATGAAACATAAATGGCCTCAAACAAGTCAATCAGCAGCCAATGCTTTCCTTCTATAAAGTACTGTACAGTATTGTATTTGAGTTACTACAGCCTTATTTTCAATATTATGTGACTGCAGCCCCCTGGTGGCAACTCATCCTAATGAAATGGAAAATGTTAACAAGTGCCCGCTAGCTTTGTTTAAAATGGCAATAGACTTCAATCTATTTCAGCATATTCTTGCTGAAAAACAGAGATACTGTACATATTTTTTTTATACTAGTAAAGGTCACCCTTGCTCAGTCATAATTGACTCTGGGGTTCAGTGCTCATCTCTGTTTATAGCCAAAGAACCAGCGCTGTCTGTGAGCTTTCGTGGACCAAGTCCACTTCATCAGACATAAGAGCAGACTCTTGAGGGGGAGTGTGGTGGGCTCAAAGTGGTTGGCGCCACTGCTGCCAAAGATGGCAGTGATGGTGTTGGGACCACCAGTCCAGCACCTCAACAGTCTGAGGGAGCATCAACTGGCACCTAGCTTTAAAAAGTTGAGGACCCCTGTTTTAGCATAATGTGATAAGCAACATTGCATCTTTAAATAATAACCTATACCAGAGGTTTGCAAACTACAGTCCATGGGCTGCACCCGGCCCGCAGCGCTATTTCATGTGACCTGCTACCCTCGCCACCACTGTTGCCGCTGCTGCTGCCAGAAGCAGCAAAAATAGCAAAAACATGCACTGCAAATGCACCTGTAGTAAACATGTATATGACAGCCACAGACATGTTTTACGGCAGCATTGATAGGAGGAACCACATGTCTGCCCTGCTACAGCCCGCTCAGCTGTCTGAGGGGGCGTGGTACGGCCCACAGCAGGAAAACATTGAGAACTCCTGACCTATACAATAAGATAATGCCAAGTGATTAAGTAATTGTATCAAAGATTGCCAGAGCAAGAACCTTGTATCTCCCTCAACACCAAAGGGGTAAAAGAGGAAACAAAGAAGATCAAAGATTGTACAAGTTAAAGGGAGATGAGAATAGATAACTGTGTACAAGTAGAACCCTGGATAACGCTAAAACTTGGTTCCACGAATCTTAGCGTTATCTGATTTTTAACATTATGTGATACATGCTGTCAGAAATGTTGGCCCGGGGTTCGCTATGGACTGCGCGCAGCACCCATATTCAATGCTCCACAAATCACCCTTGTCTCTGGTGTTTCGTGGTCTAGGCCGAGACTTCCCGCTATCCAGGTGTTTCATGGCCGGTGCGGAGCTCAAGCTCAGTTAAGTTATTGTCTATTTGGGAAATGGCCTGCCCACTTTCTAGCTGAGACAGTGGTAGCAAATTAACGTGGCAAAGTAAGAGTCCCGTTTATATGTTGCCAACTCCCAAAACAAACTACGAACAACACACAGAGAAAGCCTGGCCCTGGGAAAATAGCGAAGCTTGAAATGTAACTTTTACCTCAAAGATGGAATGTTCACTGATAAGGCTTTCCCAGGCCCGTCGAAGCGAAAGTAGCTCCGTCAGAATCATGGGAGCTAACCCTTTTCTTTGATTTTAATGTCCCCTTTAAGCTCCTTGCTCTTCCTATGTTATGTCGTTGTTGAAGTGCAAAGCCTTATTCCCGACTTGCACCTGTTATCAATGTAGCAGTGCTACTTCCTTCTTCATGTAAAGACACCAGTCCATCGTTGTTTTTTGAAGATTTATTAAAGCATAATAAAATCCATAACAAGAAGAATAAGCATGCAAGAACTAATCTAAACTATGCTGACTTAGAACTATTAAAATAACAAAAAGAAAATTAGCTAATCTCATAGCTGGTAAAATGCAGGCTTTCGTCCTCATCCGAGGCTTACGATTCCATGGCCCCTTCGGAGAAAATGACAAAGACTCCCGCATACCTGGGGAATGGGCCCTCTTGAGAGTAAAAAAGCTTGAATTTTTATACCTTTCTGCCCACTCCACATCATACCTGTCAACCCACGGCTCTGGAAAAACAGGACCTGCGCACATCGCTTGTGCGCAGGTCGCGTTCCACGCATGCGTGGAAAGGTTTTACCCCTTCCATGCATGCTTGGAAGCGCTATGCCGCTTGCGCAGCCCTTACGCAAGCGACGTAGTGCTTCCGCGCATGCGTGGAAGGGGTAAAACCTTTCCACGCATGTGCGGAAAGCATTTCCCCCGCTGCCAAATTACGGGGTTTTGGCAGCGGGGGCCGGGTTATGATGTCAATCAACATCGAATTACGGTGTTTTCCCGGCCAAATCGGGAAGGTTGACAGGTATGCTCCACACCTTCCTCTAGAATGTGAAAGATGCAAGATGTTTGATTGTTTTTTCTATTGTCATAATAATTGGGATTCTCGGGTATTATTGTGATGCAATGTACACATTGCTGGGATTCCCCTTTGCTGATTGACATTCCGTTTCCTGGATCACCTGCTAGCATGTGAAGTATGCTGAGTGTGGATTGGAATGTTAATGATGTATTTGTCTCTCTCTTTAAGACTTAGCCTTTCTCAACCTTAAAGAGAATAAAAACTACTGTGTAACTTAAGTGAATATGTAATAATTCAAAGAATAGTAAAGACCCCCTAAGATTTTCACGACACATGCATCGCATAACGTTAAAATCCTATGGGATGTATTGCATAATGTTAAAACTCCATAGAGATACATTGCAACCAGCGCAGGCTTCAGCGAACGTTATGTGATACATCCCATAGGATTTCAACATTATGCGATGCAATTTCCCCCCCAGGTTGCTTAACATTATGCAGTTTTAGTGATATCTGGTGCAAACATTATCTGAGGTATTACTGTATTTGATACCGAGAAGGTCATTAATTATTTGAGGATAGTAGTTTTAATGATATAGACTATGTTTTGAAAGGCACAGGACTAGAACATTGAGAAGAGTTTACAGAAAGTTGAGGAGGAAATGAAAGCAATATAATCTAAGAATTTAGAAGGCAAGGATTGAAGAAATAAAATATGAATATAAATATAATGAAAACAAAATGCTATGATATATATCATTCCTGGATTCCTTCCCCTACAAAAACAGACTGTTACAAATTTGTTAGTCTATTTAAAATATGTTTTGATTAGGCTACCCTGGACTTTCAGAAAGATGAATAAGTGGGTCTGAGAATAAATCAAGCCTGAACTGTCTCTGGAGGCAAAAAAAATGAAGCTGAGGGTGTTGTACTTTGAGCAAATCATGAGAAGGCAAAACTATCTAGAAAAGACAATAATGCTAGGAAAGGTTGAAGGTAGTAGGAAAAGAGGAAGACTAAGCATGAGATAAAATGGTTCTATGAGGGAAGCCAAGAGCTTGTGTTTACAAGAGGTGAGCAGTTGGTGAAGATAGGATATTTTGAAAATCTAAGAACATAAGAACAGCCTTGCTGGTATAGGCCACAGCCCATCCAGTCCAGCATTCTGTCTCACACAGTTGCTCACCATTTGCTGCAGGGTATACCCAAGCAGATGCCTTCACCTGCTTAGGATTCCCTGGAAATGGCAGGAAATCTCGCATTCATAGGGTCGCCATAGGTTGGAGATGACTTGATGGCACACAACAACTCTTAAAGATGGCTACATCTGGATGCAAACACATATCTTAACCTCATACATTTTGAAGATCCCATTAATATTCACAGCAACAACCAAGTACAGTACAAGCAAATTTAACCCCATTGTCAAATGTTGTCTATGCATATAGGATAGTGCTATAGTCCCAAACAGTGCTATAGTCAAGATTTTTTCAGCCCCAAACCAGATCAGGGTTGTTTTTTCTATGTGCACTATAGTAAAATGCAATCTTAACCTATAAAATCGAGGGTTAACCGTTGGAACTTTGCATAGGCTCCTTAGCCAGGCCCTACTAGCCCGCACTCACCATTCGTGCACACGCCCGAACTGGGTACGCAGGTAAACGCAAGATTGAGAACTGCGCCAGTGGGGCAAGAGCCCCACAAACGCGAAAAAAGGGAAACAACTTCATTTCCCAATGTTCTTTGCGCCGCGCCATGCCACAGCCAATCAGGCTGAGAGGTGCAACCACAAAGAACATTGAGAAATGCGCCGCGGCCAATCAAAATCGAGCCGCAGAAAAAAACGCACCACAACCACAAATCACAAACCCATAACTACAATCCCCAGAGTCCAAGCGGTTTCTTCTCTTTAAAAACAGAGTTTTTTTTAAGGAGGGTGGGGGAATCGATCCACTCTCCCTGGTCTCCTGGGTCCAGAAGGGTTGGGAGGACATACCCCTTTTGTCCCCCCCAAACCTCCCAACCCCAGGGGAGCCAGCAGAGAGGGGGGTCGCAACCCCCCCACCCACTGATATTAAAGGGAAAACCCTGATCTACTTTCACAACTCCACACAATCAAAGCACCATAACACAATAAAGCCCCCCTCCCCACCACCTAGCCCACCCTTCCTAAACCCCACTGACCACGCCCCCCTCCCCACCACCTAGCCCACCCTTCCTAACCCCCACCGACCATGCCCCCTCCCCACCCCCTAGCCCACCCTTCCTAACCCCCACCGACCACGCCCCCTCCCCACCACCTAGCCCACCCTTCCTAACCCCCAATGACCACGTCCCCTCCCCAACACTTAGCCCACCCTTCCTAACCCCAACAACCATGCCCCCCTCCCCACCACCAAATAAATAAATAATTTTTTTAGATTACTAAAAACACAGTCAAAAATATCCAAAAATACACAAAAACAAACAAAAACAACACCAAAACAATATAAAGTAAACAAAAACACAATCAAAAACAAAACAAACAGACAAAAAAATACAAATTCCACCCCCCTCCCACACACACACACATACACAAAAGAAAGAAAACAAGCAAACTTACCAAAAGATGTCCTACCTCCACGAGGACCGGAAAAGAAATGAATAAAGAAAGAGACTACTTACCAGAAGAAGCTCCACCCAGAGGCCAGGAGAGAAAAAACAGTCAAAATACAATAACCCCTACCAGCACCACCTGCTGGCCACAATAGTAAAAACAATTCAAAAACACACAACAGCCCCAAACAAAAGGCCACAAGAGTAAAAACAAATCTAAAACATAACACAAATTTACAATTTTACACAAAAGGTCACACCAATAAAAACAAGTCAAAAAAATTACACTAAAACACACTTTAACACAAATCACAAACATATGTCAATAAAATACAATAGAAACTTTTAAAAATCCTGTGCTGAGTTTTAACTCAAATTAAAACCCAAAACATCTAAACACATTTTAAAAACATTGAATGTAAAAAACATTTACTTTTACATTATTAAAATTATTACCTACGGTACAACTAATTAAAAAAATTCAAAAAACTAAAACATTATTCGCTTACATAAAACAATTTGAAAAAATTATATCATACTTTGTTCTTTTATTAATCCTAAAAAAAAACCAAAAAAAGCACATCACAATTAATAACAGCCAAGCCAAAAAAATTACATAAACATTTTAAAAATTAAAATTACAGACTAAGCAATTTTTAAAAAACATTAACACAATTTAACCTTCCAACACAATTTAAAACAGCCCGGCAATGCCGGGCAACCTCTGCTAGTGTAAAATAAATCTGTCCTAGATTATGGGGTCTCATTTGAGGATATCTTACTTTAAAGGTAAAGGTAGTCTTTGATCAAAAGCTAGTTGCATCCAACTCTAGGGTTCGATGCTCATCTTTGTTTACACCCAAAGAGCCAGCACCCTGGTTTCCATGGACATGTGGCAGGCATGACTAGACACCTGAGTGCATGGAACGCTGTTTACCTTTAACCTTCCCACCGAAATGGTCCCAATTTATCCACAGTACTTGCAATTTCTTTATTTCAAACTACTAGGTTGGCAGGAGCTGGGACAAAGACGGAAGCTCATTCTGTCATTCAGTACTCAGGTCTCAAACTGCTGACCTGCCGACCGTCCAGTCAGCATCTTAACCACTTGAACCACCGCAGTCCCTCAAAATTCATAAGTGTACTCAACAATGTAAACAAGGAAAACATAAGAGTTACCCAACAATAACACTGCAGTCATAAGCACATTTCCCAGTGAGTATCATTTGTCAACATGAGCAATGTCTGAAAAGGTACCTGTAGGATTGAACTATATGTCTGTGTTATTTTAGAAACAAATATGTGCATGTAACAACGTATAACAGATTTACTGATAGAGTTAAAGTCTGTAGTCACTTTTAAACATTAAACACTGTAGCTAGTTTATGTACGTAGGACCTGGTGAGGTCCTCTGTGTACTGTACTTGGTTATGCTTTTTAACCGTTATATGTACAGTACTTTTTGGTCTTTCCCAGTACATTTGGTCCGTGGTAAATTATTTATCAAGGCTTAGAGTGGCTCATTGCAAAATCCTTTGCAATCCTTCTGTCCTGTTGGGCTGTGCAATGAGTTGTAAAACAGGTCAAGCAGCATACATTAAAATTAGTTAATATTTTAAAACTATTTCCCTTCTCTGTGTAAAGGTTTTGGTATTCCTATTTGGCTAACAAATAACAAGAAACAAATAACAATAACAAGGAACAGAATAATGGGTTGTTTCAAAATGTGGAGAGCTATAGTTTTTAACACAGGTAAAATCAAAATAAATTCTGTAGGGCTGCTTGGTAAATATTATTAAGCTTTTTTTGTACATATAAAAATAAAGGCACAAGAGCTTACTACAGTAGTTATAGAGCAGAAGCAAGTCACTTGTAACGGAATGAATATGAACATTTGTAACTGCCAAATATCGACTTTGCCATGTTTTGCCTGTTGACCAATTTTTTTAAAATGTTATTTTATTTTTATTATAATTTTAAACCAAAATTAGGTATGCAGGAAGATCAACAGGCTTCTTCCTTTTTTATTTATTTGTCATATTTGTATACCACCTTACTTATCCAAGGACTCAAGGCAGTTGCATACAGCATAACCTAAACAAAGTAACAACACAATGCAGAGATACAATAAATACAACAAAATATCTCAAAAAGTACAATATACAATAAAGTTCAATACAGTATAAAGAATACAAACAAAGCCCCAGGGGAACTAGTCCTCAGGTGCGGTAGCGGCGGCGCACCTGTCTCCCAGCTCCAGCTCCAATCCCTCAGCTACTAACATCCCAGTTGGATGTGAAACTGCCAAAATGAAGGCACCCTTTGGTGAGTTCATTCTGCAGTTCCCTTTACTTGATTTGATGCGAGAAAGATTAGCTGGCAACACAAGGTACGCCCAATTGTGGTTCAAGTATACCACAATCTTTGATTGTGTTCCTCAATAACAGGCTCAAACTAAAGAAAGCCAGATATAGGCTGAAAATCAGGAAAAACCTCTTCATGGTTAGAGCAGTATGATAGTGGAACCGACTACCTTGAAGGTGGCGAGTGCTCCAACACTGGAAGCATGCAAGAGAGAATTGGACAACCACCTATCATATCTGCTTTGATTCAGATTCCTGCACTGACCCCTGTACTTGATGGCCTCAGAGACCCCTTCCATCCAACTCAATGGTTCTATGATTCTATGAAAGAGTAAAACCAGGTTTGTTTATTTGTTTGGTTTTTCTATACCACCCATCTGGGATATTTCCCACTATAGGCAGTGTATTTATTTATTTATTTATATTCATATTTATATACAATAAATATATACAATAATTAAAAACCAGAAACATTGGATTGATCTTTCAACTCTAATTTCATCTTGGGCTTTGACTTTCCCAGAGTGTGACACTCTTGAGGGGTTGAAGCTTTTTCCACGCTGGGCCTTCCAGGAAAAGCACAGCCTCAGCCTTCGGATGAGGCAATACAAACAACTCGTTATTCTCGCGAGAGGTGTCAGACCAATTTCCCCATGGAAGTATAAAAAAATAGGAGATGGCACTACAGGCTTCATGCTGTAAGTTTTTTGAAGCCAGTGGGCGTGGCCTGCCGCCATAATAGGTGGACCAAAACATTAGCTGACTACAGTTTACGATTGCTTCTTGTGTTGAAGGGTGTGTGGATTGATCCCTCTGTCCCCCAAAACCCTTCCAGAGCCAGGGGACCCGGCAGAGAGGGGATCCCCCCCACAGGACACTCAGTTATTAAAGAGAAGAAATCAAGCGGTTTCTTCTCTTCAACAACGGAGTGTTTGGGAGGAGGGTGGAATCGATCACCTCTCCCAGGTGTCCTGGGTCCAGAAGGGTTGGGGGGACAGACCCCTTTTGTCCCCCAACTCTTCCAAACCCAGGGGACCAGGGAGAGGGGAACGAATCCACCCCCAACGCTCCGTTGTTAAAGAGAAGAAACCGCTTGCTTGCTTCTCTTTAATATGGGGGGTGTCGGGGATTCCCCCTCTCCCCTGGGTTCAGGAGGGTTGGGGAGACAAACCCATTTTGTCCCCCCAAACCTCCCATACCTAGGGGACAAGGGAGAGGGGATCAATTACATCCCCCTCCCAAACACTTCATTTTTAAAGAGAAGAAACCGCTTTGGGGGGCAGACCCCTTTTGTCCCCCCAAACCCAGGGGACCAGGGAGATGGGATCGATTCCACCACCGCCCTCCACACACACACTCCGTTTTTAAGGAGAAGAAACCTCTTGCTTTCTTCTCTTTAAAGATGGAGTTTGGGGGGTTGCGATCCCCCTCTCCGCTGGCTCCCCTGGGTCCAGAAGGGGGGGGACAGACCCCTTTTGTCCCCCAAAACCTCCCAACCCCAAGGGAGCCAGTGGAGAGGGGGGATCACAACCCCCATCCACTGATATTAAAGGGGAAACTCCGATCTGGTTTTCCCTTTTAATATCAGGGGGTGGGTGGATTCGATCCCCTCTCCTGGGTCCCGTGAGGGTTGGGGGGACAAAAGGGGTCTGTCCCCCTAACCCTCCTGGACCCAGGGGAGCCAGCGGAGAGGGGGATTGCAACCCACCACCACTGATATTAAAGGGTAAACCCCGATTTACTTTCACGACTGCACACAATCTAAGCACCATAAGGCAATGCTTCGGGCCAACCAACATGGCGGACTGTCAGATTAGCCGGCTTCAAGTTTGTATCGCATGTCATCTCCTGTTTTTTTATACCTCCATGGGCAACACAAACAACTCATTATTCTCGCGAGAGGTGCCAGACCAATTTTCCTCTCAAGACGTCCTTCCTCGCGAGATCTGCAGGTGCCGCTGGCTTTCCTTGCTGCATGGGAGGAGGAGGAGGCGGAGGCTGGCCTCCAAGTCTCGCGAGAGCCCGTGCACAAAGCGGCGTGGCATCCCCGTACCGATTGCCGAGAGAGAGTCCCTCCTCCAAGGCAGCAGGACGACGCGACGGGCGCCATTTCAGGGAGCAGTCGGTTCCTTTCGCCTCGAGTTGTAGGCGCCTTGTGGGGAAACTTTCTCGGCTTTAGGCTTTTCCCTGTAAATTTTCGAGGCCAAAACCTCTCCCCCTCCGTTGTTTCCTCCCTCATTACCGTCGCTGACGAAACCATTAGGCCTTATTAGGGGCCCAGCCGCCTCCACCACACATCCGGAGCCAGCGCCAAGCAAACAACAGCCCACCTCAGAGGCAGACACCTGAGCTCGAAGCGAGACCCACTGGCAGCGCAGGTAACTATCGACGCCTGTTGGGGCGCCCCCCTTTTTTGAGGGGGGCTCGACTCGGGGTGGTAGCTACGCGCGTCCTCCAAAGCTTGAAGGCGTCCCTGTTTTTCCCCTCAGGCCTTCTCGTGGGTGAGGCCCGTCGCCTCCTCCTGACAACCTCCCCACACCCGGCCCGTTGCCCTGTAGGTCTAGTAGTCGTAATTATGAAGAGCGTAGGCCTCATTTTTAGTACGAGGCGGAGATGGGAGGAAAATAGGGGAAGTCACGGGGTATTGTCGGTGTAGTGGAGTTACTAGGTGTGTACAACTTGCCCGGGAAGTTTTACGGGCCATCCTGCTTTTCCTGGTGGTGACTGGGAGAATTCCCGCCACAAGATCTCTAGCTTTATTACTGTACCTATTTTCCCCGTGAAGGGCCACTAAATTGTGGCAGTACATGCCCGTGTTAAGGAAAGGCTCCTCACTCAGAGCACCAATCTTTTAAATCGCCAGTGTTAAAGGCTAGCTATTTTAAAAAGTAGGAAGCTTTTTTTTCCCTTCATGTTCTTTTAAAGAATATGCCATGTAGTTAAAGAGGTGGGACACACGTTGATTGCTTTTCCTTTAAAAAAAAAGCATGTGGGATGGCGTGTATGCATTTTTACTTTAAGAGCTGGATGAAGGTTCTTTGGCAGGATGGATACAGTTGTGTGCTTTTGCTGCTTATATATTATTTAGTTATAGTTATACAGTAATACTTCATACAAAGTCTGCTTCGTACAACATCGAATTCATACAACATCGCCTAATTCCTTGAAAAAAGTTGCCTCATACATAGTCACTGTGACTTTGTATGAGGCAATGGGGTTTTTCCTCAGGTTGCATTATGCCTGGGCAGTATAAAAGGCAGGAGGCGAAGAGTGTTTAGGAGTGGTTTTGAGTGCGATATTGGATTTTTTCAATTTTTTTCCTTAGAATTTTTAGAAGCATTCCTGGGATTTTTGTAGCATTCTTCAGGTTCTCGGACAATCAGGGTTGTTTGTCATGTTTTTGGAATGTATTTAGCCTTTAGACAATGATTTCTTAAAGTTCTGTCAGTTTACTGTCTGTTTCCTTGACTTTGCCCTGAAGTCTGTGCTGTATCTCTATGGAAACATTGTACGAGGCATCACAGCAAGGATTTGGACGTTGTATGAAGCATTGCAGCTAGGATTTTGCATGCCTCATACAAAGTCCAAATCTGTATAAAGTCCAAACTTGTAGAACCCAAGTTTGGATGTTGTATGAGGTATCACTTTAATATTTAACTTGTCAATTTGGAGTTAAGTAGAAGTCTTATCTTATCTAGAACGGTAGTGCAAGATCATGCCATGAAGCTCCCTGACCTGCTGCCCGACAAATAGCTTTTTGAAGTGTATAGAGATGTTTCAGAAACGGATTTTGAAATGTACCTATTGGGAAGAGGGTGTTCAGTAAACTGTGTTGTAAGGCCACAGTGTTGGTGCAGACCTCATATATTTCAAAATCTGCTTTTAAAACATTTATACATTGTGTACAGTGCAGTATCACTAGCCTTCGATTAAGCTCATTTAAATTGCATGGGGTTTTTGAGTATACATGCAATGTTACAGTATATAGTTTCACTATGAGTAGTTCTTTGTATGCTAAGTATCCAAGCTTTTCACAAAGCAGAGATTTGTAGTTAGTGACCAGAGCAGTTTTTCTCTATTGCATGGAAAGTAATATCTGTGTTCTTTTGTTGATAATTACACAGAATCATTTTACAAAATTAACGTGCATGATCTAATGTGATATTTATAATGTTTGTTTTCAGAAGTCATTATTTAGCCTTTTACTTAGAAAGTTTAGATTTTGACTGAAAACCATTACTGTATTTGGGATTCACACTCAAGGGGCTGGGACTAGATTTAAGTTTTTGTTTCACATCAGGTATTTTGAGAGTACAGTATATAACAAATTTTTAAAGGTTTTAAAGTTGCATCCCTTTTTATCCAAGAATCTTACATCATTTTAATTAGTTTTTTTACCTGTTAATGATACTTCAGCTTTATATTTGTATTTTGGCATTTAGGCTAAACAATATCAGTATTTCAGATACTTATTTTCTGCTGTAAAGTTTCTGATACATACAGATTGTAGTAAGGTTTTAAGGCAGGGGTGCCCAAATATTTTGGGCCAAGGGCCTGACTATGCCCCCGGAACAGCTGAGCGGGCCAGACCATGCCTCTGGGAGACAGTTTGTTTGTACACGTGTGGCATGGATGCTTATTTTGTTTCCTGATTTGGTGCAGGAAATAAAATGGCCACTTACGCGCATGCATGGAAGTGTCGTTATTTACTTCCTGGTTTGGCAAGGGCGTTGGGGGCCGGATGAAATGACTTCTGGGGCCGAGGCCAGCCCATGGGCCGTCATTTGGGTATGCCTGTTTTAAGGTATGTAATATGTTCAAGGGGTGGTTTGACATTGCCCAACCCCACCAAAAGTTTCCATGATGAAATGGAAATTTTGAATTCAGGCCTTCTCTGAGACCTAATCTGATACTACTACACTGCACTAGGTTTTGCTCAACTTTTAGGCTACTACATAATGGTAACATTTGAGATACTACATTTATGTATCCTTTTTCACATTTACGTGTAGAAGTTTTTGTATTGGATTTGTTGGAAAAGCAATAGTTGATGTATGGTATTTTTATGGGTACATTTTTTAAATACTTTCTTGCCAGATTTTAAAATACTAAACATGTTTGTGTCTTTCTATTTAATGATTTTCCCAAACTTCCACTAATGGCAGTACTTCATTTTTTAGATGCTGAAAGTATTTCACTGTTAAAATATTTGTAACAACCACCACATATATGTGCCATTATCTCTCTCCCCCCCCCTTTATGGAGTAGTATAATTATAGATGAAGAACTATCATTCTTGGCTTAATTATAAACGTCCAATTCAGATTTTTGGCTTCACCATCCCAAATGAGAATTTCATTCCTGATGTTTGTCAGATCAGAGTGAACATACCTATAAGTAAATCCTTATTAACTTCTAATTTTTTTCATGTTTCAGATTAATTGGAATAGAATAAAAGTCTCCGGCAGAGGGTTTGTAAAGGGGTATGCGTAGGGATCTCTATAACTTGAATCTGTAGAAGCAGATGTCCCATGGTACGGGTGATATATCTGGATTTTTTCCTTTTAATGTGTATTTTCCCACTGGAAGAACTTTTAGCTTGTTTTATCAAACCATTTTTAATTTTTTCAACACAAATGCCTTTATTCTTAGTATGGAAGTTGCTACTTCAGTTAAGGACTTTTTGGTAGTATGATATTCTGCCAAACCTTAGTTCAGTGTCAGAATTTTTAAAGCAACCTGTTTTTGAACATGATCGTTGGCTAGCATTTAAGATTACAATTTGTTGTTTGTACAGGTAATGGTTTCAATCCAGACAGTAGAGTCATTTAAATCAGTGGCAGTTAAGCTAATTAGTGCTAACTTAAGTTCATTTATTTCAAATATAAATTACATTTTGGTCCAACCCATTTATTTAAAAAAAGAACTAAATTGGAACTTTTTTGTCTTTATCCTTTGGATTATTTTTTTTACAAATGCCAAATGAGACCTGTTTACAAGGGGATTCTTTTTTCATCCTTTTATTTGTGTTTCTGTTGCTAATTTTTGCACATATTTGATGCCAGTATTTGTTTTTTATTATTATTATTATTATTATTATTATTATTATTATTATTATTATTATTATTATTATTATTATTATTATTATTATTATTATTATTATTATTATTATTATTATTATTATTATTATTATTATTAATTGGACTTATACCCAACCCATCTGGGATGGATTCCCACTCTGGACGGCTTACACTATTAAAAAAAGCAAAATAATTTGATAAACTGGTTTGATATTTGTGGTTGTTAAATTTTGTTTGACTACTATGTATTCTGAAAGTCATTTGTACATTGTTGAACATATTTCACTGTTAAAATAAATTTATATAATGACCCCTAATACAATTTTTTGTATTATGTTTTGATACGATGTTTAGTAGAATTATGTCACTTCTTGCTATAGACGTGTTTTTATTTAATCAGTTAATTTAATTTTAATATAATGCTTAAAACAACAATGAAGTGGTATAAAGTTTTTTTTAAAAAAATCTACTTAAAAACAGGCTTTTTGTTGTTGATCTGATTCTATGCAACAGTTTAATAGGTGTTTATTTCTTAGAGAGAGATGGCTTTCCATTCATTTTCTTCTGGGAACATTCTGGGACTACAGTTTATCCAAGACCTGGCTCTTTTCCTTAAAGACACAGTGAGGAATTGAATTTACAACCACTGACTCTGTGGCCAGAAACCTAAATTATTGAGCAATCCAGCAAACTCCTATTACAGATTACAATCTGATAAATTATAATAATTTTTGAGTTAGGACAGAACAATCTTGCAAAGGTAAAATGCCACATGATGAAATATATGGCCATTAATATACAAGAGACCCATGACTGAATCTGCTAAAATAGATTTTTTGAAGATGCCCAACTTTTCTACTCAATAGTAGCTACATAGTATTTGTTTAATGTCTGATTTAAAAAAATTGTTTCATGCTAAATTGGGGCCAGAGTTACTCTGAAGGGTTACTAAAAATTAAAGATGGAAAACATGGCCAGAGAATGTGGCAATGGAGGGCAATTATCTGAAGAGTTGCATATTATTCCATTGTAGAGAGATTAAGAATGCATACCCTTTGTGTATTCTCTTAACTCTGGAAAGGGGTGCTTTGTGTTGGAATTGACTTGATTGTACATAATTATTATTGATCCCATAACTTTTTAGTCCGATAAGATCTCTTGCTACATTTTCTGATCCATTTATCTAGTCAAAGCAGGACATGCACATAAGGCTGTGTTTCTATTTTCATACAGAACTACACATGGTTGGTAACCCATTTCCATTGCATTTTTATACTTTGTCATAATCATGCATTTTTATACTTTGTCATAATCATGATTATGCCAATCTCAGTGGATTGTTAGAACCTTAAAGCTGAGAATACATATCAGCTGGTTCTATACAAGAAGTGGTCTGGAATAATTTGACTAATCTGTTCTAAATTTTTGACCCAAGCAGTCAATGATTCATGGCAGATTTCAGGGGATAGGGAATCATCAGATTCATGAAAACTTCTAATCTGAAGCTCTGATGAGCTTTTTCATCATAGGGATTTTTCTGCTACACCTCAGAGAAAAGGCAATGATGCAAAACGGGTTAGATTTGTAGGTTAAAGAATTTTCAGGATTTTTTTAATAACTAACTCTAAACCTAGGGAAGCAGTTAAAGTGATTGTAGGCCTGACCAGATGTGCTAAGTGATGTAACATGTTTAGTTCATATTCCTATATACATACCGCACACCTGCAAAATTTCAGTTGTTGAATGTAGTGGCTTGATAGAAGCATCAGCCTTTGAGTAGTATCAGTGTAAACAGGTGCAAAATATTTGATACTAGATTAATTTATATTTAATCTGGGTAGTCTAAAATGTTCTTGTTTTGCTTTTAGGGGTTGCTTGAGGCCTGCAGCCTGTCTGTTGCTTGCCCATTGACAAAACTTGGGCTCATCATGGTACACAGAAGTTGAGAAACGGTGCTGCAGAACAACTGCAGCCTGAGCTGAATGTTATGTTGTGAAGTTTGTTCTGTATTTGTCAACAGATGATTAGTATGTTATGGCTTTTTAAAAGTGAGAGCTAACTATTTTGCCAGTCAGCAACTCATTGTCTTAATCCACTCCTTCTGGATTTTTTTTCTAGCTTGTTACTCCTTAAAAGAGAATAATGGAAGACTTTTCTGCTTTGTTATTAATCTATGTATCTGAATGTAGGCTGCATGCATTGAAATATTCCAGAAAATGTGCTCATTTACTAAATGATAAGACAGTGTCACTGTGTTTGGCTGAAATTCTGTGTCACTCTGTGAATGGAATTACTTATGCTAGTAGAGTTAGTGTTCTAAGAATTCTAGGAATACAAAGCTAATGGTAAATGGGGAAATATGTGGTGCAATCATACCTTTATAACTTAGAAGAGTTGGCCAGGATACTATTGGGGATTTACATTTTGGTAAATGAAAGTTGCAGCAGAAAATTGTGATGGATTGCTACCAATTTTTGAGTTGATCCTTGATGTTCCTACTTCTGTGCCATGTTATATTACTGAAGAGCAATCAGAAATTCATGCAACAACTTGCTAGTTGGTGGCAGTTTGTCACCATAATTTATATGGTTACTTTTCTGCTGGCATAGCTTTCCAATAGGATCCTGTCCATTAATAAAATAATCTGAAAATGTATGTTATTTACTAAGAATCTTACTGTTTTTCTTAGGTGTCCTGAACAATGGCTGATGATATTGATATTGAAGCAATGCTGGAAGCTCCTTATAAGAAGGTGAGAAAACATAATAAAAAGGTCTTTAGCAATATTCATTTAGCCTTATTCATGAAACTACTGCTGAACTGTAAACTAACATCCCTGGAGCCCTCATGATTTGTCTTATGGACGTGCGTTACATGTATCTTACAAGTAACTATATGCTGTTAATGTAATTATATTGTGCAGTAGTTTCACTTCAGCGTGATGAATAAATGCCCATCTATCTCTCTTTGTAGACTTGCCTAACGATATCTCACCTCTACTCCCATGAATTCACCTTTGATTCCAGTGTGAACTGTCAATCATAAGGTAGTAATTGAGTGACGTATCGCTGTACCGTGGTCCCCCTAGGTAAAAACAAACAACAGAGAAACAAAAAAAAACCTCCTAAAAACTACCAACTCAATTTTGGTATAGCAACAAGGTGAATGCAGTGGTTTGCACAAATAGCAGGGTTCCAAGAATAACCTCTTCCTCAAGTTCATGGCAAGTAAATCCTTAGTGTGCTTAATGAAAGAAGATAACAGCTTTAAAAAAAAGATAGATGAGTGATTAATCTTTAATAGGACAGGTGGCAATCAGCTGTTGCGTGAAAGATTTCCAAAATTCTTGGATCCCTGAACAATTAACATTTTAGTAAAAGTGTCTTGCTATCTGCAATTCATTGTGAAAGAGTACGCTTCTATTTAGTTATATAGTTCTAGAAAAATGATATATGTCTATTTTACTGTATAATACTTAGCTTTAGAGTTAAACAGGCAGGGTATACTTAGTTTTTATACCAGATCTTGGTGAAACTTAAATTATGCATGCAGTAGCACTGGTTTCATAAATCTGCATATGTAAAATTTAGTAATAAGTAGCAGTTGAACTCATGGTGTAACTGGTGTGATAACTACAATAAATGTAAGAACAATTAGTTCATTTTGGAGTATTTTCAGTGCAGCTATGTGGTATCAGTCTTGAACAAGTGCTTACAACCTTTAAAATTTTCATGTTTTAGTTTTATGTAATATTTAGTCATGTAATTTTTTGAAGTGAATCATAATTTGTAATGTTATGAATCTTGTGAACTAGCTTAACATGGATATTTTCCATGTAAACAGGAATGGAAATAGGGAATATTTAGGCTGGACTGGTTGGATTATTGATGACTGACTTGGGAGTCGACGTTACTAAAGCAGTGTGAATCCCTGTTTGCTTCAGGGCGAGATGTGTGACAGAGGTGGCATCAAGCTCTTACAGTCCCAACCCTCCAACGAAAATGGTCGAAGATCTCAGGAATGGCATCGGTCACAGGAAATCGATAGTGGCTGGCTGCTAGCATGGCCACTTGGGGCTTAGGCAGAGAATATAGCCTTGGTACTGGTCAAAAGGGATTATAGTATATGAAAATGCTTTTAAATGTGAAACTCCTTTTTATATTTTATTTACTTAACCACTTGAATACTGAAAAATGCAGGGTAATTTTCATCTGTGTAAGGAAGTATATGTAACTTAAATATCTTTTAAAACAATAATTCTTGCATTTGTAATTATATGATTTAAAATGTAAGCAACAAAGTGGTTAAACAAGTCTACGTTAACTAGTAGCACTCCATATTAAATGTAAAATTTAGCATTAAAATTTTTGTTTTGTATTTTCTTGTCCCTATTCCCATTACCCCTTTGACCACTTGAAATGTTTCCACTTCGTCCTCATGATGTTCTTCTATCAACCCTGCTTAGGATGAGAACAAATTGAGCAGTGCCAATGGCCATGAAGAGCGCAGCAAGAAGTAAGTATATGTCATTTTCTCTTCTATGTACTGTACCTCTAAGACAGATTTTTTCTTTAACAGTAGCTTTGCTATGTAGTCTCCCTTCTGTTGCTATGAAGATGCATTGTATTATACCATTAACTCTTTGGGGAAACTGGAATGAATCAAAGTTATTGTGCTATCAACTCTCATAGGTAAGTGTCCCTTAAATAATGTGAACTATTGATTGCAAAACCTCAAATTATAATGTTAATTTGTGAGGTGCTGTGCAAGTTTTTTCTTTTATACATTAGTGTAACTTCTTTTTTTAATCTCTCAAATGGTTATTGGTTAGTTTCAAATGGATAGGAATCAGTAATAAGTCTTTTCTTTCTGTATACTGTATCAAAATGTTACACAATTTAAAATTATGAGTGTATACAAAATGTAGGTAACATTGAAAACAAATTAAAATATTAAAATAGTCAGAATACTTTGACCAGAAGAAGACTGCTTCAGTAGTATATCTGAGATTAAACAAAACAGAACAGGGAAAAAAAGACAAAAATGTTGTGGCACCTTAAAGACTAACTCCTTTATTTGAATGTGACCTTTCGTGGACAAAGTCCACTCCATCAGACAGCTCACATTTAAATACAGGTATTAATCTTTAAGGTGCCATAACATTTTTTGTCTTTTTTTGCTGTTCTGTTTAATCTCAGATATGCTTGCACAGACTAACATGGCTACCACTTCAAATGCTTCAGTAGTGTTATCTTGACCATTTACTATATCTACAGGGTGACCCAAAAGTTGCCATACATAGGAAAAATTACATAACAATAGATAGCTTAGAATGCATTCACCATGAGTGGGGAAGAGAGAAGACTTAGTGTGTGTGTAAAAAGAGGTGGCCAAAACGTAGAGAATATTTTGCACATAATAGAACATTTAGCTACAATTTCCCAATTTCCCTGTGTGTGGTGACTTTTGGGACACCCTTTAGCAGTAAGTAAAGTTGGAGCTGGGAGGAAAGAATACAGTACCTTGAATCCCTGAAGAGCCATTGCTATTTATAATTCATTTAGTTCATTTATTATTTATGTCTAATTTTCAATTGTAAAGATTTTTAAAATCTTGTAAGTTGCCCAGAGTGGGAAAATATCCCAGATGGGAGGGATATAAATGTAATAAATATAGAATATGAATCTCATTCAGTGTTACCTCTGTCAGTCATAGAATTCTTGCATAGTGTTTTAGAGTCTTAAAAGAAAGGCTGTTTGGGACAGTGCTAGTTGTCACTGCATCCTTATACCCTGAATGCTATGAATAAAAACTCCTTTTCGTATTGCATAGCCATTCTACAATGCTCTTTTAGACAAAAATAGCAGATTATTAATCTTACAACTTTTAAGTACTGAAATAGATTTGTATATTGTGTAACATTAGTGAGATCTAGCAGCAGCAACTACCAGAAGATTCCTTAGCTATGAATATGTTAATGCTATACAGTAAACTACACATCAGAACCTTCTAATATTTGCATAGTGATGTTATTTTATAATACCTAATTTGTGAAAGTATAGGTTTCTGCTTCTAGAACTTTCACTGTGATGTATTGTAACTATGAGGTAGCCTGTGGACTATAACACTGTTTTGTAATCAAGAGAGAATGTTCAAGGAACTATTCAGGCAGTTTTTCCCTCTGTAATTATCCTGTTAGAGTTCTGTTAATTTGGCCCTTTGCTCTTTGTTCTAAGTGTTGTAGAAAGGTTCTGTTTTCTTTCACAGTAATCAGTTGGCAAGAAACAATTTCATATGTGAAAGGGATTCTAAAAGTCAAACTATTGAGGAGCTACCTACTATATTCATTTACCTAATAGACTCACTGGCATTGGAATGAGTGTTTTCTGCAGAAATCAGTGTAAGGGTGCACTTAAAGGCAGAGATCTTACACCCTGATAGTACTTTACTTTTCTACTTTCACTGACATTAGAGGCCAGAAAGATTCAAAATGGCAAAATTAGCCACAATATAATGAAAAGGTTAATGAAAACATAATACAGAAATTCAGAGTAGGTGGCTCAAAACAAGTTTAAAATGCAATGGAAATTACTTTCTGATCATGTGCATATATAAATCTGTTTGTGGAACCCAAAGGTTTCACCTATCATACAGATACCCAGTAGGGTAGAGTGAATAAAGTAATGGACTCCCAGGACTTGGGAGGCCTGGGTTAAAATCTCTGTTCATAGATTTGGAACTGGTAAAATTACTCCTTATAGATTATACTGTACCATCAAATCACCATTTAGCTTGCTGTGAGATGCTTTCAACTTTCCTTATCCCTTATTTTTATGTACTAATAGCTTCAGAAGGAAAGTATGCCTATACTGTAATTTGTACTATTTATTTTAGTGGAATCTTTCCTGACTGCAAAGATGTCAGTAATACCTGATCCGGCAGACTTGAAATCATTTTATAGTTGGCTTTAGCAATGCTGCAGTGTCAGATTTTCCCAGCACAAGCAGTGGAGTCAACACAAACCCCCACCCCCCCAACCCCACCAAAAAACAACAACAAAACACCACCATGCTCAAATTTTCCTGCCCCACACTTACACTATCCAGCAGTTGTATCAAATATGACTCATTTCTCAGTCTATGGTTAGGATCCATCCAAAAATGGATTAATCAATTTCTTAACCCAAGACTGCTCACATTTATCCCTAGTTAAAGAATTCTGTGGACAAAAACATAATGTACCTTTTCTGATGGTGGGCTGGTAGTTGGAAAAGCTTGTAAGTTGTGTTCTGCTAGCCAACATCTTTCTATTGCAGCAAGCAACTGTGATGCAATGATGCTGAGTAGCTGGTCTACTTTCTTGAGGGCATGTTAAGGGTGAGGGGAAGAGATGATACAAAGGGTTAGGTGCATTTTATAGTGGTCTACTGTTCTTTGTATGGACAATACTGCCATACAGTTTTCTTACAGGATTAGGTAAAACTTCCTTAGGTAGTAAATGTTGGCAAAGCTATGTGTGGTGGATAACATACTTTATATGTTAATTGAGACTATGTTGTATATTTAAAAGGAGGTCAGATGTCCTGTTGACTAATTTGGGCTCACCATGATGAACCACACATTGCTTCAAAACTGGAATGAACAGTGTTTTAAAGAGACATTTTAAAATAAAATTATTTTTAGGTTTAATGTGTGCATTTATAATTCACATATGTGTCATATGCTTGAAACACAATGGCCACATTTGTTAACATTAATATATGAAAATTGTGACTGCTTCATAAACAGGTATTGTTTATCACCCTAGGTAGGCTCTCCTTATTAATAGGTTACTGTTCCTATTCCTGTGTTAAAGAACCATAAGAACAGCCTTGCTGGAACAGGCCACAGCCCATCCAGTCCAGCACTCTGTCTCACACAGTGGCTCACCATTTGCTTCAGGGTATTCCCATGTAGATGCCTTCACCTGCTTAGGATTCCCTGGAAATGGCATTGAGAGATATCCTGCCTATCTCTCCAACCCGGAGGTTGTCCTTAGGTATCCATAATTATAGCCATTGATACCCTTGTCCTCCATGAACTTGTCTAATCCTTTCTTAAAGCTGTCAAGACTGACAGCTGTCACCACTTCTTCTGGCAGGGAGTTCCATAGACCAGTAATCCTCTGGGTGAAAAAGTACTTTCTCTTATTTGTTTGAGAACTAGTACCCAAAAGTTTCATGGAGTGCCCCCTAGTTCTAGTGTTGTGCGATAGGGAAAAACTGTTTTCCCTATCTTTTTTCCCCTATTGAACTCTTATCACTTGTTCTTTTTCTTCAACTAAATATTACTCTCATCACCATGTAATAACTATAGAGTATATGTATTTGTTTCTATATCTGAAGAAGTAGGATGTGATCCAGGAGTGCTCAACTTGAAGTAAAATTGTTAGTCTTTAAAGTGCTACAGTATCACACTACCACCCTCCCCGGGTTGTTGCCAATTATTGTAACTCTCAGCTTCTAATTGTGTGAATTTATGTTCAAAGATTTATTTAGTCTTAGTTTTTGAGAGCTTTTTGAAGTGGTAGCTGTGTTAGTCTGTTTCAAGCATATCATACAGTAAATCAGACAAAACAAAGAGACAAAATGTTGTGGCACTTTAAAGACTAACTGCTGTATTTTAATGTTAGCTTTTGTGCATCAAGTCCACTTTGTCAGACATAGGAGTGAGACTTCATGTTTTTGAGAGAGAACTATTTTACTATCTATAGAAGACTAACAGGCTGATTGCAGTTGTTATGGTTAGTGGTAGTAAAAAGTGTCATAATTTGAAAAGGTAGCTCTTTCATGTTCCTACTGAATCAGCTCCTAAACAGGCTTTCCCTCTGCCTTTCACAATTATATTGGCTCCTCAGACCACTACTCAGACCAACTGAGCATTGATTGACCTTGGGACCACCGATTACCTGTTCTCTTGTCCTCCTTTCTAGAGAAAAGAGGCAGTGCCACACTGACTAGATGGGTTTAGGCTTGCAGGCCAGATTTGATCCATACTCCAGAAATCCCCATTCCTGGCTTGGTTAAAACTCAAGATAGAACTGAAATATATTTATATAACAAAATTAAACCAATGATGATGTGTAAAAAATCCCCTCATTAAAACAGAGAGTAATAGGCAGCAGATCCTAGTGACGTGCTTCCCGGTTATTTTAAGAGTACTGTAGCAGAACCAAAAAGGTTGCCTACTGATATCTTACAATGACAAAGAAGGCTTTGAGAGAGGGAATTCATTATGTCTTAATATGAAAGGGCTCTGAGCTCACGTTTGAGACTGGGAAAAAGGCTCAAGCAGCATTATCATTTGGGAGACATTATTTGGGACACATTCTACCTTAATTCTGATATAATTCTGCTGTTTTTTTGGTGGAATCACTGTTTGGAATCACTGTTTTGCATCTAGCCCCTGTTGATGGAGTTTGAGCTTTTTTATTTTAAAAAGTAGACCTTTCAAATATGAATTCTTTCTGCTCACAATTTAAAATAGGACTTAGCATGCACGAGCCAAATATTTTAAGTGATACATTTGTGAAATTTGGGAATATGATATCTATTTGATTTTATGTGTGATTTCCATTGAATTTTTTAAAGTTAGAATTATGTGCTGATTTAATTAATTCTAGCAAATGATTTAACTACAGAGTACTATTTTGATCCAGATAACTGGACATTAGAAGAAAAATTACGGGTATTGTTTTGTGAATTTCTGTGCAATGTTAACACAGTTTAGCTAGACAACATTGTGTTTACATTACAAAAAAAAATGATAAATATACAAGATAAAGCTGTAGCATAAATGATACAGGCCACAGATGCTCTCAGATATAACTTCTACAGTGGAAGTTTTCTGGATTTGGCGTCATTTTTCTCACAAATTGCTCTTGCGCTAGGTCGGAAACAGCCCTTCTGTGAATGGAAGAGGCTTTCCGCTAGCAGAAGGGATCCAAGCCACTGGTTCCAATGGGACTTATTCCATCTTCGTTTGGAACATATCTAGCACACACAGGCAGTAGAATGAAAGGAAAGTCATATTATATGAACAGTACTGATCAACTATGAAGCTGGCTTTTCTCCAAAAGAACTTGGTAGGTACAGTTGTCTGCAGTTTAGAAACATTGTAACTCACAATTGAAGAAATTTACCAGTTTCCTCTGAGATGGAGAAAAAAATATAAAGGATGAATTAGCAGTGTTTTCATCCTGATTGAAGTTATGATTCTAATTATATATTGTTACCTAGAGAGTTTATACAAACTGTGTTTTGCTTGTAGATATTAATGTAAGTGCAGAATTGTGCAATGTAGAGAGATTGATGAGAAATTGATTGCAGTGACATTCATTAAATAAACTTTTTTCTTATTTACTTTTGCTTTAACTGACTTGATCAGACTTTTTAAAATTACCTGCACCATATAGTCTAAAGCAGGGTAGCCAGTATTTTCCATGTGTTGAGAGTTATGTGCAGCGCCAGAACTAGCAAGGGAAGGGATACCTCTTGTTCTTTGTCACTTCCCCTCCCCCTCTTCTGTTCTACTTCTATCCAGCCCTTCAGATTGTTAAAGATGGGGTAGATTTGTTTTTAACCAGAAGACCAAGTTGATCAGTTACAGAATGCTTCCAAAATTAGGCTAGTAGATAAGCAAAGGCTGCCCAAACCTGATCCAAGATTAGAGAGCTCTAATTGATTGCTAGTTTGGGCAGCAGGATACTTAGTTTTTTCTCCCTCTTTTGTGCTGCTCAGGAGGAAAAAAACCAAGAGCAGAAGTCGTAGCCATGACAGGAAAAGGAGTAGAAGTAAGGAGCGCAAACGAAGCCGTGATCGTGAAAGGAAAAAGAGCAAAAGTCGAGAGAGGAAACGCAGTAAAAGTAAAGAACGAAGACGCAGCCGTTCCAGAAGCAGAGAACGTCGATTCAGAGGCCATTACAGACCTCCTTAGTATGTTTAATAAGATTGCCCTTTTAGCTGAATGTTTAAAATGCTGGGTAAATTACATTGTGAATACGAAATAATATAATTTTCAGTCAAGTACAAAGAATTTTTGAAAGGAAAAGTAAGAATTTAGTGTAATTTTTGTATTAAAAACCTTAATTTTACATTAATATGTATATATTGACTAAGAATGTGGCTTTTTTAAAGCAAAAAACTTCAGAGAAACTAGCTGTTTATTTCTCAGTACATTTCCCAATGATATGTATGGTCTGAAATTGCAATATGACCATAAGGACATAATACTTTCTGCCTTGCAGTATTGTCTTGGGCTGGTTGTTTGGTAATGGTGAATGTCCATCACAGGGATGCCTCATATTGAGAGAATTATGTAAAGTTCCTTTCACATTTACTGCATATACCATAGTTGTATTCTGATTAGATTTAATATACACTTTTAGCAACTTATATTTTGCAAAATAGCTAGCCAACATTCATTTGAACTAGTTCTTTGTAATAAAGAAACCACTCAGTAATTCTTTCTTTTTAAAATCTAGTTCTGGCCCAAAGTTCAACAGTGCCATCAGAGGAAAGATGGGCGGCATGCCTCACAACATGAAAATGGGGTTTGTTTTTTCTTCCATTATAGTTAGCATTTAATTATCTATATTCACATTTATTACTTTTGTAATCACGTATGTGTTTTCTGCAGCAACAGACGGCGATCTAGGAGCAAAAGTCCATTTAGAAAAGACAAGAGTCCTGTGAGGTAGGTGTTTCAATTGTGTTATTTAATTTTTAATGTCTAATACAGTGTTGAATATTGTGAGAAATAAGTACTTCCTCAGTCACAGCTTTCACTTTTTAGAGCCTGTTCTCAATTTGCAAGTTGTAGTGTGTCGCCGGTGCCCCTCAGCGATCACATTAGTGTGCAAATGATTAAAGTGCAGGCATTATATGTGGCTGTCCTCAAGTGCTGATTTTTCTTTGCTTTACACTGAAATGTCCTAGTTCAATAGAGGCCTCTGCATGCTCTTCCAGTAAGAAAGGGACTGCCTGGTCTGCAGAGAGCGTGTATGTGACAGAACTTCCTTCTATGGCGTCTTTCTACAGGGAGACAGATGACAGGCAAACTTTAAGAGCTTGGAATAGAGTTGCTGCCAAAGAATATGCTGACTACCTTCTTAGCTATGAGATATATCAGAAGCTTCTATTAGTTATGTGAAAGGATTAACAGGGATGGGGAAAATTATAGCTGTCCTTTTTATACAGTACTAGCATAGTTTGCCCGGCAGTGCCGGGCTTTTTAAAATTGTGTTGGATATTAAAGGGTTGGTTTTTTTTTTCTTGAACAAATGTTGGTGGGCTATTTTGTTTTGTGTCTGATAGTGTTTTTTTCCCCTTTAAAAACGATAACGCTTCCAATTTTGTAATTATTTTTTTTATTTTTCTTTGTTCATAGTACAGGAATATGAAATTTTTATTTTTGAACTTTCTTTTTGAACATTTCTCAAATGTAACTTGGTTAATTTTTCTATTTACTAAGAATAACTGTTTTTTTTAAAAAATAACTATTTAACTTTAACTATAGTTTTTAAATTTTTGAAGTAGCTGTTGTTTTGGCGGTTCCTTGTTTATGTTGAATCTGCAATATAAGGATATTTAGTGTCAGTTACAGTTTTTAAAGTGTTTTATTTTAACGTTAAATATTAGTTACATTTTTGTTGTTTGTTTTCATTTTCTTTGCTTTTTATCTGTTGCATAAATATGCAATGTTTCAGTTTTTTAAAAGGTTATTTTTTAAAAATCTTTATATGGATTTTTTTGTTTTTGGTTGTTTTGGTTACCTTCATTGATCTTTTGGGGTCCATTTTCCTTGTCCATCATCTTGGTTTTGTTGTTTTGGTAAAACTGTGGAAATAGATATCTTGGTTAAGTGTTTTGTATTTTTGTGTATGATTTATTGTCAATTTTGGTTGTAATAATACTTGTTCTTACCTTTTGGTCGTCTTAATGGTACTTTTGTCATGCTGATGTAATTGTCCAGTAGTTCCAATGGTGATTCCATTCTGTATTGGTTTGTTGGATTCATCAGCCACAGTAGTTGTGTTTTTATTATTTCGTCTACTGTGTGATTTTTGGTAAGTAGTTTTCTTTGGTTGTAGTATTGTTCATTGGGGTCAAATGCTGGGTTTTCCATAGGTTTGTTACTTGCTCTTGTATTGTCCTGTCTTGATTTCATCTGTCTGCCAGGGAAAATGCCCCTTGCCCGAAGAGGAGGAGACTCGTCGGGTCTCCCGCCGCTGCCCCGGAAGCACCATTCCTCCTCCTCGCCCCATTCCTCCTGTCCTCGGGCGAGGGTCCTCGGGGCCGCTTGGATATTTTGGGGGATTCCCCCACGGTCACTTCTCTGGCCGCCTCACAGCTGGGGCCAGCCTTTAGCCCCCGCCTCCCCGCTCTCACCACGGGAATGACGTTATACAAAGCATCAGTTGCATTTCGATCGAGACTCCGGCGTGGCTGGTCTTCTTATGCGCCACGCTGCCCGCCTCACACCTGAAGCCAGTCTCGCTTCCCTTCCCTGCTTTCGCCAGGGAAGCGTCCCTTGGTTGTGAGCGGGAAAGGGAAGCGAGACTCCGGCGTGGCTGGTCTTCTTATGTGCCACACTGCCCGCCTCACAGCTGAAGCCAGTCTCGCTTCCCTTACCCGTTCTCGCCAGGGAAGCAACCCTTGGTTGAGAGCGGGTAGGTGGGAGTGAGACTCGCCGGCGGGAGCAAGAGAAGTGACCAGTGCCCGAAGAGGAGGAGACTCGTTGGGTCTCCCGCCGCTGCCCCGGAAGTGCCATTCCTCCTCCTCGCCCCATTCCTCCTGTCCTCGAGCGAGGGTGCTCGGGGCTGCTTGTATATTTTGGGGGATTCCCCCACGGTCGCTTCTCTGACTGCCTCACAGCTGGGGCCAGTTTCGCTCCCACTTGGCTCACAACCAAGGGAAGCGTCCGGTGGGTGTCGCGGCTTCTTTCTCATGTGAAAACCCTAATGCCTCATACAACGTCCGCCGACGGTGTATGAGGCATCTTTTTTCCAAGAATTGGGCGACGTTGTATGGATCCGACGTTCTATGAAGCGGACGTTGTATGAGGTATTACTGTACCAGTTTTAGAGATACTGTATTAAATTTTCCCAACTCCATTTCCCTGAAGAAGATCCAAAGGCTGCCTTGGGATTCTTTTCATTGTGGGAAGCCAGCTGTGTAATGTCATGTAATTTTTGGAGGTTAAAGACTTATCTCTCCTACCCCACAGCCCCCAGAGGCTTCCCTAAGACCCCAAGGGCCATGAAGGGAGGCTTAGGACCTTCAGGAAGAAGAGACTCTGAAAACTTTTAATTTCTGGAAAATTGCTGCAGCTGTTGATCTGCTTTATATTGTGTAAGATATACAACTAGATTTCAACCACTGATGCTATTACAAAGAATGTTAGGTACTTTGTTTGAAAAATAGACAAAACTTTTATCATCATGACACATCTTGTTTAAATATGATATCTCCATTTTCTTTAGTGTAAATCACCTTAATGGACAGTAAAGCCATATCACTTTAAACTATTTGAGTTAAAAATTGAAATTACTGATAATTTCCATTGTGTTTTTCAGAGAACCTATTGATAATCTTACTCCAGAGGAGAGGGATGCTCGAACAGTGTTTTGTATGCAACTTGCAGCGAGAATTAGACCAAGAGACCTTGAAGAATTTTTCTCTACAGTGGGAAAGGTAAGAGATCAAGAATTCTGAAATTTATTTTGGGGTGCTTGTGATATTTTTCAAGAACAAAAGCTGAGTAGATCTTGTCATGTTTTATATATTAAATTGTTAAGCTACTTTGATGTATTGGAAGTGACTTGCAAGATTTTTGTACTAAAATTAACTCATGCTGTGGAACATCCAGTAAAGCACCATATGGGCAAACTAAAAGTAACACTGGTAAAAACCAAATTAAAAGTAAAGTCACATGTGATTTCTCAAGCTTTATTATACAGTGGTACCTTGGGTTGCAAATGCCTCAAGTAATGAAATTTTCAGTTCACAAATGAAAATCCATTGAAAATAATGCCTTGGTTAACAATTTTTCAGCGCAATACATATGTATTTCTATGGAGCATTAACAGAGCTGGCTACTATCTGAATTGTAAATACATTATTACCTCAGGTTACAAATTTTTCACAATACAAAAAATCCCGGAGAACGTGTTAAATTCGTAACCCAATGTACCACTGTACCTGTTTTGAGTGGACTGTGATGATCTTTATATAATCTTTATTAGAACAAATGTGTGTGGGAAATGCAAAACATTAATACTAAATGTAACAGAATTCTGTTACATAGTTCCATGGAATGTGAATCTTTTTGAAACAGTTTTTTTAATATCTTGTTTTTCTAGGTCCGTGATGTACGCATGATTTCAGATAGAAACTCCAGACGTTCCAAAGGAATTGCTTATGTGGAATTTGTTGATGTTAGTTCAGTACCTTTGGCAATTGGATTAACTGGACAACGAGTGTTGGGAGTACCGATTATTGTGCAAGCATCTCAAGTAAGTTAATATTGAGTAGTTCTATGTTGGACTTAGTAAACCTTTGCGAGTTGATTTTTATGAGATTTCATTGGATATAATAATTGTTTCATGCAAGCCAGAAATAGAGACAGTAGATAAAACCTTAAACATGAACTTTTGTGCAGTATGCAACTGGAATTGTTTCAGATAAGTAAAAAATGGATTTTTATAATGGCAAATGCTCAGCTGGAATTTCCTATCTGTTTGACCTGCTCCACTATTTTAGTATCGACTCCCAACTCCTGACTCAAAATGAGCCTGTATATAGCAGTGTTTTTGAGTGGACAAAAGAATGAAATAGGCTTATGTGAAGACTGGATTTACTATTACAGTATAAGGAACATTCATGTCACACTGGGTTAAATTCAGTGATGGGCACCCAAAAAATTTATTACCACACCTTGGGGTGTGGCCTAACTGGTGGGTGTGGCCTAACCAGTGGGTGTGGCCTAATCGGTCTTTAAGGTGCCACAACATTTTTTTTGTTTACTCTCTGATATGCTTGCACAGAATAAAATGGCACCAATTCTAAAGTTTTATTCTGTGCAAGCAGATCAGGAGGTAAACAAAACAAAAACACAACAATGTTGTGGCACCTTAAAGACTCACTGCCACCATCCCCGCCCTGGGAAATCCCTACACACACACACACACACACACACACACACACACACACACACACACACACACACACACACACACACACACACACACACACACACACACACACACACACACACACACACACACACACACACACACACACACACACACACCGGGGGGGGGAAGGAACAATATATTTTTAAAAGATGGAACATTTATTAAAATAATATGTCTATAATTTAAATTAATACAATGACCTTGTATCTTCAATACTGTGTACAATACATATTTCGGCTTTTATTTATTCCAGCAGTTAAATATGCTAATGCAAAAGTAAGCCTGTATAAATTCATAATTAAATCCATTGCTCTAAGACAGGGGTGGGCAAACATTTTGACTCGCGGGCCATGTAATAGATGAAGTTGAAGAATGGAAGTGCTGGAGGTGTGTGTGTCAGTCACACACACACACACACACACACACACACACACACACCGGGGGGGGGGGGAGGGAAGGAAACTAAAAGACACACTTACCCAGGAAGCGACGTGTTGGGGTGTTCCTTCCTCCCATGGGGGTGGGGGGTGGGCGAAGGAGTGCTCACGTGACATGCTTTGGCGTTTCCCTCCTCCTTTAGTCTTCCAGGACCAGCGATTCCAGCCATGCTGCTGCTTGCAGAGCGGCTGCTGCTGGTGGAGGTGGCAGCGAGTGCGCGCCTGGCCCTGGAGGAAGAGGAGGGGGAGCTGATGTCACATGCCACCCAGGAGAGGTCGCCTGGGCGCCCCGCCGCCCCTCTTTGCTGCCTCCTTCTAGCAGCAGCTGCAGCAACTTTCGCAATGCTTGGACCTATTCCTGCAGGAAAGAGAACTCCTAGGTGACGCGTGATGTCAGCTCCCCCTCCTCTTCCTCCAGGGTCAGGCGCACACTCGCTGCCACCTCCACCACCACCCGAGCGGCACCCACAGCCGCTCTGGAGGAGAATGAAGCGCCAAAGCTGTCGGGTCGCCTACTCTCCCAGGAAGAGGTGGGTGGGGAGGAGAGGGGGTGTGGTCAGCCAGGTTTCTTACCGGTCCGCTTGGACCGGGGTGGACCGGGTAATGACGACACTGGTTAAATTGTAGTACTACAGCTAAAACTACTGCTGTTGTGAGTTCAGTCATGATGGACTCCAGGTTGACCCAGCCTTTCACCCTTCCTAGGTTGGTAAGATGATTATCCATCATGTTGTGGGGAGGGGGAAATGCTGAACTGCTCAGAGAATGCTGTAAACACTATTGGGTGGCATATAAGTGTAATTGCTTTTGCTAGGCGCTCAAAAGCTTTTCTTGACAGATGCATTCTATTTGCTGTTAATTTAATTAAAGATAGTTCTTAAGCATTACATTTTTGGTCAGATTGTAGCAATCACTGTTGAAACATTATTTGATTAAATGCAGCCCAATTTATTGTTACAACTTGTAGTTATGTTTACCCTTTCTGATTTATGTGATTATTCCAGGCTGAGAAAAACCGAGCAGCAGCAATGGCCAATAACTTACAAAAGGGCACTGCAGGCCCAATGAGGCTGTATGTAGGATCATTACATTTCAACATAACTGAAGACATGCTTCGTGGAATCTTTGAGCCATTTGGTCGGGTAAGTTTTTTTGGTAGATTCGAGATAATTTTGCCTGTATATTGCTATTCCTCATAGAAACTCAAGCTATTATATGATGTTCTCTCCATGAAATTTTATCATTTTTTAAAAAATTACAAGAGGGTTAATTGATTGCCATAAGGCTTTTTGGTTGAGTAGAAAATTGAATATAGGTTTACCTGGTTTAAATTGATGCTGATAGCTGTAGTAGGCATGAGGAACCTCCTTGTGCTGGGGGTTATGAACTCTGAATTTATAAGGTGGTGAAATACTATACTTGTAGATGCAATTGCAATTCATGACTTGCCGACAGGAAATTTCTATGTATAGAGAAGTGATACACAGAGCACATAATGCACAATGCAGGGTTGGACCAATCACAAGTTGGGATCAAAATTGCTGGGAGAAATATCAACAACTTGAGATACGCAGATGATACTACCCTAATGGCAGGAAGTGAGGAAGACCTAAAGAAGCTTCTGCTTCAGTTGAAAGAAGAGAGTGCAAAGCTGACTTGAGACTCAACATCAAGAAAACCAAGATACAGTCATAACAACGCGTTCGAATAGCATCATTTTTGCTTAACACGTCATTATGCACCATGTGTTCCCCCACATAACAACGTTTTTAGTATCTTTGCCTGGACAACAACGCTAAAATAACCGTCATTATCCGGACAACAACGCCAAAAACGTCATTATGCGGGAAACTCCATAGAAACCCGCATAACAACAAAAATCGCTTAGCAATGCTACTTGGAAACCAAGTAACGTCGTTATGCGAGGGTCTACTGTAATGGCAACAGGCCCTATCAGTCCCTGGAAAATAGATGGGGAAGAAGTAGAAGTAGAAGTAGTGACAGATTTTACTTTCTTAGGATCCAAGATCACTGCAGATGGTGATTGCAGCCATGAAATAAAAAGGTGACTGATGCTTGGGAGACAAGCTACGAGAAACCTAGGGAACATAGTTAAGAGTAGAAACGTCTCCTTGCAAACAAAAATTCGCATAGTCAAAGCAATGGTATTCCCAGTGGTAATGTATGGTGGTGAGAGCTGGACTACTAAGAAAGCTGAGCGCAAAAGAATAGATGCCTTAGAAATGTTGTGTTGGAGGAGAGTTTTGAGAGTCCCCTGGACCGCAAGGAGAACAAATAGGTCGATCCTAAAGAAAACCCTTACTGCTCCTTAGAAGGTCAAATCGTAAAGATGAAGCTAAAGTACTTTGGACATTAAATGAGAAGAGAGGATTCACTTGAGAAAGTCTTGATGCTGGGAAAGGTGGAGGGCAAAAGAAGAAAGGGGCGGCCAAAAATGAGATGGCAAATGGTATTGTAGATGCAATGGGCACAAAGCTGGGCGGTCTGAGGAGGATGGTGGAGGACAGAAGTGCCTGGCGGGTAATGGTCCATAGAGTCGCAAAGGGTCGGAATCGACTGTGCGACTGAACAACAACAAACGAGAAGTGATTAACCATACTCATAATGTCAGACCATGGTTTAGTGCTGCATGCCTCATGGTCCACCCCTGTTCTTGATAGATAAATTCATTTTATTTTCTTATCCTACATGAGTGCTAGTGGCTAGTCTATTTTAATGGGCAACTGTGATTCTTTCCAGATTGAGAGCATTCAGCTGATGATGGATAGTGAAACTGGGCGGTCCAAAGGCTATGGATTTATTACCGTAAGTTTATAAACTTGACAACTTTGATGTTGGAGGTATCTGATAAGTTACACACTTATTTATTCCATTGTAGTTACAGTTCATTTATTGTCAGAGTGGGCAGCATACCAGCTGCATACAGCCTCTTTCTGTTTTTTCAGACTACAATTTGACATTTGTTTTTAGTATTTTCACAGTGGTAAGAGTAAGCAACAGTTGTCATACCTACCTTTAGCCGGTAATGTGATAAATGAAGATTGTATCATTGACACTGATACTGAATAGTTTATTTTCTTGTGATAATAACATTAAAATAGATTAAGTTCTTATGTCCATTAACAGGAATATTGTGTATCTTAAAACGGACAAGTTTTTAAAAACTTTTCCAGTTTGTGGGTCTGATCCTTCATTTGTCTACCTTGCATTGTCGTTTTCAACTGGCAGGACTTAACAAAGGTTTCAGATTGCATGGAATGAACGCAACTGCAATCTGGGTTTTTGTTTTTAAATGAAGATTTTAGGAATTGAACCCGGGACAGTGAATTAAAATTACATGGTCTATTAGTGAACTTACAGCAAAACCTATAAATTTGTACTAGCTTCTCATGGTTGTATAAACCTGGTATCTGACACTGATGAAACTTGAGTATTACTTTAGAACTGAGACTTTGCAGGATATGTATTACTTTTTGAAAAAGTGCTTCTGCTAATAATTAACTGCTTTGAATAGTAACCATACACTAATTGGTTTATAGTTTTCAGATTCAGAATGCGCTAAAAAAGCTTTGGAGCAACTAAATGGATTTGAGCTAGCTGGCAGACCAATGAAAGTAGGTCATGTGACTGAACGTACAGATGCCTCCAGTGCTAGCTCATTTTTGGACAGTGATGAGTTGGAAAGGACAGGAATTGATTTGGGAACAACCGGCCGTCTTCAGTTGATGGCAAGACTAGCTGAGGGTGAGTGTATTAGGGGAAATTATGTTTGGTCTTTGTTGTTATGTTCATTGCTAACCTTTTCATGCTGAAATAAAGTTATCCACTTGTACTGCCTCTTTTAATGTAGCCACACGAACTCTTATGACTTGATATCCTAATTAAATACTTAGCTTGTAGCACAAAATAAATTAGTGGCTTTCTATTCCAGGTACTGGCTTACAGATTCCTCCAGCTGCACAGCAAGCTCTGCAGATGAGTGGATCATTAGCATTCAACGCAGTAGCAGGTAAAATTCATTTTTACATTAATCTGACAGCTAAACTATAGAGTGATAACCATTTAGAGAGTTCCTATATCTGTCTGCTAGGAAGCGAGTCCCAGTTCCTTAAGTGATGCTTCCTCACAAATGAATATGTAGATAATTGCACCCATATTCATGTGTTAACCATGTAACTTTCTCAGTTGACTAACTGTCAATTTGTTCAGTTCAAGAATTACTACAAATGAAATAGGGAGTTAATTGATAGCTGTTGATATTTTGAATTTTGACTCTTAGTATACCATCTTAGAGACTAAATTGAACTGAAGAACAAACTTTGAGAGGAACTGTGTACTGCATTCTGTAAGCATACTGTTCCCATGTGTTTTTTTTTAGTAGATTGTAATTATGCAACTGTTGTGAAAGCTAGTATATTTACACTACTTCTGTTGCTTTTATATAGCTGTTGTATATATATTGTTCCACCTTACGGTTTTGCATTCCTACCTGAACTGTGATTGATATTGAAAGCTTCCTTGTTCCTTTCCTGCTGCCCTTTGTTTCTTAATAGTCAGTGTTTGAAAGTGTTAGATGGCTCAGATTGACTAATTGATGTATCGTGCAATTAGGTAATAGACATCAGTTTTAAATCACTTGCCCCTGCTAGTAGTATGTCATTCCACAGTGTGACTAACATTTATGGAAAAATTATTGACATTGTGTTAGGTAGAGGTAGGTGTGTGTGTGTGTGTGTGTGTGTGTGTGTGTGAGAGAGAGAGAGAGAGAGAGAGATGATCTTAAATGCTCTACTATGTTTTTCTCTAGATTTGCAGACAAGACTTTCGCAGCAGAGTGAAGGTGAGAATTACGTATGTTGGCTAAAAAATTTAGCATTATTTCTATTCATCTGTCTGCCAGGGAAAATGCCCCTTGTGCTTTTATGAGACTCCCAGAAGTATCAGTCAGCCTCTAATTTGTACTGGAATTTGGAAGACACAACAACATACCTTTCCAGAGATACTTGTTTCTTATCAAACTTTGGGTTCAAACAAGACAAAATAGCCACTCCACCCAGTGCATTATGGTTGTCAGAGGACTCAAGGAAATAGTAGTGGGAAATGGAAACATGGACTTCTGTAGAGAGATGTCTTAGCTCCTGTTGTGTTGGTTGAGATGAAAAGGGTGCAGTTTATTTCATTTTCCCGTTTTGGTATGGTTGTGTTCTTACTGGACAGTTGACATCCCTATGTAAGCATCTACATTACTAAAGTTGTCATTATTTTCTTTCCATAGGTAGTTGTTCTTTTAGCTTGTGCTGTTAGCACAGAGCTGCTAAATTAGACACACATTAAAATACAGTTTTTGTTTGAGGACAGTCATTTAAAATTATTGTCTGTAGCTGGCTGAATAGCTCACTGAATTAGATATCTGACTGTGGAGCCAGAAATTGGGAGTTTGATTCCCCATTGTGCTTCCTAGGAGAAGAGTCAGCCTATGTAGTCTTGGGCAGTCTGCACAGTTCCAGGGCACCCCCCCAGAAGAAAAGAATTGGTAAACCACTTCTGTGTATTCTGTACCTGGGAAGGGTTCTCATAAGTCAGAACTGATTTGAAGGCATACAATTACAGTGGTACTGTAAAACCCCGCATAACGAAAATTTCATATAACGAAGCGTTCATTAGGCAGTCGTGATATCCCGCATAACAACCCCCCCCCCCATTGTACGTTTTTTTTTGCTAAGCAGGGTATACCTCGGTTAACATAAGCCCTGTATAACGAACATTTTCTTTTTGTTATACGGGGTATCGCCCATTTGATCTGCATAACAAAAAACCCACATAACGAAGAGCTCCATGGAACAGATCTTTTTCGTTATGTGGGGTATTACTGTACCTCGCTTAAAGAGCATAATGCGTTCCACAGGATTGCTCTGTGGAAGCGAAACACCATTGTAAGTGACCAATTGTGACTTCTGGCGAGGGGGATTGCGAACCCCAATTTGGTTGTTTAGCGAGTTTTTGGTTGGTTGTAGTTGTTAAGCGAGGCGGACAGAGAAATTCTGCTCTTTAAGCTAGTTAGTCTCTAAGTGAGGCACTCTTTATGCGAGGTTTTACTGTATTATTATTAACAAGGTAAGAGAGAGAAAAAACATGCCAACAATCTCATTGGAGCTCTTTTTGTCCCTACTGGCTGGTAATAAACTTTTCTGAAATTTGCTAAACTGAAGTACTCACTTTAAAAGTTAGAGTTAATGGGAAGAAATAAATGGATAGGAAGAGAAGATTATCTGATTTGAATCGATTTATAATTTTATCTGTTGTTTAGAGGAAATATGTTTTCTATAGTAGGAATGTCTCCAGGCTGACTTGATCCATTTTATTAGCTCAAAGGAGAGATTAGTTGTCCCATAACCCAAAAGGTGCCCCTTAAAGTTTTTCTTGATTTCCCAAAGAGACATAAATTTCACTGTCTTTGGAAAGAATGATGTGCTTTTACTTTCCATTCTTGATTGTAATCTGTTATGCAGCTGGTTTGGTTCTTCGCAGATACGTTACAAATCAATCAACTTGCTTCGACGATATTCTTCAAAACAGCTATGCATCCTGCCTAAGCTGTCACATTGCTTTTGTGTGTTCCAATCTGGAATCCTCCCACCATTTGCATGGAAACAATGTTTGTAATTGGAGAGAAGGATTCTTCTTTTTGTGACAGTTTTGTTTAGTGTTTTGTAGTACCAGCTTTCAACACAGATTAATAGTTTATTGAATAGTTGTGTATATCTTAAAGCTGTGATGGTAAGAATTTTGTTTTGAGGTTTTTTTAAAACTTATGACCACACTTTCCTCTTCAGTATTGGCTGCAGCTTCTTCTTCAGTCCAACCACTTGCAACACAGTGCTTCCAGCTGTCTAACATGTTTAACCCTCAAACGTAAGTTAAACTTCTAGAATTTCAATTTTATTTATTTACTTATTGAGTTGTTCAATTATATTAAATTGTAAAAATTCCATATATTTGTGGTTTGTATTCTGCAGTGAAGAAGAAGCTGGCTGGGATACAGAAATAAAGGACGATGTGATTGAAGAATGTAACAAACATGGAGGAGTTGTCCATATTTATGTAGACAAAAATTCTGCTCAGGTTTGTATTTTGTTTGTTTGTACCCTGCCTCAATTAGTGCAAGCACCACTCTGGGAAGCTTAAAGCAGTTGTAAGAAATAGTTACTTAATTTTAAATATTTCATTGTAATATTAGTATTTTTAAAATATATTAAAAATGTAATTTTAAAATGATGGGTACCTAAGGGTTTCATAATTATCTTTCCTTTTAGTTCTGCAAGTTAGACATATTATTTCTTTGTTAATGTCAGATGTACCACCAGCATATAATAACATACAAAGCTAAAATTAACATAACTAAAAACAAAATAGAATGTAAAAGGCCTAGATGGCATCTGCCCAATACCAGGCCACTTCAACAGCATTTTATCTTGCCAGCATAAGGTGCTCCTCAGTGCATGTTTAGGGGCATTGTATCATATGAGATAGTTTGTACCCAGAAGCACCAGAAGTTATACATATTACAATTGCACAGTCCAGTGCTATAAAGCTATTTTAATGAGACAAACTGACCAGATTCAAATAATTTAAGCCAAAGCCTAATAATAATTGTCAGAGAGCAAATGTCTATATATTCACTGAATTAGTGACCTTATTGCAAAATCAAAACATGGATTTATGGATCCTGATCAGGATATAATGGAAACAACATGGGTGACATTTTAAAACCTAATCCACAAAGTACAGGAAATATTGTTAGCTGATTTGCATCACAGGGTTGATGTTGTGAAAAGATTGTAAGTTAGGAGTCTTTTTTAAACTCTGTACTGTACTTCTTTAGATGTGGTGGCTAGGGCAGTTTCCCCAAATTCAGATTGCACATTAACCGCATGTCTCTATGACAAGGCTATAACCTGCCATTAATTACTTTCATGTCAGACTAGTAATAATTTATATATAAGTCTGTCTGTAAAATTGTTAATGAAGTCTTGGTTGGAGTTAACCATTCAGAACATATAACACCTTCTGTTTGATTTGGTGATCTGTTGTTGGGTTCAAGTCAAAGTGCTGGTTTTTATCTTAGAAGTCTTAAAAGGCCATAGACTTTGATAATTTCCTCTCTGTATTTCTTCTTGCATGAGGCGTTCAACATAAAAGGCCTTGGCAACATACAGTTGCCAAGTGAGGTACAGTGGAACCTTGGTTAATGGAATTAATCCATTCTCCAGGACGTTTCTTACATTGAAAATTACTTTAACCGAATTTCCCAATAGGAATGCATTGAATGCAATTTCCTATAGGAATGCATTGAAAAACAAAATACATTAACCAAAATGTAGTTTCCCATAGGAATGTATTGAAAACCAATTAATCCGTTCTGAGAAAAATTTCGTAAAACGAGCCACTATTTTACTATGGATTTCCTTTTGTTAGGTGATTTTTATGTTAACCGACCCGTTTGTTAACTGAGGTTCCACTGTATTGGGAAACTACTGGGAGCTGGACTTTTTTTAAAGTGGCACCTGCTTTTTGAAATGCCCTCAGAAGGAAGGTTTGCCATTGCCTACTTTATTTTAGATACCCATTAAAGCATGTTCCAAGAAGCTTTTGAGTTTTCCGCTACTTAATTCAGTGATGCCTACTGATGTTTTATCTTTAATTTTATATATTGAATTGCTTTAAATTCACTTTATGGGAAATGCAGAAGTTAAGGGTATTATCATTTATTTATTCATTTTCTGTTGTTTTGCATTAGTAATTTACTTTTCATATTTCTGTTGAGGTGTAAGTTGAAGTTCCTGATAGGTATACTGGTTTTTCTTCCGTGTCTAGATCAGACATGAAACTGCCAAAATGAAGGCACCTTTTGGTGAGTTCATTTTGCAGTTCCTTTCGCCTGATGTAGTGTGAGAAAGATTTAGGGATTAGGAGAAAGGAAACAGTTGGTTAAAGGAAATGGTATTCTTGATAGATAAAGTAAACAGTGTTTCTTACTTTTCAGGGCAACGTGTATGTAAAATGCCCTTCAATAGCAGCAGCAATTGCAGCTGTCAATGCGTTACATGGAAGGTGGTTTGCAGGTAAGGACACTCATAATGGAATATTGCTGTTTTAATATGGCTAATTATGTAGGTATAGACCAGTGATGGCCAACCTTAGCACTCCAGGTGTTCTTTGACTTCAATTCTCAGAAACCATGATTAGCAAGACTGCTGACTTGGGCTTCTGGTAATTGAAGTTCAAGAACACCTGGAGTGCCAAGGTTGGCCTTCACTGATATAGACCAAGTAGGTGAACCATGAGACCATTGGCTAAAATCTCTCAGCCTTCTTTTTTGACTCCAGAGTCTCCTTGAGCCATACTGCCACTTGAATTACTTGAAGGGAGAATTGGAAGTTAAGGGTGGTAGATAGAGTAAAGGTCTGAGAAGTACTACAAAGAGGAAAATATAAAGCATATATAATCTTTTTGCAGGAGACTCTTCAAGTAAAAGGAGGATTTAATAAAATGAAGCTAAATTGATCTGGCATTTATGAAACATTTCTAAATTATTGTTTCTAAAATGCCTTTAGAATTAATAAAGTGAAGAAAGATAACAAAGGAAGATACCATAATGCTACAAGGAGGAATGGGAAAAGAGAAATTACTTTGATTAATATTTGAATAACTATTCAAAGAATACTGTAACAGTATTAATAAACAGTTAAATTTCTCTGGGCCAAAAAACTAGGCAGTGATGTCCACTTTTCCTAGTAATATTTATGTTTTTAATTATTAACAAATACGATTAGAGAATATAAAGGGATAGGTGTTGTTTTTAAGTACTGGATAGGATTACCATCAGTTTAGTTGATGATGACATTTTGCTAACAATAGATAATCTTTAAAAGTTGTAGGGAGATTAAAATATTTTCATGGTTTTGGAGAAATAACTGGTCTGCACATAAATCTATATAAATCAGAAATAATGATTTTTTATAATAAGAGAATTTGAAAGGTTGTGAAACTTAATATTTAAAAGACTACTAAATACTTACGGTAAGATATAAATATTTCAAATTACTTGGAAAGATTGAAAGGGGATTTGAAACAGCCATATTTGAATAAACTAATGGATTTAAGGAAGATTGGACTGTTTGTCAGAATAATAGCATGTAAGATGAAGATATTATCTAAGATTAATTTTGCATTTAAGATGTTACTAATAAAGATGAGCAAAGAAGAATTAAAATTCTGGCAAAATATGATTAAAAAATTTTGTCGCAGGTATGAGAAATCAGAGGAAATATAAATCTCAATTTTGAGGTTTAGGACTTCTTAATTTAAAGTTATACTAAATATACAATAAATATGCAAACAATTTGTAATATAATGTTGAGAACTACGAACAAGAGGATTTATTTAAGTTGTTATGGAAATTAAATAATAGAGTAAGTTCCAGTGCGTGGCAAAGTAAAGTATATGGAATATTTAAATATTGATATCTATGTCAATAAGTATAGATGAAAATGTTTTATAAGTTAGTTTGGGGATGGTAGCTAGATTTAGTGGAACACAAATCAAATAGATGGTAAATGCTTAAGATGTATTGGACAAAGTGTCAGGAAAATAGGCACCTTTAGAAAATACAGCAATACCGTACTGAGAAAGATGGAAGGTATCGGGAAAAGAGGAAGATTATGTAAGGGAAGCCAGAGGCTTGAGTTTACAAGAGCTGAGCAGGGTTGTTGAGGACAGGGCATTTTGGTGATCTCTCATTCATAGGGTCGCCATAAGTAAAACACAACTTCACAACATATAACATCATGCCCCAAAATAATGCTTTTTTTCAATATTTGAAGAGAGGTTAGATAATTGGACAATGAAATAATACGTTTCCAATTCGTTCACAGCAGTTAGATTGCTTATTGCCAGGGGCTAGAAAACAACTTACAATGTTTCATTAAGGGATTGGAATAGGAAAGTTGAGATATAGCAATTAATTATAGGTAATTTAAAAGTGAGATTAGGATAGAACTAAGGGAAACATTTGTTTATTTTGCATTGATAAAAGAAAAGCCCAACATGGGAATTATATGATTTTGGAAGGGGAATGAGGTTCTGCAAAGGTAAAAGGTTGGGCGCACTTTTTGATTTTGGTGTTCCTTTTTGGTTAGAGGTTTACTGTGTGCTTTACTGTTTGTTTGTATTTTTAAAATTGTAATTTAATTTTTTAAAAAATAAAGTGAAAAATGAATATGTCAATTTTCTCTTCTTTTTGCTTCCCTTTTGTGATAGGTAAAATGATAACTGCAGCGTATGTTCCTCTTCCAACATACCACAACCTTTTCCCAGATTCTATGAATGCAACTCAGCTCCTGGTTCCTATTCGGCGATGAAGATGGATTTAGTCAGTTTTGTACATAGCTATTTTTGAAGGAATACTTGAGTTATCTTTTATTTAGATGAAAACAAAAGGAAAGGATGTACAGTCCTTTGTGTATACTTCCCGTTACCTTTAAACAAACGATATAGTAAGCAGGAATGCTGTGTGTTCATTCTCTTGATCAGTATTCCTACTGTATACAAAGCTGACTACTTGTTTTGCCTTGTAATTCTTGTATATTTAGAAGATTTGGCTAAAGTGAGCTGTAGGAACAGATGTAGTTTATAGAAAAGATTTTTCTGTAAAAGACAGACAAGATGATTTTTATTGTTTCACAAGCCTTTTCTTTTTATGCAGGTACTGCATTTTACATTCACCTAAATGTAGATGCTCTGCTTAAGGTTAATATCAGACTTAACTGGACGTATTTAGTGTTTTTATATGGACAAAAAAATTCAACAGGCTACTGAGTGATTTTTGGGTCAGCTGATCTGCTCTTTAACGTTGACCAGTTGGCAAAATTGGGAAGATTAAAGGATTTTATTTCTAGATGGTAACTTTGATTGTCACTGTAAAAGTATATTGTAAATAAGGTGTAAGGTGTGTGTAGAATTCCAAACAAAGCTATCTCTGCATTTCCAGATTAAAGTTCCATTGATTGCAAGGAATGTACCTATTTGAAAGTTGAAGTAGGAAGTGCAGGAACATATTTTGTCTGGTTGCATATAATCTCTGCTCTTTTTTAAGCTCTGTGAGCTCTGAAATATATTTTTGGGTTACTTCAGTGTGTTTGACAAAACAGCTTGATATTTCTATCAACAACTGACTTTCATATTGCAACAATCTTTGTAAAAACCACTCAAATAAAACTGTCTGAAAGGCCACCAGTAGCATTCTTTGGAATTATGTTAGCTGCAAATGGAAAAATACAAATTATGCATTGTTTAGACACATGCTGAAAAATTAACACAAATCCCCTTTTTAAAAAGTACATTATAGGGTTTGACTCAGCATAATCCAGCTGTTTGTACACCAAGTAACCAGGTGGGATAGAGGTTTCAAAAATTTAAGATTACTGTATAGTGTTCAGAAAAGCTAAGTCAGCTATTTGATGATACAGTGGAGGCAATATAAACACCACAGCTGCACAGCACATTGTCAGTTACATACAGTGCTCTCATATGCTTTTGGTCATAATGAGTTCTATACTGAAGGCACTTTGCCCAGACTGTCTGATCATCCAGAGCTCTGCATAATACTTCAAAGCAACATAAGATTCCACAGAACCAGAGAAAAGATGCTCCATGATTATTATTATAATAATATTTGAACTTGTATACCGCTTTCCTTTGTCAACCATGTAAGTAGCTCACCTCAATCAGTAATTAGCCAACCAAGGAGAATTGCTGCCATGAAACTAAACAATCAGGAACAGGCCTAATGAGAACAGGGTTATTTTAATTCCATCAACTTTCTCATATTAGGGCAAAAAATAGAACAAGAGTATCTTGATGTCATGTATTGAGATAGCCCCATAGTTGTCATCAAACAGAACTAGGGCTGCTAATAATATGTAAAGCACTCAAGGCCTTTGAAATGTTACTTTGAGACCATGTTGTTCAAAAAACTATGGACAACATGACAGCACTGTCTTACCTAAACAAGCAGGGAGATACTCACTTGCAAAGAATGCCCTACCTTTCCATCCTGGTTTCAGAATGATGTCTGGAAAGGCACCTCTTTCGGATTGTAATCCATATCAAGGGAAAGAACATTCGCAGGCAACCTAAGCTGATGACCAACTGACCAACAAATGGGAACTATCCAACAGTCTTCCAGAGCCTTTGTCTCATGTGGGTATTTCCACATTTGGACAGTTTTGCAACAAGGATGAATAGAAAATGCATGAAATATTGCTCCCAGGTGGGACATGGACTTTGCTTATTTCCTGGTCCCAGAATCCCACTTATCCAAAAGGCAGTGTTCAAGATAATTCACGACAAAGCCAGTTTTCACCTCATTGTACTGTGGTGGCTGAGGCAACCTTGGTTTCCTGTACTAAAATGGATTCCATCAGACATTCACCATATTCCAAAATGCTTGGACCTCATATCACAAATCATGGCAGAATTCTCCATCCAAACCTACACACACTACATCTCGCAGTATGGAGGCCAATCCAGATTTATTGAGGATTTTGTCACTCAGCAGGAGACAGTAGATGCTGAAACTTCATTGTTACATGTACCCACTCTTTTTTTGGGGGGGGGGAATCTACTGATCTACTTGCTCAGTTTTTACCTGGGGAAAACCAGTTTAAAGCATTCCTCTATTAAGGTTTATCTGGTTCCCATTGTAGCCCAGCAGCCAGTGTCTTTGGACACCTAAAAATTTGTTAAGCATTTTCTTAACTTCGAAATGGCATTTCTCAGGATCAGGCATCTCTTCCTCAATGGTCACTGACACTAGTTCTTAAGTGTATTTCACCTCCATTTGAGCCTTTTATCAGTTGCCCATCTCAAACTCCTCACTCAAGACTTTCCTTGGTCGCCATTAAGCTTGCCAGAAGAACAGGAGAGCTAGTTGTGCTCTATTGCGACCCAACTTTCCTTCAAGTCTTTCACTGCCTATGATGGATGGCCTCTGATTTCTATCTCTGAACCAGTCACCCTCGCAATCTTTTCCCCTCATACCTACATCTGAATGGTTCCTACACACACTGGATGTTTGCAGAGCTTGATTTTTCTATCCTCAAACCAAGGATTTTTGGCTTACCCAGCATCTTATTTCCTGCAGCAGCCCACATAAGGGACAACCAATCTCATCCCAGCGGATATCCAAATGGATTGTAAACTCCGTACGTTTGGCTTATCGGGTGTTTCCCACGCCCCCTTCCTTCTAATTTGAGGAGACACTCCACAAGAACCCTAGCCACCGCCACAGCTTTCCTCAAGGGTGTGCCTTCTGAAGACACGCAGGTTGGTCCCAGCTGTCAAATCTTTATTCACTACTACAGACACAATACCAGAGCCAGGACTGATGCCCTTTGGCTGGGCAATCTTTAGTGCAGTCTTCTGAGTGGATTCATCTCTGCATGCCTGTCCCACATTCTGGTGAGTGAGCTTGTTAATTACCCATGTGTCAGATTCACAGAGACGACAACAAAGAACAGATGACCTTGAGTGGTCATCTGAATTCATCCAACCCACCCTACCTCCCTTCAGTCATAACTATACACATCCTGTGTAGCATCAGCAGCTTTTCATTAACGGGATAAGCTTTTAAGGGCACAGGCATGCATAGTCAGGTGGGCTGCTAGTATGAGGCCTCTTCAGGCATGGTTTCTAGCACATTTCAATCATTGGAGGGATCCTCAAGACAAAATCCTATCCTTCATACCCAAACTTTCTCATTAATCACGATGTTGGGAAAGCCGTTCCTATCCCCATACCAACTGCAAATCACTACTGATACCAGTCTTTTGGGTATCCATGGTCCACACTTCGCCAAGGTTGTCAGGTTCATGCATGATGGTTGGTTCTGGAGAGGACACTGCATATCAACGCTTGGAATTGCTGGCAGATTTCAAAGTATGTAAAACTTCCAAGCTGGAAACATGCAGGTCATGACAACTGCAATGCAATATGTAAAGCATCAGGGAAGAACTCATTAAATGACTCTTCTTTACCTCTCAGTCCTCTGGGAGTGGTGCATCACCAGCCATATATTCCCAATAGTTCATCTTGCAGGAACAAACAACTATATGGTAGACTGTCTTAGCAGAATGGCAGCATGTGCAATTGGCAACTTTTACCTATAGCTTATTGAACCATCACCAGACTCTAGGAAACCCCATCGATAGACTTATTGCTCTTCATCATCAACAAAAAATGCAAGAGGTATCATTCGAGAGCGGTAGTAGAACTGGGGGATGTGTTTCTCATCAACTGAACAAAAAAAACCACATCTCCAATTCCTCTGGTTGGCAGGATAGTGGTGAGGTTTTTCACAAACAAATGCCATACTTATCACCCTGTGGCGGCCTCATCAACTATGGTTCTCCACACTTCGGATTTACATCCATCTGCTCATGATTGCCAACCCTGTCACACTAAACCTCACAGTGTGGAGGGTTCTCAATGATAGCAAAGATTCTTTAAGAGTCCAGGAAACTTCAACTAGGAGAAATGACTCTTACAAGTGGAAGAAATTTGTCCTTTTTGCTGAATCACACCTTCCTTGCACACAGTTCTGCATTTTCTTCTCCACCTTAAAGAATGAGGTCTTAGCTCCACCTCTCTAAAAGTGTACATTTTTGCTATTGTCATATACCATATTTTTTCGCGGCAAAAACATACTTCAAAAATCATCTTTTGAAACAACTCCTCAAAGGACTTAACAATGTGTTTCCTTGAAGAAACTGATGCTGGCCCTCTCCAAGTTGTAATAATATGACACTAGTCATCAAACATGGCATTTCCCTGTTTCTTAAACTGCCTTTGTTGTTGTTGTTCGGTCGCACAGTCGATTCCAACCCTATGCAACCCCATGGACCATTTTCCTCCAGGCACCTCTGTCCTCCACCATTCTCCTCAGGCCGCCAAGCTCTGTGCCCATTGTGTCCACAATACCATCTATCCATCTCATATTTGGATGCCCCCTTCTTCTCTTGTCCTCCACCTTTCCCAGCATCAAGGCCTTCTCAAGTGAGTCCTCCCTTCTCATTTGATGTCCAAAGTACTTTAGCTTCATCTTCACTATTTGTCCCTCCAATGAACAGTCAGGGTTGATTTCTTCCAGTATTGACCTATTTGTTCTCTTTGCTGTCCAAGGGACTCTTAGGACTCTCCTCCAACACCACATCTCAAAAGCATCTATTGTTCTGCGCTCAGCCTTCTTAATGGTCCAGCTCTCACACCCATACATTACCACTGGGAATACCATTGCTTTGACTATGCGAATTTTTGTTTTCAAGGTGATGTCTTTGCTTTTCACTATATTCCCCAGGTTTCTCATTGCTTGTCTCCCCATAATCAGTCGTCTTTTTATTTCATGGCTACAGTCGCCATCTGCAGTGATCTTAGATCCTAGGAAAGTAAAATCTGTCACTGCTTCTACTTCTTCCCCATCTATTTTCCAGGGACTGATCGGACCTGTTGCCATTATCTTGGTTTTCTTGATATTAAGTCTCAAGCCAGCTTTTGCACTCTCCTCCTTCAATCCAATCAAGAGGTTCTTTAGGTCTTCCTCACTTTCTGCCATTAGGGTGGTATCGTCTGCATATCTCAAATTGTTGATGTTTCTCCCAGCAATTTTGATCCCATATTGTGATTCCTCCATCCCTGCATTGCGCAATATGTGCTCTGTGTATAGATTGAATAAGCAGGGTGATAAATTGCAGTCCTCTTACTCCTTTTCCTATTCCAAACCACTCTGTCATTCCGTGTTCTGTCCTAACTGTTGCTTCTTGGTTCGTGTACAGATTTCTCATGCGCCATATGAGGTGTTCTGGTATTCCCACCTCTTTAATTACTTGCCTCATTTTGTTGTGGTCCACACAGTCAAAAGCCTTGGTGTAGTCAATAAAACAAAAGTAGACTTGTTTCTGGTATTCTTTTGTTTTCTCCATGTTCCAAAGTATGTTGGCAATGTGGTCTCTAGTCCCCCTGCCTCTTCTGAAACCGGCCTGCACCTCTGGTAGTTCTCTCTACACATGTTGCTGAAGTCTATCCCATATTATCATGAGCATCACCTTGCTGGCATGTGGGATGAGTGCAATTGTTCGGTAATTTGAGCATTCTTTGGCATTGCCTTTTTTTGGGATTGGGACGTACACTGATCTTTTCCAATCCTGTGGCCACTGTTTTGTTTTTCAAATTTGCTGGCATATTGAATGCAGTAGTTTGATTCCATCATCTTTTAGGGCTTTGAAAAATCCAACTGGGATACCATCATTTCCACTAGCTTTGTTTGCAGTGCTTTTTTAGGGCCTTTCTGACTTCACTCTCCAGAATGTCTGGTTCAAGTTCAAATTTCTCATTATTGTTATTATCAGGAGTGTTGAGGTCCTTTTTGTAGAGTTCCTCTGTGTATTCTTGCCATCTTTTTTGATCTCTTCTGCTTCAGCTAACTCCTTTCCATTTTTGTCCCTTATCATGGTCATTTTTGCTTTAAATGTTCCCTTGATTTCCCCAATTTTTTTGAAAATATCTCTAGTCCTGCCTCTTGTTGTTTTCCTCCATTTCTTTGCACTGTTCATTCAAGTAGTTTTCCTTATCTCTCCTTGCTTTTCTTTGAAATTCTGTATTCAGGTGATTGTATTTTTTTCTTTCTCCTTGGACTTTTGCATTCCTTCTTTCCTCTGCTATTTTAAGGGCCTCATCAGACAACCACTTTGCTTTCTTATGCTTCTTTTCTTTTGGTATGGTTTCTCTTGCTGCCACCTGCATGATGTCCCGCGTCTCTATCCATAATTCTTCTGGTACTCTATCAGGTACAGGACATTAAATCTGTTCATGACCTCCACCGTGTATTCTTTAGGGATGTTGTATAGGTCATATCTGTCTGGTCTAATTGTTTTCCCCATTGTCTTTAGTCTAAGCCTGAATTTTGCGATCAGTAGATTATGATCTGAGCCACAGTCTGCTCCAGCTCTTGTTTTTGCTGACTGAATGGAGGTTCTCCATCTTTGACTGCAGAGTATATAATCAATCTGGTTTCGATGCTGGCCATCTGGTGATGTCCATGTGTAAAGTCGCCTCTTGTGTTGCTGGAAGAGGGTGTTTGCTATGACTAGTATGTTCTCTTGGCAGAACTCTATCAATCTTTGCCCTGCTTCATTCTGTGTTCCAAGACCAAACTTGCCTGTTATTCCATTTACTTTTTGATTTCCTACTTTGGCATTCCAATCTCCTAAGATAATATGGACATAATTTCTTGGTGTCTGTTCTATGAGGTGTTGTAGGTCCTCATAGAACTGGTCAACTGTGGCTTAATCTGCACTAGTGGTTGGTGCATAGACTTGGATTACAGTGATATTGAAAGGTTTGCCTTGGATTCTGACTGACATCATTCTATCATTTTTGATGTTGTATCCCATTACTGCTTTCCTCACTCTTTTGTTGACAATTATGGCTACTCCATTTTTTCTGAGGTTTTCTTGCCCACAGTAGTAGATATGATGGTTTCCAGAGCTGAATTCACCCATCCCTGTCCATTTTAACTCACTGATGCCCAGGATGTCAATGCTTATTCTTTCCATCTCGTTTTTAACCACTTCCAGTTTTCCTTGATTCATAGATCTCACATTCCATGTCCCTATGCAGTATTGTTCCCTGCAACACTGTATTTCTCCTCCCCCTTTCGTATCCCTCCCCCTTTTCAGATCTGCTGTGCTGAGCATCCCCTTGTTTTGCCTTTTGTTTTGGTCCATAGGGTTCTCTTGGAAGAATGTTGTTTACAACCCTGGCTGAAGATGCTCATCTTTCATCACCTGACACAGATAGCCAATTAATTTGGAAGCCAGGTTTTACTGGACCTCATGGTCAGTCTGATCCAGAAAGATGGAGGATTAACACCTTACCTGGTGCTGCTGTTCATCATGGTGACTTAGAAATAGTTAGATTATGTTTCTTTGGTGGGGAAAGCCTGTGTGTTGAAACCCTGATGCTATTTTTGATTAGCTGTATCCTGATCATTTTTGTATCCTGAACTCCCTATGAACCTGAAGAATAAACCACTTTCGATTCAACAACTTGCCTGATCTTTGGAACTGGGGGTAAGACAAGAGTTCAGCCTTTTTACACGCTACCTGATTTTTCTTTAACTTTAATTCCTCCATTTAATTTTTGCTGGGGTATCCTGAGACAGGAACCCAGGTAATCGCAGCCTTTGGCTGGACAGGTTTTAGTTTGAGGCCTACAGGTCGGAGTCTTGGGGGACTGGAGGACCCCTAGAAGGCAAGGCCTGGAGATGGTCTAAAGCTTATACGAGTCACATGCCACTTCTGGACTTCACCTGCTGATCTTTAAGACAGTTTTCCAGGTGGCAATAACTTCAGTGAGATGAGGAAGCAAGCTAGCAGCTCTACACAGTGATCCACCATACGTATCTTCAATTCTTCAAGGATAAGGTGGTGCTTCACACAGACATCTTCCCCCCTCAAGTAGTCGCCACCTTTCACATGACTGAACCTTTGTTTCTGCCAACTTTCTTCTCTAAACCATAATCTTAGTTGGACACACTGACGCATTCTCTTAATGTCTGTAGGGCTCTTGCCTTTTATGTAAATCGCATCAAAAGCTTTTGAAAAACACCTATGCTTTTTATAGCTTCTCCATACATAGCTTTATATCAAGGAGCCAGGAAAACTCATGCCATGTCCTTGAAAAGAAAAGGCTTGTTTTTTTAGATGAACTTTAGATGGCTTGTTTCCACTATTGAGTTGGCTTATAAGCTATTTAAAAAGACTTTACCAAGTCATCTGACATCTCATTCAACCAGGGTAATCTTAGCAGCTTCAGCCCTGCTCTACTTATTTAAGTCATATTCAAAATTTCAAGACAAAATGTTTAGGCACCATTTAAGGTTTATACTGAGAGATAAAACCTCATTGTTTCTTTGTGTGAATAAATATTTACTAAGCCATTGATGCAATAATAAAGGCAGAGACAGAATTATTAAATTATTGTGGAAATACTTTTATTTATAGTACATATCAAGTTCTTGACTAGCACAGGCATTAGTCTTCATGGAGAAAATTAATTTCCAACATTCCAAATTAACAGCGGATTCCCATACCAATTGACATAAATGTCCCAAATGTTCCACCACTCTGCATCATGGTTTTGCCAACACCACCCATCAATTCTCGTCCTCTCATGCCAATTCTAAAAGAAAAGGAATACAATATTACATGAGATTTACACTCCAAATTAAGCAGAGGAAAATAATATTTAGTATCTAATGATTAGTGAATCTATTTATTTGAGAAATAAATTTGAGCTTATGCTTTGCAGTGAACTGAATTCTTTAATGTGGAAGCCATGGTAAGGCTGGAGGATTTTTAACAATTGCACAATTTCAATTTATGAAATAAGCAAAATATCAACCCCAAGCAATCACAATAACTACAGTATGTTTAATTCTAGGAAATAATCAAATACAGTATTTATTTTGTATTTGAGGTGGAAAGACTGCAGTGAACACATACAAATGTTAAGATTGTTTTATCCTATGACAAGTGATTTATTGTAATTGTTTCTGTCATGATCTGCAAGATTTTGTTGTAAGGAGAACTGAATATTTTTTCATACTGTTGTATTTATACGCTATTTAAAGTGGTATTAATTAGCATTCATAATTCACAATTCTATTCATGTTCATCTAAAAATAAATTCCACTATGATGCACAGGCCTTACTCGCAAGCATAGTCAGGATGTCATTCTTAGTCTGTTATAATCAACACAATTAAGTAGAATACAGTAAAATAAGCACAAAGAATTATGAAAGAATAAAATTGTGTCATGCTACATTTAGCTTATTAACTAATTAGTGAAACTTTGAATAGGTGATAGTTATAGTAAAAAAGGAAATTGCCAACATTTACTTTGCATGTGATAGCAGCAGTCTGTCTCCAACATACCTGAGGCAAGAAAATGTTCCAAAAAGCGCACCTGCTGCCATACCAACAGCAAAGCCCATCATGAAGCCCATTTTCACTCTGTCAAAACAACTGGGTTGGGACTGGCCATATGGCCCCACTGTCACAGGCATCTAGACATAAATATGAGTTTTAATCAAGTATAATCTATTAAATAAAAATAAAAATAAATGATGTCAATTGCTTCTATGTATGATAGAATTTTCATTTCCAGTCCAGAAGGAACATCTAAATGGACTACAGCTCAGATAGTTATCTTATTTGAAATCAATGTTTTTCAGGGATGGCTTTGGTGAACCTCTTCTACAGCAGGAATTAAATTAAAAATAGTTTCCCAGTACGGTATTAAAGTATATTTCCATAACAAACAATCACTATGAATAAGTGTGAAAGATAGACAGTTAAAACGGCAAACAGGAAAAAAATATTTGCTTGAAATATGGTGTTGGAAGAGATTCCCTGGACTGTTGGAAAGATAAACAAATGGCTTTGAGACCAAATCAAGCTTGAATTATCTCTGGATATAAAATTATGAAATTGAGGCTGTCCTACTTGGACAAGATTTATTGGGAAAGATAATAATGCTTGGAAGAGATGAAGGTAGGAAAAGAGGAAGACCAAATACAAGATGGATTGACTCCCTAAATGAATGATGGAATATAGACCTTCAGCCTGGTTATGGTGAGGGGGAGGCACAACAGTTAAGTATTGAAAGCAACATGCTTAAGATCCATAAGCAAAGACACCTGTGTGATCATACACAATACGAATGAAGGAACATTATTTCCTATGCATATCCATTATTACTTCCTCTCCCATGGGGAGCTGAAACGTTTTTGTCTAATGCCTTCAAAGACATTAAATGTCTTAAAAGGAGTTAAAGGTAAGAGAGAAAAGCAATATGTTCAAATAACAGTGTATAATTGGACTATGCCACCCTTGATACCATCAATTATTATTTTGTGTATATTTCTGGGTTTAATTATTATACACTGCCCAGAGTCGGAAAATATCCCAGATGGGCAGCATATAATATTATGATATGCTTATTATGAATATCTATGATTATTTTATCTCCTATGGAGAGTTGGAAAACATCCGTTTAATGCTTTTAAATGAGTTAAATTTCTTTAAAGTTAAAGGTGAGAGAAGCACATGTTTAGATTGTTTTGTATGCACATCTCGATTATTACCTTTCCCACGGAAACTCTAACACTTTCGTTTAATACCTTTAAAAGAGATAATGGTAAAAGAAAACAATACGGGTCATAAATGAACCAGAAATCATTATTGGGGGTGGTTAAGAAGATAAAGCAAATCAATCAAACTTAGGGGCCATTCAACAATTACGTGATCCATTTTTTGGGGGAAATTGACCCTCCCCCAGGTAATCCAACCGTAATTTTTGCTTCAAACTCCCACTCCCTTTAAAATTACATAATCCAGGGCTTTTGTATCAAAACTCTAATTTTTAGAGCTTTTCACTATTGGTGCCTAATGTAGAACCATACCTCTCAAGTGTGGCTCTGGACAATACAGGACCTGCGCAGAACTGTTCTGCGCAGGTCTTCTACGCATGTGTAGAAGCTTTCTACGCATGCGTAGAAGGGACTTGTGCAGAACTGTTCTGCGCAGGTCCCTTCTACGCATGTGTAGAAGCTTTCTACGCATGCGTAGAAGGGACTTGTGCGGAACGGTTCTGCGCAGGTCCCTTCTACGCATGCGTAGGCTCTACGCATCCCCTTCTGCGCAGAACACTTCTACGCATGCGTAGAAAGGACCTGTGCAGAAGGGGATGCACAGTAACTACTTTCCCCTGCCGCCAAATTACGGGATGGGGTGGGAAAGTAGAGTTTGTGGCGCTGAATTATGGGAAATCCCGGCCAATACGGGATACTTGACAGGTATGTGCAGAGCGTATCGGTGAGGATTAAATAATCTCAAATCGGATCAAAATTCCCAGAGATCATTTTTAAACATAAAAAGGCGCCATGTTTTGAAACCACAACAGCTCCAAATGGATTATGTAATCTTTGACCTGACCCCCACTTCCCTCGTAATTTTCCATAGTTCAGATGGCAGACCCCCTCCCCCCTTGAGGGTCACGTAATTGTTGAACGGCCCCTATGCAGTACTTTCCAAAGTGCTACAGTGTTACCAAATGGGAAAAGAAGGGTACTTTGGTGGGGTGGTACAATTTGCCCCCAACATTCTGGGTACCCATTTTACCGGCGTCAGAAGGATGGAAGGCTGAGTCAACCCTGATCCCTGGTCAGGGTCGAACTCACAACGTTTTGTTTGCAGGACATCATCTTAACCACCGCACCACCGGGGCTCAAAGAGATAAGGCCCCATGGTTTCAGAACCTTCCAGTTAAACGGTCGCAAAGCTTTGAGGGCTTTAAAATATCTCAAATTCGCGTGGCAGCCTCCATTTCTTCCATGTTTGCTTACTGACTTCTGGAACCCTGTGAAATCAGGGGGTGGGTGGAGGGGAAACGGTTGCATCGTCATGGCAACCAAAGGCCTCATGCCTATCAAAGAACCCACGTCGAAACGTCTCGTTTGCTGACACCCCAAATTAGCCCTCACTCCGGTTCCCCGCCGTTGCCTTCCACTCCCCCCACTCTCACCTCGTTCGCCTCCACCTCCGTCAGTCCCAAATTCGCTTGGGTTGGGCCTAGAGTAGACTTCCGTCGCTTACTGATTACGTTGCAGGAAACAGCTCGGGAGAGCGAAGCGGTGCAGCTGCTGCTACTGGTGGTGGTGGCGGTGCTGAACGTGCGGCGTTCCCACCAGCAGGAAAGGGCAAGCAAGGCGCCACCATGCTGCTAGTGCTTCGGATGGCGCCGTGGCGGTCTTTGCGAGGGATGGTGGCTTCCCAAAGGAGGCGGCTTTCGGGGCCGGTCCGCCCACAAGGTAGTAATCGCACTTATAATCTCGCCCCATATAGGGCTGATATGTCGCCCCTAAAGGTAAAGGTTTCCCTTTGCTCGAAAGAAAGCCAGTCGTATCCGACTCTAGGGTTCAGTGCTCATCTCTGTTTCAAAGCCGAAGCGCCAGCGCTGCCTGCTTCTGCAGACGTATTCCGTGGTCATGTGGCAGGCATGACTAGACCCCGGAGCGCACGGAACGCTGTTTACCTTCCCCACCCTGGTCCCTATTTATCTACTTGGCAATTTCTTGCTTTCGAACTGTATGGCTGTGAGAGCTGGGCCATTAGAAAGGCTGAGCGAAGAAAAATAGATGCCTTTGAGATGTGGTGCTGGAGGAGAGTTTTGAGAGTCCCCTGGACAGCGAGGAGAACAAATAGGTCAAAATTAGAAGAGATTAGCCCCGAGTGCTCATTAGAAGGACAAATAACAAAGATGAAGCTAAAGTATTTTGGACATCAAATGAGAAGAGAAGATTCACTTGAGAAGGCCTTGATGCTGGGGAAGGTGGAGGGCAAAAGAAGAAGGGGACGGCCGAAGATGAGATGGCTGGATGGTATTGTAGACACAATGGGTGCGGGGCTGTGTGGACTGAGGAGGATGGTGGGAGGACAGGGGTGCCTGGAGAGCAATAGTCCATGGTGTCGCAAAGATTCGGAGCCGACTGTGCGACTGAACAACAACAAGGTTGGCAGGAGCTGGGACAGAGACAGCCGCTCATTCCGTCATGCAGTGTTCGGGTTTCGAACTGCTGACTTGCCCAAACTTCCAGCTATCAAGGCAAGCTTCTTAACTATGGAGCTACTGCAGTCCCAGTTTAGCCACTGCCCCACCGCGGTTCCCCGTTTTTGAGTCCAGACAGGAAAAACTCATCTGGATTTAGGTGGGTTTATACTATGTTTGCCCATACAGTACTTGGTAGGCAGCTTGGTTTCAGTCGGCTGGAAAGTAGTAACCAATCCACCCTCTTGTTGACAAGGACAAGGCACGTGTTTAAAAAAATAACACACGACTACTTTTCTTGAGTTAGATAACAGCTGCTGCTTGCATAATACTTTTTTTCTCCATTCCGGGTTTCAACATGTTTTGCCGTAATTAAGAAGCAATTTTAACCGATAGCAGAATGAAAAACAGATTCTAGATCACTACGCAAGATGTGCTCTTAAACTATATGACCAAATGAATTAGCCTATGGCAAGTTAAACCCCCAGCAGTTACGAATCAGCCTGTATGTACACAGATGGTAGCAAGCGAAAGTGCAACAGTTACACCTCCAGGTGTAGCAATGATATATTCACCTAACTTTCCTGCCAGCTACAATAAACGACACTGTTTGTATAGCAATTTATTTATGTATTTATTACATTTATATCCTGCCCCATTGGAATATTTTCCAACTGGTGGCTTACAAGATATTAAAAACTCTTTAGAATAGAAAATTAGACATAAATAATAAATGCACTAAATAAATTATAAATAGCAACAAAAAACAAAAATGATGCCCCCCCCCAATTAAAAAAAGCCCAACAACAGAAAAACACATCTTGGTGATGAAAAAAGTTAATCAAAACTTATTGCCCCGCTGTTGGCAGTATATCCTTAAAAGCCTCTTTAAAGAGGAATGATTTTAGTTTTTTTTTAATAGAGCAATTACACTCCTATTAATTACACTTCTATAGCAATTACACTTCTGCACTGCCCCATACAGGTAGGGCTTGGTGCACTTTCTGGCCTATTCACAAGTTAATTAGCATTTTGCCTCCAACATGCTGGGTACCAACCTTTAGTATTATTTATTTTATCCTGTTACTGGGATATTGGGGCATAGAGTCAGGGTCACTACTATGGTAGATTCTATGGTGGTGAGTTCTTGAAACTACAAGCCTCAGTGTCAGATTGATATCCTTCTCTCTGCAACTTTAATTAGAACTAATATTCTGTATCTGAGAAAAAAGCATGAAAGCTACATGATTATTATTTTAAATAATGAAAAATTAGCAAAACAGGAAAAAATGCTGCATTTTGCTTGAAATATCCTGCTATAATTGACTGATCTTGTGTAATTTGGGCTGGAGATAAATTAAAAGGTAAAGCTTTCAAGAAAGCTTAATGTTTAAAGAAAGTTGATTGAAGGACTTATATGAATCTTTAATATCTGTGTTTAAATTATAGCATATGAATTGTGTTAAATTATCATAAATTCTGTGTCTATGGTAAGAGTTGGCTTAATATTTGCATAGACTTAGGAAGTGGGGGAAAATTGGTGTCTTCTACACATATTCATTTATCATTCATAGAGTTTTTATTTCTCTAGGCAAAAGCAATATTGATGAATCTTCACTTCGGCCATTGTACATGGACATCCAAGCAACTACTCCTATGGTTTGTAAACTGCTTACTCACTTGGGGTTATTTAAAAACAGCAGCAACAATGAAAAAAATATTTACAGAGTAGTTGTCTATATGTTGTCCATAAATAAGTTCCATCAGCTGACTGGGTTGGTCAATTGAGTTACAGCTCCTGGCTTTCGAAATTAGGGACAAAACTTTGATTCCCCTAGAAAAATGAGTCAGCTTGTGTGGCATTGGGAAAAGATGAGGTATTCCCAGAGCACCATCAGAAAAGAGAATAGTAAACCAGTTCTGAGTACTGTACTAGATACCTGGAAAACTCTGGGAAAAAGTGAGAATGATTTGATGGCTCATAAGATGACTGAGAAACCTGGGGAACATAGTTAAAAGTAGAGACATCACCTTGCAAACAAAAAATCGCATTGTCAAAGCAGTGGTATTGTATGGTTGTGAGAGCTGGACCATTAGGAAAGTTGAGCACAGAAGAATAGATGCCTTTGAAATGTGGTGTTGGAGGAGATCTTTGAGGGTCCCCTGGACAGTGAAGAGAACAAATAGGTCGATCCTAAAAGAAATCAACCCTGACAACTCATTAGAAGGTCAAAAAGTAAAGATGAAGCTAAAGTACTTTGGGCATCAAATGAGAGGATTTATTTGAGGAAGCCTTGATGCTGGGAAAGGTGGAGGGCAAAAGAAGAAGGGGGCGGCAGAAAATGAAATGGCTAGATGGTATTGTAGATGCAATGGGCACAGAGCTGGGCGGGCTGAGGAAGATGGTGGAGGACAGAGGTGCCTGGAGGGCAATGGTCCATAGGGTCTTCAAATGATATTAGTGAAGTATTCTTAAGTTTTTGCCTCAAACGGTTTCTTGTATTTCTCTTGTGATTTCACATTTAGCCGCATTTTTGCTCAAATGTAGGAATTAGGTAGATGCTTCTTATGCCAATAAAACTTTAATTGTGTTGACAGAATTGTATTATACTACAGTAAAACACCTACTTACGAAAAAGTCCATTCCATAGGCTTTAGCTGAAGTTGGTTTTTTACATAACTCAAAGCTAACCCATAGGAAAAAATATTTTTTACATAACTTGAAGCAAACCCATAGGAAAAATGAATTTTTATGTAAATCGAAGCAAACCCATAGGAAAAAAATATTTTTATGTAACTTGAAGCAAACCCATAGGAAAAATGAATTGTTATGTAAATTGAAGCAAACACATAGGAAAAAGAATCTTTATTTAACTCAAAGCAAACCCATAAAAAAAGAATATTTACGTAACTCGAAGCAAACCCATAGGAAATTGTGTAAATTGGGACATGGTTTTAGCACAAAATCATTATGTAAGTTGAATTTATGTAACTCGAGGCATATGTAAGTCAGTGTTTTACTGTACTTGATTTTGGGGATCTACCAACTGAAGGCTAAACCAGCATAGCTGTTATTATTTGCTAAGACTTGTCAGCAGAAGAACTGGGGAAGGGGCAAAGCAAAGGAGGAACTGAGTTACACTTTGTCCAGGCCTCTTTCATCCCAGTGTCACAGCTATTAAAACAGCAAAAAGTTAGGTAAAGGTTGCCCTTGCCTTGCTAAAAAAACAGTCATATCTGACATTAGAGTTCTATCCTCCGCTCCGTTTATAGTCAAAGAGCAAGCGCTGTCTGCGTCTGCAGACATTTCCATGGACATGTGGCAGGCATGCCTAACCATTGGAGTGCATGGAATGCTGCTTACCTTCTCACCAAAGTGATACCTATTTATCTACTGGCAATTTCTTGCTTTCGAACTGCTAGGTTGGCAGGAGCTGGGACAAAGACCGGGAGCTCATTCCGTCATGCAGCACTCGGGTATCGAACTCTGACCTTCCAGTTGTCACATTCAGCATCTTACCCACTAAGCCACCGCAGCCCCTTGACTAGTTAGAATTGCTTTTTAAGTGTATATAGAATAGCATAGACTCTTACGTACTGTGCACCCAGTTAGGTTTGATTGTACAAAAATTGTGCTGAATCTGGTGGGAGAAGAAAATGATGGAATGTTTATTGTTAGAACTTATTCATGTTTACCCCATATATTTAGGCAAGTAAGAAAATTATGCATATTCTTGGTTTTTAGGAAACTAAAACTGTATTTCACTGAAATGTTTAAAAAGAAAATGAAGTGAAATAAAGTAATTTTATAACTGTTATTCTAGGACCCCAGGGTTTTGGATAGTATGCTGCCTTATCTTGTGCATTTCTATGGGAACCCACATTCTAGAACTCATGCTTATGGCTGGGAGAGTGAATCTGCCATGGAAAAAGCTAGACAGGTAAATTTTCTGCATGTTTTTTAGAAATTATTAATAAATCCACCCTTCCTTTTCTATTCAGTAGGACTTCTGTTGAGAGTGTTAGAGAAATTTAATGAATAAATTATTTTCTGTTTCAAATGTTGGAATTATATCTGTGATTTTTTTATAGCAAGTGGCATCACTGATAGGAGCAGATCCAAGAGAAATTATTTTTACAAGTGGGGCAACAGAGTCAAATAATATAGCAGTTAAGGTAAGTGGACTTATGGTTATGTGTGATGATATTAACCCATACCCCAGTTAGACAATATTCCATAATAACAGCACTCTCAATACTCATCGAGCTATTTAGGATGTATTCCCCTGTTGGAGATTTTTCTCAATCTAATTTTTTTAACTAATACAGACTTTGGGAGTCCTTCAGACACCTTCTGCTTGTGTGAGTGGTGCTACTTTGACTACAAGAGATTGATTATTCTTGTCAGAAATTGATGTTTGCATTGTCGTTGTCGACTGCAACATGTAGGAAAAATGTCACTGGTGTGAATTAGTTTAAGGTGGATCCCAGCTTGCAATGAAGTGACCCACACACTATGATCACTGAGCCATCTCCTGCAGCATACATGATATGAGACATGGAGGATTTAACATAGGGACTGCAATGGACTGATGCAGTCTTGAGGATATTATCAAGGTGCGCCTTCACACCCAGTCCATCTGGCATGGCCTCTTCCGCCTCCATGACCGTTGGGAATCAGAGTTCCTCCTCTGCTCATTTTGCCATTGGACCCAGTATGGTGGTTTCCAGTGGCATTTCCTCCACTGAGGGGGACCATCATCCCACCTAAAGGGGCTTGTTTTCCCATAGTTGTTGGCCCCTTTAGGGAGTCAGATTAGTTAACAGCCACCTGACACTCAGCGTTGAGTCACTGACTATATGGTCTATTCCATTACTGTAGCGGGATGTCTGGCCAGACATTTTAATGTTTGCATGTACACACAGATTTAACGAAGATTTTTCTATAAAATTCTATCCTTAGGTTGCAATCTTAACATGCTTAGGTTCAAATGAGATTTATGTGAGAGATATGAGACTTTTGTGAAGCTACCAAGTGCTTCTAGTTTTGGTTTTCTTTAAATGAGTTAACATGATTACCTCTGTAAAAATTGGTCCAGGTTTAAATAGTCTTTTGTAAAATTGGACTTAATTCTTTTCTAGTTTTATTTAAAACAGCTGTGCAAGCAGGAATTACCGTATTTGCTGGCATATTGGACACATCGGAGTATAAGACGCACCCCATTATTACCAAAATAGCCCTCTATAGGCCACCATATCTTAACCTATAAATCCAAGGGTTAACCATTGGAACTGGCTATAGGTTGCTATGCCTCGCCCTACTTGCCTGCACTCACCCTTCGTGCACACGGCCGATCTGGGTACGCAGGTCAACGAACGATTGAAAAAACCGGCAGTGGGGCAACAGCCCCACAAACGCGAAGAAAGGGAAACAACTTTACTTCCCAACATTCCTTGCGCCGCGCCGCGCCAGAGCCAATCAGGCTGAGAGGCTCTCTACGGCGCAGCGGTCGGAAACGCGCCGCAGCCAATCGAAAGAAAAGCATTTTTAAAAAACGCAGCACAAACACAAAACAGCAACCCATAACTACAAGCCCCAGCGTCCTGCGCGCCATGAGCGCGCAGAGCGCTGAGGAAACCGGCGCCCGAAAAATGAAAAAGAAAAACAACTCACAGCCAAGCACACACCAGCCGGCTTTCTTTCCCTCACCCACGGCGCCTGAAGCTCCCGACTGGAGTTTCCCCTTTAATATCAGTGGGTGGGGGTTGCGATCCCCCTCTCCGCTGGCTACCCTAGGGTTGGGAGGTTTGTGGGGACAAAAGGGGTATATTGCCCCAACACTTCTGGAACCAAAAGATCAGGCAGAGTGGACGATCCCCCACCCCCCTCCTTAAAACAACTCCGTCTTTTCTTCTATTTAAAAACGGAGTTGTTTTAAGGAGGGGTGGGGGTGGGGATTCGATCCAGTCTGCCTGATCTTTTGGTTCCAGAAGTGTTGGGGCAATATACCCCTTTTCTCCCCACAAACCTCCCAACCCTAGGGTAGCCAGCGGAGAGGGGGATCGCAACCCCCACCCACTGATATTAAAGGGGAAACCCGATCTACTTTCACGACTCCACACAAACAAAGCACCATAACACACTAAAGCCCCCCTCCCCACAACCTAGCCCACCCTTCCTAACCCCCAATGACCATGCCCCCCTCCCCACCACCGAGCCCACCCTTCCTAACCCCAACAACCACACACCCCCTCCCCACAACCTAGCCCACCCTTCCTAACCCCCAACGAAAAACAACTCACTGCCTCACAGCCAAGCAAACACCAGCTGGCTTTCTTTCCCTCACCAACAGCGCCTGAAGGTCCCGACTGGAGTTTCCCCTTTAATATCAGTGGGTGGGGGTTGCAATCCCCCTCTCCGCTGGCTACCCTAGGGTTGGGAGGTATGTGGGGAGAAAAGGGGTATATTGCCCCAGCACGTCTGGAACCAAAAGATCAGGCAGAGTGGATCGATCCCACCCCTCCCCCTCCTTAAAACAACTCCGTCTTTTATGCTATTTAAAAACAGAGTGGTTTTAAGGAAGGGGGGGGGATTCGATCCACTGTGCCTAATCTTTAGGTTCCAGAAGTGTTGGGGCAATATACCCCTTTTCTCCCCACAAACCTCCCAACCCTAGGGTAGCCAGCGGAGAGGGGGGTCACAACCCCCACCCACTGATATTAAAGGGGAAACCCGATCTACTTTCACGACTTCACACAATCAAAGCACCATAACACACTAAAGCCCCCCTCCCCACCACCCTTCCTAACCCCAATGACCACGCCCCCCCCAGCCCACCCTTCCTAATCCCCAACGACCATGCCCCTCTCCCCACCACCTAGCCCACCCTTCCTAACCCCCAATGACCACGTCCCTTCCCCACCACCAAATAAATAAATAATTTTTTTAAAAAAATACTAAAAACAGTCAAACACATCCAAAAATACACAAAAACAAAAACACCAAAAACAATACGAAGTAAACAAAGACACAATCAAAAACAAAACAAACAGACAAAAAATACAAATTCCAACCCCCCCCCCCCCCCTGCCCACACACACACACACAAAACAAAGAAAACAAGCAAACTTACCAAAAGATGTGCTACCTCCACCAGGACTAAAAAAGAAATGAATAAAGAAAGAGACTACTTACCAGAAGAAGCTCCACCCAGAGGCCAGGAGAGAAAAAAAAGTCAAAATAAAATAACCCCTACCAGCACCACCTGCTGGCCACAATAGTAAAAACAATTCAAAAACACACAACAGCTCCAAATAAAAGGCCACAAGAGTAAAAACAAATCAAAAACATAACACAAATTCACAATTTTACACAAAAGGTCACACCAATAAAAACAAGTTAAAAAAATTACACTAAAACATATGTCAATAAAATACAATAAAATTTTTTAAAAATCCTGTGCTGAGTTATAACTCAAATTTAAACTCTAAACATCTAAACACATTTTAAAAACATTGAATGTAAAAAACATTTACTTTTACATTATTAGAATTATGACCTACGGTACAACTAATAAAAAAAATTCAAAAAACTAAAACATTATTCACTTACATAAAACAATTTGAAAAAATTATATCATACTTTCTTCTTTTATTAATCCTCAAAAAAACCCAAAAAAGCAGATCCCAGTTAAATACAGCCTAGCCAAAAAAGTTTTACATAAATAAACATTTAAAAAATTAAAATTACAGACTAAGCAATTTTTAAAAAACATTAACACAATTTAACCTTCCAACACAATTTAAAACTATTGCAAAAATAACATTGGTTCATTTTTTATTAAAACACACGGAGAAAAAAGCCCGGCAACGCCGGGCAACCTTTGCTAGTACAGTATAAGACACACTCCATTCCAGTGCATTTTAAGGGGGGGAAAGTGGGTCTTCAACAGATTCTGAGACTCCATGTATTTTTCCTAGTATTTATACCCTAATATAGCAAATGAATTTACAAAAAATGTCTTTTTACCTATAAATGTTGAAAGTACTGCAAAGCAGAAACTGTTGTACAAAGTTGAAAATATTGTATAAAATATGAATTACAGATGAAATATCAAAGTGACTGTTACTTTTGTGAGACAATCCTGTGCACGTATGTTCCTCTGAACTTGATGAGGAATTCATCAGTCGCCACATGAATAGGAATGCATTCTGAGGCAATCTGGCCCACAGATTCTAAGCAGCAATTCCCACTGAACTCAGGGAGATTTGTTTCTGAAGGAAGATTCTGTGGCTCTTGGTTGTGGTTAACAGATTATCAGAGGGACAGGACATTTCACACTTCTGACATGAAAAGCTTCTGCTTTCAGCCTTTAGGTAAAGGTAAGGGTTGCCCTTGCTCGAAAGCCATTCGTATCCGACTCTAGGGTTCAGTGCTCATCTCTTTTTATAGCCAAAGAGCCAGCATTGTCTGTGTCTGCAGACATTTCTTGGGACATGTGGCAGGCATGACTGTTTAGAGTGGTGGGATTCAGCAGGTTTGCTCCAGTTCGCCAGAACCGATAGCAGAAATTCTGTCTGGCCCCGCCCACCCAAGTTTTGAAATAAAGTAATCCTATTTTGGGTGAAATGCAGGGTTTTGCCCCTGGCCATGCCCACAGAGTAGGTAGTAATTTTTTTAAAATCCCACCACTGGCTGTTTACCTTCCCATTGAAGTGGTACCTGTTTTTCTACTTGCAATTTCTTGCTTTCGAACTGCTAGTTTGGCAGGAGCTGGAACAGACATGGAAGCTCACTCTATCATGCAGCACTTAGGTCTCAAACTGTTGACCTGCTGACTTTCCAGTCATCAAATCCAGCATCTTAGCCACTTAGCCACTAATTGGGGTGGAGGTTTCAGCCTTTAAAAACATCTAATTTCTTTTCTTTCCCATCCATATAAAGGGTGTTGCAAGATTCTATAAATCCAGAAAGAAACATATAATTACAACACAAACTGAACACAAGTGTGTGCTGGATTCTTGTCGTGTCCTGCAAGCTGAAGGCTTTCAAGTGACCTACTTGCCTGTGAAGACAAATGGAATTATAGATTTACAGGTAAATCTTTTTGAGAGAAATCAGTGTGGTGCGGTGGATAGAGTAACAGACTAGGACTCGGGAGGCCTGTGTTTGAATCCCTGCTCAGCCACAAAAACTCCCTGGGACTGTAGAGCTGGTAAAGTCACTCTTTAAATATCTCACTTACCATGAAATCCCTATTAGAGCCACTTTAAGTCAGTTCCAACTTGCCAGCACATAACAACAACAGTTTTTGTAAAGAGTTGTGCTTTGAGTTTCTTTTCATTTCTTTGGCTATGTTAACAAGTAAGTAAATGGATCTTCCAATTACCATATGGTGACTTAACAGAGAACTATCCATAGGGAATAGGGGTTTTTCCCAACAGAAGAGGCAGTTGATGGTTCTGCTTGTATGTTAACTGACAAAACTTTTCAGCCACCCCTATCCTCATCAAAAGCTATCTCTCAATACTAGGAAAAATTTATTATAGCTAAAAGGGATTTACCAGACATCATCCCCTGACTTCAGAGAACTAAACTGAATCCCCAAGGCCCAGGACCTCCAAAATAAAACTTAATTAAAATCTTACAGGGTTTATAACAGACCAATTTGATTCTTTGAATAACAACCCCCTCCCACCTCCCAAATCTGTTTCAGGCCTGAGAAGACATTTTCCCCCCAAAACTGGGAGAATACACTCATGTATTCAAAACTCCTTTCCTAAAAGTATCATTCACTTGCAGCTTTAATTATTCCTTTGTTTTATATGATTTCAATCAGGAACTGAAAGATGCAATACAGCCAGATACAAGCTTGGTTTCAATAATGACTGTAAATAATGAAATAGGAGTGGTGCAGCCCGTTGAAGCCATTGGTAAGTATGCAGTAATGCTAATTTCAGTAATAATAGCTTAAACAAACAATGCCAAATACATAAAGGGTTTAAACCGAAAGCATATTGAGATAAATCAAATGGTTAGTCCGACTAGAGTAGAGCTGTTGAATCAAATAGTTACAGAAATCATGTTAATTCTTTAGCTGAAATCCAGCTGGCATAACTTTATGCTATGCAATAAGGATAATTGTCCTTACTTGGCAATTTTATTCTTTATTTCAATTAAAATTATTTCCCCCTCTGTTCAGTTTCTGAGGTTCTCTAAGAATTTTACCTTTGTTCATAGGAGACTTTGGTGATTCCCAAAAATTCTGGTTTCATAAAACAAAAACAAAACCAGAGTGGTTTTTTTTAAAGTGCACAATAGTATATTTTTTAAAAAAGAGAAAATCTGGCCATTTCTAGACCTGGTGAAGCCTGTGGTAGGGTGGTTGAAGCAGAATTTGGCCCCAAACTCACTGCTGTTGCTTACCAGCTCCTTCCAAAAGATAAGCCTTTATATTTTAAACAGATATAAATAATACAGCATTTGAACTCATTTGTTTTTGTATTGCAGGTCAGATCTGCAGTTCCAATAAAATTTTCTTTCATACAGATGCTGCACAAGCAGTTGGGAAAATTCCTGTAGATGTCAATGAAATGAAAATAGATTTAATGAGCATCAGTGGTCATAAAATATATGGCCCCAAAGGTATTTTTTTTAAATTTTTTAAAATCTTTTTATTAAATTTTTGACAGACATACAAAAAAAGAAAAACAATAACAATACAATATAATAATAAATCAAAAAAACATCAATACAATGTTGGCTCAAATTCATAGGAGCTAGCACATAATAGTACTTAAACTAATTATTTACCATATAACCACCAATATTAGATACCACATTGTAAATTATTACACAATCATAACAATAAAAGCTTTCTGTGCTACCACTATTATTATTTTTTAATAGTTACACATCACCCTGTGAGTATATACAATGCCTGGAGAGTTTAGTTTCTACTTCATCTCCAAAAACCTCTTTGAGATGGTACAGGTCCTGAGCTATCATTTACCATAAGAGAATGATCCACAAACGGTTTCCAAATATTCCAAAACCTATTCTCTTTTAATTTATCTCATTTTACTTTGATCTCCCATGTCAATTTGTCGTTCAATGCTAAACTCCACATTTCTTTATACCACTCTCCAATCTGTATATCTACATCGTTTTTCCAATTTCTAGCTATGCATTGTCTACCTGTAGTTAATACAATTTCCAGTAATTCTTTTTCCTCCTTATTCAGACCCAAACCTTCCACATTTGTTAGAAGAATGGTACCTGACACCAACTTAACGCTTTTACCCATTATTTCACCAAACTCCCCTTCTATTCTATTTTTATATTCAAATTTTGTTCCCACTTCCGTTTCAAATCTTCCTGTGGATCTTTACCCTTATTCAATATAGTATAAAGTTTGCTTACAAGACCCTCAATGCTCCTTTCCCCTTTTCTGATCTTTATTACCAATTCTTCAAATTCCGTCTTTCTTCTATCTATCCCTACTTCTCTTCTATATTTTTATACCAGTTATCCACCTTTAATTTCTGAAACCAATCCAAATTTAACTTCTCAAATATTTTTTTTCTCTTGGTATCATCATCGCAAGCTTTTAACCAGTCCTTCAGTAAGAGCATCTCATTTTTATCCAATATTTCCTTTTTTTCCTTATCTAATTTTATTGGAAAACACACCATATCAGTCAATCCCAAAGGTATTTATGTATTCAAGTGTTATCATAGTTTGAGTTTGTGATAGTTAAATATTGCCTTGTTTATTCATCTAGTATTTCAGATACAGCTTGGACAAATGTCTACTTCATCTCAAGTTATTGTTACTTAATTAATTAATTGCTATTCTGCTCAATATCAAGTAATTGGTACTTAACTAATTGCTTGCTATCAAGTAATTCCTGACTTATGACAACCCCTTTTAGAGTTTTCTAGTTCAAGAATGCTAAAAAAGTGTTTGTTATTCCATAATATTTGTAGCGCTTGGGAGCAGAGCTTTTATAAACATTGCTTCAATTTGAAGAGAATGTATTAGATATTGTTCCATCAGGTAGCTTAATTGTTACATTACTTTTTAAAAATTCTGATTATTATTAAACTTACGGTAACTCATTATAACTTTATAAATTTGTGTTGTTCAGTTGCACAGTCGATAAATACAACTTTTATTTGTGCACTGATTATAGTGTGAGGAAAGCAGGCTATAAATATGTTCAGTAAGTGTACTGAAATTTTCTATGATTTCTTTTTGATAATTTTTATCCAACCACTCCATGGCTGAAACCCAGTAGTAAGCTACAAATAGAGTAAGCCCATGAATCAGTGGAATTTACATACGGGTAGACTCATCAAATTCCTAGTGATTCAGTACCCCAACTCTACTTGTCTCTTGCTAATGTCTTTCAACCAGTATGTTCAAGAAAATATGTCCGTTTCCACTACTTTAATCAGTTGCAGTTTTAGTTTTAAAATATGAGTGCCCAGCATCTTTGGGGTAAAATTCTAATTACCTTGTGCCCAAAGAGTGCACAAGCACTATATATAAATGTAATTGCTATTACTATTGAAATTCCCTTTTTGCTAGTAATCAGTGAAGATTTAATTCAGGTCTCCTCCTTTTCTGTTATGCAAATTGGAAATAATGGCTTTTTTGAACATAGTAGGAAAAATAGCTAAGTAGCTAAAAATAGTAGACTACATTTATTGTCACTGAAATGTTGATGAACATTTCAGTGACAATAAATGAACAAGGAGCTCGTTAAGTGGAAATTGCTAAGGCTTCTCTTGGTCTTAGTTCTATTAATTTAGTTTCACTGAAACAGTCGTTGTAGTAATAATGTGAAGTTCAATGCGATAAGAACTGTAAAAGGATGTAGCTCATTTGGAAATACTAACTTATATCCAGATTTGAACTGCTCCAATAAGACTTTCTCTGATTCTTTCTATGGCTCATAGAAATTAACAGAAACTGTTTCAGATATTTTTCTAGCTGCAGTAGGTTATGAGGATACATCAGGCTGTAAGGTAAGGGGAGATTCCACAGATAGAATCCACTGAAAGAAGCAGTGCTGTTACTGAAATGATCCCACTGTAAGATCTTTGAATTTTTCTGTAACCTAATTTATGAGTCCTTCTCAATATAGCAAATGCAGCACAATTTTCTGCATATTGTTCTGCTCTATTGGAAGTTTAGAATTTTCTCAAGTTGGAGGGTAGCATATCTAGAATTGGAATAAGTTACACCTATCCATTTATTTCGTACCATACATATCCTTCTATAGCATCTCCTATGCAAAGTAGTACATCAGCATTGTGACTAGAGTCTAGGATAGAGTTACCTGTCTTCAGCCTATTGGTCACTGTATTATTATTATTATTATTATTATTATTATTATTATTATTATTATTATTATTATTATTATTATTATTATTATTATTATTATTATTATTATTATTATTATTATTATTTTCAACTTATATGCCGCCCCACTTGCAATGCAATTGTGTGTATGTAGATACAGTATAGAAGTATTTATGTCTGTCGAGATTTTTTCTGTTTAGCATTAGGATGCTAGAGGGTTATTTCTCATTTGTAGAGGGAAATAATGGCATGCAAGGATTTTACATTTCTTGAAAGAATAAGAGTGGATGAGGAAAGGAGGGTCAGTCTTTGAAGGGCCAGTCTTGTAGTAAGACATACAGACTGAAAAGCCAAGTTTTAAAATACACCAGTGTTTCTATTATGATGACTAAAAATCTTCATGAAATAATCCTTCAGGAGAAAAAACATTTGCATATTTTAAAAGCTTGTTATATACAGGGTACTCTGATATTTGCAAAGTATGAGTAGAAACAATATTGCCTTTTAAAAACAGGGGTTGGTGCAATCTATGTTCGACGGCGACCACGAGTAAGATTAGAACCTATACAGAGTGGAGGAGGTCAAGAGCGTGGATTGCGTTCTGGGACTGTGCCAACTCCTTTAGCAGTTGGTCTTGGGGCAGCATGTGAATTGGCACAACAAGAGATGGAGGTATAAAGAATAAATCTGTTGTTCTGTATAACCTTTCTGGGGCCAAATATTTTGGGTTTTTCTTGTTTTTGTTTTTTGCCATTTTCTTTGACAGCATATGCTTGGTAAAAAGATTGCAACATATCGTTCTAGTTGTGTATAGATAAGTATTTAGTATTTGTCTTCTTTCATACTGTACAAGTAATTTCCCCCCATATTTCATCCTTCATTTTTCAAGACTGTAGTGTTTAAGTAAATAAAATGTTGTTAGACCAAATTAAATGAAATTTGTCTTACTGGCAAAACCATTTTCTGGATTTTATTTATTGAGTACAGTACTCTCATATTTATCACTTATAATTTTACTTTTGGATTATTACGCTTAAATTGTGTGTGTAAATTATGTGACATAAGTCTGATGATGTCATCAAGGCAATTTTTTTGAAATTAAAAAAATAGCAAAAATTGCCATTGTTAGTGAACTTATTCCATCAGTGCTAATTTTCAGTAATTAAAGACTTCCTTCCCCCATTTTAAGGCTCCCATGGATTCTGAGTAATCCCATTCATCATCATGAGTTCCTTCTCTTGCGTAGTGGCGCCTGTCTCCGCCACTACAGCATATCAGTCAACGAGGCTTCTCATTATTGCTTTAGCAATAAGGTTTTACAGGGATGGGGTGCTAACTCGACGGCCAACTCTCCTCCTTTCTCATCTGGGCTTACTTAGGAATGGCAATGGTAGAGTTAAAACATCTACTGTAGATAGGGTTATCATAATTCTCCTTCGTATAGTTTGTGAATCCCCACTATTGGATTATGCGCCTGCACAGAACACCGATCGGAGACTTAAAAGCTCATTGGTCAAAAGTTTTGGCGGTAAGACCGCCCACCGTACCGCTCACCCTGAGGCGCTAATCCGCCATTTTACCTCAGTTCTCTTCTTTCCGCCTCAGCAGCAGGACGATCGTTGAGAGCTTCCTCAATTTTTTCGTCTTTTCTGAGGAAAAGTCTTCGACGAACTTTACAATTTTTTCTGGCAATCTTGTCCTTCAGGCAGGATTGCCACCCCGGTGCTGTTTCTTCTTTCTGGTGGACTCAGTTACCGACCTCGCTCCGGTCACCGTTTCCCCCCTCAAGGGGGTGACGGATGGCCTGCCCTTCGGGGTGCTCGCCTTCTCGAACCTTCCGCCGGGAAAATTTTTGCATGGCTGCAGCTTTCAAGCAGTGTTCTGCTTGCCTGAAGAAGTCCCCTGCCTCCAACGGGCATAGCCTCTGTCTTTTCTGTCTGGGAGAAGCGCACCAGAGCCAATCCTACGTTCACTGCAAGAATTTTACACGGCTTGCAGTTCAGAACCGGAGTAACTGGTTAAAAGCGCACCTTATGGAGCTCGCCTTGGCTCCCGCCGTGGCTGCATCCACGTCCGCTGGTGCCTCTCAGCCTACTCGCCCTCTGCCTCTACCATCTTCTTCCACCCTCTCCATCAGGAAGAAGAAAAAGAAGGGAAAAAATGGGGAGAAGAAAAAGACACATAGGTCGGAGGAAAGGCGATCACTCCCATCTACGCCTCACCCTGCTATTTCTCTGGGGCCGTCGCCTCCCTTTTCGGTCGCGAGATGTCCTTCTCCCGGATCCTCAGTGTGAGGCGGACGGTCCTCTTCGGGATCACCTGCTAAAGGACGCAGGGCTGGGGCTCCAGCTCGCCCACTGCAGGTGGTCGCTTCTCTGCCTCGAGAGAGGCAGGCATCTGTCTCTCCGAGGCCTAGGACTCCGACGATAGACGAACTGCCAACCACCATTCCGGCCTCCGATTATACCGGCCACCGTTTCGCCTGCCACCGTTTCGTGCCAGCCGTCTGTGGTGGATGCGACCCAGGTGGACTTTTTCAAGGGAATGTTTGAGGCCATGGTGAAGTCGTTCACCCAACAGTTCAAGGCCACCATCCCTGCGGCCTCTGCAGCTCCGGTACCGACCACCGCAAGCCCCAGGGATGTTGGCCCTGCTGCTGCTCCGCCACCCTCTCGAGGGTCGAGCGTTCGCTCCGCTGGCCCACCCATATCATCTTGGTGTGGTCCAGACGTCGATGCGGTGAGCTCCCAGCCCGTCAACCCGCCCAGGCCGTACTGGCGCGGCCCCGACGTGGATACCAGGATTCCTCCCTCGTCCTCCGATGATTCCAGCGTGTCTTCGGAGGAGGACGAGGGAGACGTCGATGCCGACAAGACGCCGGACCAGGCTATCGGCGCGGTTGATCCACCATGTGGTGAGGACCAACGCTCTCTCACAGCGATGCTCACCCGTTTGGGTACCGCTCTTAATCTGAAGGTGGACCAACCGCCGCTGGAGGGCGAGGACCAAATGACCGCCAAACTGGACAAAAAGGCGATTTGGCCGGTCCACATCATCATGCTTCCTTCCATGTTGACGTCAGCGAAGGCAACATGGAAGAAGCCGGTGTCGTCTCACTCCGTTTCGTCCAGACTCAACGGAATGTATAGAGTCCTGGACGAGAACGTCGGGTTTCTCCAGGCGCACCCTTTGCCGAACTCTTGGGTGGTCAAGGCCTTCCAGCATAAAACGGCCATCAGCGGTTTTCCGGTACCTTCGACTCCAGAAGGGAAGAAGCTGGACACGGTGGGCCTTAAGTTTTATGCCATCGGTTCTCTCTTCCTGCGAGCTGCGAACTACTCAGCGGCCATGGGCCTCTATCAGTCCCACCTCTGGGAGCAAGTGAAGACCCTTGCTGCGAAACCGCCCGCCGACGCCCAGAAAGGATTCGATTCTTTGGCTACGGAGGGAGACTTTCTGGCAGAACAACAGATGCGGACTGCCAGGCACATTAACGATTACGCGGCCAAGGACATGTCCTCTGCCATCTTGCTCCGTCGCCATGCTTGGCTCAGGGGCACCTCTCTCGATGATGCCATGAAGAAGCTCATCGAAGAGTTTCCATTTGATGGGCAAGGCCTGTTTGGACAAGACACCGATAAGGTGCTTAACGAACTGCGGCAGACGAATCCGACAGCTAAGTTCCTGGGGCTCACCATGCCGGCTCAGCCTACCAAGCCACGGTTCCAGCCCTTTACCCAACGGTATCGGGGGAACCCCCAGCAACAGGGTAGCTCGACCGACCAGCCTAGGGCCAGTTTCTATAAACAGAGACGCCAACACAAGCCTCGGTACCAACCCTACGGACAGGGCAAGCAGACCGACGCAAAATCCAAGTCCCGTGTTTGAAGTCACGAAGGCCAAGGCTCTCTCGCTCCACCTCCCGTACCTCCCCCTCCGGAACTTACTCCAGGTGTGGTCCGGCATCACGAATGACCAGTGGGTTTTGAAGATCTTGTCCGTTGGTTACACCATCGAGTTCGTACGGATGCCTCAGGTAGGAAAACACCGTTTCACCGCCTCGTCCCCCCCATTTGGAAGAAGAAATATAAACTCTTCTGTCCAAGGGAGCCATCGAGCGGGTAACACCGACCGATTGGGACAACGGTTTCTACTCGAGGTACTTCGTGGTTCAGAAGAAAGACGGAGGACTTTGGCCAATTCTGAACCTGCGCCGCCTAAACAAGTGCATCCACACCAGGAAGTTCCGGATGGTGACCCTCCACACCGTCCTTCCTCTAATCAACAAGGGGGACTGGTTCACAGTGATAGACCTCAAGGACGCTTACTTCCACATCAGCATCCTTGAGGATCACAGACGGTTCCTCCGGTTCAGAATGGGAAACTCTGTGTACCAGTACCGGTGCCTACCGTTAAGTCTGGCTACAGCGCCGAGAGTCTTCACCAAGAGCATGGCTCCGGTGGCTGCCTTCCTCCGTCAGAAGTAGATCAGGTTCTTCCCATACATCGATGACTCGTTGATTGTCTCTCCCACCAGCTCGTCGTCCATTCGGGACACGGAGTTCACGGTTCACCTCATGGAGAGTCTTGGCCTCAGAATCAACTTTGCCAAGTCAATGTTGAATCCTTCTCAGCGCGTCGAGTACATTGGAGCGGTACTCGACTCGCTAGCTACCAGGGCCTTCGCCCCCCAGAAACGCTTACTGGACATTGCACAAGGGGTAAGCGATTTCAGGAACAAGCCATTTATCAGGGTGAAAAAGGCACAGAAACTTCTAGGTCTCATGGCCTCAACGACGGCGGTGATTCCTCATGCCAAGTTAAAGTTCTGGTCCCTGCAGTCATGGCTCCTCCACGAGTTCGACCCGCTCATGGAGAGCCAGTCCAAATGGCTGATTCTGTCTCCAGAACTGGTGGACCAGCTAGTGTGGTGGACGACACCCCTCAATGTGGCCACGGGGAAGAACCTTTACCCCCCGCAACCTTCGTTGCAGGTTTTGACCAACGCAAGCAACCTCGGCTGGGGCGCTGCTTGCGGGACTCTGACGGTCAACAACGTTTGGTCGCCTCACGAGATGGTGCACCATATCAACTATTTGGAGCTGCTGGCCATTTGGAAGGCCCTACATTCCTTCGAGGCTCTGCTCACCGGCAATGTGGTTCAAGTGGCCTCGGACAATACCACGGCGGTGGCATACCTGAACAAGCAAGGAGGGACGAGGTCCACCATCTTGCTTTATCTTGCGGTGCAACTTTGGGAGTGGTGCCTGGAAAGACACATCTTTCCAATTGGAGTACACATGCAGGGCAAGCTGAATGTCCTGGCCGACCACCTCAGCCGTCTCACCTCGACGACCCACGAGTGGGAGTTGGACGACGAGGTGTTTCAGTCCCTTTGCAGGGCTTGGGGGACTCCGAGCATCGACCACTTTGCGTCGGAGTCCAACAGGAAATGCCACAGGTACTGTTCCAGGGCAGGCATCGGACTGAACTCTGAGGGGGATGCCTTCATGAAACGGTGGGATCAGGACTACCTCTACGCCTTTTCCCCGTTTCCTCTGGTTCAGAAGGTCCTCACCAGGATGTACCAACACCGGACCAACACAATCCTCGTTGCTCCAGCGTGGCCTCGTCAGCCCTGGTTTCATCTACTGTTGCACATGTCGTCACAGTGTCGCAGGCTGCCGGAATCGCCAATTCTTCTCCAAATGAAACACGGCCAGCTCCACCATTCGGACCTGCCCAGCCTCCACCTCACCGCGTGGATGATAACCCCAGACTGTCCAGGATCTTGGAGTTAGCACGGCATCGTTCCACAAGGAAATCCTATGCCTCCAAATACAGGCGTTTTTGTGCCTTCCTGGCATCCCAGCAGACATACCCTTCACAGGCCTACCTCCTTCATTTGGCGGAGTCTGGCCTTGGCATTACCTCCATTCGGGTCCATCTGGCAGCGGTGGTGGCTCACTTTCCAGCTGGTTCGCCTGCATCTGGTGCCTTTCGCGACCAGATGGTAAAGCGTTTCCTCAAAGGATTGTGAAACGCTTTTCCGCCGGTCAAGACTCCAACAGCACAATGGTCTTTGTCTGCCGTTCTGAACGCACTCACCAGGACCCCTTTCGAGCCTATGGCTACTGTGGATGTTCGTCTCCTCACGTGGAAGACTGCATTTCTGGTGGCTATCACGTCTGCTCGACGAGCTGGTGAACTGGTTGCTCTGCGGGCAGACACACCGTTTCTTCAGTTTTTCAATGACCGTGTGGTGCTCCACACGGACATCACCTTCCTTCCTAAGGTAGTCTCCCAGCTTCATATGGCGCAGACTATCTCATTGCCAACCTTCTTCCAGAACCCCACCAACGCCCAAGAAAAGACTTGGCACACGCTGGATGTGAAACGAGCTTTATTGTTTTACACCAGCAGGACACGGGAGTTCAGGAAGTCACAGCGTCTATTTGTTGCATATGGAGGAAAGTCCAAGGATGAACCCATCTCTGCCCAGAGGTTCTCCAAATGGATTACATCTACCATCTACCTGGCCTACGAGTCTGCCTCGTTGCCACCTCCGCCGCATGTCAGGGCGCATTCTACGAGAGCGGTTGCCACATCCACTGCCTTTTTGGAGGGCACTCCGCTTGAGGACATCTGTAAGGCTGCCACCTGGTCCAGACCTTCTACATTTGTCCAACATTACAGAGTGGACACCAGAGCCACTGCGGACGCCAGACTTGGTCGTGTCGTCCTTGCCAGAGGGCTCCGGGCGCCTCGCCCTTGACGTTCCATTCTACCTGGCCAGTATACTCTTCGTGGGATCATCTCATCCGACTGCCCACCGACCAAGTAAGTGTGAGCTTGCTAATCTCCCAATAGTGGGGATTCACAAACTATACGAAGGAGAAAATTTGGTTTCACTTACCAGTGATAACTTTCATTCTTCGAGTATATAGTCTGCGAATATACACTACCCACCCTGCCTCCCCTCTTGAGCTGCACGGATGAGATCAATTGGTTTATCCTGTGCTTGGCTTAAGTATGGAACTGAGGTAAAATGGCGGACTAGCGCTTCAGGGTGGGTGGTACGGTGGGCGGTCTTAGCGCCAAAACCTTTGACCAATGAGCTTTTAAGCCTCCGATCAGTGTTCTGTGCAGGCGCATAACCCAATAGTGTGTATTCACAAACTATATACTTGAAGAACGAAGGTTATCACTGGTAAGTGAAACCAAACTTTCCCTCTCACAAAAACGGGACAGAAGCCCGTCGTATCCGACTCTAGAGTTCAGTGCTCATCTCTGTTTCAAAGCCGAAGAGCCAGCGCTGTCTGCTTCTGCAGATGTTTCTGTGGTTGTGTGCCAGGCAAGACTAGACACCGGAGCGCACAAATGCTGTTTACCTTCCCACCGAAATTGCCCCTAATTATCTACTTGACATTTTTTGCTTTCAAACTGCTAGGTTTGCAGGAGCTGGGACAGAAATGGGAGCAGATGTTTCTGTGGTCATTTGGCAGGCATGACTAGACACCGGAGCACAGGGAACACTGTGTGTCCCCCCCCCCCGAAGTGGTCCCTATTTATCTACTTGCCATTTCTTGCTTTCAAACTGCTAGGTTTGCAGGAGCTGGGACAAAGATGGGAGCTCATTCCGTCCTGCAGTATTTGGGTATCAAACTGCTGCTACAGACGCCACAATTCAGAAAAAGATGTGTTTTCCCCCTCCTTGTTCACCAAGCTGCTGCTGCTGCCATCTGCTGGTTGTTCCAATAGAAGTGCAAGACAAAAATGCGTGTTTTTTTCTTCCAAATCAAGTAGTTTGAAAACTGAATTTTCAATGTTTTTTATGGAACCGTGCGGGACAGTTACAAAATGTGAAATTCACGATTTTCCGTTACATATAGCAACTCTAACTGTAGATTGTATTAATATTTTTAAAATATTTTCTGTCTATTTTGTGACTATCTCTCTGGCTGAGTATATGATTCTCTAGCAAGGAGAGAAGCAGCTATCTTAAATTGCCTTTCCATGAATATAAACATATAGTAGCAAAATGTGGATAAGGTTGGTTTGATAATAGTAATCCTTAATTTAAAATGAGACTTATTTTTGCTGTAAAGATATACAGCAAATTTGCCTATTTCTTGTTCTGTAAGTAATAGTTTTGACAGTTCTTAATAGCTACTATATTATCCACAGTCTTCTTGGACAAGAGACCTGTGGTGGTATTTTGGATAAATGGGTCAAAGATTGTGTGCCTATTGGTAGATTAGCCAATGTATTCTACCATTTCTTTTTCAGTATGACAATAAGCGAATTAGCTTGTTGGCTGAAAGACTAGTTACAAAAATAATGTCAGAAATTCCTGATGTGGTAATGAATGGAGATCCAGATCATCGATATTCAGGTACAGTATATTGTTAGGACAGTATTGTACTGAATGTATTAACTCTCATGGGCAATTTTTGAGAAGCATTTTTGTAAATGTTTGAAAACTAAGTTAATTTTGAATCTGAAACACTATGCAACAGCCTAGTGTATGCTGCATAGTGTAGAATGAATCTTGGGCCTTTTGGGTTCTAACCCAGAAGCAATAATTTGAACATCGCAAAGTTCACATGCCTGTTTGTTTTTTGAATTTCATTATGATAAAGTAAAAATAGGCTAGAATCCAATTGAAAAACCATACTGGTATAATCATGTTGGTGTAAATTTCAGTTATGAATTTCTACAAGAAATTAGCATAGATACTGTTCACACTAAAGTGCAACTCATACACAACAGCGAATGCATGTGCTGATTTATTAACTATTGGCAGTTCATAGCAGAAATATGTGGTGGCAGATTTATGCCAGTGGGCAAAACAGTAGGATTTAGGCTATTGTTTTATTTATTTAGGACAAATGTAAAATTGATGATAAAACTCTAATATCAGAGCTATGTTTTACATTTGCTGTAAATAAAATTATAGTTTGGCTGTTAAAACTAAAGTTACAATAAGAATTTGAAATATCAATGAAGTAGCTCTAAGGAAGGCAGGGTTTGAAGTCTCATTTAATTCTAAAACATAATTCAATAACATTTCCTGCTCCTTTACTAGTATAAGTTGCTGTATAATGTCATCAGCCTTAAAATATACATTCTTGTTCTGTATTCTTTTTCTGAACAAATGTATTTAGCACACTTTAAATGTTTTATAAGTAACAAACATGGGTTTTCTACATTTTCTCAGCAATTAACATTTGAGCTGTCTAGTGGTTGTAGAACTGTAGTGATCAGTTGAAAAATAAATATTACAAAAGGAAAAAAAGACCCTTGTTATTAGAGAGGTACTTAAGGGAATTTTGTGTTATTAGATGTACAATGTAGTCTTCAAAAAAGCTGACTCTACCTTGTTAACTTCACAGGCTGCATCAACTTATCTTTTGCATATGTGGAAGGAGAGAGCCTATTGATGGCCCTTAAAGATGTGGCACTCTCTTCTGGAAGGTAATGTTACATGCATGACAAAAAGAAAGCCTGGAGAATTTTCAGATACATTGTGCTGTACATTGTTAAGATAAAGCAAATCTCAGCCTAATCAAATATTTTATAAATCTTGTGGCATTTTTAACATTTACAATTTGGCATAAGCTTTCCTAGGTTGAAGGCCATTCTTTCAGTGGCATAGAGTGTCATATCTGCAAATAGACATTTATACAGTAATGAGGAGGATGGAATGTAATGGAAGTGCAAAAAGGTCAAATATTGTGATGGTTAGTCACGGGTTATTGGTAATCCTTGAAGGTGACAGAAAAAGATCATTCAGAGTCAATCAGAGGTAACACTTTGAAGAATAGATAAGTAGATGACTCTATTCAGGATAGGAAAAAAAAGTAAGTTTGTTACAGTGGAAAAATTTGGCCACAGTCCTCATGGGCTTAGGAAGAGTCATCAAAGGAAGAAGAGGAAATAGGAGTGAGAAAATTTTCCAGACTTGTCATAAATATTACATTTGATAATAATACAGAACTGTGTGAATGAGCTGATTAATATATGTGTTGAAATAGAGAGACACTGTACTCATTTTAGTAAAGGGGAAAGAGATAGACCTCTTGAAATGTTTTGTTCCTGGATTTTGAATGCTAGTCTCTAATTTCAGATTGATACCCACATATTTTTATATGTGTAACGACTGGCATATTTGTCCTACATAAAAAGTCATAGGTTTTATGTGTGAGTGTGTGTGCATGCAAATGTATGTAATACCAGCACATGTTATTATTCAGAGCTGAGTTGAAACAATAGGTCCAAAAAAAGTTAATTCTTACTGCTAACATTTTAAATTATGTCTTTGTATGACATTAGTCATTCTCCTCTTTTTCCCTTTCTAGACTTCAAATAGCTTGAAGCATTTTATTATTCCTGACTATAACCAAGAAACATTTACTACCCATTCTTGTTTTTTCCTGTTAGCCTTATTGTTTAATATTGATTCTGTCTGCATTTTTTTGTCCTTATGCCTTTTAAACCTATCTTTTTTGCTCATGTGGTTCTAATCTGTATAGACAGTGTACAGTAGTTCAAACAATATGATGTGTGCATCAGGAACATATTATTTCTAGTAAAATTTGCTCTTTTCATTTTTACATATTCTATGTGAGAAAATAATTTCATACATTACAGTATTTTCATTCTCATTAGTGCTTGTACATCTGCATCACTAGAACCATCGTATGTGTTGCGTGCAATTGGAGCAGATGAAGACTTGGCTCACTCATCTATAAGGCAAGAATTAACAGTCCTTTTTGATGTTCACATACAATGGATGTTACTTTTTTCAATGGCAGAATATATTTATATCACGTGTTATATATGTGTTGATAGTCATTGTGGTGAATAGACTCAATAGACTTGGGTTCAAATTGCTGCTTGACCATAGAAACTCACTAGCTGAAATCCTCTTTCTTAGTGTAGTAACTTGCATTAAAATAGGCTTCTTGAATTAAGAGATTGGATGAGTCAATGCCTCTGTAAACTCCATTGATACAATTGGCCCTACTCCAGTGTGGCTTCTGTAAGTTGCAACTAGTATAAGCAGTTTGAATATTTGAACTTACAGAGGAGTTTACTCGCCCAGTCCCCAGTGATTAAGTAGCATGGCTTACTATGCTAAGGAACAGGATTTCATCTACTGTCGGTGGCAGTGGTAGCCCACTCCTTGGAAATTTCACATACCTAAAAATCCCTAGTGGGATTGCTGTAAGTCAAAAGCAGTTTGACAGCACATAACAGTAACAAAGTGTTCAACTTGAAAAGCTCTTTGTTCTCTTTCAGGTTTGGTATCGGTCGTTTTACTACTGAAGAAGAAGTAGACTATACAGTAAATAAATGCATATACCATGTCAAGAGATTAAGGGAAATGAGGTAAAAATTCTGTGTAATATATTTACCACTGCAGGAGTTATCTCTGTTGATGAGAAATACTGTTAGAGGTCATTATTATTAAAATAGATAAAGATTGAGAGAAAAGAGGCTGTGTAGGTTAGGGTGTGGGAAACATATTTAGCCTAAGGGCCAAGCTAACTCTGGGCAAACATGTTGAGAGCTACATGTCATCTCTGGGCAGGGCTCCACTGTAAAAATGGGTATGTGGCGTCAAAGTGTTTGGCCATTTCACTCTCATACATACACATAATACACACTGCGTCTCCCCCACTTCAGTCAGACTTTGGAAAGTTTCCCTTTGTGCTATTGAAACATTACCTCATTGCAAGGGGTTAGAGGAGATTTTTTGGGAAGGTTGTGGCATTGGGAAGGTTGTTCTTGAACCTCTATAGTAGCAATAACCTTGCTCACAAAATTGGCATCAGTAGAGGCTTTTTAATAGCTTCACTGAAGCATGGGAAGGAATTTTTCCTTTATTGGCCTTTGAGAAGAGCCACACAGGAACAAGTTAATTCTAGGGATGGGATTTTTTTTTAAACCACAAATCACTCAATTCCCTATTCTGGGAGTTTTACCTGACAGACTCTTTACAAATAACTTCCTAGTTAGAAAGAAGGCTGTAAAATAACATAAAAGCAGGGACAGGAAGATTGTGTAATGGCTAAGATACTGAACTTGATAACTGGAAGGTCAGCAGGTTGAGACCCGAGTACTGAACGACGCAGTGAGCTTCCATCCCTGTCCCAGCTCCTGCCAACCTAGCAGTTAGAAAGCAAGAAATTGCAAGTAGATAAATAGGTACCACTTTGGTGGGAAGGTAAAAAGCGTTCTGTGCACTCCGGTATCTAGTCATGCCTGCCACGTCCACGGAAACATCTGCATACGCAGACAGCTCTGGCTTTTTTTGCTGTAAAGAGAGATGAGCAATGAACCCTAGAGTCAGATATGACTGGCTTTTGAGCAATGGCGACCTTTACCTTTACTTAAGCTTAGCTCAGCCTCACAGCTTTTCTCCTAGGCAGGTCACATTGAGTGTCTGTAAGGTGTCTTCAGACTGAATTTCTAGAATGAAAAATTATAGCATTTATAGTTCAGAATTTTTCAAAAATCCCATCCCTAGTCCTTGCTTGTCCCAGTCCAGGCAGGGAAAATAAACTTAAGTTCTTCCAACTGGCATGCTCCACAAGCTCTTCCCAGTTTTCTTCTCCTGCCTTTGCAGGAGAACAGGCCTCACTTCTTGCTTTCTCCTCTTTGTGGCTTTTTATATCTTTCCTTGTATTTTGTTTTTTGCCAAACGGCTTAAGGCTTTCACATGAAGTGTGTCACCTTACTAGGCCTTGTTATATCATTGCCTATTCCACGAGGACAGCAGCTGCTTCTACAGTTTTATTGGCAGATGTTCCCCTAGAACAAAAATTGTACAGCTGCTGCTTGGGCTCACCCCAAGGATACTATAAAACTGTAGCAACCTTTGACAGAAGATACCTTCAACAGGTAGTCCTTCAGCCACCTCCCTTCCCATAGATCTAAAATTTGGCTAGGTCCCATTCCTAGATGACTCCTTCCTGCATATCATAATGGGTCATTGACTTACCTCTGTGAAGGTCTATTTGGATCTGCAGAGGAGGTGGCACCCAGACCTTCCCAATCTGACATCATCTTCATTTTCTAAATTGCCTATCAAGCTCCTCCTTTTTCCAGTTATGTTGGGGAAGGAGAAATAGAAGGAGCTTATTAAGCATGCCTGTTAAGCTCATCTAAGTTTCCTTCCCCTGTCTGAACTGAGGCAGGGAAGGAATTAAGGTACAGCATTGCTGAATGTCTCCTCTGCAGACTAGAAAGGACCTGTGTAAGCAAATGTCATAGTTACTACTAGCTGGTAAGGGCAGCAGGGGAGCAGGAAGATCACAGGTTGTATCTGCTCTGCATACCAGATGTTCCCAATAATTGCCCTAGATCAGTGGTTCCCAACCTTTTTTTTGCCATGTCCCACCTAAGTATTTCTAAAATCCTGATGCCGCCCTCTCTCATGACATAATTTTTATTATTCAAAAAGTGAACTATTCACATGGAGGAAGCCTAAAAGGCCATTCACTTTTAATAACTCATTCTTGAATTGTAACCCTTAAAAATCAAATTGTCCCCCTGTGGATTATGCTGTGGACCAATAAACTATTGATAACAAATTGATGTAGTCCTTGTAAAACTATATACACAAACTGACACAGCATTAAGCAAATAAAGATTATGTGTAATAATGAATTTGTGGATGTGAATTCAGTCAATGTGTTCTGTAAATTCCTAAGGAAAACCATGTGGCACTTGTTTTAAATTATATATTTGATTGGAAAATTTCCTCCTGCTTCCCCCTAAAAATGCAAATCTTTTATACAGGAATCCATCATAAAGTTTCATTTTTATGATTAGTCTTTCATGATGATAGCCATGTAGATTCAGTTCAATCTTTGTGGAATTTGTGGCAACAAACTTCCTAATTGTATCTTGTGAGGATTAAGAGCAATTTAATAAATTTATATAACACATATTTTAGTTTCCTGAGAGAAATCTTTTTCTAAATAATTTTTTATTCTTTTAATTATAAAACCTGAAAGTTTGGTGTCAAAAATCATATTTATTTTTGAGGAATTGACAGTGAATTTTCTTTTTATTTTACAGCCCACTGTGGGAAATGGTACAGGATGGGATTGATTTGAAGAGCATTAAATGGACACAACATTAAGCAAATATCACTTGTAATCATGAGATGTATGGATGTGAATTCAGTGGACATATTCTGTACAAACCTAAGGAAAACCATGTGGCAGATGGTTTACATTATATAATCTCTCTGAAACCAGAAAGTTGCCTTTTCTAAAAAGACCTGAAAATTAATTATTGAGTGATGTTTTGCCAGGTATATGTTTAACTCAGATATAAGCAAATACACATGGACATTTGTTTCTTAGAGCCAAAGAAGGTACATCATTTAAATTATGGAGATGGTACCAGTAAAACATAGTATGAAAACTCTTCAGTAATTCTCTTATTGTGAGCAAAAATATTTCAACAGTAGGTTCTTAATAGGCTGTTTTGTATTTGTTTTACCAGCATTTGTCTTGCAGCAAAATTTATAATTGGATAAATTATATACTCAATAATCACCCTTTTATAGAAGACGGTCTTCTATCTAAGATTCCCATTTCTTTTGTTTTATTAGTGACTAGCAGAGGTTGCCCGGCGTTGCCGGGCTGTTTTAAATGGTGTTGGAAGGTTGGTTTTTTTTTGATAACTTCCCTTGCTGACTCTATATTTGTTATTCCTAAGAATTTCTTCTGATTTTCTGAATGTAAAGAATGATGCAACATTACTATTGATTCTTTCAGTCCCACTGCATTATTTTCAAGTGAATATGGAAGAGTTTAAGGACTGTTTCTTCCATATGGTATTGGTTTTGTGAAAGGAAAGATAATTTTAGTTTGAGAATGCCTTTGTGTTGCATTTTTTTATAACTACATTCATTCAGAAGTTATAGCCTTTGCATTTCAGAGAACCTGTATGTGCTAGATTAAGGTAAACTGATGAAACTATCACTCTTAGTATTTGAAATGCATATTCTCATTAATATAAGATGTTGTTGAATTGGTGTTACCTTTTTTGTAATACACATAGAACTGTTTATAAAGACAGGATTTTTTTTTATTTCCTTGCCTTCTCAATAAGTACAAGAAGAAAATTTAGTTCCATTCCATAAACTGAGGTGCAGACTGAGTGAAAACACTATTGTAGTGTAGGGGCCAGAGAGGAAAGTCAGCAGAAAATGTGTAAACAGTACATTATACATTGAAAGAAAAATGCTTATCCATGATAAAAAGGTAGTGTGGTTGCCTTCTGGATAAAAATATAAAAGCAGTCTTGAATGGATTGACTTTATGATGATTGTGTGTTGCAATGCTGAATTAATACTGAAATAATAGAATAAATTAGCCTTGAACTTTATAGTACTCTGCAATGTTGTTGTTTTTTGAAAACAGTATCTGTCTCTGTGCTCTTTAGATACTTAACTAGCACTGTATAAAATGTTTTTCAGTCCTTCAGCCTGGAAATTTTAAATCCATGGAATTTTCTTCTTCTTTCATGTTCCAGATCAAACTTTAAACTACCAAAATGAAGCAACGTTCTTGGCTTTGTCATTGGCCAAACTTAAATCCTCATTAGTACAAGTTTCCGGTAATAATTGGCAGACCAGCAAATGAGTCGGATTCTGAATCCACATTCACACAGCTTGTTGTTGTCTGCCACTAGCCTTCACTTGAGCATGTTGGTCTTACATTTAGGCAATTTGACCCTCAGCCAATTTGGTCCTTCAAGTGACACAGGAAAGGTTTAGTTCCTCAGCCACATCCTCCTTTAATATTATTCCTTGTTCAGTGAGCTCCTTCCTCCATCTTCTAATTTGGTTTTGTTCTTGCGTACCCTCAAGAATGTTTGTTCTTCCCATAAAGTTCTTCCTGGATCTCAGTTGGCGGACTTGAGACTCATCTCATATCTGTTGAGAAGATGTTGAGGGTCATTCACTTGCTCAGTTATCTCAGCATTAGCTGTTACTTCTCACCTTATCTTAGGTGGAGCAATATAAACAAGGAGATATATTTTCTTAGCTGGTTTTGGTTTGCGGCATCTTGTCACTATACACATTGTTTCATTAACAGCAATGTCAGCTTAAACTCCATGAATGAAACCTAGCAGGTTTACATCTAATTTTAAAAGTTGTGGCTCATTCAAAAGTAACTGAGTGAAAACACGCCAGCCGGTTGAGCAATATAGCCTGGATATGTTGGAGATATGCTATGGGGAAATGTGTAGTATACTGCTTTCTGAGTATATTTGTAACCTAGTCCAGTAGTTGGAATTATTCTCTGAGATAACTTGGCAAGCAAGTAGTTATTAACCTTATGAAAAGGGCAATCTAAAGGCAAATGGTGTCGAAAGAGGAGAGAATAGACTACTGGGAATGCTGCTGAAATAATGTTCTGCATCATAAACTAAAACACATACAGTACCTATGCACTTTTACTCAACTTATTTCAGCATAATGTGTATGAGATTTAAATCTGAAACACAATGGTTACTAAGTGGGCGCCGTTGTATACAGTACAGTTTACAGAGTACATCTTAACCTATAAAACCAAGGGTTAACCGTTGGAACTTGCTATAGGTTGCTATGCCTCGCCCTACTTGCCTGCACTCACCCTTCGTGCACACGGCCGATCTGGGTCCACAGATCAACAAAGGATTGAGAAAACAGGCAGTGGGGCAACAGCCCCACAAACGCGAAAAAGGGAAACAACTTCATTTCCCAACATTCCTTGCGCCGTGCCACGCCAGAGCCAATCAGGCTGAGAGGCTCTCGCTCAGTGCGGCACAAGAAAAGTTCGGAAGCATGGCACAAGGAAAGTTCGGAAACACGCCGCAGCCAATCAAAAGAAAACCGTTTAAAAAAAAACGCAGCACAAACACAAAGCACAAACCCATAACTACAAGCTCCAGCGTCCTGCGCGCCATGAGCGCGCAGAGCGCTGAGGAAGCCGGCGCGCAAAAATTAAAACAAACAAAAACACCGGGAGAGCAAGTCCGCCAAGCCGTGGGAACCAAAGCCCCCCTCCCCAACGGCGCCTGAAGCTCCAAATCGGAGTTTCCCCTTTAATATCACTGGGTGGGTGTGGGTGTTGTGCTCCCCCTCTCTACTGGCTCCCCTGGGGTTGGGAGGGTTGGGGGGAACCAAAGGAGTCTGTCTCTCCAACCCTCCTGACCCCAGGGGACCTGGCAGAGAGGGGATTCCCCTCCCCACACACACACGCCCCATATTAAAGAGAAGAAACCAAGCGGTTACTTCTCTTTAAAAACTGAGTTTTGGGGGGGGGAATCTCCCTCTCCGATGGCTCTCCTGGGTCCGGAAGGGTTGGGGAGACAAACCCCTTTTCTCCACCCAACCCTCCCAAACCCAAGGAAGCCAGCGGAGAGGGGGATCGCAACCCCCCCCTGATATTAAAGGGGAAACCACAATTGAGATTTCCCTTTTAATATCAGAGGGTAGCCTGGATTCGATCCCCTCTCCTGGGTCCCATGAGTCTGGAAAGTTTGGGGGGACAAAAGTAGTCTGTCTCCCCAACCCTCCTGACCCCAGGGGACCTGGCAGAGAGGGGATTCCCCTCCCCACACACACACACACACGCCCCATATTAAAGAGAAGAAACCAAGCGGTTACTTCTCTTTAAAAACGGAGTTGGGGGGGATCCCCCTCTCCGATGGCTCTCCTGGGTCCGGAAGGGTTGGGGAGACAGATCCCTTTTCTCCACCCAACCCTCCCAAACCCAAGGAAGCCAGTGGAGAGGGGGATCACCCCCCTGATATTAAAGGGGAAACCACAATTGAGATTTCCCTTTTAATATCAGAGGGTGGCCTGGATTCGATCCCCTCTCCTGGGTCCCATGAGTCTGGAAGGTTTGGGGGGACAAAAGGGGTCTGTCCCCCCAAGCCTTCCAGAGCCAGGGGAGACGGCAGAGAGGGGATCCCCCCGTAGGACACCAAAACCCACAAAAACAAACAATCAAAAACATCCATAAATACACACAAACAAACAAAAATAACACCAAAAAAACACAAAGTAAACAACAACAAACACTTCCAAACACACCCAGCACTCAGCCAAACACCACAAAATCCAACCACCACCACCACCCCAAATAAAGAAAAACAGCCAACTCACCACCACACGACCTCACACCACAATGACTGGAAAAGAAATGATAAAGAAAGAGACTACTTACTGGAAGAAGCGCCACCCAGAGGCCGCGAGAGAAAAAACAGTAAAAATACAAGATAACCCCTACCAGCACCACTTGCTGCCCACAATAGTAAAAAAAATTCAAAAAGACACAACAGCCCCACACAAAAGGCCCCAAGAGAAAAAACAAGTAAAAACAAATAACACAAAATCACAATTTTACACAAATCAAAAACAGATGTCAATAAAATAAAATAAAAACTATTCAAAAATCCTGTGCTGAATTTTTACTCAAATAAAAAACAAAAACATCAATGCACAGTTTAAAAACATTTATTGTGAAAAACATGTATTTTCACATTTTTTAAATTATTACCTACGGTACAACAATTTAAAAAAATACATACTAAAAATATTTATTTATTCTTTTTTTCATCCACAAAACCAAAACACCAAACAAAACTCATCACAGTTTATAACAAGCCACCAAAAAAAATTGTATAAATAAAATTTTTAAAAATTTCAATTATAGACTAACCTCTTCTTTACAAACATTAATAACAACAACAAAAACTTTCCAACACCATTTAAAACAGCCCGGCAACGCCGGGCAACCTCTGCTAGTTATATATAGTCTTAATGTTTGTTACTTTTTGTACTATTTTATACCATTGTGTGCCTCTGTATCTGATGTGTATTAAATTGATGCAATGAAGTCTTACGTTTATGTCTGCCGAAGTGGACTTGATCCATGAAAGCTAACATTAAAATACAGCAGTTAGTCTTGGTGCCACATTTTTCTTTTTGTTTTGTTTACTCTCTGATACGCTTGCACAGACTCATAGCTACCACTTCAAGAACATTTTTGTACTTTGTACATGTGGGATTTATACAAACGTGGGAGGTTTATTACTAATTGTAACATTTCATAGCCTTTTCATTCTGATATATACTGAGCGTTTTTACCTGTCAACTACTAATCTTTGAAAGTCATTGTACCTCCCGAAAGCTTTCACTGCACAGAAACGTTCATCTTTAATCTGTCACAGAGCGTTGTTTTTAACTGGAATTATTTTTTTTGAAGTGGGGACGTAGTGGGTGGTGGTGGTGATGGTGGCCAGGGCTGGCTGCTTGGCCCACCCTGAGTTAGCACTTTGCCCACTCTGGCAAAGCACGGTTTCCCATAGGAATGCATTGTAAAGGTTTTGTTGCCCACTCACCAGTGGTAGCAGAAATTCTGGCTGGCCCTGCCCATCCAAGTTTTGAAATAAAGTACAGTAGTCCTAAATCGGGTGCAACGCAGGGTTTTTCCTCTGGTCACACCCGCACCACACCCACAGTGTGGTAGTAAATTTTTTTGGAGCCCACGACTGCCACTCACATCTATAATCCTGGCTATGGCCCTGGTAGCTGTGTTAGTCTGTGCAAGCGTATCAGAGAGTCAACAAAACAACATCAAAAAAGACAAAATATGTTGTGGCAGCTTAAAGACTAACTCCTGTATTTAAATGTGAGCTTCCGTGGACCAAGTCCACTTCATCAGAGATAAGCGTGAGGCCTCATGGCATCCATTTATACACACATCCATGAGGGCTCACTCTAATGTCTAATGAAGTGGATGTGGTCCACGGAAGCTCACATTTAAATACAGAAGTTAGTCTTTAAGCTGCCACAACATTTTTTTGCTGTTCTGTTTTATTTACTCTGAGAGAATGCTTGCACAGACTTAAGACAGCTAAAGGTAAAGGTTTCCCTTGCTCGAATTCCAGTCGTATCCGACTCTAGGGTGCAGTGCTCATCTGTTTCTGCAGACGTTTCCGTGGTCATGAGGCAGGCATGACTAGACACCGGAGCGCTGTTACCTTCCCACCGAAGTGGTCCCTATTTATCTACTTGTAATTTCTTGCTTTCCAACTGCTCGGTTGGAGCTACCACTTCAAATATCTGAAATGCCGAAATCTAACATAGATGGGGTTGGCGAGACTATTAGGGTTAAAAAAAACCAACTACCCTACAATTTGGGAGTTCTGAAAACGACATGCTTAAGCGCCTCGGCCTTGCAAGATTTCTCAGTTTTCTCTGGCGCGCCTCAGCGCCCCTTGGCCGGGATTCGGGGGGAATCGCACACCCAACCCGCCACTCGTAGGCCACACCTTCTTCCACGAACAGGCCGGAGAAGGTGGGACGAGCCTGGCGGCCATTTTGTGGCGCTGCTGGGTTGCTGGCGCTGGTGGTTTCAGTGCTGGGGAACGGGGCCCTCAGTGCCGGGTTAAATTTCTTTTCTTTTTTTAAACCCCCTTTTCCCGTACAGGCTGTTCGGTAAGAACCTAGCAGTATGCTGGCTGCCCCTCGGCTTCGTTGAGAAACGGGAGGGAGGCCGCCCGCCCGCCTCGGGTGCGGCCGCCTGGACAGTTTGTTCCTTCCAACCGTGGCTGCACAAAGAAGGTGGGGCGGGACGGGGAAGAGGCCTGTCTGTGGAGGGACCCAACCGGAGCCCATTCGGCTCCTCCGGCCTTTAGCCTGAGCAGCAGGGAAGATTCAGGAGACGCTTAGCATTGGGGACCCTTTTAGGCCTGGTGCGCAGACCTTATTATACAGACTCTGTGCGGGCGAGAGACGTTTGCCGGTTCGGGGCAGCGAAGGGGCCCCGTGTGTTTTTGTGACCCCGTTTCTTTTAGGGGGTAGGTGAGTATCCGTGGATCCGTGTCAAGGCGAGCTTACGATACCGACCTTCCCCGGACAGGGGTGTTGCAATGCCGGCGAGAAAACTAGGTGCTGTCGCTGTAGACATGGGGGCCGCAAGAAGAAAATAAAGAGAGTTAAAATGGCCTTTTTGTTGCGGGGTTTTCTGCATCGATTTGAGAGCTTCCACGACACCCCGATTCTCTGGCATTCGCGTGGAGCTGGATTGCCTCCTCATGCAGTTTGAGATGATGATAATTGGACTCGGTGCGAACCCACACTGTTGCGAATGTCTTATGGGTTTGATATGCCGTGTCTGCTTCGCATCGTTTTTAATATTATGTTGGTTCCTTTCTTTACAAAACGCGGGTGGTCTCAGTGCCATTTCGGCGGCGGTGGAGTTAGGTGAAATTTCTGGACCCTTCCTGGCTGGAGAAACCTTGTGCTAAAATTTAATTTAATTTAAAATTTAATTGTCAAATTTATATACCGCCCACGCCGACTCAGTACGTGCGAAATTGGGATCAGCGTTGAGGTAACTAGGAGGGTTTTGTTCAAGGAGCAGATTTGGTTAAGACTTTTGGTTGCTCAGTTCACGCAGGCTTATTTTCTGGAATTGGATTTTCTTGACATATTTGTTGAAATAGGTGTGCCATCAGATTATGTAACAAAACTATGCCATGGAGACGTGAGGGGCTGATTACTCATGTGCATAATGTAGCATCTTGGTGAGAAAATGGAGCTTCTTTGTGTACTGTAGTTTACTGGCTTCTTTTCTGACTGCAGTGGCTCAAGTGGCTAAGACGCTGACTGGGAAGCGGAAGGTCAGCAGTTCAATTCCCGAGTACTGCAGGACAGAAAGGAGCTCCCGTCTTAGTCCCAGCTCCTGCCAACCTAGTAGTTCGAAAGCAAGAAATTGCAAGAAGATAAATAGGGACCACTTCGGTGGGAAGGTAACAGCGTTCCGTGCGCTCCAGTGTCTAGTCATGCCTGCCACATGACCACGGAAACGTCTGCAGAAGCAGACAGCGCTGGCTCTTCGGCTTAGAAACAGATGAGCACTGCACCCTAGAGTCGGATACGACTGGCTTTCGAGCAAGGGAAACCTTTACCTTTAACTTTTTCTGCTTTGAAGAATGGCATAAATCCAAGGTTATTTGCTTTTCTTTAAAATACAGTTTTCTTCAGTTTGTGTAATAAATTCGGAGAAAAATGTCACGAGTTAGATTTGCTGTTTGACTGCAGAATGACTAAAATCTAGCACTGGTTAAATGCTAAATGCTCTTAACGGGTTTTGTGGATGCAAGCATTTTTTATTTTGGAAATGAGAAGCTTGACTTTTGTTTTGTGTTAGTTTTGGCTCTTGTGTGAATAATTTTAATCCAGCTCACTTTATTCCATCCACAACTACTGTACTTAGTAAGCACAGTAAACCTGTGAATCTGGCAGTTTAGAATATTTTGCTTAGTAAAGGTTTAAGCATAAGTTCCTTCGGAGGATTGTATCAAAATATACACAAACTATGTAACAGAACTCAAATGTGGCATCTACTTATTAAAAATAATTATTTAACAAAGAATATTTAATACAAAATGAATGATCAAGACTGAGAACAAATAAAAATGGCAGAATTCATAGTATATCCTTTTAAATGGCTTTGATGTGGAATATGGCCCTTTGTATGATTGCTTTGAAGAACATGTGCAATAGAAACATTAGAAAAGAGGGCAATGGCAAAAACTACATGTTGACAACTCAATCTTCAGTATAAACAATAAAATGACTGCATTAGCATGGTTTGTAGCGTAATGCCTGTATGGAAAGTGTCTAGAAACAACTAAAATGTCACACTAATCTCTAGAAGTGTGCCAAAGATTGTGAAAGATTTGAGATATTGGTGAAGGATAGTTTGTGCCAATACATTCTTATATGGATCAACATACATTCTCTTTTTATTGTAAGTGGCATTCTTAAACTGTGGTTTAGAAAGCCTATAATAAAGTGTACATTTTTGGCTTTTTAGTCTTCTGGTTTTCACTAACTACTGCTGTTCAGATTAATGTTCTAGTTAAAATTTACGTTGGAATCCATTTTTTTTGAAGTGCTTACTAATGGTGTGTTCTTCAAAAGCTTCTGTTTGGATAGCCTATTGGTTAACTTGTATGGTCATCAGAAGCCTCATTTTGTTTACAGATATCAGCTGATCATAATATCTCTAGATATAGAGTGGAACATGCGTCTTTTAATAATATGAAGCTGTGGATGAGACTTGTACTCAATTAAATGTTCTTTGTTTCCTTTCTCTCAATGGGAAGTAATTTCAGGACTTGTAAGTACAGATTGCTAATTATATCAGAATAGTGTAGCATGTATTACGGTGCTACTTTGTGTACAGTTGTGGAATATTGGATAGTTACTTGTGAAATATTGCTTTAGCCCAGTGTTTAGTAAATCAGATTGTTCTGCCTGGAATCTGTATTGGATTGCAGCTTGGCTTTTGTATGTTTGAGGCTAAATGGAATCAAATACTGTGCTTAGAGTTAGTAAAATACTGTAGTATAAAAATAAATGTGTTGAAAAGGAGAAAATATGGCATCTCCAGAAGAAAAAGCTGTGTTTTAGTTTGTTTGAAGTAGTTATTAATTAAGTGAGTAAATGTAGGATTCAGAAAGTTGTTTTGTTCAAAATGACTCTTATTTTCTTTCAGAAATCAGTATTGACAAACTATTTGTCTGGGGGAAAAGAATGGAAATTTGAGAGGTGGCACATTTGTCATAAATTTTATGGTTTTATTTTATATTCATTCTCATTTTGAACTTGTTTTGATTTAAAGTACACATCAGTTTGTGTTATCAAAGTATGGGGTACTTTGAGGATAAGAGATCAAGAAATGTCTGTTCATGCAGAATCAAATTTATGGTTGTGTGTTGGAGTACCTTATGGTCATTACAGGGGTACTGGCTTCAGTGTTTCATAATCCACAGTTCATTGTGGACTGTTTAATTGTAGTTGTGTGCTGCCTGCATTGATTTTTGCCTCCATTTATTCTCTATTGCAGTCTAAAAGTTGGTTTTAATTGGTTGCCCACAGGATTGACTTGGCTTCTGCTACTTGTTAAGGGAAAAACACCTCTTCTTGCAGGTAAGAGACTTTGAAGATCTGTTTATGTCTGCTGAATACATATGAGTAGTCAAAATGCTTTGAAAATAGTTTTTATTACTGCACATGAATTAACTTTAAAAGTTTAAATGGCTCAACATTGATTATTCCTTTTACTTTTTTGGATCAAGTTGTGAATGTTTTTGTAAAGATATCTGTAAGTGGAATTTCAAAATATAAATTATCAGTGGGTAGAAAAACCCTTTCATAACTTCATTGCATAGCATTTGTTGTGTAGTTATCAAACGGTGTCATTAGCTATGTAAATTTTTGGTGAAGTATTTTTTCCCTCTACTAGTATTGGTAAATGCCACTACCTAGCTGGCACTTAGGGGTTCAGTAGTTTCATATTTAAGTGTTTAGATTTAATTTTAAATAATAGTACATTGGTATTTAATTGGAGGAGACTGTTACATACTATTTGTCAATTTAGCAGATATAACTTGAATACAGATTTGTTTAATCCAGTACTGTAGAATCAAATGTTTATTATATATATCCTTTCCTCAGCATTATATACCAGACACATTCTATCCACACTATTGATTTTTCTGCAGAAATTCAGTACCATGCTGAGCAATCTTCTATATATTTTTTAAAACTGTTGGAACTGCCTATGAATATGCTCCCCTTTTCTTGTAATTTAAAGCCATGATTTTAGCATGTTGGCAAAAAAAAAGAGGGACAAGTTTAAAATCTGGCACCTTAAATTTATTAGTTGTGCCACTATACCACTACCACTTAAGAAAGTTTAAATTATAAGTATGCCAGTAAGTGGTCCCTTTCTAAAATAAATGTATTGCTGCATTTCAGGCTTCTGTTACATTCTATTTATAAAAGGTTCCTTTTCAGATGGCTGGTGATCTGAATTTATTATTCAGATATTTATTTGCAATAATAAATATACTGTATTTAGACTTTTGTTGTTCTGTATATAATATATACTCTAGTCAATAAAATAGTCGTTTGGCATAGTGGAATAAGGTAGATTCACAATCATGCTCACTTAAATATGTATTACACATATTGTTTCTGGGAGCATGAATTCTGGGAGGTGCAGCCCAGAAACACAAGTCTATGGACCAGTTGCATTTACTGCCAACCCTGCCCTTTTTTGGCCCATTTCTATTTTAAAAAATATAGAAGATGCTCCAGTGAGATCTGGGAGATATAATCTTCCTGGGAAGTACAGTCTTCTTCCCTTAAGGCTTTTTAGAGCAGGAGTTCTCAACCTTTTTAAGCCTGGGGCCGGGTCACGCTCCGTCAGACAGCCTTGGGGGCCAGATGGCCATTTTGCCCTTCCTCCACCCCATGGCACTTTCTGGTGTGGAGGCAGTGCGGGGCCACATGAAATGGTGTCATGGGCCACATCCGGCCCTTGGGCTGCAGGTTAAGAATCCCTGTTTTAGAGGGTAAGTCCCAAAGAATTCTCAGGGCCATCTGGACCTTCTAGTATGCACCAGAGTAGCTTCCTTGCTTTTGAAAAAATCAAAATGGCTTGTCCCTGTTGGACACTAGCGTTTCAGTGACTGCATATGATTTTCAGTACTTTTTACTTACAAAATGCAGTGTGCATTTGATGTTAATAATACATCAGAACTGAAATCAAAATGCATTATGTACTGTCCGAAATAGTTAAGACCACCGTAATGGTATTTCTAAGAAGAGCTTTGTTTGTGAGATACAGTACATAACTAATTTTCACTCTCATGGGTTAGTGATTCAGAATTCTTGTTCTAATTTGTATTCAGTGATATGGTGCATTTGTGCAATAAACAAAATCTGACCAATTGCTTTCATTATATAGATTAATTCACAGACAAAACTCTTTCGTCTTCTGGAAATAAGATGCTCATTGACTGATATCTGTTGTGACAGCTGCAAATTTTAGACTAGTAATTGTTGAAGCCTAATTATTACAGTAGATATAAATAAGTTAATAGAAACTGAAATATACTGCAGAAATTACCACTAGTAGCCTCATATATATTTCCATTAAAAACAGAGGTCAAGTACAGAGATTTAATACAACCATCCAGTTTAGCAGTAGCTCTAAGAATGTAATGCATTTTGGCATAGTATCATTTGGCTTGGCCAGTTCTCGTCAAGTTATTTACTGTAATACAACATCATATAAATTCTCATAAGTGTTCCTTACTATTATATACAGAATTGTTGGAGATAAAGTTGGTTCTTCCTGTGTGCAGATGTCTTCTACCTTTGCAGTCAATGAATTAGACACATTTTGTCAGAAAATGCTTTAAATCTCATAAGAAAAAACAACACTATTTTGAACTCCTTGCAGTAACATAAGAGTGTACTGTTGCAAATTTCATGAAATAAATTCAACAGATATCCTATAAAGTACCTGGAATGTCAAAGTTTCTTTGATATCTGTCTGAAACATAACATAGTGTGTATAATATTTCATAATGAACTGTTTGTGATTTCAGACATTGCTCTTTTAAGATTTAGTTTAGATATACAGTATTTTGTAATAAGTTTCAGTCAAATTTGATTCTGGGATTCTAACAGCAAAGCCTTTCGTTTATTGGTTTCTTCTCTTATTTTGTGATGGGAAAATATCTTCTTAGCAGTAAAAACTAGGTGATGAAAGAAATCATTGATTGAAACAGCATTGCCTGTTTCATTGTTTCATCTTAAAATCATTTTATAATTCTTTCTGCAACCATAAGATGATGTTATTTAAATTAAAAGGCAATGCTCTTATGTGTTTCATGTTGAATCGCTTAGCAAAAGGATTATAAACCCATGTATAATAATTTTACATTTTATTATATCATGTAAATTCAAGCTGACAGGAGGTTGCGAGAACATTTTGTCTTAAATGTTGCATTTGGTAAGACATTCCTGGGGATTGCGGTGGCTGAAGTGGTTAAGATGTTGAACTCGCTGACTGGAAGGTCGGAGTTCGATTCCTGAGTACTTCATGACAGAGTGAGCTTTCGTCTCTGTCCCAGCTCCAGCTCCTGCCAACCTAGCAGTTCGAATGCAAGAAATTGCAAGTAGATAAATAGGGACCAGTTTGGTGGGAAGGTAAATAGCATTCCGTGCACTCCATTTGGTGTTGAGGCATGCCTGTCACATGTCCACGGAAATGTCTGTAGACTCGGACAGCGTTGGCTTTTTAGCTATAAACAGAGATGAGCACTGAACCCTAGAGTCAGATACTCCTGGCTTTTGAGCAAGGGTGACCTAGAGATTCCAAAGCCTTTAATATAGGCAAGTGTGCAATCGCATAAACTTGCAGGTGGTAGGAATGTAGCTGGATCAGTGATGCATCTCTTTGATCTAGCTTTTGGTACAACTTTGTGATTGGCTTCATTGAAGGAATTAATGGCTTCGTAAAAGCTGAAGAGTAGTAGTAGTAGGAATTAGTTAGGATTAATAACCTGAAGAGGTTTCAGAGTTTATATGCTGTACAAATATGACCTTTATACCTGAGTTTTAAAATAGTTGTTAATTACTGTGTGAGTCTGAAGTGTAAAATTTTAACATGCGCTTTTTTTATCATACTGTGGCTTAATGCTTTTTTCTCTTGCCTTGATTTAAATGGTAGAGTTAAGTGTCTGCAGCTAATCATTATTAATGGTTTTCTCGATACAATTCTGACTTGGTATTCTCCCACTAGATTTATCTTAACACATCTTGCTATTGTTTGACTAGATTCATGTTAATAGCCTTTAATACTTTACTCTGCAGCTTACTGGAAAGGTTTACAAAGTCTTGCTTCCAAAATACTCTTCATAGAAGCCTCCAGATGGATAAATTTAAATTAGGGGTGCATATTAAAGAACTATAGACCTATTTAAACATAATAGTTTCTGGGTTAAACATGTGTCATAAATAGTCTGACCGAGCCATTGCCTTTTCTCATCTGCAGGTGCGTGTTTTTCAGCGCAGCATGGCTGTGGTCATCCGTTTACAAGGTCTCCCAATTGTGGCGGGAACTATGGACATTCGCCACTTCTTCTCTGGATTGACCATTCCTGATGGGGGCGTGCATATTGTAGGGGGTGAGCTGGGTGAGGCTTTCATCGTCTTTGCCACTGATGAAGATGCAAGGCTTGGTATGATGCGCACAGGTGGTGCCATTAAAGGGTCCAAAGTAACACTCTTACTAAGCAGTAAAACTGAAATGCAAAATATGATTGAACTCAGTCGCAGGCGTTTTGAAACAGCAAATCTAGAAATGCCACCAGCAAATGCCAGCAGGTCTGGGCCACCACCTAGTTCTGGAATAAGTAGCAGGGTGACTCTACCTACTACTGTGCCTAACTTTAACAGCCCCTCAGCTAGTGTAGTAACTGCAACTACTTCAGTTCCTGAAAGTAACAAAAACATACCAACATTTTCCACTGCCAGTATGGGAACGGCACAACCAAGTTTGGGTACTACTTTTGGAAGTCCCACATTTAGCTCTACTGTACCCAGTACAGCATCCCCAATGAACACAGTACCACCTCCACCAATGCCTCCTATCCCAGCTCTGCCGTCATTGCCCCCAATGCCTTCTATTCCTCCCATTCCTGTCCCACCACCTGTACCTACATTGCCTCCTGTTCCTCCGGTGCCACCAATACCTCCTGTGCCACCTGTACCACCAATGACGCCTCTCCCTCCATTATCAGGAATGCCTCCTATGAATCACCCACCTGTTGCAACTCTGCCTGCTGGAATGAATGGGTCTGGAACAGCAGTAAATCTGAGCAGTAACCTGAATCCAATGTTTATGAATCCTATAAATGCTATTCAGATGAATTCTCAGTCAGGGATGAAATCACTTCCTGTTAATCCAGATGACTTGTACGTCAGCATCCATGGAATGCCATTTTCAGCAACAGAAATTGATGTCAAGGACTTTTTCCATGGTCTCCGTGTGGATGCAGTTCATTTTCTGAAAGATCATGTAGGACGAAATAATGGAAATGGGTTAGTTAAATTTTGCTCTCCTCAAGATACATTTGAAGCCTTGAAACGGAACAGGATGCTGATGATTCAGCGTTACGTTGAAGTTAGTCCTGCAACAGAGAGACAGTGGGTGGCTGCAGGAGGCCATATAACATTCAAGCAAACTATGGGTCCTTCTGGACAAAGCCATCCTTCTCCTCAGGCTCTTTCCATGTCCAAATCTCCCAATGGCCAGAAAAGGTCCAGATCCAGATCGCCACATGATCAGGGATTCTGTGTTTATTTAAAGGGCCTTCCTTTTGAATCTGAAAACAGACATGTAACAGATTTCTTTAAAAAACTAGATATTGTGGAAGACAGCATTTACATAGCTTATGGACCCAATGGCAAAGCACTTGGTGAAGGTTTTGTTGAGTTCAGAAACGAAGCTGACTACAAAGCAGCTTTATGCCATCATAAGCAGTATATAGGAAATCGTTTTATTCAAGTTCATCCCATAAGTAAAAAAGCTATGTTAGAAAAGATTGAGGCAATTCGGAAAAGACTGCACAGTTTCAACTATGATCAGAGAGAGATCACAATGAATGCAGAAGGGGAAATGGGGCCATCTAAACTATGTGCACGTATATCCAATATCCCCTATAACATTAGCAAAATGGAAATCCTTCAATTTCTAGAGGGCCTGGCAGTAGAAGAGAATTCTATACAGATTCTTGTTGATAATAATGGGCAAGGTTTAGGACAAGCACTGGTCCAGTTCAAAACTGAAGAAGATGCTCGCAAGGCAGAGCGCCTACACCGAAAGAAATTGAATGGGAGGTATGTTGTGGTAAGACTGATTCCCCCAGAAGAAATGAGAGAAATTGACAGAAATCCTCCCTCCCAAGGGAAAAAAATGTTGAAAATGCCACTGCAGGGGAGTACAACAGTACCAGGAGTGCAAAATACTGGTGGGGAGGAACGTTCTTTCATAGGTGGTTGTTCAAAAGATGCAAACAGCGGTCCTCCTTTTCATTTTCCCAGTAATTTCAGTGGTTCAAATGCATTTGGTCCTCCTCTTCCACCTCCAGGTATAGGAGGAGGTGGCTTTGAAGATTCCAGACCAGGAATACCTTCTGTGGGAAATAGTGGTTTGCCTGGTCTACCTGGCTCAGGAATAGAAGTCCAAAGCTTTGGAGGTGGGCCTAATAATTTAACTGGGCCATCAGGTTTTGGAGGGGGCCCACAAAACTTTGGAAATGCCCCTGGTAATTTAACTGGCCCTCCTAACTTTGGTAGTGGACCTCCAAATCTTGCTGGTGGACTTGGCCACATAAGTGGACCTCCAGGGTTTGGACCTGGACCTGGACCCGCAAATCTACATATCACAGGGCCACCTGGGTTTGGAGCTGGTTCTGGAAAGCCAGGGCCAACTGTTATTAAAGTTCAGAATATGCCCTTTACTGTATCAGTAGATGAAATTTTGGATTTCTTCTATGGTTACCAAGTAATTCCAGATTCAGTATGCTTAAAATTCAACGAGAAAGGTATGCCCACAGGTGAGGCAATGGTTGCATTTGAGTCCCGTGATGAAGCGATGGCAGCTGTTGTTGATCTGAATGACAGACCAATAGGCTCAAGAAAAGTCAAACTTGTTTTAGGGTAGTTGGTGTATACGTTGTTTGTAGAATAGATATTAGTGCTGTGGTTTATGCATTCAGACTGTTTTATAGTAGCTTCAAGTTTGAACCAATAAATTGTTTAAACTTCAGATTTGTTTTGATAAGACAGAACATTGGTTTAAGTGTTTATGGAACAATCACTGCAAAGGAAATGTGCAGTCATTCTACTAGTGCAGAGTACATTAAGAAGGTTTTTTTTAGTAGAAGTAGTTTGGTAATGCTAAATTGACGAAATGTTCATCAAGGTATATAGATTGGTTTTATGAAATGTTGGATGAGGAAAACTCATGATGAAGGTAGTGATCTTAGTGGATGCTGTTGTAAGCCATTGTAAAATAGAAAGTAGCTACTTTTAGAGTTGGTCAAAAGCTGGCTGAATTTCTTGTTTACACATCAGTTATTTTTGTTTTAAAGTCTTGATTTTATTTTGCAACTGAATAAAGTTAAATAATATACAGTTTGTTTATGTATCCTCCCCAAGATTCTTCTTGTATGGAAAGTGAAATTATGTACATTGAGATACATTTAGGCAGTTTTCCTATATATGAACAGGAACTGTCTTAAAATAACCAGCTTTTCTGTGGACTAATTTTAGTTCTTATTGCAACTGATTGTACAGAATACGATTTTTGCCACAAGTTTATTCTGCATCTTGACTCATTGTATGCTTAGAACTGAATACATGGAGGTGCCATACGATGCCACAATTGAAAACATTACTGTTTTAGTAGATGGACTTGTTAAGATTGTATGTTACAGTTGGGATAGGATGTCTATTTCTTGGTTTTTGTATATTATATGTTGTATATCCTTTAAACCACATTCTTAACCAAAACTCTTGGTTTAATAAGTGAACACAAGGGGCTGATGTGAAGAGCTAAATGTTAGCAACCATTTGTGTTACAATGACTCTGTGAAACCTTTTGAATTATTACTGTGGATCAATTAAGAAATTAAAGCTTTGAAAACATCTTCTAATTCATCCTGAGTTCTTAAGGACTTTCTAAAGATTACATTGTTCAGTTCCAAATTCTTTGTGGAATTAACCCTTCATTCAGTAGATCTCTTTTAGGAAAGACAGGAGGTAAAATGATAAGGAAAATCAAAGTAGAATTTTGACTGTTCTTAGTTAAATTTTCGTAAATGTGAAAATTCAGTGAATTACTTTCAAAACCCCTACAAATCATTGTATGTTAAATGGTTTATAAGCTCTTCTATTTTTACTTTAAAACAGTGTCTGTTTGAATTTGTTTGACGGAACACTTAAAGTGCATGGTCTGGCATGATGTAGAAATCCAAGTGGCAATCATTTTGTTCATCTGGTGTATAAGATGGATGTAAAAAAACCCATTGAATCCTACATCGTAAGAGGAGTTTGTAGTATCGTAATTCTTTGAAAAAGTGTGAGAAGTTGTTGCAATGAAGAGGTGGCTGTATTACAAGCTTTGTAATTCATGGATTTGAAACTGTTTTGACAGGAACTGAGATGGTGCACTCCTGAAAAATGATATGATTGTACTATGCTGTTAAACTTGCTAAGCCTCTTGTTAATAAAACTGTGTTTCTGAATATTCATGCTATATATTTTTAATTGTCTGGTGTGCTTCAACAACAGGGTACTATTGTTGAAAGGCCAATAAAAATTCTGTACTTTGGAAGAAATCACCTGAATTGGAGATAAACATTTTCTACATTCGTCTTGAGAAGTCTGTTTCTAATTGATTAGTTTGAAATATTCTTTCCTGTAAGAATGAAATTACTGGTTTTCACATGAGACTTTAAGGTCCAGTGAAAACTCATGCTTGGAGAGAGATAGCAAGGAGACAACCTTGACAGAGATCCTTTTCTCCTTTTAGCCCCTTATGTCATTTGTCATGCTGTTATGAAGGGTCTCTTATCTCTAAGAGCAGCCTTTCAAAAAACACCTGAGGCTTGAAAGGGAAGGAGGAATTGCAAAGTCCCCTCATCACCCTCTTCCTACAGTGCAAATGGATGTCTGTTGAGGACCACTCTGTATTCAGTCCATTGAAAAGTAAAATCTTCAGGCTGGAGTCAAAGGTTCTGTGCATTAGAGGATCTCATCCACTCACAGAAAGGTTCTTCCATGAGCTGCATCTCCTGTGAGTACAAGAGAAGCGTTGGATCCAAGGAGTGTTATTTGAAGAGTTGGTTGAAGGAAAAAATAGCTGAAATCCTGTGGCTTAGTGTAAATTGCAGCTAGAGAGGCCCAATGAATCAAAGGGACTTGATGAGTCAGTTTTTCTTTAAGTTTCGTTGATTCATGTTGCCCACTCTAGTTGTAGCTTACTACATTACACAACAAGATTCCAGCCTAGATGTGGTTTATTACTTTATTACCTAACATTTGGAAAATATTCCATCATTGCCTCTCTCTCTCTCTCTTTTTGATATGAAATTCAATTAAATTGCTGGTTTCTAAGTCTACCTGCAATGGTTCATACATATGTTGTTTTTTGGGTGGGATTATTAGATATTTGCAGGTATCCTGGAGAAGTGCAGGAGTTGCCTTGTACCACATGTGCATTCAGATTGTTCTATGGATTGTGTAGAAAATCTCATCTAAGTTTTATCTTGTATTTTCTATTGGATTGAACTCTTCAAAAATAGTTCACTAGTAAATGAGTTTTAAAAGGCATGTGGTTAATAGCAGAATGCACTTTCTTAAAATATGGTTTTTGCAGCTTGACATGATGGTGACAAATGAACAGGCTGTTCTCATTTGTTTTCAAATGTGGGAAGTATATGGACACACATAGAACTTTATAAAATGTAGGTGTTGCACTTTTCTTGGCAATGCACAGGTTAAAATAATCTTGTGGTGAGCCTGTGTTTATTTATTTATTTTTCGCCTAAGTGACCCAAGGGAGCTCACAACATCAGTTAAAATGTGTTGATAAAATCAGAACTTATCCTGGAAACTCATGCAGGCTAGTTGTCCTTAGGCTGGATTCACTAATCACTTCATTAAATAGTTTTTTTTTTACTCCTTCCTGCTGCAGTTCCCTGAAAAGTTGTTGTGTAGGTTATAGAATCCTTAGAAACAGTGTGACATATTGTAGATGGCAGAAATGGTTGAATCCACCTTGTGCAAGCAAAAGTACCCTCCTGTTTTACTATCTATTCCTTTCAGAATGTATTCCCATCCTTTACAGCAGGAGTTCTCAACCTTTTAAAGCTAGGGCCCGGGTCACATTCCTTCAGACAGCTTTGGGGGCCGGATGGCCATTTTGCCCTTCCTCCACCACATGGCACTTCCTGGTGTGTTGGAGGCAGTGGGGGGTGGGGGTCACATGAAATGGCGCTGCAGGTTGAGAATCCCTGCTCTACAGGGAACAGTTGGCTTTCCCATTAGCTTTATTTTATTGAAGGCCACATTGTGTCCATTAGTTTTCTTTTAATCTGTTGGAAACACTTGGAAAGTTGACCTTTTACGTTATAAAGCATGTTGATGACCTAAATCAGGTCAGCAACCTGAATCCGGCCCGTGGCGCCAAATCATCTGGCTCCTGCTCTTGCTCCAACTGCTGCTGCCACCACATTTATGGCGAGGTATCCCCTAGTCTGGCCCCCACAACTGTCTGAGGGAGCATGACCCAGCCTTCCACTTAAAAAGGTTGCCAACACTTGTTCTAAATAATATTTATTCAATTTTTATCCTTCCATTCTCCTTGGTAGCATACAGTTGTTTTTTTAAACTATTAATTGAAGTTGAGTAAAGACAGCTGTAAAAGTAAAGTACAGTAGAACCCCGCATAACGAAAAAACTGTTCTGCGAGTTGCTTCGCTGTGCAGTTTTTTTGTTATGCGAAGCCTATGGGAGATGCCCCAGGTAACAAACAAAAATGTTTGTTATCTGGGATTCCCATTGACCGGGTATACGAACAATTTTTTTTGTTATGCGGGGTATCGCCCTTGCATAACAAATGCTTTGTTATGCAAGTTTTTTGCTATGTGAAGCGTTGGTTATGCGGGGCATTACTGCATATGTATATTTAAGTCATTATTTAAAGACTGTAAATGTATTTTTTTTTAAAAAAAAACATTCTGCTGGCCTACAGAATAGAGTGAAACAAATGTAATATTATGTTAGGTGCAAGGTAGATAGTGCAAACTGCTGTCATTAAGATTTGTAACAAGAGGCTTCTAAAGTGATGAGATGATTATTATTTCATTTTAAATGCTAAGCAGTAGGATCTCAGCCACTATTTATAAGATGCCATCTTTTTTAATTAATAATTTTTAAACTTTTAACATACAAAAACAAAAGAATTACAACTATAAAAATTGAAAGTAAATATAAGAGTACATAAAAAATTACAAACAATAAAAGAGAAATTATAAAGAACAAATACATTAGAAAAAAACAAGATACATTACAAAACAACGCTAAAACCTTACCCACCCTTTTTACCTGATTCCGTTTATAACCGTCATTCATCATTAAAATACTTAGAATTATATGTGTACATATTATAACTACATTGATTACTTATATATATCAGTAACTTTATTTCTTTTAACCCCAACCTTCTATTATGTATAAGATAAGTTTTTCACCAGTGCTATTTACAATGCCCAGGAGATTGTGTTTACCCATTAATACAAATTTATTTCCATTTAAATCTGTGGACCTTACAGAGAAGCTGGCTTGCCAGACTTGCACTTGGCCTACTTTAATATGACTTTAAATGCTAAGCAGTTGGATCTCAGCCACTATAAGATGCCATCTTTGAGGCTAGCTCAGTGTTTCCCAACCTTTGTTTTTTGGAGTTCAATTCCCAGAAGCTTAGGTCAATTCCCCAAAGCACTGATCAGCCAGTATACTTGCAAATTGAAGTCCCCCAGGCTAGATCCAATCCTTTGTTCCTGGTAGCATCAAGACTATTTCCTTTCCCTCAGCAATCCTCTGCATTGCCAGCAATGGCAGCCCTTCAACAGTCTGAGGGACCATGAACCGACCCCTGGCTTAAAAGGTTTGAGGACCCCTGCTCTGGAGCATGTTTGAGGCCACATGGGAGGCTGTAGGAGAAGAGGTGAGCAGCAGAACATAGCTGCACATGTGCATCATGAAAATTTGACCTAAAACTTCCACAGTTTTTTTACATTTACATTTTAGTACATTGATTTAATTTGCAAGGTCCTCTTTTTTTAAGCTAGAGTGTATATAAACTACATTACAGAATGATGTGTTGCTTATATGGAACTGTGGGCTCCTTGCAACTCTATTTTTATTTTTATTTATTTTTTATTTATTCATTTCCTCAAATTTCTATTGCCGCCCAACTCGGCAACAACTCTGGGTGGCTAACAACAATCAACAATAACAACATCAGAAATTAAAAACCCTTAAAATCCCATTAAAATTCAAAATAATTTACCCACCCACCCCATCCATTGAAAGAGTAAAGCATCTTGATTATATGAGCAAGCAGGTGGGGCGTGGGGGTCACCCCTCCATCGATGCCCCACACCTGCCCTACCAGCCAGGTTTTCAGTTCTTTCCTAAAGGGCAGCAATTCTGTCTGCAGCCGTAACTGTTGGCAGGAGGTTCCATAGAGCCGGTGCAGACACAGAGAAGGCCCTCCTTCTTGTGCTAGAGAGACGAGCCCCTCTAGCCGATGGTACAGTTAGAGAGCGCCTCTGGTCTGCTCTGGTTGGACAGACAGATGTTCTTGGGGTGACGCGGTCTCTTAGATATCCTGGCCCACTACCATATAGCGCTTTAAAAGTCATTACCAGCACCTTGAGTTGCACCCGGAGGCATACTGGTAACCAGTGCAGCTTCTGGAGCAGTGGCGAGGCGTGGGCAAAGCGCCCGCACCCCATCACCACCTGGGCAGTTTAGGTGATTTCAGTGATTCGAAACAAAAATAGGTTTTAAAATTTATATAAAATATGTTTGCTGCCTGTAAGGAAATTCTGATAACAGATTTACTGTTAATTAAGCATTACCTGGAAAGTAAACCTAGTACTATATAGAAGATGGGGATCTAATGAATAAGCAGTCCCACAAGGAGGTTGCTGTTATGTTTTCATAAAAGTCTGTACTCCAGAGAATATCTTAAGCTAGTTACCAACAATAGAAGTATTAAAGCAAGCCATTAGAAGCTGCAGACCAGGATCTAGTGAAGTCTTGCTGGATTCCATTCCATTTCTTCTAGGAAAATCGGACTCCTTTTAGTCCCCTTGTCCCTCCTACTGCATTCTAAAAGCATTTTGCAGCAGGCTGGGAAGCACTTCAGAGTTTTAGTATCACGGAGCTGCAGTAGGAATGGGTGTTTTAGTGTCTCACAACTACAGCGTGAACATCATTTCTACTCACTGGATAAAGTAGTACACTTTTAGATCTTGGTTTCAACTCCATTAAGTTACTGAAGTTAGGCAAAGGAGTTTCACTAATGATATTGCCATATGGCCTGAAAAGTTAAATTTTCACCCAAATTGGGTTCCTTGTTAGGAAACCACCACATTCCTCATGTTTTTTTTGCAGATTTTTATTCAGATTTCTTAAGATTTTCTAAACAAATTTTCTGCTTTAAGTGATGGTTAATGAAATATTCAGAGATGACTGTTCACCCTGGGAAATTTATGGATTAAGTTCCAGCAATGAAAATGAAAGAGAGTGCCAGGGTAATGTGCTGAGTCTGTTAAATGCAGTTATATGTGTTTATGTATTGAGGCAGAGAAGGCTTCACAATGTTTGGAAGTTTTGATTTGAAATAATATCTGGCAAAAGGTGAATAAACAGCAGAACTATTTACGGTAATCAAGCAGATGGTTGCTGGACAAGTAGTACAATTCAAAATTCATTTCTTTTTACAGCTACTTATTGTAAATCTTTTACATTTGTTAGCCTTTACAAAAATCTAAAGGTGGTATTTGAGTTCCATTAAAATACAACTTTTAAAATGAAGTATCCTGTTGCATAAAGTTGTGCAAACTGGATCTGGTACCAGAAAGAGTTAATTTAAACTAATTGAAAGCTTCCTAATCACCCTTTTCAGGTTCTGGGCCTCCCTAGGGTTCGGTTTTGCAATGGAGGAAAGGGTATCGGGCGTTTTGATACAGTGTGTGTGGCTGTTTATAGTGAAAAATTGCTTACACTAAGATCAAGACTACTGCTGGTGACCTGACAGCAATTTTATACATAATGAAAGGCATCCTCAAGGTAAAAAGGAGCAATAGTGTCTTGCAAACTGAATCAGGAGGGATGGGAACTTTCACTTGTGTAACCAAAGTGACTAGGTTTGCACAATACCACTGCCTAGAAGATTTTTGCCTAGACATGTTTGTGCACATCATAGACTGTTTAACTGGAAAGGATAAGTATAGGTTAAGAACTGGCTGAGAAGAAATAGCCTTGGTTCTCAAGATGAGCAGAGTCCCCAAGAGGAAATGACAGGGCTATAACTCCAAGCAGTATCAAAATACCATAGAAAGCATGAATGCCTGGGCATTAGATCACTTTTTTTATACCACAAAGTTTGGGGATCTGGGAAAGCAAACAACCTAGAGTTATCTACCCATCTTATTTTTCTTTAGTCAGGTGACCCATTCTGTGCCCATTGTCCTTGGATTAGCCTGGTTGGAAGATAATGCTCAAGACAACAGGCCATGTGACTAATAAGACCATATCATTTTAGACATCCTGGCCTGAAACCATATAAAAGGCATTGCTTGTCCTGGAGGAATTTTTTAGAGTGAACCTTCTTCGCATAGCTATGCTTGAATCCTCCTCATCCCTACCAATCCTATGTGCTGACTTCATTTCTTAGCTGAAATCACTATTTTACTCCCCGCCCCCCGAACCCAAGACTCAGCCAGAGAATCATGCTAGCTGCACTGTGCAGTCTGAATTCCTGGTTTCCTGAATTCCTGGTTTCTTGTCTTGAACTACTGTTAGCCTGTTCTCTCAAGGTCCTTTCCCAGCAATCCCCTTATACTGTTCCCGCTGGGGACTCCCCAGTGTCAAGGCAGTCTAAGGAGACTTAAGAAGGGATTAACATTGTCACCCCAATCTATTTTATGGGAGTGTATTCATCACGTATTGATGACTCCAGTCTACTCACATTCCTTTGAGTGGATGGGTGTGCAGATGATAATGGAAAGAACCTTTCTTTCCTTTTCATCTTTATAAATGTCAGTTCAGGTAGTACACACCTTTGCAGTGCCCCCTGAATCAAAGAATCCTCTATGCCTTGTGAGTGCTTATTTTGAGTCTATATTTCCCCATATTAGTTTTATGGGGGGTTTTTTTTGGTGAATCTTTGGCATACTTTCATTATTTTGTCTTCAGTAAAATTCCCCTGTGAGCTTAATCTGTATCAAGATACACTATTGCCATGGTTCAAAAATCCCTTATGGATGTGTCTCATCCATGTGTCTGAGAAGGATGCCTGGTGACATTAAAGTTAACTATTCCTGATGCCATATCTGGCTTACATTGGCATAACTGTACATTAAAAGGATTTTTCCTTTAAAAGGATATATGAAGGTGAATGCAAAGTGCACAGCACTGCAGTGGTATATTATGCAGCTTGCTTTGTTTTAGAATCCACAAGTAGGTACAGTCTGTAAACTACTATGATTGAGATACATCAGAATATTACCTTTGGGGGAAATATGTCATGGACCTACATTCAAAGGCCAGTGTTTTTTGCCTTTAGAAAGAGTGGATCTGAAGGTTGTATGAGACCTTGATCATAAAATTGTTGTGCCAGTAGGGAGAAACATCTGTTTTTGTTGAGATTCTGCATATCATGGATTTTAATACATTTAAAACCTTCCACTTTCAACCTGTAGTAATTTTAGCATATGCTTCAGGGACCTACAGTTTAAAACTCTTGGGCTACATTCATTGATGCTGAGAGATGTGACTTAGTCTCTCAGCTGCCAGCAGAGAAATAAAATAAAAGAAATTTGGAAAGATTGAACATCCGTCTCAAACAGCAATTCCTAGAGTTTGCATTGTGTGCCCCATTGCTGTTTACTCTTTAGAATTACTCTAGTCTGTATTGTGTACAAGACTTTGGTGAATCTTTCCAATGTGCAAATGAGTTCAGTCTTAAAAGACAGATGGAGATGTGGCCATATTTCAGAAATTGTTGTCATTTTTAAGATGAAAAATACTTGACAGTTCACATTATTTCTGGAAGGTAGTTGTCTATTTCTGCTTTTAAGCAGGAAGGAGAAATAATTTTTGGCATCAGTAACAGCTGCGTATACATCAAAAGCACTATTCTTGAAAAATCTTGTTCTGTACAGACTTTGCATTCTTGGCTAAGTCCTAAAAATGAAGATTTTGACATTAAAATTCAGAGTTCTAGCTCTAATTAATACTTGGTAGCTTTGATGTCTTTGCAGAACTGTAGGATACAGACAGCTTTAGCATTTTATTTTCTGATTTTATATTAGAGGAGTGTGTTGCATGGAATATCACATTAGATTTTTATAGCAACCTATTGAGATGGGTTACACTGCCTAAGATTCCTGCAACAGACTTAATTGGGAATTGAATGTTCATCTCTCTATGCCAACCTGCACAGATTGGGCATGTGAATTCAGTAAGCATCCATTTACAGAAGCAAATACAACATAGGACAAGAAATGTGTTTTCAATGCAATACAGAATTGAAACTGGTAACAATAAAGTGAACAGCAAAATATTTTTGAATATATGAATCAGTTTCATGTATGCTGAAAATTGACTGCAGTTTCATTAGATTAGAATTTGCTTAGCAGGCTTTATTTGGTTAGTGATACAGAAGTTCTTTGTATATATTTTTGAGATTTTCATGTTAGTTGGTTTTTGCAGAATTGAATTTAGAGAACAAGTTTACTTAGACATCTGAAATTCAGAAAGTTGTATTCCATTCTGATTTGTATTAGTCAATCACATTTTTTTAAAAAAAATCTATTAAAATTGATTGTTTGTGTATGCAAGCGGCCCTTATAATTTAAAACATTCTTTGTATTTTAAAACACAGAATTGATGGAATTATTTGGTTCAGCACATATGTCATTTGTGTGTTTACGTGCATCTGGATATTTATACATATGAGGCCCTGTTACCAGAATGCTGGAACTTGAAACACAATTAATGGAATGCATGTATTAAACTCTACATGGATCTGTGGGAAAGTATGCTCTTTTGATTGCTCTATTCAGATATTTATCCTCACATAGGAAAACTGCTGGCTTTATGTTATACATTTCATTTGATATGAGACTTTGAAGCACAAAATGGACAGCAAATCAAGATCTAATTGAGGTCTACAAAATGGGAAATACCTCACATAGATTAAAATTACAAGAAAATAAAGTTACTTCCTTTAACAAAGCAGTGCTGTCTGCTGTAGTTCATCTGTTAACCCTGTTCCTGGAAGATGGTGGCATTTTGATATTACTATGTCAGAATATAGTTGTGTTGCCTTTAAGGAATCCAGAGGATAATACCCATGGCATATTAACTGTTTTTAAGGTAGGTGAAACTGCGTGGCTAGTTGTCAGTTGGCATCTTTCACTTACTTAGATTAGCTCTATCTAAAACACCATTTTGTTCATATCTGTATGATGGATGTTGCCCTCATGTAGTGTTCTTAAATTGTTCTGAACTTTATTGTCGAAGGACTATAAACTTGATAGTTAAGCAGATTGATCTGGTCACTCACACAGAGGTGATGACCAAGTTTTTCTCCATAAATATTAAGGTAGTTGAAATCTGTTAAACAAAACTTCAAGATGAATGCTGGAACAGAGGTTCAAGCAGACCTGCGATGCATAGACTTCATAATTATGAAGAGGGATTTCTGATAATTCTTACTCATTTGATGAACAGATGCAACTGCCTTACTTATATCTTGAAAAAGAAGAAATCTAGAAACACAGGAACATAATCTTCACATTGTTGTGGCTTTCTAGCTATTTGTGAATATTCCTTTTAGACATGGATTCTTCATTTCATTTTAAACACTGCCTTCATCTACAACATTAAATATTGAACTTCATAGAAGTAGCAAAATAGACTCACTGCATTGATTCCTGCATTGAGTTGGGGGCTGAACTTGTTGGCCTAGCAGGCCCCTTCCAAACCAATCAGTCTATGATTCTATGACTGAAGTAGAAAGTTCATTGTCTAGTTTTTTCATCCCACTTCCACCTAAGTAGCAAGGAATTTGGGATTTGTTTGTTTCAGTTCTTGTAGATTTTGCTTTTAGGGATTTGGAGGACATTATGAGACTTCTTGTTTATGTAACAGTGAAAATCACTGTTTGTTTCCTTCAGTTATACTGAAGCCTGTGTTAGCTGTAATGTTGTCAATCCTAGGAGTTTTTCACTTATGTATATCCACATAGTATCAATATGCAGTTAAGCCTATGAAAAATATCCATCAGGATGAACCAAGAATAACACAGGTGTTCCTGATAGAGCTAACTGGAAAGATAGGCCCAAAATAACTATATAACTCAGGGTCTCTTTTTAAAAATTGCTTGGTGAGAGGCTGTTTTTGCTTGTAATCTAAATGAATGATTTTTCCTCCAAATGAGAAAAATGATAAGAATAGAAGAGCAGCGATTAAGCTGATAACAGGCTCTGCAGTTAATACATTGCCAGAATAAAGAGAAGGAAAAAGTTCCTCTGACTTATTCACAAGCTTTGCAGCCTCCCCTTTCTATTTTGTATTACTCATAGCTCTTGCTCGAAGTCATTGTTTAAGAAACTACTACCAAAGGGCAAAATCAATCATATTTGTCCCATATGTACAATACAGTCACCCCATGCACTTGTACAGTTTTAAAATAAAACTCCCATTCTTCCCAGACATTCAAAAGAACTAAAACAGCAGATAATAATTATGTGAAGTAGTCAGTAGATGGTGAGTTGTATGAATGATAGTATTGCGGATTTTGTTTATACAACAAAATCAGGTACGGTAAAGAAACAACAAAATCAGGTACAGTAAAGAAAACCAGGTATTGGTTAAAGAGTGAATAACCAGCAGTTATGCAAATATACTGTACTAAATAATGTGTACTGGTTCTTCATTGTTTTCAGCTGGAAGAGGCTGGCAAAGCGGCTTGGAAATTCAAAAAATGAAAGATCTGGTTTACTTACCATTAAGGCAACAGTTTACAGTAAAATCCCGACTTACATATGCCTTGAGTTACATAAAATTCGACTTACATAATGATTTTGTGCTAAAACCATGTCCTGATTTACATGATTTCCTATGGGTTTTGCTTTGAGTTACATAAAGATTCTTTTTTTAATGGGTTTTTTCTAGTTACATAAAAATTCATTTCCCTATGGGCTTGCTTCGATTTACATAAAAAATTCATTTTTCCTATGGATTTGCTTCAAGTTACATAAAAAACAATTTAAGCAAAAGCCTACGGAACGGACTTTTTCCGTAAGTAGTAGTTTTACTGTATTCTAATTATATTCACTGGTGGAGACTGAAAATGGTACTAAGATACTACTGAAACTGCATCTTTAATAGCTTGTTGGTTTCTGCAAGATATAGAGTGCAAAAACTAGCTAGTTAACACTCAGTGGTGTTAGCCTCGTAGAGGTACCAGACGTGTCTTGCCAGAGTGCTTCATTTGTGTGTGGTGGCAGGTGTGTCTGCCCTGTCATACGTACAGTTGAAAATTGTGGCATAGTCTTAGTTTTTTTTTAGTAATGTTAGTGTCTGTTGAAATTAGCCATTCTGAATGGTTCCCAAGAATATGAGGAACTTGGTCTTGGTTCCCAAGAATATAAGGAACTTTTCCATAGGATATATCCTATGGAAAGTCCTTGATTCAAGCTGTATTTCAGGAAAATGAAAATGAAGTTATTTTAGAAGTTATGCCAGTACTGATTATTTCAGTGAGACAAGGAAGAGTCGTGGTTCCCAAATGGAACAGTTTTGCAGGAGAATGCTTTTTCAGTGTTGTACATCTCTACTTGAGCCTGTACATTATTCGCCTTTGCTTAAACCACAAAGAAGATATATTTTCATCATCACATTTCCTCTCCTTCTTACAGCCAAAGCATCCCTCTAAAAGACACATCTGATGTTTTTTTCTCTAGGATAAGAGGTCCTTTAAATGCTGGCTTGCACTGATGTATTCTGTGCTGCACTTTACTGAATGAACATTTTTCTTGTATTCCACAAATGTAAAGGGAAGCTAATTGAGTTCCTGTTTTGCAGCAAGGCATGCAGACAAAGAGGGTTTGATGCTGCTAGCAATTACACTGCTTTGATTTGGAACAGAAGTAGCCAACCACCACATGCTCCAGCATAATTTAAATCTTAATTAATGTATAGCAGCCACTGGAGAAGTATAAATATTAAAATGGAATGGACTGTTGATTCTTTCAAGTGTGATAGTAAAATCGTACAGCAACACATTGTCTTGTTTTCTTCAAAGAATGGATGGAGTAATCAAATGGCACCTGGGTCTCAGCACAAAATGAGGTGTATATTTAGCCGATTTGCCTATGATATTGTGAAAGCAGCTTAAACCCTAGTATTTGATGCAGCCCAGCAGTGTGGACTGGTTCTTCAGTGGACTTATTTTTGTTCACTATAGTTTGGGATTAAAAATCTGACTCAGGCTCCCAGCTAATGGGTGGTCTTGGCTCATTACCAGGATGGTAGGATTTGGAATTGTGGTAGGGTTCATAGGGTTAACTGTGAATCTGACCCAAGAATGGAACTGGTATAAATAAGTACTGAACTTCATTCAAATGGGTAGCAGCACATATACGAGGCAATTTGGAACAAAATAATAATAATATAGGATTGTGTGATTGGCCATTGCAAATCATGTTTAATCACAGTCTTCACATTAGAATTACAGCATATATTCATATAGTATCTTCATTTATAATAGGGAAATGATCAGATAAATGGGATGAATATGCATTGGCTGCAGTGGCTCAAGTGGCTAAGACGGTGACTGGGAGGCAGAAGGTCAGCAGTTTGATTCCCGAGTACTGCAGGATGGAATGAGCTGTCTTTGTCCCAGCTCCTGCCAACCTAATAGTTCGAAAGCAAGATATTGCAAGTAGATAAATAGGGACCACTTTGGTGGAAAGGTAACAGCGTTCTGTGCGCTCTGTTGTCTACTCATGCCATGCCACATGTCCATGGAAACGTCTGCAGAAGCAGACAGCGCTGGCTCTTCGGCTTTGAAACAGATGAGCACTGACCCTAGAGTCGTATACGACTGGCTTTTCAGCTAGGGAAACCTTTACCTTTACTATGCATTGACACTACAGCTAATGACATTAAATTTGATTTCTTAAATACTGGTACTAGACATTCAATTTAAATTTCAGAGTTATCATTGGCCATTTCCTCCAATACTACACTTAATTACATTTTTCTGAACACTGAAAGTGACATTTGAGCTATGTGTTCTTGCCCTGAATTCCTGTGGAAAGGAATGATCCCTCTTTAAAGCAGAGAAGCCTAAAATGGAGAAAAGCATCTTGGTAACTCCACTACTTGGGAAATAGAAGGTACTGTAATTGTCAAATAAATCTAAAAAAAATAAAATTACTAAAAAGTTTTAATCCATATTGAGTTTAAAGAAAGTGTTGGCTTATAGCATGTCATTGGATAGGTTTTTGTGTTCTCACTGCATTTTAATGCTAAAAGTAGTGAGTTTCCCTCAAGAAAAAAACATGATTTGGCCAACTTGAAGTATCCAGGTCTCATTTCAATTTGAGAAGTTAAATCAAGTTTTACATGCGGCCCACATAATGTGTGCACCTCTGCTCAACTGGGACAAAAGATGTATCTAACATCATGCAAATATTAAACATTTCTAATGTATACATATGAAATGAGAAGACAGAAAAATCTTCAGAATTTCAACATCAGAATATTCAAAACAAAGGGATAAACACAAACATGTAGTTGCCATGTAACTTGAAGGATATCATTAGTCTAAAATCAGGTATGCACATAACCATAAGTCTTGAAAGAACACTCAATCAACATGCCTGTAATTCAGTGAATGTGTTTCTTCTGGATACCATTGCTTCTGTCTGAACCAGCAGTTGGCAACTCTCTTCTATACCCTAAAATTGTGATCTACTTGGAAATCTGCAGGATAATGGTTTGTTTGTGGGGAGGTTTGCACCATGGGGGAGCTGCAGAAAGAGGAAGAAGGAAAGAAATTCCAAATTCTCTTGATGTTGGATACTGAAATGCACCTTTGCATCTTGACCTAGATTATCAAGAACACAAAACTATGTGCTTCTGTTTTTTGACAAACAGGCAAGGAGTTTTGCCCTTGTGGGATTTTTTGGGAGACATGTTTATGCATCAATCAAGAAAAGGATATGAAGAAATGAATGTGAATTAATTTGGTTTTATATTATACAATCATATAGGAGGGGTTAGGATAACACTTTTTAATTAGGATAAATATGTTAAAAGCATGATTCTGGTATCTAACATGCTCAACTAGTTTATCACAATGAAAATCAAACAGTATCTGCTTATCTATGACATAACAGATTAATGTGCATAGTATAATGACTGCCATGTTGGCTTCTCAGTAATAGAAACAATAGAAGCCACAAAGTAAGATTTTCAGGACATTTTACCATAAGAGAGCTACTCTTGACTTTCTTGAGGATGATACTCTCCGTGGTATTTAGAAATGCTAAATGAAATAAATTTTTGTGAATCTGATATAAGGGGAAGAGGGATAGAACAAGAGGCTTAATATAAGATCCTGCCTGAAATATAGGCATTCGTATTAGTTGATGTTCAGATCAACGTAATAAAGAAACACACATATAGAATGAATGTATTTCACTGGTTCATTAGGATGAGAAAATAATTTTAATAAATACAAATTTGTTTTGTAAATAGGGAGCTAATTTGCAAGTATCTTGAAAACATGAATTCAGCATTTCTATTCTTAGAAATTAGCCATAAATGAAAACAGATAACCAGCACTGCTTCATGAATGTTTCACATTCAACAGTTCAGTTTTACTGATGCTTTCTCAAAACAAAAGAAAAAGAATTCTGTGCAAATTTAGGATTATATGTTGGAAGAAAAGATTTCTGTCTCAGAGGTAAAATTATTACTCAGGATGTAGTAGTAAATCTAGAGAAATCTAGAAGAGACTTGATTTTCAAAAAAGATGAACTTGAAAAGCAACAGGTAAACTAATTAATCAAGGATTCAATATATCAACATCCCTAGTAGTTACTCAAAGGTTTAAATCAGAAATCTCACACTTTAAAGCTTAATTACAACAAAAATGTTGTAGTGAACGGTCACAGATGCCACATACTTTTTTCAATTTGCTTATTAGACTCTTGGTGGGAAGAAAAGCAGTGTTACATGTCTGAAAGCCTCAAAGATGAAACAGTAGTCCTTATCTACGTAGAACATAATCTCAGATAGGTTTTGAGGTCATTTGCTATATTCTAATAACCCACATGGAGCCTTGAGTTAGCTCTGGATTAAATTTCACAATGACTGAGGTTCATTTCTTAATTTGTAGAATACAGAAAAAACAGGTTTACTAGTAATCTTGTACTGTAAACTAAAGAATTAAAATGTTTCATCCCATGAAAATTTCTCATTGAATAGAATAGCACATATATCGAGGCTCTATATCTGTAGGGAAGGTTTCCTTAACTGTGAGTAGTAATCTCAGGTTTTTCAATACATACATACATCCTAGGTAGCTACTGATCAGAGTTTATAGTGTAATTGCAAACACTTCAATCTTATTGAGGAATTGGTCACTGCAAAATACACCATAAGCTTTATAGTATCAGTGTGTCTTCATGACATGTTTGCAAGCCTGATGATTAACAACACTTGTGTAACTTGATATACTTGATAGTGTTCATCACGTCAAGGCAAAAGTGCTGTTCACAAAGCACTTCCACATGTGCTTTCTGCAGTCAGTCAAAACAGGAATTGTGTGATAGGTTGCATAATATATTGGCACATTCCTCATCTGAGGAGAATGCCCAGCATATTTACACAGCTATAACATATGCTGCAATTAGACAAATTGGATTTTGGCTATAGTATTGGTATAAACTTGAATAATCTTATATTATTTTGACCAGAAGAGCTGTCATGGCACAGTACAGCCAAAACACTGCTCACAATCTGAGTTCAATTCTGACTAGGATTAAGGTTGACTCCGCCTTCTATACTTTTGAGGTCGGTAAAATGAGTACCTAGCATGTTTGGGGCAAAATGCTAGTTACTTTGTGAACTGCTGCTTCAAGGTTGCTTTTGATTTAGCTGGTGATGGTTTTCAAAAGTAGCACCTGTAAGTAACAACAAAGGATTTCCCCTTTCTCTTATTTTACACTATTTCCCTCTGACCAAGAAGACTAGGCAAGTACAATACCTGATAGGTGGCAACACCATTAGAAAGGGAATTCATTCTTGTTTAATGCAGGTAAGGAGAACCTTGCCTATAAACTATTAGGAGCAACAGATAAGCCTTGAATTACTGGTACGTGGTGTGGTACGTGGTGTGATAAGGGGAAATTATGGAAGATTTTAGAAGTTTTGTTCTTCCAAGGACTTTATTTCAAGGTGAATTCGTTTATGGAAGACAGATTGAGGAAGAGCTAAGAGATGTTTTTCTTTCTGTGATCTCAGTGAACCAAGATGAAGTAATGTGGTTCTGAAATGACAAATTTGGTGGTACTGGATCTTCTGAGTCTATGAACTATAGATTACTCCCTGAAACAGATGAGAGTTTTATGTTAAGAGTCTGGAATTAAACCCATAATCTGCAGAGGAAACTCAGTTTCCTGACTATAGAAAAGTAATGAGAGGAATCACATTTTGGATATGGCTAGAAGAACCTTTTCTGTTCAAAGGCAAAGCACATGACCTTGTATGGGTCTTCCTTTTCCCAAGTGTGAAACTACCAAAATGGAGGCACCTTTTGGTGAGTTCATTCTACAGTTCCTTTCGCCTGACCTAGTGTGAGAAAGATTAGCTGGCAACACAAGGTTGCTGTTACCAGGGTACGCCCAATTGTGGTTCCAAAATACTGTTCCACAATTTTCAAGAAGGCTCTTTCTTTGTACCCATGGGTCTCCCTTATTCGGCTATTGCACTTCACCTAGTAGATGGGACAGCCTCTTTTGGATATGCTCTTGCTTTATCACCACTAGAGAGACTGTGAGGAAGTTACCTGCTAAGAAGAGGAAAATGAAGTTTGGAGGTGATTTTGTACATTTCTATTCATACAGTTTTTATTGGCTCTTTTGTATTATTTTTATCAGGTGATAGGTTTCCATCAAATATATATTCTCTATCGAGAGTGATCTGATTGCCTGCTATGCTTTCAGGTGTCATTCAGGTGTTGCACCGATGAGGACTTAAGTTTGGCCAATGACAAAAGTCAAGGAAGTAGCTTCATTTTGGCAGTCCACGGTTTGATCGGGACATGAAAGAAGAAGAAGGTGTCATGTAATTTTCACAAGAGTTTTGGTCATCACAGTTGTCCCTCCCTTTTGATTATGGGTAGCATCTCAATCTTTATGGTGAAAAGAAGCTTTACCTCTTCTTGTATTTTATCCTATTAACCTTGCACCAAATTTGACTTTTCTTTTGATTAATGTCTTCAAATAACTAGATCCCCTCATCCCATGCCCAGCAGCAGTTTTATCAGTCTTCATTAAAAGCTCCACTAGCATGACAAAGGCAGAATAAAAAGAAGTTGAGAATGGGGAAAAAAATCTGTATATTCCAATGTGATGAAGCTGGTTCAAAGATAAGCCCTTCCAAACTTCACTGCTTATATCTAGCAGCTTAGAGAACGAGTCTTTCAGGGCATAATCACATTGAGGTTTGCCTTGGGTTAATGCTAACATCTATACAGTATACAATATTTCACTGTGATGTTTAAATTGCTCCCAGGGTTCACATAATGTTTAATCTTCCTAGGAAAGTGTCATTATCACTAATTAATTACCTACCTCTTTTGCTGACATTCAGATCCCTTTTTTAAACATTTGGCAGATGACATAGCACTGAATTGACAAAACACAGCAAGCATTTGAATTAATGCTCTATCAGTTTACTGTTGTATCAGTTTATAAATATAATATATTACAGTAATTGCATTACAGTTGTGTTCCTTGTCAGCATAAACAGAAGCCAGGTAAAATAATTAAGGTTCAGTGCTCTTTCGCTGGCATCGAGATGCCCATTTAAAAATATATATTTCGCAAGTGAAATAGTGCTGAACTAACAAAACATAGCAAGCATTTGAATTATTTTTGTATTAATTAGCACTATATCAGATTAAAAATAGAATTTACAGATTGCATTACAGTTGTAATCCTTACCAGTGTGACTAGAAGGGAGGCTGAAGGAGAAGGGTTCGCTTCCATGCCATGCCCCACTTGGTGCATCATCAGTGGTGTCATCTGGACATGCCCAACAACAGCCTAAAAGACCAAACAATGACAATAAAAACCAACAGAATAGTGCTAGTAGAAATGCTCTGGAAGGTCACAAGCCATAGTAGTTAAACAAAATGTACTTCATACTCATGAGAAAAATTGAGTCTTCTCATGGTTAGTTGTCTAACCAGCATTTCCCAAATTTTGATTATTAGACTTCAGTTCTCAGAAGCCTAAGTCATTTCCCCAAAGCACTGATTAGCCAATGTAATGACCTAGGGAAACGCCGAGTCAATGGAATAAATATTGAATGATGAAAAACACAGCATAAAGTGGAACAAATGTCCATCCATTCATTGCCTCCCTCTTAGCACCCTGAATTCTTGGAAGATGCCTGGCATGGTGTCATCATCGTAATATTCTGCATTGCCCTGATGTAGCTCCAGAGAACTGTGAGAAAATTAAAACTAAGTCACAAGACACCTGGTATGAAAAGGCCGTGGTGGTGGTTGTACTGAATAAATCTATCAGTGTCAGTTGATGCAGGAAGAGAACTACCTTTGACAGTTTCCGATCCTTACACTGTACTTATGTCTTGTTTCTTGTCCCTCGCAGTGCCATTGTGTGTTTCCCTTAGTCCAGGTACCTACCCTGTCTTCTGATTTGCATCTTTTTTTTGTCTTCAGCATTTTCCCCCAATGCCTGGTCCTTCAACATATGTAACCTATATCTCCTCCAGGCATACCTGCCAAATATCCCGTATTGGCCAGGATTTCCCGTAATTTTGCGCCACTCTTCATTTCCTGCCTGGAGCCGCTGCCATCCCGTAATTTGGTGGCGGGGGAAGGGTAGTTACTGCGCATCCCTTCTGCGCAGGTCCCTTCTACGCATGCATAGAACCCTTCTACGCATGCATAGAAGGGTTCTGCGCAGAAGGGGATGCGTAGAAGGTTTCTACACATGTGTAGAAGGCTTCTACGCATGTGCATAAGGGACCTGCACAGAATGGTTTTGTGCAGGTCCCGTATTGTCCGGAGCTGCGCTTGACAGGTATGCCTTGAGGTGTGTCAGAATTCCCCATTTCCTGACTACTGTAGTAACCATAACACCCCATTCTTTCCCTAGTTTGTAAGGCCCTTCTTGCAAACAAACAAGTTGTGAGTGAGGCTTCTCCTAAGCAACTTTACCTGGTGCTAGAATACACTACTTGATTCAATAGTACAGATGCACTTCTCTCTGTAAAGGAATAATAGAGGTTTGTGACACTGTGAATAAGAGTGATCTGTTTTAGTTTTACAGAAGGTATACAGTACTGTATATAGATTTCCAATCTCTTATTGCAGGGTTTTGGTCTCTATATATTGGTAATCTCTACTAATATGTACATCACAAATCAGTTTATTGCTGTTCCATTTTGTATTATGCCATGCTTGTGGCAGTAACGCCTCTATTTTCTATACGGTGGGTTGGTAAGGCACAGAAAGTTCATGAACATTGCAGCTGCTCACAGAACAAAACTGTCAACAGTAAAATTCTTTCAGATCATATTTTCTAAAGAAGGGAGATATTAATTTGGTTTTGATTAAAACCTCACGGATTTCAAGGGATGAAAAGCTGTTGTTGGACATGCAATGACCCAGACTAGGTCTTTAGAGGTAGGTCAACTAAAGAACTGCGATCCCAGAGACAAAGGTGGCTCAAGAAATTGTGAAGAGTAGGCTGTTGATTGCAGAACACGAGTTAATTGATGGGGAGTAGAAGATCTTTGACAAAAAGGAGAAAAGAGACAGACACTGGAAGTAGAAATAACCTATGATAAGAGAAAAGTCACAGTGCTTGTATGGTTGCTGACAATTTCATTCTATCTGAAGAGATGGATTTGTAATTAATGAATAGTCAAGCTAAAGTAGATCTACTCACCCTAAAGGTGCCACAAGATTCTTTTGTTGTTCTTATACATGCTGAAATAGGATTATATGGCTATATCTTTGAAAATGAGATTGAGAAAAGGTTGTGGGTTAAGCAAAGCAATAGAGGAGTTTGTTCAAAAGACAGTGGATAAATTGTTTTAAAATAATTCACCATTGACAGATAAACAGGAGCTGAATGAAGAAGAAAAGTGAAAGAGAAGGATATGCAGTGTTCACTGTTCATTGGGGAGAAAAGTGTGTGTGTGGGGGAGTTTTTTGGATTGTAGGTCTCAATTGGTTAGATTCCAATACAGCTATTTCTCCTGGGGAGCAGATCGCATTAAAAAGGACTTTTTTTTTGTCAGTTCTGGCTTCTGTTGTTATTTGTTGTATTGTGACCTAATAACCCTAAAAGTGCAGTGTATGCCAAGAAGCAGTGTTTGGGAGCTGGATTCATTCATATTGATATCAATCAGACAGCCATTATTTTGGTTGTCACATTCTAGTTCCTTTAAATTTATTTGCTGGAATGTTTCAGGCAATTACACTGTTATTTGATAAACTAGTGTTTTATGCCACTGTGCTGTCGGAATGGATTTCTGACTAAATTTCAGAGTACAGTTTTCTCTGTGTTGCATGAGTACAAATTATAACCAACATGTTAGCGCAAGGTTTCTTACATAATCTGGCTGATGTCCAAGGTGACAGTTTGTGTTAGGATTATGTGTCCGTATGAACCCTGACTCAGTAGTTTTTGTTGCTGTTGTTTAAAACAAATGTTCTTCTCTTGAACTTAGTCACTGTTTTGAAGAAGAACAGGTATCGTTAGATTTCTCATGCTTGAACTCTCCCCTTAAGAGTCCCACATAATTTATTGACTTCCATATTATTGTCATCACAGCTGACACTTATCCCAATAAAGGGTTACATCCAGAATGAAATTAGACAGTCATCTCCAATCGCATCAAAAGTAATCTGGGTATTAAGATAAAAGAACTTTGCAATGTTGCAGTTCTTAAAGACAACATCAACTTGTCTATTGCCACAAGGTTTATTCATTTACATTTCTTGTATTTTTCATATCCAAAGACTACGTCCCAGGAAATGTCCAAAGGACTTTCAACTATAATAACTGCAGGCACATATGCTTAACTGACTGACCTTTCAGGCAAATACTTTAAAATATGAAAACTGGATACAGGAGCATAAAATACAAAAATGCTTGCAATACATATTGTTGTTTTGTTGTTGTTCAGTCGCACAGTCGATTGCGATCCTTTGCGACCCCATGGACCGTTGCCCGCCAGGCGCCTCTGTCTTCCACCATCCTCCTCAGCCCGCCCAGCTTTGTGCCCATTGCATCTACAATACCATCTAGCCATCTCAATTTTGGCCGCCCCCTTCTTTTGCTCCCCACCTTTCCCAGCATCATATATATACGGTAAATAAAATAATTGGAAGAATAGTTCAGTTACATTTTAAAATGCAAGAGCTTACAGCCTCAACATATCTCTTAAAATATTTAAGCATTAAAGTTTTTAAGACTTAAAAATATATAAAAGAAAATCATTTCTTAAAATATTAAAGTTATTAAGAGAGAAAAATCAAGTAATCTATTTCTTAATACATTAAAGTTCTTAAAAGTAAAAATATTTTTTTCCAGTCTTTAAGCATGTAAAAAGAAGAGCACACACAGAAATTACATTTTCTCACCCGAGCCCTGTCTTCTATAGTCTCTGGAAAATAAAGTCCAGGATGTTGTTGTGTTGTGGCTAAATCTTCACTACTACATGGTGCTGGTGTAGTTAATATCAGCATACCCTCATGTAGAACTGTGATGTGTTCCTCCTGGGATCCTCCTGAGTGTCCCTCCATGTGTCTGTCTGTCTTTCTGGGCATTATTTATGTCCTTTGATTGTTATTTTATTTATTTATTTATTACAGTATTTATATATTGTCATGATCTAAATATTAATATTTCCCCAGCTGGATATTGGCTGACCCAGGCAGGATCAGATCCAATTCCTGGACCAATTAACGACATGTTCAAAGATTCTGATTTTCTGATTCTAAGAGTTTATACCAAGATCAGTAGGTGGTGCTGTTGTATAAAATACATACTTTTGCATTCATAGCATTCATGGTTGTCTTGGGTAAAAACTTTCTCTTTCCTAAGTTAAATACATTTTTGATTGCCAAATATCATGACCTTGGTTCCAAGCCTAATTAATTAGTGGCTTTAAAACACCTATAGTAAAAAACAATTTTCAAAAAAGACAAAAAGATTTTGGCACCTTAAAGACTAATTGTTATATTTTAATATGAGCGTTCATGGATCATGTCCATTTCTTAAAAACTAATGCTCAATTTGGGGACTGATTTCCTTCACTCTCCCTGTTTTATTTTCACACTCTAAATGCTCCAGAGTAGAGTTTGACAGATGTATCCTAAAGAATAATTTACCAACCCTCTAAACTTATTTTCAGTTATTGCCAGCATGATCCTTGATTCCCACAAATATGTTAACAGTCTCTCCTATTCTCTCCTATTTTTACTTATTTATTTTATTGCATTTTTATACTGCCCTTTTGGGAATTTCTCACTCTGGCCAGTGTACATATAACTATCAAGTAACATAATAAAACATACGACAAATTCAAAACAAGCAAACCAAATAAATACACCCATAAGTAAAATAACTGGCGTCTATGGGCAAGAGACTATGCAACATGCTGTAGAAATGGTTATGTACTGGAATTGATCCCATGGCGATCATTTTGGCCTTTTTTATGCCTGCACTGTGACCATATCTAAAACAAGCTGTAGCTAGCCTTAGGGTATCAGGGTGTTAAAGCTCTGATTCAACGCAAAGTTTCAAAAACTTTGCTAATGTTCTTGCTCCTACCCTAGTATGTTCCTAAGTTCGAGAAGCAAAATGTCATGAATTTTACAGAATTCTTCCTTTTTACATGTACATGTTTACATATGTCAAGGTACACCTCATTCCTGTTTACATGTTGCAAGATAAAGACACTTTCTCCTGCCCCCCCAAAAAAAATTTACTTTGGTAAGCTGGCCAATCTGTGTTTACAGTAACTAGTAAAATGTTTTCCAGGTTTTAGTTTAAAAAGCATTTATACTATCAGAGCTGTTTTTTTCTACACTCCCTGTAGTTATTTTAACATTTTACTAGAACATGTATTGGACTTCAGAATGTGGTATAGTGATAGTGTTTTTGAGGGCTGTGGCAATAGAATGCAGTTCTTATGGTAGAGATAATGAGTAGACGAAGAGAGCCAGTTTTCTCTTGTCGTGAGCAGTTTTTGAGAACTGCTTAGTGTGGCGGTATTTGTGTGAGTTGACACCACATGGTGCTTTAGTATGGGTCTACTGTTGCTTTTGCTGTGGCTTTTGAAATAGTAAAGGTAAAGGTTTTCCTTGCTTGAAAGCAAATTGTGGCCCACTCTAAGGGGCAGTGCTCATCTCTGTTTATGGCCAAAGAGCCAGCACTGTCTGCAAATGTTTCCATGGTCATGTGTCAGGCATGACTAAATGCTGGAGTGCACGGAGTGCTGTTACCTTTCCCACTGAAGCAGTACCTATTTATCTACTTGCAATTTCTTTCGAACTGCTAGGTTGGCAGAAGCAGGGACAGATGACGGGCATTCACTCCGTCGTGCAGCACTCGGGTCTTACATTGCTGACCTGCCAACCTTCCATTTGTAAAGCTTGGTGTCTTAACCACTACGCCTCCATGGCCCTTTGTCTTTCAAATATTTGCATTAAAATAGTTAATTAATTAGTTATAAGATCAGAACTTTTGTAACTTTATATTTCCTGTTATAGGAAAGGCTTTGCACATACTGATTATTAGGAAAGCCATCCAGATTGTTGTATTTAGTGTTACACCCATTTACATAATAAACTGAATACTCATGCAGCAGCAGATTCAGTTAACCATGCCAAAAATTGCAGGATACGCTGCCCTTTTCATGTAGAAAACTTTATTGTAGGACTGATAATACTTTATTATTAGCCCTAAAACCACAATATTGAGTGGTGTTTGTACAAGTCTTCATTCTTAATAGTATTTCTAAAACCAGTATGGCCTATTTAAGGTCAGAAGATGAAGGGAAGGTATATGTAACTGTTAAGAACAATCTTAAGAAAAATCAAAGGATAAAATCCTGTTAACTTTTACTATGTGTGCAATAGCCCTTATGACAGGGTAATCTATAGCTTGCATAGTACAAATGCAGAACAAAGACAATGCTGAACCTTTATTGGATCATTTAAAAAAAAACATTACATGAGCTTTTGTAAGCTTGCATCTGATAGCATGCACAAAATGTAGAGTGTTAAGCTCCATGTTCCTCTACAGCAGAGGTCCCCAACCACTAGGTTGTGGATCAGTGCTGGGCCGTGGGCTGTGCTGAACCAGGCTGTGGAGGGTGGGTGGCACTTGGAGCCCCAGTGGCAGCCTTCTGCTCTTGGTGTGGTCCACCAGGTCTGCCCCGTGGGCGTCGACTTCCTACACAGCGGATGGGCACGTGGCCCTCCTCCACGTAACTTAACTGTGGTGGGGCTCCACCCTCACCTGTGTGTAGTGTGATGCCTCACTGTCCAAGTTAGGCAGTGTGGCTGGCTGGCGGCTGGGCCCCTCCTTGTTTTGGGGCTGCAGAGGGGTTCCTCCCCCGCCAATGTGCAGTTTGTACTTTGTCATATTTTGTTGTGTGCTTGTGCTAGTCTGTGGAAAGGTTGTATGGCATGAAGCCAGTCTGTGGTGCGGGAAATGTTGGGGACCCCTGCTCCATAAGGTTCTGCTCAAAGTATTTTCAAGATCAGACCCAATTGCATATGCATAATAGAGTCACAAATATATTGCCTAATAAGGATCTGTCATTTTCTTTTCAATTTTTTACAGATGGCTCAGTGTGTGACCAAGGTGGAACTATCCGTATCCTGTGACAATCTGATAGATGAGGATGTTGGTTCCAAATCTGACCCTCTTTGTGTCTTACTGCAAAATGTTGGTGGAGACCAGTGGACTGAAGTAAGAACTGCTTCTAATAGTAAAAAAAAACCTGCTAGAAGTTGGTAAGCCTGTTGGTATAGATTGGTTCTAAACACATGCTATTTAAACTTTAATTTTCTTCCTGTTTATTTCCAGTGCAGTGTGATTTGTAGGCTTGAGCAGTAACCTATTTATTTGTGCATTTTATAGAATCGTTGTATGCTGCCTATTGGTCCCCATAAAAGACTATAGAGAAGTCAACAAGAATGAACACAAGTTTATTTGTACACCCAATTGTTAAAAGCTTTCTGCATAGCCTTTTCAGTTTGTAGGTTAGAACTATTTTAGCATTCATTGATTTTTGCAGTTTCTTGCTCATTCATTTCTTATGTGGTTAGAGACTAGGAGCAAGGCAGGAACTGAAGAAGGAAACTTCTAATGAAGCCTTTGGATTCTGTCTTGAGTAATTGAAAACCTGCTCTACTAATATGCTCCATTTATATTGAAAATTCCATTATTACATCACAATTCTTTACAGTGATTTCTTGAAGTTACAATTAGATATAGAGATAGATCCTTCCATGCTACATGTCAGATCAAGCAGCAAGGTTTCCCCAGCATTTTCAGTCTTGGGCAAGTGTTTCAGTGCCCTCCCAAGTGATATATAATGCCTGCAGAACTTGCATCTCTCTTCTACATCATGTTATTTAGGGGTGCAATTAACCTGTTGTCATACAGTGTTAGGAGCAATGGTGTGGGGAATTAGAGTTGGAAGCATGCATAGTAGAGGAAAATGTGAATGACGCTGCCTCAAATATTATAACATAGCCAGTTTTCCTGTTTCATTCCTAATTTTGTTCAATATTTATATAGAGAAAGTTACTAGAAAAACTTAAAAGGCCCGCCTCCAAATTTGTGACGTTTAAATTGGTTCTTACCAAATTAATACTATTTTGCGCACTGTGTGTTTGTAAAATAATTGACCAACTTTCGTTAATTTGACCTTATAACACTCTTTTCTTTTAAAATAAAACTAAGAAAAAATGGTGGTAGACTTCTTGTAGGAAGTATAAATTCTGCATTAATGCTAATTTACAGATGGTTTAATGTTCTGAATAAAAGGTTGACAGACAAAATTTCCTGAAAGCCAGTTTGACTGACACTTACTGTTCCTCCTCCATTTTAGTGAAATTTGTGTTATTTAAGAAGGTATTTTATTCTGAGCCAGACTTGATCAGTGCTTATTTTGACTAGCAGCAATTCTCCAGATTTTTGGACGGCAGCCTTCCTAGTTATTTATGGAGATGTAGCCAGAGTTAAGCACTTTGAATCGCTTAAGATAAGATATTCCTATTTTGTGAAAGAATGTGTGCATTAAACGTTTCCGATTTTTGTTTTTACTGTAGTTGGATCGAACTGAAAAGATAAAGAATTGCCAAAATCCACAGTTTTCAAAGAAATTGCTGATTGACTATTATTTCGAGAAAGTTCAGAAACTGAAATTTGGTGTATATGACATTGATAACAAGTCATATGACTTAAATGATGATGACTATCTTGGAGGTGTGGAATGCACTTTGGGACAGGTACTGAAAAACAAATACTATCACATTCTGTGTAAAACAGCACCAAAGTAAAGAGCAATTGTAGACATTTATTTAGTTACATAATTGTCTCTTTTTTGAGGGTTATTATAGGACCCTCTGTATAGGCTTCTTTGGTGGGCAGTTGCTACTAGCTGATAGCAGTTTTTAGCAACTACAAAGCCAGGTACTAATTTACTTTACTGTGCCTGCTGCTTAAGAAACAACTTTACTATACTGTTATTTTATGACTGCCACTGGTACAGTTGAAGTTACACCTTAAGTAATATAACTTGTGTGGTACAACAACTAATTACAACTTTCTTCAGCCATATAGTGGGCAGTCAATGAGTGAAGCAAATGGTATAACGTACTGTACTTCTCATTACACTTTTAAAATTACATTGCTATGCATTTAGGCAGATACTTGGAAATTATGTTTGAATGTAACACTGCTTTATCGCTGGTAATGCTGAAAGTGCAATGTTGACAGTATGTTGATAGCTGTCTTCTTGACAATTAAACTGCTTTCATATTTGTGAAAAAGGTGCACACAAGTCTATATTGCAAACAGTAATAGAGTTCAGATTTGCACTATAAAACCTCAGAGACTAGAGTGTATCACTTATTGATCCTTGTATTACTTTTATAATCTATGTATTTTGTGTCTTTAGATTGTGTCAAGCAAAACAGTCACTCAGCCGTTAATGTTGAAGAAAGGAAAACCTGCAGGAAAAGGCACTATAACGGTAAAAAAAAATCAATAGTTTATTTAGGTAGATTTAAAAGGGTTATATTTTCTCCTTAACTAAGATAATTATGATCAATCAATCAATCAATCAATCAGTTTAATTTATATCCCGCCTTCCTCAGCCGAGACCAACTCAAGGCGGCTAACAACATAATCCAACAAAGTAACAATAAAAGGATAATACAGAGATACAATAAATTCAAAATGGAAAATAATCCAGCATAATATCAAAATACAAAAAACAAAAACAAAACTACACTACATAATTAGGTCATAAAAATACAATAAATATAATTATACTACAGCAAACCCAACGTTGCAAGACCCCCATGTCCACTGGAGAAAAGTCGTAGGAGCTACCACTCCCCCGACAACTTGGGGAAGGAGCTCCCCGTCTCAATCTCAACATGAGCCAAGGCAGCCACGGGAAGGAGCTGAAGACGGCGATGGTCCTGGGGCGGCGGCAGTCTTTGGCCTGGCCCGGCGGCCCACGGCCCTTTATCTCCCCTCCGCAAGGGATGGGAGAGGAGGGCAGGGCCCCCTCACAGCTGCGGCGATGGTCCTGGGGCGGCGGCAGTCTTCAGCCTGGCCCGGCGGCCCATGGCCCTTTATCTCCTCCTGCAAGAGATGGGAGAGGAGGGCAGGGGCCCCTCGCAGCTGCGGCCATGGTCCTGGGGCGGCGGCAGATATCCTGGCCCACTGCCATGAAGGGTTTTAAAGGTCAAAACCAGCACCTTGAATTGCACCCGGGAGCATACTGGCAACCAGTGCAGCTCCCGTAGCAGTGGGGAGGGACGGGCATAATGCCCGTACCCAATCACCACCCGGGCAGCTGCATTCTGGACCAGCTGCAGCTTCCGGATGGTCATCAGGGGCAGCCCCATGTAGAGCACGTTGCAGTAGTCCAATCTGGAGGTGACCAGAGCATGCATAGCTGTCAAGTATCCCTTATTGGCCAGGAAAACCCCTTATTTTACCCTCTTTCCTGCCGTCATCCCTTATTAATTAGACTGCAATGCCCTATTGCCGCCATTGGAGGGCAGCACAGGATAAGCATAGTTGTCAAGTAGCCTGTATTTGCCAGGAGATTTCCCTTATTTCCAAATCCAAAACTTGACAGGTATGAGCATGTGTGAATGTACAACATTTTCTTTTTAAAACCCATTTAGTGCTCAAACTTTTTAACAAATGCATCATTCTACAGACAAAATGTTCTTCATATATTACAATGCTATCTAACACTGCAATTTTTTTAAAAAATTACAGATTTCTGCAGAAGAGATCAAAGACACCAGAGTTGTCTTGCTAGATGTTGAAGCTCGGAATTTGGACAAAAAGGTAAAATACGATTTAGTAGGTATGTGAGCATAACTCGACATTATGTCAACAGTAACTGTAGTTGCAACAAAGCAGAAGTGCTATTCACAAAACACTTTCACTAGTGCATTCCAGGGTCAGTTGAAGCTGAATGTGCAGTTGACTTGTACAGTCATTGTTGCAAGACATATTTATGGTGGTGTAATATGTGATACCACAACAAACAGGGTTACAGTCAATGTCTTATCAGTTCATTCAGTACGTGAATGTAGTGGAATATAGTTCATAAACCACTTCTGTGTATTCTCTACCTAGAAAGCCTTGGGAAGGGTCGTCATTAGTCAGAATTGACTTGACGGCACACCATTGTTGTTAATGAAGTTATGAAAAAAAATTATATAGCACTTGGGATGTGAACAGATTTTGAGGAATACTATGTAGTAGATAAAAGTGATATGTTTAGACACTATTATAAATCCCAGGTGATTCTCAGATTATATGCCTTTGAGATGGATGGATGTTTGCTTCTAAAGGACCACAGGATAGCTCAGTTGTTTAGGTATATTGCTGCAGAGATAGAGTTTGAGAGTTCAATTCCCTACTGTGCTGCCTGCAAATAGAGCCAGCCTGTGTAACCAGAAGTGATTTGGTGCATATGATAATGGTATTATTGTGGTCTAGTGGATAGAGTAACAGATTAATACTCAGGAGGCCTGGATTAAAATCTCTGCTTGAAGTTTACTGGGAGAGTGGAACTGATAAAATCACTGTTTAAATACCTCACTTATCTTGGAAGCCCTATTAGGTTTGCTTTAAGTCTGTTCATACTTTGCGGGCACATAACAACAACAATAAACAGGTGTCATTAGCTTGTATTTTAGGATGTGATGTACTTAATCTACATATTGTCTGTAGATCACTAAATGAAGGAAATGGTGACACTTGTGTTTGAAAATGACCATTGGAGAGCAGAAATGAGCTGTTACTCATTGAATTCTTAAAATGTGCTGCTATGTTTTCATAGCCGGTGATACTAATGGCAGAATAGTGTATTGCTTTAGTTTTAGAAATACAGTAAAACTCCGACTTACAGATGCCTCGAGTTACATAAAATTCGTCTTACATAATGATTTTGTGCTAAAATCATGTCCTGATTTACATAAATGTCCCGATTTACATAAATTTACGTAACACGATTTGCTATGGGTTTGCTTCGATTTACATTAAAAAATCATTTTTCCTATGGGTTTGCTTCAAGTTATGTAAAAATTCATGTCCCTGTGGTTTTGCTTTGATTTACATAAATATTTCATTTTTCCTATGGGTTTGCTTCGAGTTACATAAAAAAATAATGTTTCCTATGGGTTTGCTTCGAGTTACATAAAAAACCAATTTAAGCAAAAGCCTACGTAATGGACTTTTTACGTAAGTAGGGTCTTTACTGTAGTCTGGTGTATCATTTGTATAAACACAGTGTGTTTTCCTATACAGGATTTTTTGGGCAAGTCTGATCCATTTTTGGAGTTCTACAAGCAAAGTGATAGTGGAAAATGGCAACTTGTCTACCGATCAGAGGTAGGATTTCCAGTACATGGAGAGTGAGAGGCATGGGTATATCCTGTATTTATAAACACAATCCTGGCCTAGTCAGTGAAGTGGTTAATGCCAGTTGGTACTTGAAAATTTCCCTCCCCTGAACAAGGTGGTGGATAATGTCTTCCATTCCTCTTGTATCTTTGGTTGTGTTAGGCCTTCTGTGGTGGAAGGGAAAACTATCCGTCCATACAGAGCCTTGAAGCTCTGTGGCTAGTTGGACTCATGGTCTCCCCACCATGTGAACATATCTTTGTGTTTCCTTTTGCTGTATTGCATGCTTGTGAGTGATGTAAACAGTAACACTCCCGAGTTATCTGTAGCCTTCTGGCTTTATCAGGACTCAAAAATGTAAACTCCCTCAGATTCTGGATGATGCAGAATTGCCAGTTAACCGAGGAGGTTAGGCCCTCATTTATGAAATAAACAATGAAAAACCACTTGGCTGATTCTTTTGGCTCAAGTGAGGAAGAGAAATCCTGAACAAATATAACAAGTTCTTTCCCACAAAGTTCTTTCACTTGATACTGAGGTGCTCTTAATATCCCATTCCATGAAGGCACAATGGTCTACTCTACAGTGATGAGTCATCTTCCAGGACCTTTCTTGTACTTCTTATCCTAAGAATCTAACAAGTTGTCAGATTCTGATATTTAATTGCCAGCAAACCAGGAAGCATATCTAGGAGAAAGGGAAAAAATTCACAAACTGGCACTGTTATAATGCTTAATCTTTGTAACCAGTAAGCAGCCAAAATCTCTTGCTGTGATCAAATCTGAATTTTATATACAGTATTCAATTTTTCTAGCTATTAAAATGTAAATTAACTTTAAAACTAAAATTTGTGTGCATATTATAATTATAATAATTTTGAGTCAGAAATTATTATGGGTTGAAATGATTTTTGCAGAAGAAACTCCTCAGGGAACACCCAAATGAGGCTCCTTTCATATCCCCAAGAGCTGGAACAGAGACGGGTGCTCAATCCATCATGCAGTACCCGGGTCTCAAACTGCTGACTTGACAGCCTTGTACATTAATAATCTGATAAACATGATTTGCCAATAAATGATGTTCTGTGGTGTCATGACCTATATTTATTTAAGTCTACTTTGCAGTAAAAAAATGGAATTGGTCTATTTAAAATATGTTACTGACTTATTTTTTTTTAAAAAAAGAAACAAAATGTGCAAATTGAGAGAGCACCAATATTATAAAATATTCATGGGAAAATATAGCAATAGAGACCTCCTATTTGTATTTATACAGGGGAAAAGGAATTAGGGGTGATGTTTCTTTCGAAGTATGCTTTGACGGTCACTGGTATTTTTGTTTGTTCTAAATTTTAATGTTGTCTTAGGTAATTAAGAACAATTTAAATCCATGTTGGAGAAAGTTCAGTGTTCCTCTGCAAACATTCTGTGGTGGTGATCTCAAGAAACCAGTCAAGGTGAGGAGAAAAATCTTAATTTTTTCACTGTTTTTAAAGTTGGGCACAAGGAGGAGAGCCTTCTCTGTGTCCGCACCTGCCCTTTGGAACCTCCTGCCTGTGGAATTGCGTCTCCAGACGGAGTTGTTGCCCTTTAGAAAAGAACTAAAAACCTGGCTGGCGGGCCAAGTTTGGGGTGCAGGTGGAGGGGTGGCTTCGGTTGGGTGGTTAATATAGGGGAGGATGCCTGCCCCACGGTTTCTTCGGTTCCTGCACCCCTCTCTTTTTAGGGGTGGGTTCTTATTGCTGGTTTTTATCTGCTTTGTTTTTATCTGTTTTTACTCACTGTGAACCGCCCGGAGTCGGCTTTGGCTGAGTGGGCGGTATAGAAATCTTAACCTATAAATCCAAGGGTTAACTGTTGGAACTGGCTATAGGTTGCTATGCCTCGCCCTACTGACCCGCACCCACCCTTCGTGCGCATGGCCGAAGTGGGTCCGCAGGTCAACGAAGGTTTCAGAAAACCGGCACGGGGGCATCAGCCCCACAAACGGTCAGAAATGGAAAGAACTTCAATACCCCAAAAGCATTGCGTTTTGCCGTGGTTCGCCGAGCGGCAGCCAATTACAATGAGAAACACAACGCTCTCAGTCGTTCGCAGCCGCGCCGCAGCCAATCCAAACATGCGTTTAAAAACCTTGCCGAGGCACGAACGCTGAAACCAGAGGGAAAAATACATATCACAGCGTCCTATCCGCGTTAATACCATTTAAGGAGTTACACTACAAATCACACCATGCTACGTATTCACAGTAATATAGCCAGTCATCTGCTTTGGAGCGAACGCGTCAAACATGACGAAAAAAGTAACACCCAACGGTACAAAAGGAGCTGCATTGCCTTGCAAACCCCTCATAGTTACGTACTTTTGCAATTGCGTATTGGTACGGAGCTAAAACAATTGCGAGCTTTGAGCAGAGACCGTTGACTAAGAAAAACCTAATTCTTCCTTTCTAATTAATTTATTATTTTAAATTTACCTTCCACTTTTCAGTTTCGCTTTTGATTTAAATTAATTATAGTTTTTTATTTTATTTTATTTAGCGAAGCATAAACCACAATTACAGTTATCATCCAATCATTTACAATTTATAGGTTAAGATTTTAAGGTTAAGATTTAATTTGTTTACGTAAAATATACTTTCATTTCTTTTCATTTACTTTTCATTTGCGAATATACTCTCCAAAAACATATATATATTTTAAAAATAACATCCCGAACCAATCGTTACGCAAACCGTAACGTATCGGATCTATTGAAAAGCAAATTATTAACGCAGCACACTCCATTCTCTAAATAAATTATTTAAGTTACAAAAACCATCGAAAATAATAGAATCATCGAAAATAGATTAAATCAAATTTAATACACGTTGAAATAAACCAAACACGACCGAAAAATACATTAGAGAAAAAAGCGAAGTGCATTTAAAAGCGGAAAGCAGCAGTTTACACTAAAGACAATTAGGGAACAGAATACCTTTGCGAAATCAGAAATAACCCAGGGAAATATATTTAAACCACACCATACTATTCCTTGAAGACAACAAATCAGCACTTTGCACTCAATTTTAAAGAGAAAAGACCATACTATTCCTTGAAGACAACAAATCAGCACTTTGCACTCAATTTTAAAGAGAAAAGACCATTTAAAAACAGAAAACATCAACTTCATACCATAAAATACGTTTCAAAAATACTTTTCAAGTTGTAAAACATTGGAATAATAGAACTCTTTAAAACAACAACTCGAGAGTATTCACTCTTTTAAAAAGATACAGCCCCATTTAAAGACTGCAACCTTCGACTTCACAACATTTTAAAAGATCCAAAATAGTTTCAATTAATCCTAATTCAGTAAACTATTCACTGACCGGAATCCATTTTGTCTGCTGCAAACTCCATTTACTCTGCTGAAAATTAAATAACAAATAACCAAACAGCCTTTAAAAACAGAAGACTTCCACTTTATACCATTACAATATTAATCAAATATACACTTTTCAAATTTTACAATATTGCAAAAATACTGATCAAATTTTAAAAGATTGAAATAATAGAACAATTACTTTAAAACAACAACGCAGGAGATATCACTCATTTAACAAGATACAGCCCCATTTAAAGATTGCAACCTTCTACTTCAGAACATAATATAAACAATTTTAAATGTTTAAAATATATTTTTGAAAAAAAGCAGAAAAACCATTAAAAAAACAATGTTCAATTACATGCAAAAAAACCCCCATATAAATAAAAAATATTTCAAAACTAAATTGATTCATATTTTTTAAAAAAAGCCCGGCAATGCCGGGCAACCCTTGCTAGTTTAACAATAAAATAAATAAATAAGTAAATAAATTTGACTGTCTTTTCTCCTGCTTTTAACGCTTGATTTTAAAGAAAAACCGAAGCAAAATAACTCATGTAAAATGTATGAGTTTAACTGACTTGCCATGTTCTTTATAACAAGATCTGTTATGTATGCTTCCTCCTCCCATCCCTCTCCACTTATTTATCAGATGTACAGTATATCGAAGTTCAAGGGATATTAGTAATACAACTTTTCCCCACTCTGGAACGAGGAGAGCCCCATGCATTAATTAATGTTTTGTATTGTATAAAATAAGCACTCTTTACTTTATACAACAAGGCAGAGTATATGAACCTCCATGCTGTTGGGGGGCCATTGTGGGCCTCAGGTCTTCCTGGCTAAAAAAGAATCATTTTCTGCTCCTGTTAGAGTAGAGATTTCTCCACAATGTATCTCTTATCCACCCATTCATTGGCAGGTTCTCATCCTGAAGTCTTTGAAACGGTGCTCAAGACAGTTAGTAAATCACTTTTGGAGACATTTTTCCTTTGTAGTTTCTGACTCTGTAAACTTTTTAGTTGCAATTATGTCAGTCAAATGTATTTGAATTATAGCAGGGGTGCCCAAACTTTTTGGACTGCGGGCTGGTCACATGGTTCAGGGAGCCGGTCACTATCGCCCCAGAGGCTGGATGCGGCCCCCAACGCCAATTCATCCAGCCCACGAAGCCCTTGTTGCTTCTGGAAGCGGCAGTAAAATGCGCCCGTACAGGCACATTTTAGTTCTGCTTCCAGGAGCGATGAGGGCTTCGTGGGCCGGATGAATTAGCATTGGGGGTCGCAACCGGCCCCTAGGCCATAGTTCAGGCACCCCTGAATTAGGGGCATTTTCTATTAATTGCTATCCCTGCATTTTTAAAAGAACACTTCAAAAAAAAAAAACCTTCAACCTAACCCATTGTTTATCCTGAAAGTCAGTTCTGTTCTTTACTGATCCAAGAGCTTGCCATTTCCTCCCCCCCCCCCTTCTGTCCCTGCTCTCCACTGAACAAGCATGGCTCAGATTGAATGTTTGCAGACCATTATAATTTACCTGTATAAATCAGCCTCATTCAGTGTCATTCATTCGTTATCACTTACTGGTCATCTCATGTCATCTCACTTCATTGGAAAGGTGCTTAGTTCCGTGATAGGTAGGTGACTTACAGCTTTATTACTGCAGTCTAAGAGGCACAATACATAAGCCATCTTGTATTGCAGGATGACTCAGGTGGTAACTGCTTCAGCCACTTTTTTTACCTGTACAGCACTGACCAGTTAATGCAAGACAGCCGTATGGTCCAGCCCTTGCATTGTCATCCCTCATTACAAACTAGTTAGTCTTGCTTCTACTGAGACAACATTTGGGAGATGGATATGACAACAGATAGGTTCCATTCAGAAATGTAACTGTCTTTGTACTCAGGTTGAAGTGCTATGAATTGGTTATATCCCGTTCACGAACGTCTTGTCACATCAGATGGAATGGAAAATTGCTAGCTTACAGTGCTTAGATCACTATTTTGTTTTGATATGGCAGACCAGAAATTGCCCCCCCACGTTTTGATAGTTTGTTGTATCTTTTTTCTTTCAATTAGTGGTCCTTGAAACTGGTACATGTCAAGAGTTTGCCATGGCTTGTTGACAAGAACTGGGGTGGTAGCAAGTTTAGCTTCCTCTTCTATTCATATTTGACCAACTTCTAGCGTTCTTGCCTTTAATTTTGTAATATAGGGAATTAGAACGAAGAGCCAAGGGATAAAAATCTATAGTGAAGATCATACTCACTATTTACATGATTTTACAATCTGAGCAGTATTATAAATTCATTCATTTATGAATGTCTACTGCGTGCCAGAATGGATTTTTTACATTTTACTCAGAGAAAATTCATAAACCCTGTTGCGTGACTTAACTGAGTAGTAATATTTTCCTTCCATTCTTTGCTAATCAAGGTTTCAGCATTAGATTTGTTATTATTATCCATTGTGAACAACAACAGTAATAAATAAATTGTTTTGATTTTAAAATAATAACATTTAAACAATAATCTGGCACAGTAATGTGTTTTTCTTGAAGACCAAGACCACGAAGATGTAAATAACAGCTTGCATTTTCCAAAGTAAGTCTGGAATGTTGGTTTTGGAGAAGCATTCAAAAATATGACTTGAATGTCCGAAAAGACATTCAGAGGTTCATTAACTTTGGTTTTTAGGCCATGGATTTTAAAATTTGTTTGACCATATTACAGTAAAACCTCGCATAAAGAGTGCCTCGCTTAGAGACTAACTCACTCAAAGAGCAGAATTTTCTCTGAATGGTCGCCATTGCTTAACTAAAAACAATCAAAAACTCGCTTAACAACTAAATCGAGGTTCACAATTCCCCCCCCCCCGCCAGAAGTTACAATTGGTCACTTACAATGGCAGCAGTGGCGCTTCTTCAAAGTGTTTCGCTTAAAGAGCAACTCGCTTAAAGAGCAATCCCGCAGAATGCATTATGCTCTTTAAGCAAGCTACCATTGTAATTAAATTAGTGGTTTAATGCCAAATAATCTTAAAACATGAAAAGCCTTCATAGTTATGTTTCCTATATTGAGCTTCAAAGGGTCTCACCAAATTACACAACATTATTTTGCTGATGCTCACAAGTGAAGCCATTTTCTAGGCTATCCATACTTCAGTAAAATTGTCACTTCAACTTGTCATACTCTACCAACCATAGGAGTTTCTGTACAAAATAGCAGGTTCTCATAACCTGGTTTCTCTTTTTTACTACTGTGAAAAAGACATGGTAGACATTTAATTTTGAGGTAAATGAACAATGGTAATACTAGTTATGGGTACTGTATTCAATTACAGGATTGTGAATAAGCAGAATAATGGTGGCATTTATGTAGCAATCCTCACATATATAATGCAGTTTTTAGAATGGTTCTTCTAATGAAAATTCTTGGAACAAAAGTATGTACAAATTGCAGGCAACCTCAGGAAAAATAATAATAATAGGTTAGTTCATTCATTCATTTTGTATATCTGCACATATAGTTTAAATACCACTCTGGGCAGTTTAATAATAGATTTGTTTAGCAGATAGCAGAAACTTGCAGTTAAATATTGGCTATGCACAGGATATATGTAAAATTCAAGCCTCCTTGTTAGCTCTTAGTGAACCATCTCTCATCTTCCTAAATTTTTCCTATCTGTACTTTTCCTTGGAACAAATCATATTGTCCCTTTATCCATAGGACATTGGGAAGGTTTGCTTAGTTAGTTAAGGCTACCTGGGAAAATCTGAGTCTTTTGGAAGTTATTTATTTATTTATTTGATTTATATAACCACCTTTTTCACCTAAGCGACCCAAGGCAGCTCACAACATCAGTTAAAACCCATACCAATACTGTACTAATTAAAACCAAATACTGTATTATAAAATTCTCTAAAAAACGTCCATAAAACTTCTCCAATCCCCTTAAAAAGAGGGGCACCCAGGCAGGAATAAATAAAAACCCCGGGCAGGACTAAATTAAGCCAACAGGGCTGGGTTGTGGTACCAGTTGTACCCCACACCTGCTCGCATAGCCATGTTTTTATGGCCTTCCTGAAGGGGAGCAACTCTACCTGGAGGCACAGTTCAAGTGGCAGGAGGTTCCATAGGGCCGGAGTAGATGCCGAGATGGCTCTCCTCCTGGTCCCACTGAGATTGATATGTGCCTCCCTAGCTGATGGGACCACTAGGGAGCCCCTATGGTCCTCTCTCATAGGACGGGTCAAAAACCTTGGGGGGATGTTGTCTCTTAAGTATCGTGGCCCACTACCATGAAGGGCTTTAAAGGTCAAAACCAGCACCTTGAATTGCACCCAGAGGCACACTGGCAATCAATGCAGCTCCCGTAGTAATGTGAATCAGACATTCAGGCCATATTTGATTTTATTTATTGAGTACAAGCCTTGTAGATATTTGCATGGCTGCACGTTATCAGTAATATAACTTTGCATGATACATCTTAGTTGTCACATAACTTTCTGCTGTATTCGTTTTTCTTATAGAGGTGCATACAAGACTCAGTTTCTGCTTCCTGTTTTTAGTTGACTGCTTGCATCTATGATTAGATAGCTATTTAATGTTTAGATTATTACCCTATTTGCCAATGTATAAGATGCATCAGAGAATAGATGCACCCCATTTTTCAGAGATATTTTAAAGGGAAAAAATAATTTTCTACATTTATTCATGAATTTCTTCCTCTCACCATGTGCATGTTTTTGAAGCTGTCTTTCACCCGGCTCCAGTCACAGCCACTGCTGATCACCAGGAGCTGGGGCAGGGCTGGATCAGCAGGGGAAGAGAGCTCCTTTTGAAGCCATCCATTGCCCGGCTCCTGGCGATCAGTGGTGGCTGCAGCTGGGTGAAGGGCGACTTCAAAAGGAGCCTTCTTCCCCGCTGATCCTGCTTTCCCCCAGCTCCTAGCGATCAGTGGCGACTGCAGCTGTTGCTGGTCACCAGGAGCCCGGGGGGGGGGGAGGGTGGGATTGGCAGTGGAAGAGGACTCCTTTTGAAGCTGCCTTGCCAGGAGCGGGGAAGGGCAGGAATGGCGGGGAAAAGGGCTCCTTTCGAAGCTGCCCTTTGCTTGTCTGCAGCTGCCACTGATCACCAAGGATGGCGGAATGAGCAGGGGAAGAGGGCTCCTTTTGAAGCAACCCTTCGCCCAGCTTAGCCGTCACTATTCAACATGATAATTTTGTTTACGGCACACAAGACACACTCCGTTTTTCCAATGCATTTTAAGGAGGGGGAGTGCGTCTTATACACCAGCAAATACGATAATCTGTTTTGCATTTGAATGGTCTTTCTGTTGCACACTAAACAGGTGATTATGTTAACTTCTGCTGAAAGATTCATGGGTATCTCTGTTACTAATTAGGTTTCAGTTAATGATATAGATGACAACACCATTTCAGATTTGATAGGGGAATTTACATGCATCGCTGCAAAGCCATTGGAAGCAAGAAACCACATAGTGAGCAACTCGTCATTATTGCCTATTGTTTTTTGTTTTTTTCAGGTCCAGTGTAATGATTACGATAGTGATGGGTCACATGATTTGATAGGCACTTTTGAAACTAATCTCTTCCAATTGCAGAATGAAGGTGGCAGCTCTCCGGTGAGCTTTTACATTCTTTTATTATTTAAATTAAGATGTGCTCATGCAAAGAATAGTCATACAAGGGACGGGATCTGATCTATTGTTTCTTGTTGGGTATTCTTCTCCAGCCTCTACTGCAGGGGTGCCCAAACTTTTCGTACTGTGAGCTGTTCACGTGGTTCCTCCCACCGGAAGCAGAAGTACAACGTGTCCACACATGTGCGGAACGCTGCCATAAAGGCATTTACGCCAGCCACGGGTGTATTTATGGCAGCATTCTGCGCATGCACGGGTGCGTTTTACTTCCGCTTCTGAGAGCGGCGAGGGAGGATGAATTGGCATCGGGGGCTGGACACCCTTGCTTTACTGTCTTCTCTGCCTTATTTCTGTATTTGGCTGTGTGCTTAGTAGGTGCTCTTTTTCAACCTCTACTTCATCTCATCTTCCTGCCCCACCTCTGTACACTCTTCTTTGACTTTTACTGTCTTCTCTCTTCTCCCTTACTGCCATCCTTGGTCATGTAAACATAAAAGTGATTTTTAGATGCTGAGTTGGAGGAGGGAGGATAGTAAATATTAGAATGGTAGTAAAGGGTTGGGATCATACAGTGAGGTGTGGTAATTTGGAGGCAGTGGTGGGCATCAGCAGGTTCGCACCAGTTCGCCAGAACCTGTAGCAGAAATTCTGGTTGGCTCAGCCCATCCAAGTTTTGAAATAAAGTAGCCCTAATTCGGGTGCAAAGAAGGGCTTCCCCCTGGCCACGCCCACCATACCACACCCACAGTGTGGTAGTAAATTTTTTGGGAGCCCACCACTGTTTGGAGGTCTACATAAAGATAGCCCAAGTGTTACAAAACAATTAATTACTTTTTGCTTGTTTGTTCACATAAAATTGGGGCTTGTTAAAAGTGGTATACCTGCTTCATTTTTAAATTTGAACTCTAGATTTCATTGGCAAGGTAATCTTTTTGCTATGTATTGGTTTCCTGTAGGTGGAATTTGAGTGTATTCACCCTGAAAAGAAGAGAAAGAAGAAAAGTTACAAAAATTCTGGAATTGTTAGAGTAAAATCCTGCAAAGTAAGAGGCATTTCATTCCTGATGGTTTATTTTTCTGTTATACTACAGATAGGAGTTATACCAATTCTTGCTTTTTCTAGATTGAAAAAGAATATTCTTTCTTGGATTACATCATGGGAGGCTGCCAGATTAATTTCACGGTGAGCTATCACCTTTTACAAACCTATTTCTAAACTGAAATAATCTGAAGTATTTATATATTCTTGTGAAAAATCTGTTGCTACTTACATTGAATAAAAGCTAGCTTGTTAGCAGAGGTTGTAGTCAAATCTTATGCTAGCCTACCTAATTTGTAGGTCAATTAATTCCTCTAATTCTGTGTATTAAGAACAGCACCCTAACTTTTCCACGCTCTGATAATCTGTTTTTTTTTTTGCTAATTACATTTTGTTAGCATTCTTCTTCTTCTTCTTCTTGTGTCGTATACATTTCCGAATACAGTAGACCTTCGCATAACAACGTTACTTGGTTCCCCAAGTTGCATTGCTAAGTGATTTTTGTTGTCATGCAGGTTTCTCATAACAACGTTTTTAGTGGATAATGACGGTTATTTTAGCGTTGACGTCATCCGGACAACGACACGTTGTTATGCAGGGGAACATGTAGTGCATAACGACGTGTTGTTAAGTGACAATGATGCTATTCAAACGTGTTGTTATGTGAGGATTGACTGCGATCCTCATGGTGATCAGCCACGAAGTCTGTCCTGAGAACATAATGCAGTGGCCTTTGCCTTCCGCATCGCAGTGTGACACCTGTACTACTGATCCAGGTCCACAAGTCACTCTCTGTTCCTAAGCCCTTTTGGCAGGCAAAGTCCTCATCAGCCCTAGGCCAGTATTAATGAAGCTGCTGCCCTCCATCAAGATGGATTCAAATGGGATTCAATCCACTTGGGGACCATCACCCTTCCCTGTGGACTTTGCCGAGGTTGCTAGTCCTCAGGGTTGTCAGGTTAGTTAACCGCTGCCTGACATTTGGCGTTGAGTCGCTGGCAGTATGGTCTACTCTATTACTATAGCAGGATAACTTGTTAGCATAGGAGAGTGAAACTGCATTTGCTCTGTCTGCTGCAGTTCTTGTATTGATCTACCCTAGGACTTTGAGTTTATTTCAGTAGTTATTTTATCTACTGCTGGTATGCCTGAAGCCAATTTGAATAGGTATTTGATTTTTTGGTTCAACTCTGGAAAAATATATTCTCTTGTTACTGATTTGTCTTCTTCTTTTTTGTCAGGTGGGCATAGATTTCACTGGCTCCAATGGAGATCCAAAATCACCAGATTCTCTTCACTATATAAGTCCAAATGGGATAAACGAGTATCTTACAGCTATCTGGGCTGTGGGAAACGTGATTCAGGATTACGACACGTATGCTATATCATCTTTAGACAGATGTAAACTTTTTAGTAGTTATAATTTATATCCTTTGCTAAATCGCTTCCTCTCCCACTCCCCATGTTAACTTATGGAGCATCTCAAGTAAATGTGGTACAGAGGAATCCCAAGAAAGCTAACTTTTAAGTCTGAGCATGTGGAATAGAAGCAAATATATAAAGTTATTCAGGTCATGAAGATAACAAACATGAAGAATTCAAATTACATTTAAAGGGAAATGTGTATCTTCTATTGTTACGGCACTTTCTCTCCTGACACATTCTGTGAAGTTTGATGCCAGAATAATCATACCAGCAAATAAACCTATATTTTCTTCTCATTGGTTAGTAACAAAACAAAGGCAAGCTAATTTGCAACATGCAGAAATGATGCATGTTGTTGAAGAAGGCAATACAGTACAAATGCAGCACACTTGCCTCTGTGCTATTTTTGTTTGTAGTTGTTCTTCATGAGCACAATTGACTGTATTCCTTTCTCCATCTTTCTTAAATAGTGAGTTTCAGGGAGTGCATTTATTGAAGGCTTAGAATAAAAATTATAACTTCCTGTACAGTGACAGTGTAACAGCGTTCTTTGCGCTTCAGTGTCTAGTCATGCCTGCCACATGACCACAGAAACGTCTGCAGCAGCAGACAGCGCTGGCTCTTCGGCTTTGAAACAGATGAGCACTGCACCCTAGAGTCGGATATGACTGGCTTTCGAGCAAGGGAAACCTTTACCTTTACAGTGACAGTGAATATTAGAATGGTGTTTATGCCTTAATTTTGAATTGAAGGAGTTGCTCAAATACACTGCTGACTTCTAGATCCCCGTTTTCCTGAATCTTATGGTTCAGTCCACTTAACATTAATTATTACTCTTATTATTTTGCAGTATTTGCTTGCAGCAGTGTTTCATGTGGGTTGATTTTGTCTAGATTGCTGTGTCAATTTTTGTGTTTTGTTTCATTTTTCAGTGATAAACTATTCCCTGCTTTTGGATTTGGAGCCCAGGTTCCTCCAGACTGGCAGGTAGATGTCTTAGTTAGAGAATTCTTGTGAGCATTAGATTCCTTTCGCTGTATGACTTTATTTATCTCTCTTTGCAGGTGTCACATGAATTTGCATTGAATTTTAATCCCACCAATCCCTATTGCCAAGGTAAGCATTTGTTTCTCTTCATGAACCACAAATAATGTAATTTAAAAGCAAGAGAACAAGAGAGGATGTTAGAAGTCAAAACAGGAGCAGCAGTGCTTCCTAAAGGTTCTGTTAGGTTAAGGCAGGAGTGCCCAAACTTTTCAGGCTGTGGGCCGGTCATGTGGTTGAGCTGGCCAGTCACGTGGTTCCTCCCACTGGAAGCGGAAGTAAAACACTTCCTATTTGTTTTCTCTATGGCATGCATAATTTTATACATTTCTTTCTGCTTCATATTTGCAACATTAAGAATGGTATTTTCTTGAGCTTCTTCTCTGCCATATCTGTTTGAGTCATATGAAGTGGATAATAACGAAGAATCATCTCATTCTGTGTTTGTCTTCCTTAACTCTGTGGCTTGTTCTGTATCCCTCAACTCTGTGGCTTGTTCTGTATCCCTCTGATGACAAATTTTGGCTTGGGACTACTTTTGCTGTGGTTTCAAGACTATAGACCACAGGAAGACTGTCAATTCCCAGAAGCCAAAGTCAGTACATTGGCTGATCAGTGCTTTGGGGAATTGCCTTAGGCTTCTGGAAATTGAAGTCCTAAAACCAAAGGTTGAGAAACACTGCTATAGACTTAAGACTAGAATAGCTGTCTCAGTCACTATTCACAAGCCAGGACTTATATAAATGTCTCAATTTTTTTAAACCAATAGGGCAAGACTATGATTACATAGTCTGTTGCATTTGCATTTCATGAATATACAGTGGTACCTTGCTTAAAGAGCATAATGCATTCCACAGGATTTCTCTTTAAGTGAGTTTGCTCTTTAAGTGAAACACCATTGTAAGTGACCAATTGTGACTTCTAGTGGGATGTGGGGAGGGGGGATTGTGAACCCCGATTTATTTGTTAAGTGGGTTTTTGGTTGGTTTTAATGGTTTTTTAAAAAATTCTTTTTATTATTATTTTAAAATAAAAATAAACAAAAATGCAAAAAAGAAACATCAACAACAGCAACAAAATATTTACATACATTACCTACATAGAACAAATCACACACTAACCCCAATTAGTGAAAAATAATCCACCACCCACCAATACACACAACTTCCCTTCTACTCCTTCCAGATTGTACAACAATCTGGCACATCCTATTAAGGGAAAGGAGGGGCAAAGAGAGCCTGCCCCTTCTAAGCCACCACGAGATGTAATTATCAGGTTTGTTAGTGATCATAAAAATACCAAGTAAAGAATTGTCTTAGAGAAAATCCTGACTTTGCCTTAAAAGTAGAAGGTACAGGTTTATCAAGACTTCTGTGAAGAGACTATGTCTTAGAGAAGGGAGATGAAACCTGTAACTGAAATATTAAGCAAATGTAAGATAAGATATCAATGGGGATTGGTATGTCACAAGCTAGAAGGAAGAAAAAATAAAATTGAATATTTAGATATCAAAGTACAGTCAATACTGCATAGAGATGTAGTTTAAATTAAAATACGTATTGTTATAATAATAGAAGTTAATTATTAAGAGAGAAGAAGAGAAAGATATAGACGTGTTACGATTGAAGGAACTAAAATTAAGGGAAAGAGACTGGGAATAAGATAATGTCTAGACTAGAAGGGGCAGGCTCTCTCCCCCCCCCCACCTTTCCCCTCTCTTAATGGGAAGTGCCAGACTGTTGTACAGTCTGGAAGGGATGGAAAAGAAGATCTAGATTAGATGGTTTTAGTTGTTATAAGTGAGGTGACCATTCAGAGAAAATGTTGCTCTTTAAGCGAGCTAGTCTCTAAGTGAGGCGCTCTTTATGCGAGGTTTTACTGTATTTAGTGTTTTTGAGCATTTTCAAAACAGAAAGCATAAAATATCTGAAAATAATATAATTACATGAAGTCAGTATACTATTTGTTTGTTTTATTTTTAATTGCACTGTGGACATTTAAAAAAACATTATACACTGTTCTTTGTTAAGAATTTTGACTGCTAGACAAATATTTCAACAACAATTGAAATTCACCCTAAAATAACGAGTGATTGGAAAGGTGTCTAAGAGCTTTGCCTTTTTATTGAAAATAGATTGATTTTGGAGTGGTACTGCACTTGCATTTTGCCACCTTGGGAAGTACTGTCATATCTATCACGTTGCAGTCCTGAATGAATCTGAATAAAGGCCATCTTCACAATTAGTAGTAATTTTCTTATTTTTTGAGTTTCCATCAGCTGTAAAATATGGTTTTTAAAAAGCAAGTCTAACAATACTATGAGCTTCTACAACACCTACTTAATTGAATGAACATTTTTCATAGTGTTCACCAGAAATGAAATAAAATAGAATAAAACGTTTTTTTTTAAAATCTAGGGGCAATGGGAAAGTGTCTCAAAACTCCCTGTAGTAAAACTGTTTAGGGTTGGTGACAGATAAGTCTCCTTCAACTTCCTTTTTCCTGTAAACGAGGTTGTGAAATGGTGGGAATATACATTTAAGATTGCCATCCCAATTTAACATTGCTATCCCCATTTCCTGGTGAATTTTTTTTTTAGTCTTCCCATAGGAATGCAACTGATAGATAGCTGCATATAAATTAATATCTAAAGTTTCACAGAGACTGCTTCTGTTTAAATGTTTCAGGAATCCAAGGAATTGTGGATGCCTATCGTCAGTCATTGCCCCAGATTCGTCTCTATGGACCAACTAACTTCTCCCCTATTATAAATCACGTTGCTAAATTTGCTGCTCACTCAACACAACAAGGGACTGCTTCAGTGAGTCTGCTTCATTTAATCTTTAGTTTTGAGTTTTTATGTTTTATGTAACAAATAATGGTCAAGCATTTCTTTAGTGCAGGGGTACCCAAACTACAGCCCACGGCGCCTAATAATCCGGCCTGCAGTGCCTAATAATCCAGCCCTCTCTACTCCCAGAAGCGAAAGTTAAACACATGTGCACATGCGCAAAACGCTGCTGTAAATGCACTCGCCGCTGTCATAAACACATTTATGATAGTCAAAGGTCCATTTATGGCAGCGTATTGCACATGCACTGGTGCGTTTTACTTCTGTTTCCCGTGGTAGGAACCATATGACTGCCCCATAGACCGAAAAGTTTGGCCACCCCTGCTTTAGTGTTTTGAAGTGTGATAGTATTGTTTGACTGTGGGCAACACCAATTTGACATAGCATTTCAAATGTGAACTTAATTTGGGAGAGAGCTTTATTTCTTCAATTTTACATTGTTTCTAATTCTGTTGGATAGAGTTAGAGGTTTCTAACATCATCTAAATAAAATTAACAAAACTAGGAGGAATTAACTGCCTTGAGAACTAAGGTGTGTTTTTAAGCAGCCTTTCTATTCTCAACCATTTTCGCCCAAGGGTTGTTGGGATTTTAAAAATTCTTCATGTTTGTTTTAAATTATAAGACATAAAACTATAGATTTAACTTAAACTTAAAATATTTGAATGATTAAATTTTTAAAAAAAACAGGCTCTCCGTTGTGTTATTTATTTATTTATTTATATTCATATTTATATAGCCGCCCAACTCACAAAGACTCTGGGCGGCATACAATCTTAAAACCCTTAAAACAAGAACAACCCCATTAAAACAAATTACCCCGCTAAAACCCCCATACATTAAAAAGTGGAAGATTACTTTGATATTAAACCAACCAGCAGGTGGGGGTCACAATATCTTTAGGACCCCACACCTGCCCCGCCAGCCATGTTTTCAGATCTTTCCTGAAGGGCAGCAATTCCGTCTGCAGCCTTAGTTCCACTGGCAGGAGGTTCCATAGGGCCGGAGCGGACACAGAGAAGGCCCTCCTTCTTGTGCTAGAGAGACGGGGCCCTCTAGCAGATGGTACAAGCAGAAAGCCCCTCTGGTCCGCTCTGGTTGGACGGACAGACGTTCTTGGGGTAATGCGGTCTCTTAGGTATCCTGGCCCACTACCATATAGGGCTTTAAAGGTAATGACCAGCACCTTGAATTGCACCCGGAGGCAAATTGGAAGCCAGTGCAGCTCCCGAAGCAGTGGTGAGGCGCGAGCATAACGCCCACACCCCATCACCACCCGAGCAGCCGCATTCTGGACCAACTGCAGCCTCCGGATGGTCGTCAAGGGCAGCCCCATGTAGAGCGCATTGCAATAATCTAGTCTAGAGGTGATCAGAGCATGAGTGACCATGAGTAAGGAGTCCCGGTCTAGGAGTGGTCGCAACTGGCGAATCACCCGAAGTTGGGCAAAATCCCTCCTGGCCATGGCCGCTACCTGATCTTCAAGCAGCAGTTGTGAGTCCAGGAGGACCCCCAAGTTGTGCACCGGATTTGTCTGGGGCAGACTAGCCCCATCCAAAACCAACGATGGTAGCTCCTGAGATAACACCAGGCCGCTAATCCATAGCCACTCAGTTGAGTTCAGTTGTAATCCATTGTCCCCCATCCAGACCCCAACAGCCGCCAGGCACTCAGACAGGACTTTAACAGCATCAGTGGGATCACCACGAGACGATATGTACACTTGGGTGTCATCTGCGTACTGATGGTACCGCTCCCCATGGCAATGGATGATCTCACCCAGCAGTTTCATGTAGATATTAAATAGGAGAGGAGACAGCACCGAGCCCTGAGGCACCCCATATTGGAGTAGCCTAGGGCTGGACGTCTCACTCTCCAACTACACCGACTGGGTACGGCCCTTCAGGAATGAGGAAAACCAGGACAACACAGTGCCCTGGATCCCCAATCCTTGGAGCTGTTTCAGAAGGATACCATGGTTGACGGTATCGAAAGCTGTTGAGAGGTCAAGGAGAGCAAGGATGGTCGGATGGCCTCCATCCCTTTCTCACCAGAGATCATCCATCAGTGCGACCAATGCCGTCTCCGTACCATATCCGGGCCTGAACCCTGACTGAAAGGGGTCCAGATAGTCCGCTTCATCCAGGACACCCCGCAACTGCTGCACCACCTCCTTCTCCAATACCTTCCCCAAAAAGGGAAGGTTGGAGACCGGCCTATAATTAGCTGTAAGTGCTGGGTCGAGAACAGGTTTTTTTAGGAGGGAGTGCACCAAAGCATGTTTTAAAGGTGCAGGGAATACCCCCTCCCGTAAAGATGAATTAATTATCGCCCTGACCCAGCCGCCTGTCACTGCCTTAGATGCTTTCACCAAGCCGGCAGGACAGGGATCTAAAGGGCAGGTAGTAGCGCGAACAGCTGCAAGGAGCCTGTCCACTTCATGAGGGACAACTGGATCAAACCATTCCCAGATGACATGGCAAGACTGTGGTCCGACTGTGTTATCCCTCAATCTATAGAGGCCAAACTTAACTTTTCAACACTGAAAGCTTTGTTGCCATCCATCCATCTCTTACTGAGTGAACTCCTTTCTTGCAGCAATACTTTGTTCTGCTGATTATCACAGATGGGGAAATCACTGACCTGGACCAAACCAGGCAAGCCATTGTCAACGCCTCCAAGTTGCCCATGTCTGTTATTATTGTTGGAGTTGGCAGTGCTGAGTTTAAAGCCATGGAATTCCTGGATGGAGATGATGGTGTCCTGAAGTCCTTGACAGGGGAGCCAGCTGCACGTGATATTGTCCAGTTTGTGCCTTTCAGACAATTTCAAAATGTAAGTTAAAGAACGTCTAATTTTCCATTTCCTATTTAAGAAAATGATTTGATAATAGAGGTTGGGGTACAAGTTTCTGGACTCTTTCAGTTCACTTTCAGCTTGTTTTATTTAATTATTTGCTTTGCTACTGTTTAGCAGGAGCCAAAGATAATAGTCAATACTATTACATGAAAGTAAAATTTTACATATTAAGCCATTTTATAGATTAAAATAAGTTCTACTATGAGTTTAGTCACCTTTCCCCCCAAACAACATACCCGTTTTCAGTTGTTGCAGAGTATAAGATGTAAATGCTTTTGAGTATGTTGTAATATTTATTTCTCTATATTTTTTCTTTGTAGGCGCCTCGTGAGTCACTTGCTCAGACAGTATTGGCAGAGGTTCCTAAGCAATTGGTGTCCTATTTCAAGACGGTTGGCCTGGTTCCAGTGAAGTTGCCTTCAGAAAAGCAGCCTTAAAACAAATACTTTATCTTTTTAGTTAGAAAGGAAGGAGGAATGTTACATATCTACAGCTTTGTAATGGCTTGTGTTCCAGATAATATTTCTGAGATTTCCAAGGATGTTGGGAATGCAGTGTATATGCAGACAGTATCTAGGCATGCTTGCAGTTTGGGTGATTTTAGTAGGAAAGTAATGGATAAGTCAAATCATTAATCATTCATCTCTTCTTGTATTCTTTATTCTTATCAACACATGTCATGTGTCCAATGGAATCTGATGACAAATCCTGCATTTTATTTTTTGAAGCAAGGTTCTAACCTTCATGATTGATTTTATGTTGGAGATAATATTTAGTTTCCAAATAATAGTAGGACCTGCTGCACCAAGACTAGATGACTATTAATGCCTGTTCGTGCCTCCTTACCAGTTCATAATTAATAGTAGCCAAAAAAATTACTCAGCTAAGCTTTTCATTATATCTTAAAAGAAATTATAATCACATAGAATCAGTTACGATAACATATTGCTACATGATTGTTTTGTGTAAGATAGCAACTGCCCCTTGATAGCGTTAATCTAAAGAACTATAGATTGCCAATAAATAAATAAATAAATAAATAAATAAACAAACAAACAAACCTTAATTAGTGAGAATAGTTCATCCCAAATAAAAGTTGAGTGGCCGATTTCTTTCCCCAGTTTAGAGTGCATTGAAATATAGCTGCTTTCATTTTTGTATTATACCTATATGACCCTGGCTGGAATCACTGGTACTCATGCAATGTTTGTATAACTTGCTGTGGCTGATGATTGGGTGCCAGTGCTCATTTGCATTGATGTAACACCAAAAAAACCTTTATTTGCCTTAATATTTGCTATGCCTTCATAAGATGCAAAGTATTTTTATTTTTATATCTTTTTTTATAAAGAAACTGTAATCCTCAATTCATCAAATTGAATGTAAATCTTAATTTTTATTTCAGTGGTGTTGCTTACATTCAAAATTGTAGTTGCTTTCCAAGAGCACTTTGTTCAGTATGTTTCAACCTGTGGTTATTGTATGGGGGAAAGCAAAATGTGTTTTCTCCTCTTATTGAACAACTGGTAAATTTTAAAGCAGTTACAGTACTTCACTACCTAACCTGGATGTGCTTTACATGATTTCAAGCAAACACTTGAGTGCCTTGTTTAGCTAGTGCAATTCCAATTGTGTTTTTGGAAAATTTATTCCATATTTTCTGCTACTTTTTTATATAAAAGCATTTTGAAACATAGCATTGAGAGTTTTATTGGATTTTAAAAGCAAAGTATATGACATATTTTACATTTTAATGGTATCAAATTTTATTGATCACTGTTCCACTTTAAAATCCATAGGTTTAAAAACACCTGCAACTTATTTAAAGCCAAAGAGCCTTTTAATTTGAAAACATTCATTTGCCCGGTGTATTGAAAAAAACTGGTTGTCAGAGCTTCTTCGCTTAATTTCAACTCCTTTTCAAGTTCTTCTATTTTTTTCTTTCAAAGCCTCATTTTCTTCTAAATATCTTCCACCTTCCTCTTTGTGCCGTATCCTCATGTGGTCAAGCTTTAACCTTAGTGCAGCAAGATTTTTTTTTTTGGGAGTATTTGATTTCTGCATATTAGTTCCTTTTCTTGGCCTCAGCTATTGTTCACCTCAGAGTGTGCCTTTTTTGATTCTTCTTCTAATTCTTTTTGTCTCCAGAGATGGGTTTTCAAATGTCCTTCTTGCAGAGTTCTGGCGTTCTGTTCCTGAGAAAGCAGTCGCCGTGTTTTATCGTGTTCTTCTTCGACCTGCGTCAGGTGGTTTTTCAGGGTTCTCAACTCCAATTTCCAAAATTCTCAACATTAACTCAATCTGTCGCTTCTCTTCCGCCTGCTTACAATATTGCTCCTCTTTCTTCCTGAGCTGGTCTCTCGTGTTTTCATTATCTCTTTCCTTTTCTACTGTCTGATGATCCAGCATAGATGTCATCTCTCTCGTTTTTTCCAAGATTCTCTGCTGTTCTTTTTTCTTGTGCTCGAATTTCCCAACTTTTCCTAGAAGTTGAGCATAACGCTCCTCTACATGCACAATTGAGTGTTCATATCCATGAAATATATTTTGAATTTTAAAGAGACTAGCAGAATCTGGACACTCCAAACTCAGTTGTTCTATCATCATCAAAGCTTCTCTGGAGATGGAACAAGGCATCTCACTCTCCTCTGTTGCTGTGTTTGAAGATGGACTTGAATCGTCACAGTCCTTCATCCTATCCACGGCTCTGCGATCCTTATTTCTTCTCTTCACAGTCTTTCCTGGGTTCCTTACAAGGAACAGGAAGAGATACCTCTTTATCTGATGAAGAAATTGTGTTAGTTGCTTTGTTTTCTTCTGGCACTGCATCTTTCAATTCATTTTCTTTTTTAACAGGAACTATGCCAATTTTTTAATTCAACAAATTAGTATAATATGTTGGATAATGTATACCAAACTATGTCTGTTTGTTATTGTTTATCATTTCACATTTTCTTGGGCCAGTAAAATGTTCAATAAATCATGAAAGTCTGAGATGCTTATTTGCAAATCACTTGAAACAGTAAATTGTTTGCAATATTATTTTTGTACTACTTAGAAAATTTCTATGACTTGTTCTATGCACATATCAGAAAGAGATACGGTACTAGACTTCTAAGAGAGCTGAATGGATTATGCCAATCCAGAATGCAGGTGGAGAGAATTTAGCAGCAAAAATCCTCTCGAGTAAGTTGCATAAAAACAACGATGTCACTGGCACATGGGGATTGCTGGTATTTAAAGAGTCCCTTTTTCAATCTCTGGGCTCACACAACTCACCCAGAGCTCACTCCTAGTTAGTCTCATCATGGTTGAGCTGGGAGAGCCACAGATTGAAGGGTGAGCTGTTTAATTACTAGCCAACTTTTTACTGGTAAATAAAAAGGTGTCTGTTTTGATCCCAGGTGACCTCATCACTTTTATGAAGATGTAATTTACTCAGCAGGATTGTGGTTTACCATTTTAATATGTTTTTGTGATCAAAAAATAATTATTCTTATATACAGGTGAAACTCAGAAAATTAGAATATCGTGCAAATGTTCATTCAGTTCAGTAATGCAACTTAAAAGGTGAAACAAATATATGAGATAGACTCATTACATGCAAAGCAAGATAATTCAAGCCTTACTTTGTTATAATATTGATGCTTATCGCTTACAGTTTATGAAAACCCCACCCCCATCTCATTTACCCCATAATCATCACATAATCTCATATACGCTGTACGCAATGATCATCACAATTATAACGAATTAAGGCATGACATATCTCCCTTTGCATGTAGTGAGTCTATCTCATATTTGTTTCACCTTTTAAGTGAAATGAATGGACATTTGCACGCTATTATAATTTTCCGAGTTTCACCTGTAAACATTTAGTAATTTTTCTTTACAAAAGGGAAGCATATCAAAAGTACACCCACACTCAGCCTGAAGTGGTGCAATCCTTCCTACCTCTTCCATGCTGCAGCTGCATTCTGCTGCATGCAGAGCAGATACTATGCCTTTCCTCAGTACTGTAATGGCAATTTATTGAAAAGGAATTTAATTCTCCAATGTGTTTCTCTCTCAAAATAGCAGTAAAATAGTACAGTGCAAACTGCTTGCTGTTTCAAGTTTTATATGTATTAACCACTTAAAATGTCTATACCGTGTATAGTTGTAAACCTATAGAGAGGTTCCTTCATATATCCATTTTGAAAATAATGGGTAGAGTCTAGATTTATGCAAATTTACAGTAGATTAGGGACTGCGGTGGTTTAGTGGTTAAGATGCTGACCTTGATGACTGGAAGAGTGACAGGTCAGTACTTTAAGACCCAAGTACTGCACAGTGGAGTGAGTCCCTGTCTTTCCTAGCTCCTGCCAACCTAGCAATTCGAAAGCAGGAAATTGCAAGTAGATAAATAGGTACTATGGTGGGAAGATAAATAGCATTCCATGCTCTCTGGTGTCTAGGCATGCCTGCCACATGACCATGGAAATGTCTGCAAATGCAGACAGCGCTGGCTCTTTGGCTATAATCAGAGATGAGCACTAAACCCTAGAGTTGGATATGACTGGCTTTTGAGCAAGAGCGACCTGTACCTTTACCTTACAGTAGATTTTCAGAATCTCAAACATAGGTCTTTGCCAGAATCTGCTACCTGATTGTTTAAATTGCTAACTCCAAGTATTGAACTAGGGATCAGCAGTTAAGCCTGAAATCTTTAGCATGTAAGGCAGTTGCTTTACTCCCAAAGCTATATGTTTTTACCAGTTTCTTCCTGTAATTTGAAAGGAATCCCTGGATTGTAACCATAAGAATGTATTGTTTCCATATGCATAATGTTATAGTAGTAGTGAGAAGTATTATTAAACTTTCTGGTCAGTTGGTAATGCCTTCATGCAAGCAAGGTGCTGCATCATTTATTTTTCCTCATATAATATACTCTGCCAACTTGCATAAAAAACCTGGCACTTTGGGTTGGGGCATATGAGGGAGAGTAAGCCCAACTTTTTTTTTTGCAAAATATTGCTTCAATTTATTGTATATCTTGAGTTGATTGATTAATTGAGATACTGTATTTCATATAAGAATTAATTTTGCATATAAAACATTTCATTACTTCTGTTTAATAAAGTTCAGATATCTTTAGTTGCTTCCTTTTCTTCTGTAAACATCTCGGGTAAGATCAAACAACAAAAGCCATAAAATCTGTAAAATAAAATAAAATAAAATCTGTAAGCAATACAGGGAATACTTGGGCAAACACTTTACATTGTAGAGTACAGGGAAAGCTGCTTCTTCACAAATAGTAAGATTCGACACAGGTATACATTGCATTTTAGGACTTACATTTTCCAATTTATAGAAAATGATACAAAGAGCATGTTAACTACTGGACAAGTGCTTGAAATACACTCACAGAGTAAAAAGTTACAGTAAAGTTAATACAGTAAAGTTAATAAAGTAAAAGCAAGAAATTGCAAGTAGATAAATAGGGACCACTTTGGTGGGAAGGTAACTGCGTTCCGTGCGCTCCGGTGTCTAGTCATGCCTACCACATGACCACAGAAACGTCTGCAGAAGCAGACAGCGCTGGCTCTTCAGCTTTGAAACAGAGATGAGCACTGAACCCTAGAGTCGGATACGACTGGCTTTCGAGCAAGGGAAACCTTTACCTTTACCTAATATATTTTAAAAATACGTGGATGAATGTTATATTGGTAACCAATTATGTAGATCTGATGTATTTTTTGTATCAGAAACTGGGCTGAACAAAGACCTACTTGGGTCATCACACACTTCTCCATCAAAATCCATTGAATCACTTCTCTGTTTCTGTTGACCAGATTTTTTCTTTGGCAAAAGAAAAGTATAATATTGGGGCGTTCACACACAAAATTCCATGAACGAAGCAAAGTCAATGTACAACAAAAGCATTCAGAATTAATCTTCAGAATTAATCTTGCATTTAGGGGGTGTGCATGCAGATTTAGCTAATGTCTGTAGCTTATCAACAAATGTAAAAATTACACATGTGAAAATTAAATTAAGATTAAACAAGTAAATCTGTTTTAGCAAAATTGTAATAACTATATGCAGTAGTAGGTGCTGAGCTGGAATATACACATCTGTTCAACTATATTATGCCTATCAGTGGCATTAAATTGTACAACTAATGTCTTTCTCCATATTATTACTTGTAGATCTGTTATCAAAAGTAGCAAAACCTGTTGCACAAAAGTCCTTTATGACCAATCTGATGCTGATTGGTGCTTTTCATTTTTTTTCCATTTTCCCTACTGTATATGCCTTTTCCCCTGTCTTAGGTCTCAACTGGGAGTGGCTGGAATGTTGATGCACAGCATATTTGCAGCCTTAGGGGGCTGTGGTTTTGTTTGTTGTCTGTCTTGATTTTCAGTACATGTAGAAATCATTGTAAGTTATTAGTTGCTTACGTCATACATGTGGTTCTTTAGCTGGAAAAATATCGAGCCACAGTCCGTGTTATAGTGTGTTTTGTTTGCTCCAAACAGAGCTTTTAAAATCTCGCTCTAATTGGGTTACCTTTGGATTTCTGAAATAAAGACTATTAAAACAACAACTGACAATAAGTTATATAGAGTAACCTTGTGAAGAAATTCACTCTAGCAGACTATGTCATTGCTGTAAGATGTAATGGCTGTTAGATTAGCTGCCTCGATCATGAGATTAAGCATTTAAATGTAAAACAGACTTCTGAACCATAGTGATTAAAAGGAAATAGCTGGTTGAGTGCTGTGTTTAGTGAGATTCTGAACTGTACTGTCAGTATTCCACCTTTCCACAGTGTTCAGCTTCTTCCACATTTCCTGGACAAAAGTATAACTCTGCCCTTACACAAAAATACTTCAAGACCACATTATGAACCTATAGCAAAGGTGGACAGTGGATTCAGTCACTTCAAGACAAGACAGAGTCCAGAGCTTTTATTTCCCATAGATCTCACTGGGCTTGTTATGAAGTGATCAGCATATGGCGGGGTGTTTTTACTATATTTTCAAATACCTATAGAAGTCTGATGCAATGGCTATATTACTGCATCCTAAAATTGATGTTCTTGGTGAAAGTTGAAATAAATATCAGCAAGCCCTCTGATACTAGTTCACTTCCTTATTTACAGTTCAAAATATACTAAAGTAGTTCTGACATCGCCCTTCTAATAAATCACATAAGCACACCCTTCACAGACTTGCAATGTAATAAAGAGTGAGAGAATTGCCTTAGGCATTCTTTCTGTGCCAGTTATAAATCACTGCTACTCAATTCTGAGAGAGAAAGGGTTTCATTTTTAAAGAAAAATCTTTTTTACGTAGATCAGCCCCAGTCCAGTATCCCAGATTCATTTCTTTGAGATAGGGAAAAATAAATAACAGACAATAGTATCTAATTAAGAAATGAGGTGAACAAGTAAAATAAACTAAAAACAAGGTGCCTTTGCAAGTGATAACAAGAATGGGATCAAACTTTTGTGGATTTGTGGAAAGGATGGCTGAAAACCTGTTTAGGTCTACAGAAGGTTGATGATATCATCAGGAAGGGAATTTTGTCATATGGGGACTGTGGGACAGGATGTGGAAGCTTTCCCTGCCTGAAGGGCAGTGGTGGGCTCCCAAAATTTTTACTATCACACTGTGGGTGTGGTTTGGTGGGCGTGGCAAGGGGAAAGGCCTGCATTGCACCCAAATTAGGACTACTGTACTTTATTTCAAAACTTGGGTGGGCGGGGCCTCCCAGAATTTCTGCTACCGGTTCTGGCAAACTGGTGCGCACCTGCTGATGCCCACCACTGCTGAAGGGATAACATTACCCATGGTGGTGATTTTCAATAATGAAAGAATGCCCTCGTTTCCTCCCACAGGAAATTATGATAAGAATTGCATAGGAGCCATGAGAGCCATGGGACAGAAGTGGGAAGAGTTTAACCTCCACCCCCCCCACACACACAAATCCTGATGATGACATCACCATCCTTTGCAGGCATAATTATGCCGAAAAGATTTCAGCTGGTGGACAGGATGGAGTACCCTTTACAGTATTTCAAAATTATGCTTAAATCTACATTCTATGTTAAAATGTATCTTTCCCTGTATGTGCAAGTTCTCTATACAGCGATACTTCATACAACGGCCAAACTTGGTTCCACAATTTTGGACTTTATACGGATTTGGACTTTGTATGAGGCATGCAAAATCCTAGTTGTGATGCCTCATTCAACATCGTTTCCATAGAGATACATTGTACTGTAACATCACAGACTTCAAGGCAAAGTCAAGGAAACAGACAGGAAACTGACAGAACTTTAAGAAATCATAGTCTAAAGGCTAAAAACATTACAAAAACATGTCAAACAACCCTGATTGTCCAAGAACCTGAAGAATGCTGCAAAAATCCCAGGAATGCTTCTAAAAATTCTGACGAAAAAATTCAAAAAATCCAAAATCGTGCTCAAAACCACTCCTAAACACTCTTCGCCTCATGCAAAACCCACAAGAGCAATGCATGCATGTGTCCTGCCTTTTATACTGCCCAGGCACAATGCAACGTGGGAAAACCCCAATGCCTCATACAAAGTCGCACGACTTTGTATGAGGCAACTTTTTTCAAGGAATTAGGCGATGTATGAATCCAATGTTGTATGAAGCGGACTTTGTATGAGGTATTACTATATTGTTATTTTCCTCATCAGCCTAGAGCTGGTGTGACAAAGAGTAGTCAAGCTGAACGGAATGGGGGAGTGACTCCTGAAAACATCCCATTTCAGCGTGCTAAGCTCTGATATGGTTGGTATTCACAAAGCATGTGATTTCCTGGTGTCCTGCACAAAGAAACAAACTGGAAATTAAGGGAAATGAGGTTACAGTAGCTCATTTGCTCTCCAAAATGGGATTTCTTCAGTGATAAGTGCCATAGCAATAAATGGAAAAAAATTATTTTAATAACCACAAGATAAGGGGGTGAGAAATTATACGATAGGTCATATAAGACATATTTACCTGAGGGAGGACTGTCTAAAAATATACTAAATATATAAACTATTTAAACCTAAAATCTAGTTTGAACCAGTGTTTTGGTATGTTGTATCTGAATTTGGTACTTTGCACACCAAATGAGAAGAGAGGATTCACTTGAGAAGACTTTGATGCTGGGAAAGGTGGAGGGCAAAAGAAAAAGGACGGCCAAGGATGAGATGGCTGGATGGCATTATGGACGCAGTGGGCACTGAACTGAGCGGGCTGAGGAGGATGGTGGAGTACAGGGGTACCTGGAGATCAATGGTCCATAGGGTCGCAAAGGGTCGGAATCGACTGTGCGACTGAACAACAATCTGAATTCCATCTTAATTATTCCTTCAACAATGAATGGTGCAAAGTGGCATTTTAATGTATGAACAAAAGAGTGTCTCAGGTGAGGTTGGAGAAGTGAGCAGAATAGTGAGCTGCTGAGAGATATGTACTAGGAAACTGCTACTTAAGAAAAACGCTCATGTATATTATAAGAATCAATTATTTCCCTGCGACATACAAGGACTTTTGTACTCATGCACAAATCTACAAATATTCCAGATCACTCAGCAGTATATCAACACGGTACTGCTTCAGAGCCAACTACTTAATAATCCAGTCAAAGGTTGCATATAAATATTTCTAATAATAAACAGTGCACCATAAGGCTCCAGGGTCTGAAAAATAGAGATGTGCTTCTCGATAGTAACAATGGTGAAGAGGAGTCTCCATATTACTGCTGTGGAAGTTTATAGGCAACCTGAAATTGCAATCAGGTAAGTGATTTAGTTTGTGGAGGAAGTCTGGAATGTTCTTTCTTGGCATCTGTTTAACATTGAAACTAAGCAGACTCTCAAGAGCAGGAAACCTTTTCAGCAGGAAGAAATGGTGATGTAGCTCACCAACTAGATCTGTCAGCCCAGCAGGCTAGTGACCATGGGAGAGCAGTTTAATAATTTTGTGGGATTATTTACAAAGTGTATAGATGAAATAAAATGCAGTGTCCTTCTAAATAATAGGCATTTGCGATCTAGGGCTGGGCAGAGGACTGAGATCCAGATGGTTACCAGTCAAACAAAAAATGTTTTTGTTTCTAACGTTCTAACATTAAAGTCAACAAAAATACCTAAGTTCTCCTTCGTATAGTTTGTGAATCCACACTCATGGGTTATGCGCCTGCGCAGAACGGCCGATCGGAGGCTTGAAAAGCTATTGGTCAAAAGTTTTGGCGGTAAGACCGCCCACCGTACCGCCCACCCTGAGGCGCCCGCGCACCATTTTACCTCAGCTCTCTTCTTTCCGCCGTAGCAGCAGGACGATCGTTGAGAGCTTCCTCAATTTTTTCGCCCTTCTGAGGGAAAGTCTTTTGGCAAATTTCAACAATTTTTCTCGGTGATCTTGTCCTTCGGGCAGGATCGCCACCCCGGTGCTGTTTCTTCCTTCTGGTGGACTCAGTTACCTACTCGCTTCGGTCACCGTTTCCCCCCTCAAGGGGGTGGCGGCTGGCCAGCCCTTCGGGGTAACCGCGTTCCAGAAACTTCCGTTGGAAGAATTTTTTCTTTGATGGCCGCGACCTTCAAACAGTGCTCGGCTTGCCTGAAAAAGTTTCCGGCTTCCGACGGGCATAGCCTCTGCCTTTTCTGCCTCGGAGAGTCTCATCAGAGCCAGTCTTGCCCCCACTGCAAGAAATTCACCCGTCTGGCCGTGCAAAACCAGAGCTACCGGCTCAAAGCGCACCTGATGGAACTCTCTCTGGCTCCCGTTGTGGCCGCTTCTACCTCGGCTAGCGTCTCTCAGCCTCCACCGCCTTCGACCTCTTCTTCCGCCACCATCAAGAAGAAGAAGAAGAGGGACAAGAACGGAGACAAGAAAAAGAAGCGCGGGTCGGAGAAGAGGCGATCGCTCCCGCCTACTCCTCACACCCCTGTGTCTCCGGGACCTTCGCCACCATACTCGGTCGCGAGATGTCCGTCTCCTGGGTCCTCCATCTGGGGAGGACGGTCCTCCTCGGGTTCGCCTGAAAAAGGACGCAGGGCTGGGGCTCCAGCTCGCCCACTTCAGGTACTCCCGTCACCGCCTCGTGGGAGGGCCCGCTCGCCTATGAGGCAGGCCTCCGTCTCCCCAAGGCCCAGGACTCCGACGCTCGACAACGCGGCGATCACCATGCCGGCCACCATTTCGTCGCCGATTTTACCGGCCACCGTTTCGTCGCCGACCCAGCCAGCTACCGTTTCGTCGGCCACCGTTTCGTCGCTCCCGACGGTGGGGGACCCATCCCACAGGGAGTTCCTGAAGGAGATGTTTGAGGTCATGGCTCAGACTTTTGCCAACCGGTTTCAGACCTCCATGCCTGCGGCCTCTGCGGCTCCGGTACCGACCACCGCAAGCCCCAGGGATGCTGGCCCTGCTGTGGCCCCACCGACCTCCCGAGGGTCGAGTGTCCGCTCCGCTGGCCCACCCACATCGTCGCGGGTTGGTCCAGTCGTTGAAGCGGTGGACTCCCATCCCGTCGGCCCGCCCAGGCCGTACTGGCGCGGTCCCGACGTGGATGTAAGAGTTCCTCCCTCGTCCTCCGATGACTCCAGCGCCTCTTTGGAGGAGGACGAGGGAGACGTCGACGCCGAGCGGATGCCGGACCAGGCCATCGGCGCGGTTGACCCACCGCGTGGTGAGGATCAACGCTCGCTCACGGCCATGCTGACGCGCCTGGGGACCGCGTTGAACCTGAAGGTGGACCAGCCGCCACTGGAAGGTGAGGACCAAATGACCGCAAAACTGGACAGGCATGCGGTACGGCCGGTCCATATCACCATGCTTCCGTCCATGCTGACGTCGGCGAAGGCAACATGGAGGAAGCCGGTGTCGGCGCACTCCGTTTCGTCCAGGCTCGACGGCATGTATAGAGTCCTGGACGAGAACGTCGAGTTCCTGCAGGCACATCCCCTGCCGAATTCCCTGGTGGTCAAGGCCTTCCAACACAGGACGGCCACCAGCGGGTTCCTGGTTCCGTCGACCCCGGAGGGGAAGAAGCTGGACGCGGTGGGCCGCAAATTCTACGCCACCGGTTCCCTCTTCCTCCGCGCCGCCAACTACTCGGCTGCCATGGGCCTGTACCAGTCTCACCTCTGGGAGCGGGTGAAGGCCGAAACGGCGACGTTACCTGCCGACGCCCAGAAACGGATCGACGCGCTGGCATCCGAGGGCGATTTCCTGGCGGAGCAACAGATGCGAACCGCCAGGCATATAAATGACTATGCGGCGAAGGACATGTCGTCTGCGATCCTGCTCCGCCGCCACGCCTGGCTTAGGGGCACCTCCCTCGATGACGCTATGAAGAAGCTCATCGAGGAGTTTCCCTTCGACGGGCAAGGCCTTTTTGGGCAAGACACGGACAAGGTCCTCAATGAAATGCGGCAGACCAACTCCACCGCCAAGTTTCTGGGGCTCACCACGCCGGCTCCGCCTGCCAGGCCGAGGTTCCAGCCCTTCATGCGGCGCTACCAGGGGAACCCGCAACAACAGGGTGGCCCCGTAGAGCAGCCCAGATCTGGCTCTTAGAAACAACGACGCCAGCACAAGCCGCGCTACCAACCCTACGGACACGGCAAGCGTTCGGACGCTAAGTCCAAGTCGCGCGTTTGAAGCTGCGACGGCCGAGTCTCTCACGCTCCATCTCCCGTACCTCCCCCTCCGGAACTTCCTTCAGGTATGGTCGGGCATCACGGACGACCGGTGGGTCTTAAGGATCTTGTCCTCTGGCTACGCCATCGAGTTCGTGCGGGCGCCTCGGGTAGGAAGACATCGTTTTACCACCTCGTCCCCCCATTTGGAGGAAGAAATATCAACTCTTCTGTCCAAGGGAGCCATCGAGCGGGTGGCCCTGCCCGATTGGGACAACGGCTTCTACTCGAGGTACTTCGTGGTCCAGAAGAAGGACGGAGGACTTCGCCCGATCCTGGACCTGCGCCGCCTCAACAAATGCATCCACACCAGGAAGTTCCGGATGGTGACCCTGCAGACCGTCCTTCCCCTCATCAACAAAGGGGACTGGTTCACAGTCATAGACCTCAAGGACGCTTACTTTCATGTCTCCATCCTCGAGGAGCACCGGAGGTTCCTTCGATTCCGCATCGGCGATTCGGTTTACCAGTACCGATGTCTACCGTTCGGTCTGGCCACGGCACCGCGAGTCTTCACCAAATGCATGGCTCCGGTGGCCGCCTTCCTTCGCCAGCGGGGAATCAGGGTCTTCCCATACATCGACGACTGGTTGATCGTATCCCCCACCAGTTCGTCGGCCATTCGGGACACGCAGTTCACGGTCCACCTCATGGAGAGTCTCGGCCTCAGGATCAACTTCACCAAATCGAAGCTGATCCCCTCTCAACGCGTCGAGTACATCGGAGCGGTACTCGACTCGCTTGCCACCAGAGCCTTTGCACCCCAGAAGCGCCTGCAGGACATCGCGCAGGGAGTGAACGACCTACGCACCAAACCGTGCATCCGGGCGAAAAAGGCTCAAAGACTGCTAGGCCTTATGGCCTCAACGACAGCTGTGGTCCCTCACGCCAAGTTAAAGTTCCGGTCCCTACAGTCGTGGCTTCTGCACGAATTCGATGCGCTCTGGGAGAGTCAGTCCAAACGGCTAACTCCGTCCCCGGAGCTGAGGGACCAGCTGGTGTGGTGGACGACACCACTCAACGTGGCAACGGGGAAGAGTTTTTACCCCCCGCAACCCTCGCTGCAAATATTGACCGACGCAAGCAACCTCGGCTGGGGGGCTGCCTGCGGGACTCTCACGGTCAACAACCCTTGGTCGCCTCAGGAGATGGTGCACCATATCAACTACTTGGAGCTGCTGGCCATTTGGAAGGCCCTCCATTCTTTCGAGACCTTGCTCATGGGCAAGGCGGTCCAAGTGGCCTCGGACAACACCACGGCTGTGGCGTACCTGAACAAGCAGGGAGGAACACGATCCACCACCCTTCTTTACCTCGCTGTGCAACTCTGGGAGTGGTGCCTGGAGAGGCACATTTTCCCGATTGGAGTGCACATTCAGGGCAAGCTGAATGTCCTGGCCGACCATCTCAGCCGCCTCACCTCGACGACCCACGAATGGGAACTGAACGACGAGGTGTTCCAGTCGCTCTGCGAGGCCTGGGGGACTCCGAACATTGACCTCTTCGCATCGGAGTCCAACACGAAATGCCACAGGTACTGCTCCAGGGCGGGCATCGGTGCCAACTCCGAGGGCGATGCCTTCATGAAACGGTGGGATCAGGACAATTTCTATGCTTTTCCTCCGTTTCCCCTGGTCCAGAAGGTCCTCACCAGAATGTTCCAGCACAGGACCAGAGCCATCCTAGTGGCCCCAGCATGGCCCCGCCAACCATGGTTTCCGCTGCTGTTGCGCATGTCATCTCAGTATCGCACGCTACCGGAGTCACCAACGCTCCTCCAGATGCAGGGCCAGCTCCACCACTCGGACCTGCCCAGCCTCCACCTCACCGCGTGGAGGATAACCCCAGACTGTCCAGGATCCTGGAACTAGCCAGGCGCCCGTCCACAAGGAAGTCCTACGCTTCCAAATACAGACGCTTTTGTGCTTTCCTGGCATCTCAGCAGACCCCCCCTCTCGCAGGTGGAACTGCAGGACGTCTTGACCTACCTCCTCCATCTGGCGGAGTCTGGCCTCAGCATCGCCTCCATCCGAGTACACCTCGCAGCGGTGGTGGCTCACTCTCCAGCTGGCTCGCCCGCTTCTGGCGCTTTCCGCGACCAAACGGTGAAACGCTTCCTCAAGGGATTGCGGAACGCCTTCCCGCCGGTCAGGACTCCGACGGCCCAATGGTCACTCTCTACCGTCCTTCACGCGCTCACCAGGACTCCTTTCGAGCCCATGGCTACCGCGGATGCTCGTCTCCTCACATGGAAGACGGCCTTTCTGGTGGCCATCTGCTCGACGAGCTGGTGAACTGGTCGCCCTGCGGGCGGACGCACCCTTTCTCCAGTTCTTCAATGACCGTGTGGTGCTCCAACCGGACATCACCTTCCTCCCCAAGGTGGTCTCCCAGTTTCATATGGCACAGACTATCTCCTTGCCAACATTCTTCCAGAACCCCGCTAACGCCCAAGAAAGGACTTGGCACACGCTGGATGTCAAACGGGCTTTATTGTTTTACACCAGCAGGACAAGGGAGTTCAGGAAGTCGCAACGCCTTTTCATGGCGTATGGGGGCAAGTCCAAAGGTGAACCCATCTCAGCGCAGCGGTTCTCCAAATGGATCACCTCTACCATCTACTTGGCCTACGAGTCGGCATCGCTGCCCCCTCCACCGCATGTCAGGGCGCACTCTACCAGAGCGGTTGCAACATCCACGGCCTTTCTGGAGGGCACACCGCTTGAGGACATCTGTAAGGCTGCCACCTGGTCCAGACCTTCTACATTTGTCCAGCACTACAGGGTGGACACCAGAGCCACTGCGGACGCCAGGCTTGGCCGTGTCGTCCTCACTCGGGGTCTCCGGGCCCATCGCCCTTGACAGTTCACCCTGCCTGACCGTCATCATCTTCATCGTGGGATCATCTCATCCGACTGCCCACCAACCAAGTAAGTGTGAGCTTGCTAATCTCCCATGAGTGTGGATTCACAAACTATACGAAGGAGAAAGTTCGGTTTCACTTACCAGTGATAACTTTCGTTCTTCGAGTATATAGTTTGTGAATACACACTACCCACCCTGCCTCCCCTCTTGAGCTGCACGGATGAGATCAATTGGTTTATCCTGTGCTTGGCTTAAGTATGGAACTGAGGTAAAATGGCGCGCGGGCGCCTCAGGGTGGGCGGTATGGTGGGCGGTCTTACCGCCAAAACTTTTGACCAATAGCTTTTCAAGCCTCCGATCGGCCGTTCTGCGCAGGCGCATAACCCATGAGTGTGTATTCACAAGCTATATACTCGAAGAACTAAAGTTATTACTGGTAAGTGAAACCGAACTTTCCCACTTAAATTAGTCTGGTAAAATCACGAATCGTAGGGGGGAAAGTTGATTATTCCCTTATTAAATATTGTGCATGCAAATTCAAGCCCATAGCCTCAATTGAGGTATTTTGGGTCCTCTTGTATTATGTTTGTTTGATGTTCATATATCCTTGATGTATTACCTCACTGTTTTTAACTGTTTGCAAGCCACCCAGAGTGGTCTTGTTACCAGATGGGCGGGATATAAATGTGATTAAACAAACAAACGTTCGCTGAAACAATGGATGATCCTTTTTGGCAACTGACCCATCCAAGGCTAAAGCTCACTCCCATTTTCCCCTGCCTACTTGCCAGGAGTGGAATTTCAAACCTCCACTTTGTTCCCCTCCTGCTGTTTATATGTGTGAATGACTGCTTGCTTGCTTGCTGGTGTGTGTATTTACACACAATTTCACCCCTGGCTCTACCTATCTGATCCATGCTCACTGGCTCACCAACTACAATTGCTATCACCAACTACAATTGCTATCAGCTGTCCCTGCATAAAAATGCCTTGTTCTGCAACTTGTTCTGCAACTTTACATTCGTTACTGTTCATACAACTGGTTCTAGAAAGTGATTCTAGTGCAAGCCTAAATTATGCCTATGTTTGAGCTAATGGGACTGATAGGAAATGATGTTCAAATTAAAACGGCTAAGTTTATTAACTGTAGGACAATTATGCTTTTGCTACTGTTACTGCTACTGTTGCTATTTTATTTGGATAAAGACAGGATCACTAAAATGCTGATGATTATAAGTTGTAATTACCACAGTAAACCAAAATATAGAACTTGTGCCTCTAAGGAAAATAAATATTTCCAAATTAAAGTGTAACTGAAATCATTTGCAACTCACACATCCATCCTCCTCCTTCTCTGTTGTCTTTTTACCAGCAAAGCAAAACTTTCTTTTTCTTCAGGAGTCAATGGAAAACCACCTGGAAGAGACAGTTGAGGAAAAGAAGGGCTTTCCCCCATTGCTATTTAAAATCCTGTTTAATTCAAATTTCTTCTTTTGTTATTACCAATTATACTGCATGGTCTCTGTGAATCACACATATCGTTTGTTTCTCCACCTGCGCAAAACAGAACTTTCAACAGTTGAAAAATGCTTATATACCATAAGAACATAAGAACAGCCTTGCTGGAACAGGCCACAGCCCATCCAGTCCAGCATTCTGTCTCACAGTGGCTCACCATTTCCTTCAGGGTATTCCCAAGGATATGCCTTCACCTGCTTAGGATTCCCTGGAAATGGCATTGAGAGATATCCTGCCTATCTCTCCAACCCCGAGGTTGTCCTTAAGTATCCATAATTATAGCCATTGATACCCTTGTCCTCCATGAACTTGTCTAATCCTTTCTTAAAGCTGTCAAGACTGACAGCTGTCACCACTTCTTCTGGCAGGGAGTTCCATAGACCAGTAATCCTCTGGGTGTACCATTGCACATTGATCTTCCCTCAGTTCTCTTTAGCAGCCACTGAGAAAACTGTTTGGGCATTCACTAGAGCAGGACTCCTCAAACTTGACTGACTTCCAATTCCCATAAACCCTGATCAGGAGGTGTGCTGACTTGGGCTTCTGGTAATTGAAGTCCAAGAATACCCAGAAAGCCAAGTTTGAGGACACCTGCACTAAAGCTACCTAGCACAATTTTTATATGTTATCGTTAATTTTTCATCCTTCATTGTCTTCCAGCTTGCCAGTCACCCATATGCACAATTTACAAAGAAGAATTGCAGTTACTTATCTGTAACTCGTTCTTTACAATGGTCATCTCTTAATTCATTCAACCCATCCAGTCTATGTCATATGGACATCAGAAAATAGACAATACGGTACATATAATGATAAGGAAAAATCTAATAACACCAAAACCAAATACCAACTTCAATAGCAGCAATACCAATAATAAAGCAAGAAACGCAAAACCAAAATCTCAAAAATTAATTACGTGCTATAACTTCTCCTTCGTATAGTTTGTGAATCCACACTCATGGGTTATGCGCCTGCGCAGAACGGCCGATCGGAGGCTTGAAAAGCTATTGGTCAAAAGTTTTGGCGGTAAGACCGCCCACCGTACCGCCCACCCTGAGGCGCCCGCGCGCCATTTTACCTCAGTTCTCTTCTTTCCGCCGTAGCAGCAGGACAATCGTTGAGAGCTTCCTCAATTTTTTCGCCCTTCTGAGGGAAAGTCTTTTGGCAAGTTTTAACAATTTTTCTTGGTGATCTTGTCCTCCGGGCAGGATCGCCACCCCGGCTCTGTCTCTTCTCTTGAGTGGATTCAGTAGCCAATTTTTCGCTTCGATCACCGTCTCCCCCCTCAAGGGGGTGGCGGCTGGTCGGCCCTTCGGGGTATTCGTCTCCAGAAACTTCCACTGGAAGAATTTTTTCCGCGGTCGATGGCTGCAGCGTTCAAACAGTGCACGGCTTGCCTTAAGAAGTTTCCGGCTTCCGACGGACACAGCCTGTGCCTTTTTTGTTTGGGAGAGTCGCATCAGAGCCAGTCTTGCCCGCATTGCAAAAAGTTTACGCGCCTCGCGGTGCAGAACCGAAGCAATCGCCTCAAGGCTCATCTGATGGAGCTCGCTCTGGCTCCCGCCGCTTCCGCCTCCACGGCCACCGCTGCCGCTCAACCACCGCCGGCCTCTTCCTCCGCGCTTCCGTTGAGGAAGAAGAAGAAGAAGGACAAGAACGGTGAGAAGAAGCGCAAGCGTGGGTCGGAGAAGAGACGGTCGCTTCCCCCGACTCCGCGCACACCCGCTTCTCCCGGGCCTTCGCCGCCGTTCTCGACTGCCCGATGTCCTTCTCCGGGATCCTCCATCTGGGGAGGACGGTCGTCTTCCGGGTCACCTGAGAAAGGACGCAGGGCTGGGGCTCCAGCTCGCCCACTTCAGGTGCTCTCCTCTCCTCCTCGGGGAAGAAATTCCTCTCCGAGGCAGGCCTCCGTCTCCCCACGGCCCAGGACGCCGACGGACGACGCGGTCGTCACCGTTCCGACGACCGTTTCGCCGACACCGACACCAGCCACCGTTTCGGCGCCCACCGTTTCGTGGGCCACCATTCCGCCGGCTACCGGAGCTCCACCGCCAGCGGACTCGGACGCGTCGCAGATGGCCCTCGTCCGAGAGATGTTCCAGGTCATGGCTTCGTTTGCGACCAGGTTCCAGACCTCCACGCCTGCGGCCTCTGCGGCTCCGGTTCCGACCACCGCAAGCCCCGGGCATCCCGGCCCTGCCGTGGCCCCACCGACCTCCCGTGGGTCGAGTGCCCGCTCCGCCGGCCCACCCAACCCGTCATGGTGTGGTCCGGACGTCGATGCGGTGGACGACCGTCCTGCGGGCCCGCCCAGGCCGTACTGGCGCGGTCCCGACGTGGACGAAAGACTGCCTCCTTCGTCCTCCGATGAGTCCAGCTCGTCGTCGGAGGAGGACGAGGGAGACGTCGACGCCGAGCGCACGCCGGAGCAGGCTATCGCCTCAGTGGACCCACCGCGTGGTGAGGACCAGCGCTCACTGACCGCCATGCTCACAAGGCTGGGCACCGCACTCAACCTGAAGGTCGATCAGCCACCGTTGGAGGGTGAGGATCAGATGACCGCGAAGCTCGATAGACGTGCTGTGCGGCCGGTCCACATAACCATGCTCCCCTCCATGATGACTTCGGCGAGGGCGACGTGGAAGAAACCTTTGGCGGCGCACTCCGTTTCGTCCAGGCTCGACAACATGTACCGGGTCCTGGACGAGAACGTCGAGTTCTTGCAGGCTCACCCCCTGCCGAATTCCCTGGTGGTCAAGGCCTTCCAGCACAGGACGGCCACCAGCGGGTTCCCGGTCCCGTCGACGCCGGAGGGCAAGAAACTGGACGCGGTGGGGCGTAAGTTCTACGCCACCGGCTCCCTATTCTTCCGTGCCGCCAACTACTCGGCCGCCATGGGCTTGTACCAATCTCACCTCTGGGAGCAGGTGAAGGTTGAGATCGCGAAGCTGCCCTCCGACGCCCAAAAGCGCATTGACGCTCTGGCCACCGAGGGGGACTTCGTCGCCGAGCAGCTGATGCGCACTGCCCGGCATATCAACGACTATGCCGCGAAGGACATGGCCTCCGCAATCTACCTCCGTCGCCACGCTTGGCTTAGGGACACCTCCCTCGATGACGCTATGAAGAAGCTCATCGAGGAGTTTCCCTTCGACGGGCAGGGCCTCTTCGGTCAGGACACCGATAAGGTCCTGAATGAGATGCGCCAGACCAATTCCACGGCGAAGTTCCTGGGGCTCACCACGCCGGCTACTTCCGCCAGGCCGAGGTTCCAGCCCTTCACACGGCGGTTCCAGGGCAACCCGCAGCAGCAGGGACCGACGGAGCAGCCTAGATCCAGCTCCTACAAACAGCGGCGACAACACAAACCCCGCTACCGGCCCTACGGACAGGACAAGCGTTCGAGCGCGAGGCCCAAGCCCCGCGTTTGAAGCTGCGACGGCCGAGTCTCTCTCGCTCCACATCCCATACCTTCCCCTCCGGAACTTCCTCCAGGTATGGTCGGGCATCACGGACGACCAGTGGGTCTTAAAGATCTTGTCCTCTGGCTACGCCATCGAGTTCGTGCGGGTGCCTCGGGTAGGAAGACATCGTATCACCACCTCGTCCCCCCATTTGGAGGAAGAAATATCAACCCTTCTCTCCAAGGGAGCCATCGAGCGGGTAGCACCGCCCGACTGGGACAACGGTTTCTACTCGAGGTACTTCGTGGTCCAGAAGAAGGACGGAGGCCTTCGCCCTATCCTGGACCTGCGCCGCCTGAACAAATGCATCCACACCAGGAAGTTCCGGATGGTGACCCTACAGACCGTCCTCCCCCTCATCGACAAAGGGGACTGGTTCACAGTCATAGACCTCAAGGATGCCTACTTCCACGTCTCCATCCTCGAGGAACACAGACGGTTTCTCCGCTTCCGCATCGACAATTCCGTGTACCAGTACCGATGCCTACCATTCGGTCTGGCCACGGCACCGCGAGTCTTCACCAAATGCATGGCTCCGGTGGCTGCATTCCTCCGCCAGCGGGGCATCAGGGTCTTCCCGTACATCGACGATTGGTTGATCGTTTCCCCCACCGAACCGTCGGCCGTGCGGGACACACAATACACGGTTCACCTCATGGAGAGTCTCGGCCTCAGGATCAACTTCACCAAGTCGAAGTTGACTCCCTCCCAGCGCGTCGAGTACATCGGAGCGATACTCGACTCGCTTACTACAAGAGCCTACGCCCCCCAGAAACGATTACTGGACATTGCGCAGGGGGTGAGCGAACTGCGCACCAAACCGTGCGTCCGGGCGAAGAAGGCTCAGAGACTTCTAGGCCTTATGGCCTCAACGACGGCAGTGATTCCCCATGCCAAGTTGAAATTCAGGTCCCTGCAATCATGGCTCCTTCACGAGTTCGACGCACTTCGGGAGAGCCAGTCCAAACGGTTGACCCCATCTCCGGAACTGAGAGACCAACTGCTGTGGTGGTCTACACCACTCAACGTGGCCACGGGGAAGAGTTTCTACCCCCCGCAACCCTCGTTGCAGATACTGACCGACGCGAGCAACCTCGGCTGGGGCGCTGCTTGCGGGACTCTCACGGTCAACGACACCTGGACACCGCACGAAACGGTGCACCACATAAATTACTTGGAACTGCTGGCCATTTGGAAGGCCCTGCGTTCCTTCGAGACTCTGCTCACCGGCAAGGCGGTTCAAGTGGCCTCGGACAATACCACGGCGGTGGCGTACCTCAACAAGCAGGGAGGAACACGGTCCACCACCCTCCTGTACCTTGCAGTGCAGTTGTGGGAATGGTGTCTGGAGAGGCACATTTTCCCAATTGGAGTGCACATTCAGGGCACCTTGAATGTTTTGGCAGACCACCTGAGCCGTCTCACCTCCACGACCCACGAATGGGAGCTGGACGACGGAGTGTTCCAGTCCCTGTGCGAGGTCTGGGGGACACCGAGCATCGACCTCTTTGCATCGGAGTCCAACAAGAAACTCAGCAGATACTGCTCCAGAGCAGGCATCGGACCGAACTCCGAGGGCGATGCCTTCATGAGACGGTGGGATCAGGACTATCTCTACGCCTTTCCTCCGTTTCCTCTGGTCCAGAAGGTACTCACCAGGATGCACCAACACAGAGCCAATGCAATTCTGGTGGCACCGGCGTGGCCGCGCCAACCCTGGTTTCCACTACTGTTGCGCATGTCGTCGCAGTATCGCACACTGCCGGAGTCACCGACGCTCCTCCAAATGGAACAGGGCCAGCTGCACCATTCGGACCTGCCCAGCCTCCACCTCACCGCGTGGAGGATAACCCCAGACTGGCCAGGATCCTTGAACTAGCGCGGCGCCCTTCCACAAGGAAGTCCTACGCTTCCAAATACAGGCGTTTTTGTACTTTCCTGGCCTCCCGGCAAACGCCCCCCACGCAGGTGGGACTGCAGGACATTTTAGCCTACCTCCTCCAGCTGGCGGAGTCTGGCCTCAGCATCACCTCCATCCGAGTGCATCTCGCAGCAGTGGTAGCGCACTCTCCGGCTGGCTCGCCCGCTTCCGGGGCTTTCCGCGACCAAACGGTAAAGCGCTTCCTCAAGGGACTAAGGAACGCTTTTCCGCCGACCCGGACACCGACGGCTCAATGGTCACTGTCCACCGTTCTTAACGCGCTCACCAGGACTCCCTTCGAGCCCATGGCCACCTCCGACGTTCGTCTCCTCACATGGAAGACGGCTTTCCTGGTGGCTATCACGTCTGCACGACGAGCTGGTGAACTGGTTGCCCTACGAGCAGACGCACCGTTTCTCCAGTTCTTCAACGACCGCGTCGTCCTCCAGGCGGACATCACCTTCCTACCCAAGGTGGTCTCCAAGTTCCACATGGCACAAACTATCTCCTTGCCAACCTTCTTCCAGAACCCCACTAACGCCCAAGAAAGGACTTGGCACACACTGGATGTGAAACGAGCTTTATTGTTTTACACCAGCAGGACTAGGGAGTTCAGGAAGTCACAACGCCTCTTTCTGGCTTATGGGGGAAAGTCCAAGGGTGAACCTATCTCTGCTCAAAGGTTCTCCAAATGGATCACCTCTACCATCTACCTGGCCTACGAGTCAGCTTCACTGCCACCTCCACCGCATGTCAGGGCGCATTCCACCAGGGCGGTTGCCACATCCACTGCCTTTCTGGAGGGCACACTGCTTGAGGACATATGTAAGGCTGCCACCTGGTCCAGACCTTCCACGTTTGTCCAGCACTACAGGGTGGACACCAGAGCCACTGCGGACGCCAGGCTTGGCCGTGTCGTCCTTACCAGAGGGCTCCGGACTCAGCGCCCCTGACGGGTCCACCTACGGGATCTTCAGCTCATCGTGGGATCATCTCATCCGACTGCCCACCGACCAAGTAAGTGTGAGCTTGCTAATCTCCCATGAGTGTGGATTCACAAACTATACGAAGGAGAAAGTTCGGTTTCACTTACCAGTGATAACTTTCGTTCTTTGAGTATATAGTTTGTGAATACACACTACCCACCCTGCCTCCCCTCTTGAGCTGCACGGATGAGATCAGTTGGTTTATCCTGTGCTTGGCTTAAGTATGGAACTGAGGTAAAATGGCGCGCGGGCGCCTCAGGGTGGGCGGTACGGTGGGCGGTCTTACCGCCAAAACTTTTGACCAATAGCATTTCAAGCCTCCGATCGGCCGTTCTGCGCAGGCGCATAACCCATGAGTGTGTATTCACAAACTATATACTCGAAGAACGAAAGTTATCACTGGTAAGTGAAACCGAACTTTTCTCTGTTCACTGTGGTAGATTAGGGAACTGAATGAAGATTGCTGAGTGATAGTATATAAGTGCTGGGGAGCTATTCTAATGAATCCACTTTTCAGCTCTAGAATGTCTGACAGTTTTTCACAGGTGCAAATCAACATGAATTCACGGATGACCACTTGAAGAACTACAGTTGCAGGTAAGTAACCTGTGCTTGTTTGATTCTCTTGTCAGCAACCCTCACCTCTTAAAATTAGAAGCCAAGTGCAGAAATTATCCCTTGGCTACTGCAGTGGCTCAAGTGGCTAAGACACAGACTGGGAGGCGGAAGGTCAGCAGTTTGATTTCCGAGTACTGCAGGACGGAATGAGCTCCCGTCTTTGTCCCAACCTAGCAGTTCGAAAGCAAAAAATTGCAAGTAGAAAAATGACCACGGAAACGTCTGCATAAGCATACAATGCTGGTTCTTTGACTTTGAAACAGAGATGAGCACTGAACCCTAGAGTTGGATACGACTGGCTTTCTAGCAAGGGAAATCATTACCTTTACTACTGTTTTAATATTAAACATTTAAAGTTTGAACAAAAAAAGAAAAAGACAAAATGTTTAGAAATGTCTAAGGGGAAACAAACAATTATGATACCCAGAAAATTGCCTTTATGTCACTAAGAAGGAAGCAAATAGAATATAGGAATGAAACATGATGTGAGTCACAAATCTCCCACCTATTCTGTCAACAGACAAAAGAGCAAAAGCGGGAAAACATGAGCTGTGAGAAATACTCTTTGTTGTACTCAAGTAGAACCCCTGGTGCTTTCAAATGTATCTAGAACAAACTTAATGTGGAGATATAGTGCTGCCAGCCTGTTGCTCACATGTAGTAGCAGTAGGAGCTTGTATAAAGAATGAGTAAGGGTCCAATTGTAAAGCGGGGTGGAATCCAAGGGATACTGAGCAAGCTTTGCTGTAACAGGAAAATGGAAGCAGGTAGTGAATTGCATTTGTTAAGAAACAGATTTGCTTGAAATAAAAGCAAGGTTCTTGATTTCTTTGTAGGGAAAGGGGTAGAATGGATTTAGTACCTGCCCACTTCATATGGATTTATGGCTATTATTGGATACTGTATGACTTGCGGGTGGGGTCAGGGCAACCAAACCTGCTGGGTGAGTCCCAAGACCTGACTCACCAAAAGAGACAGGTGGAGCCAGGGCAGCAGCAGGAGTAGCCGTCACACCTGGTCAGCACTGCTGTGAGCTGAGCTCTAGCCATCATGGCCCTGAGCGCCAGCGTCAAGAGGGTCACTCAGCTGCCGGGGACTGGGGAGAGGCAGGTGCACATCAGCTTCCGAGGTGCGAAATGTGGGGAAAGGGGTGGGGGTGGGGGGAGGATACTACAGCAGCTGGTTGGGAGGAGAGTAAGATGCATCCTGGGTTTGGGGAATGGGAAAAGGAGAAGTAATGGACCAGGGCACAATTTTACTTTAGGATAGCATAACACTGGGAAATAATATGTGATAATTTAGCAGCTAAATTGTACAGTCTGTGGAAGAATGCTATTCACATTGAAAAGGGGATACAGTACCCTTTTCCTTAATTTCTCTTTCACTTCCTGCATCTTGAAGACTAGGTCTGTTATATATGCTGTTTTCCTGCTTGTTCTGTCATTAAGAATATGTCATGCTAAATCTTTGATACAGATGGCATTGCTTTTTAGGAACTACTGTATGTGCATCTGTGTATATATTATTGTATGTGACAAACAAATTAATGTTTACCAATCAGGATTTTCCAAGGGACATGGATACAGTGAAATAGTCAAGAGTGGATTCATCACACTTGACATTAGATATAAATCTGATTTCCTATACTATTGGAATATGAAATAGGCACATAGGAAGTCCATCCTGTGCAAACCAGTCTTCTATTCTCAAAGTTTGTTTTTCATCACAATGAAAGCATCCCTTACATTTTCTATTCACTTAAGAACTACTTGATATGTTTACTTGGTACTAATGACACAAACTGAAGGCAGAATCCAAAAGCTAGGATACAAGGTGAGACTAAACTGCCATATCCATTTGCTTGGGAATGAATACACTGGAAGGCAGCTGGTTTTATTTCTGAGTAAATACATGTAGAAGTGCCCTGTAATTACTGAGATGGTCAAAATGTAGCATGGCTTTGTAGACAGAAGTAGGCTATGGAGATCAGTACTGTACTTCTAAACCTGAGATACTGTAAGATAATTGACTTCAACTTACCTGTGTTGTGTTCTGTAAAGCAGTGCCTTTAACAATGTACCTTTGCCATGTGTTATCAATGTAACCTTTCTGTGTGCAACATTATAACCATCACCTGTATCAATGTTAGCCTAATAAGGGGACGCGAGCTAGTGACCACCAGAGGGCAGTAGCGAGCGTCCAGCTCTAATGGATCATCAGCCACCTGGTTCAGCAGCGCGGGAAGATTCCCCGCAACTTCCTCACCTGGTCAAGAAGGGCGTGACCTCCTACGACGTCACGCAGGCAGCAACCAATAGTCTGTCAACGAGCCACATTCAAATGTATAGCCAGCTGTATATATTGAGCTACCCATCCGCCATTACCACATGTTCCTCTGGATCATCATGCAATAAACCTGTGTTAAGCCAACCCTTCGGCTGTTTCATTGTCTTGGGTCCCTTACACTAAATTGGCGACGAAGGTGGGATGGCAGCCCACGGGACCAAGACATGCGCCGGTTTCGAAATCAGGAAACCGGGCGACTGGGAGATCTTCGAGATGGACTTCCAGGCCGCACTGATCGAGTCCGAAGTCACGGAAGAGGCGAAGAAAAGGGCCATCTTCACCAGAATGCTCGGTCAAGAAACAAAAAGGACCTTGGTGGACCTGATTGCACTGAGGAGGGTGAGCGAATTCAAAGCCAAGGAACTCATGCAGATGCTGTGTGAGCACGTCCGGCCCGCCACGGCGATGTTTCCCGCTCGGGGTGCGTTTTGGAGGCGAGTCCAAGCGCTCGGGGAGACGGTCGCCGCGTTCGTGGCGGCCCTGCGGCTGGCGGCCAGCCCGTGCAAATGGGAGAACGTCGAAATCACCCTCCGAGACTGTGTGCTGTGCGGCCTGAACGACGCCGAAACCCAGCGCACATTAATGAACCAAGAGCCACCTCCCACGCTGCAGGAGGTCGTCAGAGCGGCCCAGGCCGCAGAAGCTACGAAGGCCGGGGTCCAAGAACTCCAGGACTGGCGGCCAAAGTCGAGCAAAGCAGAGGCTCCGGTGCAGGCGGCCCGGCGAACTTCGAGGTCGTCTACAGAGAGCAGCGACGACGAGGACGTACAGAGGGTCCGGAAGGAGAGCCGACGATGCGACGGCTGTGGCACGGCCCACGACGGCGTGAAATGCCCCTTCCGGAAGGCCGAGTGCCACAACTGCGGCCGCCGCGGGCACATCGCCAAGGTGTGCAGGAAGAAGCGCGAGTCCCGGAGGAGCTCCCCAGACCGTTCCGCGGGACGAGACCGCCCAGCGAGACCCAAAGACGGCGCCCAGGCCACGCGGAAGCAGGACGGCGTGGGCCGCATCGCCGACGGCAGCGAGGACGCCGCCGCAGTGTTCAGCGTGTCTACGGGACACCCCCGCTACTTTGTTGAGGTACTAGTCCAAGGGGTGCCCATTAGGATGGAAATTGACTCGGGGTCCTCATATTCAATCATCTCCCAGAGGGAGTTTTTTGGAATTGCCCCAAGCTCAAAGCGTTGAGGGCCACACTACGGGACGTGCAAGGGAACAGTATTCCAGTGTTGGGGGTTGGAGAATTTCAGGTCAAATTCAAGGAGCACGCCGCGTCCCTTCCCCTGGTCGTGCTCAAGGGAGGAAATTGCAGCCTCCTCGGGACTCAATGGTTCCAGCCCCTGGGTTTGTTCATTGGGGGGGTGCATGCCGTGGGGATGCACGCTGTTGGGACTGACCCAATTCAGGAGGTGTGCGAGGCGCACCCCGAAGTCTTCAAAATGGGACTGGGGAAATTCAAGGGGCCCCCAGTGACTTTCGACCTGGACCCGGAGGTCCGCCCTGTTCGCCTAAAACCACGCCGGGTGCCGTTCGCACTCAAGGACAAGATAGAGGCGGAACTGGACAAACTGGTGGGTCAGGGGATTCTTGTGCCTGTAGATTCTGCGGAGTGGGAAACTCCAATTGTAACTGCTCTTAAGTCCAATGGGGAGGTCCACATTTGCGCCGACTACAAGTGCACCATCAACAAGGCGATCCGCCCGAATGCATATCCGGTGCCGGTAGTCAGCCATCTGCTGGCCAGGTTACACGGGGGGAAATGTTTCGCTAAGCTCGACTTAGCACAGGCCTACCAGCAGCTCATGGTGTCTCCTGCCGCAGCTGCTGCGCAGACCATAGTCACCCATAAGGGGGCGTTCCAGGTGACGCGCCTCCAATTCGGCGTGAACTCGGCGCCAGGAATTTTCCAGTCACTCGTGGAACGCCTCCTGAAGGGTCTGGAGGGGGTGTTGCCTTATTTTGATGACGTGTTAATAACAGGGGGGAGTCGGGCGGAATTGGCCAAGAGGTTGGGGAAGGTCCTGACTATATTCGAAAAGGCGGGGCTGAGGTTGCGGAAGGACAAATGTGTCTTCTTCGCAACCGAGGTTGAATTCCTAGGGTTTTGTGTGACTCCTGAGGGGATAAAACCATCCAAGTCTAAGGTGGCAGCCATCAAGAAAGCCCCCCGCCCCACCTCCAAGCCCGAGTTGCAGTCGTTCCTAGGGCTGCTCAACTTTTACCACTCCTTCCTTCCCCGGAAGGCAGCGGTGGCTGAACCGCTACACAAGCTGCTAAAGAAAGAGCAGGCATGGAAGTGGGGCGATGACCAAGAGAGGGCATTTAGTGAGCTGAAAAGCCTCCTGGCGTCCGACGCCATACTGACCCACTTCGACCCCAAACGCCCAGTAGTTCTGATCTGTGATGCATCTCCAGTGTGGGTGGGGGCGGTGCTGTGCCACGTGCTGGAGAACGGAAGGGAGGCCCCGATAGCATTTTACTCCAGGTCCCTGTCCCAAACTGAGAGAAACTACGCACAGATGGACAGGGAGGCCCTAGCGATAGTCTCGGGGACGAAAAAATTTCACGATTTTCTGTATGGCCGCCCCTTCACCATCGTGATGGACCACAAACCCCTGCTAGGCATTTTTACCGCGGATAAGCCTACCCCTCAAATCCTGTCCCCAAGGATGCTCAGGTGGGCCATTTTTCTCAACGCGTATCAGCACGCGTTGGTCTACCGGCCCGGGAAAGAGATCAGCCATGCGGACGCTCTATCTAGGTCTCCCCTTCCCCTAACGCCCAGCCAGGTGAGCATGGGGGAGCGGGACCATCAGGTTCTCATGATAGAGGTGCTGGATTCGCCCCCCGTAGTGCCCGCCGACATTGCCAAAGCGACAGAGAAAGACAAAACGTTAGCGACAGTAAGCTCCTGGCTACAGAAAGGATGGCCCGCATCCTCCCCAGCGGAGGAGTTTGCTCCATTTTTCCGAAAAAAGCTAAAACTGTCCATAGAGAGGGGGTGTCTCTTGTGGGGGCAGCGGGTGGTGATTCCCACTTCCCTTCGGCCGCGGGTGCTCAGACTGCTTCACGTCAGCCACCCCGGCATCGTGCGATCCAAGGCGCTGGCCCAGAGTTACTTCTGGTGGCCCCAGCTAGACGCCGACATCGAGCACATGGTCGGCACTTATGAAAGTTGCCAATGCTCCAGACCAGAGGAGGCCCGCCTTCCCCACAGGGAATGGGACGCGGCTAAGGGGCCGTGGTCCCGGGTGCACGTAGATTTCGCGGGCCCATTCAGAGGCACCCTGTTCCTCCTTGTAGTGGACGCTTTCTCCAAATGGTTGGAGGTTATCCCAGTCACGAGCACCTCCTCAGCCCAGACCATTAGGCATTTGTGGAGGCTCTTTTCCACGTTCGGCATACCCGACACGTTAATTAGCGACAACGCTAGTTGTTTTACGTCCTCCGAGTTTAAGGCATTCATGGAGATTAACGCCGTTCGGCATATTACCTCCACCCCGTTTCACCCGGCCACCAACGGCCAAGTAGAGCGCCTCGTCCGCACCACGAAGGACGCGTTGCGGCGCATGGGCCCTGGGGATTTGAACCTACAAGTGTGTCAGTTTCTGCTAGGGTACAGGGTGACCCCGTTGGCGTCAGGATACTCCCCCGCAGAGCTCTTAATGCGCAGGAAGCTGACCACCATCCTTACTAGGCTAGACCCCACGAGGGTAGAGGACAAAGGAAGGAACATCGGGCTGGAAGTTACAAAGAGTTTCAGCATAGGCGCCCCCGTGCATTGCAGGAATTACGCCAGCTCAGGCCCAGCCTGGGTGCCGGGCGTAGTCGTGGAACAAACCGGCCCCGTGTCGTACCGCGTGGAAACCAGCACAGGGCTCCTATGGAGGCGGCACGCAGACCAGCTCCGACGCAGGGTCTCCGATGAGCAGGGCACGGTTCACGCAGGAAATAAGTCAGCGTTAGGGTTCTCCCCCACCCGTTTAGCCCAAGGGGGAGGAGAAGGGGACCGTGGGCCCCCACCGAGGGGGGAGGGGAATATCCTCGTAGATACCCTGGGGGATTTTTCCGAGGAGGAGGAACCCGACCCCATACATATCTCGCGGAAAGTCCCCACAAATGCGGGTACCCCTACCAACTTAGATTTTGATTTTCAGAACCGGGGGGGTTTTCGGAGTGGTCCCCCACCCGTCCAAGTGAGAAGAGGGGTTTTTCGTTAGCCCCGACGGCCCCCGGTCTGCCCACAATGGAGTTTTTCCCTTCCCCTAAGTCCGCCAGACAGCGGCAAGCCACTAACAAGTCTCCCTCTCCCGTTTCAGGACAAGGGACCAGGGAACAAAGAAGCAATAACGCCCCCGGGGGGGCAGCCCTCTTCACGGCCCAAACGCACATGCAACAAGCCATCTTCGCTGAGAGACTTCGTCTCATCCTAGGGGGGGAGGGATGTTGTGTTCTGTAAAGCAGTGCCTTTAACAATGTACCTTTGCCATGTGTTATCAATGTAACCTTTCTGTGTGCAACATTATAACCATCACCTGTATCAATGTTAGCCTAATAAGGGGACGCGAGCTAGTGACCACCAGAGGGCAGTAGCGAGCGTCCAGCTCTAATGGATCATCAGCCACCTGGTTCAGCAGCGCGGGAAGATTCCCCGCAACTTCCTCACCTGGTCAAGAAGGGCGTGACCTCCTACGACGTCACGCAGGCAGCAACCAATAGTCTGTCAACGAGCCACATTCAAATGTATAGCCAGCTGTATATATTGAGCTACCCATCCGCCATTACCACATGTTCCTCTGGATCATCATGCAATAAACCTGTGTTAAGCCAACCCTTCGGCTGTTTCATTGTCTTGGGTCCCTTACACTAAAACCTGTGAGATGCTTGAATTCTTCTTGCACTGTAGTCTTCCTACAGGATTATTTCTTTGCAGGAAACTGTACTACAGGTAGAGCAGACCTACAGACTTAATGATGTTTCCATTAGTGTTCACTTACTGTTCATAATTTGATTTGGTGGGCATCTTCTCATGGGATTAGAAGTAGGATCCTGGCCAAAGTAAAATTTTCTTCTTATTAAATTGGATGCTTAATCCAATTTAATAGGAAGAAAAAATCACCTTGGCCAGAATCCTACTTCTAATCCCATCAGAATGTCCCAGATATTTTAAACCAAAGAATGCTCAATGCTTTCAATAGCCTGATAATGCTGCTTCTCCTGTTTCTACTAGCAATTGGATACCATAATGGCTATCCAAGGTATTTTAGCTTTCTGTAGGTTGTGTGTTTTTGTAATGTATTGATTTTTATTAATTCTTCTTAATATTCTTCTTAATATTTCTTGATTGGTCTCTCTCTCAATCCTATATGTTATCCATTTGTAGATTCCAAAGCAATGAAATATTTACTGAGGAAATATTTATCAAGAAGCATAGGTTAGGAGGACATATCTTTTCTAACAACCTTCCCTTCCCATCCCCTATATCAGGGGTTAGCAAACTTGGTTTTCCAGATGTTCTTGGACTTCAATTCCCAGAAGCCTTGATCAGTAGGTGTACTAACTTGGGCTTCTGGGAATTGAAGTCCAAGAGCACATGGAGAGCCACAATTGCTGACCCCTGCCCTATGTCATTTTTTCTTCATATGCCACCAGAAATCCTGCCCATTTCAACCTATTTTATCTTTTTTAAAGATAATACATCCTAGAGTGGTTCTTACACTACAGTTAGATATCACCCCTGAACTCTTTATACAGAGAAACTGTTTTATCTGCATTATAGCAAAGTCACCGGTATAAAAGGATCCAAAATTCCAGTGTATTAAAACTCAAATTATCATATGCAATTTAGACTTTTTAAATAGCTTGGAAAACTACTTAACTATTCCTCCCTCTTAAATATGATATATTATAGCATAATTAAAATATAAACTTGAACATTTTATTCTGTGTAGGAAAATAAGCCCGAACATTTTATCATCTGTAACAATGATGCTAACAATGCAGGTGTAGTGGTTGTTGCTGTTCAGTTGCATAGTCAAATCCAACCCTTTGCAACCCCATGGACCACCACACACCAGGCTCCTCTGTCATCTGCCATCCTCCATAGTCTGCCAAGATCTACACCAACCACATCATTGATGCCATCTAGCCATCTCATCCTCTGCCATCCCCTTCTCCTTTTGCCTTCGATCTTTCCTAGCATCAGGGCCTTCTCCAGTGAGTCCTCTCTTCTCATTTGGTGGCCAAAGTACTTCAGCTTCAGCTTCAGCTTCAGTATTTGTCCTTCCAATAAGCAGTCAGGATTTATTTCCTTTAGGATTGACTGATTTGATCTCTTTGCAATTCAGGGGTCTCAAGAGTCTCTTCCAATACCACAGTTCAAAGGCATCTATTCTTCTGTGCTCTGCCTTCCTTATGATCCAGCTCTCACAACCATACATTATTACTGGGAATACCATTGCTTTAACTATGCAGACTTTTGCCAGCAGGGTGATGTCTCTACTTTTTATTATGCTCCCTAGGTTTCCCATAGCTTTCCTCCTAAGAAATAAGTGTCTTTTTATTTCATGGCTGCAGTCACCATCTGCAGTGATCTTAGATCCCAAAAAGGTGAAATCCGTCACTACTTCCATTTCTTCCTGTTCTATTTGCCAGGGAGTGATGGGGCCGGATGCCATGATCTTGGGTTTTTTGATGTTGAGTTTCAGGCCAAGCTTTTGCACTCTCCTCTTGCACCCTCATCAAAAGGCTCTTTAGGTCTTCTTCACTTTCTGCCATTAGGGTAGTGTCATCTGCATATCTCAAGTTGTTGATATTTCTCCCAGCAATCTTAATCCCAGCCTGTACTTCTTCCAACCCTGCATTATACATGATTTACTCTGCAAATAAGTTAAATTAGCAGGGTGACAATATACAGCCTTGTTTTACTCCTTTTCCAATTCTAAAACAATCAGTTGTTCCATATCCAGTCCTAATTGTCGATTCTTGACCCACATACAGATTTCTCAGAAGATAGGTGAGATGGCCTGGTGCTCTCGCCTCTTTAAGGACTTGCCACAGTTTATTGTGGTCCGCACAATCAGTGTGTGGTTAGTGTGTTGGAATTAGACCAGGAAGATACTGCTTCAAATTTCTGCTCAGCTGGAAATTCTATGGGGTGATACTGGATCAGTCACTGTCAGACCAAACAAGAGTTCAGAGAGAGGCTGTGGATTATAAACAGGAAAAGGGATGGTTAAGGACATAATTGTTAGAAATAATGTTTATTACTGTTTCATCAGACAGCGGTTTGTTCTGGATATTGTATTGTTACATAAATAAAAGGGAAATATCCTGTTGTATAACTGTGCCTACACAATGGAAATGATGTCATTGGCAGCAGCAGATTGCCATTAACTGAAGAATTCCTGTTAAAGTTTGGGTGCACATGACATACATGCAAGGATAGAAAGTTGCAGGTACCTGACATTGAAACAGGAACTCTTTAATTAGTGGTTCTCTGTGCCTGCCAGTGATGTCACTCATGTCACATAAGCAGAATTATGCAACAGGATTCTGACCAATGTGTGTTAAATTATAAGACAGACTCCAAGGTTCAAACAACTAGAGCTGGGGTGGCCAACCTACAGTCTGCGGGCCGAACTCGGCTCATGGCCTCATTTCACGTGACCCATGCTGCCACCGCACTGGAAGTGGAAGCGGACGTGTTTACCACAGCCATAAATGCACCCGTGCCTGCACAAATGTACCCTCAACTGTCATAAACACATTTGTGACAACTGCAGATGCGTTTTACAGCAGCATTTACGGCATGGGGAACCACATGACTGGCCCGCTCAGCTGTCCAGGCAGCATGGACAGGCCCGTAGCATACAAAGGTTGGGAACCCTTGAACTACAGCAAATGAAAAGGGGAGCTAATAGGCGTTTAAAGGAGGAAATCAATGGGGAAGACCAAAGGGAAGGCCCCGAACAAAAAATTAATTTCTGGTCATAGTTATATATTAGTGGACTTTCCTAACATCCTTCAAGGCAGACAAGACATAGAAAAAGGCACTGACAGCAGGGGCATAGCCAGTGGGTGGCCAGGATGGGCTTGGCCCACCCTGAGTTAGCACTTTGCCCACCCTGGCAAAAGTGCGGTTTCTCATAGGAATGCATTGAAATGAGGCTTTGTTGTCCACCCTGAAAAAATATTTGCCCGCCCACATCTAGAATCCTGGCTATGGCCCTGACTCACAGATAAACAAAAGAAAGCAAAATGGCAACAAGAATTATGGAAGGAAGAAACACATCAGTGGTGGTGACTTGTAAAGTGTGTGCAATGTTTGTCTTCATGCCTGAGAACAACACAGTGCACACATGCAGCAAGCACGAACTGGTAGCACTGTTGGAGGAAAAAAGTGAGAGAACTCCAGTCACAAATGACCATGCTTCAGACTGTAAGAGGGGACAAAGTGTTCATAGACAGAACTCTTGAGGTCAAAGAACAGCAAGACAAATCAAAGAGGAATGTTGAGGAGAGATCACAAAAACATAGTGAAGGTAGCACCAGTAATGTCACATTAAGGAGCAAAAGAGGGAGAAGACACCTTTCATCAACTGCAAAGTTGCTTTCATATTTTTAAAGTAGAGTCTGACAGACAGCATACAGAGGAAGACATACAGGAGACCCCACAGGAACACATGAGAGAGGCTGAAGCTCAGCCAAGCAGAACCACCAAATCCATAACCTAGAAAAAGAAAATTGTGGGATCCGTGCACACAATTGGTCAACTGGCCCTGTCAGAACCCCGGTAATGGGAGATCACCTCGTTGCCGCGGGTTCCTGAGGGGACAGAAATTGGGGGGAGCGGAATATTAGATAGAGTTTAATTCATCAATAGCTGATCTGACAGGCAGCTTGAACAATGGAGAGCTAATGACTAACTCGCTAGGCACGTAATAGGTAATCTCGCGTCTGCGGATTCCTTTAAGCCCTAGAGCCAATGCTAGCCACTTGTTTACCCCAGATAACACGGAACTATGTATTTCCCCTGCCGTTGATTAAGTTGGTTAATTAACTTTCCCTGTGTAGACTTCCCCAATTAACTTGTGTAAACATGGTGTGTGAAGCCTGCCATCACAATAGATCGCTACGCTTTTGCATGCAGCCAGAACAGGATAAATACTGATGATTTGTCTTCATTAAATTACTGGGGTCTTCACTCCATCTTGCCTCGTGTCTCATTGCTTGACCAGTCTCCTCTGGGACCTACCGGTCGCTCCGTGGCGCCGATCCAGCTTGCGCAACCCGCTTCGCGGCCAAGATCCAACAGATCCTAGTATGAGACTTCCTAGTGCAGGGGTCAGCAACCTTTTTAGGTAGGGGACTGGGTCATAATCTCTTAGACAGTTGACGGGGCCAGACTGGTGCTTCCCACCCCCACCCACCGTAAACACTGCCATAAACATATCCACAGCTCAATCTCAAGGACCCAGATTTCTTTCTTGAGTAAACTCATCTTATGTTAGGTCTTCTTTTTTCCTACCTCAGGCTCCAACCTTTCCTTGTATTGTTGTATTTTCCAATGAATCTTGTTTTTTCGTTATATATTTCAAAGTATGATAACCTCTGCTTAGTCATTTTATTTTGTGTGTGAGAATTCAGGCTTCATTTTATCTAGAAACTACTTATTAGCAGGAGTATGGAGATTTCTCTATCAAAGCATATACTGTAATGGCTTTTCAAAGTTACTGAGATGCATGGCAATTGATGCTTACTCTGCTTTGCAAAGTTATCTGGATCTGCTTCACATATACATGTCAACAGTAGAGCGACAGAGGTAAACCAAAAGCAAACCAAAACCAAATGATGTAGAAAAATGAGAGAATCACTGTTTCAATCAAAGTAAATAAAGTACTCAATCATTTTTTGGATAAGATATAATTGGATATTTCCAACTACAGTATACTTCCAGGTTCTTGAAAAAACAATTTCCTGATGTACTATTGCAGGGGTTCTCAACCTATGGCAGTGCCATTTCATGTGGCCCTTGCCCTTGCACTAGACGTCGCTTCACTGCCTCAGTCCATTTCCCCTCCACTTGGCTTGACGTGTTCCTAATGGCTCTCCATAGCAGGGCAGATGTTGTAAAGCCTTACAACATCCACCATTCTACAGATCTCCGTTAGGGACATGCCAAGCCAAGTGGAGGGGGAAAGGATTGAGGCAGAGGAGGCGGCAAACAGAAACAGTGGATGCATGTGGCTACCAATGTCTTTCCTGGGGGCTGCTCTGGCCAAGCGCAGGTGAGAAGGACAGCCTGGACTCCTCCATGCAGCTCCTCCAGGCTGGGAAGCAGGGAAGCAGTGTGTGTGTGGAGTGGTGGGGGCTCAGGTTGGTCCCACCAGTGGCAGGGGGAGTGAGAGGGGGTTAGGGGTGGTAGCACCCCAAGCCCCCCCACTCCCCTCCACTGGTAGCAGCAGTGGGGGGATCCAACAAGTCAACAGTCTGAGGAGGCGTGGTCCGGCCCACGGCATAAAAAGCTTGAGGACCCCTGTGCTATTTGAAGCAAGATTTTTGCATAGAAAGGAATAATTTTTGTGTACTGTGGGGGCCGAGAGCATGTTATCCTCCAGATGTTGTAGGGCTATAATATCTACCAGCTCTAGCTAACAGAACCAATAGTTGGGAATGATGAGAGCTGCAATCTAACAATATCTAAAGATAAAGGTGACCATACTGTTTGATCCAATGGAGATCCATAGCAGTGGATGGAATGCAAGATTACCTAGTCTATATACTCAAGAGGCGATTGAACAGCTAATTGATTTTGATGTTTGCAGATTGATACGCAGTAGGCAGCAGTCAGGGGCCAAACACATCTTTATTGCAATGTAGTCAATCTGAACATGAGGTAATGGCGGAGATGCAGCTCCTTTTATATGGCACAGTACATTTGAATTTCGCCCGAAAGCGCCCCATTGGTTACTGTATCAGTGACGTCATTCTAACGTACTGCATACCTGATGTGGCTCACCTGTGGCGGGAAGGTTTCCCGCGCTAATCACTGATTGGGTGATTGGAACCACGTGAGCTAAACTCCTTCAGCTGCACTATCGCTGGCAGCTGAATCCTATGTGAGTGGCAGACGACTTACATGCTTACACAGTATCTATACAATAGGAGTATTCACAAGGGAGGGGAAATGACGGGGAGGGGACATGGAGGATCGCTAGATCTGATTCATTCACATTACATTGGTTACATAGACAACATTGATGCAGTTGGTTGTCTCTCTGGTTTTAGTGTAAGGGACCAAAGACAATGAAACAGCCGAAGGGTTGGCTTAACACAGGTTTATTGCATGATGATCCGGAGGAACATGTGGTAATGGCGGATGGGTAGCTCAATATATACAGCTGGCTATACATTTGAATGTGGCTCGTCGACAGACTATTGGTCGCTGCCTGCGTGACGTCGTAGAAGGTCACGCCCTTCTTGTCCAGGTGAAGAGGTGGCGGGAATCTTCCCGCGCTGCTGATCCAGGTGAATCTGAGCCATGAGAGCTGGACGCTCGCTATTGCCATCTAGTGGTCACTAGCTCGCGTCCCCTTATCAGGTTTACATTGATACAGCTGAAGGTTATAATGTTGCACACAGAAAGGTTACATTGTTACCACATGGCTAGGTACATTGTTAAAGGCACAGCTTTACAGAACACAACATCCCTCCCCCCTAGGATGAGATGAAGTCTCTCAGCCAAGATGGCTTATTGCACGTGCGTTTGGGCCGTGATGAGGGCTGACCCCCCCGGGGGCGCTACTGCTTCTTTGTTCCCTGGTCCCTTGTCCTGTAATGGGAGAGGGAGACTCGTTAGTGGCTTGCCACGGTTTGGCGGCCTTAGGGGAAGGGAAAAACTCCATTGTGGGCAGACCGGGGGCGATCGGGGCTAACGAAAAACCCCTCTTCTCGCTTGGACGGGTGGGGGACCACTCCGAAAAACTCCCCCGGTTCTGAAAATCAAATTCTAACTCAGTTGGGGTATCCGCATTTGTGGGGGAATTCCGCGAGATATGTATGGGGTCGGGTTCCTCCTCCTCAGAAAAATCCCCCAGGATATCTACGAGAACATCCCCCCTTTCCCCCTCCCCCCTTGGTGGGGGCCCGCGGCCCCCTTTTCCTCCCCCTTGGGCTGAACGGTTGGGGGACACGAGGCAAGATGGGGAGGTGCTGTTTCATCCCCGCAACTATCGCTAGTGCCTCCCTGTCCGTCTGTGCGTAATTTCTCTCCGCTTGGGACAGGGACCTGGAGTAGAATGCTATCGGGGCCTCCCTTCCGTCTTCCAGCATGTGGCACAGCACCGCCCCCACCCCCACCGGGGATGCATCACAGGTCAGGACTACCGGGCGTTTGGGGCTGAAATGGGTCAGTATGGCATCAGACGCTAGGAGACTCTTTAGTTCACTAAATGCCCTTTCTTGGTCATCGCCCCACTTCCATGTCTGGTCTTTTTTTAGCAGTTTGTGTAGCGGTTCAGCCACTGCTGCAGGAGTGGTAAAAGTTGAGCAGCCCTAGGAACGACTGCAGCTTGGGCTTGGAGGTGGGGCGGGGGGCTTTCTTAATGGCGGCCACCTTGGATTTGGATGGTTTTATCCCCTCAGGAGTCACACAAAACCCTAGGAACTCAACCTCGGTCACGAAGAAGACGCATTTGTCCTTTCGCAGTCTCAACCCCGCCTTTTCGAATATTGTCAGGGCCTTCCCCAACCTCTTGGCCAATTCGACCCGACTCCCCCCGTTATTAACACGTCATCAAAATAAGGCAACACCCCCTCTAGCCCCTTCAGGAGGCGTTCCACGAGTGACTGGAAAATTCCAGGCGCCGAATTTACGCCGAACTGAAGGCGCGTCACCTGGAACGCCCCCTTATGGGTGACTATGGTCTGCGCAGCAGCTGCGGCAGGGGACACCGTAAGCTGCTGGTAGGCCTGTGCTAAGTCGAGCTTAGCGAAACACTTTCCCCCGTGTAACCTGGCCAGCAGATGGCTGACTACCGGCACCGGATACGCATTCGGGCGGATCGCCTTGTTGATGGTGCACTTGTAATCGGCGCATATGCGGACCTCCCCATTGGCCTTTAGTGCGGTTACAATTGGAGTTTCCCACTCCGCAGAATCAACAGGCACAAGGATTCCCTGGCCCACCAATTTGTCCAGTTCCGCCTCTATCTTGTCCTTGAGTGCGAACGGCACCCGGCGTGGTTTGAGTCGAATTGGGCAGACCTCCGGGTCTAGGTCGAATGTCACTGGGGGCCCCTTGAATTTCCCAGTCCTTTTTTGAAAACTTCGGGGTGCGCCTCGCACACCTCCTGAATCGGGTCAGTCCCAACGGCGTGCATCCCAACGGCGTGCACCCCCCCAATAAACAAACCCAGGGGCTGAAACCATTGAGTCCCGAGGAGGCTGCAGTCTCCCCCTTTAAGCACGACTAGCGGGAGAGACGCGGCGTGCTTCTTGAATTTAACCTGAAATTCTCCAACCCCCAGCACTGGAATGCTGTTCCCTTGCACGTCCCGTAGTGTGGACCTCAACGCTTTGAGCTTGGGTCGCCTGTGGGTGGCAATTCTCAAAAACTCCCTCTGTGAAATGATTGAATATGAGGACCCCGAGTCAATTTCCATTCTAATGGGAACCCCTTGAACTAGTACCTCAACAAAGTAGCGGGGGTGTCCTGCGGACACGCTGAATACTGGGGCGTCGTCCTCGCTGCCCTCGGAGATGCGGCCCACGCCATCCTGCTTCCGCGTGGCCTGAGCGCCGTCCTTGGGTCTCGTTGAGCGGTCTTGTCCCGCGGAACGGTCTGCCGAGCTTCTCCGGGTCTCGCGCCTCTTCCTGCACACCTTGGCGATGTGCCCGCGGCGGCCGCAGTTGTGACACTCGGCCTTCCGAAATGGGCATTTTACGCGGTCGTGGGCCGCTCCACAGCCGTCGCACCGCCGGCTCTCTTTCCGGACCCTCCGGACGTCCTCGTCGTCACTGCTCTCTGCGGACGACCTCGAAGCTCGCCGGGCTGCATGCACCGGAGTCTCTGCCTTGCTCGACCTCGGCCGCCAGTCCTGGAGTTCTTGTACCCCAGCCAGCTTCCGCGGCCTGTGCCGCTCTGATGACCTCCTGCAACGTGGGAGGCGGCTCTTGGTTCATTAATGTGCGCTGGGTTTCAGCGTCGTTCAGGCCGCACAGCACACAGTCCCGGAGGGTGATTTCGACATTCTCCCATTTGCACGGGCCGGCCGCCAGCCGCAGGGCCGCCACGAATGCGGCGACCGTCTCCCCGGGCGCTTGGACTCGCCTCCAGAACGCACTCCGAGCGGGAAACATCGCCGTGGCGGGCCGGACGTGCTCACGCAGCATCTGCATGAGTTCCTTGGCCTTGAATTCGCTCACCCTCCTCGGTGCGATCAGGTCCACCAAGGTCCTTTTGGTTTCTTGTCCGAGCATCCTGGTGAAGATGGCCCTTTTCTTTGCCTCTTCCGTGACTTCGGACTCAATCAGTGCTGCCTGGAAGTCCATTTCGAAGATCTCCCAGTCGCCTGGTTTCCTGATTTCGAAACCGGCGCATGTCTTGGTCCCGTGGGCTGCCATTATCCCACCTTCATCGCCAATTTAGTGTAAGGGACCAAAGACAATGAAACAGCCGAAGGGTTGGCTTAACACAGGTTTATTGCATGATGATCCGGAGGAACATGTGGTAATGGCGGATGGGTAGCTCAATATATACAGCTGGCTATGCATTTGAATGTGGCTCGTCGACAGACTATTGGTCGCTGCCTGCATGACGTCGTAGAAGGTCACGCCCTTCTTGTCCAGGTGAAGAGGTGGCGGGAATCTTCCCGCGCTGCTGATCCAGGTGAATCTGAGCCATGAGAGCTGGACGCTCACTATTGCCATCTAGTGGTCACTAGCTCGCGTCCCCTTATCAGGTTTACATTGATACAACTGAAGGTTATAATGATGCACACAGAAAGGTTACATTGTTACCACATGGCTAGGTACATTGTTAAAGGCACAGCTTTACAGAACACAACACTGGTGGTGCCACCCTCTGTTCAATCATCCCAGGAGGCCTTAGTAGCCATTGTCTGAAGGGCCACACACTCTCCAATTATTGCATTTCAGGAGAATGTGTATTGATTGGGGGGGGGAGTTGAAAATATATACTCTTTATAGTAAAAATAAAAAAAGCTGGCTGGATAGCTAGCTTAGAGATTTGGGTATCTGGCTGAGGAGAAAGAGGCTAGAGATTCAATGGCACACTCTGATTCCTGAGAGATGCTGCACAACCCTAGGGCACCCACAGAAGAAGGGAATAGTAAAAGACTTCTGAAAACACTCTGGAAAGGGTGGCCATAAGCCAGAATTTACTTGACAGCATACAATTACTGTATTATTATTACAGTGACAGACCACAATGATTGCATTTTGTTCACAGGCTTTACACAGAAGACAAAGAAGATACGTTGCAGCCAGGAAGTAGTCTTTGGAGAGGTAAGGAGGGGCAGAGCTTTCAGTCATGGCTCACTGGAATGCGGTTTTGAATATTACTTGGAGACAAATATTTCCCCTTTACACTGTATTGGGTTACTAACGCAAAACAATATACTTTACTGAGGTTGGTGTTGTGTGAATCACCATTAATAGCGGAACCTTACATTCTGTCTTTTGTTAAATTGTATAAATATACCTTTTTTACAACAATAATAATTTATTCCTTAAATTGGTAAGGAATAAGATATACAGTAGTTGTTGCGCTTTTGGCACTACTGTTTAATATGGAAACACCCAAAGATTCTTTAACTAAAAAGATATGAAAACAATCCAGAGCTTTATGACATCTTCAAGACAAATGAATTAGTTACAGTTTTGTTGCATTTAACACTGTGTATGTTTAACATGAAGAATTAAAGAATTGGGCTTTGGAGAACTTCCAGCTATTGATTCTACTACTCTTTTTCACTTTTCAGCTCTTCCGCTGGCCACATTATGGGAAACTTATTGCAGAAGAGATGCTGATAGTTAAAGTTTACAACTGCAGTAAGGTATTCAGTAATAGGTAGGTTTCTGTTTTGTTAAAGAGAGTGTTTTGAGCTCACTTGCCAGGCATAGGCCCGTGATGGCGAACCGTGGCACTTCAGAAGTTTTTGGACTTCAATTCCCAGAAGCCTATGGGCACGTTTTACTTCCACTTCCAGGAGCAGCGGGGGCAGCGGGGGGGGGGGATGAATTGCAGCAAACCCATTTGTGTGGATTCATGGCAGCTTGGGCTTCTGGAATTGAAGTCCAAGAACATCTGGAGTGCCAAGGTTCGCAATCATGGGCATAGGCTATGTGAGGCAGTTCTTGCCAGATCTATCTAGAGCTCAGATTTTTTTTTTCTTTTCAGATCGCAACTCCCAGAATCTCTCAAGCCTGTATAGCCACTTCAAAGCAGCTTGCAGTTCATAGATATTATGCAGGCTCTGAATATCATTACCAATAATATGATAATGAAATCAACATACACCTGCACTGAGAAGACCTTATCATAGCTTTTAGTTTCAGTTCATTGCATTCTTTATGACCTGATGAACATCTAGGGCTGTGATGGCGAACTTTGGCACTCCAGATGTTCTTGGACTTCAATTCCCAGAAGCCCAAGCACCCTGTGAATCCACATGAATGAATTTACTGCGATTCATCCACCCTGTGCTGCCCTCGTCACTCTCGGAAGCAGAAGTAAAACGCGCCCGTATAGAGGAAGGGTTAACCCGGAAGAGTCTTAACTGTTTGGGCGCGTTTTACTTCAGCTTCCGGGAGTGACGAGGGCAGCGCAGGGCGGATGAATTGCAGTAAATCCATTCGTGTGGATTCCAGGGTGCTTGGGCTTCTGGGAATTGAAGTTCAAGAACATCTGGAGTGCTAAGGTTCACCATCATGGGTCTAGGGCAGGGGTCCCCAACCTTTCCCCCTCTATGGACCAGTTTCATGTTAAACAATTTTTCCACGGTCTGGGATTGGACAGTGCACACAGATGGGAGGCGGAGCCCCACTGTAGTTAAACAACATGGAGGAGGAGCCCGGCCACCTGCCTATCTGCTGTGTCTGAAGCCAGTGCTCTCACTCCGTTGGCCAGGCACATCCGCCGGAGCACGATGAGGGCAGAAGGCTGCCATTGGATCTCCCAGCGCCACCCACCCCCATGGCCTAGTTAGCCCATGGCCCAGTATTGGTCCACAGTCTGGTGGTTGGGGACCCTGCCTGCCCCAGCCCATTGAGATTCAAAGAAGCTGAGAATACACTCTTGGCAGGATTAAATACTGTATAGGCAGTTTGAATGTCACAATATAGCAAATTGTCTGAACCAAAACTGGATTAAGGAACCATCCTTGACTGATTTAATTAATTTATATCCCATTACTATCCTTCACTTCACCTGTAGTGAAATAATAATATTCACTTGGGCACTTATTGGGCAGCCAATGCCACTGTTTGATGTTCATAAACAGATAATTAATGACTATACCTTTTGGTAAAAGGCATTAAGACTCACTGTTTGCAGGGACAGCAATGGCAAAGCAACAAAGTCTTGCCAAAGTTAAACACAATTAAGATTCCATGCCCTATGGCTCTGTTTGTATATAACACATACCTTTGAATAACAAAATAGATGTTATTGTTAGGGAATTCATTACATGCAGAGAAGAAGGAGGGTTCAGTGGTACTAAAATACATCCTCCACCAACCTGGCAATGTCCACATATGTGGGAGTATTAGCCCGCACTAGCATGGCCATTGCCCCCCAACCAGTAAATGAGGAGACAAGACACAAGAGATGGGCTAAAACTTGGGGCACAACTTTATTAACTATTTAATCCCCTAATCTGAAGTGGGTCCTGAAGTTATTACAGAAGACCTAGCAGACTAATGTGTGTAATCAAACATGTATATACATGCCCATATAAAGAAAGACTTTCTTAGCACTTTAGATGTGTAGTTAGCAACTCATGCATATTCATTAACTTTCCCATATCTCCTGCTATATTCTGATACTTTATCTCAACATTGCTTTTTGTTTTATGCTAGATTACTTGGTACTTTAGTTATAAGTCTTCAACACTTGGTAACATCTGGAAGACTAAACATCCGAGAGGCTCTTGTGGACAAAAACCATAGCATCACTGGAGTAAGTCATTTAGCTATTATCCTTGCACTGATTTATTTGAAAATCACCAGTGAAATGGCACTGAGATCTCAAGCAGGCCTTGGAAGCAATCACTGAGGGTCAAGCTATACAAGATGCTATGTTTAAAATTTGAATGTGGTAGGACATTAGCACAATAGAAACAGATTATTTCAAAGCATCCATGCTTGAACAATCTGATTTGCAAACAAAGGCTGTGTTTCCCTTATTATGACCTAGACCAGGGGTAGCCAACCTATGACCCAGACCAGACCAGGCCCACAGCACCATTTCACGTGGCCTGCCACCACCCTTGCTGCTACTAGAAGTGAAAGTGGAAGCATTTACAAAAGCCATAAAACATGCCTGTGTATGCATAAACACACCCGCAGCTGCCGTAAACGCTGCTGTAAATGTATCCGCGACTGTCGTAAACATGTTTATGACAGTCGCAGACACCTTTTATGGCAGCGTTTGTGGTGGGAGGAAATTTAGTGTCTTGCACGGAAGACAAAGAAGGAGCCGCAGTGAGGGCTAAACGCAGGTTTATTGGGTGATGATCAGGATGAACATGTGGTAATGGCGGAGGTACAGCTCATTATATACTGCAGTACATACATTTGAATCTCATTGCACGGTAGCTTATTGGCTGCTACCGGCGTGACGTCATTCTGAGTCACGCCCATCTTCTCCAGGTGATCCTCGCGCGGGAAAGGTTCCCGCGGCTGCCGGTGATTTGGGGAATGTGAACCATGTGAGCTGAACGCTCGCAGCTGCCCTCTATAGGCAGCTTACTCGCGTTCCTTAACAGCTGAGCTACATTGTAATTGTGGTCAGGTTACATTCATACATTTCTTAAAGCAACATTGTACATACACAACAGGAACCACATGACCAGCCCACTCTTCTGTCTGGGGGGCGTGGTCCAGCCCATGGCACAAAAAGGTTGGGAACCCCTGACCTAGACATATCATAAAAAGCAAAAAGGTAAAGGCTCATCTCTGTTTCATAGCTGAAGAGCCAGCACTGTCTGCTTCTGCAGACGTTTACATGGTCATGTGGCAGGCATGACTAGACACCGGAGTGCATGGAATGCTGTTTACCTTCCCGCTGAAGTGGCCCCTATTAATCTACTTGCAATTTCTTGCTTTTGAACTGCTAGGTTGACAGGAGCTGGGCCAAAGTACTGTTCTGCAGTACTTGGGAATCAAACTGCTGACCTCCCATCTTCCAGTCACTGTCTTAGCCACTTGAGCCACTTGCTAATCTGTAGATAAGAGGAAACATTCATTTTACCAGTTAAGGGAGTTCCATGTTTTGGTGTATGCAAACCAAGACACAGGACACAGCCTCGGGCTGGGTTAACTCAGGTTTATTGCATCGTGGACAGAGGGAACATGAGGTAATGGCGGATCGATAGCTCTTTATATACAGTAGTAGTACATTTGAACGTGGTGCCATGGTAGCCCATTGGCTACTGTCTGCGTGACGTCATTGCGGGTCACGCCCTTCTTGTCCAGGTGTAGGTGGTGGCGGGAAAACTTCCCGCGCTGTTGCCTTTGATGAGTTCGGACCAAGAGAGCTTGGACGCTCGCTGCTGCCAGCTGGTGGTCATTAGCTCGCGTCCTATTACAGGGTTTATATGATACAGCTGAAGGTTACATAGTTGCTATAGGCAAGGTTACATTGGCTCAGATACATTGTAATCCATGTGTAAGATAAAACCATCAGAACACAACACCCCTCCCCCCTAGGACGAGACAAAGTCTCGAGCCCACACTTAAACACACTCCCCCCCCTTAGGAGACAAAGTCTCTCAGCCAAGATGGCTTATTTCGAACACGCTGGGGTCTCGATGCGGGCTGCCTCTCCCCGGGTTTGCTACCTTCTCTTTGTCCCCTGGTTTCCTGTCCTGTAATTGGAGGGGGAGACTCGTTAGTGACTTGCCGCGGCTCCGCGGCGTTGTTGGGAGGTGTGCTCTTTCTTAGGGAGGAACCGGGGGCACTGGGGGCTAACGAAAAACCCCTCTTCTCGCTTGGATGGGTGGGGGAACACTCCTGAAAACCCCCCCGGCTCGCAAAATCAAAATCAAAATTACAATCGGGGGCAGCGGTCGCGAACTCCTCTCCCCCTTCCCCGGCCCCTGATAGGACTGGCGTATCAAAAGGGTATGAGTCGGGGCCGCTGCTTCTGCCTTCCCCCCTTGCTTGGGACTGTTGTCCACTGCTGTCTCCCCCTTGGGTTAAGCGGGTGGGGGAGAACCCTAACGCTGAATCCTGTTTCTGAGCCCCACAGACTGGCCCACTCACTCGGTGCCTCAGTTGGTCTGCGTGCCTCCTCCAGAGGAGGCCGGTGTTAGTCTCGACCCGGTACGACACTGGCCCCGTCTGTTCTACAACCGTCCCTGGTACCCAGGCTGGCCCTGCGCTGGAATAGTTCCTGCAGTGAACAGGGTCACCGGCGGCGAAACCTTTCGAGACTGCCAACCCTATGTTTTTCCCTTTATCCTCGACTCTCGTCGGGTCTAGTCTGGACAGGATCGTGGTCAGTTTTCGCCGCATCAAGAGCTCCGCCGGCGAGTAGCCTGACGCTAAGGGGGTTACCCTATACGCTAAGAGGAACTGGCATACTTGGTGATTCAGGTCCCCCGGGCCCATGCGCCGCAGCGCCTCCTTTGTTGTACGCACCAGCCGTTCCACTTGGCCATTCGTGGCCGGGTGAAACGGTGCGGATGTGACATGCCGAATGGCGTTTGCCTCCATGAATGCTCCGAACTCAGCGGAGGTGAAACAACTAGCGTTATCGCTGACTAAAGTGTCGGGTAAACCGAATGTGGAAAAGACTCTCCTTAGCTGGCTAATTGTCGTGGCGGAGGACGTGCTCTTTACTGGGATAACCTCCAGCCACTTGGAGAACGCATCCACCACCAGGAGAAACATGGTTCCTCGGAATGGGCCAGCGAAATCTACGTGCACTCTGGACCATGGCCCCCTTGCTGTGTCCCATTCCCTATGCGGAAGACGGGCCGCCTCTGGTCGGGATCCCTGGCATGCCTCGCAAGTGCCGACCATGTGCTCAATGTCCGCGTCCAGCTGTGGCCACCAGAAGTAACTCCGGGCCAGCGCCTTTGAACGAACTATGCCCGGGTGGCTGACGTGCAGCAGTTCGAGCACCCTCGTCCGCAGGGGCGTAGGGACCACCACCCGTTGGCCCCACAAAAGGCACCCCCTTTCTAGGGACAACTCTAGCTTTTTCCGAAAGAATGGGTCGAACTCTGTACTCGGGGACGATGCCGGCCACCCCTTCTGTACCCATGAACTAACTTTCTCCAGCGTTCTGTCCTTGCCTGTCGCCCTAGCAATGTCGGCTGGTACTATTGGGGGTGCGTCTAGAACCTCAATTAGCAACACCTGGCGGTCTCTTTCTACTCTCGCCTTTTGGTCGTCCGACAAGGGCAAAGGGGATCTCGAAAGTGCATCAGCATGGCTGATCTCCTTTCCGGGCCGGTACTCCAACTCATGTTGGTATGCGTTGAGGAAAATAGCCCATCGCAGCATTCTCGGGGACAGGATCTGCGGCGTGGGCTTGCTTGCCGTGAAAATCCCTAACAGTGGCTTGTGATCGGTCACGATTTTGAACGGGCGGCCATACAAAAAATCGTGAAATTTTTTGGTTCCCGCTACTATTGCTAACGCCTCCCTGTCGGTTTGTGCGTAATTTCGCTCCGCTTGGGACAGGGACCTTGAGTAAAACGCTACCGGGGCCTCCCTTCCGTCCTCCAACACGTGGCAAAGCACCGCCCCCACCCCCACCGGGGATGCATCACAGACTAGGACCACTGGCCGTTTGGGGTCGAAGTGCGTCAGGATTGCCTCAGATGTTAGGAGTTGCTTTAGCTCTTTGAACGCCCTCTCGTGCTCGTCACCCCACATCCATGTCTCCTCCTTTTTAAGTAACCGATGGAGCGGTTCGGCCACGGACGCCTTCCGCGGGAGGAATGTATGGTAAAAATTGAGGAGCCCCAGGAAGGACTGTAGCTCGGTTTTGGATGTGGGGCGAGGGGCCTTTTTAATGGCTGCTACTTTGGATTTAGACGGCTTAATCCCCTCGGGTGTGATCCGGAACCCTAAAAACTCGACCTCGGTTTCGAAAAAGACACATTTGTCCTTCCTCAATCTCAGCCCCGCTTTCTCGAACACGGTCAGTACTTTGTCCAACCTCTTTGCCAGTTCAGCCTCACTCCCCCCTGTTATCAACACGTCATCAAAATAAGGCAACACCCCCTCCAGACCCTTCAGGAGGCGTTCCACAAGCGACTGAAAAAGGCCGGGTGCCGAGTTCACGCCAAACTGTAACCGCGACACCTGGAACGCTCCTTTATGTGTAACTATCGTTTGTGCCGCGGCCGTGGCGGGGGTCACAGGAAGTTGCTGATAGGCTTGTGCCAAATCGAGTTTAGCGAAACACTTTCCCCCGTTCAGCCTGGCCAAAAGGTGGCTGATCACTGGCACCGGGTATGCATTAGGGCGGATCGCCTTGTTAATTGTACACTTATAATCAGCGCAAATGCGCACCTCCCCGTTAGCCTTTAGAGCCGTTACAATTGGAGTTTCCCACTCCGCGGAATCAACAGGAATAAGAATCCCCTGGCCCACCAGTTTGTCCAGTTCCGCCTCTATCTTGTCCTTGAGTGCGAACGGCACCCTGCGCGGTTTGAGTCTTATCGGGCGGACCTCCGGGTCTATGTCGAAAGCTACAGGGGGTCCCTTGAACTTTCCGAGTCCTTTCTTAAAAACGGCGGGATGCGCATCGCAAACCGCTTGTATTGGGTCCCCCCCCACGGTATGCACTCCCCCTATGAACAAACCTAAGGGCTGAAACCACTGTGTCCCTAGGAGGCTACAGCTTCCCCCCTTGAGGACAACTAGGGGCAGTTCCGCAGAATGTCTCTTAAAATTGACCCGAAATTTCCCGACCCCCAACACCGGAATGCTGTTTCCCTGTACGTCTCGTAGCGTGGACCTCAACGCTTTAAGTTTGGGCCGCACGTGGGGGTCGATTTTCAAGAACTCTTTCTGGGGAATTATAGAATAGGAGGACCCCGAGTCAATTTCCATCTTCATAGGGGCCCCTTGTACTAATACCTCAACGAAGTAATGGGACTGTCCCGCGGACACGCTGAACACTGGGGCGTCGTCCTCGCTGTCGTCCGAGACGCGGCCCACGCCATCCTGCTTCCTCGTGGTCTGGGCGCCATCTTTGGGCCTCGCTGGACGGTCCGGTCTGGCCGCACGGTCTTGTGACTGCCTCCGGCCCTCCTTCCGTTTTCTGCATGCCTTGGCGATGTGCCCCCGACGGCCGCAGGTGTAACACTCGGCCTTCCTGAACGGGCATCTCGCGCGCTCATGGGCTGCTCCGCAACCCTCGCAGCGTCGACCACCCTTTCGGACCTTCTGGACCTCCTCGCCGTCGCTGCCTTCCGTAGACGACTTTGAGGCCCGTCGAGTTGCGTGCACCGACTGTCCGGACTTCCCGTGCACCGAATTTTCCGCCTTGCCGGCTCTAGGACGCCACTCACGCCACTGGTGCATCTCGTCCACTCCAGCATTCGTGGACTCTGCGGCTTCCGCGGCCTCTACGACCTCTGCCAGCGTGGGTGGCGGCTCCTTGTTCATCAAGCTGCGCTGTACCTCCTTGTCTTTCAGGCCACACAACACGCCGTCCCTGAGGGCCATCTCTAGGATGTCGCCCCATTTACAGGGGGCGGCGGCTATCCTCATGGCGGCCACGAATGCCTCAACCGACTCACCCGGCGCTTGGACTCGCCTCCAAAACGCGCTCCGAGCGGGAAACATTGCCCTCGAGGGACAGAAGCGCTCTCGCAGCAGCTTCATGATGTCGTCCGCCTTAAATTCGCTCACCTTCTTCGGAGCGATGATGCCCACCAGCGTCCGCTTGGTTTCCATCCCGAGCATTCTGGTGAGGATGGCCCTCTTCCTCTCCTCGTCGTCTCCTTTGACTCTGAGTTCCACCAGTGCCACCTGGAAGTCCATCTCAAGCAGCTCCCAGTCTTGCGGTTTGGTGATGTTGAACCCGCTCTGTGCCCTGGCTGTTCCGTGGGGATCCATCATCCCACCTTCGTCGCCAATTTGGTGTATGCAAACCAAGACACAGGACACAGCCTCGGGCTGGGTTAACTCAGGTTTATTGCATCGTGGACAGAGGGAACATGAGGTAATGGCGGATCGATAGCTCTTTATATACAGTAGTAGTACATTTGAACGTGGTGCCATGGTAGCCCATTGGCTACTGTCTGCGTGACATCATTGCGGGTCACGCCCTTCTTGTCCAGGTGTAGGTGGTGGCGGGAAAACTTCCCGCGCTGTTGCCTTTGATGAGTTCGGACCAAGAGAGCTTGGACGCTCGCTGCTGCCAGCTGGTGGTCATTAGCTCGCGTCCTATTACAGGGTTTATATGATACAGCTGAAGGTTACATAGTTGCTATAGGCAAGGTTACATTGGCTCAGATACATTGTAATCCATGTGTAAGATAAAACCATCAGAACACAACACATGTCTAGTGAAAGAGTGCCCAGTTTTTAATACTTGCTGCCATGATTGTATTTATTACATTTTTGCAACCCATCCTTTCCCCAAACAACTCAGAGTAGCCTTTCATTTCAGATTTGCACGAGTTTTGCGTGTTTTCTTAGGCTGAAAAACTAGATCTCTATCCCAAATTCTGGGAAACCTCAGTGATTTTCTAGCCTTTGCCTTTCTGTTGTATTTATTCTGTCAGGGATAGATTAAAGCAGCAGAGCATTTCAGGCTAAAAATGAGGGATTGTTTGAGCAACATACCCATCCTCAGCTCAGTGTTAATAATTCACTATACTATACTAAGAAAATGAAATGTCTAAAAAAGAAAAGAATCCAGCCTAACCCTTTTCTTGGCATAGTACCCTTAATAGCATGACATATTTTCCTCATGAGCAAGCATTAGAAAGCCTCTGAATAAAAAAGTTTTGTTATCGAGGAATCATTTTACCATGCAGTAAACTGCTGCCTTTTATATTAGCCAACTGAGAATAAAGGTTGACAGGGCTGGCCCAACAATGTGACCACCTAAGGAAGGAGAACAAATAGCAATTCCCTCCACCCTCATCTAGGTGCATGTTACCTGGAGCCAGCCAGGTTATTTTGCTTCAACCTTCAAGAGACAAAAAAATCAAACCAGCCTGTCTGCCCATCCCTGGCAGTAAAAACACACCAGTGTCAAAATGAATAACTTTTTACTGCCTTGTTATTTTACTTGCATTAAGGCAACTGGCTCACTCTGCCTATTGGGAGAGCCTGGCCCAGCTCTTGTGCATTTCTATATACTGTACAGTACGGCCAATCAGAACAGGGTAGTGGAACAGCACTATAACCACAGATGAGTTTCTATTTAACATTGCTCACTATTATTTTCTTTCCTTTGCGTGTGTACTGGTTATTGTTCCTGCTGTGTTTACTTTGAACCTTATAATGTATGTAGGTATTTTCATAAATGTATACTGTGTATGAATAAAACAAAACACTTCTAGGGAAGTTACAAATAATTAGTACGGTCTTTCCATATAGATATATATTGAACTAGACTTGCGATACCAGCCTCCTGATGGTGCTGCAGGAAAATGGGCTGAGGAAGATTTTGTCTACCAGATGAATGACAGGTATTGAGAATTATGCTATGATTTCAGCAAAACTGACATTGCTGCAAGGGTTTTTTGTTTTGCAGATTGGGAATTTTCACTATGCCCACAGTGCTAACTGTTTACAATTAATTACACTGTTAAGAACATAGAATTATGGGTTTTTATTCAGCACAGGATGACTTTATGGGACCAGTCAGGACATACTAAAGAAAATGAATAAACACCAAGAAATCATAAAACAGATAAACTGAGAAAGGCTAGACATTTTTGGTACATAAGGAGAAATGAAAAGTAGTAATTGTTACAGCTGATTATTCCAGATAAAATGAATGGGAAAAGAAGTGCAAGAAGGAAAATAACTTACAGGTTGAAAAATTGTCTGGTTTGGATGCAACACAACATCACTGTTCAGAGGCGTCAAGTTCAAAGGCAGAGTAGCCATTATTATGGGTTTTTGTTTTTTCAGAAGAGGAGCAGAAAGAACTACCACCAGCAGACTTAGATTTCTAGAGTAAGAACTTGAGCAAATGTGGTGTGCTTACAGTTAGGTCTGCAAAGTGCTATTTTCATTTATTTATTTATCTCAGGGGTTCCCAACCTAAGGCCTGTGGGCTAGATCTGGCCCATGACACCATTTCATGTGCCCACCACCCCTCCAAGGGCATTCAAGAAACAAAATGGCTATCCCCTTTGAAGCTGTTGGGACAAAATGGCCACCCCCATTGTGCAAGCAGGGCAAAAGGGCCATCTGGTCCTTGAAACTGACTGAGAGAGCGTGACCTGGCCCCAATCTTGAAAAGGTTGGAAACCCTTGATTTATCTGATACACTCTGAAGAAGAGAGTTCCTCGCTTTGGGTGGTGTACAAGATTAAAACAATACAGCAGTAATTCAATTTAAAAGCAAGAAAGAACAATATGTGACAATAATAACATATTCTGCAGCGACAGCTATAAAAATAAATCACCTTCTTAACTGTGAGCCCACTAGGGCTGACAAGCTGTCCCGCAGGATAGATGCTGTCAGTGAGGAGGCTTTCCTCTAAGTTTTGGTTTTCCTTGCCATTCTTGGTGTTACCACTTGTAACTGCATATTTTGAGAGGACCTGGTGATGCAGGCACTGACTCTTTGTGAATAATGCTCTGTCAGGTAGCAAGGTTCCAAACCATTTAGGACCTTGTATGTTAACTAATATCTTGTGATTGACACAGTGTGAAATTGAGAGCCAGTACAGCTGACTTTCAATTGCACAGACCACCTCATCTGTTTTATGAGAAATCTGTACATGAGTCAAGAAGCAACAGTTAGGACAGGATACGTAACAACTGACTGGTTTAGAATAGGAAAAGGAGTATGGCAAGGTTGCATATTGCCACCCTGCTCATTTAACTTATATGCAGAGTACATAATCATACCTGTCAACCCGCGGCTCCGGAAAAACGGGACCTGCGCACATCGCTTGTGCGCAGGTCGTTTTCCACGCATGCCTGGAAGGGGCTGCGCAAGCAGTGTAGCGCTTCCGCGCATGCGCGGAAAGCATTTTCCCCCGCTGCCAAATTACGGGGTTTTGGCAATGCGGGGCAGGTTATGACGTCAATGGACATCAAATTACGGGGTTTTCCCGGCCAAATCGGGATGGTTGACAGGTATGCATAATGCGCAATGCAGGGCTGGATGAATCACAAGCTGGGATTAAAATTGCTGAGAGAAACATCAACAACATGAGATATGCAGATGATACAACGGTACTAAAATCCACTGATAGATCCAGGAGCCCAGGAAAGACAAAGCACCTCTGTTCTGCTTCCTAGGTAAGGTTATCATGCAGATAATGGAATGGGTGACAACTTTATGAAATTGTCAAGAGATTTTAAACCCTTTTTACTTTTGCTGTTTTTTGCTTATTACAGTGAAAACAGACCTCCTCCAAACCTGACTAAATGTAGCAGAAAAGAACTAATATCATGATATCTTAACCTATAAATCCAAGGGTTAACCGTTGGAACTGGCTATAGGTTGCTATGCCTCGCCCTACTTGCCTGCACTCACCCTTCGTGCACATGGCCGATCTGGGTACGCAGGTCAACGAAGGATTGAAAAAACCGGCAGTGGGGCAACAGCCCCACAAACGCGAAGAAAGGGAAACAACTTCACTTCCCAACATTCCTTGCGCCGCGCCGCACCAGAGCCAATCAGGCTGAGAGGCTCTCGCACGGTGCAGCGTTCGGAAACGCGCCGCAGCCAATCAAAAGAAAAGCATTTAAAAAAAACGCAGCACAAACACAAAGCAGCAACCCATAACTACAAGCCCCAGCGTCCTGCGCGCCATGAGTGCGCAGAGCGCTGAGGAAACCGGCACCTGAAAAATGAAAAAGAAAAACAACTCACAGCCAAGCACACACCAGCCGGCTTTCTTTCCCTCACCCACGGCGCCTGAAGCTCCCGACTGGAGTTTCCCCTTTAATATCAGTGGGTGGGGGTTGCGATCCCCCTCTCCGCTGGCTACCCTAGGGTTGGGAGGTTTGTGGGGACAAAAGGGGTATATTGCCCCAACCCTTCTGGACCCACAGGAACAGGCAGAGTGGATCGATCCCCCTCCCCCCTCCTTAAAACAACTCCGTCTTTTCTTCTCTTTAAAAACGGATTTGTTTTAAGGAGGGGGGTGGGTGGGGATTCGATCCAGTCTGCCTGATCTTTTGGTTCCAGAAGTGTTGGGGCAATATACCCCTTTTCTCCCCACAAACCTCCCAACCCTAGGGTAGCCAGCGGAGAGGGGGGTCACAACCCCCACCCACTGATATTAAAGGGGAAACCCTATCTACTTTCATGACTCCACACAAACAAAGCACCATAACACACTAAAGCCCCCCTCCCCACCACCTAGCCCACCCTTCCTAACCCCCAATGACCATGCCCCCCCTCCCCACCACTGAGCCCACCCTTCCTAACCCCAACAATCACGCCCCCCCTCCCCACAACCTGGCCCACCCTTCCTAACCCACAACGAAAAACAACTCACTGCCTCACAGCCAAGCAAACACCAGCTGGCTTTCTTTCCCTCACCAACAGCGCCTGAAGGTCCCGACTGGAGTTTCCCCTTTAACATCAGTGGGTGGGGGGTTGCGAGCCCCCTCTCCGCTGGCTACCCTAGGGTTGGGAGGTATGTGGGGAGAAAAGGGGTATATTGCCCCAACACTTCTGGAACCAAAAGATCAGGCAGAGTGGATTGATCCCACCCCTCCCCCTCCTTAAAACAACTCCGTCTTTTATTCTATTTAAAAACGGAGTGGTTTTAAGGAGGGGGGGGATTCGATCCACTCTGCCTGATCTTTAGGTTCCAGAAGTGTTGGGGCAATATACCCCCTTTCTCCCCACAAACCTCCCAACCCTAGGGTAGCCAGCGGAGAGGGGGGTCACAACCCCCACCCACTGATATTAAAGGGGAAACCCAATCTACTTTCACAACTTCACACAATCAAAGCACCATAACACACAAAAGCCCCCCTCCCCACCACTGAGCCCACCCTTCCTAACCCCAACGACCACGCCCCCCCTTGCCCACCCTTCCTAACCCCCAACGACCATGCCCCCCTCCCCACTACCTAACCCACCCTTCCTAACCCCAAAACGACCATGCCCCTCTCCCCACCACCTAGCCCACCCTTCCTAACCCCCAATGACCACGTCCCTTCCCCACCACCAAATAAATAAATAATTTTTTAAAAAATTACTAAAAACAGTCAAACACATCCAAAAATACACAAAAACAAAAACACCAAAAACAATACGAAGTAAACAAAGACACAATCAAAAACAAAACAAACAGACAAAAAATACAAATTCCAACCTCCCCCCGCCCGCCCACACACACACACACACAAAACAAAGAAAACAAGCAAACTTACCAAAAGATGTGCTACCTCCACCAGGACTAAAAAAGAAATGAATAAAGAAAGAGACTACTTACCAGAAGAAGCTCCACCCAGAGGCCAGGAGAGAAAAAAAAGTCAAAATACAATAACCCCTACCAGCACCACCTGCTGGCCACAATAGTAAAAACAATTCAAAAACACACAACAGCTCCAAATAAAAGGCCACAAGAGTAAAAATAAATAAATAAAAAAAACACAAATTCACAATTTTACACAAAAGGTCACACCAATAAAAAAAAATAAAAAAAATACACTAAAACATATGTCAATAAAATACAATAGAAACTTTTAAAAATCCTGTGCTGAGTTATAACTCAAATTTAAACTCTAAACATCTAAACACATTTTAAAAACATTGAATGTAAAAAACATTTACTTTTACATTATTAAAATTATGACCTACGGTACAACTAATTAAAAAAATTCAAAAAAAATAAAACATTATTCACTTACATAAAACAATTTGAAAAAATTATATCATACTTTCTTCTTTTATTAATCCTCAAAAAAACCCAAAAAAGCAGATCCCAGTTAATAACAGCCAAGCCAAAACATTTTTACATAAATAAACATTTAAAAAATTAACATTACAGACTAAGCAATTTTTAAAAAACATTAACACAATTTAACCTTCCAACACAATTTAAAACTATTGCAAAAATAAAATTGGTTCATTTTTTATTAAAACACACGGACAAAAAAGCCCAGCAACGCCGGGCAACCCTTGCTAGTACTGTATAAAGGTCGTCCTTCTCGAAAGCCAGTCATATCCTACTCTAGAGTTCAGTGTCCATCTCTTTTTATAGCCAAAGAGCCAGTGCTGTCTGCATCTGCAGATGTTTCTGGGGACATGTGGTAGGCATGACTAAACACCAGAGTGCACAGAACAGTGTTTACCCTGCCACCGAAGTGGTAACTATTTATCTACTTGTAATTTCTTGCTTTTGACAAACACAGCTCTATAATTTGAGCATATTTGGAATTCTACTGTCATTGTGTATTGGATAGGGCCCTCTCACGCAGCTTCTGTTTGATCCAGTAGCAAAATAAATTTTACAATGGGAGTGGAAACAAAGGATTAGCAAGGGTGAGATTTCAGGATACGCAAGACTTGTGCAAATACAAACTAAGATTACTAATAGCTCTGGGCAACATAATACTGATGTGTAGAATAGGAGTAATCACAATTGAAGACATTGCTTTGGAAATAACTGTCCCATAGCAGCCTCTTTGAATTGCTAATCTGAGGGATTCTGATGATTTAAAACCAGGAACAATGTGCCTTAACAGAATTAGTGTGGAGCTTGCAGCTCATGTCTCTGGCATGCAGAGGCTGCAAAGGAAAGTACACAGAGTTGTCTTATTGTTTTGACAAGAGAGGACAATAGGAAGGGATTGATTTTATAGTGTCTCAGGAACTGCACAGATTTGCCAAAGGTGAAAACATTTTGATTCTTATAAATCCTTGTTAAACTAAACACTAACAAATCACCAGGACCAGATGGCATCCATCCACGAGTTCTCAGGGAACTTAAAGATGCAATTGCTGATCTCCTAGCCAAAATATATAATATTTCCCTCAAATCAGGCTTTGTGCCTGATGACTGGAAGTTAGCGAATGTAACACCAATTTTCAAAAAAGGATCCAGGGGTGATCCAGGAAATTACCGACCTGTCAGTTTGACATGTGTCCCAGGTAAAGTGATGTGTGGATTCTGCATGCCCAATTGGCATAACTGTCCCTCACGGTGGTCACACCGGGCGAGGCAGACCCCTGGTCACTGAGCTCTGTGAGTACAGAAATTGGGGGGGGGGGATTAATAATCATAGGGTTGATTCACCCATATCTGACCTGACCGGCGATTCTGCTGAGGAAGGAGAATCACTAAACTCCGTTACGCATTAAGCAATTACTCACTCGCAGTTAAGCCTAATCCTTGGTGCAAATAGAGGCCATATTTACCCTGGTGTAAACCCCGAACAATGGATTTCCCCATGTCAGTGTTTGCCCTAGTTAATTAACTTCCCCAAGAGAGATTCCCCATTAACCCGGGTAAATGGGTGATGTGATTTTTCTGTCAGATGACGATTCTATCACCGTTGCCTTCTTTTCCTATATATGCTGATGTTTTTCCCACAATAAACCACTGGTCTTCGCTCCATCTTGTCTTGTGTCATTCCTTTGACCAGTCTCCTCCGGGATCCTAAGGGCCTCCTCACGGCCCCAATCCAACAGTGATGGAAACCATCCTAAAAGATAGAATTAATAGGCACATAGAAGAGAAGGCGCTGCTAAAGGAGAGCCAACATGGCTTTTACAAGGGCAAATCATGCCTCACTAATCTGTTGGAATTTTTTGAGAGTGTCAACAAGCATGTGGATAAGGGGGATCCAGTTGACATTGTTTATCTGGACTTTCAGAAGGCTTTTGACAAGGTCCCACACCAAAGGGTCTTGAATAAACTTACCAGTCATGGAATAAAGGGACAGGTCTTGTCCTGGATCAGCAACTGGCTAAGGGACAGGAAAAAGAGGGTAGCACTAAATGGACACTTCTCCAAGTGGAAGGAAGTAAAGAGTGGGGTCCCCCAAGGTTCAGTACTGGGACCCCTGCTTTTCAACCTCTTCATAAATGATCTAGAGGTAGGAGTAAAAAGCAAGGTAGCCAAATTTGCTGACGACACTAAATTATACAGGGTAGTGAAAACTGTGAGAGATTGTGAGGAGCTCCAGAGGGATCTCTTGACACTGGGAGAGTGGGCAAAACAGTGGCAAATGAGCTTCAACACGAGTAAGTGCAGAGTGATGCATGTTGGGGCAAAAAACCCCAATTACATTTATAAACTGATGGGTTCTGAACTCTCTGCGACAAACCAGGAAAGGGACCTTGGTGTCCTGGTGGACAGCTCAATGAAGGTGTCAACCCAGTGTGCCCCAGCAGTGAAAAAAAAGCAAACTCAATGCTAGGGATCATTAGGAAGGGTATAGAAAATAAGTCAGCAAGTGTCATTTATAATCTATGGTGAGGCCCCATCTGGAATACTGTGTACAGTTCTGGTCGCCATACCTCCAGAAGGATATTATGGAGTTGGAAAAAGTGCAGAGGAGGGCAACCAAAATGATTAGGGGACTGGAACACCTTCCTTACCATCTGAGGCTGCAATGGTTGGGCCTTTTCACTCTTGAACGACGGCGTCTAAGAGGTGACCTGATTGAAGTTTATAAAATCATGCACGGTGTGGACAAAGTAGATAAGGAAAAACTATTTCCCCTATCGCATAACACTAGAACTAGGGGACACTCCATGAAAATTTTGGGTACAAGTTCTCAAACAAATAAGAGAAAGTACTTTTTCACCCAGAGGATTACTGGTCTAAGGAACTCCCTGCCAGAAGAAGTGGTGACAGCTGTCAGTCTTGACAGCTTTAAGAAAGGATTAGACAAGTTCATGGAGGACAAGGGTATCAATGGCTATAATTATGGATACTTAAGGACAACCTCCGGGTTGGAGAGATAGGCAGGATATCTCTCAATGCCATTTCCAGGGAATCCTAAGCAGGTGAAGGCATCTCCTTGGGAATACCCTGAAGGAAATGGTGAGCCACTGTGTGAGACAGAATGCTGGACTGGATGGGCTGTGGCCTGTTCCAGCAAGGCTGTTCTTATGTTCTTATAAGTCCCACACTTTCTTCAAAGCAAGAAAAAAGGGTGGCAGAACAAGGTAGTACACGTGTCCCATCTGGAAGAGCTTTAGAACTCATCCGCACATCCGATTTGCTCCTATTTGAAAGCTGTTTCAGTTGCCTATTGATTTGGAATAGATTAGCAGATCTACATGATGTTAGTTGAGACTCAGATCAATCCCTTCCTCTTCCCTGGTGCTTCTGGATTATTTTCCCTTGCTTGGGAACTGGTGTTTTGTTTGCAGCCTAAGTCCTTACAGATCTATTATATCTATCTGTTCTCTTGTCTCAAACAAGCTCAGTTCCTAAGGGAGTGAGTGCAGCTGTATATCCCTTGATATCAACTGTGGTATCATCTGTGGGAATATTCTTGTCAACACAGAAGAGATCTGCCTCTCTCCTTCTGCCTCTCAGGATCAATATAACACACTATTTTGCCCTGCAAGAAAAAAGATAGAATGACATGCCTTTGGATTTCTATTCTAAGGGGTGGAGACAGGTTGGAGGAGAAAGGGAGAGGATATGTTATATTATGGAAACTCAACTCAGGTTACATTCAAGGAAAAATTAAAATACGTATTAAAGTTTGGAGTGATTCATTCCAGATTTTTGGGGGAAAGGGCTCCCAATTCGAACCAATGTCAATCTGAGCCATGTGAATGATTTCTTTGATGTTTTTATATTAGCTCATTTCTTTGGAATCCACTCTACACAATTTATTGCCAAATTATTGCATTCATGTATCTTCCCACCTGTCCTTCCATCTTAATAAAACTATGGTTTTTGGGAGATTACAGAGATATATGTTAACCAGGTTGTATGTAACTCTTGTGACAATTCTGTTTTTCAACTGAGCACAAAAAGCAGTGTCTTGGGAGAATTAAAATCCTTCACTACAGGAGGAATCAGCCACAGCAAACTGGGTATAAAGCTGTTTTCTACAAGCAGCATGTTCTTGCTTTTTATAATGTATGTCTTATTTCTGCTTTCTTACAGTTCAGAGATTGTAATCCGCAACTATGGATTTGAAGAACTGGAGTAAGTGGCCATCCATACACACACCCTTTATAGTTTGGTATTATGAGTTGTTGTTTTGGGAAATCAAGTACAGTATGTAGGATCAGATCCAAAGATCCAGATCCAAATCCTTCTCCTTTAGTCCAATGCAGCAGTGTACTACTTCTTAGAGTCTGCTTGGATCACAACTAGTCTGCTCTTCATAGGTATGGCAGACAACATTATCTCCTCACCAGTGTTGAAGTAATATTCAGCAAAATAATTTCCACCACTACCACCACAACTGATCACCAGTCTGATCAGCTGCTGCACCTTGAATGGGGAAGAACCGTGTTCATTATCTCTTGTTTCAGGCTGCTAAATGCCTTGGGACAGCTTTGGAATAAAGGGAGCAGAGGTAGATACAACTGTGACACATCCTAAGAATTATACAATTATGGCAGCAATAGCTGTTCCTAAGATTCAGAGCTCATGCCTGTGTATTTGGTAGTCACTGAAAAGCAACAAAGAAAAAAGGACTTGTTTTAAAAGTATTGTTCTTCTCTGTATATTATTATGAGTGAAAAGTGAAAAAGAAACACTCAGTGCATCAGTTCAGCCTGCCTTGGCATCATTCTTATAGGAGTGTGATGCTCGACCAGGGGTGCCCAAACTTTTCAGGCCACAGGCCAGTCACGTGGTTCAGTGGGCCAGTCACATGGTTCCTCCCACCAGAAGCGGAAGTAAAACAAGCCTTGCAATCTGTTTTGCAACAGATATGTTTTGCAACAGGTTTAGATAGATTTTAGGCTGCCATTTTCTCTGTGTAAACCAGGGGTGTCCAAACTACGGTCCATGGGCCTGATCCATTCCTGATACCAATTCATCTGGCCAGCGCCACCCTCGTCACTCCTGGTTATAATATCTTTTCAACATTAAGTGTTGGGCAGTAGCTAACACTTCAAAAGGGATTATGTTTCAAGAGATATCAGTGGGAAAGTCAAAGAAAGGAAGGTAGATGATGATGCAGTGAGATCAGTGATTAAAAGTAATAATAATAATAATTGTGTGCTGTCAAGTCAATTTGGACTAATAGTGACACTTTCCAGGGGTTTCTAGGTAGGGAATACACTGAAAATGTTTAGCATTTCTTTCGTTCTAGATGCAGCTGGCCCAGGTCCACATATGCTGGCTGTTCTCTTGGGGCATGCTGTAGGGAACTGAACTCTGAAACCACTGAGCTATCCAGGTAGCTGACTAAAAGTTTTTAGTGTAAGGGACCAAAGACAATGAAACAGCCGAAGGGTTGGCTTAACACAGGTTTATTGCATGATGATCCGGAGGAACATGTGGTAATGGCGGATGAGTAGCTCAATATATACAGCTGGCTATACATTTGAATGTGGCTCGTCGACAGACTATTGGTTGCTGCCTGCGTGACGTCGTCGGAGGTCACGCCCTTCTTGACCAGGTGAGGAGGTCGCGGGGAATCTTCCCGCGCTGCTGAACCAGGTGACTATGATCCATGAGAGCTGGACGCTCACTACTGCCCTCTGGTGGTCACTAGCTCGCGTCCCCTTATTAGGTTTACATTGATACAGCTGATGGTTATAATGTTGCACACAGAAAGGTTACATTGGTAACACATGGCAAAGGTACATTGTTAAAGGCACAGCTTTACAGAACACAACATCCCTCCCCCCTAGGATGAGACGAAGTCTCTCAGCCAAGATGGCTTGTTGCATGTGCGTTTGGGCCGTGAAGAGGGCTGCCCTCCCCCGGGGGCGTTATTGCTTCTCTGTTCCCTGGTCCCTTGTCCTGAAATGGGAGAGGGAGACTTGTTAGTGGCTTGCCGCTGTCTGGCGGCCTTAGGGGAAGGGAAGAACTCCATTGTGGGCAGACCGGGGGCCGTCGGGGCTAACGAAAAACCCCTCTTCTCGCTTGGATGGGTGGGGGACCACTCCGAAAAACCCCCCGGGTCTGAAAATCAAAATCTAACTTGGTAGGGGTACCCGCATTTGTGGGGTCTTTCCGCGAGATATGTATGGGGTCGGGTTCCTCCTCCTCGGAAAGATCCCCCAGGGTATCTATGAGGATATCCTCCTCCCCCCTTGGTGGGGGCCCACGGTCCCCTTTTCCTCCCCCTTGGGCTGAACGGGTGGGGGAGAACCCTAACGCTGACTTATTTCCTGCTTGATCCGTGCCCTGTTCATCGGAGACCCTGCGTCGGAGCTGGTCCGCGTGCCGCCTCCACAGGAGCCCTGTGCTGGTTTCCACTCGGTACGACACGGGGCCGGTTTGCTCCACAACTACGCCCGGCACCCAGGCTGAGCCCGTGCTGGCGTAATTCCTGTAATGCACGGGGGCGCCTATACTGAAACTCTTTGTAGCCTCTAGCCCGATGTTCCTCCCTTTGTCCTCTACCCTCGTGGGGTCTAGCCTAGTGAGGATGGTGGTCAGCTTCCTGCGCATTAAGAGCTCTGCGGGGGAGTATCCTGACGCCAATGGGGTCACCCTGTACCCTAGCAGAAACTGACACACTTGTAGGTTCAGATCCCCTGGGCCCATGCGCCGCAACGCGTCCTTTGTGGTGCGGACGAGGCGCTCTACTTGGCCGTTGGTGGCCGGGTGAAAAGGGGCGGAGGTGATATGCCGAACGGTGTTGATCTCCATGAATGCCCTAAACTCGGAGGACGTGAAACAACTAGCGTTGTCGCTAATTAACGTGTCGGGTATGCCGAACGTGGAAAAGAGCCTCCGCAAATGCCTAATGGTCTGGGCCGAGGAGGTGCTTGTGACTGGGATAACCTCCAACCATTTGGAGAAAGCGTCCACTACAAGGAGGAACAGGGTGCCTCTGAACGGGCCCGCGAAATCAACGTGCACCCGGGACCACGGCCCCTTAGCCGCGTCCCATTCCCTGTGGGGAAGGCGGGCCTCCTCTGGTCTGGAGCATTGGCAACTCTCACAAGTGCCGACCATGTGCTCGATGTCGGCGTCTAGCCGGGGCCACCAGAAGTAACTCCGGGCCAGCGCCTTGGATCGCACGATGCCGGGGTGGCTGACGTGAGCTGACGGTTTGAGCACCCGCGGCCGAAGGGAAGTGGGAATCACCACCCGCTGCCCCCACAAGAGACACCCCCTCTCTAAGGACAGTTCTAGCTTTTTTCTGAAAAATGGGGCGAACTCCGCTGGGGAGGACGCGGGCCACCCTTTCTGTAGCCAGGAGCTTACTGCCGCTAATGTTTTGTCCTTCTCTGTCGCTTTGGCAATGTCGGCGGGCATTACGGGGGGGCGAATCCAGCACCTCAATCATGAGAACCTGGTGGTCCTGCTCCCCCATGCTCACCTGGCTGGGCGTTAGGGGAAGGGGAGACCTCGATAGAGCGTCCGCATGGCTGATCTCTTTCCCGGGCCGGTAGACCAACGTGTGCTGATACGCGTTGAGAAAAATGGCCCACCTGAGCATCCTCGGGGACAGAATCTGAGGGGTGGGCTTATCTGCGGTAAAAATGCCTAGCAGGGGCTTGTGGTCCGTCACAATGGTGAAGGGGCGGCCATACAGAAAATCGTGAAATTTTTTCGTCCCCGCGACTATCGCTAGTGCCTCCCTGTCCGTCTGTGCGTAGTTCCTCTCTGCTTGGGACAGGGACCTGGAGTAAAATGCTATCGGGGCCTCCCTTCCGTTTTCCAACACGTGGCACAGCACCGCCCCCACCCCCACTGGAGATGCATCACAAATCAGAACTACTGGGCGCTTGGGGTTGAAATGGGTCAGTATGGCGTCGGACGCCAGGAGGCTTTTCAGCTCGTCAAATGCCCTTTCTTGGTCATCGCCCCACTTCCATGCCTGGTCTTTCTTTAGCAGTTTGTGTAGCGGCTCAGCCACCGCTGCCTTTCGGGGAAGGAAGGAGTGGTAGAAGTTGAGCAGCCCTAGGAACGACTGCAACTCGGGCTTGGAGGTGGGGCGGGGGGCTTTCTTAATGGCTGCCACTTTGGACATGGATGGTTTTATTCCCTCAGGAGTCACACAAAACCCTAGGAACTCAACCTCGGTTGCGAAGAAGACGCATTTGTCCTTTCGCAACCTCAGCCCCGCCTTTTCGAATATCGTCAGGACCTTCCCCAACCTTTTGGCCAATTCAGCCCAACTCCCCCCCGTTATTAACACGTCATCAAAATAAGGCAACACCCCCTCCAATCCCTTCAGGAGGCGTTCCACGAGTGACTGGAAAATTCCAGGCGCCGAATTCACGCCGAACTGGAGGCGAGTCACCTGGAACGCCCCCTTATGGGTGACTATGGTCTGCGCAGCAGCTGCGGCAGGGGACACCGTGAGCTGCTGGTAGGCCTGTGCTAAGTCGAGCTTAGCGAAACACTTTCCCCCGTGTAACCTGGCCAGCAGATGGCTGACTACTGGCACCGGATATGCATTCGGGCGGATCGCCTTGTTGATGGTGCACTTGTAGTCGGCGCATATGTGGACCTCCCCATTGGCCTTTAGAGCGGTTACAATTGGAGTTTCCCACTCCACAGAATCTACAGGCACGAGGATCCCCTGGCCCACCAACTTGTCCAGTTCCGCCTCTATCTTGTCCTTAAGTGCGAACGGCACCCTACGTGGTTTAAGGCGAATTGGGCGGACCCCCAGGTCCAGGTCGAAAGTCACTGGGGGCCCCTTGAATTTCCCCAGTCCTTTTTTGAAAACTTCGGGGTGCGCCTCGCACACCTCCTGAATTGGATCAGTCCCAACGGCGTGCATCCCAACGGCGTGCACCCCCCCAATAAACAACCCCAGGGGGTGGAACCATTGAGTCCCGAGGAGGCTGCAATCTCCTCCTTTGAGCACGACTAGGGGAAGGGACGCGGCGTGCTCCTTGAATTTGACCTGAAATTCTCCAACCCCCAACACTGGAATACTGTTCCCTTGCACGTCCCGTAGTGTGGACCTCAATGCTTTGAGCTTGGGTCGCTTGTGGGGGGCAATTCCCAAAAACTCCCTCTGGGAAATGATTGAATATGAGGACCCCGAGTCAATTTCCATCCTAATGGGGACCCCTTGGACTAGTACCTCAACAAAGTAGCGGGGGTGTCTAGTAGACACGCTGAATACTGGGGCGTCGTCCTCGCTGCCGTCGGCGATGCGGCCCACGCCGTCCTGCTTCCGCGTGGCCTGGGCGCCATCCTTGGGTCTCGTTGGGCGGTCTTGTCCCGTGGAACGGTCTGCGGAGCTCCTCCGGGTTTCGCGCTTCTTCCTGCACACCTTGGCGATGTGCCTGCGGCGGCCGCAGTTGTGGCACTCGGCCTTCCGGAAGGGGCATTTCACGCGGTCGTGGGCCGCTCCACAGCCGTCGCATCGCCGGCTCTCCTTCCGGACCCTCTGGACGTCCTCGTCGTCGCTGCTCTCTGTGGACGACCTCGAAGTTCGCCGGGCCGCCTGTACCAGAGCCTCTGCTTTGCTCGCCTTTGGCCGCCAGTCCTGAAGTTCTTGGACCCCGGCCTTCGTAGCTTCTGCGGCCTGGGCCGCTCTGACGACCTCCTGCAACGTGGGAGGCGGCTCTTGGTTCATTAGTGTGCGCTGGGTTTCGGCGTCGTTCAGGCCGCACAGCACACAGTCTCGGAGGGTGATTTCGGCATTCTCCCATTTGCACGGGCCGGCCGCCAGCCGCAGGGCCGCCACGAACGCGGCAACCGTCTCCCCGGGCGCTTGGACTCGCCTCCAAAACGCACTCCGAGCGGGAAACATCGCCGTGGCGGGCCGGACGTGCTCACGCAGCATCTGCATGAGTTCCTTGGCCTTGAATTCGCTCACCCTCCTCGGTGCAATCAGGTCCACCAAGGTCCTTTTTGTTTCTTGTCCGAGCATTCTGGTGAAGATGGCTCTTTTCTTCGCCTCTTCCGTGACTTCGGACTCGATCAGTGCGGCCTGGAAGTCCATCTCGAAGATCTCCCAGTCGCCCGGTTTCCTGATTTCGAAACCGGCGCATGTCTTGGTCCCGTGGGCTGCCATATCCCACCTTCATCGCCAGTTTAGTGTAAGGGACCAAAGACAATGAAACAGCCGAAGGGTTGGCTTAACACAGGTTTATTGCATGATGATCCGGAGGAACATGTGGTAATGGCAGATGAGTAGCTCAATATATACAGCTGGCTATACATTTGAATGTGGCTCGTCGACAGACTATTGGTTGCTGCCTGCGTGACGTCGTCGGAGGTCACGCCCTTCTTGACCAGGTGAGGAGGTCGCGGGGAATCTTCCCGCGCTGCTGAACCAGGTGACTATGATCCATGAGAGCTGGACGCTCGCTACTGCCCTCTGGTGGTCACTAGCTCGCGTCCCCTTATTAGGTTTACATTGATACAGCTGATGGTTATAATGTTGCACACAGAAAGGTTACATTGGTAACACATGGCAAAGGTACATTGTTAAAGGCACAGCTTTACAGAACACAACAAAGTTATTTAGTGGTTAATCAACAATGCATATTATTTTGTCCTGGTGGTGAAGGTGATCATGATTGCAGTTACTGTAATTGCAATCATGTTCATCTTCACCAGCAGGACAAAATCGTATACATTTTTGATCATGCCAAATCAAATTTTATAGTTATGCTTTCTTTCTCGTATAAGGGAAGACAGGATCTTAATGGCATCAGAAGCACGGAAGTATATTGCAGCAAAAAAGACCATTGGTTTCTTAGAGTTCCCTTTCTATGTAACTAGAGTTCATTTGTGTTTGCAGGGAAGCTGATGTGAAACGTGCTGCTGATCTGGATAGAAAGGCAGTGGTGCTTGGCAGGAAACTTGTCAAAGGCCTGGAGACCGATGACGACGATGACTATTATGATGTATCTGACATGGAGTTCTCTGGCATTGTCTTCAGCCCTGTGAAGAGGTACCCTTTGTGAATTCACTTTGATACAAAAATCCCTTTCTTTATGTTCATAGGCAGCTTTACTCAGTAGCACATTGACTTGAAAAACTGAGTCACATTTTGATCCATCTTCATAAATGGAACTTGATCCAACATAAAGTTTCTAAAATCATTTGTGCATATGCTATGTGAATGTAGGCAATTATGCTACCTGTATTGCTGTGACACTACACAAAACAAAATCCTAACAGTTACCCTTAGAACCCTTCTATGAGAAGGAAGACATGTTGGTTTTTATAAGCTTCCTGATCTTTATATTACTTCTCTTCTTAGGCTTTAGCCTTAAGACTGATAACTTTCTATCTGAAATTCTTCTTCTCCTCCATGTCTAGGCCAGACATGAAACTGTCAGAATGAAGGCACCCTTTGGAGAGTTCATTCTGCAGTTCCCTTCGCCTGATTTAGTGTGAGAAAGATTAGCCGGGAACACAAGGTTGCCATTATCAGGGTATGCTCAATTGTGGTTCAAAAACACCGCAATCTTCAAGGAGGCTCTTTCTGTGTTCCACTCTATCTGAAATAAACTGGCCTGTTTAAAATATCCCTTTGGGGCAGATTAGCTGAAGATAAAATCCCTAGACAGTGATGTCGAACCTTGGCACTCCAGATGTTCTTGAACTTCAATTCCCAAAAGCCCTGATCAGCAGGAGTGCTGACTTGGGCTTCTGGGAATTGAGGTCCAAGAACACCTGGAGTACCAAGGTCCACCATCACTGGGATAACCAGTGAGATTTCTGCATGGAAGGGGGTTTGAATCAGGTTTTTTAAAATTGGCATTGTAACTACTATATCACATAAATGTTTTCACATGTCGGACAGTTGCAACTTAAATATAAAACTCAATATTGGTGTATTCTATTTTTTTTAAAAAAAACATATCACACTTTTAACTTTTAAATGTTATTATTTTGCATTCTTCCATTACTCCTCCCACTTGAACTATTTACATTATCAAAGGATGCATTCCAGAACAAAAAGTAGCAACCCTTACAAAACTTACCCTGTTATATGTAGACCTTCTGTTCCCACAAATTATAGCTCCCAGGCTTTGATCTGTTTAGTGTATGAGAGTCAAGACACAAGGCACAGCCAAAGGCTGGGTTAACTCAGGTTTATTGCATGGTGGACAGAGGGAACATGAGGTAATGGCGGACGAACAGCTCTATATATAAGGCAGTAACGTATTTGAATGTGGCTCCACGGTAGCCCGTTGGCTACTGGTCCGCGTGACGTCATGGCTGGTCACGCCCTTCTTGTCCAGGTGTAGGTAGCGGCGGGAAACTTCCCGCGCTGCGGTCTTTGATGGGTTTGAACCAAGAGAGCTCGGACGCTCGCTGCTGCCAGCTGGTGGTCATTAGCTCGCGTCCTATTACAGGGTTTATGTGATACAGCTGAAGGTTACATTGTTACTCATTGGCAAGGTTACATTGGTTCAGATACATTGATATCACATGTAGAAGATTACACTATTAGGACACAACACTCCTCCCCCCTAGGATGAGACGAAGTCTCTCAGCCAAGATGGCTTATTTCGAACACGCTGGGGTCTCGGCGCGGGCTGCCCTGCCCCGGCTTTGCTCCCTCCTCCTTGCTCCCTGGCTTCCTGCCCTGCAATCGGAGAGGATGACTTGTTAGTGGTTTGCCGCGGCTCTGCGGCTTTGTTGGGAGGTGTGTGCTTTGTTTGGGAAGAACCGGGGGCACTGGGGACTAACGAAAAACCCCTCTTCTCGCTTGGATGGGCGGGGGAACACTCCGAAAAACCCCCCCGGCTCGCAAAATCAAAATCAAAATCGGATTCGGGGGAAGCGGCAGCGGCGGCCGCACACTCCTTTTCCCTCCCCCCGGGCTCGGATAGAACTGGGGTATCAAAAGGATATGAGTCGGGCTCGCTGCTTTCCCCCCTGTCTCCCCCTTGGGCTAAACGGGTGGGGGAGAACCCTATCGCTGAATCCTGTCGCTGTGCTCCACTGGTCGGCCCCTCGCTCACTCGGTGCCTCAGTTGGTCAGCGTGCCTCCTCCAGAGGAGGCCGGTGCTAGTTTCCACCCGATAGGACACTGGCCCCGTCTGTTCTATTATCGTCCCTGGCACCCAGGCTGGGCCTGCGTTGGCATAGTTCCTGCAATGTACTGGATCGCCTATGCCGAAACCTTTCGAGACCGCTAACCCTATGTTCTTCCCTTTGTCCTCGACCCTCGACTGGTCTAGCCTGGACAAAAGCGTGGTCAGTTTCCTCCGCATCAGCAGCTCGGCCGGCGAGTAACCAGACGCTAAGGGGGTCACTCTGTACGCTAATAGAAATTGACAAACTTGGTGATGTAGATCTCCCGAGCCCATGCGCCGCAGCGCATCTTTTGTGGTGCGCACCAACCGTTCCACTTGGCCATTCGTGGCCGGGTGAAACGGCGCGGATGTGACATGCCGAATTGCATTTGCCTCCATGAATGCCGCGAACTCAGCGGACGTGAAACAACTGGCGTTATCGCTGACCAAAGTGTCGGGTAAACCGAACGTGGAAAAGACCCTCCTTAGCTGGCGAATGGTAGTGGCGGAGGATGTGCTCTTTACCGGAATGACCTCCAGCCACTTTGAGTATGCATCCACCACCAGGAGAAACATGGTTCCCCGGAATGGGCCAGCAAAATCTACGTGCACCCTGGACCACGGTCCCCTTGCTGCGTCCCATTCCCTATGTGGTAGGCGGGCCACCTCCGGTCGAGAGCATTGACATGCCTCACAAGTGCCAACCATCTGCTCTATGTCGGCGTCCAGCTGGGGCCACCAGAAGTAACTCCGGGCCAACGCCTTGGAACGGACGATCCCCGGGTGGCTGACGTGCAACAGCTTTAGCACCTTCGGCCGCAGGGACGTAGGCACCACCACCCGTTGGCCCCACAAAAGGCACCCCCTCTCTAAAGACAACTCCACTCGCTTTCGGAAGAATGGGTCGAATTCCGTGCCTGGGGATGACGCCGGCCACCCCTTCTGCACCCACGAGCATACCTTCTCTAGTGTTCTATCCTTTCCGGTCGCCCTGGCAATGTCGGCTGGTACTATCGGGGGTGACTCTAAGACCTCTATTAGCAATACCTGGCGGTCTCTTCTTACCCCTGCTTTCTGGCCGTCCGACAATGGTAACGGCGACCGTGAGAGCGCGTCTGCATGGCTGATTTCCTTCCCTGGCCGGTATTCTAACTCATGTTGATATGCGTTAAGAAAAATAGCCCACCGCAGCATCCTCGGGGACAGGATCTGTGGCGTGGGCTTATTTGCAGTGAAGATTCCTAACAGGGGCTTGTGATCAGTAACGATCTTGAACGGCCGACCATACAGAAAATCGTGAAATTTCTTGGTTCCCGCTACTATCGCTAGTGCCTCCCTATCGGTCTGTGCGTAATTCCGCTCTGCTTGGGACAGGGACCTTGAGTAGAACGCTATCGGTGCCTCCCTTCCGTCGTCTAACACGTGGCAAAGCACCGCCCCCACCCCCACCGGGGATGCATCGCAGACCAAAACTATGGGCCGTTTGGGGTCGAAATGAGTCAGGATTGCCTCGGATGTGAGGAGTTGCTTTAACTCTGTGAACGCTCTTTCTTGCTCGTCACCCCACAGCCATTTTCCCTCTTTTTTAAGCAGCCGATGGAGCGGCTCGGCAACAGACGCCTTCCGTGGAAGGAAGGTATGGTAGAAATTGAGAAGCCCCAGAAATGACTGAAGCTCGGTTTTGGAAGTGGGGCGAGGGGCTTTCTTAATGGCGGCTACCTTAGATTTGGACGGCCTAATTCCCTCGGGTGTGACACGGAACCCTAAAAACTCGACCTCTGTTTCGAAAAATACACATTTGTCTTTTCTCAGTCGCAGCCCCGCTTTCTCGAACACGGCCAGGACCTTATCCAATCTGTGGGCCAGCTCGGCCTTACTCCCCCCCGTTATCAACACGTCATCAAAATATGGCAACACCCCCTCCAACCCCTTCAGGAGGCGTTCCACCAGCGACTGAAAAATGCCAGGTGCCGAGTTCACGCCGAACTGTAACCTCGACACCTGGAACGCCCCCTTATGTGTGACTATTGTTTGTGCCGCCGCTGTGGCGGGGGTTACCGGGAGTTGCTGGTAGGCCTGTGCTAAATCGAGTTTAGCGAAACACTTTCCCCCATTCAGCCTGGCCAGAAGGTGGCTGACCACTGGCACCGGGTATGCATTAGGGCGGATTGCCTTATTAATGGTACACTTATAATCAGCGCAAATGCGCACCTCCCCGTTAGCCTTCAGTGCTGTTACAATTGGAGTCTCCCACTCCGCGGAATCCACAGGAACGAGAATTCCTTGACCCACCAGTTTGTCCAGTTCCGCCTCTATTTTGTCCTTAAGCGCGAACGGTACCCTGCGCGGTTTAAGTCTTATCGGGCGGACCTCCGGGTCTAAGTCGAAGGCTACAGGGGGTCCCTTGAACTTTCCCAGTCCACTTTTAAAAACGGCGGGGTGTGCGTCACACACTGCTTGTATTGGGTCCTCGCCTACGGCATGCACCCCCCCTATGAACAGGCCTAAAGGCTGAAACCACTGTGTTCCGAGGAGGCTACAACTCCCCCCTTTTAGCACCACTAGGGGAAGTTCCGCAGAATGTCTCTTAAAGCGAACCCGGAACGTTCCGACCCCCAACACTGGAATGCTGTTCCCCTGAACGTCCCGTAGTGTGGCCCTCAACGCTTTAAGTTTGGGCCGCACGTGGGGGTCGATTTTCAAGAACTCTCTCTGGGGGACTATAGAATAGGAGGACCCCGAGTCAACTTCCATCCTAATAGGGGTCCCTTGTACTAGTACCTCAACAAAGTAATGGGGCTGTCCCGCAGACACGTTGAACACAGGAGCGTCGCCCTCGCTGTCGTCCGAGATGCGGCCCACGCCGTCCTGCTTCCTCGTGGCCCGGGCGCCATCTTTGGGCCTCGCTGGACGGTCCGGTCTGGCTGAACGGTCTTGCGACTGTCTCCGGCCCTCTTTCCATTTCCTGCACGCCTTGGCGATGTGCCCCCGACGTCCGCAGTTGAAGCACTCGGCTTTCCTGAATGGGCACTTCACGCGCTCATGGGCCGCTCCGCAACCATCGCAGCGGCGCCCGCCTCTCCGGACCTTCTGGACCTCCTCGCCATTGCTACTTTCTGAAGACGATTTCGAGGTCGGTCGGGTTGCATGCACCGACTGACCGGACTTCCCGTGCGACGAGTTTTCCGCCTTGCCGGCCCTCGGACGCCACTCACGCCACTTGTGCATCTCGTCTACTCCAGCATTCGTGGATTCCGCGGCTTCCGCGGCCTCTACAACCTCTTCCAGTGTGGGTGGTGGCTCCTTGTTCATCAGGCTGCGCTGTACTTCCTTGTCCTTCAGGCCACACAGCACACCGTCCCTGAGGGCCATCTGTAGGATGTGGTCCCATTTGCAGGGGGCGGCGGCTACCCTCATAGCCGTTACGAAGGCTTCTACCGACTCGTCCGGCGCTTGAACTCGCCTCCAAAACGCACTCCGAGCGGGAAACATTGCCCTCGAGGGTCGGAAACGCTCACGCAGCATTTTCATGATGTCACCGGCTTTGAAATCGCTCATCTTCTTCGGTGCAAGGATGCCCACCAGCGTCCGCTTGGTTTCCATCCCAAGCATGCGGGTGAGGATGGCCCTCTTCCTTTCCTCGTCGTCTTCTTTGACTTTGAGCTCCACCAGTGCCGCCTGGAAGTCCATCTCAAAAAGCTCCCAGTCTTGCGGTTTGGTGATGTTGAACCCGCTCTGTGTCCTGGCTCCGTGGGGATCCATGATCCCACCTTCGTCGCCAATTTAGTGTATGAGAGTCAAGACACAAGGCACAGCCAAAGGCTGGGTTAACTCAGGTTTATTGCATGGTGGACAGAGGGAACATGAGGTAATGGCGGACGAACAGCTCTATATATAAGGCAGTAACGTATTTGAATGTGGCTCCACGGTAGCCCGTTGGCTACTGGTCCGCGTGACGTCATGGCTGGTCACGCCCTTCTTGTCCAGGTGTAGGTAGCGGCGGGAAACTTCCCGCGTTGCGGTCTTTGATGGGTTTGAACCAAGAGAGCTCGGACGCTCGCTGCTGCCAGCTGGTGGTCATTAGCTCGCGTCCTATTACAGGGTTTATGTGATACAGCTGAAGGTTACATTGTTACTCATTGGCAAGGTTACATTGGTTCAGATACATTGATATCACATGTAGAAGATTACACTATTAGGACACAACAATCTGGCAACTAATGAGGACATATCAAGGATTTGTCTTTGGTGCTTTTTTGATGTTTTGAGATGAAAGTTACTATTATTGCTGTTTCTTGAATACATGCTCTACATCCAGTCTGTATTCCAAAAACAAAATAATAATTCAAATTAAGTGCCATTGTTAGAGCTTTTAATTACTGCTGTCTTTCTATTACAGCCGTTCCAGAGTCTTCTCAAAGTCAGACCTGCATTCTGTACCAAGACCACAACATTTTCAGGTATGATTCTTGCTGATTTTATTATAAATCAGAGATGTACAAACAGTTGGCCTAAAGGGCTGCGATGTTGGTACCCAGTGATTATAAAATACAGTAATACCTCGGATAACGTTTGCATAACGTTAAGTAATCGGGGGGGGGGGGATTGTATCGCATAATGTTAAAATCCTATGGGATGTATCGGATAATGTTCGCTAAAGCCTGTGCCGGTTACAATGTATCTCTATGGATTTTTAACGTTATGTGATTCATCCCATAGGATTTTAATGTGAACTGATGCATGCATCGGATAATGTTAAAAATCAGATAACACTAAGACGTGTGAAACCAAGTTTTAGTATTATCCGGGGTTTTACTGTACTGCATTGTCGATCCCCCAGTTATTGTCAATGATAGTTGTTCCTCTGTCACTACTAACAGTGACTAACAGTGACTGTTAGTAGTGACAGAGGAACAACTGTCACTGACAATGAGAAAATACTGTTAGTATTCAAGAGGTTTGATTCAAGCAGAGATCAGACTTATAAACATGCTTGTATTCTGTTGAGCAGGTAAGAAACAAACCAATATACAGTACAATATTGTAATTTGAGAAAAACTCTTGCTGTGACATCCACAAATAACTATCATTTAACCCCCTTTTTTATCTGTAGCATATATTTGGGCTTGCAGCTGACTGGCTGAGTTGCAAGGAAAAGTAGGTGGAGATTTTTCTGGTTTCAGGGCCTATACCTGTGATGGTAAACCTTTCACTTCATGTGTTCTTGGACTTTAATTCCCAGAAGCCCAAGCCAGCACTCCTGCTGATCAGGGCTTCTGGGAATTGAAGTCCAAGAACACCTGGCGTGCCAAGGTTCAACATCGCTGGTCTATACCAGGCTTCCTCAACCTCTGCCCTCCAGCTGTTCTTGAACTTCAATTCCCATAAGCCCTGATCAGCAGGAGTGCTGACTTGGGCTTCTGGGAATTGAAGTCCAAGAGCAGCAGCAGGGCCAAGGTTTAGGAAGCCTGGTCCATACAGTGAATTTCCAAAAACTGCATATGGTCACAAGACTAGAGGTTGTTTACTCATGCTACAAGCCATTTTCAGGAATGTTCACATTACTCTAGTGTTTCCAGGACTTGGAGAACATGATTTCCAAAACTTCTCCCAAATGCCAAACTCAGATTTCTAGTTTGTCTCCTTCAGTATTTGGAATCTATTTCAAGAAGCTTTACGTTAAAGAAAATTTCCCAAACATCTCTGACTCACCATATCATGTGTGTGTGTGTGTGTGTGTGTGTGTGTGTGTGTGTGAGATCTGTGATGATTTGTCTCCAAAGCCAGTGAAACAAATAGATTTGTTCATATCTCTTTATTTAATTCATCCCCCCTCCCCTGGAACGATCTTGGCAAATATCTTGCCTCTTTACAGATTGGTATCAACATAATTGAAGCTCAGAAGTTGGTTGGAGTGAACATTGACCCTTTTGTGGTTGTAAAAATTGGAGATGAGAAGAGACACACAGCGACACAAAAATCAACCAATTGTCCTTTTTACAATGAGGTATGTAACAGGCAAACAAAATCTCTCTTTGTGCAGAGGAGTGCTCTTGTGAAGCTCAATGCAGACTGCAAATGCCTTTCCATTTCAGAGGATTCACTGCCTATGTGGATATTTTATATAGTTAAACAATACAATGAATTAATATGCAAATTCTATGTAACTCAGTTGCACAATTTGGCATCTCATGTGGCATTGGTGTGATGATATAACTAACGTTAATTATAAAGAATCATTCAGCTCAAAATTCCTACTTTTCTTTTTCAGTATTTTACATTTGAATTCCATGAACCAAGAGATATTTTATTCCATAGACTCATAGAAATTACTGTAAGTACAATACTGTACATAAACAATTATTATTCATTTTTGTGGGATAGGGGAAACAAGAGCCCACTGCATAGCAACTAAGTTGTTAAGTATACCAAATTAGATGAGGTAATAAACCCGTTCTTAGCTTTAGATTTTATTCCTTAAGTCTTTCCAACTTTAGCTTTGTGAATTTTGAATAAACTACACGTTACCTAAAGTTTTTATTTATTTGATTTCTATACCATCCTTCTGACCCTATAGCAGTAGTGGAGAACCTACAGCAGTGTGCCAGAGGGGGCACTCAGAGCCCTCTGTGGGCATGCGCACTGTCGCCCCAGCACAGAGTTCATCCCGCCTGTTATGTATGTATGTATGTATGCATGTCCATTATACGGTAAAGGCAAGAATGTAACCACTCCAGATACAAACGATATCAGCTGTAAAGGAACGCGAGCAGACAGCCCATAGAGGGCAGCTGCGAGCGTTCAGTCTCACATGGTTCACATTGCTCAATCACGGACAGCCGCGGGAAAACCTTCCCCGCATTCAGCATCAGGAAAGGAGGCGTGCCTGGGCGAGGCCACGCCGGGAGCAGCCAATCAGCTACCGTGCTACACGATTCAAATGTAGAGAGCTACTGTATATATTGAGATGTATCGCCGCCATTACCTCATGCTTCACTGGAACCTCATGCAATAAACATGTGTTAAACCAACCCTTCGGTTGTCCGGTTGTCTTTGGTCCCATACACCAAATTGGCGACGAGGATGGGATATGGCTGCCCACGGGACCAAGACATGCGCCGGCTACGAGATCAAGAAGCCGGGAGACTTGGAGCTGTTTGAGATAGACTTCAACGCAGCGCTGGTGGAGCTCGAAGTCTCAGATGAGGCCAAAAAGAGGGCCATTTTCGTCCGCATGCTCGGACACGAGACCAAGAGGACCTTGGTAGACCTGATCGCGCCGAGGAAGGTGGGCGACCTCAAAGCTACAGAGCTCCTGGCGGCGTTGCGCGCCCATCTCCGGCCAGCAATAGCCATGTTCCCCGCTCGGAGCGCGTTCTGGAGGCGAGTCCAGGCACCCGGGGAATCGGTCGATGAGTTCGCCGCGGCCCTGCGGTTGGCCGCCGGCCCATGCAAGTGGGAACTCCCCGACATCACCCTCCGGGACTGCCTGCTCTGCGGTCTGAGGGACACAGAGACTCAGCGCGCGCTGATGAAAAGGGAGCCGCCGCCCACGTGGCATCAAGTCCTCGACACGGCGCAGGCCGCGGAGGCCACGACTGCCGGGGTGCATGAGCTTCAGGACTGGCGCCCGAAGCCCACCAAGGCAGAGAGCTCGGTGCGCGCGGCCCGGCGAGTTTCGAACTCGTCCGCGGAGAGCAGCGACGACGAGGACGTCCGGAGGGTCCAGAGAGAGGGCCGGCGCTGCGACGGCTGCGGCGCCGCTCACGCCCGCGCCAAATGCCCATTCCGCAAGGCCGAGTGCCACAACTGCGGCTGGCGCGGGCACATCGCCAAGGTCTGCCGGAAACGGCGCGAGGCCACCAGGAGTTCTCCAGACCGCTCGGCGAGGCAGGACCGCACCACGAGGCAGGACCGCACCATGAGGCCAAAGAACGGCACCCGGACCACGAGGACGCGGGACGGAGTAGGGCGCATCTCCGACGACAGCGAGGACGACGCGCCGGTTTGCAGCGTTTCCACGGAGCACCCCCGTTACTTCGTTGAGGTAGTAATACAAGGGGCCCCTGTTAGAATGGAGGTGGACTCGGGTTCTTCATACTCTATTATTTCCCAGGGGGAATTCATGAAAATCGCCCCCCGCGTGCGGCCCAAGCTCAAAGCGTTGAGGGCCACATTGAAAGACGTGCAAGGGAACCGCATCCCAGTGTTGGGGGTTGGGAAGTTCCAGGTCCAGTTCAAAAAGCACACCGCAACGCTTCCCCTAGTCGTCCTCAAGGGAGGTAAATGCAGCCTCCTCGGGACTCAATGGTTCCAGCCCCTGGGGTTGTTCATTGGGGGGGTGCACGCCGTGGGAGCACACGCCTCCGGGACTGATCCAATACAGAGCGTGTGCGACGCGCATCCCGAGGTTTTTAAAAAGGGGCTCGGAAAATTCAAGGGCCCCCCTGTGACTTTCGACCTGGACCCTGGAGTACGTCCAATCAGACTTAAACCGCGCAGAGTGCCTTTCGCACTAAAGGACAAAATAGAGGCGGAGTTGGACAAATTGGTGGGCCAGGGGATTCTTGTTCCTGTTGATTCTGCGGAGTGGGAAACTCCAATTGTAACAGCGCTCAAGGCCAACGGGGAGGTCCGCATATGCGCTGATTACAAGTGCACCATCAATAAGGCGATCCGCCCTAATGCGTATCCGGTGCCGGTAGTCAGCCACTTGTTGGCAAGGTTACACGGGGGGAGGTGTTTCGCTAAACTCGACCTGGCCCAAGCCTACCAGCAACTCCCGGTGACCCCCGCCGCAGCTGCTGCGCAGACCATAGTCACCCACAAAGGGGCGTTCCAGGTATCGCGCCTCCAATTCGGCGTGAATTCGGCGCCCGGGATCTTCCAGTCACTTGTGGAACGCCTCCTGAAGGGGTTAGAGGGGGTGTTACCCTACTTTGATGACGTATTGATTACAGGGGGGAGCCGGGCCGAATTAGCAACAAGGTTGGGAAAGGTCCTGACAATATTCGAAAAGGCGGGGTTGAGGTTGCGGAAAGACAAATGCGTCTTCTTCGCTACAGAGGTTGAGTTCCTTGGGTTCCGTGTCACTCCCGAGGGAATAAGGCCAGCCCAATCCAAGGTAGCCGCCATCAAGGAGGCCCCTCGCCCCACCTCCAAGCCCGAGTTGCAGTCGTTCCTCGGACTGCTCAACTTCTACCACTCCTTCCTTCCGCGGAAGGCAGCCGTGGCAGAACCGCTACACAAACTGTTAAAAAAGGACGAAGCATGGAAGTGGGGCGACGACCAGGAGAAGGCTTTCAATGACCTGAAGCGACTCCTGGCATCAGATGCTGTACTGACCCACTTCAATCCCAAACGCCCAGTGGTCCTGATATGCGATGCATCCCCGGTGGGGGTGGGGGCGGTGTTATGCCACGTACTGGAGAACGGTAGGGAGGCCCTGATAGCTTTCTACTCTAGGTCCTTGTCCCAAGCGGAGAGAAACTATGCTCAGACAGACAGGGAAGCACTAGCAATAATTGCGGGGACCAAGAAATTTCATGATTTTGTGTACGGCCGCCCCTTCACCATAGTGACTGACCATAAGCCTTTGTTAGGCATTTTCACCGCAGATAAGCCCACACCCCAGATCCTGTCCCCGAGAATGCTCAGGTGGGCCATTTTTCTCAACGCGTATCAGCACGCGTTAGTATACCGGCCCGGGAGGGAGATCAGCCATGCCGACGCCCTGTCGAGGTCCCCCATTCCCCGGGATGGCTGCCACGTGGGCGAAGTAGAGAGGGACCACCAGGTCTTAATGATAGAGGTTCTAGACTCCCCTCCAGTAGTACCGGCCGACATCGCCAAAGCGACAGGCAAGGACAAAACACTGGCCACAGTTTGCTCCTGGGTACAGAAAGGGTGGCCCGTGTCCTCCCCAGCAGCGGAATTCGACACATTTTTCAAAAAGAAACTAGAGTTGTCCCTAGAGAGGGGTTGCCTTTTGTGGGGACAGCGGGTAGTGATCCCCACGTCTCTCCGGCCGAGGGTGCTTAAACTGCTGCACGTCAGCCACCCGGGGATCGTCCGCTCTAAGGCGCTAGCCCGCAGTTACTTTTGGTGGCCCCAGCTAGACGCCGACATCGAACACATGGTCGGCACTTGCGAAGCGTGCCAAAGCTCAAGGCCAGAAGAGGCTCGCTCGCCACCCAGGGAGTGGGACGCAGCAAGGGGGCCCTGGTCCCGAGTACACGTAGATTTTGCTGGCCCGTTCAGGGGAACGCTTTTCCTCCTCGTGGTGGACGCGTTCTCCAAATGGTTGGAGGTCATTCCGGTCTCGAGCACCTCCTCGGCCACAACAATTAAACAGTTACGGAGGCTCTTTTCCACGTTCGGTTTACCCGACACCCTCGTCAGCGATAACGCTAGCTGTTTCACGTCCGCCGAGTTCGGGGCATTCATGGAGCGCAACGCCATTCGGCACGTCACCTCTGCCCCCTTTCACCCGGCCACCAACGGCCAAGTAGAGCGCCTCGTGTGCACCACGAAAGACGCGCTGCTGCGCATGGGCCCCGGAGACCTCGACCTGAAATTGTGCCAATTCCTGCTAAGATACAGGGTCACCCCATTAGCGTCAGGGTACTCCCCCGCAGAGCTGTTGATGCGCAGGAAGCTGGCCACGGGAATTTCCAAGCTAGACCCCACGAGAGTAGAGGACAAAGGGCGGAACGTAGGGGTGGAACCCACAAAGAGTTTCAGCGTAGGCGCCCCGGTGCATTGCAGGAACTACGCCAGCGCGGGGCCAGCCTGGGTGCCGGGCACCGTAGTAGAACAAACCGGCCCCGTCTCATACCGCGTAGAGACCAGTACAGGCTTCCTGTGGAGGCGACATGTGGACCAACTCAGGCGCAGGGTCCCCGGAGAGCAGGACGGAGACGAGAAGAGCATCGAATCAGCGATAGGGTACTCCCCCACCCGTTTAGCCCAAGGGGGAGGAAAAGGGGAGTAGGGGTCCCCACCAAGGGGGGAGGAAAGGGAATCAATCCACAGAAATCTTTTGCGGGAGTCCGCGGCAGAAAGGAAGAGCCCCGACCACACACATACCCCGCGGGAGTTTCCCCGAAACACAGAAGCCCATAGAAGTTTAGACGTTGATTTACAGTACCAGGGGGAGTTAGCGGAGTGGTCCCCTACCCGTCTTAGCGAAAAGCGGGGTTTCAGTTCAGCCCCTGGTACCTCCAGTCCCAGTAGCCCCTGTGAGTTAGAATGCAATATAGCGCCATTTTCACGGAGACCGACACCCCCAAGACGGGAGGCATCAGCGAGTCCGCCCACCACAGTCTCAAGGTCCCCCGAGCAGGGATCAGAAGGTAGCCGAACTACAAGGGCGACCTCGTCGGTTCCGCGGTTCACAATAGGAGGGTCCCCGGGGTCCGAGAGCAACAGGCAGGGGTTCACCTCCCAACTATTCATTCCCTTCCCATCCCCGGGCGCGAGGCAGTCACGGACGCCCCACAGAGCCACTAACGAATCCCCGTTTCCCGTTGCAGGACAAGCACCCGCGGAGTCAGGGATCACAGGCTCTCCAGTACTAGGTCAGACGCAAGCGCGTCCCAAGCGCACGTGCGGCAAGCCACAATGGTTGCGGGACTTCGTCCCATCCTAGGGGGGAGGGATGTTATGTATGTATGTATGTATGCATGTCCATTATACGGTAAAGGCAAGAATGTAACCACTCCAGATACAAACGATATCAGCTGTAAAGGAACGCGAGCAGACAGCCCATAGAGGGCAGCTGCGAGCGTTCAGTCTCACATGGTTCACATTGCTCAATCACGGACAGCCGCGGGAAAACCTTCCCCGCATTCAGCATCAGGAAAGGAGGCGTGCCTGGGCGAGGCCACGCCGGGAGCAGCCAATCAGCTACCGTGCTACACGATTCAAATGTAGAGAGCTACTGTATATATTGAGATGTATCGCCGCCATTACCTCATGCTTCACTGGAACCTCATGCAATAAACATGTGTTAAACCAACCCTTCGGTTGTCCGGTTGTCTTTGGTCCCATACACCAAACCGCCCCTCTGCCCAGCAGCCCAATGGGAGTGGTTCCTCCCTCCCCCAGCACAGAATTCACCCCTCAGTATTCAGATTAAATCGCTGTGTTGCCATTTTGTGATAAATAATTGGGTTTTGGGTTGCAGTTTGGGCACTCGGTCTCTAAAAGGTTTGCCATCACTGGTGTATAGTGACATTGTACAAACCAATATAAATGCAATACATAGTAAGTAAAATTCCCTGATCAGTCATGCCCCAACCCACATAAAACTAATATTTAAGAACAAATAAAACACAGTTGTAGTAAATCTCTCTCTCTCTCTCTCTATATCTATCTATCTATCTATCTATCTATCTATCTATCTATCTATCTATCTATCTATCTATCTATCTCTATCTATCTATCTATCTATCTATCTATCTATCTATCTATCTATCTATCTATATATATATATATATATATATATGCACTGCACTAATAGATTTGAAAGAATCAAATATAATCAGTTTAGTGTATGGGACCAAAGACGACCGGACAACCGAAGGGTTGGTTTAACACAGGTTTATTGCATGAGGTTCCAGTTAAGCATGAGGTAATGGCGGTGATACATCTCAATATATACAGTAGCTCTCTACATTTGAATCTTGTAGCACGGTAGCTGATTGGTTGCTACCGGCGTGGCCTCGCCCAGGCACGCCTCCATTCCTGCTGCTGAATGCAGGTCTTTCTTCAGCTGCTGAATGCAGGTCTTTCTTCAGCTGCTGAATGCGGGGAAGGTTTTCCCGCGGCTGTCCGTGATTGAGCAATGCGAACCATGTGAGAGTGAACGCTCGCAGCTGCCCTCTATAGGCTGTCTGCTCGCGTTCCTTTACAGCTGATATCGTTTGTATCTGGAGTGGTTACAATCTTGCCTTACAGTATAATGAACATGCATACATACATAACATCCCTCCCCCCTAGGATGGGACGAAGTCCCGCAACCATTGTGGCTTGCCGCACGTTCGCTTGGGGCGTGCTTGCGCCTGCCCTAATTCTGGAGAGCCTGTGATCCCTGACTCCGCGGGAGCTTGTCCTGCAACGGGAAACGGGGATTCGTTAGTGGCTCTGTGGGGCGTCCGTGCCTGCCTTGCGCTTGGGGAAGGGAATGGGATGAACAGTTGGGAGGTAAATCCCTGCCTATTGCCCTCGGACCCCGGGGACCCTCCTAGTGTGAACCGCGGCACCGATGAGGTCGCCCTTGGGGAATGGCTACCTTCTGGTCCCTGCTCGGGGGACCTTAAGACTGTGGTGGTGGGCGGACTCGCTGATGCCTCCGGTCTTGGCGGTGTCGGTCTCCGGAACATGGGCGCTATATTGCATTCTAACTCACAGGGGCTACTGGGACTGGAGGTACCAGGGGCTGAACTGAAACCCCTCTTTTCGCTAGGACGGGTGGGGGACCACTCCGCTAACTCCCCCTGGTACTGTAAATCAACGTCTAAACCTCTATGGGCCTCTGAGCCTCGGGGGGACTTCCGCGGCTTCCGCGGGGTATGAGTGTGGTTGGGGCTCCTCCTTTCTGACGGGGACTCCCGCAACCCGGGGCTCCTCCTCTCTGGCGGGGACTCCCGCAAAAGATTTCCGTGGATCGATTCCCTTTCCTCCCCCCTTGGTGGGGACCCATGCTCCCCTTTTCCTCCCCCTTGGGCTAAACGGGTGGGGGAGTACCCTAACGCTGAATCAATGCTGGCCTCATCCTCGTCTTGCTCTCCGGGGACCCTATGCCTGAGTTGGTCCACGTGTCGCCTCCACAGGAAACCTGTACTGGTCTCTACGCGGTATGAGACGGGGCCGGTTTGATCTACTACGGTGCCCGGCACCCAGGCTGGCCCCGCGCTGGCGTAATTCCTGCAGTGTACTGGGGCGCCTATGCAGAAACTCTTTGTGGGTTCCACCCCTATGTTCCGCCCCTTGTCCTCTACTCTCGTGGGGTCTAGCTTGGATATCCCCGTGGCCAGCTTCCTGCGCATCAACAGCTCTGCGGGGGAGTACCCTGACGCTAAGGGGGTGACCCTGTATCTCAGCAGGAATTGGCACAATTTCAGGTCGAGGTCTCCGGGACCCATGCGCAGTAGCGCGTCTTTCGTGGTGCGCACGAGGCGCTCTACTTGGCCATTGGTGGCCGGGTGAAAGGGGGCGGAGGTGACGTGCCGAATGGCGTTGCGTTCCATGAATGCCCTGAACTCGGCGGACGTGAAACAGCTAGCGTTATCGCTGACGAGGGTGTCGGGTAAACCGAACGTGGAAAAGACCCTCCTTAACTGTTTAATGGTTGTGGTCGAGGAGGTGCTCGAGACTGGAATGACCTCCAACCACTTAGAGAACGCGTCCACCACGAGGAGGAAAAGCGTTCCCCTGAATGGGCCAGCAAAGTCTACGTGAACTCGGGACCAGGGTCCCCTCGCAGCGTCCCATTCCCTAGGTGGCGAGCGAGCCTCTTCTGGCCTAGAGCTTTGGCACGCCTCGCAAGTGCCGACCATGTGTTCGATGTCGGCGTCTAACTGGGGCCACCAAAAATAACTGCGGGCTAGTGCCTTAGAGCGTACGATCCCCGGGTGGCTGACGTGCAGCAGTTTAAGCACCCTCGGCCTGAGCGACGTGGGGATCACTACCCGCTGTCCCCACAAGAGGCAACCCCTCTCCAGGGACAACTCCAATCTCTTTTTGAAAAATGTGTCGAATTCCGCTGCTGGGGAAGACACGGGCCACCCTTTCTGCACCCAGGAGCAAACTGTGGCCAGCGCTTTGTCCTTGCCTGTCGCTTTGGCGATTTCGGCCGGTACTACTGGAGGGGAGTCTAGGACCTCTATCATTAAGACCTGGTGGTCCCTCTCTACTCCGCCCACGTGGCAGCAATCCCGGGGAATGGGGGACCTCGACAGAGCGTCGGCATGGCTTATTTCCCTCCCGGGCCGGTATACCAACGCGTGCTGATACGCGTTGAGAAAAATGGCCCATCTGAGCATTCTTGGGGACAGGATCTGGGGTGTGGGCTTGTCTGCGGTGAAGATGCCCAGCAACGGCTTGTGGTCAGTCACTATGGTGAAGGGGCGGCCGTACACGAAATCATGAAATTTCTTGGTCCCCGCAATTATTGCTAGCGCCTCCCTGTCTGTCTGAGCATAATTCCTCTCCGCTTGGGACAGGGATCTAGAGTAGAACGCTATCGGGGCCTCCCTACCGTTCTCCAGCACGTGGCAAAGCACCGCCCCTACCCCCACCGGGGATGCATCGCATATCAGGACCACCGGGCGTTTGGGATTGAAGTGGGTCAGTACAGCATCTGATGCCAGGAGTCGCTTCAGGTCATTGAAAGCCTTTTCCTGGTCGTCGCCCCACTTCCATGCCTCGTCCTTTTTTAACAATTTGTGTAGCGGTTCTGCCACGGCTGCCTTCCGCGGGAGGAAGGAGTGGTAGAAGTTGAGCAGTCCGAGGAACGACTGCAACTCGGGCTTGGAGGTGGGGCGAGGGGCCTTTTTGATGGCGGCTACCTTGGATTGGGCTGGCCTAATTCCCTCGGGAGTAACACGGAACCCTAGGAACTCAACCTCTGTAGCGAAGAAGACGCATTTGTCTTTCCGCAACCTCAACCCCGCCTTTTCGAATATTGTCAGGACCTTTCCCAACCTTGTTGCTAATTCGGCCCGGCTCCCCCCTGTAATTAATACGTCATCAAAATAGGGTAACACCCCCTCCAACCCCTTCAGGAGGCGTTCCACCAATGACTGGAAAATCCCGGGCGCCGAATTCACGCCGAATTGGAGGCGCGAAACCTGGAACGCCCCTTTGTGGGTGACTATCGTTTGTGCAGCAGCTGCGGCGGGGGTCACCGGGAGTTGCTGGTAGGCTTGGGCCAGGTCGAGTTTGGCGAAACACCTCCCCCCGTGTAACCTGGCCAACAAGTGGCTGACTACCGGCACCGGATACGCATTAGGGCGAATCGCCTTATTGATGGTGCACTTGTAATCAGCGCATATTCGGACTTCCCCGTTGGCCTTGAGCGCTGTTACAATTGGAGTTTCCCACTCCGCAGAATCAACAGGAACAAGAATCCCCTGGCCCACTAATTTGTCCAATTCCGCCTCTATTTTGTCCTTTAGTGCGAAAGGCACTCTGCGCGGTTTAAGTCTGATTGGACGCACTCCAGGGTCCAGGTCGAAAGTCACTGGGGGGCCCTTGAATTTTCCTAGCCCCTTTTTAAAAACCTCGGGGTGCGCGTCGCACACGCTCTGTATTGGATCAGTCCCGGCGGCGTATGCTCCCACGGCGTGCACCCCCCCAATGAACAACCCCAGGGGCTGGAACCATTGAGTCCCGAGGAGGCTGCATTTACCCCCCTTGAGGACGACTAAGGGAAGCGTTGCGGTGTACTTTTTGAACTGGACCTGGAACTTCCCAACCCCCAACACTGGGATGCGGTTCCCTTGCACGTCCTTCAGCGTGGCCCTCAACGCCTTGAGCTTGGGCCGCACGCGGGGGGCGATTTTCATGAACTCCCCCTGGGAAATAATGGAGTATGAAGAACCCGAGTCCACCTCCATTCTAACAGGGGCCCCTTGTATTACTACCTCAACGAAGTAACGGGGGTGCTCCGTGGAAACGCTGCAAACCGGCGCGTCGTCCTCGCTGTCGTCGGAGACTCGCCCTACTCCGTCCCGCGTCCTCGTGGTCCGGGTGCCGTCCTTCGGCCTCGTGGTGCGGTCCTGCCTCGTGGTGCGGTCCTGCCTCGCCGAGCGGTCTGGAGAACTCCGGGTGGCCTCGCGTCGTTTCCGGCAGACCTTGGCGATGTGCCCGCGCCGGCCGCAGTTGTGGCACTCGGCCTTGCGGAATGGGCATTTGGTGCGGGCGTGGGCGGCGCCGCAGCCATCGCAGCGCCGGCCCTCTCTCTGGACCCTCCGGACGTCCTCGTCGTCGCTGCTCTCTGCAGACGAGTTCGAAGTCCGCTGGGCCGCGCGCACCGAACTCTCTGCCTTGGCGGTCTTCGGGCGCCAGTCCTGAAGTTCGTGCACCCCGGCCGACGTGGCCTCTGCGGCCTGTGCCGCGTCGAGGACTTGTTGCCACGTGGGAGGCGGCTCCCTTTTCATCAGCGCGCGCTGAGTCTCTGTGTCCCTCAGACCGCAGAGCAGGCAGTCCCGGAGGGTGACGTCGGGGAGTTCCCACTTGCATGGGCCGGCGGCCAACCGCAGGGCCGCGGCGAACTCATCGACCGATTCTCCGGGTGCCTGGACTCGCCTCCAGAACGCGCTCCGAGCGGGGAACATCGCTATTGCCGGCCGGAGATGGGCGCGCAGCGCCGCCAGGAGCTCTGTGGCCTTGAGGTCGCCCACCTTCCTCGGCGCGATCAGGTCCACCAAGGTCCTCTTGGTTTCTTGTCCGAGCATGCGGACGAAGATGGCCCTCTTTTTGGCCTCGTCGGAGACTTCGAGCTCCACCAGCGCAGCGTTGAAGTCTATCTCAAACAGCTCCAAGTCTCCCGGCTTCCTGATCTCGTAGCCGGCGCATGTCTTGGTCCCGTGGGCAGCCATATCCCACCTTCGTCGCCAGTTTAGTGTATGGGACCAAAGACGACCGGACAACCGAAGGGTTGGTTTAACACAGGTTTATTGCATGAGGTTCCAGTTAAGCATGAGGTAATGGCGGTGATACATCTCAATATATACAGTAGCTCTCTACATTTGAATCTTGTAGCACGGTAGCTGATTGGTTGCTACCGGCGTGGCCTCGCCCAGGCATGCCTCCATTCCTGCTGCTGAATGCAGGTCTTTCTTCAGCTGCTGAATGCAGGTCTTTCTTCAGCTGCTGAATGCGGGGAAGGTTTTCCCGCGGCTGTCCGTGATTGAGCAATGCGAACCATGTGAGAGTGAACGCTCGCAGCTGCCCTCTATAGGCTGTCTGCTCGCGTTCCTTTACAGCTGATATCGTTTGTATCTGGAGTGGTTACAATCTTGCCTTACAGTATAATGAACATGCATACATACATAACAATCAGCTAATCAGCTGGGGGGTGGGCCCAGAATATCAGTAAAGGACATAGTTAATACTCATCTGCTAAAATTTCTGAGCCTTAGATTTAACAAAAATCTGGAAAAGTATGTTTTGTTTCAGATTGGATTGAGATTGTTTTGGTTTTGTCATGTTTTGAGTTAATAAACTGCAATTCTCAGAATACACAGTAACTAGAATTGCCAGAAGGTTGCAGGAGTCATAGTCTAAAAATAGCAATTTTGCCATTCTGTAACTTGAACTATCAGAGATGTTGTATAACAGCTGGGATTCTTATCAACATTACAGTTTGACTGATATAAACACTATTGCATAAACTACTGACCAAAGTAGACGTGTTGTTATGGAGTGCCATATTTCCACACAGGTACAGGAGTCTGTACAGGGTTTCATGAATGAAAGAATCAACACACGACTATAACCAACAATGAGAAACCAATGTTAAGTGGAAGGTTATTGATGCTTTTCTCACATAGAAATCAATAGATCAAGATAATAATTAGTAATATATGTCCCAAGCATGTGAGTGGGACTAAAACTAAAGATTTTAGCTGAATATTCCAAGAAAAACATTGAAGAAGGATTTGGAGAAATAAATTTAGCTGATCCTTAATCATAATTCAGTAGATGTAATCTAGCCTGGACACAAGAGAATTCCAATTACCAAGAACAATGTCTTCTGATTTGTTCTATTAATATCATAGCTATTCTTTGCCCCAGATTGGCACAATCAGCTAGTACAGATAGCAATTTAACTGTCATCTGAAGTTAATATCTGTACTTGACAAGAAGCTAAGTTACTTCCAGGGTGATATAGAGCAGACAACCAACCTGGGATAAAAAGAGGCAAGATTGTTGATTGCCACATTGCAGGATTCTCCTTCAAGGCAGGTTGGCTGTATGCATGGGCAAAGAAACAAATCTATTTCAAATCTAAATTAATATAAAGTTTATACATGTGTCATGTTTGCTTGTTTATTAATATATTACAAGTATTTTAGTGCTATTTGAATGTATGTCATTTTGTTAAATATGCATGTTGAAAACAAATAGCAGTCATTTTATGGTGTTATTGCAGTTGCAAACAGGAGCCTTGTTATTTCTCTGTACCTAAATTCACAGCCCAGAAAGAAATGGACCCCATTCTCTATGAAACTTGCTTCACTTTCATTCAGTATTATTGCAATATTAATTGGTACAACACCATGCATGTGATTGACTGTTATATTTTTGTGAAATGCTGTTCACTTTTAATAGCACCCCCTCCCCCCATCAATGCTGGGCCGTTACCATTTTTGTGGCAGTAATTAAATTCTGCACAAGAGCCCTTGTGGTGCAGTGGTTAAACTGATGTACTGCAGCCAGAACGTTCTGAGTTTGATCCTGACCAGAGCTGAAGGTTGACTCAGCCTTCCATTCTTCCGAGGTTGGTAAAATGAGTACCCACCATGTTGGGGTCAAACTTGTGAACCACACAGAGAGTTCACTAAGTGTTATAAGGTGGTATATAAGTGTAATTGCTATTGCTCGCACCTTTTGACAGCCATTTAATTCAATACTGAGGAGGCGATTTGTATTACTGCACAGGTCTTCCATTCAAAGAAGATCCCATTCCTAGGTACACTCATAGGGACATTCAAGATTGATCTAGAGACTGTATACAGCCAGTCAGGTATAGTTGGATCCTAGTATCACCACAAGCTGCCTTTTGATTTTCTTTCTTGCAACTCTGCATTGTTTGCTTTGAGTCTATCACGTGGGCTAACTTTGCATATGGACCTAATGATGGTTCTTTATCTCTTTCAAATTCTCCCCACCCCACCCCCAATAGTCAAGTAATAAATGCAAATTTTAAGAATATGTTTCTCTTAAGTGTTTATGATCTTGGCTTTCAGAGTTTAGATAAATTAAATTCTACCTGGCCAGCTTCTTCACAGGATGTTTCAACTTTATTTTCAAGACTGACCCAAGACATGCCACATTGTAGAAAAAGCCTACCAGTGCTTGGCCTGAACCAGGGTTGAGAATACGCAGACAGCCTGAATGTTTCCCCCTTGACTTTTTTTAGATCTACATGCAAATCGGTAATCTTAGGTCTCCTTTCCCAATCTTCTTTGGGGTCACTTTCTGTCTCTTGCCTTCCATTTTATGGTTTTTCAGATTCGATTGTTGGCAGTTTCTCAATTGGCTCTTTACAAGAAGGCAAATAAAAGATTTTTAATGACTTGTTAAGCACATCAATGATAGTTTGTATGCAGTAAAAAAATACACTTCTCCTGCCCTCTGCCAAATAGGGAAGTGATTAATTTGCCAATATTCTGAAGTGACTTGATTATTAAAGCACTTCGTGATATTGGCAAATTCAAACTGGAAGGCTTTCCTTGGATTGATTTCAATGCCTACATGCATTAGAACTGATTCAAACCAGAGCAATCCTACTTGTATAAAAAAAAAAATTAGAAGTCAGTTGGCAGGGCCAAAAAGGTGCAGGTAGGAATGCTTTGGGACAGAGCAGATAGACTTGAGCATCATCTTGAAAAGTGCATCAGCTCATCAATGCAGTGCTCCAAACTGGGCTATAAACTCATGTAGTTCAGTCCCAAGTGAGAAAAGCAGATCTGTACGCATGAGCCTAAATAAAATTCTTAGTGCCATTTAAAATAGACCCTCTGAATGAATGGGAACTTGATACATAAACACTCATGTTAAATCCCATTGATTCCCTGCATCTACTTTAATTGGGACTAACATTGGTTTCACATCATTGAAACTAACTTTATGGGCTTCTGTAACCAAATTTTAAAACTCTTCTTCCTGTACTATTATTAAACAGATTTCCTTACAAAGTAATTATTTTTTTTACTTTGCCCTGTTACCAACCTCCAGTCTAATACTTTATATTCATTAGTCAGAAGCTGAACATTAAGGTGGCGTACTCTGACAACAAAATACCAAATAATCTCCAAAGTGATCAGAGTACTTTGACACCTGAGCCAGAAAATTCCAGTGCTATTAATTTGGCTGTAAAAATACAATAATAATAAATGGACTAAATTGATTATCATTTCAAATTAACTGCTAGCTTTCTCAAATAACTAAAAGCACTGGAATTCTACCATATCCACTGGGAAGGGGGAATCATTAACATTTCATATATTAATTATAGCCATAATCTGTTCTTGGCATAAATAAAATTTCATGTCAGAAATTACTCTGGGTTGAAAGGATTTGTGTTGGAGAAACTCTGCTCAAATGAGGCTCCTTTCATGTCCCCAAGATCTGTTGTGCAGCACTCGGGTATAAGCTCAGCATCTTAACCACTAAGCCTTCGCAATGATGCTTACATGCCATCAATCTGCAGAACTCTTGGTTTGGGGGGAAATTCTGCTGCTGATATATGCGTGCCAAATATTTGCTATTTTTGTGAGGGTAATGTGAATATATGGCTTTTCTTGAATAGTTGTTTCAAGACAGTGGTTTACTATGGGATTCTGGATTTTTAGGGGTAGTAATTGGCCCTATATTAGACCCATGAAACTATGAACCAGCTATTCTATCTTCATGTCTTTAGACCATCGATTTTACCAGAAGTGGGCTGTGATTAATGATCCAAAGGATACCAGAGCTGGAATTAAAGGTTTTGTGAAATGCAACATTTCTGTCATAGCACGGGGGGATGTGATGACTTCTGTTCCCAGCACTCCTGGCGGCCAAAATGAAGACATTGAAAAGTAAGCCTGTCATTTTGAAAGATACATGGTGTATTTCTCCAAGGGTTAATACAGCCCTTGAAAACATTGTTATGATGTCTGTACTTTTATAAGTTGTGATGGATTTAGTTTCCTTTGGAAGTAACTAGCAGGAAGCTTTTTGTTAGCTAGCAATATTTCATTGTACTGTACAGTATTTAGAAATAGAGAAGTGAATATAAATATAGAGACATGGGATAAATTACACTTTTGAGCAAACTAGAGATTTCGGATAGCAGCTCATTAAGAGATGAAAGTACACCTGTACTTTATTGTAGCTATGGGTTTCCACCAAGTTTCATGCCTGAGCAATCACACCTGCAAATGAAAGTTGCTTCTATCTCACAGTGATGCAACAGAGCAAATTAATTTTGTAAGCTACAAGACAGGTGAACAACTTAGTTGTTTTTCTGCACCCTAGGGATTCCCATTTCCACCTGTATTATATTGTTGCAGTAAAATTGGCAGCCTTAACTCTTTGACATCCAATTTAAAAAAATAAACAAAGAGAACTTGATCTTATTTTTCTTAGAGGGTGATCACTATTTTACTGATGAAGTATCTTTCTTTCAGGAACTTGCTCCTTCCAAAAAGAGTTCCTGCTGAGAGGCCCTGGGCTAAATTTTGCATCAAAATTTACAAGGCAGATGGCTTGCCTAGCATGAGTGCAGGAATTATGGGTGGTTTTTCAAAGATTGTAGGAGAGAAGAAAGTCTTCATTGATCCATATGTGCAAGTTACCTTTTCGGGACAACAGGTAAGTTCAAGCTAGGGCAATTGAGTTAAATGTGATACTTGTTTCGTAAGACAGTGATAGAGACCGAGTGCCCAAACAGAGAGGCGAGGTGAACTCTGTGCTGTGGGGAGGGAGGAAGTGCTCCCATTGGGCTGCTGGGCAGGGGGTGGGGGTAAACTCTGTGCTTAGGTGATGGTGTGCGTATCCACAGAAATGGCTGCGAGCCCCCTCTGGCACTCATGCCACATAGGTATAGGTTCGCCACCACTGTTGTAAGATAACTAGCATGGCAAAGGAGATATAGAATGTTGGTCTAAGGTTCAGAAGACCTGAGTTCCAATCCACGCTTGGCTATAGAAAGTCAATGGGTGGCAGCAATGGTATACATATTTAATCTATATAACTAAAGTGGAACGGTACGCCCATGTGTCCCAAATGCATTTCCACGCCCCGGGACTGGGCCCCATGCAAGCTTGCACATGCCTACCGTTGATGTCCCAGATTGCATAGCCTGAGTCTCGGGGTGGCAGGGGGCCCTACGCCCCACAATCCGTAAAAAATGGGCTGTGCAGGTGCGAGACTGGTCGCGCCGAGACATGCGAGCAGTAAACGGGAAAAGAACGTGGATGAGGCTGGGCTGAGCGCAGGAGAGGGCTGAGAGGAGAGCCAGCAGAAGAATCCATAAAAGTAACTTTTTGAAGCCATTGACAGTACTAGTTGAGATTTATTCTAGATATCTCTATTAATATAAAAAAATATGTTTCTGATTAAGGTGAAAGAGAACATAATTATCCCAAGGTGACATAAACAGTAAATGCCAGAATCTGGCAAATATGCACTTCAGAGAAGCCATGCAATTCCTTACCCTTGTGATTTCTTACATACCTGATCAGTTTCAGACCGGAATTTTTGATACCTTTCCCTTAATTGGCTTGACAGTGTCTTGGTATTGAAACTGGTAGTACTTTATGTAAGATTAATCTTTCCCTCTTCTTTTTAGGGAGAAACATCTGTTGAAAGCAGCAGCATAGTGCCCACATGGAATGAACAAATAAGTTTCATTGAAATGTTTCCTCCTCTTGTTAGAAAAATAAAAATCCAAATACTGGATGACGCAAACATAGGCGATGTTGCACTCGCTACATACTTCATTGATCTGCAGCAAATATCTGACTCTGGGAGAAATGGTGGGTCTCCTTCAGAGCACCATACTTTTGATGTATAGTCAAATGGGTTTAACGTCTTAAACAATGGCTGAAATCTTGTTTTTACAGCTGATGATCCTAATGTGTCAGAAGTGAAAAAGTGATTTTTTTTTCAGAAGTAGAAAATTTCCAGTTCTCCTTCAGAGATATTAAGGCTCCTATTTAATCAGTTTCATTGTGAGGAAGCAAGGTGGAAGCCCTGGGATGTTTTCAGAAATTAGACACTATGCCCATCCTGTGACATCCATTGGCCTCCCCATAATCAAAGGGATTCCTTTACAACCTACAGAGGGAGGAGAACTGGACATTTTTTATTTCCATAACATTACTGCATAATTAGTGTAATACATAAAGTAATATGAAATTAATAGTTATAAAATCATCATCATCATTATAAAATATTATTACAATATAAATATAAATATTAATATAATATACATTTAATATTAATTTATTTGCATTAGGACAAGTGAACTAGTATTTTGGATGTGTTCTTTATGCTTAACTGTGTGTCACCTTCTGGTGACTTCATTCTGCAGTTCCTTTCACCTGACACAGTGTGAGAAAGATTAGCTGGCAACACATGCGAAAGCCCTCCTGGCCACGGCTGCCACCTGATCTACAAGTAGCAGCCCCGAATCTAGGAGGACCCCTAAGTTGCGTACCGGGTCTGTCTGGGGCAAAGCAGCCCCATCCAAGACCAAAGTTGGTAGCTACCTGGATAACACGGGATCCCCCATCCAAAGCCACTCAGTCTTGGAGGGATTCAATTGTAGCCCATTGTACCCCATCCAGACCCCAACCGCTTCCAGACATCTGGATAGGACTGACTGCATCACTGGGGTCCCCATGGGCCGAGATATATAACTGGGTATCATCAGCATACGGATGATACCTCACACCATGGGAACGGATAACCTCACCCAACAGCTTCATGTATATGTTAAATAGGAGAGGAGAGAGCACCGAGCCCTGAGGCACCCCACACTGTAGGGGCCTAGCGCTGGACCTCTCACTCTCCAACCACACCGACTGGGTATGGCCCTCCAGAATTGAGGAAAACCAGGACAACACAGTGCCCTGGATCCCCAAACCCCAAATCTTGGATTTTGCAGTAAAGGTTGAATGGCTTGTTTTTCTAAGAAACAAAAAGAGTGGTATACCTTTCTTAAATAAATGTTAATTTGCAATCTAGTTGCAGCACATCAGTACTTCGATATGTGTAAGGCTATTATCATGTAATTAAGGCATATTTAGGAGGGCAGGGGACTAAAACATTCAGCACCCTCCAGGCAGTACAGGAGCTGACCATACTGGCTGGGAAATTCTGGCCTTTATGGTTCAAAATTTAAGTTTTTTAGGCTCTAAAAATAGCAACAAAACAGAATGTCAAGAAAATTACAAATGTGTATTTTCACACAGGATATAACCCAACCTTTGGACCAACTTGGGTGAATTTATATGGCTCACCTCGGAATTCAGCCCTGCGAGATGTTCACAAAGATCTCAATGAAGGTTTGGGAGAAGGCATATTCTATCGTGGGCGCCTTCTCATGGCCATTAATGTTGATATTTTCAGCACCTTCCAAGCAGCTGAGAAAAAGCCCACTGAAGTTCTCAAAGGAGCCCTAAGCAAGCTCAAACTAAAGAAGAAGAGTAAAAAGACAAAAGATAAATCCAAAGGCTCTCTCAAAAGTCATGAACAAAGTCAAGCTGAGGCTGGTCTCTCTGAGGAAGCGGAACAGCCAAGTGAGGTAACGGTAGAGGTAGAGGAGCTTCATCCTCTGCCAGAGGTAAGTATCATTCCAAAGACAAATTCTGTTATATTGTTTTACTGTTACAAAAAGCATGGCTCTGTAGAACGACTCATGCCAGAACATCAGTGCTGAAATTCAATTAAGGAAATTCCCAATGCGTATGAATAGAACTGAATAGAAGTTTTGCCTGCTAGTTCTGCCTCAGAACTTCCCCTGGTTAAAGAATAAGTTTCTTCTAAATTGCTTAGTGCAGGGGTTCCCAAACTAAGGCTTTGAGCCAGATCCGACCCACAGCACCATTTCATGTGGCCCTCCCACCCCCTACAATGGCCTTCAAGAAACAAAATGGCCACCCCTTTGAAGCTGTTGGGACAAAATGGCCACCCCCATCATGCAGGCAGGGCAAAATGGCCATCTGGCCTTCAAAGCTGACTGAGAGAGTGTGACCTGTTCCACAGTGGTAGTGAAGAACTGCTGCAAAAATTCACATGTAAAGCTCTCTCTCTCTGTTGCCTTCACTATTTCTCCCTGTGCCTACACTTGTGTTCTTCAGGTGTTTGCCCAAATATATGAGCTTAGAAAGAGATTAAAAATTCGCTGGACAGTGACATAAATAATATCCTTAATTTTCCTCTTTTCCAGCATTACCATGGAATATTGCTTCTATAATCTTGAAATTGGATGTGTCCCTTTCATAGCTCTAACATTTTTAGCTGTAATAAAATTAGTATGCTCAAGTCATCTAAACCAATATAGAACTATCTCTGATTTTTCTGTATTTTATACAGTTTTAAATGCCTTATGCTAAGTAATGGTGTCCAAATGCTTTGAATTCCCATAACTAACCCAATAAAATAAACCATTGTTTGTTTTAAGTTTATTGCCTCTGTATAATAGCTTGTGCCTTCACATTCTACTTGGGTGTAGGCAAATGAAGAGTGTATGGGACCAGACTTAATCATTACTATTTTTAAGTCTGATCAGAAGTGAGCAAGACAATAGTTTGTGTGATTTTTCAGCATGACTGAATCACCCCACAGCTTTTTCAGGCAGTATCCCAGATATCCAGTCTACATGACAAGCTTACTCAGAATCTTGTTACAGATCTAGATCATCAGTCTGTTCTCACAAAATACATACCCTTCCCAAAGGATATGTGCACTGCATTGACCAAGTGGATCCATTCAGATATTAAGACAATCACAGAAATAATCCCACAGATCCCATGCTGGAATTTGTCTTGAAGTAAACAGTGCTCCGTGTGCTCCGGTGTCTAGTCATGCCTGCCACATGAACACGGAAACGTCTGCAGAAGAAGACAGCGCTGGTTCTTCATCTTTGAAACAGAGATGAGGACTGAACTCTAGAGTCGGATACAACTGGTTTTCGAACAAGGGAAACCTTTACTTTTACCTATATTCATCCCTTAGCAGGAATCCTGCCACAAGTTACCCTCTTCTTCTAAATTAGAAGATACTGTGTCATAGGCTTCTGTTTGGAGTCTTAGAAAGGAGTTGACTATAATCTTGTTAATGTTTTATGGTGTGTAGTTTGCATTACTATTCAAAATTCAGGAAATAATGCAGATTGCATTTGAATTACTGTGTGCAGGGTGGGGCAAGGCAGAGTGGCTATAATCAAAGCTCGGATGTTACTGAACAAATGCTTCTTTCTTGTTTAGAATGCCCTGGGTGTGAAGGAAGAATTTCTTCTTTTTGCCTCCTTTTTTGAGGTGACTATGATGGACTCCTCAATAGGTTCTAAGCCTGTGAAGTTTGAAATTTCCATAGGTAAATGTGGCACAGGTTTTGTTCACTTTTACATAATTTTAAGATCAAAATATTTGACCAGGACTTAAGCTGGTTGGTCAGCCTTAGCCGGGAGAGAATTCACAGCTGAGTGAAAGAATGGGGCCTGTCCCACAAACTGAAATGCAATGTTTTACTCTTGCAGTTGATTTATAGAAGAAAACAAATAGTATTTTTTAAAAAAAAATCATTGTTGTTTAGGATGAAAACTTCAATTCCTGTGTTCCTAAACAGACATGCTTACCACACATATAAACATCAGAGAGTCAGTCAGCACCCTAGTGGCCAATTTAGAGACTGGAAATCTGGCTATACACAGTAATCTCTACTTGGTTCCTTGGGAAACTATTTCTAGTTCTTTCCATTTTTATGCCTTATTGTAGGTGTTACCTAACAGAATATAGCACTTCTTTATTATACTTTCATAAATTGTTGTGGGTTATTGGCCCCAAATAAGACCCTGTCTGGTTTGGGTCTCTCATGCCTACTTTCTTGGATGTGTTTATTTCTGTTCCTGAACATTTAGACCAATATACAGTACTTCTTGTTTGTCTGCATCACTGTTGTTTCTCTGCAGGAAGCTGAGAAATGAGAAGTATTTTATTTGTCCATACAGAGGTTTCAGAAATAGGGAACTCTCAACATAGATATGAAGGTTAAGAACTCAAGTTGTTAATGCTCCAAAGGTCTTTGTAAGGTGGGCTTATGAAGATACAACAAATGTTTCTTAGTCAACTATAATTATTAACTAATCGTGTTCAACTTTTAAGGAAACAATGGGAAAGCTGAAGAAATTACCACCAAAGTTACCAAGAAAAGTGAGAAAGGAGAAAAGAGTGAGGACAAACAGCCTTTGCTGGAAGCCAGTTCAGATGAAGAGCTGGATGTTGAACTCATACCTCCAAGTACAACTTTTCTTGATAAGTCTGTGACTGCAAACCAAAGACCTGAACCCACTGAATTTGACAGGTAGTTATTCTTTATTTTACTATTATCCTTCTAATGTTCAATTCATTCCTGTATTCTTCATTTGACATTTATTGGTTTGTTTGTTTGTTTATTCATTTACTAATATTAGTAGTTGTGACTACTACTAGTAGCACCACAGAAAACCTCAAATCAAAATACACCAAGCCACTGGTATTTTTTTATATTTTTTGAAATAAAAATTAGGAATTTATTTAAACAAAAGTTTAAGAATAAAAAAGACTTTTAAAAATATACAGGTGAAACTCGGAAAATTAGAATATTGTGCAAACGTCCATTTATTTCACTTAAAAGGTGAAACAAATAAATGAGATATACTTACTAAATGCAAAGCAAGATATGTAATGCCTTAATTCGTTATAATTGTGGTGATTAGGGAGTACAGCATACATGAAATTACGTAATGATTATGGGGTATATGAGATTGGGGGGTTGGGGTTTTCATAAGCTGTAAACCATAAGCATCAATATTATAACAAAGTAAGGCTTGAACTATCTCGCTTTGCATGCAATGAGTCTATCTCATATATTTGTTTCACCTTTTAAGTTGCATTACTGAACTGAATGAACATTTGCACGATATTCTAATTTTCTGAGTTTCACCTGTAGATCTGTACAGTATAAATAAATTCAGCAATTCTAATAAAACACCAAGTAAGTGAAGCTACTCCATTTTGCGAGCCAAAGATATACATGAGCATTCAGACAAACAAACCTGATAAACAATGAACAGCTAACTGGCCTATTCTATTTACTGTAGCATGGCTGCAGCATATAAGCAGAGTTCAGCAATATAGTAGAAATTTACCATCTCATCACATGTAACCTAAGAGGCATCTCAGAAGCTTACATCCCAAAGTCTGACATACTGATTCTTTTCTCCCTGCTTATATACCATTTAGCCTTCTTTTCAGATTTTTCCACAAATTATCATCCAGAAAGGAAGCTTTGAGACTCAAGTAACTTCTGTTGGAAAGTAATAAGCTTTTTTTATCTCACCATTATTGTATGGCTGTGAAACATGGACCCTCTTTCCCCAAGACATCAAAAAGCTTGAGCGCTTTCACCAACAGAAGTTAAGGTCTATTTTGAACATCAAGTGGGATGACTATGTCACCAACATTATAATTCTCAAGAAGGCACATTTAAATAAAATTGAAGCTTCTATCATAGGATATTGTCTTAGATGGATAGGGCGTGTCCGCCACATGGACGGTTCCAGGCATCCTTGCCAAATTCTTTTTAAAAAAATAATTTTTATTAATTTTCAAAAAAATATAAACAGATAAAATTGACATTACACAATTCAAAAAACTTAATAATGATGATATAAAAAATGAACGTAGAAAAAAACAACAAGAAATACATCATATTATTACATTTAACATACTCCTCAATTTTTATCCAACTTCTTTTTTACTTCTTTATCATATCAATTATACATCTCTTTCTAGACAATCCTTTAAATATTTATCTCTTAAACCTTCAAATCCATTTTTATCCATTCCATAAATTTATCTATTACTTTAACATTACATAAAAAGCATGTACATTTTAATAGTTAAACAAAAATAAAAAGAGTAATAACACTCAGTGATATTTACAAGCTCTGAGGATCACAATTTTTGAATTTCTAATGTCTCCAAAAACTCATACGAAAAGGTACTGGTTTATGGGGAATTTAGCTCCAGTACAATGCCTTGTGGAGCTCCTTTGAAGCGCTATAAGGACCAGCTGAAACAAACCATGAAGGTGTCAGGTATAAACCCCAAAACTTAGGAGGCAGCAGCCGTAGCTCGCCCACATTGGTGCCAAACCATCTCTGTTGCTACTGGTCACTTCGAAGGAGAGCGCCAAGACATGAAAAGACCAAGCAACAAACACGAAAGCTTAATCAAACTCAACTACACCCTCCACCATCTATTCAGTGCACAGTGTGTGGTTGCATGTTTTATGCCAGGATCGGTTTATGGAGTCACCAGACACACATTCATCAACTGAGAAAATGACTTCCAGGAAAAATATATGCTCCGATATGACAAGCTAGTACTAGTTACTCTAATTGCCCATATATTGCTCCCTTTGGCATATTGGAATTTGGCCTTGAATTAACCTCCTTTTCATGGAGATAAGTTGGCTGTTGGGCCCTCTCCAAATATCTCATTGTTGGTTATCCCTCCCTTGCTTTACATCCTAGCCCAGTGGTGGTTAACCTTGTCACTCCAGCTGTTCTCAGACTTCAATTCCCAGAAGCCCTGATTTTCAGGCGTGCTGATTTGGGCTTCTGGGAATTGAAGCCAAGGAACAGCTGGAGTGCCAAGGCTAACCACCACTAGCCTAGCCTCTCTAACACTCCATTTAACCACCATCCTGAGGAAAACATTGGTGGGTCCATTTTATTATTCTCTTCACAATAGTTAACAGTATACATATGAAAAGAAAGCAATGCATCATTTAGTCTAATGCAGGGGTTCTCAACCTTTTCAAGTTGGGGGCCGGGTCATGCTCCCTCAAACAGTTGGCCAGACTGGTGGTCCAGCTGCTGCTGGAATTGGCCATGGACTAATTTATGGCTGTTCTAAATGCATTTACAACAGCCGTAAATGAGTCCATGGCTGTCGTAAACATGTTTACGATGGCCGTAAATGAGTCCATGGTCTATTCCTGCGGTGGTGGCTGGAGCAAGGGCAGGGGCCGGACTATTTGACACCATGGACTGGATTTGGCCCATGGGCCATAGTTTGGAAACCCCTGTTCTAATGCTGCCTCCTATATCTATAAAATAGTTTGTCCAGGTTATAATATCCATCTCATACACTCACTGTGAAAAATTCTATTTATCCCATGATGGGCTGTTTTCAAAATCCATAGCATAGCTAGACTTTAAAATTTATATAGGTAATAATATGTTTCTCCCCAATCTTGTTGTCCCCAATCTCGTTGTTCTGTGCAGGACAATGACAATAAAGATTTATCTATCTATCTGTGTGATTGGGAAGGATGTAGTATGAGAGGTGCTTTGGAGAGAAATTATTTCATATCAATCTTAATTAATAAAGGTTAGGCCTTAAGTAGGGAAATCAAATCCAAAAATTATGTGGAGGAAAATCTCTTCCTAGAAAATTGGATATTAGGGAAAAGAAAAGGGGTGGAAATAAAGCAAGCAAACAAACATGATTTCTTGATACAATATTAGTATGTTTGTGTGATACAGATGTTTTTGACATTGTAATACAACCCATAAATCTTCTCGGCCTACTGTTCTTAGTACTTACAGCTGCCTCCCCATGATGCATGAGAAGCCTTGTGTGTACGTTTGGAGTTACTGGGAAGATTATACCTGGAGACTGAATAATTCCAATTGGATTGTCAAAATAGCTGAGCGTTTGGTAATATATTGCTCTCCCTATAAAGACTTTGCTAAACCATGAGTGTTATGTTAGCCTATTTGTTTTGTTTGGAACATGCACTGTTATTTGGTCAAGCCAAGAACCTGATTAGAATAAGGAAAATTTTCTCATATGTTTTAAAAAAACACCTGATATATCTGGTACAATACTTACATGTGAGCTAATCATTTAGAATATCTTTACCATGACTTTGGAACCCTGCCATTTAGAAAATAGAAATTGGTCATTTGTTCTTAAATTTAAAAATAGATTTTATATTTTCACTTCTGTTTTATATATAAACCAGCTTTGCTCGGGTTTTTCTTTTCTTTAATGTAGTCCAGCCTTTCCCTCTTGGAAACCTCATGGGGTGTATGTGGGTCACTCCTACTGTGAAAACTACAGCTGAGCTAGTCAGATGATGTCACAATCTCAACCTACCTGAGACTATGACATCAGCTCAATTACATCACTGGGAAACAAACACATTGTATAGATTAATTGCACCCCAATTTGGAGGGTATATGCCCCCCGGGTTTCGAGATCCCCGCAGTGCTGATCTCCCAAGCCCAAGGTATGTATGTGTAAGATGTAATATCAAACTGACCAGAACTACATGTACCACAATGCCTTGCCACTGTAACCCTATTCCCTTGAACCTTATGCCTCTGACCTCATCCGACCCTATTAAAGGACCATCTCGACCTCATACCCTCCCTTCCATCTTTGACCCTTGATACAGCCACTGACCGCCATGCGGGCAGTGAGAATAAAAGACTTTAATTATAATATACTGTTTCTGGAGTTATTGGGCCGAGCCATCTGAAACACTCTTACAAAAGGTAGCAGAGGTTTGGTTCGCCCACAAACAACTCCAAAATTAAAACAAATGACCAAAAGAAGGACCCGGCTGAACAAAGGAGGGTCCAGAACACGAGCCAGACCAACTGGACCCGAAACTCCGGAACAGGCAATCGCACGACCCCAAACGGTAATGGAAGAGGACAACCCCAACCGGACCATCATGGAGATGGACCCAGATGGCCAACTGAAGGCCGAAACCAGAGGGGCACCCACCGAAAGGGACGACCAAGACGAAAGCCTGACAACCAAAATCCACAGGGCGATAGCCGGGAGAGGAATGATCCCCACGGCAGAGCTACTGGCCTTGATGAACATCGGAGATGAACTCCACACCAACGGCACGGTAAGCTCTACCCCGAGATCCTCCATGGCGGGAACCCCAAGCACCGCGCCGAGTTCAAATCTAGCCGAGATAGCCGACCAATTACAAGCGGCGGTCCTAGATTCGAACACACCGGCGGGAAAACCCACTGGAACAACAATACCCGCAGATAACCCACACGCCCCAACCACGCGAAGAAAAGAAAAGGCCCTGGGACCCCGGAGGGTGGACACACAGACCCTAGAAATGCGGGACATGCCGACCCTCAGCCCCCAGGAACTAGAAGAGGAGCGGAGACCCCCAAGCAGGCACCACGCCCCCAAGAGAGGCGCTGCTGATAACAGGGCCGAACTCCTCACATGGGCAGAGGCCCCCTTCGCAATCAAAGGCCGAAGGGGACACGACCTCTCCTCAGAGGAAAGCCACCGCAAACCCTTCCCAGCTAGAAACCGAAGGGGACGCAGCCCCCCCTCAGAAACACGCTACCGCAAACGGGAGGGGCACGAGACCCACAAGGCACGCGTCCACGCGGGAAGACCGGAAGCACACGCAAGGCAGAACAAAGAAAGTGAGGCCTACCACGACTCGCTGCCTGCCCGAACCAAGCGCAGGGGATGTCCGGAGAAGGAAGCCGATCTCCACGCGGAGCCACGACCTGAGGAGCCGGAGCTACGACGACCCGAACCCCCATCAGTCCAGCAAAGATGGCGGCCTCCACGTGACAGCTCCACAGGACCCTCCGATGAGGAAAGCAGCTCCAGCGACGAAAGCGACTCCTCACCGACGCTCCAACCTGAAGCAGCAGGACCTCCGAGACAGAGGTCCGCTCACCTCGGCAGCCAGCAAACAATGAGATTCACGCAGGCGCAAGAGGAGCAGGAGAACTCCCTCTCTGGCGAAGAAGAGGAACTGCAGATCAACTCAGGTCACTCCATGGGCAGAGGACCAGCGAACATCCTCTACAGGCGACCAGAAAAACTGCCAATGGGACATCCAATAGCAAATATATGTGTACCCATCCCCCACTGCCAATATAAAGACAGTCCAGGGCACCAGGCCAGATCCAGCAAAGGAAGCAATGCCGGCCAGCACAGCCAACTACCTCACAACTTCCCAATCCTTCGCATGACTGGGGAGAACCTAATGGACTGGGCACAACAATTCCAGGTAATTCTGATGAGGGAGGGGGCACTGTACCTGATCCAGGACCCACCAAGAAAGCCATGGACCCTAAAGGTGGACAGACTACACCACAGAGTGTTCTGTTTACTTTTAAGCTCTATTGACACTTCAATGTATGGGAGTATCCCTGATGGGCTAACTGTGCATGAGGTTTGGGGAATATTGTATGAAATGTTTTATTGCAATGAAAGGACTACGACCTGCTTGCTATTGAGAGAGTTGTATGCATACAAAATGAAAGAGGGGTCAACAATGAGCGAGCACCTGATGAAACTAAACAACATGAGATCCGACCTCATAAGAAGGGGGGAAATCGTAACGGATCAGCACCAGATTAGCATTATATACAACTCCCTCGATTCAAGCTGGGACTACTTCCTGACCCAGCTGGATAATTTGGGAAGTGACAATGCCACATTGGGGTACATCACTAAGAAACTCATAGCTGAGGATAACCTTAGGAGAAGTAGGGCCACCACACGCAGAGAGGACAGGCCACGCAAAAGAGTCAGTTTCCCTGAGCAGGGGAGCCCTAGTTTCGAGTGTCACACATGTGGACCAAGGAAACACAAACCCACACGCGATCAAACACGCCATGAGGACACTCCGAGACCCAGACGTGAGTCACAGGACGAATACCCACGCAGACACAAGGGCGACAACGACAGGGGGGACAGACGATGAAGGTCACCTAGCCCAAAGAGAGAGTTTAAGCCACAGAAGGGGCAAGATAGACACAAACCAGATTCAGTGAACGTGGTCAAGCACAGTGAAAGGGCCGGCAGCCACAGGGCAGACAGGTCTTCAAATGCACACCTACAGCGGTGGCTGATCGACTCCGGGGCAACCACCCACACATCATGCCACAGGGAAATATTCAACTCATTTGAAGAAGATTCCTTCAGAATCAAAGTCGCCAACCAGGAACATGCGAGAGTAACCGGCAGGGGCGACGTACTCATCCCTGGAATTGGTCAGGTCAAAGGCGTCCTTTACTCTCCCGAAATTCCATATAATGTTCCTGGCCACCACCAAGCTCACAGAAGACCCCAGCCTCAGGATAGTCTTCGAAAACAAGAAGGTGTCCATCGAAAGAAGAGGAAAGCAGATTGGAAGAGTGGAGCTCATAGGCGGCCTACCATACCTCATTGCCAAGGAAGCCGAGGATGGACAGGCCACGATAGGCCTAATCGACGGCACTGACGATGAAGAGATGCAGGACTGCACCGCAGACGACCCCAGGGAACCCGAACATGAAGACCCAGAAAGGGAAAACAATGATCACAACAGTCCCACAAGAAATGAAGGGGTTGGCAGCGCAGAGCATAGAGCACTGAGGGTATCCATAGGGAAACAAATACACGATGAGTGTGCGCACCTGTTGCACAGAAAATTGGGACACATAGGTTTCCTGACAGTCAAGAAGATGTTAGGGTGTTCAGAAGGACTAAGGATCAAGAATTGTGAGAACTACCTGGAGTGCTCCGTGTGCAAAAGCTCCAAGGCGAAAACTGAGGCACGACCGAAGACATCCTCCAGGAAGTCAAGCCACCCTTTCGAATTGGTCCACCTCGACCTGGTGGGGCCACTCGAGAGATCCTTGGGCCAGAAGAGATTCTTCTTGACGATAGTCGATGACTACAGCCGATACGGTTTCGTATACACCCTCAAAAGCAAGGACGAGACCTTCAGCAAGTTCAAAGAGTTCTAACAAAGGGTGCAAACTCAGAACAACACCAACATAAAGAAACTGATGATGGACAGAGGATCGGAATTCCTGTCCAAAGAATTCCAAGACTGGATAACCGAGAAGGGGATGCTACACTACAAAACCGCACCATTCTCAGCCTTCCAGAACGGAGTCGCCGAACGAAGGAACGGAGTGCTCCAGACCATGATCAGATGCGCAATTGAAGATGCAGGCCTAAGCTTCTCATACTGGGGGGAAGCTTTGCTGTACTCCAACTACACACTGAACAGGCTATGGTCTGGCGTTATCGGAAAAACGCCCTATGAGGCCATGTACAGGCGGAAGCCCAAGTTGAGCCACCTTCACATCTTCGGTGTGTTCGCAGACGTACACATACCAAAACAACTAAGGAAGAAGGGGGACAAGATAACGAAGAAGCTAAGGTTCATGGGGTATGAACCGGGCTCGAAGGCATACCGCTTCCTAGACCACAACCTGAGAATAGTGGTTTCCAGGTCGGCCACGTTCCATGAACACGCGAACTGGAGTAAGATACACGCAAACGAGGTACTGACAAATGAGTCAGTATAAGAAGGAACCAAAGCACCCTCATCCAACTCAAGGCCCAGCATACCAGTGGACACGCCACCAGAGAGGGATGAGACCAGGGAATCGCATCAAAATACCACTAGTGTTGTGGAGACTGAACCTCCAAAAACCCCAGCAGAGGCGCCCCGCAGGTCAACCAGGTCAACCAAAGGCCAAACTCCCAGAGGACTAAAGGAGTATGTGCTGGGCATAAACACCTACCCCGAGACACCAGCAAGCTTTGATGACATAGGCAAACTGCCTCCCGAAGAACAGGACAAGTGGCGGGCGGCAATGGAAAGGGAGATGGAGAGCCTCAAAACCCTCGGAGTGTACGCTCCTGCTGAGGTTCCTGAGGGACAGAGGACAGCGGGAACAAAGTGGGTGTTTAAAGTAAAATCGTTGGAAAATGAAGGGGTAATGTACAAAGCGCGACTAGTCGCCCAAGGGTTCACCCAACGATACCCTGACGACTACGAAGACACGTACTCCTCCACAGTGAAGCCAGAAAGTGTAAAGGCCGCTTTTGTGATGGCAACCATCCTCGAGGAACAAGTGTACCAGTTCGATGTACAGACAGCATACCTCCATGCAGACCTTGACAAGGAAATATACGTCAGAGCACCACCTGGTTTTGGGCGCAACAGAGGGGAAACGTGGCTACTCAGGAAAAGCCTCTATGGCCTAAAGCAGTCCGGCAGGAGGTGATACGAGTGTCTGGCCGAGGCAATGAGGCAATTGAACTTCTTCCCAGTCGAAGACGACAAATGTGTATTTCTAAGGAAATCACCAGAGGAAGTTGAAAAGGTCCTAGTGTATGTCGACGACCTATTGTACTTTGGGAAAAGTAAGTCCAAATGCGACGAATTCGCTCATGGACTGCAAAATAAATTCTCCCTGAAAAACTTGGGGAGAGTGAACAAATACCTAGGGGTGCAAGTCTCAAGGATACCCAATGGCTTTGGACTCTCCCAGAAGGAGAAAATAGCTGAACTCCTTGACAGATGCAACATGTCAAACGCTCACCCCTGTGGGACGCCTATGCAAACAGATTTCTTGAAAAACGCCTACGAGGAAGGGGAACCATTCGAAGACATCAGCCTCTACAGATCCATCATTGGATCGCTGTTACACATAGCCAACTGGACCAGGCCTGACATTACGCTGGCAGTGAACCTTCTCTCACGCCATTCCAGTAACCAAAAGGCGTTTCATTGGGCAGCCGTCAAGAGACTGCTGAGATACCTGAAGGGCACCATGGAGACAGAATTACTGCTCACCCCTCGAATAGACGAAGAAATCAACCTGTCATGCTACGCCGATGCTGACTGGGGCGGATGCTCAGGAACCAGAAAGAGCACATCCGGCTACATGGTGATGTTGAATGGCAGCCCAATATACTGGCGCACCGAGAAGCAGAAACTGGTTTCTACTTCCACCGCCAAGGCCGAATATGTCTGCCTGTCAAACGCTGCATGTGACCTTATCTGGATAAACGAACTGATCTCCCTTATCTGGGAAAAGCCCAAGCTCCCCATCACCATCCACGAAGATAGCCAGGCGACCATAGAGATAGCAAAAGGTGACACTATAAACCGGAAATCTAGACATATAGATATCAAGTGCAGAAACGTGAGACAGATGATAAGAGAAGGCTTTATAGAGCTAACACATTGTGAGACAAAGGAACAGGTGGCAGACATACTGACCAAACCACTCCCCTCAGCTCAGCATGAGTACCTGTTTGGCAGTTTGTGTCTTAGAAAATGAAACACTCAAGTATGCACTCAATGTAGTCAGCCCATATGATATTAGAAGGGGTTTTGTCAGATGTAATATCAAACTGACCTGAACTACATGTACCACAATGCCTTGCCACTGTAACCCTATTCCCTTGAACCTTATGCCTCTGACCTCATCCGACCCTATTTATTTATTTTTATTTATTTATTAGTCAAATTTGTATATGCCGCCCGCTCAGGCATGCCCGACTCAGGGCGGCATCACAACAATGCACAAAAATACATAAAACATTATAAAAAACCCCAACCCACCCCCTTTAAAAACCCCTATATCCCACCCACCCATCCCATCCACTATAAAAGGAAGAAAAAGGAAGAAAAAAGGAAGAGGAAGAGAGAGAGTTCTTATACAAGCCAGCAGGCGGGCACCATAGTCCCATTCGGGCCCCACACCTGCCCTGCCAGCCAGGTCTTCACTCCTTTCCTGAAGGGCAGCAATTCACTTTGGAGTCTTAGGTCTATTGGCAGGAGGTTCCAGAGAGTTGGAGCGGACACGGAGAAGGCCCTCCTTCGGGTGCTAGACAAATGTGCATCCCTCGTTGGTGGCACAATTAGAGAACCCCTCCGGTCCGCTCTAGTTGGACGGGCAGACACTCTTGGGACGATGCGGTCTCTAAGGTATCCTGGCCCCCTGCCATATAGGGCTTTAAAGGTCAAAACCAGCACCTTAAATTGCACCCGGAGACAAACTGGTAACCAGTGCAGCTCCCGGAGTAGCGGAGAGGCATGGGCATATCGCCCACACCACATTACCACCCGGGCCGCCGCATTCTGGACCAGCTGCAGCCTCCGAATGGTCGTCAAGGGCAGCCCCATGTAGAGCGCATTACAGTAGTCTAGTCGGGAGGTAACCAGAGCATGGGTGACCATAAGCAAGGAGCCCCGGTCCAGGAGTGTGCGCAATTGGCGAATCACCCGAAGTTGGGCAAAAGCCCTCCTGGCCACAGCCGCCACTTGTTCTTCCAGCAGCAGCCGCGAGTCCAGAAGAACCCCCAAATTGCGCACTGGGTCTGTCTGGGGCAAAACAGCCCCATCCAGTACCAAGGGTGGTAACTCCCTGGATAACACGGGGCCCCTTATCCACAGCCACTCTGTCTTGCTGGGATTCAGCCGAAGCCCATTGGCCCCCATCCAGACCCCAATGGCCTCCAGGCATCTGGATAGGATTTCAACAGCATCACTGGGGTCCCCACGGGCCGAGATGTACAGCTGAGTATCATCCGCGTACTGATGGTACCGCACCCCGTGGGAACGAATGATCTCACCCAGTGGCTTCATATAGATGTTAAATAAGAGAGGAGAGAGCACAGAGCCCTGCGGCACCCCATACTTAAGGGGCCTAGGGCTGGACCTCTCACTCTCTAACCATACCGACTGGGTACGGCCCTCCAGAAATGAGGAAAACCAGGACAACACAGTGCCCTGGATCCCCAGTCCTTCGAGCCGTTCCAGAAGGATACCGTGGTCGACGGTATCGAAAGCCGCTGAGAGGTCAAGAAGAGCAAGGACGGATGGACAACCCCCGTCCCGCTCCCGCCAGAGATCATCCATCAGTGCGACCAATGCCGTCTCCGTTCCATATCCGGGCCTGAACCCTGATTGAAAGGGGTCTAGATAATCCGCTTCCTCCAGGACTCTCTGCAGCTGGCGCGCCACCGCCTTCTCCAAAACCTTACCCAAAAAGGGCAGGTTGGAAACTGGCCTGTAGTTGTTAAGGACGGCTGGGTCGAGGGACATCTTCTTCAGGAGGGGGCGCACCAAAGCATGTTTTAGCTGTGCAGGAAATACCCCCTCCCGTAAAGAGGCATTTATTATCCCCCCTATCCAGCCACCTGTTACCTCCTTGGAGGCTTTCACCAACCAAGTAGGACAGGGATCCAAAGGACATGTAGTGGCACGAACAGCTGCAAGGAGCCTGTCCACTTCATCAGGGACAACAGGATCGAACTGATCCCAGATCGTACAGCAAGACTGTGCTCCGGCACCCCCCGACCCTCCCCATCCACGCCAGGATTCAACCCTGAACGAATCCGATCGATTTTCTCCACCAGATGGTCAGCAAAGTCCTCAGCCGAACCCTGCCAACCGGGCACCGATCCCCCCCTACCCAGGAGGGACCTGGTTACCCGGAACAGGGTGGCTGGGCGATTATCAGCGGAGGCAATAAGGGCGGTGAAGTATTGCCGCCTATTAAAGGACCATCTCGACCTCATACCCTCCCTTCCATCTTTGACCCTTGATACAGCCACTGACCGCCATGCTGGCAGTGAGAATAAAAGACTTTAATTATAATATACTGTTTCTGGAGTTATTGGGCCGAGCCATCTGAAACACTCTTACAGTATGTGTTAAATTTCAGCGGGATCGGTCCAGGGGTGTGGGAGACTTTGGAGCACATACAAACATAGATGTCGGTTTTATAGATATAGATACTGTGCTTGTTTATTCTACAAGTTATTTATATTGATCAGATCCCAAAAGTCTTTCATATTTTTAAATGCACATTTTAGGATAAAAACTTCTAGAAATGCCTAGTTTGAGAGAGAATATATTAAAAAAAATATTTGTTTACATATTTAATGCAAGTGGTAAAATTGCACTCTAATTCAGAAATGAACTGACTTTACTTAGAAATTCAAACAGAACTGATATGGACAAGAAATTGACTGATTATCTCCGATCTTAATTTCAGACCTTGGAAATATTGTCTTTTACATTGATTTCTGTCCAGCACTTCCAGAACCTTTCCATTGCTGGTTGGACAATTCTGGGAAATGTAATAAAAAGTGACTTTTCAAACTGCAATTTTATGTTCTTTTTCATAGTTATGCATTATGTATTTAACTTTGTTATTTATTTTCATAAACTGTTGGATAGTAGTTTAACCTGACACATATGGCTGGAATATAATATAATCAGATACATAAATGCTTAAAGAACAGAATAGATGGCTAGTTGCTTTCATCAAGTGAGACTCACAACAAAAATGTTTTTGTCACAACAGGAACATGGACTAGAAGATGTGGAGAAGCTCTTGAGGAGACCAAGATCAAAAGCAGATGAAAGGCTTCAGCAAGTTCTGGAAGAGTTTGTAGCTGGATGTAGGTTAGTGCAGGGGTCCCTAACCTTTTCTGCACCATGGACCGGTTTCATGCTAAACAATTTTTCTGTGGACCGGTATCACACTGCACACATAGTCTAGCAATGTAGAGGAGGGGCCCAGACATCTGACTATCTGCTGTGCTGTGCTTTTGCTCCGTGCTCCAGAAAGACCTGGCGGAGCATGTTGAGGGCAGAAGGCTGCCATTGGGGCTCCTAGCACCACCTGCCCCCATGGCCCATTTCAGGACAACCTGTGGCCCAGTGTTTGGGGACCCTTGGGTTAGTGCTCTTCTGTTCTGCTTTTGTTCAATCACATCACATCATATTCCCTTTTCAGCTCCTTCTGTCTCAGCTACACATGTTGACAACCATATTGAATTATACTGTTAAATGCAACATTATCAAACAGTTGAAGGAAGAGGTACTTGAATGGAGATGCTACAACTGAGATCCACCTTTAAGGACAGCATGACCTGAAAACATAGCTATAAGGGTGGAAATTGCAATACAGAAACAATACAATTGCTTATTGGTATACATTTGTATATCCTTTTTCTTCTGAGGATGACAGAAAGAGATTCTGATTTTTATTATCAAAACATCTGTGTGAGTTATAAAAGGAGCCTGCCATGCTCAAGAGAGCTTTAAAGCTTCAGAATCACTCAGAGACTTCAACATTAAATCTCCTTGCTCCCAAAATGCCAAACACTGGTGGTCCCTTAAAAATCCACATGCCAAAGGAACATATAGGAAAGTTTGTTGAATATTATACTGAAATTGCTAGATCATCATCTACATAGCTTTCTTCCTTTCTGCTTTTATTTCTTTATTTTTATGTTGTCTTGATTTTGGAAAAATATTGTTAAAACATCAGAAGTGAAGGCATTGAATAAAGTTAGGTTAGGAAACCTGTGGGCCCCCCAGATATTGCATTTTAGCTCCTATAATCTCAAACCACTTCCCTCCCAGTTGGATAAGAGGTTTCATGTCTACATTAACTTGTGGTTCCCCATCCTGCAGTTGGATAAGATGATTCATGACTATGTTACAGAAGAGAAGAGAACTTGCAAGAGAAGGATAAATCATTAATATCAAAATGTGCTGGGCACTCTTTTTTTAAAAAAATTTTTTTTGAAAGACATAAAACAAAAATCAATATAAGCAAAAACAAAGATAATAACAAATTATATAATCATATACTGCTCTCTGCCACCTTTGGGACCCTTTGGAATATCTATTCCGTTTCTTCATTTCTTTTTTTTAAAGTCACTGAACCAAATTTCTCTCCAGAAATACAGTGTTTCATGCATTGGTATCTGTCCTTTCTCTTCCAATATGACACATTATTTGAAATCACCCCATATATCTTAAAACCTATTCTATGCTTCACTCTCTGTGTGTAAACTGAAGATTCAAAGATCAGGGAATGCAGAATAGTAATCCATTGTTGCACAAAAGAAGGACATTTTTTTCCTTTATTAACTTCTCTAAGGATTTTTCAACTTGGTCATTTTAGTTCCATGATTTGAGTCATTTTCTTCCTGTTTCATATGATATATCATAGTTTCCTTGTCAGATTATGTGTTCTTGATTTTTGCCTGTCTTTCATTCTACGTAATTGCCATCATGGGCTCAGAAATGACCACTTCTTTATTTGCAGGCAGTATTCTCTTAATGCAGACAAAAAACCAATGAGCCGTCCAAATAATCTTGATCGATGCCGGATGAAATCTCTCCCGCAAAACATTGTAAGTGATGCACTCAGGCTGTATATGCAATTGTTCTAAATTGCTGTAAACCTTGTATCAAATTTTCAGATGCAGAATCATCAAACATTCTGATTCTTAACTAGCTTTATGTAAACAATATGAAGCTCGCACAGTAATATCAGTTTCAATGTTTTTCTGAGTTTTCTCAGACATTGCATGGTTATTTGCCCACCGAGTCTAGACTTGGGCCCACAGATGTTCTTGAACTACAACCCCCAGAAATGTTGGCCAGCATAGCCAATGGTGAAGGCATCTGGGAATTTTAGCCCAAGAACATCTGTGAACCCTAGGTTGGGAACCATTGGTGTACTCTAGACCCACAGGGGAGCAATTTGATTTTTAAGGGGGGCAATTTGAGAATGGGTCATTAACAGTTAATAGCCTTTTAGGCTTCCTCCACATGAATAGTTCACTTTTTGAATAATAAGAATTATATGTCACAGGTTGTATGTGTGTGTGTGTGTGTGTGTGTGTGTGTGTGTGTGTGTGTGTGTGTGTGTGTGTGTGTGTGTGTGTGTGTGTGTGTGTGTGTGTGAGAGAGAGAGAGAGAGAGAGAATCAGGATTTTAGAGATGCTTAGGTGGAGCATGGCCAAAATAAGGTAGAGAACCACTGGTCTAGACAAAGCTCAGACCAAGTTACGTTTTAGACAATTCTGCTAACCCTCAAGGATTTGTGAGATTTGTAGTTCAAAAGTAGCTTCTCCTAAATTCAACATTTAGGTAATCAATTGATGTCCCATTCATCAAAAGAGTAATTAACAGTCATTCCCCATTCACAGCTACTACTTGGGTTTGTTTATAAGTCTATTGCAGAGGACAATCACTAATACATCAGGAAAGGAACCTTAAGTGCTCACACTGTGGCACAATAGTTGCTAGCATACCCTTGAAAACCTGTATTCTATCATTATTGGTGGGACTGCAGTGGCTCAAGTGGCTAAGACGCTGATTGGGATGCGGAAGGTCAGCAGTTTGATTCCCAAGTACTGCAGGATGTAATGAACTCCCGTCTTTGTCCCAGCTCCTGCCAACCTAGCAGTTCAAAAGCAAGAAATTGCAAGTAGATAAATAGGGAACACTCCAGTGGGAAGGTAACAGTATTCTGTGTGCTCCAGTGTCTAGTCATGCCTACCACATGACCACGGAAACATCTGCAGAAGCAGACAATGCTGGCTCTTCGGCTTTGAAATGGCGATGAGCACTGAACCCTAGAGTCGGATACGACTGTCTTTCGAGCAAGGGAAACTTTTACCTATCATTATTGTACCCACTGTAGGAAGACTGTTGCAGGACGAGAGTCTGCAGAACTCGGAGCCCCTAGTTCCCCTGAGCTGAGCCAAGCAGTCGTATGCCCCAAGCGCACATGCGGGAAGCCACAATGGTTGAGGGACTTCGTCCCATCCTAGGGGGGAGGAGTGTTGTATATGTAACTGTATCACTTTAAGAATGTCTGAATGTAACCTGACAATTATCACAATGTAACCCAGCTGTTAAAGGAACGCGAGCTAGCTACCCATAGAGGGCAGCTGCGAGCGTTCAGCTCACATGGTTCAAATTCCCCCAATCACTGGCAGCTGCGGGAACCTTCCCGCGCAAGGAACACCTGGAGAAGAAGGGCGTGACTCAGAATGACATCATGCAGGTAGCAGCCAATACGCTACCGTGTAACCCTTTTCAAATGTATTGTTGCAGTATAAAAAGAGCTGTACCTCCGCCATTACCACATGTTCATCCTGACCATCATGCAATAAAGCTGTTTTTTAGCCCTTACTGTGGCTCCTTCTTTGTCTTCCGTGCAAGACACCAAATTCACAACGATGGTGGGATCCACGGCGTATCCCAAGATCAAGCCTCACCAGTTCGACATCAGCGATCCTGAGCAATGGGAGCTGTACGAGTGCCAGTTTTGGCAAGCGATGGATGCTGCAGGCATTGACAACGAGGGGAAGGTGTGGTCGCACTTCCTAGCCCAGGTGGGGCTGGCCGCGCTGCGCATCCTGATAAACCTGCTGGCTCCCCGGAAGGTCGACGTGGTACCCATTGACCGCATCCTCACAACGCTGAGGGAACACTTCCAGCCACCCGTCTCCATTTTTCCGGTCCGGGTCGCGTTCCACAGGCGGGACCAGCGCCCGGGAGAATCCGTGTCCGCCTACACGGCGGCCCTCAGGCTGGCGGCTGTCTACTGCCAATGGGAGGACCTGGACATAGCCCTTCGAAACCGCATGCTGTGCGGCCAAAGGGACGAGGAGGTCCAGAGGAAGCTGATGACCCGCGACCATCGCCTCACGTTCAACGAGGTACTGCGAGAGGCCCAAGCGGTTGAGGCGGCGAGGAGCGGGATCAGAGTCTTCAAGTCCCAGGGGGCCGCACCTGAGAGGGCCAAGTCACCCGTGCAAGCGGCCCGGTGGACTTCGGCACAAGCGGGCTGGCGGGGCCCCCGGGCGCCCACAGGCACCCCAGCAACCTCTGAGGAGTCGTCCACAACTGCGGACTCCTGCCTCAGCGAGGACGACGATGTGCAGAGAGTCAAGAGGCACGGAGAAAAGTACCAAGCCAGCAAGAGAGGAAACCACCGTTATGATGGCTGCAGGGCATCTCACGACCGAACGAGGTGCCCATTCCAGAAGGCCGAGTGCCACAACTGCGGATGGAAAGGCCACATCGCCAGGGTCTGCAGGCTTGAGACACCCTCAAGCACCCCAACGCAAGGCGGCCAGCATCGGAAAGGTCTCAGCCAACGACGACGCGACGGCCGTGAACCGCATGGGCCTGGAGCACCGCCGTTTCTTCGTAGAGGTACTGTTACAAGGGGTCCCGGTTAGGATGGAAATAGACTCGGGGTCATCCTACTCCATCCTGTCCCAGAAGGAGTTCCTGCGCATTCCCCCAAATGCGCACCCCAAGTTGCGGGCCATGAAGTCGAACTTACGGGACGTGCAGGGTTATGGGATCCCGGTGTTGGGGGTGGGAAACTTCACGGTGAAGTTCAAAAGGTTCACAGAAAAACTGCCCCTAGTAGTTCTCAAGGAGGGGACCTGTTGCCTTTTGGGAACCCAGTGGTTTGCTCCCCTGGGAATTGAACTGTCCGGCATAAACGCCATAGAGACTGACCCAATTCGGGATGTGTGCGATGCGCACCCTGCAGTTTTCAAGAAGGGGCTCAGGACGTACAGGGCGCCCCCGGTCTCTTTTGAGTTGGACCCAGAAATCCGGCCCATACGTCTCAAGCCAAGAAGAGTCCCCTTCGCCCTCAAGGACAAGATCGGGGCGGAATTGGACAAATTGGTGGGGCAGGGGATTTTAGTTCCAGTTGATTCTGCGGAGTGGGAAACTCCGATTGTTACAGTTTTAAAATCCAATGGGAAGATCAGGATTTGCGCTGACTACAAATGTACAAACAACAAGGCCATTCGGCCAAATGCATATCCGGTGCCGGTAGTTAGCCACTTACTGGCCACTTTACATGGGGGGAGGTGTTTTGCAAAGCTAGACCTGGCGCAGGCGTACCAGCAGCTCACGGTAACCCCAGCTGCTGCCGCTGCGCAAACCATCGTCGTGCATAAGGGGGCATTCAAGGTAACACCCTTACAGTTTGGCATAAATTCGGCCCCCGGGATCTTCCAGTCCCTCGTGGAACGCCTTTTGAAGGTGCTTCCAGGCGTGCTCCCATATTTTGATGATGTTTTGATAACAGCGGGGAGCGAATCGGAACTAGCGAAAAGACTAGACAAGGTCCTAACGGTATTCGAGAAAGCGGGACTGAGGTTGAGAAGGGACAAATGTGTGTTTTTTGCGAGGGAGGTTGAGTTTCTCGGGTTCAAAATAACCCCGGAGAGCATCAAGCCATCCGAGCCCCACCGCGAAACCGGAGCTGCAGTCATTTCTAGGGCTCCTGAATTTTTACCATTCCTTCTTGCCAAGGAAGGGATCCGTTGCGGAGCCACTGCATGGGCTACTTAAGAAGGACATGGTTTGGCGGTGGGGAGACAGGCAGGAGAAAGCATTCAAAGAGCTCAAGGCGCTCTTGTCCTCAGACGCTGTCCTGACCCATTTCGACCCGAGGAAACCGGTAGTTTTGGTCTGTGATGCTTCACCAGTGGGGGTGGGGGTGGTGCTGTGCCACGTGTTAGAGAACGGGCGGGAAGCCCCGGTTTCCTTCTATTCCAGGTCACTTTCAAAGGCGGAGCGCAACTACGTGCAAACAGATAGAGAGGCCCTGGCCATAATCGCGGGAACAAAGAAGTTCCACAATTTCCTGTATGGCCACGAGTTCACAATTGTGACCGATCATAAGCCCCTTTTGGGAATCTTCTTTACTACAGGCAAGCCCACCCCACAAATCCTGTCCCCCAGAATACTGCGTTGGGCGATTTTCCTCAACGCCTACCAGTACGAACTGGTCCATTGCCCAGGGAAGGAGATCTCCCATGCAGATGCGCTGTCCCGATCTCCCCTCCCTAGTTTAGGAGACCCCAAATGCGAGGTAGAGCAGGACCACCAAGTCCTGCTGATTGAGTCTCTCGACTCACCCCCCCATAGTTCCCGCAGACCTTGCCAAAGCCACGGCGGCCGACAAAATCCTGTCTCAAGTCAGTTCCTGGGTGAGGAAAGGGTGGCCCACAACTCCCCCCCCCCCCGAGGAGGAATTCAAATCGTTTTTCAGGCGCAGAGTAGAGCTTTCCCTTGAAAGGGGTTGCCTCCTCTGGGGCCAGCGGGTAGTCATCCCAGAGAAGTTACGAGCAAAGGTGCTGAGGCTACTGCATACCAGCCACCCAGAAATAGTGTGTTCCAAAGCACTAGCCAGGAGCTACTTCTGGTGGCCCCAGATAGACGTGGACATAGAGCACTTGGTGGGCACGTGCGAGAGCTGCCAGAGCCCTCAGCCCGAGGAGTCCCGGCTGCCCCACAGGGAATGAGACACAGCCCGCAGGCCATGGTCCCGGGTACACGTTGACTTCGCTGGCCCCTTTCGCGGGTCCATGTTTCTGCTGATAGTCGATTCATATTCCAAATGGCTGGAGGTCATTCCCATGTCCAACACCTCATCTGCCGCAACCATTAAACAATTGCGCAAGGTGTTCAGTTGTTTCGGCCTGCCGGATATCCTTGTGAGCGATAACGCCAGTACTTTCACATCTGCGGAATTCATGGCGTTCATCGAGAGGAATGCCATCCAGCACATTACCTCTGCCCCGTTTCACCTCGCCGCAAATGGTCAGGTAGAGCGCCAAGTGCGCACTACGAAAGACGCACTGCGGCGCATGGGTCCTGGTGAACTGAACATCCAGCTGTGTCAATTCCTCATTTGTTATAGGGCAACTCCCCTAGCTTCAGGACTTTCGCCGGCTGAGCTCCTCATGTGGAGAAAGCCGGTAACACTTTTTGATCGGTTGGATCCAACCAGGGTGGAGGATGAGGGGAGAAATATAGAGATAGAGAGCTCCAAAAGTTTTGCGGTAGGGGACCCGGTTCACTGCAGGAATTACGCAACCTCTGGACCAACGTGGGTTCCAGGAACAGTCATTGAGCAAATGGGGCCAGTGTCTTACAGGGTTGAAACTAGCACAGGTCTGCTGTGGAGAAGGCACACTGACCAGCTCAGAAGGCGAGTTACCAGTGAAAGAGAGTCAGCGTTAGGGTTCTCCCCCACCTGTTTAGCCCAAGGGGGTGACACAGGGACGTCCCCAAGTACAAATGCAGACCCTGGATTCTCACATGGGGAGGAAGATACTTTGAAAGAGTGGGATGAGTTTGATTTTATGTTGCCATACCAGGGGGTTGTCGCGGAGTGGACTCCAACCTGTCCGGGCGAGAAGAGGGGTTTTAGTTCAGCCCCTGGTATTTCCAGTCTTCCCAGTCCTTTTGTTCTAGAGTTTACCCCATCACCAAGACCCCCAACCCAGGCAACAGGGGGAAGTTCGTTCTCTCCATCCCCAAGTCCACCGAGTCAGGCAGCAGGGGAGAGCACAAGTATCCCAGTTGCAGGCACAAGAAACCGGGGCGAGACAACAAGGGTCTCATCGGTCCTGAGATTTGTGCTGGGGGTGTCGCCAGGCGCCACGAGCGACAGTCATGGGTTCACATCCCAGTTACATGTTCCGTTCCCCTCTCCAAACGCAAGGTTGCCACAGAGTCCCCGTCAGATGACTAATGAGTCCCCCCTTTCCGTTGCAGGACGAGAGTCTGCGGAACTCGGAGCCCCTAGTTCCCCTGAGCTCAGCCAAGCAGTCGTACACCCCAAGCGCACATGCGGGAAGCCACAATGGTTGAGGGACTTCGTCCCGTCCTAGGGGGGAGGAGTGTTGTGTATGTAACTGTATCACTTTAAGAATGTATGAATGTAACCTGACAATGATCACAATGTAACTCAGCTGTTAAAGGAACGCGAGCTAGCTACCCATAGAGGGCAGCTGTGAGCGTTCAGCTCACATGGTTCAAATTCCCCCAATCACCGGCAGCCGCGGGAACCTTCCCGCGCAAGGAACACCTGGAGAAGAAGGGCGTGACTCAGAATGACGTTACACAGGTAGCAGCCAATAAGCTACTGTGTAACCCTTTTCAAATGTATTCTTGCAGTATAAAAAGAGCTGTACCTCCGCCATTACCACATGTTTATCCTGACCATCATGCAATAAAGCTGTGTTTTAGCCCTCACTGCGGCTCCTTCTTTGTCTTCCGTGCAAGACACCAAAAAGACCCATAGAAATCCCCAGTGATAATGAGGGCAAATTACCTCTTAGTTCTAAAACTGTGACAGTTTCACCTTTCCACTTTATGCATAGTGTAAGTCTTGCTCTCAGAATAGGTTCCCTACCATCTTGTCATTTTTGGCTTTTTCATAGCCATAGCCAGCTTCTCCTCTTCATCTTTTTTTGTTTTCTCTCATACCAATTTCTCCTTCTCCAGCTCCTGATCTCAAATGTACTCTGAACCAGTTTACAAAATTATAGCCATTCCTCCCATATTTGAGCGCATGAATCCTCAACAATCAATCTGAACCAATGTTGCTAAAAATTACTGATGCTTTTATATGACAGAGAATTTTCTGGGAAGAAAGAAAGAGAGAAAGATGAGGAGGAGATAACATTTCAGCCCTGTTGAATGATTCAAGTCGTTGTTGTATTTTGTTTAGATCCTGTATGCAAAACAGGGGCTCCGCATAAGAAGACGGTTAAATCGCACCAATGTCAAGGAGAAAGTAAACGAAATGAAGACAATCCTGTCAAAGCTGCGCTTCTTGGCTAAAGAGGTACAGTATATGATAGGATTCCATGTAGGGGATTAGCATGACCATAGTTTGGTTGTCATGAGACAATAAGGAGTCCTGGTGGTGCAGTGGTTAAACTGCTATTCTGCAACCAAAAGGTTGTGAGTTTGATCTTGACCAGGGATCAAGGTTGACTCAGCCTTCCATCCTTCTGAGATCAGTAAAATGGCTACCTAGCATGTTTGGGACAAAATGCTAATTAACTTGTGAACTGCCCAGAGAGTGCACTAAGGACTATGGGGCTGTATATAAGTGTGATTGTTTTGCTTTTGGTTTGGGTGGCTCAATTCTGTAAGGGGAAAACTGCATAACTGAACATGAAGTTTTGTAGCTCTAACACATGTGACATTGGACACCACATCCCATCTGTCCTAGCTAACATAGCCAGTATTCAACTGTGGTGGGAACTGAAAAACATCTACAGAGCCACAGGTGTCCCAACATTACTCTAACAGAATCTGATGATTTCCTTGGTTTATGTTCATTTTGAAGTCTCGAACCAGGTCCTTATGATAGAAAAGAAAAATATGAAACCATGCAAGAAATCTCAGCTCATACTTTACAAATCAGAAATTGTCAAGCTTGCTTTGTTCCAGACCTCCTTAACAAACTTTATTCTGACTGTTACCTGCTGTGCCTCAGAATTCCTCTTTCCTTTTCTTTTACTATTTTAAAACTTTGATAATTAATTCTTAAGCTTTCTTGATTATCCAACCTTCCTTACTACTTGTAAAAGCAACACCTGCACAATAAATGTTTTAGCAAATTTCTGGAAAATAGTATTTGATTTTGGTTTTCCTCAGATTTTTTTTTTTTTGGATTACAGTTTTTAAAAAAATCGAACCATATGTTAAAGAAAAGATATGCTCCCTGCACTTAGCCTGTTCTCACAACATAATTTCCTCAGAAGCAAGTGTATAATAATCAGATATTCAAATGGCACCTGTGTTTATCTATTCATGACCAATTACAAAACACAGTTCACTGGAATGCAAGATGTAAAGATGAAGGAAAGTGCACACACACACGACAAACAGATACTTTTCTCCACTTAAGGAAGTACAAGTTTCAGTAGTGTGCTAGCTATCTAGTGTAACCTTCAGACTCCCTCACTTTGGGAGCCACAACCAAAGAAGAAATACTTACGACTTCCCCTTATTGATTTCAGCCTCAATGTACTATCCCTGATGTCCTGATCTGGCTATTCTGTAACAACAAACGTTTAGCATATGCAAGGATCCCTGCACAGAACATTCTTTATGCAGTGGTAGAAGAAGAGAAAGGAAAGGATTGTGGAAAGATACAAACTGTCTTTCTTAAGGTAGGCTTTTCATTGTTTGCTTCAGGGGTTCTTTAGTGTAAGGGACCAAAGACAATACAACAGCCGAAGGGTTGGCTTAACACAGGTTTATTGCATGATGATCCGGGGGAACATGTGGTACTGGCGGCTGGGTAGCTCAATATATACAGCTGGCTATACATTTGAATGTGGCTCGTTGGCAGACTATTGGTTGCTGCCTGCGTGACGTCGTAGGAGGTCACGCCCTTCTTGACCAGGTGAGGAGGTCGCGGGGAATCTTCCCGCGCTGCTGATCCAGGTGGCTTTGATCCATTAGAGCTGGACGCTCGCTACTGCCCTCTGGTGGTCACTAGCTCGCGTCCCCTTATTAAGCATACATTGATACAGGTGATGGTTATAATGTTGCACACAGAAAGGTTACATTGATAACACATGGCAAAGGTACATTGTTAAAGGCACTGCTTTACAGAATACAACATCCCTCCCCCCTAGGATGAGACGAAGTCTCTCAGCCAAGATGGCTTGTTGCGTGTGCGTGTGGGCCGTGAAGAAGGCTGCCCCCCCGGGGGCGTTATTGCTTCTTTGTTCCCTGGTCCCTTGTCCTGAAATGGGAGAGGGAGACTCGTTAGTAGCTTGCCGCTGTCTGGCGGTCTTAGGGGAAGGGAAAAACTCCATTGTGGGGAAACCGGGGGCCGTTGGGGCTAACGAAAAACCCCTCTTCTCACTTGGACGGGTGGGGGACCACTCCGAAACCCCCCCCCCGGTTCTGGAAATCAAAATCTAACTTGGTAGGGGTACCCGCATTTGTGGGGACTTTCCGCGAGATCTGTATGGAGTCGGGTTCCTCCTCCCCGGAAAAATCCCCCAGGGTATCTACGAGGATATCCTCCTCCCCCCTTGGTGGGGGCCCACGGTCCCCTTCTCCTCCCCCTTGGGCTAAACGGGTGGGGGAGAACCCTAACGCTGACTTATTTCCTGCGTGAACCGTGTCCTGCTCATCGGAGATTCTGCGTCGGAGCTGGTCTGCGTGCCGCCTCCATAGGAGCCCTGTGCTGGTTTCCACGCGGTACGACACAGGGCCGGTTTGTTCCACGACTACGCCCGGCACCCAGGCTGGGCCCGTGCTGGCGTAATTCCTGCAATGCACGGGGGCGCCTATGCTGAAACTCTTTGTAACTTCCAGCCCGATGTTCCTTCCTTTGTCCTCTACCCTCGTGGGGTCTAGCCTAGTAAGGATGGTGGTCAGCTTCCTGCGCATTAAGAGCTCTGCGGGGGAGTATCCTGACGGCAACGGGGTCACCCTGTACCCTAGCAGAAACTGACACACTTGTAGGTTCAAATCCCCTGGGCCCATGTGCCGCAACGCGTCCTTCGTGGTGCGGACGAGGCGCTCTACTTGGCCGTTGGTGGCCGGGTGAAACGGGGCGGAGGTAATATGCCAAACGGCGTTAATCTCCATGAATGCCTTAAACTCGGAAGACGTAAAACAACTAGCGTTGTCGCTAATTAACGTGTCGGGTATGCCGAACGTAGAAAAGAGCCTCCGCAAGTGCCTAATGGTCTGGGCCGAGGAGGTGCTCGTGACTGGGATAACCTCCAACCATTTGGAGAAAGCGTCCACAACAAGGAGGAATAGGGTGCCTCTGAACGGGCCCGCGAAATCAACGTGCACCCGGGACCACGGCCCCTTAGCCGCGTCCCATTCCCTGTGGGGAAGGCGGGCCTCCTCCGGTCTGGAGCATTGGCAACTTCCGCAAGTGCCGACCATGTGCTCGATGTCGGCGTCTAGTTGGGGCCACCAGAAGTAACTCCGGGCCAGCGCCTTGGATCGCACGATGCCGGGGTGGCTGACGTGCAGCAGTTTGAGCACCCGCGGCCGAAGGGAAGTGGGAATCACCACCCGCTGCCCCCACAAGAGACACCCCCTCTCTAGGGACAGTTCCAGTTTTTTTCTGAAAAATGGAGCGAACTCCTCCGCTGGGGAGGACGCGGGCCACCCTTTCTGCAGCCAGGAGCTTACTGTCGCTAACGTTTTGTCTTTCTCTGTCGCTTTGGCAATGTCGGCGGGCACTACGGGGGGCGAATCCAGCACCTCTATCATGAGAACCTGATGGTCCCGCTCCCCCATGCTCACCTGGCTGGGCGTTAGGGGAAGGGGAGACCTAGATAGGGCGTCCGCATGGCTGATCTCTTTCCCGGGCCGGTAGACCAACGCGTGCTGATACGCGTTGAGAAAAATGGCCCACCTGAGCATCCTTGGGGACAGGATTTGAGGGGTGGGCTTATCCGCGGTAAAAATGCCTAGCAGGGGTTTGTGGTCCGTCACGATGGTGAAGGGACGGCCATACAGAAAATCGCGAAATTTTTTCGTCCCCGAGACTATCGCTAAGGCCTCCCTGTCCGTCTGTGCATAGTTCCTCTCTGTTTGGGACAGGGACCTGGAGTAAAATGCTATCGGGGCCTCCCTGCCGTTCTCCAGCACGTGGCACAGCACCGCCCCCACCTCCACTGGAGATGCATCACAGATCAGAACTACTGGGCGTTTGGGGTCGAAGTGGGTCAGTATGGCGTCGGACGCCAGGAGGCTTTTCAGCTCACTAAATGCCCTCTCTTGGTCATCGCCCCACTTCCATGCCTGCTCTTTCTTTAGCAGCTTGTGTAGCGGTTCAGCCACCGCTGCCTTCCGGGGAAGGAAGGAGTGGTAAAAGTTGAGCAGCCCTAGGAACGACTGCAACTCGGGCTTGGAGGTGGGGCGGGGGGCTTTCTTGATGGCTGCCACCTTAGACTTGGATGGTTTTATCCCCTCAGGAGTCACACAAAACCCCAGGAATTCAACCTCGGTTGCGAAGAAGACGCATTTGTCCTTGCGCAACCTCAGCCCCGCCTTTTCGAATATAGTCAGGACCTTCCCCAACCTCTTGGCCAATTCCGCCCGACTCCCCCCTGTTATTAACACGTCATCAAAATAAGGCAACACCCCCTCCAGACCCTTCAGGAGGCATTCCACGAGTGACTGGAAAATTCCTGGCGCCGAGTTCACGCCGAATTGGAGGCGCGTCACCTGGAACGCCCCCTTATGGGTGACTATGGTCTGCGCAGCAGCTGCGGCGGGAGACACCGTGAGCTGCTGGTAGGCCTGTGCTAAGTCGAGCTTAGCGAAACATTTCCCCCCGTGTAACCTGGCCAGCAGATGGCTGACTACCGGCACCGGATATGCATTCGGGCGGATCGCCTTGTTGATGGTGCACTTGTAGTCGGCGCATATGCGAACCTCCCCATTGGACTTAAGAGCAGTTACAATTGGAGTTTCCCACTCCGCAGAATCTACAGGCACAAGAATCCCCTGACCCACCAATTTGTCCAGTTCCGCCTCTATCTTGTCCTTGAGTGCGAACGGCACCCGGCGTGGTTTTAGGCGAACGGGGCGGACCTCCGGGTCCAGGTCGAAAGTCACTGGGGGCCCCTTGAATTTCCCCAGTCCCATTTTGAAGACTTCGGGGTGCGCCTCGCACACCTCCTGAATCGGGTCAGTCCCAACAGCGTGCATCCCCACGGCATGCACCCCCCCAATGAACAAACCCAGGGGCTGGAACCATTGAGACCCGAGGAGGCTGCAATTTCCTCCCTTGAGCACGACCAGGGGAAGGGACGCGGCGTGCTCCTTGAACTTGACCTGAAATTCTCCAACCCCCAACACTGGAATACTGTTCCCTTGCACGTCCCGTAGTGTGGCCCTCAACGCTTTGAGCTTGGGCCGCTTTTGGGGGGCAATTCCACAAAACTCCCTCTGGGAAATGATTGAATATGAGGACCCCGAGTCAATTTCCATCCTAATGGGCACCCCTTGGACTAGTACCTCAACAAAGTAGCGGGGGTGTCTCGTAGACACGCTGAACACCGAGGCGTCGTCCTTGCTGCCGTCGGCGATGCGGCCCACGCCGTCCTGCTTCCGCATGGCCTGGGCGCAGTCTTTTGGTTTCGCTGGGCGGTCTCGTCCCGCGGAACGGTCTGGGGAGCTCCTCCGGGACTCGCGCGTCTTCCTGCACACCTTGGCGATGTGCCCGCGGCGGCCGCAGTTGTGGCACTCGGCCTTCCGGAAGGGGCATTTCACGCGGTCGTGGGCCGCGCCACAGCCGTCGCATCGTCGGCCCTCCTTCCGGACCTTCTGTACGTCCTCGTCGTCGCTGCTCTCTGTGGACGACCTCGAAGTTTGCCGGGCCGCCTGTACCGGAGCCTCTGCTTTTCTCGACTTTGGCCGCCAGTCCTGGAGCTCTTGGACCCCGGCCTTCGTAGCTTCTGCGGCCTGGGCCGCTCTGACAACCTCCTGCAGCGTGGGAGGCGGCTCTTGGTTCATTAATGTGCGCTGGGTTTCGGCGTCGTTCAGGCCGCACAGCACACAGTCTCGGAGGGTGATTTCGACGTTCTCCCATTTGCACGGGCCGGCCGCCAGCCGCAGGGCCGCCACGAACGCGGCGACCATCTCCCCGGGCGCTTGGACTCGCCTCCAAAACGCACTCCGAGCGGGAAACATCGCCGTGGCGGGCCGGACGTGCTCATGCAGCAACTGCATGAGTTCCTTGGCCTTGAATTCGCTCACCCTCCTCGGTGCAATCAGGTCCACCAAGGTCTTTTTTGTTTCTTGTCCGAGCATTCTGGTGAAGATGGCTCTTTTCTTCGCCTCTTCCGTAACTTCGGACTCGATCAGTGCGGCCTGGAAGTCCATTTCGAAGATCTCCCAGTCGCCCGGTTTCCTGATTTCGAAACCGGCGCATGTCTTGGTCCCGTGGGCTGCCATCCCACCTTCGTCGCCAATTTAGTGTAAGGGACCAAAGACAATACAACAGCCGAAGGGTTGGCTTAACACAGGTTTATTGCATGATGATCCGGGGGAACATGTGGTACTGGCGGCTGGGTAGCTCAATATATACAGCTGGCTATACATTTGAATGTGGCTCGTTGGCAGACTATTGGTTGCTGCCTGCGTGACGTCGTAGGAGGTCACGCCCTTCTTGACCAGGTGAGGAGGTCGCGGGGAATCTTCCCGCGCTGCTGATCCAGGTGGCTTTGATCCATTAGAGCTAGACGCTCGCTACTGCCCTCTGGTGGTCACTAGCTCGCGTCCCCTTATTAAGCATACATTGATACAGGTGATGGTTATAATGTTGCACACAGAAAGGTTACATTGATAACACATGGCAAAGGTACATTGTTAAAGGCACTGCTTTACAGAACACAACAGGTTCCCAACCTTTTCATGCCATGGGCCAGACAACGCCCCCTGGACAGCTGAGCGGACTGATCATGTCATTCCTCCCACGATAAATGCTGCCATAAACCGCATCCGTGGCTGTCATAAACGCGTTTACGACAGCCGTTGGTGCATTTATGGCAGCGTTTATGGCAGGTGCAGGCGCGTTTACGCATGTGCAGGCACATTTTATGGCTGTCGTAAATGTATCCACTCCTGCTTCTGGTAGCGGTGAGGGTGGCAGCAGGCCACATGAAATGGTGCTGTGGGCTGTATCTGGCCTGTGGGCCATAGGTTGGCCACCCCTGGTTTACTTAGTACTATTTACAGATAAAGGGAGATGGAGTAGTTGATGAATGTCACCAGCACTAACAATTGATTTCAGATTTTTAAACATAGCAGCAGCTGTTGTTTTCAGTATCCTGTGACTAGATATATTACTTTGGGCTCCAGGTTCCAGGGTCACGCACTGAAGAAATCTTTGCAAAATTGGAAATTTATATGTGGCTTGGGATTATGAAATATGTGAAGAACAGCACTGCAGAATTACCAGAGGAATTCAAACAAGTTTATGATCAGGTGCAACAGAGTATGAGGATTCCAGCTTACCTTCCACCCACCCAGCTTAACAGAGATGGTGAGTTTAACTATCTGGGACTGTCAGAAATATATAATATAATAAATAATGACATGATATTTTGTGTCTACCTCTGTTTGTCTCTCACCTGTTTTTTTTTAAAAAAATCTTGATATAATAGGTTTCATATTTATTAAGCTAAAATATTACAGATCACACATAATGGTGTTGATCTAGAAAACTGATGGCTTTTCTTCCCTCCTCCACCCCAGATTTTAGTTACTTCCAGTTGCGAGCCCATTTGTATCAGGCTCGGGGGATTCTCCCAGCAGATGAAAATGGCCTTTCTGATCCATTTGCAAGAGTAGTATTTTCAACACAGTGTCAGACTACAAGTGTAAGTATATATCTGTGACAGTGTTGTGAATTAAGATTATCCTTCCTTGTTGTGAGATTGATTGCTGCTGTCTGCTAGATGGTCTTCCCAGTATGGCTGTGAGAGCTGGACCATAAGGAAGGCTGAGCACAGAAGCCTTTGAACTGTGGTGCTGGAGAAGACTCTTGAGAGTCCCCTGGACTGCAAGGAGATCAAACTAATCAATCCTGAAGGAAATCAACCCTGACTGCTCCTTGGAAGGACAAATACTGAAGCTGAAGCTCATGTACTTTGGCCACCAAATGAGAAGAGAGGACTCACTGGAGAAGGTCTTGATGCTAGGAAAAATCGAAGACAAAAGGAGAAGGGGGCGGCAGAGGATGAGATGGTTAGATGGCATTGTTGAGCAGTAGGCATAGGTCTGGGTGGGCTACGAAGGACCATACCTGCCAAGTATCCTGTGTTGGCTGGGATTTCCTGTATTTCCGTCCTCCTCGTCAGCACTTCCAGCGGCCATCACGTATTTTGGCCAGGGAAGAAAGGGGTTCTGTGCATGCACAAAGGAGTTTTTACTGTGCATGCGTGCCCGGGGCAGAGCAGTTCCCGTATTTTCAGGAGCTGCGCTTGATGGGTATGCAGAGGATGGCAGATGACAGAGGAGCCTGGTGTGTGATGGTCCATGGGGTCACAAAGGGTCAGACTTGACTGTGCGACTGAACAACAAGTTTTCTAAAAGTAGGAAATAAAATATCAGTGTTAAGTATCACTAGGTTTTATCTCTGTTAATTCAGGTTTTAGAAGAGACACTAAGCCCAATGTGGAATGAATTACTTGTATATGACCAGCTCGTTATTGATGGAAAGAAAGATGACTTGAAGACAGAGGCTCCAATTGCTGTTATCAATATCTTTGACCACAATAAATTCGTAAGTTAGAAGACATGAGCAGCATATAAAAGTCTGTAAAAAATAATAATCACTCTTTATGGTGTAGAACTCACCAGGACTATAGCCAGTGGTGGGCATCAGCAGGTTTGCACCAGTTCACCAGAACCGGTAGCAGAAATTCTGGCTGGCCCCACCCAACCAAGTTTTGAAATAAAGTAGTCCTAATTCAGGTGCAACGCAGGGCTTTTCCCCTGGCCACGCCCACCATACCACGCTCACAGTGTGGTAGTAAAAAAAATAATTGAGCCCACCACTGACTATAGCTCTTTTCACCTTTGTAAGACATTTCTAAATTATTTGGAAACCACAAGCAGGTTTAAGAAATTGTGTAGATTGTATAGTCCCAAGCCTAATGCCAGGTTTGTGAAGGTCTTCTGAGCACTTCCTACTCTTATCCCAGAAGCCATCTGTTGTGTTCTGATGGTTTTACCTTTCCACATGGAGTACAATGTATCTGAGCCAATGTAACCTTGCCTATAGCAACTATGTAACCTTCAGCTGTATCATATAAACCCTGTAATAGGACGCGAGCTAATGACCACCAGCTGGCAGCAGCGAGCGTCCAAGCTCTCTTGGTCCGAACTCATCAAAGGCAACAGCGCGGGAAGTTTTCCCGCCACCACCTACACCTGGACAAGAAGGGCGTGACCCGCAATGACGTCACGCAGACAGTAGCCAATGGGCTACCATGGCACCACGTTCAAATGTACTACTACTGTATATAAAGAGCTATCGATCCGCCATTACCTCATGTTCCCTCTGTCCACGATGCAATAAACCTGAGTTAACCCAGCCCGAGGCTGTATCCTGTGTCTTGGTTTGCATACACCAAATTGGCGACGAAGGTGGGATCATGGATCCCCACGGAACAGCCAGGGCACAGAGCGGGTTCAACATCACCAAACCGCAAGACTGGGAGCTGCTTGAGATGGACTTCCAGGCGGCACTGGTGGAACTCAAAGTCAAGGGAGACGACGAGGAGAGGAAGAGGGCCATCCTCACCAGAATGCTCGGGATGGAAACCAAGCGGACGCTGGTGGGCATCATCGCTCCGAAGAAGGTGAGCGAATTCAAGGCGGACGACATCATGAAGCTGCTGCGAGAGCGCTTCTGTCCCTCGAGGGCAATGTTTCCCGCTCGGAGCGCGTTTTGGAGGCGAGTCCAAGCGCCGGATGAGTCGGTTGAGGCATTCGTGGCCGCCATGAGGATAGCCGCCGCCCCCTGTAAATGGGGCGACATCCTAGAGATGGCCCTCAGGGACGGCGTGTTGTGTGGCCTGAAAGACAAGGAGGTACAGCGCAGCTTGATGAACAAGGAGCCGCCACCCACGCTGGCAGAGGTCGTAGAGGCCGCGGAAGCCGCAGAGTCCACGAATGCTGGAGTGGACGAGATGCACCAGTGGCGTGAGTGGCGTCCTAGAGCCGGCAAGGCGGAAAATTCGGTGCACGGGAAGTCCGGACAGTCGGTGCACGCAACTCGACGGGCCTCAAAGTCGTCTACGGAAGGCAGCGACGGCGAGGAGGTCCAGAAGGTCCGAAAGGGTGGTCGACGCTGCGAGGGTTGCGGAGCGGCCCATGAGCGCGCGAAATGCCCGTTCAGGAAGGCCGAGTGTTACACCTGCGGCCGTCGGGGGCACATCGCCAAGGCATGCAGAAAACGGAAGGAGGGCCGGAGGCAGTCACAAGACCGTGCGGCCCGACCGGACCGTCCAGCGAGGCCCAAAGATGGCGCCCAGACCACGAGGAAGCAGGATGGCGTGGGCCGCGTCTCGGACGACAGCGAGGACGACGCCCCAGTGTTCAGCGTGTCCGCGGGACAGTCCCATTACTTCGTTGAGGTATTAGTACAAGGGGCCCCTATTAAGATGGAAATTGACTCGGGGTCCTCCTATTCTATAATTCCCCAGAAAGAGTTCTTGAAAATCGACCCCCACGTGCGGCCCAAACTTAAAGCGTTGAGGTCCACGCTACGAGACGTACAGGGAAACAGCATTCCGGTGTTGGGGGTCGGGAAATTTCGGGTCAATTTTAAGAGACATTCTGCGGAACTGCCCCTAGTTGTCCTCAAGGGGGGAAGCTGTAGCCTCCTAGGGACACAGTGGTTTCAGCCCTTAGGTTTGTTCATAGGGGGAGTGCATACCGTGGGGGGGGGACCCAATACAAGCGGTTTGCGATGCGCATCCCGCCGTTTTTAAGAAAGGACTCGGAAAGTTCAAGGGACCCCCTGTAGCTTTCGACATAGACCCGGAGGTCCGCCCGATAAGACTCAAACCGCGCAGGGTGCCGTTCGCACTCAAGGACAAGATAGAGGCGGAACTGGACAAACTGGTGGGCCAGGGGATTCTTATTCCTGTTGATTCCGCGGAGTGGGAAACTCCAATTGTAACGGCTCTAAAGGCTAACGGGGAGGTGCGCATTTGCGCTGATTATAAGTGTACAATTAACAAGGCGATCCGCCCTAATGCATACCCGGTGCCAGTGATCAGCCACCTTTTGGCCAGACTGAATGGGGGAAAGTGTTTCGCTAAACTCGATTTGGCACAAGCCTATCAGCAACTTCCTGTGACCCCCGCCACGGCCGCGGCACAAACGATAGTTACACAGAAAGGAGCGTTCCAGGTGTCGCGGTTACAGTTTGGCGTGAACTCGGCACCCGGCCTTTTTCAGTCGCTTGTGGAACGCCTCCTGAAGGGACTGGAGGGGGTGTTGCCTTATTTTGATGACGTGTTGATAACAGGGGGGAGTGAGGCTGAACTGGCAAAGAGGTTGGACAAAGTACTGACCGTGTTCGAGAAAGCGGGGCTGAGATTGAGGAAGGACAAATGTGTCTTTTTCGAAACCGAGGTCGAGTTTTTAGGGTTCCGGATCACACCCGAGGGGATTAAGCCGTCTAAATCCAAAGTAGCAGCCATTAAAAAGGCCCCTCGCCCCACATCCAAAACCGAGCTACAGTCCTTCCTGGGGCTCCTCAATTTTTACCATACATTCCTCCCGCGGAAGGCGTCCGTGGCCGAACCGCTCCATCGGTTACTTAAAAAGGAGGAGACATGGATGTGGGGTGACGAGCACGAGAGGGCGTTCAAAGAGCTAAAGCAACTCCTAACATCTGAGGCAATCCTGACGCACTTCGACCCCAAACGGCCAGTGGTCCTAGTCTGTGATGCATCCCCGGTGGGGGTGGGGGCGGTGCTTTGCCACGTGTTGGAGGACGGAAGGGAGGCCCCGGTAGCGTTTTACTCAAGGTCCCTGTCCCAAGCGGAGCGAAATTACGCACAAACCGACAGGGAGGCGTTAGCAATAGTAGCGGGAACCAAAAAATTTCACGATTTTTTGTATGGCCGCCCGTTCAAAATCGTGACCGATCACAAGCCACTGTTAGGGATTTTCACGGCAAGCAAGCCCACGCCGCAGATCCTGTCCCCGAGAATGCTGCGATGGGCTATTTTCCTCAACGCATACCAACATGAGTTGGAGTACCGGCCCGGAAAGGAGATCAGCCATGCTGATGCACTTTCGAGATCCCCTTTGCCCTTGTCGGACGACCAAAAGGCGAGAGTAGAAAGAGACCGCCAGGTGTTGCTAATTGAGGTTTTAGACGCACCCCCAATAGTACCAGCCGACATTGCTAGGGCGACAGGCAAGGACAGAACGCTGGAGAAAGTTAGTTCATGGGTACAGAAGGGGTGGCCGGCATCGTCCCCGAGTACAGAGTTCGACCCATTCTTTCGGAAGAAGCTAGAGTTGTCCCTAGAGAGGGGGTGCCTTTTGTGGGGCCAACGGGTGGTGGTCCCTACGCCCCTGCGGCCGAGGGTGCTCGAACTGCTGCACGTCAGCCACCCGGGCATAGTTCGTTCAAAGGCGCTGGCCCGGAGTTACTTCTGGTGGCCACAGCTGGACGCGGACATTGAGCACATGGTCGGCACTTGCGAGGCATGCCAGGGATCCCGACCAGAGGCGGCCCGTCTTCCGCATAGGGAATGGGACACAGCAAGGGGGCCATGGTCCAGAGTGCACGTAGATTTCGCTGGCCCATTCCGAGGAACCATGTTTCTCCTGGTGGTGGATGCGTTCTCCAAGTGGCTGGAGGTTATCCCAGTAAAGAGCACGTCCTCCGCCACGACAATTAGCCAGCTAAGGAGAGTCTTTTCCACATTCGGTTTACCCGACACTTTAGTCAGCGATAACGCTAGTTGCTTCACCTCCGCTGAGTTCGGAGCATTCATGGAGGCAAACGCCATTCGGCATGTCACATCCGCACCGTTTCACCCGGCCACGAATGGCCAAGTGGAACGGCTGGTGCGTACAACAAAGGAGGCGCTGCGGCGCATGGGCCCGGGGGACCTGAATCACCAAGTATGCCAGTTCCTCTTAGCGTATAGGGTAACCCCCTTAGCGTCAGGCTACTCGCCGGCGGAGCTCTTGATGCGGCGAAAACTGACCACGATCCTGTCCAGGCTAGACCCGACGAGAGTCGAGGATAAAGGGAAAAACATAGGGTTGGCAGTCTCGAAAGGTTTCGCCGCCGGTGACCCTGTTCACTGCAGGAACTATTCCAGCGCAGGGCCAGCCTGGGTACCAGGGACGGTTGTAGAACAGACGGGGCCAGTGTCGTACCGGGTCGAGACTAACACCGGCCTCCTCTGGAGGAGGCACGCAGACCAACTGAGGCACCGAGTGAGTGGGCCAGTCTGTGGGGCTCAGCAACAGGATTCAGCGTTAGGGTTCTCCCCCACCCGCTTAACCCAAGGGGGAGACAGCGGTGGACAACAGTCCCAAGCAAGGGGGGAAGGCAGAAGCAGCGGCCCCGAATCATACCCTTTTGATACGCCAGTCCTATCAGGGGCCGGGGAAGGGGGAGAGGAGTTCGCGACCGCTGCCCCCGAGTGTAATTTTGATTTTGATTTTGCGAGCCGGGGGGGGTTTTCAGGAGTGTTCCCCCACCCATCCAAGCGAGAAGAGGGGTTTTTCGTTAGCCCCCAGTGCCCCCGGTTCCTCCCTAAGAAAGAGCACACCTCCCAACAACGCCGCGGAGCCGCGGCAAGCCACTAACGAGTCTCCCTCTCCAATTACAGGACAGGAAACCAGGGGACAAAGAGAAGGTAGCAAACCCGGGGAGAGGCAGCCCGCATCGAGACCCCAGCGTGTTCGAAATAAGCCATCTTGGCTGAGAGACTTTGTCTCCTGAGGGGGGGGGAGTGTGCTTAAGTGTGGGCTCGAGACTTTGTCTCGTCCTAGGGGGGAGGGGTGTTGTGTTCTGATGGTTTTACCTTTCCACATGGAGTACAATGTATCTGAGCCAATGTAACCTTGCCTATAGCAACTATGTAACCTTCAGCTGTATCATATAAACCCTGTAATAGGATGCGAGCTAATGACCACCAGCTGGCAGCAGCGAGCGTCCAAGCTCTCTTGGTCCGAACTCATCAAAGGCAACAGCGCGGGAAGTTTTCCCGCCACCACCTACACCTGGACAAGAAGGGCGTGACCCGCAATGACGTCACGCAGACAGTAGCCAATGGGCTACCATGGCACCACGTTCAAATGTACTACTACTGTATATAAAGAGCTATCGATCCGCCATTACCTCATGTTCCCTCTGTCCACGATGCAATAAACCTGAGTTAACCCAGCCCGAGGCTGTATCCTGTGTCTTGGTTTGCATACACCAAACCATCTTAAAGGATATAAGATGCCAAGAATAATGGTGCTGATGTACCCAGCCCCACTTTGTCCTTCCTTTAAGGCCAAAACCAAAGTACCAGGCTGAGCAACTGCTATGCTACATTTTCCTTTACCTCAACCATCGTCCTCTGCTCTCTTTCTTTTCCCTCTGGACCCAACAACCAATATAGCATCCTTCTGTGGTGAGGTAGTGGGAGAAAACAGGAGCAGCAGCAATCTAGCCAGGTGCTTCTTTAATTAATGCTCAGCCTGTACTTTAAAGGGAAGCAAATGGGGCTAGCCACGTCACCACTCTAGTGAGCTTTTGTTTTTTAATATTTCAAAATGGGGTGCAGCACTGAACGGACATGTACCAATAGCCTTTCATTAACCCCTGATGCGTCTTAGGCACCAAAATAGAAACAGAGGGGGAGTACACTGGTTGTTATTCAGGAACATTTGCAGTGGGGAGCAACCACAGCCTAGTGCTTCTCCCCTTAGCCTTTTACAAGATTTTGTAAGATAACCCACATTAGTGACAACAAAGTGTTCATACTTGCCTCACTCTGATGCATCCTGATGGCCATGCTGACAGCAGTCCAGAAAGCTGCAAGACACTGTCACAATAATCTAGGTCTCCCTGCTTGAAAGCAAGTTAATGTCCAACTCATTTTTGTTTACAGCCAAAAATCCAGCGCTATCTAGACATTTCTATGGTCACGTGGCAGGCATGACTAGGTGCTCGCTCACTGCACTGTGCAGCACTCAGGTCTCGAACTGCTGACCTGCTGACCTTCCAGTCCTCAAGTTCTGTGTCTTAACCTCTAAGCCACTTCAGTTCCTTCATAATAATCTACATGCACATAAATCAAAGACTCATGTAAGCTATCAGCACTACGGGCACTGGATATGCATTGTAGAAGTATTCCTGTGGGCCATCTGTCATTCTAGACAAGAAAGCAGCTTTGCGTTTAGAAACACTATTATTCGAACAACAGTCTTCTACAAAATATTCTACCTTGCAGATGAAGTCCATGGTTACCTTTTAATCACAGAACATTACTGTTTGTTATGCAAGATATGAGAGGTTGGAAAAGTTGAAGCTACTATAAGCAACTATCTTTTAACAGTTAATGACCTCTGCTATTAAATGTGAAGCTGAGCATCTCATTTGATTTGACCACAGCCCAATATTAGATGAATGTTAGAGATTTGTTCTCTCTCTTGAAGACCACTCAGGATCCTTAAAGTAACACACACCGTTTCAAACTACTGTAGTTGCAGTTAAAAAGCTTTGCATATAGAATGAAACTGCCTTCACTGTAAAAATACATCTTTTTAGCACAGCTGTTCTCATCTCCTAAATCTTGTAACTCTGCTTGCTTGGTTTTGTGACTGGTCACCAGGAGATAAATGTGAGTTTTTCTTGCAAGTCTGGTTGCACAGACACAAAGATCACTTGGAGAAATAATGTGCTATCTGTTGTACTTGTACAACTGATTCATCCAGCCCTGCATTGTGCATTATGTGCTCCAACTCGTTCTGCAAGGAAAGATCTCTGGGAAGTGAGGCCCTAGACATAGATGGACCTCATGGCTGAAGAACCCAAGAAACTGGTGTGGCATGTCATCAGAAGAACTGTTCCAAGGAGTTAAGAACAGGAAGATTATCACCATGATGATAGTCATGTACAACTGGCACCTTGTCTAATTTGACTCTGGGAATCCAACTATAGGAGAAGAGGCAAGTTAATTTAAGCACTGGAAAAGGTGGAGCTTTGTTGCTGAATCACATCAAAAGCCCACATACTCTAGCATCCAGATATCAACCAGATATTTCTGGAAATATTACAAGCAGGACATGAGCCCTCATCTACTCTAATTCATAGGCAAATGATAGCTCAGAGGTGCTAAATAGTGCAAAAATTAATAATTGTTAATAGCCTTCTTTTCCATAAGGCTTGCAGGTTCAGAGCCCATGAGAATGATTTATGTGGAAAAATGTATGCAAGATCTAGGCAGGATTGTGAGAGGCTAAAGATGATGGGAAAGTTGCTCATTCTTGTGGAGACAGAGATAGTCTCTAGGCCAGGGGTTCCCAACCTTTTCAAGCTGGGGGCCAGGTCACACTTTCTCAGTCAGCTTCGAGGGCCGGACAGCCATTTTGCCCTGCCTGCATGGTGGAGTGGCCATTTTGTCCCAACAGCTTCAAAGGGATAGCCATTTTGTTTCTTGATTGCCCTTGGAGGGATGGGGAGCCACATGAAATGGCACCGTGTGCCAGATCAGGTCTGCGGGCCTTAAGTTGGGAACCCCTGCTCTAGGGCCTGATATCATGGCAGAATCCTTGAAATAAAGTGTTTGTGCCTGGCGACAATTTCTCCTTCTCTATAGGGCTCACCAGAGTTCCTTGGTCGAGCTTATGCTACCCCACTGGTGAAGTTGGTAGATGAGCCATACAGTCAACCGTGTCTCCAATTTTTTGACATTCATAAAGGTCATAAAGCAGCTGGGGAATTAATTGCTGTCTTTGAGCTGATTGAATTGGACTATAGTGGCTACCTAGAGGTAAGGGAATCGTTATGACTCGGTTGGAAGAAGGAGCTTGCTAACATGAATAGAATGGGTATAATCTTACTGAACATGGAATGTGCAATAGATAATATATATTCGTGTTGACATATTCATCCAACCAGACATTTTTATTTTAGAATAGGTTATATAGCACTCATTGGAAAATAGTTTATGGATATCTACAATTAAGGCATAAATTGAGCTTGGACTCAGCTTTAAGTTTTAGAATCTATATATAACAAGCACTTAACCACTTAACAATGGGAATAATTGCCAATACATTTATACTGCATGGGAAGAATTTCTGAATAGGATGGTGTACAGAACTAGGCATCTTTCATTTTAGAATGTCAGGATTTATTAAAATGGTGAACCAACTGATCGTAATTGTGCTTAGATGATCATATTGTAGCAAGCAGAAAGGAAAGGAAGTTTTTCATTTCTTTTTAATTGCTGTTAATGCATCAGCCATGCTTTGTAAGGGCTTTAGAAAAACCCTTTGTAAGGGCTTTAGAGGAAAGCTTCATCTCCCTTCCCTTAGTGGCAGAACAGGAAGAAGTTTTCTACTCCTCAAGATCATTGAACAACTTAGGCAAAGTATAGAAGAGGGGACAGAAGGGGGATTTATTTTGGTTTTATTTTACCTTAAAGAAAAAGAAGGTCATTCTAGGTTGTGCTAAACAGAGTTGTTTGAAGTTCAGGTTGATCCATGTATGTCGAGGTTCTCAACGTTTTTCAGCCATGGGCCAGACCCCACCCCCTCAGACAGCTGAGTGGGCCGGACTGGTGCCGTAAAATACGTCTGCAGCCAATTCTGGCTGTGGCTGTTGTGAGGGTGGATGGAGTGAGGTTGGGGGCTGAATTATTTGGTGCCATGGGCCAGATCTGGCCCTCAGGCCACAGCTTGCGAATCCCTGATGTATGTGGATGCAAGGATCAACTCATATAATATGCCACACCTTAAAACTCACTCTATTTGGCATGATCAAGACCAGTGATGGCAAACCTTTTAAGAAACCGATTGCTCAAATTCAGCAGGCTGCCATCCGCGCCACAGTGTGGCGGGGCGAACTCTGCTGCTGGTGGGGGGGGGGGAGGGAGTGCTCCCATTGGGCTGCTGGGCAAAGAGATGGGTGAACTCTGTGCTGGGGGGAGGGAGGAAGCACTCCCACTGGGCTGCTGGGTAGAAGGGCGGGGTGAATTCTGTGCTGGGGCAACGGCGTGTATGCCCACAGAGGGGGCTCAGAGTACCCCCTCTGGCACGCATGCCATAGGTTTTCCACCACTGATCTAGACCAGGGGCGCCCAAACTACGGCCCACAGGCCCAATTATGCCCATACATATAATTAATCAGGCCCGCGGTGAGAACCCGGGCACTCTTGGGACCGCCCCCCAATATGACACGATGGTGGTGGCGATGATCATGCTCTGCCCCCGCTCGTCTGAGCAGCCTCTGCTCATTCTCAGTGCTGCAGCGTGGCAACGTGGATCGCCATGTTGTAGAATTTTCTCTGTTTCAAACTCTGTGGCGCTGGGAGAGTCCCATGGTACGTTCCCAGTGTCACAGATTTTGAAATCGAGAAGGCTTGGAAAATTTCTACAGCACGGCAATCCACATTGCCAAATGCTTCTGGGAATGAGCGGAGGATGCTCGGACCAGTGGGGACAGAGCATGATCACCCTTTCTGCCGCTGATGTCAAAACGGTCTGCAACGGAAGCAGCCTGCCTCCAGCCCCTGCAGCTGCATGTCAGGGATGGGACTGGCTTGCCGGAAAAAAGTTTGGGCACCACTGATCTAGACTGATTCGGGCAGGAATGATTGGGCCATCTAGTCATACATGACAATATATATTTTCCATGAGGTGGGCAGTTATACTTGGATATGGAGAAGACTTATAAAAATGATGGTGCAGTCTAATTATTGTTTGCTCTCTAGCCCTCAGTGCCAAGTGATGTGGAACCCAAGGAGCCAGAATATCTAGGGGACCCCCGTTCTGGACGATTCATTATTCCCGATGGAATCCGACCAATCCTTAAGGAATTTCGCATAGAGGTGATATATATATATATATATATATTAGGAGATAATTAGTTAATGTAAACATTTCCTATGTAAAATATATAGATCAGTGGGTTGGAGGGGTCAGCTTACAAAGCCAGGGGGGATATGTTTAAACCCCCCTTGTGTCTCCCAGGAGAAAGGTCAGCCTAAATCACTTGGAATGAGTGTGGCTGATAATGGTAAGTGCTCTGCCAACCTGGTTTGTATGGTAGATTAATTACAGAGGTTGAAAAAATCTGGCAAGAAGACAAAGCTTTCAAATTTAAATGATAGGCCTAAAACCGATCCAGTCATATGATCCAGATTAACCAACTATTATTTAGGCTAAATATGGCACAGAGAAGAGGCATGTGTAACTGGATACCTATTAATCTGGAATGTGACAATTGGTTTGCCTTCACTCGGATTCAGTAATGACTGAGAATGGGAATACAGTATGCTGAAAGAGAATGTTAAGTGCTATTATGAATGCTCACAAGACTGATGGTTCTTTGCTCTCTGTTTGTTAGATACTGTTTTGGGGCTTGAGAGATCTGAAACGAGTAAATTTGTTTGAGGTTGACCAGCCACAGGTGATAATAGAATGCGCTGGAAAGAAGGTGGAGTCTGAAGTGATGGTGTCATATAAAGAGAACCCAAATTTCAATGAACTTGTCAAATTTGTTAATGTGGTAAGTAAGCTAAATTGTTATAAATCAGTGTATGGTGTCAGTAATGGGTAGATCAGGGAACAGGGACTCAATCTGTACTGAATGGGTTTATGCTCCCCCAGAAAACACAGGATCACAATTTTGGCATGCTCTTGCATTCATCCCTGAACTTGGATGCCCAGATCTTAGCAGCGGCCAGGAGTGTATTTGTATGTAGTCTGGACAGGTTATCTTACTATGCTAATAGAGCAGACCATACTGCCAGTGTGTCAGGTTTACTAACCTGACAACCCTGAGGACTAATGGCTTGGATGCCAAAGTCCACAGGGAAGAGTGATGGTGGATTAAATCCCACTTGAATCCATCTTGGTGGAGGGCAGCAACTTCATCAATACTGGCCTGGGGCTGATGAGGTGACTCACGGAACTGTATCAGTGGTACGGGGGTCATGCTGTGATGCAGAAGGCAGATGAAAGGCCACTGCATTATATACCCAGGACAGTTTTCATGGCTGATCGCCTATATTTGGATGCAGCAGCAGCAGAAGAAGAAGATGCCAATGCCGAATGTGTCATTTATACCCATTCCTGGAGATGTCTGACCTGGCCACTGGCACATATTCTAATTAAATCCTGTTTAGATTACTGTACATTGCCCTACATGGTGCTGCTTTTGGAAAGTATTCAGATACTTCATTGGATCCAAAATGCCACAACTAGATTGTTAACTGCAGCTGATTACAGGGATCACATAACTCATAACCCCAAAGGCTGATGATCTGATTCCAGGCAGAATTCAAAATGCTGTTTTGGACTCAAAACCCTAAATTATTTGGGTCCAAACTACCTGAAAGGCAGCTTTCCTTTCTCTGTATAAACTTCCCTGTTTCAAAAATAATCAGAGGAAGCCCTTCTCTCCATCCTGCTATCCTTACAGAAGCATTTAGCTAGAACACGAGATAGGGCCTTCTCTGTTGCTGCTCCCAAGCTGTGAAACTCTTTCCAATGGGAGATTAGACTGGTCCCCATTTTCTTGTCCTTGTGCAGGCAAGCAAAGACTTCTAGGAGTCAGATTATACAGAGTTTGGGATAACTTCTGTAGGTTAGGTATTTAATGAAACAGAACAAAACAAAACCATAGCTAGACAGTGGGAGCTTTTTAGATCAATTCTTTACATAGGTGCATTTCATTTAAATGACATTTCCATCCATTTACAATATTTGAGATTTTTATGTACTGTACTTGACTAGCATTGAAAATGGATGAATTCCTACTTATTTATTGGCGAAGGGGTAAGAAGGTGGTTTAGAGCAAATCCTCATTTCATATTAAACCAGATCATCTCTAAATGTTTTGAATATACAGCATTTTTTTAAAATTTGCTTCTGACATTTGGTTGTTTTCCATAGGAACTCCCAGAGCAAGTATACTTACATCCACCTCTCAGTATCTTTGTGATAGAGAAAAGAGCCTTTGGACGTTCTGTCATGGTGGGAACACACATTGTTTCGCATATTATGAAATTTGCTCCAAAAGAATTAGATGACCTGGAAGAGGAAACAGACAGCCCACCCAAGAGTAAGTCTCTATAACTTATTTTAAAGGTATCGTCCTACAAAGTGGAGCAATGTGACTTTCAAGGTAGGTCATTATATACTGGAATTTATTGAACTTCCACAGTTAGCCTTTGAGAATTGTAACTTTCTCCATTCAGTGGTAAAAATTAATGGATTTCTTGGAACATTTCTCTCTCCAAGCTGTTGTTGTTGTTGTCGAAAACAAAGAAAGTTATAACGTTCTTAGTGCCTCAGTCTTGAGGGCCTAAAATATATGCTGTTGCAAAAGGATTAATATTTTCATAGAGATTTGTACAGTTGGCCATATCCCTTGTATCTTAAAATCACACTGTATAAATATATAAACTGTATAACATGAGGGGATTTTAAGGTGTCACAGTCATCTAAATATCATTTCCATTCTTTTTTTAAAAAGCTAATTTAAAGGAACATTCCAGTTGAGTAACAAAACCAGTTAACAATGTGGAAATAATGCGACAAATAAAAGCATATAGTACCTTTATTAAATTCATGATTTACAACATTTCAATTTAGTGCGGAAAGCCTCAGGTCGACCTAACATCTCCAAAACTGTGATGAATCTTGGTGCAACGGCTGGGAAGACGGTCGTAAACATTGGAGCAGCTGCCGGTCAGACAGTAATAAATATTGGTGCAGCTGCTGGAGACATAGGTAGCAAAGCAAATCCCCTTAAGCTTGTAAAGGTAAGTGTGGCAAAAATGCCAATGTTTACTATCAATTAGATTTTACAATCATAGGAATATTGTGGCTCATAGTAAATAGGCTCCCAGATGTGCATCAGAGAAATGTATTTTCACAAGGCTGAATTACCGAGAAATCTTAATATTGAGGGTGGGGGAGGGTTAGGTTGCCCTTGCTCAAAACCAGTCATATCCAACTCTAGGGTTCAGTGCTCATCTCTGTTTACAGCCAAAGAGCCAGCGCTGTCTGCGTCTGCAGATTTTCCATGGATATGTGGCAGGCATGCCTTGACACTAGAGTGAGGGTTACTGGGTACAAAAAATGGAAAAGAATTATAGGATACTAGCCAATTACCCGGCCTTGCCCAGGGTCCGTTAATTTATTTACAGTGGTAGCCCCCCCCGACACACTCTGACCCCAACTCTTCCCCCACATACATACACACACATAGACATGTGGATGTATTGTGGTTGAGTCGAGGCTGCTGTCGCGCATACATGCTGCCACCTCTTCTGCCAATGGCGATGTTGCGCCTGCCATCGCCTCAGGTGCTGGCTGGAACGGAGGGCAGGCCACTGGGTGCACGGCAACATATGCGCGTGCCCCACCACTCACACTGCCTTGACTTTTCCGGTGTGTTTAGTCCCGGGAGTGGGGGTGCCCCCTTGCGACATGCGCCCCGCTGTGCACGCTGCCTCAATTTTCCCCCATTGTGACCTGCCGCCTCTCCCGCCAATGCTGCCCCGGACGCGGGCCAGAAAAGCGTTTAGCCTGCTGGGAGTTTCTGGATGTATGTGCGCACGCCACCACGAACACTGCCTCGAACGGCGGTTAGGCTGCTGGGCACACGTGAGGTCTTCCGCGCATGCGCACTGTCACCTTTCCCTGTGTTTGAAGACCTGGCTGTGGGGGTGACCCCTTTGCATCCCATTTTTGGGTGCACACACCCCAACATGGGCTGCTGGACCCCCGCAGTCATGTTCTCACTCGTGCAAGGTAGACACATGCCAAGTTACAGCAGGGGTAATTGGTGCAGGAGTGTGGATTTGTATGGAGAATATACAAGACCTCACCTCTGTTTTATATTATATACTAGCATATTTGTGCCAGGTCAGACGGGCATTTTTAAAGTGTGTGTTGGTGGTTAGGGATGATTTTGGGTGTGCACAACCACCACCACCCATACAATATCACTCCAACCACCAACACACACATTAAAAATTCCTGGCAAGGCAGGAGTGTTGTGTATTGTGTGTGTGTGTGTGTATTGTGTGTGTGTGTGTGTGTGTGTGTGTGTGTGTGTGTGTGTGTGTGTGTGTGTGTGTGTGTGTGTGAGAGAGAGAGAGAGAGAGAGAGAGAGAGAGAGAGAGAGAGAGAGAGAGAGAAGCTCTCTGTGTGTGTGTGTGTGTGTGTGTGTGTGTGTGTGTGTGTGTGTGTGTTGTCCCCCCTACCCCCCAATCCCGAACCCAGGGGGACCAGGCAGAGAGGGGATCCCCCTGCAGGACGCCCTGTTATTAAAGAGAAGAAACCAAGCGGTTTCTTCTCTTTAAAAACGGAGTGTTAGGGGGGGGAATCGATCCCCTCTCTGTTATGTATGTATGTGTGCATGTTCATTGTACTGTAAAGGCAAGAATGTAACCACTCCTAATACAAACGATCTCAGCTGTAAAGGAACGCGAGCAGACAGCCCATAGAGGGCAGCTGCGAGCGTTCAGTCTCACATGGTTCACATTGCTCAATCACGGACAGCCGCGGGAAAACCTTCCCCGCATTCAGCAGCAGAAGAAAGATCTGCATTCAGCAGCAGGAAAAGAGGCGTGCCTGGGCGAGGCCACGCCGGTAGCAGCCAATGAGCTACCGTGCTACAAGATTCAAATGTAGAGGGCTACTGTATATATTGAGATGTATCACCGCCATTACCTCATGCTTCACCGGAACACCAGGCAATAAACCTGTGTTAAACCAACCCTTCGGTTGTCCTGTTGTCTTTGGTCCCATACACTAAATTGGCGACGAAGGTGGAATATGGCTGCCCACGGGACCAAGACATGCGCCGGCTACGAGATCAGGAAGCCGGGAGACTTGGAGCTGTTTGAGATAGACTTCAACGCAGCGCTGGTGGAGCTCGAAGTCTCAGATGAGGCCAAGAAGAGGGCCATTTTCGTCCGCATGCTCGGACATGAGACCAAGAGGACCTTGGTGGACCTGATCGCGCCGAGGAAGGTGGGCGACCTCAAAGCCACAGAGCTCCTGGCGGCGCTGCGTGCCCATCTCCGGCCAGCAATAGCGATGTTCCCCGCTCGGAGCGCGTTCTGGAGGTGAGTCCAGGCGCCCGGGGAATCGGTCGCCGAGTTCGCCGCGGCCCTGCGGCTGGCCGCCAGCCCATGCAAGTGGGAGACCCCAGACGTCACCCTCCGGGACTGCCTGCTCTGCGGTCTGAGGGACACAGAGACTCAGCGCGCGCTGATGAAAAGGGAGCCGCCTCCCACGTGGCAACAAGTCCTCGACACGGCGCAGGCCGCGGAGGCCACGACTGCCGGGGTGCAAGAGCTTCAGGACTGGCGCCCGAAGCCCACCAAGGCAGAGAGCTCGGTGCGCGCGGCCCGGCGAGCTTCGAACTCGTCTGCGGAGAGCGGCGACGACGAGGACGTCCGGAGGGTCCAGAGAGAGGGCCGGCGCTGCGACGGCTGCGGCGCCGCCCACGCCCGCGCCAAATGCCCATTCCGCAAGGCCGAGTGCCACAACTGCGGCCGGCGCGGGCACATCGCCAAGGTCTGCCGGAAACCGCGCGAGGCCACAAGGAGTTCTCCAGACCACTCGGCGAGGCAGGACCGCACCACGAGGCCAAAGGACGGCACCCGGACCACGAGGACACGGGACGGCGTAGGGCGCATCTCCGACGACAGCGAGGACGACGCTCCGGTTTGCAGCGTTTCCACGGAGCACCCCCGTTACTTCGTTGAGGTAGTAATACAAGGGGCCCCTGTTAGAATGGAGGTGGACTCGGGTTCGTCATACTCTATTATTTCCCAGGGAGAGTTCATGAAAATCACCCCCCGCGTGCGGCCCAAGCTCAAAGCGTTGAGGGCCACACTGAAGGACGTGCAAGGGAACCGCATCCCAGTGTTGGGGGTTGGGAAGTTCCAGGTCCAGTTTAAAAAGCACACCGCAACGCTTCCCCTAGTCGTCCTCAAGGGAGGAAAATGCAGCCTCCTCGGGACTCAATGGTTCCAGCCCCTGGGGTTGTTCTTTGGGGGGGGGTGCACGCCGTGGGAGCACACGCCACCGGGACTGATCCAATACAGAGCGTGTGCGACGCGCACCCCGAGGTTTTCAAAAAGGGGCTCGGAAAATTCAAGGGCCCCCCAGTGACTTTCGACCTGGACCCTGGAGTACGTCCAATCAGACTTAAACCGCGCAGAGTGCCTTTCGCACTAAAGGACAAAATAGAGGCGGAGTTGGACAAATTGGTGGGCCAGGGGATTCTTGTTCCTGTTGATTCTGCGGAGTGGGAAACTCCAATTGTAACAGCGCTCAAGGCCAACGGGGAGGTCCGCATATGCGCTGATTACAAGTGCACCATCAATAAGGCGATCCGCCCTAATGCTTATCCGGTGCCGGTAGTCAGCCACTTGTTGGCCAGGTTACACGGGGGGAGGTGTTTCGCTAAACTCGACCTGGCCCAAGCCTACCAGCAACTCCCGGTGACCCCCGCCGCAGCTGCTGCACAGACCATAGTCACCCACAAAGGGGCATTCCAGGTATCGCGCCTCCAATTCGGCGTGAATTCGGCGCCCGGGATTTTCCAGTCACTCGTGGAACGCCTCCTGAAGGGGTTAGAGGGGGTGTTACCCTACTTTGATGACGTATTGATTACAGGGGGGAGCCGGGCCGAATTAGCAAGGAGGTTGGGAAGGGTCCTGACAATATTCGAGAAAGCGGGGTTGCGGTTGCGGAAGGACAAATGCGTTTTCTTCGCAACTGAGGTTGAGTTCCTAGGGTTCCGTGTTACTCCCGAGGGAATCAGGCCATCCCAATCCAAGGTGGCCGCCATCAAGAAGGCCCCTCGCCCCACCTCCAAGCCCGAGTTGCAGTCGTTCCTTGGACTGCTCAACTTTTACCACTCCTTCCTTCCGCGGAAGGCAGCAGTAGCGGAACTGCTACACAAATTGTTAAAAAAGGACGAGGCATGGAAGTGGGGCGACGACCAGGAGAGGGCTTTCAATGACCTGAAGCGACTCCTGGCATCAGATGCGGTACTGACCCATTTCAATCCCAAACGCCCAGTGGTCCTGATATGCGATGCATCCCCGGTGGGGGTGGGGGCGGTGTTATGCCACGTACTGGAGAACGGGAGGGAGGCCCCGATAGCGTTCTACTCTAGGTCCTTGTCCCAAGCGGAGAGGAACTATGCCCAGACAGACAGGGAAGCACTAGCGATAATTGCGGGGACTAAGAAATTTCATGATTTTGTGTACGGCCGCCCCTTCACCATAGTGACTGACCATAAGCCCTTGCTAGGCATTTTCACCGCAGATAAGCCCACACCCCAAATCCTGTCCCCGAGAATGCTCAGGTGGGCCATTTTTCTCAACGCGTATCAGCACGCGTTGGTATACCGGCCCGGGAAGGAGATCAGCCATGCGGATGCCCTGTCGAGGTCCCCCATTCCCCGGGATTGCTGCCACGTGGGCGAGGTAGAGAGGGACCACCAGGTCTTAATGATAGAGGTCCTAGACTCCCCTCCAGTAGTACCGGCCGACATCGCTAAAGCGACCGGCGAGGACAAAACGCTGGCCACAGTTTGCTCCTGGGTACAGAAAGGGTGGCCCGTGTCTTCCCCAGCAGCGGAATTCGACACATTTTTCAAAAAGAAACTAGAGTTGTCCCTAGAGAGGGGTTGCCTTTTGTGGGGACAGCGGGTAGTGATCCCCACGTCTCTCCGGCCGAGGGTGCTTAAACTGCTGCACGTCAGCCACCCGGGGATCGTCCGCTCTAAGGCACTGGCCCGCAGTTACTTTTGGTGGCCCCAGCTAGACGCCGACATCGAACACATGGTCGGCACTTGCGAAGCGTGCCAAAGCTCCAGGCCAGAAGAGGCCCGCTCGCCACATAGGGAGTGGGACGCAGCAAGGGGGCCCTGGTCCCGGGTACACGTAGACTTTGCTGGCCCGTTCAGGGGAACGCTTTTCCTCCTTGTGGTGGACGCGTTCTCCAAGTGGTTGGAGGTCATCCCAGTCTCGAGCACCTCCTCGGCCACAACAATTAAGCAGTTACGGAGGCTCTTTTCCACGTTCGGTTTACCCGACACCCTCGTCAGCGATAACGCTAGCTGTTTCACGTCCGCCGAGTTCGGGGCATTCATGGAGCGAAACGCCATTCGGCACATCACCTCCGCCCCCTTTCACCCGGCCACCAACGGCCAAGTAGAGCGCCTCGTGTGCACCACGAAAGACGCGCTGCTGCGCATGGGCCCCGGAGACCTCGACCTGAAATTGTGCCAATTCCTGCTAAGGTACAGGGTCACCCCATTGGCGTCAGGGTACTCCCCCGCGGAGCTATTGATGCGCAGGAAGCTGGCCACGGGAATCTCCAAGCTAGACCCCACGAGAGTAGAGGACAAAGGGCAGAACATAGGGGTGGAACCCACAAAGAGTTTCAGCGTAGGCGCTCCGGTGCATTGCAGGAACTACGCCAACGCGGGGCCAGCCTAGGTGCCGGGCACCGTAATAGAACAAACCGGCCCCGTCTCATACCGCGTGGAGACCAGTACGGGTTTCCTGTGGAGGCGACACGTGGACCAACTCAGGCGCAGGGTCCCCGGAGAGCAGGACGGAGACGAAAATAGCATCGAATCAGCGTTAGGGTACTCCCCCACCCGTTTAGCCCAAGGGGGAGGAAAAGGGGAACATGGGCCCCCACCAAGGGGGGAGGAAAGGGAATCGATCCACAGAGATCTTTTGCGGGAGTCCGCGGCAGAAAGGAAGAGCCCCGACCACACACATACCCCTCGGAATTTTCCCCGAAACACAGATGCCCATAGAAGTTTAGACGTTGATTTACAGTACCAGGGGGAGTTAGCGGAGTGGTCCCCCACCCGTCCTAGCGAAAAGAGGGGTTTCAGTTCAGCCCCTGGTACTTCCAGTCCCAGTAGCCCCTGTGAGTTAGAATGCAATATAGCGCCAATTTCCCGGAGACCGACACCCCCAAGACGGGAGGCAACAGCGAGTCCGCCCACCACAGTCTCAAGGTCCCCCGAGCAAGGATCAGAAGGTAGCAGGACCACAAGGGCGACCTCATCGGTTCCGCGGTTCACAATAGGCGGGTCCCCGGGGTCCGAGAGCAACAGGCAGGGGTTCACCTCCCAACTATTCATTCCATTCCCATCCCCGGGCGCAAGGCAGGCACGGACGCCCCACAGAGCCACTAACGAATCCCCGTTTCCCGTTGCAGGACAAGCACCCGCGGAATCAGGGATCACAGGCTCTCCAGTACTAGGTCAGACGCAGGCACGCCCCAAGCGCACGTGCGGCAAGCCACAATGGTTGCGGGACTTCGTCCCATCCTAGGGGGGAGGGATGTTATGTATGTATGTGTGCATGTTCATTGTACTGTAAAGGCAAGAATGTAACCACTCCTAATACAAACGATCTCAGCTGTAAAGGAACGCGAGCAGACAGCCCATAGAGGGCAGCTGCGAGAGTTCAGTCTCACATGGTTCACATTGCTCAATCACGGACAGCCGCGGGAAAACCTTCCCCGCATTCAGCAGCAGAAGAAAGATCTGCATTCAGCAGCAGGAAAAGAGGCGTGCCTGGGCGAGGCCACGCCGGTAGCAGCCAATGAGCTACCGTGCTACAAGATTCAAATGTAGAGGGCTACTGTATATATTGAGATGTATCACCGCCATTACCTCATGCTTCACCGGAACACCAGGCAATAAACCTGTGTTAAACCAACCCTTCGGTTGTCCTGTTGTCTTTGGTCCCATACACTAAACTCTCCCAGGTCTCCTGTTTCTGGGAGGGTTGGGGGGACAAAAGGGATCTGTCCCCACAACCCTTCCAGAGCCAGGGGACCCAGCAGAGAGGGGATACCCCCCACAGGATGCCCTGTTATTAAAGAGAAGAAACCAAGCGGTTTCTTCTCTTTAAAAACGGAGTGTTTGGGAGGGGGGTGGAATCAATCCCCTCTCTCTGGTCCCCTGGGTTTGGGAGGGTTTGAGGGACAAAAGGGGTATGTCCCCCCAACCCTTCCAGAGCCAGGGGACCTGGTAGAGAGGGGATCCCCCGCAGGACACCCCGTTATTAAAGAAGAAACCAAGCAGTTTCTTCTCTTTAAGTGGTGGTGGTGGATTGATTCCCCTCTCCCTGGTCCCCTGGGTTTGGTAGGGTTGGGGGGACAAAAGGGGTATGTCCCCCCAACCATTCCAGAGCCAAGGGACCTGGTAGAGAGGGGATCCCCCGCAGGACACCCCGTTAAACGGATGGTTTGGGGGGTGGGGGGTGGAATCGATCCCTCTCCCTGGGCCCCTGAGTTTGGGAGGGTTGGTGGGACAAATGGGGTCTGTCTCCCCAACCCTCCTGAACCCAGGGGACCCAGCAGAGAGGGGGAATCCCCCTGACACCCCCCCCCCATATTAAAGAGAGGAAAGCAAGTGGTTTCTTCTCTTTAACAACGGAGTGTGTGTGGGGTGTGTGTGGATTCGATCCCCTCTCCCTGGTCCCCTGGGTTTGGAAGGTTTGGAGGGACAAAAGGGGTCTGTCCCCCCCAACCCTTCTGTACCCAGGAGACCCAGGAGAGGTGATCGATTCCACCCCTCTCCCAAACACTCCGTTTTTAAAGAGAAGAAACCACTTGCTTTCTTCTCTTTAATAACGAGGTGTCCTGTGGTGGGGGGATCCCCTCTCTGCAGCACCTTTACCTCCCGGAGAGAACGAACCTCCATCATGGAGGGGCTTTGTTTGCTTCTCTCTGGGTTGGCTGTGAATGGAACTTTCATTCCCAGCCAACCCAGAGAGAAGTGAGTCCTTCTCTCTGATAGGCCAGAAGGTGATCCGGCCTCTCCTTTGTCCATGCGAGCATCAAGGCCACATTGCCTGCAGTAGGGATGAAGGAGAGGCCGGTGCTTCTCCCTACGCAGAAGGCCACGCCGAGAGGGAAAGAGTTTGAGAGATCCAGCCGGAGCCGGCAAAAGGTAAGTGCGGTTGGTGGGGGTTAGGGAGGGAGGGCTAGGTGGTGGGGCAAGGGGGCAGCGTGGTTACTGGGGCCGTGCCTCCCCCCACTCCCTACCCCCCCAACCGCACTTATCTTTTCCTGGCTCCGGCTGGGTCTTTCAAAGTATTTCCCTCCGGCTCCCAGAGTTTTTTTTTTAAAGTCAGCACGCACGTTCTCGGCCTCCTCTGTGCTTGCATCCCTCAACCTGATTGGCTGAGGGGTTGCGCAGTGCAGAGGACTCTGGGAATTGTAGTTCTTTTTTTGGTTGCGTTCATGGGGTGGCTGACCCACTGGCGACCACCAAAACCCCACGGCGTTGGGAAGGCAGGGGTTACGGTGAGGGCTGAGGGCTAGGTCGGGGATGTTTGGGCCTGGTGCGGGAGCCTTTGAATGAACCCAACGGTTAAGGGGCCTTTTTATAGATATAGATATATACTGTAGATAGATAAATAAATAAAATAAAAAGGTGTAAATAGAAATGGCTTCCTCACGTACATGTCTTGCATTTAATGTGCATTTAAAATTGGCAGGAGGTAAACATAGGTTTAATTTGCTGAGTTTAATTGCTGAGGAAGGTATCTCAAAAAATCCCATGGTGAAAAAGAAAATGTTAATAACTTGTTGCAAGCAATATACCTTCTCTCTAACATCTGACACCCCCAGGCACCTCTGAAGAAAATCCCTATTGATGGACTCACTGGGAAGGAAGAAATATTTGAGGAGGAGAAACCTGAGAAAGAAGAACTAGATTGGTGGTCCAAGTACTATGAATCATTAAAGGAATTAAGTAACCAGGTGATGCATGGTACTTCAACTATAAGCATTGTATTCTAGTAACATTTCTGGTTCAGTTAGATGAAGGTACCTTGAGCGTAGTATCCTTCAGTTCGCAGTCCCTTCCAGCCATTTTAAAGTGAAGATTGGGACACACCAGGGGGAAGCAACCTTGGAGTGCTGAGAGAGAAATATCCCTCCAAGAATTCATGACAGTCCATCCCATCCTGATTTCTATTGTGTGGCCAAGTTTCATCAGCAATTCTTAAACCCTCTTAAAATAAGCAGGAACAACATTTTCTGCTTGATGTATGTTATGCAGCTTATGCCTGAAATTCAACACCATAGTTTTGAAATAAGTCCTTGGGAAACCACTTGTGACCCTTGGGCCATGTATAGAAGCAGTCAAATCTGCCAAACTGGTAAAGTCCCACCCCCACCCCCCAAAAATGTATCTTTTGTTTACATAAGGATATTTCCTTTAGTTTCATTCTTCTGAAAACCTAGGTACACTTTCCCCATTCTTAGTAGAAGATGATATTTCATGAAGTATTTTGTGAAGAAGTTTCAACCTTAGTCCTAAGGTAGAATTTCAGCTGAAAGGAACAGAATCAGAGGGTGTATTCAGGCAATGAGAAAGGATCGCGTCTAATTGCACCAGAAAGAGTCACTTTGTTACAAGTGATCTCCCTTAAAAAGATTGTCTTGTCTGTGCAGCTCTCAAAAATGTAGCCCTGCCACTGGATCAAAACAGTCCATGAATGAGATTAGGATGAATCACTATTGCTAATAGTGATTGCCAGGAAACAGCTCCAACCAGTCTATGCCAGGAGCAGACCAAAATGCAAGTCATTTCCCCTTTGGTTGCACACCAAGACAGGTTAAAGAGAGAAAGCTTTGCTGGCATTCCAGCTGTATATTGAGAATTCTCTAGCCCTCTTTGAAACAAACTGGGCGAGCAGAAATCAGTTGAAGTCTTATAAATCCCATCTCTACTCAACTGAGATATCATAAAAGGTCTACATTATCCCATCTCTAGGACAGTAAAATCCTAGGACCATGATGGCAAACCTCGGCACTCCAGGTGTTCTTGGACTTCAATTACCAGAAGTTCAAGTCAGCACTCCTGCTGATCAGGGCTTCTGGGAGTTGAAGTTCAAGAACAGCTGGAGTACCAAAGTTTGCCATCACTGTCCTAGGTAAATGCTTGCATCCCTAGAGTCCTCAATATTCCCAGACCTTGGTGTGAGGGCAGCTGATGGCTGCAGTAGAGAATGATGAAAACCAGACAAGCTAAAAGAAGCATTTGCAGTTAAGAGATTGCAATATTCACCTTTAAAGTAAAGTATGAGATGGGGCTGAGTTCCTAAGCAAAAGCAGAAAATCATATTGTGCCAAGAATGGTGGCAAAAGATTCCAATTTTAATGTACAGTACTACCTTTGATATTCTAAAACAAAGATATTCTAAAACCCTGACACATACCAGATGTTGTTGAACTGCCCTATATGTCAAATTTGATTTAGCATACGTGGGGATGATAGGAGTTGGAGTCTAATGAAGGCATTGCCATCAAAATACAAAATGATGAAAAATTGGAGGGAGCATAAGAGAATGTTGATGTGTTTGTTGTTTCTTTGTAGCATCTCAATATACCCATGATGGCGAACCTTGGCAATCCAGATGTTCTTGGACTTCAATTCCCAGAAGCCCAAGCACCCTGTGAAATCAAAAGGAATGGGTTTGCTGCGATTCATCTGACCCACGCTGCCCTCGTCGCTCCTGGAAGCGGAAGTAAAACACACCCGTATGGAGGAAGGGTTAACCCGGAAGAGTTTTAACCGTACAGGCGCGTTTTACTTCTGTTTCCGGGAGCGACGAGGGCAGCGCGGGCCGGATGAAATGCAGTAAACCCATTCGTGTGGATTCACAGGGTGCTTGGGCTTCTGGTAATTGAAGTCCAAGAACATCTGGAGTGCCAAGGTTTGCCATCACTGCAATATACCATCACTCTTTTCTCCTTGCAGGAAGTATATTCGGTACTGTTCTGCAAACTATATCTGCTGATGATGATAGAGGACTTGTTGAGTATGATAATAGAAACTGATTGGCATATGTCATAGTTTGGTTAATGGTCATTTTCTTTTACAGTCCTTTAGCGATGAGGAGGAAGAGGACCCTAATGATCCAGGTGATTTTTCTCCTCCATACTCTAGACATTTCCAGGACAAAATCTTTCCAGGTCTGGAACATATGCATTCTTGAGCTATGAGAATACCCTTTATAAGGATCCTTTCCAGGAGAGAAGACAATGGTGCCTTCATAAAAGTCTATTTATTTGTGAATGTAAAAGATGAACATTATTATATGCAGGGGCCCAGCCACTGTTTGTCACTTTGGCACTAGCTGAGTCCCTCAAAATTCTTCCTCCCATGAGAAATTTCATAGGAATCTTGTCAGAATCAAAGCTAACTACTCCATTGTTCAGAAGTGATTGGGAACATAAGGATGGGATAACATATCAACATTATACAGGCTTATCTATTCAGCCATATTTTTGACAGCCTGAATAGATGCATGTGGCAAAAACATTTCCTTCCAAACCACCATTATCCTAAGTTCCTGAGAAGGAGAGAAAGCAGATCACTTGAGTTATTCTTTGTTTTTGTTTTTTTAACAATGTAAAGCAAAGCCAAAATGAAAACAAGTACATTATGGCACCTTTAGGGCTAAAAGGTATTTTAATGTAGGCGTTTATATATTACACCCACTTTTTCAGATGCAGAGTATAATGTCTGAATCCATAGTGTTTATTTATTTAAATTTATATTGCCGCCCTCTCGCCTGGGCAACTCCGGGTGGCTCACAATATATGGTGTGGGAAGTACAAAATATATGATGTAGGAGGTTCATTGTGTGGGAAGTACAAAGTATGTGGACCAGATATTGTACTCTGTGTATTTGAAGAAATGCATTGTTATCCACAAAACCCCACACCGAAATTTGTTAGTCTTAAAGGTGTCATTCTACTTTGTGTTGGTTTTGCTGTTGCCAAAACAGAATAATATAGCCTTCCCCCCTTCAAACAACTTTTCTTTTGTTGGCAGCAGGACAAAATATCTGGGCTCATTCTCTTCTTTGTTCTTTCTAACATCGACTGCTCTCCCCTCTCTGCCATTTTTAATTGTGACTGAAAACAGACAATACCAGAGAGAACAGAGATGGAAAATCAATGAGGCCATTGGCTTTTATTGGTGGCTGATAGCCAGCTAGGAAGGATCTCAATGAACTGAGCAGAATTCCCCTATTAACTTCTCTTTATCTTATTTAGATGGAGGGAACCTCAATGTTGCTTCTCTTGATGTGGATGTAGAAGATGAAGTGATAGTTGAAGCTGAGCCAGTTCGTCCCAAAAGGAAACTTATAGCTACTTTAAAGGTACAGTGGTACCTCAGATAAAGTCCGATTCGGATAAAGTCCGATTTGGATAAAGTCGTGGTTTTCATGCACACGTGATGCATCACATAAAGTCCAAAACCACTACAAAATGGAACACCTTCCCTACCATCTGAGGCTGCAACGGTTGGGCCTCTTCACTCTTGAACGACGGCGTCTAAGAGGTGACCTGATTGAAGTTTATAAAATCATGCATGGTGTGGACAAAGTAGATATGGAAAAACTGTTTTCCCTATTGCACAACACTAGAACTAGGGGGCACTACATGAAACTTTTGGGTACTAGTTCTCAAACAAATAAGAGAAAGTACTTTTTCACCCAGAGGGTCACTGGTCTATGGAACTCCTGAAGAGAGAAGGGAAACACCCACAGAAAAATTAGGGCGATATATCAAAGTCTTGACAGCTTTAAGAAAGGATTAGACAAGTTCATGGAGGACAAGGGTATCAATGGCTATAATTATGGATGTCACGCCCTTCTTGACCAGGTGAAGAGGTGGCGGGGAATCTTCCCGCGCTGCTGAACCAGGTGAATCTGAGCCATGAGAGCTGGACGCTCGCTATTGCCATCTAGTCCCCTTATCAGGTTTACATTGATACAGCTGAAGGTTATGATGTTGCACACAGAAAGGTTACATTGTTAACACATGGCTAAGTACATTGTTAAAGGCACAGCTTTACAGAACACAACATCCCTCCCCCCTAGGATGAGACGAAGTCTCTCAGCCAAGATGGCTTGTTGCATGTGCGTTTGGGCCGTGACGAGGGCTGACCCCCCCCGGGGGCGCTACTGCTTCTTTGTTCCCTGGTCCCTTGTCCTGAAATGGGAGAGGGAGACTCGTTAGTGGCTTGCCGCGGTCTGGCGGCTTTAGGGGAAGGGAAGAACTCCATTGTGGGCAGACCGGGGGCAATCGGGGCTAACAAAAAACCCCTCTTCTCGCTTGGACGGGTGGGGGACCACTCCGAAAAACCCCCCCGGTTCTGAAAATCAAAATCTAACTTAGTAGGGGTATCCGCATTTGTGGGGACATTCCGCGAGATATGTATGGGGTCGGGTTCCTCCTCCTCCTCAGAAAGATCCCCTAGGATATCTACGAGAACATCCTCCTCCTCCCTTGGTGGGGACCCGCGGCCCCCTTTCCCTCCCCCTTGGGCTGAACGGGTGGGGGAGAACCCTAACGCTGATTTTTCCTCTGTTTGGTCTGTGCCCTGCTCATCGGAGACCCTGCGTCGGAGCTGGTCCGCATGCCGCCTCCACAGGAGCCCTGTGCTGGTTTCCACGCGGTATGACACGGGGCCGGTTTGCTCCACAACTACGCCCGGTACCCAGGCTGGGCCCGTGCTGGCGTAATTCCTGCAATGCACGGGGGCGCCTACACTGAAACTCTTCGTGGCCTCTAGCCCGATGTTCCTTCCTTTGTCCTCTACCCTCGTGGGGTCTAGCCTAGTAAGGATGGTGGTCAGTTTCCTGCGCATTAAGAGCTCTGCGGGGGAGTATCCTGACGGCAACGGGGTCACCCTGTACCCTAGCAGAAACTGGCACACTTGTAGGTTCAGATCCCCGGGGCCCATGCGCCGCAACGCGTCCTTCATGGTGCGGACGAGGCGCTCTACTTGGCCATTGGTGGCTGGGTGAAACGGGGCGGAGGTGATGTGCCGAACGGCGTTAATCTCCATGAATGCCCTAAACTCGGAGGACGTGAAACAACTAGCGTTGTCGCTAATTAATGTGTCGGGTATGCCGAACGTGGAAAAGAGCCTCCGCAAATGCCTAATGGTCTGGGCCAAGGAGGTGCTCGTGACTGGGATAACCTCCAACCACTTGGAGAAGGCGTCCACTACAAGAAGGAACAGGGTGCCTCTGAACGGGCCCGCGAAATCAACGTGCACCCGGGACCACGGCCCCTTAGCCGTGTCCCATTCCCTGTGGGGAAGGCGGGCCTCCTCTGGTCTGGAGCATTGGCAACTTTCACAGGTGCCGACCATGTGCTCGATGTCGGCGTCCAGCTGGGGCCACCAGAAGTAACTTCGGGCCAGCGCCTTGGATCGCACGATGCCGGGGTGGCTGACGTGCAGCAGTTTGAGCACCCGCGGCCGAAGGGAAATGGGAATCACCACCCGCTGCCCCCACAAGAGGCACCCCCTCTCTAGGGACAGCTCTAGCTTTTTCCTGAAAAATGGGGCGAACTCCTCCGCTGGGGAGGACGCCGGCCACCCTTTCTGTACCCAGGAACTAACTGCCGCTAACGTCTTGTCCTTCTCTGTCGCTTTGGCAATGTCGGCGGGCATTACGGGGGGTGAATCCAGCACCTCTATCATAAGAACCTGATGGTCCCGCTCCCCCTTGCTCACCTGGCTGGGCGTTAGGGGGAGGGGAGACCTTGATAGAGCGTCCGCATGGCTGATCTCTTTCCCGGGCCGGTAGACCAACGCGTGCTGGTACGCGTTGAGAAAAATGGCCCACCTGAGCATCCTCGGGGACAGATTCTGTGGGGTGGGCTTATCTGCGGTAAAGATGCCCAGCAGGGGCTTGTGGTCCGTTACAATGGTGAAGGGGCGGCCATACAGAAAATCGTGAAATTTTTTCGTCCCCGCAACTATTGCTAGTGCCTCCCTGTCTGTCTGTGCGTAGTTTCTCTCCGCTTGGGACAGGAACCTGGAGTAAAATGCTATCGGGGCCTCCCTTCCGTTTTCCAGCACGTGGCACAGCACCGCCCCCACCCCCACCGGGGATGCATCACAGGTCAGAACTACCGGGCGTTTGGGGTTGAAGTGGGTCAGTATGGCATCGGACGCTAGGAGGCTTTTTAGCTCACTAAATGCCCTTTCTTGGTCATCGCCCCACTTCCATGCCTGGTCTTTCTTTAGCAGTTTGTGTAGCGGTTCGGCCACCGCTGCCTTCCGGGGGAGGAAGGAGTGGTAAAAGTTGAGCAGCCCTAGGAACGACTGCAGCTCGGGCTTGGAGGTGGGGCGGGGGGCTTTCTTAATGGCTGCCACCTTGGACTTGGATGGTTTTATTCCCTCAGGAGTCACACAAAACCCTAGGAACTCAACCTCGGTTGCGAAGAAGACGCATTTGTCCTTTCGCAGTCTCAGCCCCGCTTTTTCGAATATTGTCAGGACCTTCCCCAACCTCTTGGCCAATTCAACCCGACTCCCCCCCGTTATTAACACGTCATCAAAATAAGGCAACACCCCCTCCAGTCCCTTCAGGAGGCGTTCCACGAGTGACTGGAAAATTCACGCCGAACTGGAGGCGCGTCACCTGGAACGCCCCCTTATGGGTGACTATGGTCTGTGCAGCAGCTGCGGCAGGGGACACCGTAAGCTGCTGGTAGGCCTGTGCTAAGTCGAGCTTAGCGAAACACTTTCCCCCATGTAACCTGGCCAGCAGATGGCTGACTACCGGCACCGGATATGCATTCGGGCGGATCGCCTTGTTGATGGTGCACTTGTAGTCGGCGCATATGCGGACCTCCCCATTGGCCTTAAGTGCGGTTACAATTGGAGTTTCCCACTCCGCAGAATCAACAGGCACAAGGATTCCCTGGCCCACCAATTTGTCCAGTTCCGCCTCTATCTTGTCCTTAAGTGCGAACGGCACCCGGCGTGGTTTAAGACGAATTGGGCGGACCTCCGGGTCCAGGTCGAATGTCACTGGGGGCCCCTTGAATTTCCCCAGTCCTTTTCTGAAAACTTCGGGGTGCGCCTCGCACACCTCCTGAATTGGATCAGTCCCAGCGACGTGCATCCCAACGGCGTGCACCCCCCCAATAAACAAACCCAGGGGCTGGAACCATTGAGTTCCGAGGAGGCTGCAATCTCCCCCTTTAAGCACGACTAGGGGGAGGGATGCGGCGTGCTTCTTGAATTTAACCTGAAATTCTCCAACCCCCAACACTGGAATGCTGTTCCCTTGCACGTCCCGTAGTGTGGACCTCAACGCTTTGAGCTTGGGTCGCTTGTGGGGGGCAATTCCCAAAAACTCCCTCTGGGAAATGATTGAATATGAGGACCCCGAGTCAATTTCCATCCTAATGGGAACCCCTTGGACTAGTACCTCAACAAAGTAGCGGGGGTGTCCTGCAGACACGCTGAACACTGGGGCGTCGTCCTCGCTGCTGTCGGAGATGCGGCCCACGCCGTCCTGCTTCCGTGTGGCCTGAGCGCCGTCCTTGGGTCTCGTTGAGCGGTCTTGTCCCGCGGAACGGTCTGCGGAGCTCCTCCGGGTCTCGCGTCTCTTCCTGCACACCTTGCCGATGTGCCCGCGGCGGCCGCTGTTGTGGCACTCGGCCTTCCGGAACGGGCACTTTACGCGGTCATGGGCCGCTCCACAGCCGTCGCACCGCCGGCTCTCTTTCCGGACCCTCCGGACGTCCTCGTCGTCGCTGCTCTCTGTGGACGACCTCGAAGTTCGCCGGGCCGCCTGTACCGGAGTCTCTGCCTTGCTCGACTTCGGCCGCCAGTCCTGGAGTTCTTGGACCCCAGCCTTTGTAGCTTCTGCGGCCTGGGCCGCTCGGACGACCTCCTGCAACGTGGGAGGCGGCTCTTGGTTCATTAATGTGTGCTGGGTTTCGGCGTCGTTCAGGCCGCACAGCACACAGTCCCGGAGGGTGATTTCGCCATTCTCCCATTTGCACGGGCCGGCCGCCAGCCGCAGGGCCGCCACGAACGCGGCGACCGTCTCCCCGGGCGCTTGGACTCGCCTCCAGAACGCACTCCGAGCGGGAAACATCGCTGTGGTGGGCCGGACGTGCTCACGCAGCAACTGCATGAGTTCCTTGGCCTTGAATTCGCTCACCCTCCTCGGTGCAGTCAGGTCCACCAAGGTCCTTTTGGTTTCTTGTCCGAGCATCCTGGTGAAGATGGCCCTTTTCTTTGCCTCTTCCGTGACTTCGGACTCAATCAGTGCTGCCTGGAAGTCCATCTCGAAGATCTCCCAGTCGCCCGGTTTCCTGATTTCGAAACCGGCGCATGTCTTCGTCCCGTCGACTGCCATATCCCATCCTCGTCGCCAATTTAGTGTAAGGGACCAAAGACAATGAGACAGCCGAAGGGTTGGCTTAACACAGGTTTATTGCATGATGATCCGGAGGAACATGTGGTAATGGCGGATGGGTAGCTCAATATATACAGCTGGCTATACATTTGAATGTGGCTCGTCGACAGCTTATTGGTTGCTGCCTGCGTGACGTCTGGAAGGTCACGCCCTTCTTGACCAGGTGAAGAGGTGGCGGGGAATCTTCCCGCGCTGCTGAACCAGGTGAATCTGAGCCATGAGAGCTGGACGCTCGCTATTGCCATCTAGTGGTCACTAGCTCGCGTCCCCTTATCAGGTTTACATTGATACAGCTGAAGGTTATGATGTTGCACACAGAAAGGTTACATTGTTAACACATGGCTAAGGTACATTGTTAAAGGCACAGCTTTACAGAACACAACAATACCTAAGCACAACCTCCGGGTTGGAGAGATAGGCAGGATATCTGTCAATGCCATTTCCAGGGAATCCTAAGCAGGTGAAGGCATCTGCATGGGAATACCCTGAAGCAAATGGTGAGCCACTGTGTGAGACAGAATGCTGGACTGGATGGGCTGTGGCATGTTCCAGCAAGGCTGTTCTTATGTTCTTATGTTATCTGAGGTATTTGGTATAGGAACCTCAGATAAAGTCCATTTTTGACGTTATTTGATGCACCGCCCAGTTGATTCGGATAAATTCCAAAATTGGATAAAGTCCAAACTTGTGGAACGGAGTTTGGACTTTATCTGAGGTTCTACTGTATAATTATGTATTAAACTTTACATTATATCTAGCTGTAGGACAAGTTATTTTTAGAGTACATTTCTCAGATTCCTTCATTCAGAATGGAGAGTAGTCATGCTGGCTGGAGATTCTGGGATCTGTAGTTGAGAAAAGTAACTTTTCCAAGCTACATTTTTATGTTAATTTAGTGTATGGGACCAAAGACAACCGGACAACCGAAGGGTTGGTTTAACTCAGGTTTATTGCATGAGGTTCCAGTGAAGCATGAGGTAATGGCGGTGATACATCTCAATATATACAGTAGCTCTCTACATTTGAATCTTGTAGCACGGTAGCTGATTGGCTGCTACCGGCATGGCCTCGCCCAGGCACGCCTCTTTCTTCTGCTGCTGAATGCGGGGAAGGTTTTCCCGCGGCTGTCCGTGATTGAGCAATGTGAACCATGTGAGGCTGAACGCTCGCAGCTGCCCTCTATGGGCTGTCTGCTCGCGTTCTTTTACAGCTGGTATCGTTTGTATCTGGAGTGGTTACATTCTTGCTTTTACAGTATAATGAACATGCATACATACATAACATCCCTCCCCCCTAGGATGGGACGAAGTCCCGCAACCATTGTGGCTTGCCGCACGTGCGCTTGGGACGCGCTTGCGTCTGACCTAGTACTGGAGAGCCTGTGATCCCTGACTCCGCGGGTGCTTGTCCTGCAACAGGAAACGGGGATTCGTTAGTGGCTCTGTGGGGCGTTCGTGCCTGCCTCGCGCCCGGGGATGGGAAAGGAATGAATAGTTGGGAGGTGAACCCCTGTCTGTTGCTCTCTGACCCCGGGGACCCTCCTATTGTGAACCGCGGAACCGATGAGGTCGCCCTTGTGGTTCGGCTACCTTCTGATTCCTGCTCGGGGGACCTTGAGACTGTGGTGGGCGGACTCGCTGACGCCTCCCGTCTTGGGGGTGTCGGTCTCCGGGGAAATGGCGCTATATCGCATTCTGACTCACAGGGGCTACTGGGACTGGAGGTACCAGGGGCTGAACTGAAACCCCTCTTTTCGCTAGGACGGGTGGGGGACCACTCCGCTAACTCCCCCTGGTACTGTAAATCAACGTCTAAGCTTCTATGGGCATCTGTGTTTCGGGGAAACTCCCGCGGGGTATGTGTGTGGTCGGGGCTCTTCCATTTTTTCGGGGGCTCCCGCAAAAGATTTCTGTGGATCGATTCCCTTTCCTCCCCCCTTGGTGGGGACCCATGCTCCCCTTTTCCTCCCCCTTGGGTTAAGCGGGTGGGGGAGTACCCTAACGCTGATTCGATACTATTCTCGTCTTCGTCCTGCTCTCCGGGGACCCTGCGCCTGAGTTGGTCCACGTACCGCCTCCACAGGAAGCCTGTACTGGTCTCTACGCGGTATGAGACGGGGCCGGTTTGTTCTACTACGGTGCCCGGCACCCAGGCTGGCCCCGCGCTGGCGTAGTTCCTGCAATGCACCGGGGCGCCTACGCTGAAACTCTTTGTGGGTACCACCCCTATGTTCCGCCCTTTGTCCTCTACTCTTGTGGGGTCTAGCTTGGAGATTCCCGTGGCCAGCTTCCTGCGCATCAACAGCTCCGCGGGGGAGTACCCTGATGCTAATGGGGTGACCCTGTATCTAAGCAGGAATTGGCACAATTTCAGGTCGAGGTCTCCGGGGCCCATGCGCAGCAGGGCGTCTTTCGTGGTGCGCACGAGGCGCTCTACTTGGCCGTTGGTGGCCGGGTGAAAGGGGGCAGAGGTGACGTGCCGAATGGCGTTTCGCTCCATGAATGCCCCGAACTCGGCGGACGTGAAACAGCTGACGAGGGTGTCGGGTAAACCGAACTTGGAAAAGACCCTCCTTAACTGTTTAATTGTTGTGGCCGAGGAGGTGCTCGAGACTGGAATGACCTCCAACCACTTGGAGAACGCGTCCACCACGAGGAGGAAAAGCGTTCCCCTGAACGGGCCAGCAAAGTCTACATGTATCCGGGACCAGGGCCCCCTAGCCGTGTCCCACTCCCTAGGTGGCGAGCGAGCCTCTTCCGGCCTTGAGCTTTGGCACGCTTCGCAAGTGCCGACCATGTGTTCAATGTCGGCGTCTAGCTGGGGCCACCAAAAGTAACTGCGGGCCAGCGCCTTTGAGCGGACGATCCCCGGGTGGCTGACGTGCAGCAGTTTAAGCACCCTCGGCCGGAGAGGCGTGGGGATCACTACCCGCTGTCCCCACAAAAGGCAACCCCTCTCTAGGGACAACTCTAGTTTCTTTTTGAAAAATGTGTCGAATTCCGCTGCTGGGGAAGACACGGGCCACCCTTTCTGTACCCAGGAGCAAACTGTGGCCAGCGTCTTGTCCTTGCCTGTCGCTTGGGCGATGTCGGCCGGTACTACTGGAGGGGAGTCTAGAACCTCTATCATTAAGACCTGATGGTCCCTCTCTACTCCGCCCACGTGGCAGCCATCCCGGGGAATGGGGGACCTCGACAGGGCGTCGGCATGGCTGATCTCCTTCCCGGGCCGGTATACCAACGCGTGCTGATACGCGTTGAGAAAGATGGCCCACCTGAGCATTCTCGGGGACAGGATTTGGGGTGTGGGCTTATCTGCGGTGAAGATGCCTAACAAAGGCTTATGGTCAGTCACTATGGTGAAGGGGCGGCCGTACACAAAATCATGAAATTTCTTGGTCCCCGCAATTATTGCTAGTGCTTCCCTGTCTGTCTGGGCATAGTTTCTCTCCGCTTGGGACAAAGACCTAGAGTAGAACGCTATCGGGGCCTCCCTACCGTTCTCCAGCACATGGCATAACACCGCCCCCACCCCCACCGGGGATGCATCGCAAATCAGGACCACTGGGCGTTTGGGATTGAAGTGGGTCAGTACGGCATCTGATGCCAGGAGTCGCTTCAGGTCATTGAAAGCCTTCTCCTGGTCGTCGCCCCACTTCCATGCCTCGTCCTTTTTTAACAATTTGTGTAGCGGTTCTGCCACGGCTGCCTTCCGCGGGAGGAAGGAGTGGTAGAAATTGAGCAGTCCGAGGAACGACTGCAACTCGGGCTTGGAGGTGGGGCGAGGGGCCTTCTTGATGGCGGCTACCTTGGATTGTGCTGGCCTTATTCCCTCGGGCGTGACACGGAACCCTAGGAACTCAACTTCTGTAGCGAAGAAGACGCATTTTTCTTTTCGCAACCGCAACCCCGCCTTTTCGAATATAGTCAGGACCTTTCCCAACCTTGTTGCTAACTCGGCCCGGCTCCCCCCTGTAATCAATACGTCATCAAAATAGGGCAACACCCCCTCTAACCCCTTCAGGAGGCGTTCCACAAGTGACTGGAAGATCCCGGGCGCCGAATTCACGCCGAATTGGAGGCGCGATACCTGGAACGCCCCTTTGTGGGTGACTATGGTCTGCGCAGCAGCTGCGGCGGGGGTCACTGGGAGTTGCTGGTAGGCTTGGGCCAGGTCGAGTTTAGCGAAACACCTCCCCCCGTGTAACCTGGCCAACAAGTGGCTGACTACCGGCACCGGATACGCATTAGGGCGGATCGCCTTATTGATGGTGCACTTGTAATCAGCGCATATGCAGACCTCCCCGTTGGCCTTGAGCGCTGTTACAATCGGAGTTTCCCACTCCGCAGAATCAACAGGAACAAGAATCCCCTGGCCCACCAACTTGTCCAACTCCGCCTCTATTTTGTCCTTTAGTGCGAAAGGCACTCTGCGCGGTTTAAGTCTGATTGGACGTACTTCAGGGTCCAGGTCGAAAGTCACTGGGGGGCCCTTGAATTTCCCGAGCCCCTTTTTAAAAACCTCGGGGTGCGCATCGCACACGCTCTGTATTGGATCAGTCCCGGCGGCATGTGCTTTCACGGCGTGAACCCCCCCAATGAACAATCCCAGGGGCTGGAACCATTGAGTCCCGAGGAGGCTGCATTTACCTCCCTTGAGGACGACTAGGGGAAGCGTTGCGGTGTGCTTTTTAAACTGAACCCGGAACTTCCCAACCCCCAACACTGGGATGCGGTTCCCTTGCACGTCCTTCAGTGTGGCCCTCAACGCCTTGAGCTTGGGGCCGCATGTGGGGGGCGATTTGCATAAACTCCCCCTGGGAAATAATGGAGTATGAAGAACCCGAGTCCACCTCCATTCTAACAGGGGCCCCTTGTATTACTACCTCAACGAAGTAACGGGGGTGCTCCGTGGAAACGCTGCAAACCGGCGCGTCGTCCTCGCTGTCGTCGGAGATGCGCCCTACTTCGTCCCGCGTCCTCGTGGTCCGGGTGCCGTCCTTTGGCCTCGTGGTGCGGTCCTGCCTCGTGGTGCGGTCCTGCCTCGCCGAGCGGTCTGGACAACTCCTGGTGACCTCGCGCCGTTTCCGGCAGACCTTGGCGATGTGCCCGCGCCGGCCGCAGTTGTGGCACTCGGCCTTGCGGAATGGGCATTTGGCGCGGGCGTGGGCGGCGCCGCAGCCGTCGCAGCGCCGGCCCTCTCTCTGGACCCTCCGGACGTCCTCGTCGTCGCCGCTCTCCGCAGACGAGTTCGAAACTCGCCGGGCCGTGCGCACCGAGCTCTCTGCCTTGGCGGTCTTCGGGCGCCAGTCCTGAAGCTCGTGCACCCCGGCAGAAGTGGCCTCCGCGGCCTGTGCCGTGTCGAGGACTTGTTGCCACGAGGGGCGGCTCCCTTTTCATCAGCGCGCGCTGAGTCTCTGTGTCCCTCAGACCGCAGAGTAGGCAGTCCCGGAGGGTGATTTCGGGGAGCTCCCACTTGCATGGGCCGGCGGCCAACTGCAGGGCCGCGGCGAACTCATCGACCGATTCCCCGGGTGCCTGGACTCGCCTCCAGAACGCGCTCCGAGCGGGGAACATCGCTATTGCTGGCCGGAGATGGGCGCGCAACGCCGCCAGGAGCTCTGTGGCTTTGAGGTCGCTCACCTTCCTCGGCGCAATCAGGTCCACCAAGGTCCTCTTGGTCTCGTGTCCGAGCATGCGGACGAAAATGGCCCTCTTTTTGGCCTCATCTGAGACTTCGAGCTCCACCAGCGCTGCGTTGAAGTCTATCTCAAACAGCTCCAAGTCTCCCGGCTTCTTGATCACGTAGCCGGCGCATGTCTTGGTCCCGTGGGCAGCCATCATCCCACCTTCGTCGCCAATTTAGTGTATGGGACCAAAGACAACCGGACAACCGAAGGGTTGGTTTAACTCAGGTTTATTGCATGAGGTTCCAGTGAAGCATGAGGTAATGGCGGTGATACATCTCAATATATACAGTAGCTCTCTACATTTGAATCTTGTAGCACGGTAGCTGATTGGCTGCTACCGGCGTGGCCTCGCCCAGGCACGCCTCTTTCTTCTGCTGCTGAATGCGGGGAAGGTTTTCCCGCGGCTGTCCGTGATTGAGCAATGTGAACCATGTGAGGCTGAACGCTCGCAGCTGCCCTCTATGGGCTGTCTGCTCGCGTTCTTTTACAGCTGGTATCGTTTGTATCTGGAGTGGTTACATTCTTGCTTTTACAGTATAATGAACATGCATACATACATAACAGTTAAGTTGCATAACTGTTGTGCAACTGAGAACATCTCATCGTCTGTTGAAAGAGAACTATTGTTTGAATTTCTGTTGCCAGAGCTTAACCATTGGGTTTTTAAGTGGTTCTACAGAAAAGGAAAAATGGCAGAACAAATGCTAAAAAGAACTTTGGGTGAATCAATCCCTTGATTGCAGTGACCTTTTCTTTCTGCATTTTTGAATTAGCATATGGGATGGGAAGTAAGTTCAAAAATCAACATACCTTTCATTTCAGATCTACAGTTCAGAGTTGGAAAATGAGTTTGGAAATTTTGAAGACTGGCTATGCATTTTCCCACTTCATCGTGGGAAAGCTAGTGAAGATGAGGATGGAAATGATGAGGATAATTTTGTGGGGAAATACAAGGTAATGGATAGTGACATCTTCAGTACAATACAATAGTTAAAAGAATGTTTTAGAGATAATAAATAAAAAACCTAACGGTCACAGATAATAAATATGCCCTGCTGAGGAAGTTATCCCTCATTGTGCTAACATCCAACTCTTGGCCAAGAAAAGCCAGATAAATTTGGAAGTGAAGCTACATTTATGATGGTGAAAACTGACTAGGAATTAGACATGTGTTGTATAGAAGGGGGGAGAGAGAAGAGGACTGATGGGTAGAGGAATTATCTAAAGCTGTATTGGGAATATAACTGTTAACTTAAGATGAGCCAAACATCTTCTGCTAATATGGGAGAAAATTTTTAAAAAACTCTTAGATGTAGGACTATCAAAATAGAATTCTACAAAAAAGGACACATTCTTGTTTAATCTCTATTTTGCAGGGTTCATTTTATGTTTATCGTGCTGAAGAGGCAGGTGCAGAACACAAAATCTCCCAAGGCATTCCCAGAAACAGGCCTATTAAGGTCCTGGCCCGCATCTATATAGTTAAAGTGAGTATCCATGCATCTTTAAACTTGTGCTGATACTACCAAATAATCTGGCCACCATGCGAACACAGACTTCTCACAGCTTCTGCACAATGGCAAATCTCATTTCTAAAACATGTTCTTGTGTCATTGGAGTGATACAGCTTTGTGCCTCTTTCAATTCAAACTGCTTCTCACTTGGGTTTTATGAGTGTAGCAGGAATATATTATTACAAAAGGACAAGACTTCTGAATCCCTTCTTCTTCTGCTATATTTGAATCTGAATATAGGCGATCATCATGGCAATCAGCCATGAAGACTTTCCTGAGAATATAATGCAGTGGCCTTCATTTGCCTTCCACATTGCAGCATGACCGCGGTACCACTGATCCAGTTCCGCGAGTCACTTTCTGGTCCTGAGCTTTTTTGGAACGCAAAGTCCTTCTCAGCACCAGTTCAGTATTGATGAAGCTGCTGCCCTTCATCAAGATGGATTCAAGTGGGATTTAATCCACTTGGGAACCATCACCTTTCTCTTTGGACTTTGGCACCCAAGGCTGCTAGTCTGCAGGGTGTTCAGGTTAGTTAACTACTGCCTGACATTTGCTGTTGAGTTGTGGGCAGTATGGTCTACTCTATTACCATAGCAGGATAACCTGGCCTGACTGGTTCTGAATTCCCAGATTCTGACTTTTCCATTCCAAGATGTAAATAGGATTCTAAAATGTTCTATCTTTCACTGTGTTGATTTTCATTTCAAATATTTCATACATCCATAAACATAGCTACACTTATGACCTTTACATGCTAAAACTCACTGAATGTCTGTTTTGGAATTATGGTATTGGCTTTTGATAATCCATATACTAGGGAATGGCTCCCCACCACCACTTCTATTATGATGGATTGGCTCATAACTCTTGGATGTTTTCCCTGCTCCATAAAATGTTCTTTGTCTTAATTTTTGAATTATCCAGAAGCTATTGATGCAACAAGCATCTATTTGTGCATTGATGGGCCTCCTCTTGCTCAGGATACAGTGATCTGGTTGGTAAAAATTAATTGATTGGGCACAGTCAGGAAGCTGATAGATAGATGGTCCACCTTCATGGATTTGTCTTTGGATCCCTTCTAATTCTATGATTTTGTTGTTGTTTATATTTCAGTCATGCAAGACACTAGATTAAATATTATGACAGTATTTCTTTTGCAATAATCTAAATTTATAACTGTTAGGACAGATTGGTTTCCAGACAAACTGATGTAATCTTTCTACTCTATATGCATTGGTTTTTAGCCCTATCAGCATCGTAATCTCACATGTTATGTGTTCCAGGCAACTAACTTGACACCAGCAGATCCCAATGGGAAGGCAGATCCCTACATTGTCATCAAAATTGGAAAACAACAAATGGACACCAAGGAACGCTATATCCCAAAGCAGCTCAATCCAGTTTTTGGAGAGTACGTGTGTTGCTTTACCTTCAACCTTCTCAACATTGCTTGTTGTAGAGTCTGAAAGACAATGTAGACCCTGCCTTACATGACAGTGGGCAGTTGTGTTAGGCTTCTTCCAGCTGTGGAAAATGCAGGATTTGAAGGGATTGAGCTGGGGTTAATTGGAAGTGGAATTCAATAGCATCTAGAGAGCTACAACTTCCTCGGCTTTAATTCAGGGAATTAAATTTAATTCAGGGAAAAGAAAGGAATGGGAATAGTCAGAAAACTAGAGAAATACAATGTGACAAAGGGTGGAAAGGAACTATGGAAATGAACTGTAAATTAGCAGATAACATGAAAAAAGTGAAGTTGGGAATGCCTGAAATGCATGGTAAAATGTCTGTGGAGGAGCAAGTGAACGAGATAATTGCTGGTATCTGGCAGTCTCAAGGACATAATAGATAATGGAAGGTAAGATGAGCCGTTAATGGTCTTCAAGCTAAAGATATACAGTGGAACCTCATACAACAATCGCCCTGAATAGCAACGAAATCACATAACAATTAGATTTGGGGGAAATGGCACCCGCATAACAATTTTCCCTATGGAAAAAATCATACAACAATTTTTCAATGGGAAAAACCACTTAGCAAAAAAAAAAAAAAGAAAAGAAAAATCGTTATATGATGCATCCCATAGGGAAAATTGCTATACGATGGATGTATCGTATAGCAATTGTTTTGTACAACAACGAGCCCCATTGAACGGATTAAAATCATTGTAGGAGGTACCACTATAAAAGAATTTGCACAAGTGGATGTCATCAGCGGATGTATTTTATTGGTTGGAATCCAGAAGTGTAACTTTAGGTCATATAACATTTATGATACAGTATCACAGTTTTTGTAAATTGATGTTTCCCTCCTGTCCTATAGCTCCCAACAGTTTTTCCATGATGAAAGGATCCCAAGAGAGCCTCAGGACTTGGGGAGGGGGCGGGGGCGGATTGAAAACATTTAATGTATGAAAAGAAACACTGTGGCTGATTATTTCTAGCTGGCATCACCAGTTTATGTGGCATAAAGTTACACAAGATGATTTGAGCCATTCTCTCAAGCTTTTGTGTCACATGAAAAGAGACACTGTAAGGAGATGGTGCTACTGTAACATACAGTAAAAGGTTTCCCTTCTCAAAAGCCAGTTGTATCCGACACTAGGGTTCAGTGCTCGTCTCTGTTTCAAAGCCGAAGAGCCAGCGCTGTCTGTTTCTGCAGACGTTTCCATGATCATGTGGCAGGCATGACTAGACACCAGAGTGGATGGAATGCTGTTTACCTTCCCACTGAAGTGGTCCCTATTTATCTACTTGCAATTTCTTGCTTTCAAATTGCTAGGTTGGCAGGAGCTGAGACAAAGACGGGAGCTCATTCTGCCCTGCAGTACTCGGGAATCGAACTGCTGACCTTCCGCCTCCCAGTCAGCATCTTAGCCACTTGAGCCACTGCAGTCTTTAGCAAACAGTAAAGAGATAGTAATTTAGAACTAGCACTCGTATCCCTTGTTCCACTCTGTCTTTGCCCATTTAAATTAATTAATTCATAATTATCTATCTATCTATCTCATTCAGAGTGCTGGAGCTGAGCGTATCTTTCCCTACAGAATCAGAACTTACTATCTCAATATTTGACCATGACTTAGTTGGATCTGATGATTTAATTGGGGAGACAAAGATCGACTTGGAAAACCGATTCTACAGCAATCACAGAGCAAACTGTGGATTGGCCTCACAGTATGATAGGTGCGTATTACAGAATGCATTGACAAAGCAACTATGAACCGAATTGGTGAATTTTATTAAACTATTTTAGTAATTATTTTTACAGAGATTTCTGTGTTTTGTGTGACTACCACCTGCTCTCTAGCTTTCACATGTAAACCTCTTTAACCAGTCCCTAAGGGCTGAATACAACCTAGTGTTCTGTACTGGAAAGCCAGCAAAAAGATAAAATAGTTTAACTTAACATCCAAAGGTATACAAATTAGAATCTACTGTGAACCTGTTCTTTCCTTCCAGCGAAGGCTACAACATGTGGCGAGATGCATTCAAACCCTCGCATATCTTGGATAGTTTGTGCAAGAAAAATGCACTCCCGTCAGCTGAGTACAGGCAAGAGGAAGTAAAAGTAAACAACAAACTTTTTAAGATCCCCCCTGAAGCTTTTCCAGAAGGTATGGCTCCATGCTTTGAAACAGAATTGTTACTTCAACAATATACTCTGTTGGTTATATAACATCCAGAACTCTTTCCATCTGATCCTTATTGTCATTTAACTGAGGATATAATCACAGGGGGAAACAGGTTGTGTTTTGGACCATGTGTGGAGTGGCTCAGTGGATCTCTTTCCCAGCAATCACATGACATATGTGGAATTGTGCTCCAGCCTGACCCAAGCTGAACCCAAACTGGACCTTTCTTGGTTCTGCTGTAGGGCTTCTAATTGTTTGAGTGATTCCCCAGCAGATGGAAGGGTTGCTTGACAAGAGATCATTCCCATTAAAGCAGGGGTGCCCAAACTTTTTGGGTCACGTTGTTCAGGGGACTTGTCCCAGTCCTTGGGCCATAGTTTAGGCACCCCTGCTTTAGTGTATGAGAGTCAAGACACAAGGCACAGCCAAAGGCTGGGTTAACTCAGGTTTATTGCATGGTGGACAGAGGGAACATGAGGTAATGGCGGACGAACAGCTCTATATATATGGTAGTAACGTATTTGAATGTGGCTCCACGGTAGCCCGTTGGCTACTGGTCCGCGTGACGTCATGGCTGGTCACGCCCTTCTTGTCCAGGTGTAGGTAGCGGCGGGAAACTTCCCGCGCTGCGGTCTTTGATGGGTTTGAACCAAGAGAGCTTGGACGCTCGCTACTGCCAGCTGGTGGTCATTAGCTCGCGTCCTATTACAGGGTTTATGTGATACAGCTGAAGGTTACATTGTTACTCATCGGCAAGGTTACATTGATTCAGATACATTGATATCACATGTAGAAGGTTACACTATTAGGACACAACACTCCTCCCCCCTAGGATGAGACGAAGTCTCTCAGCCAAGATGGCTTATTTCGAACACGCTGGGGTCTCGGCGCGGGCTGCCCTGCCCCGGCTTCGCTCCCTCCTCCTTGCTCCCTGGCTTCCTGCCCTGCAATCGGAGAGGATGACTTGTTAGTGGTTTGCCGCGGCTCTGCGGCTTTGTTGGGAGGTGTGTGCTTTGTTTGGGAAGAACCGGGGGCACTGGGGACTAACGAAAAACCCCTCTTCTCGCTTGGATGGGTGGGGGAACACTCCGAAAACCCCCCCCGGCTAGCAAAATCAAAATCAAAATCGGATTCGGGGGAAGCGGCAGCGGCGGCCGCACACTCCTTTTCCCTCCCCCCGGGCTCGGATAGAACTGGGGTATCAAAAGGATACGAGTCGGGCTCGCTGCTTTCCCCCCTGTCTCCCCCTTGGGCTAAACGGGTGGGGGAGAACCCTATCGCTGAATCCTGTCGCTGAGCCCCACTGGTCGGCCCCTCGCTCACTCGGTGCCTCAGTTGGTCAGCGTGCCTCCTCCAGAGGAGGCCGGTGCTCGTTTCCACCCGATAGGACACTGGCCCCGTCTGTTCTATTATCGTCCCTGGCACCCAGGCTGGGCCTGCGTTGGCATAGTTCCTGCAGTGTACAGGATCGCCTACGCCGAAACCTTTCGAGACCGCTAACCCTATGTTCTTCCCTTTGTCCTCGACCCTCGACGGGTCCAGCCTGGACAAAAGCGTGGTCAGTTTCCTCCGCATCAGCAGCTCAGCCGGCGAGTAACCAGACGCTAAGGGGGTCACTCTGTACGCTAATAGAAATTGACAAACTTGGTGATTTAGATCTCCTGAGCCCATGCGCCGCAGCGCATCTTTTGTGGTGCGCACCAACCGTTCCACTTGGCCATTCGTGGCCGGGTGAAACGGCGCGGATGTGACATGCCGAATTGCATTTGCCTCCATGAATGCTGCGAACTCAGCGGACGTGAAACAACTGGCGTTATCGCTGACCAAAGTGTCGGGTAAGCCGAACGTGGAAAAGACCCTCCTTAGCTGGCGAATGGTAGTGGCGGAGGATGTGCTCTTTACCGGAATGACCTCCAGCCACTTTGAGTATGCATCCACCACCAGGAGAAACATGGTTCCCCGGAATGGGCCAGCAAAATCTACGTGCACCCTGGACCACGGTCCCCTTGCTGCGTCCCATTCCCTATGCGGTAGGCGGGCCACCTCCGGTCGAGAGCATTGACATGCCTCACAAGTGCCAACCATCTGCTCTATGTCGGCGTCCAGCTGGGGCCACCAGAAGTAACTCCGGGCCAACGCCTTGGAACGGACGATTCCCGGGTGGCTGACGTGCAACAGCTTTAGCACCTTCGGCCGCAGGGACGTAGGAACCACCACCCGTTGGCCCCACAAAAGGCACCCCCTCTCTAAAGACAACTCCACTCGCTTTCGGAAGAATGGGTCGAATTCCGTGCCTGGGGATGACGCCGGCCACCCCTTCTGCACCCACGAGCATACCTTCTCTAGTGTTCTATCCTTTCCGGTCGCCCTGGCAATGTCGGCCGGTACTATCGGGGGTGACTCCAAGACCTCTATTAGCAATACCTGGCGGTCTCTTCTTACCCCTGCCTTCTGGTCGTCCGACAATGGTAACGGCGACCGTGAGAGCGCGTCTGCATGGCTGATTTCCTTCCCTGGCCGGTATTCTAACTCATGTTGATATGCGTTAAGAAAAATAGCCCACCGCAGCATCCTCGGGGACAGGATCTGTGGCGTGGGCTTATTTGCAGTGAAGATTCCTAACAGGGGCTTATGATCAGTAACGATCTTGAACGGCCGACCATACAGAAAATCGTGAAATTTCTTGGTTCCCGCTACTATCGCTAGTGCCTCCCTATCGGTCTGTGCGTAATTCCGCTCTGCTTGGGACAGGGACCTTGAATAAAACGCTATCGGGGCCTCCCTTCCGTCGTCTAACACGTGGCAAAGCACCGCCCCCACCCCCACCGGGGATGCATCGCAGACCAAAACTATGGGCCGTTTGGGGTCGGAATGAGTCAGGATTGCCTCGGATGTGAGGAGTTGCTTTAACTCTGCGAACGCTCTTTCTTGCCCGTCACCCCACAGCCATTTTTCCTCTTTTTTAAGTAGCCGATGGAGCGGCTCGGCAACAGACGCCTTCCGTGGAAGGAAGGTATGGTAGAAATTGAGAAGCCCCAGAAATGACTGAAGCTCGGTTTTGGAAGTGGGGCGAGGGGCTTTCTTAATGGCGGCTACCTTAGATTTGGACGGCCTAATTCCCTCGGGCGTGACACGGAACCCTAAAAACTCAACCTCTGTTTCGAAAAATACACATTTGTCTTTTCTCAGTCGCAGCCCCGCTTTCTCGAACACGGTCAGGACCTTATCCAATCTGTGGGCCAGCTCGGCCTTACTCCCCCCCGTTATCAACACGTCATCAAAATATGGCAACACCCCCTCCAGCCCCTTCAGGAGGCGTTCCACTAGCGACTGAAAAATGCCAGGTGCCGAGTTCACGCCGAACTGTAACCTCGACACCTGGAACGCCCCCTTATGTGTGACTATTGTTTGTGCCGCCACTGTGGCGGGGGTTACCGGAAGTTGCTGGTAGGCCTGTGCTAAATCGAGTTTAGCGAAACACTTTCCCCCATTCAGCCTGGCCAGAAGGTGGCTGACCACTGGCACCGGGTATGCATTAGGGCGGATTGCCTTATTAATGGTACACTTATAATCAGCGCAAATGCGCACCTCCCCGTTAGCCTTCAGTGCTGTTACAATTGGAGTCTCCCACTCCGCGGAATCCACAGGAACGAGAATTCCTTGACCCACCAGTTTGTCCAGTTCCGCCTCTATTTTGTCCTTAAGCGCGAACGGTACCCTGCGCGGTTTAAGTCTTATCGGGCGGACCTCCGGGTCTAAGTCGAAGGCTACAGGGGGTCCCTTGAACTTTCCCAGTCCACTTTTAAAAACGGCGGGGTGTGCGTCACACACTGCTTGTATTGGGTCCTCGCCTACGGCATGCACCCCCCCTATGAACAGGCCTAAGGGCTGAAACCACTGTGTTCCGAGGAGGCTACAACTCCCCCCTTTTAGCACCACTAGGGGAAGTTCCGCAGAATGTCTCTTAAAGCGAACCCGGAACGTTCCGACCCCCAACACTGGAATGCTGTTCCCCTGAACGTCCCGTAGTGTGGCCCTCAACGCTTTAAGTTTGGGCCGCACGTGGGGGTCGATTTTCAAGAACTCTCTCTGGGGGATTATAGAATAGGAGGACCCCGAGTCAACTTCCATCCTAATAGGGGTCCCTTGTACTAGTACCTCAACAAAGTAATGGGGCTGTCCCGCAGACACGTTGAACACAGGAGCGTCGCCCTCGCTGTCGTCCGAGATGCGGCCCACGCCGTCCTGCTTCCTCGTGGCCCGGGCGCCATCTTTGGACCTCGCTGGACGGTCCGGTCTGGCTGAACGGTCTTGCGACTGTCTCCGGCCCTCTTTCCATTTCCTGCACGCCTTGGCGATGTGCCCCCGACGTCCACAGTTGAAACACTCGGCTTTCCTGAATGGGCACTTCACGCGCTCATGGGCCGCTCCGCAACCATCGCAGCGGCGCCCGCCTCTCCGGACCTTCTGGACCTCCTCGCCATCGCTGCTTTCTGAAGACGATTTCGAGGTCGGTCGGGTTGCATGCACCGACTGACCGGACTTCCCGTGCGACGAGTTTTCCGCTTTGCCGGCCCTCGGACGCCACTCACGCCACTTGTGCATCTCGTCTACTCCAGCATTCGTGGATTCCGCGGCTTCCGCGGCCTCTACAACCTCTTCCAGTGTGGGTGGTGGCTCCTTGTTCATCAAGCTGCGCTGTACTTCCTTGTCCTTCAGGCCACACAGCACTCCGTCCCTGAGGGCCATCTCTAGGATGTGGTCCCATTTGCAGGGGGCGGCGGCTACCTTCATAGCCGTTACGAAGGCTTCTACCGACTCGTCCGGCGCTTGAACTCGCCTCCAAAACGCACTCCGAGCGGGAAACATTGCCCTCGAGGGTCGGAAACGCTCACGCAGCATTTTCATGATGTCACCGGCTTTGAAATCGCTCATCTTCTTCGGTGCAAGGATGCCCACCAGCGTCCGCTTGGTTTCCATCCCAAGCATGCGGGTGAGGATGGCCCTCTTCCTTTCCTCGTCGTCTTCTTTGACTTTGAGCTCGACCAGTGCCGCATGGAAGTCCATCTCAAAAAGCTCCCAGTCTTGCGGTTTGGTGATGTTGAACCCGCTCTGTGTCCTGGCTCCGTGGGGATCCATAATCCCACCTTCGTCGCCAATTTAGTGTATGAGAGTCAAGACACAAGGCACAGCCAAAGGCTGGGTTAACTCAGGTTTATTGCATGGTGGACAGAGGGAACATGAGGTAATGGCGGACGAACAGCTCTATATATATGGTAGTAACGTATTTGAATGTGGCTCCACGGTAGCCCGTTGGCTACTGGTCCGCGTGACGTCATGGCTGGTCACGCCCTTCTTGTCCAGGTGTAGGTAGCGGCGGGAAACTTCCCGCGCTGCGGTCTTTGATGGGTTTGAACCAAGAGAGCTTGGACGCTCGCTACTGCCAGCTGGTGGTCATTAGCTCGCGTCCTATTACAGGGTTTATGTGATACAGCTGAAGGTTACATTGTTACTCATCGGCAAGGTTACATTGATTCAGATACATTGATATCACATGTAGAAGGTTACACTATTAGGACACAACACCTGCATTAAAGCAATGATGGTGAACCTTTTAGAGACAGAGTGTCCAGACTCAACAGGCTGCCATCCATGCCACAGAGTGGCGGGGCAAACTCTGTTCTGGGGGAGGGAGGAAGTGCTCCCATTGGGCTGCTGGGCAGAGGGGTGGGACAAACTCTGTGCTGAGGGAGGGAGGAAGCGCTCCCATTGGACTGCTGGGCAGAGGGGCAGGGCGAACTCTGTACTAGGAGAAGGAGAAAGTGCTCTCATTGGGCTGCTGGGCAGAAGGGCGGGGTGAACTCTGTGCTGTGTGGCAGAGAGGGCTCTGAGTTCACCACCACTGCATTAAAGCAATCCTTTCTGGCGTGATCATTAGCAAATGTCTTTGCAACCATCTGGTAGCAATATATCAGAAGCAGTTCAGAACTTAACTAACCCAGGTGACAATTTATTCTTTAAATAACATTTAAAATAATTATACTATCATTTTTTGCTTGCATTATATTATAACTCTTGTAAGAAAAGAATTTATTTGCAGGAATATGATATGGAGATACAGTGATTTATTCCCATCCATTCCTGGTAGCTTGCTGAAATAGTCTCCAAATACACTTATTACCTTTAAAATCTTAATACTTAATCCCTGTGACAGTAGCCTCAGTTACATATGCACTTCTTGTTTTAAAAATTCAGCCCAACCACTGTTATATTCTGATTTATAGGATTAGGAAATGAGTAAAGTTATAATATTATGAGCAGACTGGGAAAAGTCTAGTCAGCTTTTCTGCTGTTTCAGGCATTTTGTATCAGATTTCTCTTCCCTATATATGTCTGCATATATTGACCATAGCAGCACTGACAAATGCCCAGTGTACTACTCTATATTGATTCTTTCTGGTCCGTGTTCATAAAATAATCTGTCTGATTGTGTTGCATTCTAGAAGCCTTTGTAAAAGACAAGAAAGAAAATGATGATGAAACCTGGTCTGCTTATGATGAACACAAGGCTTTATATGTTCTTCAGCACTGGGATGAAATGCCAGAGTATGGATACAGATTAGTCCCGGAACATGTGGAAGTTCGATCTCTTTATAATGCAGACAACCCTGGTCTCATACAAGTGAGTGAAGAATACTGGCTAGCTGATAATATAGCATTTTAATAAAAGGGTTTTGCTGCCTTTTGTGGCCTCTGTAGTCAGGGCCGCCATCAGAAATTTCTGGGCACCATACTGAGCAATCCTATCCCCCTCCCCCCGCACACACACACTTTTCTCTCAACTCGCATTGGGGTGGTGGCGGTGGGTGGAATACACAATTTTCCAAAATAAATCGATGGGCAGTTGTATTCAACTTTAAAGTTTAGTGCTCATCTCTGATTGCAGCCAAATAGCCAGTGGCCTTGATCCACAAAAACTCACATTAAAATACAGCAGTTAGTCTTTAAGCCTTGCTTGAAAGCCAGTTGTATCCAACTTTATAGTTCAGTGCTCATCTCTGATTACAGCCAAAGAGCCAGTAGCCTTGATCCACAAAAGCTCACATTAAAATACAGCAGTTAATCCTTAAGGTGCCACACATTATGCCCAAAAAACAGACTTTTATATCAACACGAACATAATTAAAAGGTAAAGGTTTCCCTTGCTCGAAAGCCAGTCGTATCCGATTCTAGGGTGCAGTGCTCATCTCTGTTTCAAAGCCGAAGAGCCAGCCCTGTCTGCTTCTGCAGACGTTTCCGTGGTCATGTGGCAGGCATGACTAGACATCGGAGCGCACGGAATGCTGTTACCTTCCCACTAAAGTCCCTATTTATCTACTTGCAATTTCTTGCTTTCGAACTGCTAGGTTGGCAGGAGCTGGAACAAAGACAGGAGCTCATTCCGTCCTGCAGTACTCGGGAATCGAACTGCTGACCTTCCGCCTCCCAGTCAGTGTCTTAGCCACTTGAGCCACTGCAGTCCTTATGACTACAGATTTGCGCAACCAGGGCTCTGAAAGGAAGGAAGGAAGAAAGGAAGGATGGAAGAAAGAAAGGAAGGATGGATGGATGGATGGAAGGAAGGAAGGAAGGATGAAAGGAAGAAAGATAGAAAGGAAGGAAAGAAGGAAGGATGGAATGAAGGAAGGATGAAAGAAAGAAAGAAAAGATGGAAGGAAGGATGGAAGAAAGAAAGAAAGAAAGGATGGATGGAAGGAAGGATGGAAGGAAGAAAGATAGAAAGGAAGGAAGGATGAAAGAAAGAAAGAAAAAGAAAGGAAGGAAGGAAGAGTGGATTAGTGAAGATAGATAGATAGACAGACAGACAGATGGATCTGCCTGGGAGGGGAGGGGGCAGGCCAAAGAACAGCAGCGGGCCACCTGAACTGCCGGGAAGCAGGCAAGCAGTCATCCCAATGACGGCAGGCTTACCTGGCAGTCGTGGGGCGCGTTTTGCCTGGTGGGTCCGTAGTTGGCGGTGAGGTGGGAAGCAGACATCTGGTGTCATGTCAGCACCGGCCTGGGAAGTTGTGCTCCCCACCCCACGGCTTGTTGCTGGAGGCCCCGGAGTGCATGGTGCCTTTGTAGGCGCATGCCCCGCGGCTTCCCGCTGCTGTGTTTGGCCCCGGCCCCGGGGCTCAGCCCCGGGCCCCGGCTCTCCTCATGGGCTGGCAAGCCTTGACCCCGGATATCTGGGTCAAGGCAGGGGGCCGTCTGGCGGGGCATGCGCAGTGGCGCCGCGATTTAAAAATGTTAAAAAAAGTTTTTTAAAAAAGTTTTTTAAAATGGGCTGCCCACTGCCAGGCCTCCTGCCAGCTCTGGGCCCAGGATGGGAGTGCTGGTTGTCCCCCCCTGATGGTGGCCCTGTCTGTAGTTGCTGTACTGCAGAGGCAGGAGTTCTGGATTTCTATTGTTCAGAAAAATTGCCATGGACTCTCCAGTCAGGGAACATTGGTATTACAGAGGAGAAAAATAGAAAGCTGTGACAAATCGGAAAAGAGACATTTGCTATGCTTTCCATTCTAGTTTGTTGGGGGGGGGGGGGGGTTGACACATTAAGTTCATTCCATCTAGATTTAACTTAAATTGAAAATATATTTTGATAAGAAGTGCACTTTAAAACATGTATATTAATTTACTGTCTCTCTTTTATCTGCATTTTTGAACTCGTTTTTTTTTTATCAAGAAAAGAAAAATATGGCATGAATATGTGGGAAGGGCTAAACCTTAAGGGGAATTGGTGAAACAAGTTAGAACTTGATTACATTAAAATCCTTATTCTGCCTCATAAAAATTCTATTTCTTTCTAATTTTGAAATATTGCTGACTGAAGTCATTTCCACTGCAAAATTAACTCTTTCGCTTCACCTGCACTTCTGGGAAAGCATCTGTGTCAAGTCCAGGGGCAACGTTTACAAACTATACCAGATATTAGATTACATTCGTTTTTAATTGGGATTTATATGTGCATACCACAGCACTTGTAAACAAAACAAAGCAATACTTCTGAACACGATCTTATGATCGCTATGTCTTCTCCAGGTCATCATAGTACTGTATATATTTTGAGTATGATGTGATTTTATTGTTAATTGGATGATAGATTTAAAAATTTCTACTAATCCAATCTGCATGCTGGCTTACAGATGGGAAAAGTCAAGGGAAAGCCATGGTGATAGAGGGTTTCTTATACTGACCATATCAAGCATTATGTGAACAAAAAGAAGGAAAGTGTTGCGTTACCTACGCATAACATTGACTTTAGTCCACCTCAGCACTACATTTCCAAAGCACCAGTGCAAAAACAGATGTACAAGAAATACTATTAAGCAAATTAAAAGCAATTAAAGAAAAGAACATTTGCAAACAGTCACAGATTTGATTGCAATTTGTGATCTGATGGTAGTTTTCTTCTTTTGTGTCCCGATCAAACCCTGGACTGCCAATATGAACCCACTTTCTTGGCTTTGTGGAAGTACTATCTGATGGTAGTGATAAGAACAGTGATAAGATAATGCCTGCCTGCTGATTGTGATGTGTAGCAATTAGCATCAATCTCAGCCTCTGATGAGAGTTCCAAAACACCTTCTTTTCATTATTTTCCTGAGGGCTCTCTCCATATGTGGATTGATATGTTTCCAAATGATGTCCCTGCACCACCTCCCATCAACATCAAACCACGGCTTCCAATCAGGTAAATTCAGTGATTCACTGCAGCAGGTTCTGCAGAACCGGTAGCGGAAATTCCCCCAGGTCATGCCCACTTGGTTGGCCACGCCCACCTCCATAGCCCATAATTCAGGATGTTTGGCTATGCCCACAGATTTGGCCCCACCCACAGAGTAGGTAGTAAAAATTTTTGCAGTGCATCACTGGGTAAGTTCCTTTGCCAACAAGGGTGCGAGCCAGTTTTAAAACCATCATCATTTGGGGGGGGGGGGATGGTGTGGGGAAGGTACAAATGCAGAGTGACATTTACCGTGCTAATTTTACAGAAGCATCAGGAAGGACATAAGGCATGTCTGCAAAAAATGAGGCACATTTTAATGCATTTACCACAAAGATCTGCAAAGGCATCTGTAAAACGGAAACCACTTCTTACAGCATTCTCATGATTGAAGGCTCAAGTAATACAGGGCATAGAATCATGGAAACACTATAAGTGCATTTGCTGAATGTGTGCATAATAAGCCCCTGAGCAGATCTTCATAGCAAGCACAAAAATGTTTGCTTTACTTCCTGATTGTGTAGGGCTGCGGAGCTTACCTGTGTCCTTACATCACCACGAGGTTACAGCCTTCTACACTTTCAGATTTAATGCCCGAATAGTACCTGTGTCTTCTAGAGTCAAGACAGACAACATACATGGGAGGATATAAGCAAATTTGGGGAAATGGAGTGCTACATTTGGGCCTCTAATGGACTACATCCAGTTTATGGCTGTTCTAAACAGTGGTGCAGATCTTTTTGGTATAAATTTTAGGGGCTTTGTAAAGAATGGACATTCTGAAGTCACTGCACTTTGTGCACCCACTGTTAATATGGTTTCTAATTTAATGAAGAAGTCCTTAAATAAAGAAGAAAAGATTGGAATCCCTTCCCTCTCATTTACCTGACATTTTTGTGTTGTGGTTCAGAGGCTAGTTAGTCATGGTACAGGTTATTTAACCCCACCCCAATTCTTAGGATTTACTAAGAAGGAAGTTGTATTTTAACCAACTATTATTATTGTTCTCTCAATTTCCCCCAGTTATGAGCTACGTGTCATAATCTGGAATACAGATGATGTTGTCCTTGATGATGTCAATCCAATAACGGGAGAAATGTCAAGTGACATTTATGTAAAAAGGTACTTTAGCTATGATGAGTTTGGACAATTGAAAATGGGAACACCACAAGATAAACTGTGCTGTACTATTTAAGAGTATAGAATAGATATTTCCTTGTTGTATTAGACCAGGGTCTTCAAACTATGGCCCGTGAGCGGGATCTGGCCTGTGGCATCAAATCATCCAGCCTGCACCCTCGCTGTGGCCGCCACCGCTGCTGCCTCAATCCATGTCCCCTCTGCCTGGCTTGCCATCTCCCTGCTGGCGTTCTGTAGCAGGGTGGATAGTGTAAGAACATAAGAACAGCCTTGCTAGAACAGGCCACAGCCCATCCAGTCCAGCATTCTGTCTCACACAGTGGCTCACCATTTCCTTCAGGGTATTCCCAAGCAGATGCCTTCACCTGCTTAGGATTCCCTGAAAATGGCATTGAGAGATATCCTGCCTATCTCTCCAATCCCGAGGTTGTCCTTAAGTATCCATAATTATAGCCATTGATACCCTTGTCCACCAGTGACCACCAGTCTGGCCACTCAACAGTCTGAGGGACCATGAACTGGCCCCCGGCTTATAGAGTTTGGGGATCCCTGTATTATACTGACACCCATATGGACAACTATTCTGTTTGAAATCCCATTTGTACACTTGCTCTGTGTAAGGCTAATGACATCATTGCTGTGGCAATTTTTCAGAAATAAAAAAGTTAAACTTCCTTTTCACAAAGCTCTCAAGGCTTCATAGAATCCCTTTTATTATGGGCAAGGTGTTGGGGGCTGTGGGGTGAGAGGGGAGAAGATTAATTTCCAAAAACCACCACCACCAGGATGACTTAAGAAATTAATGAGATTTACCAGAAACTACAGATATGTTGTTAGCTTTCCACAGCATGACTTACAGAACAGGATTTCAACCAGTGGCTAGCGATGTTGATTCACTTGGGTGATGTCTCAGGGAATTGCTGCATTTATCTCACAATCCATGCCTGCCCAATGTCTGTGACAATACAGGGACCCATTCCTATGATATCATGAGAGCCCAATCGCCCCGCTCAGTTTTTTTGCCCTGAACTCTCAAAGAATAGGATGTTCTTGGTTTGGTAATACTGTACTAGTTCCTAAATCTCTTCGACATTTTAATATACACACAGATAGATGAAATGTGTTGTCATTGCACACACAGCAAGCAACTTAAATTGATATGATACTGTGCAGCTTTGCTTCCTTCTTAGAAAATTCTGGCGGATGCTTTTGCTACATGTAACCAACTGATTGCACCAAGCTATTAAAGCTGTGATGGTTAATCTTGACACTCCAGATGTTCTTGGACTTCAATTCCCAGAAGCCCCCGTGAATCCACACAAATGGGTTTACTGCGAGTCATCCAGCCCACGGAGCCCTCGTCGCTCCTGGAAGCAGAAGTAAAACGCATCCGTATAGGCGCGTTTTACTTCTGCTTCCAGGACTGACGAGGGCGGCATGGGCCGGATGAGTCGCAGTAAACCCATTAGTGTGGATTCACGGGGGCTTCTGGGAATTAAAGTCCAAGAACATCTGGAGTGCCAAGGTTTGCCATCATGTTATTAAAGGGTGTGACAATAACAGACTGTGGACTTAGAAAACAAAGTCAACAGAAACAAAAAAAAGAAAAAAGAAAAATCAACATCTTGTCTTTATGACAGGTTAATTTCAAGACCAAACAACAGGACATGTTGTTTTGACCTTGTTTCTTTTTCCTTTTTATAGGCTATTTACTAAAAAAATCATAGCTATGATCAGGAAGATGGATAAAAAACAATGTTTTTTTAAATGATTTTTTTATTTAAATCGGATTTTTTTATTTAAATCGGATTTTTTATTTAAATGGGATTTTTTTTTATTTAAATGTTTTTTGAGGAAAAAATCTCTCTAAAGATCATGTTCTAGTTAAGATACATTTATAGTCCAAAGATTATTCATCATGAAATTAGTTTTTAATTATGTGGCATAATAGATAGATAGATATAGGTAGATAAATCTTTATCTTTATTGTCATTGTCCTGCACAGAACAATGAGATTGGGGGGGGGGAGGGGAACACTTATCAACCCAACAAAACCTAAACAAAATACAACTATACAAAATTATCAACATACTCCCACCCCACATATACACATTTAACCCCTAAAAAGCTCTAAAACTCTTAAAACTCTAAAAACTATATACAGAAGTTCCCTCATAGACTGCATTGCACTGCATTCAAAGCCAGAACCGCTTTTGGGTAGAAACTATTTCTCAAGCGGCTGGTCCTGGTCTTTATGACCCTATACCTTCTTCTAGAAGGCAGAAGCTGAAAGAGATCATTTCCGGGGTGCGTACTATCTTGCGCAATCTCTACAGCTTTCTTATAACACCTGGTGGCATAGATTGTAAAGCTGTATTAATCCGTTCACAATGTCATGCTCTCCCAGAGGTTTCTGATTATTTTGGGCAATTTTTCTATCTAGAAGATATTATCAAATCAAATGCTTGATTTTGCTGTTTTCAAAACTGTGCATTTGGATCTGCAATGATAACACGCCTCCTTCACAGAAAAAAATGTTATAAAATAAACATCAGAATTGAGAAAAAGACCTTAATCCCATTGTTCCTCTGTAAATCTATATACACAGAATCACCCCTTACCTCTTAACTGCTGCTACCTATCAAGAAGTTCAATGAATAGAATGTTGTTTGGAATGGAATAGCACAAGGAGCAAAGTTTGAGGAGGGAGGGGAAAGCAGTAAAATAAAAGTGAAACCTTTATCTGGTTGTAAATATTAAGATTAAAACAACTCCAGCAAAAATGAGTCTTTATGTAGAAAAAATGATTTAAATCGAGCCTTACTGACTAGTGATTTGAATCATGATTTAAATCAAAGTGATTTAAATCAAATCCACCCTGTCAGGAACCCATTGGGATTAAGAAGGAGTTTAATTCCTTCCCCCAAAATGCAGTCCTGAACAAATCATGGCATTTCTGCAAAAGCAGAATACAGAGATATGTTTTGTACTACAAAAAGATGCACGTCATTTTTTCCCCAGGGAATGGAACTGACCACGCTCACTTGATATATATGTTTGGAAGCTATTCTTGGTTCTCCTCGCTGTATTTAAATGTCTCTGGGAGAACCAAGATGGCACATCAGGATGAACCCTACCAGTAGGTGGGATGATAAAGTTATTTCAGATAGCCAAGTATGGAGACATGAGCAGTGGTTGGCAACTCTGGCACTTTATATATGTGTGGCAAGCAGTCTTTCATTGCCACCCACAGGCAGTAGGAAAATCTACAATGCTGTGTAGGGCTTCTGTCATTTATTTCCAAACAAGAATTAAAGCTTGGCATTTTGCAGTCTGAACAATGCTGATTTTGTTTCTATGCATTTTCCTTGTTGTTCAGGTTTTGCTATTCTTTTTTTTTCAATTCTGCAAAAACAATTCATCTTTGAGTCTTTCTTTCAACAATATATCCAAGGAGATTTGCACTAAGATGCTGGTAGATGCTAATGAAATTTCTTCTTTAGTTGGATTAAAGGATTGGAAAAAGACAAACAAGAAACAGATGTCCACTTTAACTCCTTGACTGGGGAAGGCAACTTCAATTGGAGATTTGTGTTCCGCTTTGACTACCTCCCAACCGAGAAAGAGATCACTTACAAAAAAAAGGATTCCATCTTCTCTCTGGAGGAATCCGAATTCCGAGAGCCAGCAGTTCTGGTTCTTCAGGTGTGGGACTATGACAGGATTTCAGCAAATGACTTCTTAGGTAATTTTTATCAGAAGTGGAATGTTCATAGCACTTTAAATATATACATTACCTTGGATACTGTGGAGTTGTTATTCAGGGAGGAATCCGCACACTATTTTTCTTAGAAGTCTCAAGAGCTGTTTGACAGCAAGGATGTGATGTTTAACCTATACCTATAAGAATGGGGTTGGGCCGTGCGTGTGCGGAATGTGTGTCCACACACGTGCAGCCTATCCCGTAATGCGCTGTGCACATTTACCTTTTGTCCTTGAGATCATTGCCGCAAGGGTCCGGAAGCCGAGAGTGGGGCCAACGCCCCATGAACGTGAACAAAAAAAAAACACTATGAGTCCCAGCGTCCTCCGTGCTGTCGCACGCCTCAGCCAATCATGCAGGAGGACACGAGCGCGGAGGAGGCGGGACAACCAGCAAGCACTAAGAGAAAAAAATGACCGATGCGCACCAAATACAGCTCAGAGGCTTGCCTTACTGAGGCAGACAGATCCCAGGCTGAGGGAACGGCCTGCCTGCCGCCCCTTCCACGTTGCCTGAGGACACGGCTGGGCAAGGTGCCACCATAGGGGCTGCCTCTGCCCTGCTGTCCCTCCTGCCCTCAGCCACGCCGCCTGAAGATGCGGCCGGGTGAGGCGCCGCTGTAGGCACTGCCTCTGCCCTGCTGCCCCTCCCGCCCTCAGCCATGCCTGACGGCTCTCGCCCTCACCATTTCCCCTCCGCTGTTTCAAGCCAGCCCTAGCACACTCCTAAGATCCTCTGGGGAGCAGGAGGTGGAAATTTCTGGTGTCTTTCAGATCAGGGGTGGCAGCCCAACAGGGACTCTTCTGTCTCCATTTTCTCCCTCACCCAACTATATAAAGAAAATAGTGGGAACAGAGTTCAAAAAAGTGGGCACTTTAAAAGATGATGAAGATTGATGGTGGTGGTGGTGAAATCATTGTAAAAGTGAACAGTAAACAATGCTAGACACTACCCTAATGTTAGCTACAAGCAAACATCCTGGAATTCTCTAAAAATTAAAGTGCCAGATTTCAGCTATTTTGGCAATTTTCACAAATCATGTATGAGCAGCCAGTACCTGAAATTGTCCCTTCTTCTCACTTTATTTCAAGGGTCCATTGAGTTAAAGCTGAATGATATGGTGAGAGGTGCCAGGAGTTCAGAGCAATGCACTATTAAGATGGCCAAGGAGAAAGCTATGCCACGGTTTTCCATCTTCCGAAACAAGCGATTGAAGGGTTGGTGGCCTTTCATCAAACTGAAAAGTCAGGAAGACATTGAAAGGGAGGAGAAGGAGGCTAAGCAGAAGAAAAAGAAGAAGAAGAAGAAGTGGAGGAGCTCTGTAAAGCCAGAAGATGTTGAGTTTTCAGATCCTAGTGGAAATATCTTCATCTTAACGGTAAGAATTGTCATAATCACAGAGAACAGACATTTACAAGATTCTTGAATGAACATACATATACCAGAGCTGGGATTGAATCAGGGACAATGTCTACATGCGAACTATGACCCTTCCCTAGAATAGCAGCTGGTACTCACTAGTAGTCTACCAAACAAGCACTAAGCAGGGTGAAGCCTGCTTCTTCCAAACTAGACAAAATTATCATGTCTGGAATGATATGGTAGTAGCTTTTCCCTTGTCAGCTTTTCTATGCCCTAAGACAGTGATGGTGAACCTTTTAGAGACCAAGTGCCCAAATTCAACAGGCTACTGCCTGTTTACTACCGTGTAAAATCTGTTCTATGTGTTGTCAATGGAAGGTACAGGGACGCCTTTGGCCAAGATATTCATGGCTTAATAGGAACACAGTGTCATGCAGAAAATAAAGTCTTGCAGTGGAATAAAATTGACAAAGTTTTGAGCCTTGTTAGGAAGTGACAGGATTGCTACACTACACTTTCTTACTAGCAGTCAGATAAGGGCTCTGAAAAATTCAGCTTGTTCCTGCAGATTCTTTTAAGACAAATAAGAAATTTCACATATATTTTGGAAAAATAAGAGATCAATCAAAGATCTGAAATTTGCTCAGTTCTTATTAGTGAACTAAATTATTTGAAAGTTAGTTTGCCTTTCATTGCTATTAGTAATAATCATGTGCCTTCAAGTCACTTATGACTTATGGTGCCCTTTTTCAGGGTTTTCTAGGTAGAGAATACTCAGAAGTGATTTATTATTCCTGTTCTTCTGAGGGCACCCTGGGACCTGAGACCACACGGGCAGGCACAGTGGGAAATTGTTGTGTATGTAACAGTATTACTTTAAGAATGCATGAATGTAACCTGACAATGATTACAATGTAACCCAGCTGTTAAGGAACGCGAGTAAGCTGCCTATAGAGGGCAGCTGCGAGCGTTCAGCTCACATGGTTCACATTCCCCAAATCACCGGCAGCCGCGGGAACCTTTCCCGCACGAGGATCACCTGGAGAAGATGGGCGTGACTCAGAATGACGTCACGCCGGTAGCAGCCAATAAGCTACCGTGCAACGATATCCAAATGTATGTACTGCAGTATATAAAGAGCTGTACCTCCGCCATTACCACATGTTCATCTTGACCACAATGAAATAAACCTGTGTTTTAGCCCCCACTGCGGCTCCTTCTTTATCTTCCGTGCAAGACACTAAAGGAATTGAACTCCCAACCTCTGGTTCTGCAGCCAGATGTATAAACCTCTGAGCTATCCAACCAGTTATCATTGCTGTAAACCAGGGGTGGCCAACCTACGGCCCATGGGCTGACCCCAAACCTCGGCACCATTTCATGTGGCCCGTGACGATGACAACGCACCGGAAGTAGATGTGTTTACAACAGTTGTAAAATGCACCTGTGTAAACGCACCTGCACCTGTTGTAAACACATTTACAATAGCCGTGCACATGTTTTATGGCAGCGTTTATGGGAGGGGGAACCAGGTGACCGGCCTGCTCAGCTGTCTGGGGGGCGTGGTCAGGCCTGCGGCGTAAAAAGTTTGGGAACCCCTGCTGTAAACTGTTTTCCCTATTTCCCCAGGAAAAATGTTTCATGGGAGTCATTTTTTGACCTGTCAATGATCAGTTCTTTTGCATGAAAGAAGATATAATTGGCTTTTTATGGCAAACTCTTGCAACTACCTGTATGTCTTCACTTCACTTCTCTACAGGGAAAAGTGGAAGCTGAATTTCAGCTACTGACTTTAGAGGAGGCTGAAAAAGCCCCTGTTGGTCTAGCAAGGAAAGAGCCAGAACCCCTGGAAAAACCTAAGTAAGTATTTATAGATTTATGTGTATGGATTAGAAAGAAGTCAAGCTAGGCCTCCAGCGATACCTTGTCTTACTTTCCAGAAAAGGAACTGAGAGTTTAGATCAAGGTGCCCAAACTTTTCAGGCCTCAGGCCTGTCACATGGTTCAGGGGTGCTCAAACTATGGCCCGGGGGCCGGATCCAGCCCCCAGGCCATAGTTTGGACCCTCCTGGTTTAGATCATATTATTTCAGAAGAGAACTGAGTGGAGATAAGGGATCAATAGTTTTTAGTGTCACTTTGCCTCTGGGTGACTGCTGCATCAAAACTTAAAATGACAGAGATAAAATTTTTACTGAAAACTAATAATTGCCCTTGAAAATCACAGTCTGGCTACTACATTTAATGTATGAAAAGAAACAACATGGCTGATTTCTAGCTGGCATTTACCAGTTTATGTGGCATAAAATTACACAAGATGATTTGAGCCATTCTCTCAAGCTTTTGTCTCACATGAAAAGAGACACTGTAAGGAGATGGTGCTACTGTAGCAAACAGTAAAAGGTTTCCCTTGCTCGAAAGCCAGTTGTATCCGACTCTAGGGTCCAGTGCTCATCTCTGTTTCAAAGCCGAAGAGCCAGTGCTGTCTGCTTCTGCAGACATTTCCGTGGTCATGTGGCAGGCATAACTAGACACCGAAGTGTACAGAATGCTGTTTACCTTCCCACTGAAGTGGTCCCTATTTATCTACTTGCAATTTCTTGCTTTCGAACTGCTAGGACAAAGACGGGAGCTCATTCTGTCCTGCAGTACTTGGGAAATGAACTGCTGACCTTCCGCCTCCCAGTCAGCATCTTAGCCACTTGAGCCACTGCAGTCTTAATAGGCATTCTGCTTCATCTTTATAGTGAGACTTAACATTTGGACATTTTCAGCTTGTGAGTAGCCAGCACTGTTTTGCTTTTCTCTTTTACATCCTAATAAAAACTTATGTTTCTCTCCTCTTCAGCCGTCCAAAAACATCCTTCAACTGGTTTGTGAATCCCTTGAAAACTTTCATCTTTTTCATCTGGAAACGGTACAAGAAGTACATCATTGCACTGATAATTATTGCAATTGTGACCATATTCTTGGTTCTCCTTCTCTACACAATGCCTGGATACATCAGTGAGAAGATAATAAATGGTTAAGTGTGTTTTATCTCTCAGTCACTCTTCTCCATCCTTTAAGTTGAGAATTGACAAAGGAAGAGAACAGTGACTTCTGCACCAAAGATATTCGGAGCACCTTCAACTGATTGACTGTGCCTGAAGGCACTATGAAAAAACATCTTGCAATAGGAAAGAGACACTTCTTTGGAGGGGTCTGCCTGCCTGCCTGCCTGCTCACATCTGTGATGTGATAACAACATTAAGTGAACACACTTTTTAATTGTTTGATTAATATTTGGCCTGTTGTTACTTTTGAAGACTACTATTGCATTCTGCAGTTTTAAGATCGAAACTAATCAACTGTATCTTAAATAGAAAAAAAGAGAAAAACACCAATTTCAGTGGAGTTGCAAGCACTGCACCCTAGTCACATGAACTAGAATGTACCATTTTGTACACGGCTATCTGCATCCCTAAATCATTAATCTGGCATTTTTAAAAATTTATTTAAATGACTGTGATGTTGTTATACGATCATATTTGTTAACAAAATTATTATGTAAATGGGTCATTTTTAGTGACGTAAAAGGAATTTAAATTTTACAGGTAGACAAGGAGTGTCAAGTTCATATTATGTATATGCATCTTATTATATACTTGGTGCTAAAACAACAGGGAATCAGTGTGGCATAGAGTGATGGACTACGACTCAGGAAACCTGGATTCAAATCACTACTGGAACTCTTGGAGGGTACAAATAGCAAAGCCACGCCTTAAATATCTCACATGGGTTGCTTATATATCAGTCAAATACGGAACCCCACTAAAGGTTCAATAAATCTGTTTGTTTTGCCCAGCTGACTCAGAGCACCTGGCAAACATTAATCTTACCTTACCTGGTCTGTACAGATAATCGTACAATATAACCTCACCCATAATTCCTCTGTAATTTAAAGCAGATTATAAAGTGGCCACTATGCAAGCAACTTGAAAACAATACAGTAATAGCTGGAAGCTAACATGGATTTGTCAAAAACAAATCATGTCAAACTAATCTGATTTCATTTTTTTATCATGGTGGATAGTGGGAATGCTGTTAATGTAATATACTGTATGTTGAATTCAGCAAAGCCTTTGACAGAGTGCCCCATGATAAACACTGCAGTTTGTACAAAACTGGATTTAACAAGTAAATTTCTTGCTATCACACATTATACTTGGAATTATGTTCTAGCTCTACATACCCAGGGATCTACTACTTCAAGATAGCCAGTCTGCGCATTCACAAGATTCATTTCTAAGAAGCAAAGGAGGATTGATTACCAGTATGCTGTAATTTGAAAGGATGCTATATAAACATGAAATTTGCCTATTTACACTATTTATGACAAAATAAGGTAACTCAAACATGGTAGTACACAGATAATTTAAGGAAGATATATATCAGGTTGATACTCAGAATGGTGTAGTAGATAGAATGACATGTGACGACTGGAGGCATGGGTGTGAGTCCCCACTCAGCCATGGAAACTCATGGGGTGTGTGTGAGTGGAACTGGTAGAACCACTCCTTAAATATCTTACTTACTTTGAAAGATCTATTAGGGTTGTTAGAAGCATACCTGTCAAGTCTCCCATATTGGCTGGGAAATCCCGTATTTTACCCCTCTTTCCCGCCATCATCCCGAATTTGGAGTGACCAGAGGGGGCTACTGCGCATGCGCACATCAGAGGCAGAGGTGTGCATGCACGAGGGGTTTCTGTGCATGCGTGAGGGGTTTCTGCACATATGTGAGGAGTTTCTGTGCATGCGCGAAGGGGTTACTGTGCATGCGTGCCCATCAGAGGCAGAGGTGTGCATGCACAAGGGTTTACTGCACATGCCTGCCCGTCAGAGGCAGTGGTGCTTCCCGTATTTTTGCAACCACAACTTGACAGGTATGGTTAGAAGTCTGTTCTGACATGATGACACATAACAAATATATTAGGTTGCAAACTGAAGTATGAAAAAGGTAAAGGTCGCCCTTGCTCAAAAGCCAGTTGTATCTGACTCTAGGGTTCAGTGCTCATCTCTGTTTATAGCCAAAGAGCCAGCACTGTTTGTGTCTGCAGACATTTCCATGGACATGTGGCAGGCATGACTAAACACTGGAGTGCACGGAACGCTGTTTACCTTCCCACTGAAGTGGTAATATTTAGTTACTTGCAATGTCTTGCTTTCAAACTGCTAGGTTGGCAGGAACTGGGACAGAAACGGGAGCTCACTCCATTGTGCAGCACTTGGGTCTCAAACTGCTGACCTGCTGACCTTCCAGTCATCAAGTTCAGCATCTTAACAACTAAGCCACCACAGTCCCCAAATAATATCTTGGAATTAAAACAGAAGTCTCATAGGGCAAACTCTGAACTTCTTGAGGTAAGTCAAAATGTACATGTTTTTAGAGCCTCAGAAATAATTATTTTCAAGGACATGGACTAAAGGGGGGGCTTCCTCATGACACCCAACATTTATGGAAAAAGAAAACTTTGCAAATATATTTTTAAAAACTCATTAGCTCAATCCCAGAACATTAAACAACAAATGAAGTGAAGACAGTTCTCCCTCTCCAGGCTGTCAAATTCAGTTGGACACAAGTTGCTCTGTAGATTACCACTAGCTCAGATAACATCAATGTTATTTCCTTGTCTTCTGTAAATTGAGCTTTGGTTAGGCAAGATCTCATACAAGTTTGGAAATGGGTCTGTTTCTGTCATTGCTTCATGGCATTTCTTCAGGCAGCTGGAATGCAACATGCTTAAAGATACAATCCAAGGGAACAACTTTTTCTATATTCAGAGCACTACCAGTCCTTTTAGAAAATTTCTGTTACTAAGGGGCACTTCTCTAAGTGCAGAGCTAGTTGCATTTGCTCTCCTTTTAAATATAGATTAGATTAAGGCAGAGTTTCCCAACTAAGGCCCATGGGTTGGATCTGGCCTGCGGCACCATTTCATGTGGCCTCCCCACTCCTCCAAGGGCATTTGAGAAACAAAATGGTCACCACCCCTTGAAGCTGTTGGGACAAAATGGCCGTCCCCATCGTGCAGGAAGGGGGAAAATGCCTGTCCAGTCCTTGAAGTTGACTGAGAGAGAGTGACACAGCCCTCAGCCTGAAAATATTGGGAACCCCTGGGTTAAGGGAATACAAAGTAAATACATCACAGTCTTTTTTTAATCAATTGCATGCCATTTAGTCCTTCCTACATTTTTTTTTTCATCTTCAAAACAGGAATCCCCACCAATATGCCAAGCATACATTTCATCACTTGGAAACTTCAGATGTTGGTTTCCCTCCAAGACAGGTGGTTTTAAAATGTGGTAAAGTACTCATATGATATCTTGTAAACTTATTTCTTGGCAAGAGGCCACTGTACGAATAGACCACATGTGAATAACCTCCTAAATTACCCAAAGAAATGGGAAAAAAATCTTGTTTCTAACCATTCTACAAACACAGTAACTTACTTTCCCCCACCCTAAATGTCTGCTGTGACAAGTGATTAAATTATGATGAGGTTGCTACAGGAAGATCTTATCATGGGGATTGCAGACAATGTGACCTGAGCCTCAGAAGACCTCTAGAATGTTATTTAAAAGTTTCTAGTTATATCTCCTTAAATAGCAATTGATCAGCACCTACATAGGATTATAACAATGTGGTGTTTAGATCTTGAAATTCTATGCTCCAATGTGATTTTTTAAAAGGGGGAATGCACTACAGGACACTATCTGTAAAGTCTAGGTTTGATTAATCTTTACTTAATCTTTCCCCATATAAGAACATAAGAGAAGCCCTACTAGTTCAAACAAAAAGCCTCTCTAATTGCCATAGTGGTCAACCAATTGTCTGTGGGAAGTTCCAAGCAGGTAAAGATAAAGGTAAAGGTTGTCCTTGCTTGAAAGCCAGTTGTCTCTGACTCTAGGGTTCAGTGGGACATGGGCATAATAGTAAACTCATTTGTGTGACCCAACAATTGATACTCAAAGGGAGATACCATATAACTATCATAAGCAGTAGTCATATTAACACTGTATCATCAGAATATTTTGTAGGTTACTGTATGTTTGGTGTTTCTGTTAATATTGGTAATTGCCTCATTTTTACTGTATTTTTAACACTGAACAAATGTCTTCATATAGTATAGTAAAACCCCGACTTACAAATGTCTCGAATTACATAAAATTCGTCTTACAAAATGATTTTGTGCTAAAACCATGTCCCAATTTACACAATTTCCTATGGGTTTGCTTCGATCTACATAAAAATAATAATTGTTCCTATGGGTTTGCTTCGAGTTACATAAAAATTCAATTTAAGCAAAAGCCTATGGAACAGACTTTTTCGCAAGTAGGGGTTTTACTGTATTTTAAATGTGAGCCGCCCATTCTGTAGAAGTGACAGACATTTGCATTAATAAGTGAAAATATGTTTAAAATATTTATCTTTGTCCCCATGGATGCCTGCATAGAGGGTTACATAGAGGCCTGTGTCTGAATACATACGAGATAACATCCATGTATTTTTGGCTTAACATTACAATATATCCGTCCATACCTATGCCTTGTTCCTTTACATGTTATGAACATGTGTTATGAACAAGATGAGACAGCTAATTCAGCCCACGATTGAATCAGTAGTGCTCTCTGCAGGTTCACTCATGCAAACATTTCAAATCAACACTACAGTTACAATATTGCAAAATCATAGAAGCTTGCACAAACAGGATTCAAAAAGCGAAACAATACTAACAAATTCAGACTCGATAATCCATATAAATATGTCCTCTGAATTCAGTGCACCAAAAAGATACCAATCCATGAATTATTCACTCACTCTGATTTACTCCTAAAGTCAAGGAAATAGTCCCAGAAACATTTTTATATATTTCTAATCACCCAAAGGTAGTAATTTCAAGATGGGGAGCTTAAAAACCTCTGAAGAAAATATAGAAATGACAATAATGCCTGCTCCAAATGTCTGAGAAAGTGGACTTGATCCACAAAAGCTAACATTAAAATACAGCAGTTAGTCTTTAAGGCGCTACAATGTTTTTGTATCTTTGTTTTATTTACTCTGATATGCTAAAAATAATGCACTCTTCCCTCTTCCACATATAATTTGAAACACTGTTACCTAAATAAAGGCAATTAGGTCCCAATTGTTGCTTCCTGGGAAAACCAAAGCTCCCCTCTTTAACTTAACACTTTTAAGAGCATGGAGCCTTTCTTTAAGAACCCCACCTACTGGGCTAAAACAATTAGCTATGGGGTTACAGGTGTATACAACACAGAGATGCATGTTTAAACGGGAAAGCAGAGGTTGACAGGACAGTCTCAGAGTGGGATGTGAAGGGACATTTCTTGGTTAGCTTCTGTTTTGGCTTTTTCAGATAGTGTTGCTTCCTTTGCTTCCTTTAACTGCTTCCTCTCAATCCATTCCTGTTCCCCTTTCTCTGTGGGTTGACATTCTGACTCTGTAGCTTGGCACGGCAGGCCAGCACATTGCACCGGCACCTCCACCTTTCCTCAGCAAAATGCCCGAGTTAATCTCAGTCCAAGAGTTCATTGTTCAGACTCAAGAAGATCTGAGTTCTCCAACAACCTCCTCCTTCACCAGCCACATGGGCAAATGCAGGAGCACAGTTTGCAGCCTAGAAGAGGTAAGAGGGGAAGAGGACAGGCAACCATGGGTCCTTTTTCTTCTTCTTTAAACTGAAGGGCAAGGGATCCATTTTAGGATTCCCTGAAGAGAATTTGCAGTCGAGTCTTCCTTGTTCTGCCTATGCAAATGAAGAACTAGAGCTTTTTCAAAAGTGGGACAAAGTGAAGAACAAAGGTGCGGGTTTTTAAAAAAATTATTTAAGAATTCTTCTCTCACTTTTCCCTTGAATGAGGAAGCTCAAAGAGACTTGTAACTTTACCATTAAGCTCAACAAAACACAGAAGTCTTAATAAGATGTAAAAAAAAAAACCCCACAATGTTGAAAATCCAGACAGTATAAGGTTAGAAAATATCCATCCAGTTACACCAATTGCAATCTTTCTTACACAACCGGAGGACTCTGTTGTCTTTTTAATGATTGAAGAGTAAGATTTAAAGGGAGAGAGTGAGGCGAGAGCCTCCCAAAGAGTTATCAATGGTAAACTCTTTTCTGTCTTGATGGATTTCCAGTTACAGAAAGAATTAACCCAGGGCAGTGTTTTTTTTAAATAATGAGCTCTGCACATGGATGAAGGCATTCATTTTGAAAACTAATATTCTGCTCTGACCTAGGAAGCAATGCTGAAGACTTATTCTCATTTTTCTGTAGTTACTACTATTGCGAAGAAGTCTTTGATTTCAGCAACTGTACTTAGTGGAGGATGCCAAAAGCTAAAGTCTTCACATACTTCAGAGTTAGCCTTGTCGATTTCAATTTGACTTTCTTGTGGGCACTATTGCCTCTGTGATATATTTAGTTGATTTGCTGTGAAGCCACATATTTCTTATTGTGTATTGTCATAGGATACTTTTGTAGCGATGTTGGGCCGCTAGGGCGGCGCTAGGTCCCGGAGGAGACTGATCAATGACAACACGAGGCAACAGGAGCGAGATCTGATCAGTGGTTTATTGGAAAAATACATACGCCTTTTATAGATCAGAAGGCAGGTAGAAGAAACCATCACCCGGGAGTCAATCACATCACCTGTTTACTCAGGTTAATTGGGAAACCCCTCGAAGGGAAGTTAATTATTTCAGACAAACACGGGATGAGGGAAGCCATTGTTTAGGGCTTAGACAGGGGTAAACATATTCACTATTTGCACCGGGGATTTCCTTGGCCAGGAGATGAGTGTTTACCTAATCAGTCACTGGGGTTAGCGATCTGCCTACCTTGCAGAATCGTCGGTCAGGTCATGTAATTGGGTGAATCAAACCCTATCATTTATTCACCCCCCTTAATTTAGCTGCCCGCAGAAGCCACCGCCAGGAGCCTTCTCACCTAAGCAGCCTCCGCCGGGGCTGTTCCATGCCAGATGGGCATGGGGAATCTGCATCTCCCCTTACTTTTTAATATTAAGAGCCTGACCAGCGATTTTGCGCAGGAGCGGCACCAGCTGTTGGTCGGGAGTGACGTCACGGGGTTTCCTTCTGAGGCGGCACCTCGAGATCAGTGAGGGAATGCATTGAGCAAGACAGCAAATTGCTATGCCCAGTATGACTACCCCCACCACTACCTTAAGCACCGTCTGAAGCCACCCCCATGGGATCCACGACCACATCCACTTCCACAGAGAACTCCACCAAGCCCCCCACGCAGAGCCCTCTGTGATGCCTGCGACTATGGTGTGGAGATCTGTGATCTGGCTTTGAATTTTCCGGGAGTTGTCAGTAAGGTTGAAGCAGCACATTCCGTGAAAGGACTCGCAGCCCAAGTGGTGCAATAGTAGGAGGTAGTCGATAGCCGCTCAATTATCGAGAATGGCATGGCGAAGCTCCGCCTGTTCCTGATTGAGGAGCGCTATCGCTGAGGAGGTATGGTTAATGGCCTTTGCTAAACCGCAGGCCAAGCGACCAATCCTCTTTGCGTTGCCGACGGCTAAGCCTGGCACGCCAAAGATGCTGACTGCCAAAGAGAGGTATTCGGCAGGTCTCATTACCCTAAAGCTACTTTCACATGAGCTGTCTAACAGGGTAGTGTGAGTGTGCCGTATGAGTGAGGGAACATTGGAGCCATTGGAAGCATTGGGGATATTAGCGCGTGGGGCGATCATATCCTTAGTGGGGAGCAACAGTGTCAAACGACTGATACAACATATAGAGTCTGTAATATTAGCCGGAATGTAGTTAAACGTATACTGGTTCCACGTAAAGAACCATCCAGATGGCAGGGTGATATGTGCATACTTCGAGCCAAGTGACACTGGGTTATTGCAAGTCCAATTGCCGCTGCCTACATCGAGGCAACGGCGCCGGGCTCGGCCGGGTCCGGAGCAACCGTGTATTTGGCCGCAGGTAGAGTTCGGGCTGACCGCCACTCGAGGAGTGTGGAGAGTGGCCGCATCAGCCGGTAAAGTCATGGTCAGCCGCATCTCCCAACGGGCGTATTCCGAGGAAGCCGATGGGATGTATGGGCTGAAGAGTCGCCTCACCAGCCAGTCCCCGTCCCGGGGGTGTGCGCCTGGAGAATGGCACACCGGGACAAGGCAGGTGCTGAGGATCGAGGCAGAGCCGACGTCCTGCCTGAGGCAAAAATCGGACTGGTTGACAAGGGTAGCCAACCTTTCCCAAATGTTGTACTGCATCCGGGCGGAGAGGTCTCTGCCTGGCATTAAATCGCTGGCCTCCAGTGAGGCGGCCTGAGCACCTCCCCCCAAAAGCAGGGAGAGGGCCAGGATGATGGTGACTGCCATGGAGTTGGCGTGAATTCGGGCGAAAATCGCAACCGCAAAGCTCTCTGGTGTCAGTTCCTCCCCCTCACGCTGGATGGCGTCCTGGGCATCATGGCAGAGGGCCTTGACCATCCCCCAGGTGATCTTCAGTGCTGTCGTCTGCGACCGCTGACTCTCCCGGCGGGTCCCCTCGGTCAGGGCGAGATCCTGCATCTCCAGGATCGGACTCGGGTCGGCCTGGGTCCACGCCATGTGGTTCCAAATGAGGCTTGACGCACCAAGCTGGAATCCAAACGACACCTGTGGGAGACATAACTGCAGCATACCCTCTTCCCCAGGTTATGAGCGGCACCGGGCCCCTCCAAGAAGGGTCTGGTGGCACTCGGTACCGGACCATAGGTCGCGGGAGGGTTTCCGAACGGCGGAAGTGCTTCTCCTGCGGCGTACAGTCCGAAAAAACATTGAGGTGATTGTATGTGAACAATACCTTATTCAGACAAAACTGTGCTTCTCCCTGTGATTTGGGGAGGGTGGCTCCCCCCTTTCTGTTTGTTTGTCAATATAGGACTTTAGCGTCTGATTGACCCGCTCTACAATCGCCTGCCCTTGCGGATTGTAGGGAATGCCAAATGTGTGCTTGATGTCCCAGGTGGCCATGAAGGCAGCCAACTGCCTAGAGCTGTAGGACGGGGCGTTATCCGTTTTCACGTGCCGCGGCTTGCCCATCGCCGCAATGCAGGAAAGGAAGTGCTGCTCCACGTGGGAGGCAGCCTCCCCCTTCTGCGCCGTCGCCCAAACGAACTGAGAGAAGGTGTCAATGCAGACATGCATGTACTGCCATCTGCCAAACTGCGGCACATGCGTGACGTCCATCTGCCACACCTGATTGGCCTCTGTCCCTCATGGGTTGACCCCCCACGAGGGCCCCCCCCGGCGCCCCTGCGCAATGCTGGCAAGAGCGTACTATACCTTGGGCTTGAGAAAGTGGCAGATTGAACTGTCTGGCGAGTGCCTTGGCGTTTTGGTGAAAAAATGCATGACTTTGAATTGGAGTAGTGAAAACTCCCAAAACTGAACGTTGCTGAATTTCTTTTGCCGCCGCATCCGCTCTGCTATTGCCCGCGGAAATCGGACCCGGTAGGTCTTGATGACTTCGGATGTGGGCAATATAGAGCGGCTCCGTGCGGTTCCGCAAGTGAAATTGAGCAGTGAGAAACAGACTAAGCAGATTCTTGTCTATCGCGGGGGTAATGTAAGCTCCCGGTAGACTGTGGAGCAAATTCCTAACGTACAGACTGTCAGTTATGATGTTTAAACGTTCCTTGGCGAAGGTGCGCAAAGCAAGGTTCACGGCTGCCAACTCCGCCCGCTGCGCGGACTTCTGTGGGAGAGTCAACAGCGTGTGCCAAGCTTCGCCCTCCTGCCAGGTCAAGACACCATATGTGCGTCCACCATCGGTAAAGACTGTCTTGGCCCCCTGAAGTGGGACCAGCGAAAGCAATTCGAACAAGCTGACTGTTCCTGTTTGAAGCGAGACAAGTCTGGGGTCTTTAGGCAAGTGGTATGCCAAGCTTCCAGTGAATCCTTCCAAGGCTATCGGAAGCGAGTCACCTAGCTGCATCAACTGATGAATTTGTTCCTTAGTGAACGGGACTATGATCTTCGCTAAATCGTGCCCAGAAATGTCCCTAGCTCTCAGCCTGCCGTGGTAGATCACCGCGGAGACCAGTTCTTGGGGCGGAACAATGTTCCGAGATGAGGTGTTAGGCAAGTACACCCACTCCACAATTTTCGCTCCCTTCTCTGAGTCTACTCCTAGCGCCCCAGTGAACATGGATCCCGACCGTACGATGTACAAATTCAGGATTGGGGCATATGGCCCCTGGGCGATCCTATCCACCCACCTCTGGCTGAGAACTTGGTTCACTTTCTCGAGCGCCAAGCGCGCGTCTCGAGAGATTTTTATCCGGTCTGCCGGCTGCTTGCCTAAGGTTAGCAGCGAGAAGAGCGGCTTTAGAAGATCCGTATCCAAGCGAAAATACGGTCTGGCCCAATTGATATTCCCCAAAACTTGCTGCAATTCTACGAGGGTGACTGAGTCTTGTAAATTTATCTGAGGTAAAACCGGTGCGGCGAAAGAGCGGAGAAGCCGGTGGCCCAAGTATGAGAAGGGCTCGGTTCTCTGCACTTTCTCCGGGGCAATGAGTAAACCTTTGTCCCCCAGGCTGGCCTGGAGGTCTGAAAACATTTCGCTGCCAAGATGTGGCAACGCTACCAAAATATCGTCCATAAAGTGACAAACTATGGCTTGTGGGTAGAGGTTTCGAAACTTTGCCAGCGCGTCGTGAACGTAAATTTGGCACAAGGTGGGCGAATTGAGCATGCCCTGTGGCAAAAATTTCCACGCGTAACGCTGCGTGGGCTCACTGTGGTTCACGACCGGAACCGTAAAGGCAAACCTCTCCCGGTCCCTGGGGTCTAAGGGGATTGTATAAAAGCAATCCTTGAGATCTATGACTAGGATCTCCCACCCCTCGGGAATCATGTTCGGATTCGGGATGCCGCATTGAAGCGGACCCATTGGCTGTTTGCATTTATTGATCTCTCTGAGATCGTGGAGGAGTTGCCACTTCCCCGACTTCTTCTTAATAACAAAAATTGGCGAATTCCAGGGACTTGTGGACTGTTCTATATGTCCTGCGCCTAGCTGTTCTTTAACTAGCTGCTTGAGAGCAACCAATTTCTCCCCTACTACCGGCCATTGTTCTACCCAGACCGGAGTATCGGTGAGCCATTTAAGTGGCAACGCCATTACCCAAAGGTAAGCGTGGCACCGTACTGCTGTAGAATGTCCCGTCCCCAAAGATTGACATGCACGTCAAGAATGTGCGGCCGTATCACCGCCGTGCCGTCAGCCCTTGGGATTGTGACTTCTACCCACTCTCGGCTTCTAAACGCTTCCTGAACGCCGCCTACCCCCCACACATCGGAGACCGGCTCAATGGCCCACTCCCTCGGCCACTGGCTTCTGCTTATCACGGTCACATCCGCTCCGGTATCGAGTAACCCTGAGAACACTCTTTTGTTCAAAAATACCTCGATAACGGGGCGCTGCTTCCACTCAATGTTGGTCTCCACTGTCGCCAAGACCTGGTATCCCTGCACTGCCTCACCCGCGCTCGAGCGGTCTGCTGAACCGGACTCTGAGCTGGCACTGAGCCTTCTCTGGCTGCCTGCTGGCGAGTGACAAGGAACCAAGATCAGTTGCGCTAAGGCGTCTCCCTTGTGGATAGTTTGGGGTAGGTGTGTCCAAAGCTGGACTTGGAGGACGCCTGAAAAATTCGAGTCAATGACTCCTGGAATTATGAGAATTCCGCGTGCTCCAGCTACACTACGGGGCAAAACTAAACCTATAAAGCCTCTGGGCAGGGGTCTCATGTACTGGGAATCGACTAGATAGACTGTGCCCGGCAGATCGCATGTAACGTCCGCCTGGCAAGCCAATTCTAGTCCTGTGCTACCCTTGGGGCTGGCCTGCGCCCTCGCAGTGCCTGGAATGTGCCTGGAACCTAGTCCAGTTCTGGGGAGTTCTGGATCTGGGTGAAGGAAGCCTCTGTTTGGACTGGGGCCAGAGACGTGCCCGGATTCCGGTTTCCCGAACTCGGACAATACCTGGCCCAATGATAGCCTTTCTTGCACTTCGGGCAGGGGGGGCTCGGAGCCTTGGGACGGCCGGATTTTTGTCCGCCTCCCTTGGATCGGCACTCCCTGGCGAAGTGTCTGACCTTGCCACAAGTGTGGCATGCCCCTTTGATCTTGCCATTGCCCTGAGGTCTTCTTCCCCCCTGCACCGCGGCCGCTAGCAGCCCCATCTTGTAGGAGTCGGTGCCAACGTCGGAGCATGCTCGGATCATGTCCGTTAAGGTCAAGTCAGGGCGATTGCCCAGGGACTGCAAGATTTTACGGCAGTCCAGGTTGGCGTTGTCCTTAGCTAGCTTAATCATAAGCTCTTGTTGGGCCTGCTCATTATCAATCTGCCTGCTAATTGCTTCCTCCAGGCGATTGATGAAGTCCATGTAGGGCTCCTGGGCTCCCTGCTTGATAGCAGTGTAATTTTTAGCCGTTTTGCCAGACGCTGGGACCTTGAAGTATGCCCTGTAGGCAGCTTCGGCTGACATTTCTAGAGTGGCGAGAGGCAAGTTAATTTGAGCGTTGATGGGCTCAAAGGCACCTGAACCATACAACTGGTCAGGAAGTACTGCGCCTCCCATCCTGGCAGCTCGGGCTTGGGCCTCTAGGCGAAACTCGCTGTCCCAAATCATGTACTGGCTGGGGGTTAGCATCATCCTCATGACGGCTTTCCAATCATGAGGAATCCACATGGTGGTTTCGCACACTTGCTGAAGCGTGCCCCTCGTAAAACGACTCTGGAGCCCTGTCTCTGAAATTGCTTTCCGTAAAGCCATGAGAAGCTTGTACGGGACTGGGGAGTGTACTATCTGCTGTGCGCCCGTGAGCGCGTCCATCTCCAAGCGGATTGGACAAATCTGTCTAAGTTCAGCTAGTTGTTCAACTGACAATTCCCCCTTTTTAAGTTCTATCTCAGCTGTGCGCTGAAGGGCACTCTTCACGACTAGGGAGCCTGGAGCTGTCAGAGGAGCGCCTGCGCTCCTCATTCCTTGCGTTCCTTCGGTGACGTCTGCAGCTGTCACCGTGGGAACGCTCCCTACGCTACTCTGCCGATAGCTAATTGACGGATAGAGTGCCGTGGGCGCAGTCGGTTTGACTGGCTTGCCTGACGGCTCGGCTAACGGGGGTTCTTTGGCCTCTACCCGGACTGGCTCGATCTCTGCTAAGAGTTTCCTACACTTTCTCCAAGTACGAACTATCCCTCCTGGAGCTTTCGGGGGTTGCTGAATGCAGTCTCCTATCTGGTCCCAGAGCTGCAGGGTTAACGTACCTACTTCTGGGTAAAGTAGGCAGTGTTCCCTGAGGTACGCCAAAAGTCTCGCTAATTCCCTGCTGTGAAAGCGTAACTTAAATACCCTGGCCAGGATTTTAAACTCTTCCTCACGAGTTCTTTGGCTAGCGGACGGACCTGGTCTATGAGAGCAAGTCCCCATATTACCTGCGATTGGGTCTCCGGAAGATTCCTCCTCGGGACGAGTCGACGCGTCTTTGCAGGCAACAGGTTCGGGCGTCGGGTGTCTGGGGTAGACCTCGGAGCGTGGACCTTCTGCCACGGGCCCTTCAACGGCCTCTGCGATGTCAGGGGCTCACAGCTGCCCTGAGCGGAACGCGTTTCCCTCTATGGCAACCCTCCTCGAAAGCGGGGAGTAAGCGGTAGGAATGTCTCTCTGGGATGCCTCGCCGCGGGCTACTCCTCCGATCGGCTGGCTGCCGGCTGGAGCGCCGCGCTGTCCTCCAGGATGACGGGTCGCGGTTCAAGCGCAGAACCGGACCGCGTGAATCGCTACTCACGAGTAGACCTCTCCGGGGTCTCTTACTCACGAGTAAATCACGTCGGGGTCACCAGCTGTAGCGATGTTGGGCCGCTAGGGCGGCGCTAGGTCCCGGAGGAGACTGATCAATGACAACACGAGGCAACAGGAGCGAGATCAGATCAGTGGTTTATTGGAAAAATACATACGCCTTTTATAGATCAGAAGGCAGGTAGAAGAAACCATCACCCGGGAGTCAATCACATCACCTGTTTACTCAGGTTAATTGGGAAACCCCTCGAAGGGAAGTTAATTATTTCAGACAAACACGGGATGAGGGAAGCCATTGTTTAGGGCTTAGACAGGGGTAAACATATTCACTATTTGCACCGGGGATTTCCTTGGCCAGGAGATGAGTGTTTACCTAATCAGTCACTGGGGTTAGCGATCTGCCTACCTTGCAGAATCGTCGGTCAGGTCATGTAATTGGGTGAATCAAACCCTATCATTTATTCACCCCCCTTAATTTAGCTGCCCGCAGAAGCCACCGCCAGGAGCCTTCTCACCTAAGCAGCCTCCGCCGGGGCTGTTCCATGCCAGATGGGCATGGGGAATCCGCATCCTTTCTCAAAATGTAAGGCATCTTGCAGGACTATTGGAGGAGGAATTCCCCACTTTTTCTGTCTCTAACTTTAGACTACTTCTGCCCTCACATTTCTCATTTTCTCTTTTGAAATCTGTTGCACATTTTACTTTCTAATTTGCAAATATAGGGTGACAGTTGTGGCAGCCGGATCAAGTTTTATATTTCATGCTTATCGGACAATGAAATATGGTGAAACCTTTTAAGGCAGTATATAAAAACAGAGTGGAAGCTAGAAACAGGAAATCTTTCAGAAATAACAACCATTTCTAAGATTAAAATAAACTATTGTAAGATTAGGAAAACGGAAATGTTGCATGAATTTAAACAGTTACTGTGAAAAACAGTAATACCCAAAGCAATATCTGGGACTTTAAAACAGAGGATTTAGAATGAGACATAACAATGCTTTGGAGGAGGATATAGGAGCATAATAAAAATAATAGTAATAATTTTGTGTCAGAGATTACTCTGTATTGAAAGGATTTTTGCTAGAGAAACTCTGCTCAGGGGATGCCCGAATGAGGCTCCCTTTCATGTCCCCACGTGCAGCTCTCGGGTATCAAAACATAACCTTCCAGTCTCCAGCTCAGCATCTTAACCACTAAACCACCAGAGGAGCTGCTGTAGGAGCATTGAAATTAATATATGAGGATCACCCAAAGTGTGTTTTGAACATCCGTATGAAATTAGTAGATGGAGTAACTGTGAGATGAGTAACAAGATAGTGGAAAAGATTGTGATAATCCAAAAATGGGTTTGATCATGTATTGTATTGATCTGTTTTAATGTGCTGCTAGCCCTGTTCTATGCTAGGGAAGAAAAATAAGCATGTCCTTGTCTCTTCCAACAGTGTAGCAGCGGCTTTGCTGTAAGGTTTTCATTGTAAATAAAATTAACAAGAAGGCAACCGAAACTGCCACAGTTTGTCCCCAAGATTTGTGTGGAGTCTCTTCCAGTGAAGGTTGATCCACTGGGGCAAATGCAACAGGCTGCCATCTCAGACACAGGTTATCCTGGTCTCTGAGTAGCCATGCTTGTCTGACTTCATTTTTCAAGTGGGGATGGCCAGGTCCTCACACCTCTGCCTTTCCTACTGAATTCCCAACATTATGCAACTGTGTGAGTAAATATGTGAAGGAAAGGAGGGAGGGGAGAAAATAAATGAGAGTCAGAATCAGTAAGTCTAGGTTTAAACCAGCTGCAGAAGGAAACAGGAGGTAAGGAGACCTTTAATTTGGGGGCAGTTACCATAAATTGTTCAGCCAAGGTGCGCTGAATGAATGGAGTTGAAGGAGAGAGAATGTCTGCCTGCCTTTCTGTGTGCATTTCCATAGTTGGTTGTTTATCTGCTTCTGTGTATGAGTAGTCACGTTTGCTCTAGGCCACACCCACTTTGATGTTCGGGGAATTGAAGAGAAGCATAACAGGGCCAAACACAACTTTATTGTAACATGAACAGCAAGGGTGCAAGAGCTCTTTATATACACTGTACAATGGATACATTTGGGCGGGAAACAATATGATTTGTTAGGAGAGGAATGGGGTGATTGTGGGGTCACCGGACCTGAGTGAAGACTTCGTATGTCTTGTTAGAAAGAGCGGGAACGCAAGTCCTGCAATAGTTCAGTACCAAGAAGACAAAATGGAGGATCACCCCATCCCATAATAACAATTACACAACATTACAGCAATAATTGAAGCTACATACACAACACCCACCATCAGCTGTGATACCTTCTGGCTCAACAATATAGAGGACCCCCTAGCCCAGGGGTGCCCAAACTATGGCCGGGGGCCAGATCTGGCTCCCAATGCCAATTCATCCGGTCCACAAAGCCCTTGTCGCTCCCAGGAACGGAAGTAAAATGCGCCCATACGGGCATGTTTTACTTCCTCTCCCAGGAGTGGCAAGGGTTTCGTGGGCCAGGTGACTTGCCGTCAGAGGCCAGATCTGGCCCCCAGGGCATAGTGACCAACCCCCTGAAACACATGACCAGCCCATGGCCCAAAACGTTTGGGCACCCCTGCCCTAGCCAATAATCTCTTCTGGAGAAGTTGCTTAACATAGAGTCGAAGGGTGTGTGTGCATAAGTAAGGAACAGAGGGCGCTGAAAACATTGAAAAGTTCTTCAAATTATAGTTGAGGAACTATATTTTTTTCATACAATATAATTCTTTCAGCTGTTGTCAAAAAGATCAAAATTTCCAAGCTTTGTATTAAGGGAGTTATCACAGTGCCCCAGGTCTCAATGTAATAATTAAATTTGGAAATGAAAGCACATCTAGGGAATGTTGTGATGTGAATCATGAAAGTTTGAGAATGTGTCCCATCCCTCTATTTCTCTCTATGCTTTAAAACTGAGAGGGCTTCAGCTCTTCAGCTGCTCATGAAATGCTATAGATAGCCCACCATTACAGTTGGCTAGGATTAATGGAAACTGGCAGATATTGCTTTGGGTATTACGGTTTTTCACAGTAACTGTTTGAATTCATGCAACATTTCCGTTTTCCTAATCTTGCAATAGTTTATTTTTATCTTAGAAACTGTTGTTATTTCTGAAAGGTTTCCTGTTTATAGCTTCAGGGATGTTTGGAGAGTCTCCATTTTCTCAGGCCTGCACTAAGGAGAGATAGCAGAATGTAGTCAAGCTCTCCCTTGCTTGAAACCCAGTTGTGTCTAACTCTAGGACAGTGATGGTGAACTTTGGCACTCCAGGTGTTCTTGGACTTCAATTCCCAGAAGCCCAAGTCAGCACTCCTGCTGATCAGAGCTTCTGGGAATTGAAGTTCAGCTTAGTGGGTGGTGCTCATCCCCGTTTACAGCCAAAGCACTGTCTGTATCTGCAGATGTTTCCACTGTTATTTAGCAGGCATGATTAGATGCCAAAGCAGACAGAACGCTGTTACCTTTCAACCAAGGCAATACCTATTTATCTACAGTACTTGCAAATTCTTGCTTTTAAACTGCTAGGTTGACAGGATCTGTGGCAGTCAATAGGAGCTCATTTTCTCATACAGTACTTGGGTTTCAAACTGCTGACCTGCCAACCTTCCAGTTGTCAAGCATCTTAAATCCTAAAATAAAATGCAAATGGAAACACTGGGATTCACCCTTCTAGCGTTCCTCCTGCACATAATGAAATTCTATTACCTAAACCAAGGTGGTAAGGGCCTTATGACAGCCCCCATCCCGCCACTATGGGAACAGCAGCCCCTACTTCTCTAGCTCTCCTGCTCTTTCTAACTCAAATCCTGAATCACAACCCTGTCCTATGATTTCCCCACCCATTTAGTTGAACCAAATAGCCTATTTTGGTGTCTTGCACGGAAGACAAAGAAGGAGCCGCAGTAAGGGCTAAAACACAACTTTATTGCATGGTAGTCAGAGTGAACATGAGGTAATGGTGGACCAAACAGCTCTATTTATAGCACACTGTACATTTTGAATAACCCGGGTGATAGTTCATTGGTTACTGTCTGTGTGATGTCATGGATCGTCATGCCCATCTTCTCCAGGTGCGGTGTGGCGGGAAGGTTTCCCGCCCTTCAGGTATTCAGGGGAATCTGTGTCATGTGAGCTGGATACTGCTACTGCCACCGGCAGTAGCATCCTTAACAGCTTGCTACAATGTGTCTCTGATTATTTACAATGGATACAATTGCCAGATACAATCAGTTAAAGAGTACTTATCACATTCTATTCAGTGCATAACATCCCTCCCCCCTAGGTGAGGACGAAGTCCTTTAGCCATTGAGGCTTTCCGCACATTCGCTTTGGGCGAGTGGTGGCTGCACTTCGGGCCGGAGTCCCTGCATTGGAGGAGAGCGACTCGTTAGCGATTGGCTGCGAGTCATGAGCCGGGGATTGGGGAGGTCTAGGTGTAGGACTAAACTCCAGGGATGTGAGACCGGGGGCTCCAGGGACTAAAGAAAAACCCCGCTCTTCGCTCGGATGGGTGGGGGACCACGCCGAAAAATCCCCCTGGTCTCCTAACTCAAAATCTAACAACTCCTCGGAATCTCTCACTTCCAAGTTGTCCCTGTTACCCGGGGGGTCAAAAGGATATGGGTTTGTCTCATACGCTGACTGCTCTACTTGGGCACTCACGTCTTGCCTTCCCACTACTCTACCTCTGAGTTGGTCGGCGTGCCTCCTCCAGAGGAGTCCTGTGCCTGTCTCGACATTGTAGGAGACTGGCCCCATCTGTCCGACCACTATTCCAGGTACCCAAGTAGGGCCGTTTAGTGTAAGGGACCAAAGACAATGAAACAGCCGAAGGGTTGGCTTAACACAGGTTTATTGCATGATGATCCGGAGGAACATGTGGTAATGGCGGATGAGTAGCTCAATATATACAGCTGGCTATACATTTGAATGTGGCTCGTCGACAGACTATTGGTTGCTGCCTGCGTGACGTCGTAGGAGGTCACGCCCTTCTTGACCAGGTGAAGAGGTGGCGGGGAATCTTCCCGCGCAGCTGAACCAGGTGAATATGATCCATGAGAGCTGGACGCTCGCTACTGCCCTCTGGTGGTCACTAGCTCGCGTCCCCTTATTAGGTTTACATTGATACAGCTGATGGTTATAATGTTGCACACAGAAAGGTTACATTGATAACACATGGCAAAGGTACATTGTTAAAGGCACAGCTTTACAGAACACAACATCCCTCCCCCCTAGGATGAGACGAAGTCTCTCAGCCAAGATGGCTTGTTGCATGTGCGTTTGGGCCGTGAAGAGGGCTGCCCCCCCGGGGGCGTTATTGCTTCTTTGTTCCCTGGTCCCTTGTCCTGAAATGGGAGAGGGAGACTTGTTAGTGGCTTGCCGCTGTCTGGCGGTCTTAGGGGAAGGGAAAAACTCCATTGTGGGCAGACCGGGGGCAATCGGGGCTAACGAAAAACCCCTCTTCTCGCTTGGACGGGTGGGGGACCACTCCGAAAACCCCCCCGGCTCTGAAAATCAAAATCTAACTTAGTAGGGGCATCCGCATTTGTGGGGACATTCGGCGAGATATGTATGGGGTCGGGTTCCTCCCCCCCTCAGAAAGATCCCCTAGGATATCTACGAGAACATCCTCCTCCCCCCTTGGTGGGGGCCCGCGGTCCCCTTTTCCTCCCCCTTGGGCTGAACAGGTGGGGGAGAACCCTAACGCTGACTTATTCCCTGCTAGATCTGTGCCCTGCTCATCGGAGACCCTGCGTCGGAGCTGGTCCGCGTGCCGCCTCCACAGGAGCCCTGTGCTGGTTCCACGCGGTACGACACGGGGCCGGTTTGCTCCACAACTACGCCCGGTACCCAGGCTGGGCCCGTGCTGGCGTAATTCCTGCAATGCACGGGGGCGCCTACACTGAAACTCTTTGTAGCCTCTAGCCCGATGTTCCTTCCTTTGTCCTCTACCCTCGTGGGGTCTAGCCTAGTAAGGATGGTGGTCAGCTTCCTGCGCATTAAGAGCTCTGCGGGGGAGTATCCTGACGCCAATGGGGTCACCCTGTACCCTAGCAGAAACTGACACACTTGTAGGTTCAGATCCCCTGGGCCCATGCGCCGCAACGCGTCCTTCGTGGTGCGGACGAGGCGCTCTACTTGGCCATTGGTGGCCGGATGAAACGGGGCGGAGGTGATATGCCGAACGGCGTTGATCTCCATGAATGCCCTAAACTCGGAGGACGTGAAACAACTAGCGTTGTCGCTAATTAACGTGTCGGGTATGCCGAACGTGGAAAAGAGCCTCCGCAAATGCCTAATGGTCTGGGCCGAGGAGGTGCTCGTGACTGGGATAACTTCCAACCATTTGGAGAAAGCGTCCACTACAAGAAGGAACAGGGTGCCTCTGAACGGGCCCGCGAAATCAACGTGCACCCGGGACCACGGCCCCTTAGCCGCGTCCCATTCCCTGTGGGGAAGGCGGGCCTCCTCTGGTCTGGAGCATTGGCAACGTTCACAAGTGCCGACCATGTGCTCGATGTCGGCGTCCAGCTGGGGCCACCAGAAGTAACTCCGGGCCAGCGCCTTGGATCGCACGATGCCGGGGTGGCTGACGTGAAGCAGTTTGAGCACCCGCGGCCGAAGGGAAGTGGGAATCACCACCCGCTGCCCCCACAAGAGACACCCCCTCTCTAGGGACAGTTCTAGCTTTTTTCTGAAAAATGGAGCGAACTCCTCCGCTGGGGAGGACGCGGGCCACCCTTTCTGCAGCCAGGAGCTTACTGCCGCTAACGTTTTGTCCTTCTCTGTCGCTTTGGCAATGTCGGCGGGCACTACGGGGGGGGCGAATCCAGCACCTCTATCATGAGAACCTGATGGTCCCGCTCCCCCTTGCTCACCTGGCTGGGCGTTAGGGGAAGGGGAGACCTAGATAGAGCGTCCGCATGGCTGATCTCTTTCCCGGGCCGGTAGACCAACGCGTGCTGATACGCGTTGAGAAAAATGGCCCACCTGAGCATCCTCAGGGACAGGATCTGAGGGGTGGGCTTATCTGCGGTAAAGATGCCTAGCAGGGGCTTGTGGTCCGTCACAATGGTGAAGGGGCGGCCATACAGAAAATCGTGAAATTTTTTCGTCCCCGCGACTATCGCTAGTGCCTCCCTGTCCGTCTGTGCGTAGTTTCTCTCTGCTTGGGACAGGGACCTGGAGTAAAATGCTATCGGGGCCTCCCTTCCATTTTCCAACACGTGGCACAGCACCGCCCCCACCCCCACTGGAGATGCATCACAGGTCAGAACTACTGGGCGTTTGGGGTCGAAGTGGGTCAGTATGGCGTCGGACGCCAGGAGGCTTTTTAGCTCACTAAATGCCCTTTCTTGGTCATCGCCCCACTTCCATGCCTGCTCTTTCTTTAGCAGTTTGTGTAGCGGTTCAGCCACCGCTGCCTTCCGGGGGAGGAAGGAGTGGTAGAAGTTGAGCAGCCCTAGGAACGACTGCAGCTCGGGCTTGGAGGTGGGGCGGGGGGCTTTTTTAATGGCTGCTACCTTGGACTTGGATGGTTTTATTCCCTCAGGAGTCACACAAAACCCTAGGAACTCAACCTCGGTTGCGAAGAAGACGCATTTGTCCTTCCACAGTCTCAGCCCCGCTTTTTCGAATATTGTCAGGACCTTCCCCAACCTCTTGGCCAATTCAACCCGACTCCCCCCCCGTTATTAACACGTCATCAAAATAAGGCAACACCCCCTCCAATCCCTTCAGGAGGCGTTCCACGAGTGACTGGAAAATTCCAGGCGCTGAATTCACGCCAAACTGGAGGCGCGTCACCTGGAACGCCCCCTAATGGGTGACTATGGTCTGCGCAGCAGCTGCGGCAGGGGACACCGTAAGCTGCTGGTAGGCCTGTGCTAAGTCGAGCTTAGCGAAACACTTTCCCCCGTGTAACCTGGCCAGCAGATGGCTGACTACCGGCACCGGATATGCATTCGGGCGGATCGCCTTGTTGATGGTGCACTTGTAGTCGGCGCATATGCGGACCTCCCCATTGGCCTTTAGAGCGGTTACAATTGGAGTTTCCCACTCCGCAGAATCTACAGGCACAAGGATCCCCTGGCCCACCAACTTGTCCAGTTCCGCCTCTATCTTGTCCTTAAGTGCGAACGGCACCCTGCGTGGTTTAAGGCGAATTGGGCGGACCTCCGGGTCCAGGTCGAAAGTCACTGGGGGCCCCTTGAATTTCCCCAGTCCTTTTTTGAAGACTTCGGGGTGCGCCTCGCACACCTCCTGAATTGGATCAGTCCCAACGGCGTGCATCCCAACAGCGTGCACCCCCCCAATGAACAACCCCAGGGGGTGGAACCATTGAGTCCCGAGGAGGCTGCAATCTCCTCCCTTGAGCACGACTAGGGGAAGGGACGCGGCGTGCTCCTTGAATTTGACCTGAAATTCTCCAACCCCCAACACTGGAATACTGTTCCCTTGCACGCCCCGTAGTGTGGACCTCAGTGCTTTGAGCTTGGGTCGCTTGTGGGGGGCAATTCCCAAAAACTCCCTCTGGGAAATGATTGAATATGAGGACGCCGAGTCAATTTCCATCCTAATGGGAACCCCTTGGACTAGTACCTCAACAAAGTAGCGGGGGTGTCCTGTGGACACGCTGAACACTGGGGCGTCGTCCTCGCTGCCGTCGGAGATGCGACCCACGCCGTCCTGCTTCCTCGTGGCCTGGGCGCCGTCCTTGGGTCTCGTTGGGCGGTCTTGTCCCGCGGAACGGTCTGCGGAGCTCCTCCGGGTTTCGCGCTTTTTCCTGCACACCTTGGCGATGTGCCCGCGGCGGCCGCAGTTGTGGCACTCGGCCTTCCGGAAGGGGCATTTCACGCGGTCGTGGGCCGCTCCACAGCCGTCGCATCGCCGGCTCTCCTTCCGGACCCTCCGGACGTCCTCGTCGTCGCTGCTCTCTGCGGATGACCTCGAAGTTCGCCGGGCCGCCTGTACCGGAGCCTCTGCCTTGCTCGACTTTGGCCGCCAGTCCTGAAGTTCTTGGACCCCGGCCTTCGTAGCTTCTGCGGCCTGGGCCGCTCTGACGACCACCTGCAACGTGGGAGGCAGCTCTTGGTTCATTAATGTGCGCTGGGTTTCGGCGTCGTTCAGGCCGCACAGCACACAGTCCCGGAGGGTGATTTCGGCATTCTCCCATTTGCACGGGCCGGCCGCCAGCCGCAGGGCCGCCACGAATGTGGCGACCGTCTCCCCGGGTGCTTGGACTCGCCTCCAAAACGCACTCCGAGCAGGAGACATCGCCGTGGCGGGCCGGACGTGCTCACGCAGCATCTGCATGAGTTCCTTGGCCTTGAATTCGCTCACCCTCCTCGGTGCAATCAGGTCCACCAAGGTCCTTTTTGTTTCTTGTCCGAGCATCCTGGTGAAGATGGCTCTTTTCTTCGCCTCTTCCGTGACTTCGGACTCGATCAGTGCGGCCTGGAAGTCCATCTCGAAGATCTCCCAGTCGCCCGGTTTACTGATTTCGAAACCGGCGCATGTCTTGGTCCCGTGGGCTGCCATATCCCACCTTCGTCGCCAATTTAGTGTAAGGGACCAAAGACAATGAAACAGCCGAAGGGTTGGCTTAACACAGGTTTATTGCATGATGATCCGGAGGAACATGTGGTAATGGCGGATGAGTAGCTCAATATATACAGCTGGCTATACATTTGAATGTGGCTCGTCGACAGACTATTGGTTGCTGCCTGCGTGACGTCGTAGGAGGTCACGCCCTTCTTGACCAGGTGAAGAGGTGGCGGGGAATCTTCCCGCGCAGCTGAACCAGGTGAATATGACCCATGAGAGCTGGACGCTCGCTACTGCCCTCTGGTGGTCACTAGCTCACGTCCCCTTATTAGGTTTACATTGATACAGCTGATGGTTATAATGTTGCACACAGAAAGGTTACATTGATAACACATGGCAAAGGTACATTGTTAAAGGCACAGCTTTACAGAACACAACAGGCCGCCAGCCATGTAGTTACGGCAATGTACTGGCTGGCCGATCTCGAAACTCTTGGTGCCCCCCGTTTCTATGTTTCTACCTGTGTCCTCCACCCTGGTTGGGTCTAATCTCGAGAGAATCGTGGCGGGTTTCCTCCTCATGAGGAGCTCGGCGGGTGAGAGCCCTGATGCTAAGGGGGTTACACGGTACCTTAATAGGAATTGGCAGAGCTGCAAGTTCAATTCCCCGGGGCCCATCCTATGCAGTGCGTCCTTTGTTGTTCGCATCAGGCATTCCACTTGACCATTTGTAGTGGGGTGAAAGGGGGCCGCAGTTATGTGGTGAATTTTGTTAATCTCTATAAAACCCTGGAACTCCGCTGATGTAAAAGTTGTAGCATTATTGCTCACAAGTACGTCAGGTAAACCGAAGCAGCTGAATACCTTGCGTAATTGCTTAATTGTTGCAGCTGATGATGTACTGGCCATCGGAATTACCTCCAACCACTTGGAGCAGGAGTCCACTATTATAAGGAAAAGGGTACCCCTGAAAGGACCCGCGAAGTTCACGTGTAGACGTGACCATGGATCCCGGGCCGTGTCCCATTCTCTGTGCGGAAGTCGGGACTCCTCGGGCCGGGTGCTCTGGCAGCTCTCGCAAGTGCCTACCATGTGCACTATATCTGTGTCCAGTTTGGGCCACCAGACGTAACTCCTAGCTAGCGCCTTGGTACGCACGGGTGGCTAATATGCAGCATCTTGAGCACAAGGGACCTCAGAACTTCGGAGATTACTACCCGCTGCCCCCAGAGTAGGCAGCCCCTTTCTAGGGAGAGCTCGTCTCTCCGCCTACCGTAAATCCTGAATTCCTCCGTAGGGGAGGTTTCTGGCCAGCCTTTCTGTACCCATGAACTGACTAGGGCCAATGATTTGTCTTTCACCGTAGCCTTGGCGATCTCAGCTGGCAGAATTTGGGGCAACTCTAGGGCCTCAATCAGGAGCACCTGGTGGTCCTGTTCTACCTCGCACTCGGGGTCCCCTGCCTGTGGGAGGGGTGACCTGGAAAGGGCATCGGCATGGCTGATATCCTTGCCGGGGCGGTAGGTCAACGCGTACTGGTACGCTTTGAGGAAAATCGCCCATTGCAGCATCCTTGGGGGCAAGATCTGCGGGGTTGGCTTATCTGTGGTGAAGATTCCTAAGAGGGGCTTATGGTCAGTCGTGACTTTGAATGGCCTGCCATAGAGGAAATCGTGGAACTTCTTGGTTCCTGCAACAATTGCTAGGGCTTCCCTGTCTGTTTGCACATAGTTGTGCTCTGCCTTGGACAGGGATCTCGAATAGTATGCCACTGGGGCTTCTCGCCCGCTCTCTAGCACGTGGCAGAGGACTGCCCCCACCGGTGAGGCATCGCAGACCAACACAACGGGTTTCTTTGGGTCGAAGTGGGTCAACACAGCCTCGGAAGATAGAAGCTATTTGATCTCCCGGAATGCCCGTTCCTGGCTGTCCCTCCACCCCCAAGCCGCATCCTTTTTGAGTAATCTATGCAGCATTTCTGCTACTGACGCCTTTCCTGGGAGGAAAGAGTGGTAGAAATTTAGGAGTCCTAGGAAGCACTGTAGTTCGGCCTTGGTGGTGGGGCGAGGAGCATCTTTCACTGCCGCTACCTTGGACTCTGCTGGTTTTATGCCCTTAGGGGTTATTCAGAAACCCAGAAACTCTACCTCCTCAGTGAAAAACACACACTTATCCTTTTTCAACCTGAGCCCCGCTTTCTCGAACACTGTTAGTACCCGGTCTAGCCTCTTGGCCAATTCCTGTTCCCCTCCCACTTTTATCAGAATATCATCAAAATAGGGGAAAACACCTGGGAGCCCTTTCAACAATCTTTCTACGAGGGACTGAAAGATCCCCGGAGCCAATTTTTTGCCGAATTGGAGGCGCGTCACTTTAAAGGCTCCCTTGTGGGTAACAATTGTCTGAGCAGTGGCTGTAGCTGGGGTTACCAACAATTGCTGGTATGCCTGGGCCAAGTCTAGCTTGGCGAAACACGTCCCCCCATGCAAGGTTGCTAGCAGGTGACTTACTACCAGCACCGGATACGCATTTGGGCGAATTGGCTTGTTAATCATGCACTTGTAGTCAGTGCAGATTCTGACCTCCCCGTTAGCCTTAAGTGCCGTAACAATGGGGGTTTCCCACTCGGTGGAGTCCACTGGTACCAAAATCCCCTGACCAAAATCCCCCAGTTTGTCCAGTTCAGTCTCAATTTTGTCCTTCAGTGCAAAAGGCACTCTCCTTGGCTTCATCCTGTTGGGTCGGATGTTGGGGTCCAATTCGAAAGAAACTGGGGGCCCTTTGAACTTCCCTAGCCCCTTCTCAAAGATGGCAGGGTGTGCGTTACACACCTCCGTGATCGGGTCAGCCTGCACGGCGTGTATGCCTCCAATGACAACCCCCAGGGGCCCAAACCACTGTGTACCCAGGAGACAGCAGGACCCTTCCTTTAGAACTACTAGGGGCAACTGCGCGGAGCGCCTTTTAAACTGAACCTTGAACTCTCCCACCCCCAACACTGGTATACTCTTGCCCTGAATGTCCCGCAAATTAGTCTTAAGGGCCTTCAGCTTGGGGCGTGACTTTGGGGGAATGCGCAGAAATTCCCGGTGGGAGATGATGGAGTACGATGACCCCGAATCGATCTCCATCCTTACTGGGACCCCCTGTACCAGTACCTCAACAAAGAACCGGGGGTGCCACAATGGCACGCTGTGGACCACCTGGTCGCGGTTGTCGGGAACCCATTGAGACACACAGTGCTCCAGGGGCTCGTCGGCGGCGAAGATGCGCCCGACCCCATCTGCCTTTCGTTGGGGCCGTTCCGCCTGGCCCTTGCCGTTGTCTCGACGCCGTCTGCAGACCTTTGCGATGTGCCCACGCCGCCCGCAGTTGTGGCATTCCACCTTCCGGAATGGGCAGCGGCTCCGGTCATGGGATGCCCCGCATCCGTCGCAGCAGCGGTACTCTCTGGCGCGGTCTCGAACCTTGGGCCTCCTCTGCACCCGCTGCACGTCCTTGTCCTCGCTGAAGTCGGGGGTGGGTGTGGTGGACTCGGAGGGCTCCTGCTTTCCATGAGAGGAACAGCTGTGGACTGGGACCGCCAGCGAGGGCCCCCCAACCACGGCGGTCCTGGCCCAGCTCACCCGTTCGCTTTGTTTCACTGACTCGGCGGCTTGGGTGATGCACAGGACATGCTCGAATGAGATACTCTCGTCTTTGACCAGTAGTTTTTTCCTGGCCCCCTCATCTCGCAGGCCCAGCAGGAGCCTGTCTCTCAGCGCCTCACTCAGGGACGCTCCCCACCGGCAAGGCACGGCAGCCACCCGCAGGGCTGCCACGAAGTCTGCCACGGACTCACCGGGCTGCTGGCACCGCTGCTGAAAGGCCAACTTGCCGGAAACACCGACACTTTCAGGTGAAAGTGTTTCCTCAGCTCGGCAAGGATCTCGTCTAGGGGTACCTCCCTGAGCGGTCTCGGCGTCAGGAGGTTAGTGGCCAGTTCCAAAGTTTCTAGGCCACACTGGGCCAGTAGGAAAGCCCGGCGTTGGGCTTCCTCCTCGATGCCTTCGAGGTCCATAGCGTAAAGGAACTGCTGCTCATAGAGTTCCCATTTTTCTGGCTTTGTGGTGTCGAAGGGCGCGCTGTTCACTTTTTGGGATGCCATCCCACCTTCGTCGCCAATTTGGTGTCTTGCACGGAAGACAAAGAAGGAGCCGCAGTAAGGGCTAAAACACAACTTTATTGCATGGTATTCAGAGTGAACATGAGGTAATGGTGGACCAAACAGCTCTATTTCACTGTACATTTTGAATAACCCGGGTGATAGTTCATTGGTTACTGTCCGCGTGACATCATGGATCGTCACGCCCATCTTCTCCAGGTGCGGTGTGGTGGGAAGGTTTCCCGCCCTTCAGGTATTCAGGGGAATCTGTGTCATGTGAGCTGGATACTGCTACTGCCACTGGCAGTAGCATCCTTAACAGCTTGCTACAATGTGTCTCTGATTTTTTACAATGGATACAATTGCCGGATACAATCAGTTAAAGAGTACTTATCACATTCTATTCAGTACATAACACCTATAGAGCAGGGGTTCTCAACCAATGGCCTGGGGGCCAGATGCAGCCCACGACGCCATTTCATGTGGCGCCCCACCGCCTCCGCCACACCCGGAATTGCCATGTGTGGCAGGCAGGACAAAATGGTCATCTGGCTCCGGCCCCTGAAGCTGTCTGAGGGAGCGTGACCCGGCCCTCAGCTTGAAAACTACCCCTGCTATAGAGGTTACATATTGCCACTTGAAAATTTCACCAGCATTCAAACTTCTGATAGCATTTGTAAAATGCTGTTTAGTGTTTGTATTTAGATGTAATGCTAACAATTGTGTTTAAGAGCCAAATTGTCATTTGCAGTGTGTGTGTGTGTGTGTGTGTGTGTGTGTGTGTGTGTGTGAGACATTGTTGCCCATCCTGAAAAAATATTTGCCCACCCGCATCTAGAATCCTGGCTACGGCCCTGGTCATTTGATAAATAGTTTGGCCAATGAAATTAAAATAACAACGTATTTCCTGGACATATCATAAATAACTGGCCAACAGAAAGAAATTCAAATGCCACAGTAGATTCATTAATTAAAAATCTTAAACTATAATTTCACAAAAAAGTGACCTATCTTTTTGCTACAGAATTTAGTTTAGATATTAAGTAAAACAACAAAATCAGGGTGGGGCAGGTATGATGTTGAAATCCAACACCAGAGATTCTTCTTCTCCAATATGGAACAAACATTTTTGAACCCTCAGTACTCAACCCAGCACTGTTATACTGTACATTCTTTCTGAAATCTTTTTATCACATAGCTGAATCTAATTCAACAATATGTAGGCATTTTGCATATAATTTGTGTTTTGTGATTTCATGAATAGGGAGTGGAATGCAAGTCTAAGATCTCTTTTTTTCCATGCTTTTAGGCCTTGGATTCAGATCGAATGGTTCTCCAAAAAATGAAGAAAGCTGTAAAAGCAGAACATACGTGTGGACAAGGTTAGAACATTACTGCTTACAAGAGAAAGGTGTTGTGGTAATAAATTGCCAGCTCTAGAGGAGGTGAAAGGTTTCCTACACCCATCCTTCCTATGTTCAGAATAGAGTTGGTTTGACCATCAGTTGCCTTTCCCCAGAAACAGAACATTGATTGCCAAAAGGGTGGTGTAAAAATAAGCGGCTGAGATTTAAGTATTCTGAACCACAATTTCTTGTGAACCCCAGAAGAAAATTCAGTTGACAGTCCTTGTGTCCCAAAATCCACCTCTAGTAATTGTAACCTTTCACCCTTTTCATAGCAATTTTGGTACCTGGAGCAAACAATACAATTTGTGCACCTAAATCGACTTCGTAATTCTTGGTGTGAAAATAATATAATAATTGCAGCAATGAACATCTTGCCCATATCTCCCCTCTTCCTCAAGGGATCAGAAGCATTGTCAGAACTAAGAAAACAAAAATCTTCTTCTATCAAATTCATTCTATCTGACTTATGCTGACCCTTTCCAGTGTTATCTAGGTAGGAATACACAGATGTGCTTTACCACTGCCTTCTTCTCAGGGTATTCTGGGACTGGGCAGCTTGCTCAAGACTATACATGTTGGCTCTTCTCCCAGGAGGCACACAGTAGGGTATCAAATTTCCAGCCTACCTAAACCACTGAGCTATTTTGTCTCAGAGAGAGAGAGAGAGAGAGAGAGAGAGAGAGAGAGAGAGAGAGAGAGAGAGAGAGAGAGATGTACATTAATATTTAAATTGCACTTTGCTTCTGCAGATCTTCTTAGCCATCTGGAAGCTCATATTGCTTCCCAGGAGAAGTTTTCAGAAAACCATCACAACAATAGAGATGAAAAATTAGCTGACGCTTTTATCACCTTTGCTTCATTTTCACGGAAACTGCTAGATGCTGTCAAGAGCCTGGTATGGAATTCTTTCATCTATGAATCTGTGGGGGGGGGGGGGGAAGATGCATGGTGATAGGAGTCAACCATTCCCACCTTTCATTCTATCCCTCAAAAAAGTAAAGACTATGGGAAAGTTTTGAAAATTGGGTGGAGCACAGTGTCCTATTTAGAGTATAAGAATAATTGTGTTTTCTCCCCAATCATCAACCCCCTTGTAGGGCAACTGATCATATAGCTGATTGTACGACCAATTTTGCAAGCAGTACAAGATCAGGCTTGCAGAAAGGAACCGGAAGAAAGCTTACATGATCACTTTCCCACAGGCTGTGATGCAACAGGATACTGACTCACCAAGAGAAATTTAGGCATGTATATAGTCCCAGTGTGATGTAGTGGACAGAATGACTGTCCAAGAATCTGGAGACCGGGATTCAAACTTCCACTTGGCCATGAAATCAATTGGTTGAATGGAATTGGTAAAGCCATTCTTTAAATAGCTCACTTACTTTGAAAGTCCTGTTACACTTGCCATAAGTCAGTTCCAACCCAACTGTATATAACTAATTCATTAAATATTCTAAAAACCTGATTCACAAGTACATTCCATTTTGGCTAAAACTGACATTTAATATGTTATGTTAATTTTCAAAGTTTCCTTTGAAATTTTATTCCCCGACTTTTCAATCAATGATTGATTTCCAAGGTTAAAAAAAATATTTTCTCTAAAGTTTTAGTAATTATCATTAATGGAGCAAAACCAGCATAGAGTTCTGCAGCACTTTAAAAGATAACAATTTTATTACAGTGTGATCTTGGGTAGTCTATTGTTCACTTTACATAATGTATTATCCAAAGTTGGGAATGGACCTGGAGACCATAAGAGAAAAACTAAATGCAGAAAAACAAATCGCAAAGGCTCAGAATAAAACAGCATCAACATTTCTTCCAGCAATGATGAAAACGGGGATCAACTATAAACAGATAATAATTTATTGACACTTTGACTAAATAAGAAACTTTTTATGTCACAGCTACAGCTGAATAGCAGCTAAGTGGCCTTCAACAGAATTCTACTGCTGTAAACCGCTTTAATCAGATCTGATAGTAGGGACAATGTCATCTGGAAGAACAATACGTATTTTATCATTGGTCACTGTGAAAATCCTAAATCTTCACTGTTCTGTTTCCCAGTGAAACTCATGTGGGAAAGCATACTCTAACCTGTTGATTTTTTTAAACACATGGATGGATGATGGAAGGATAAACATCTCACAATATGAACTTAATTTGACTTTTACTCCTCCCCCCCCCCCCTACAGCTGCTGAGTTTATATCACAATATTCACTTTCCCCTGGACTCTTTGGTTAAGGGTGATCTCAAAGGGGTAAGTATATACCATACTTAAGTTATATTTCTCTCTTTGGTGATTACTGTAGAATTCTTCTGAAAAGCACAATGAGGAATTAAATTCCCAACTTCTAGCTTTGCAGCTGAAGATTTAAACCACTGAGCTATCCAGCCAGCTATATTTCAGTTTATTGAGTGTGTATTTGTAAAATTAATGAGCATGAACTGTCAAATTCTAGGGAATTACCCTTCCACGCAGTTAATGTTCAAGCGCACTTACAGTTAATTTACAATTAAAACTAAAATCAAATAAAATCACACAAAATGATAAAAATATAAAAAGAATTGCATGGTTTTCCCTGTAACAACCCATTCCCTTTTTCTCATGAACGTCTCATTTCCTGCAAAAGTTTCCATGAGGGTTCTACTGAATTTGTCTGATAGAACAACAAGAAGAAAAAGATTGGATCTGATGAATAGCATATATATATATGAATTTTTGTTTTCATATTTTCGAGATAATGTTGCCTTGTATTCAGCTTGCAAAGAGTCTTGTGGTAAAGTTATAATCCTCTTAATAAATCAAAGTAATGCTTCTATGTTCTTTTTTCAATATTGTTCTTATCAATTTTCATTTATATTACAAAATTCATATAAAGTCGTATTTCTTTCCAGTTGTTACATTCCTCTAAACCCATCCGGTATTTTGGATTTTTCAATATTTACAATATCTTCTTCAGGAGAATCAAATATATTCTTAACTATAAGAAGAAATAAATAAACATTTGTTATACAATCCTAACCTATATTATTACGTATCATCAACAAAATAATTATATATGCATAAATATATACAAGGGTTTCTGTTATTTTACTTACAGTTTCTTATTAATTTTCAAATGCATCTACAGCCTCTTTGTGTTAATTCCTCTAGGGCTAATGATGTTAAAAATCCTTTAAAACCATATTCTCAATTTTGGGGCACATATGATGATTATAATCCTAAATTATACCTTAGCTGTATCTCACTTAGCGGGTTAAAGAGACACTATTTGAAACAAGAAATCCGTTCTTCCTTTATAAGTAACATGTTAGATCTATATCCTGATTAAGTCCTTTTGGTGCGAGGGTTTGTAGCTTGTGAATGTAGAATGTCTCTCTATGTGAGAGGACCTTATCTACATTTGTTTTTTCACATGCCCGTGTTTTTATTATCTCTAATACTACAAATTTCAGATGATTTTCACTGTGGCCAGTTTCCACAAAATGGGGCACTAAAGGAGCCTGCATTATTTTATTTCTAATTCTAGAGTGGTGCTCCCCTATCCATGTTTTGATCGCTCTCGATGTTTTCCCAACATAGCCATGCCCACAAGCACACGTGATTAAGTAAATGCAATCTGATGAAGTCACCTGCCATGCACAAAACCTTATAGCGTGTGTTAGTTTTCAAGATGCCAAAAGTCTCTGTATAGAACTGTATCTTGCACAGTAAATCAGTGGGGATGGTATAAACTGAGAGAAAATAACTCTTTCTTTAATTTACAAAATTGAAAACATACAAATTATTAAATCGAATCTTTGATTACATGGTCAAGCCAATTTGTTCAGCTCCATAGCATTTTTTTTTAAAAAAACCTGAAAACATGTACAGCTGATTCAGATTAGTCCAACCTTTTTTTACTTCCAAAATGGCTTTTTTCTCTTCTACTCTGTGTTTTCTACTTTTTCAAGCCAGAAATAAGCTTTTTCCTATGTGGTTAGTTGTGATCTGTTCTTGTAAAGACAGGGGACATGCCCATAGGTGGCGTTTTGGTGATGTAGGTGGTTGGACATGATGTTCAAAACTGGGGTAACATGCTCCTGCATCCTTTCCTCTCAATTCATCATACTACAATTTTTATTTTTTTTAAAAAAAGATTCTTACATATATGAGATTAGAACTAGATAACCCTGTTACCTTATCACTAAGTCATTGTTATTATAATTTCCTGTATTTACATCCCCATAAAAGGGATCAGATGAAGGAAGGGATAGGAGAGCTGTGGGTGGGCTAGAATGTGAATCATGCCATATCTCAGTGATGGTGAACCCTGGCACTCCAGCTGTTCTTGAACTTCAATTCTCAGAAGCTCTGATCAGCAGGAGTGCTGACTTGGGCTTCTGGTAATCGAAGTCCAAGAACACCTGGAGTGTCAAGGTTGGCCATCACGGTCATATCTCATATGAATAGTGAACTCCCAAACCAATTCACAACATCTGGATGGTCACTGATTGTGATTTCAAACATAAAGCAGGCTGAAATTCAAATTGCAACAATACTTCTGAGGTTGTTGCAGCCTGAGCTGAACTCCTGGAACAAGTCTTGAGATGAGCTACAACGTTCATGAAACTTATAGATAAAGAAATAAAAATAGAATTTTCCCCATATAAGAGGGGCATAAAAATTTAGAAATGTGGGCAACTGCTAGACTAGAAAGAAGGCATAACCAACATGGGATTTATTAGATATTGCTTTGTCTCTTAACAGGACTTCAAAAAGCCTTTTGAGAAATCGTGGAAAGACTATGAAAGCAAACTGTAAGTTGGACTGGTGATACTCTTTCCTTTTAAGATAACGATTACTGCTTTATTTTAGTAGGTTTTTAATAACATGGAGTTACATAAAGCCATTAATGAACACTGTCTTGTTTCCTATTTGAGTGCAAAGATAGAGAAAGAGAAGCGGGAGCTGGCGAAACAGTATGGAATGGTGCGCACAGAGGTTGTGGGAGGGGAGATTGCTGAGGAGATGGAAAAGGAACGAAGGATGTTCCAGCTACACATGTGTGAGGTAAAGTTAATAGATTCTCCCCACCTGGTTGTTTTCTCCATGGATATCAGCTAGTGTAAACAAACTGTGTTATTATTCATGATGCTATATGGGCAGGTAATGTCCTTTGTAGAAGAGAACTCTGGTTTATCCAGATGGGCATATAGCTTTGGTATAGTTTGGTTTGAACTTTGTTTGTTTGTTCATTTGTTTCTTTGCTTAATTAACACATTTGTATACTCCTACTGGAGAAGCAAATTACGCCATTCTAGGCAGTTTGCAACATTAAAATGCAACAGTATGTTAAAACTAACAACCCATCCCAATAGCAATGGCAGTAATCTTAACCTATAAATCCAAGGGTTAACCGTTGGAACTGCCTATAGGTTGCTATGCCTCACCCTACTGACCTGCACCCACCATTCGTGCGCATGGCCAAAGTGGGTCCGCAGGTCAACGAAGGTTTCAGAAAATCGGCCCGGCGCCAACAGCCCCACAAACGGCAAGAAATGGAAAGAACTTCATTTCCCAACATTCTTTGCGCCACGCCGCGCCACAGCCAATCAGGCTGAGAGACGTGACCACAAAGAATGTGGAGAAACGCAGCCAATCAAAAATAAGCTTCAGGAAAAAAATGCAGCACGAACTACGAATCCCAGAGTCCTCTGTGCTGCACAACCCCTCAGCCATTCAGGCTGAGGGACGCAAGTGCAGAGGAGGCTGGCAAAGCGTGGCACGCCAAAGTTAAAAAATAAACTGCCGGGAGGGAAAGACTTTTAAAGACCCAGTGGGACTCAGGAGGTAAGCGTGGTAGCACCGATTTGGGAGTGGGAGGGGGGAGGCACGGCCCCAGTAACCACGCTGCCACCCCCCCGCCCCACCACCTACCCTACCCTTCCTAACCCTCACCGATCACGCTTACCTCCTGGCTCCGACTGGGTGTTTAAAGGTTTCCCTCCTGGTGTTGCCTTCTACGTCTCGCCCTCGCTTCTCTCTGGGCTGCCTGCAAAGGAAACTCCTTTCCAAGCAAACCCAGACAGAAGCAAACCCCTTCCCTGCTGGGGATTTCTTCTCCCCAGGAGGCAAAAGTCTCTTTGCCTCCCGAAGAGAAAGAATCCTGTGCTGAGTTTTAACTCAAATTAAAACCCAAAACATCTAAACACATTTTAAAAACATTAAATCCTAAAAAAACACAAAAAAGCAGATCACAGTTTATAACAGCCAAGCCAAAAATTTTTTTACATAAATAAACATTGTAAAAATTAAAATTTCAGACTAAGCAATTTTTTAAAAACATTAACACAATTTAACATTTCAACACAATTTAAAACAGCCCGGCAACTCCGGGCAACCCTTGCTAGTAATTAAATAAATCTTATGGGTCCAAACCCAAGACTAATTCAATCCTCAGGGAAAGGATATTGTTGAAAGCTTCCCTAAATAAACTAGTTTTCAGATTTAACAAACAAACAAAAACTAAAGAGGGAACTTGCCTTAGCTCCACTGGTAGCTTATTCCAGAAAGTGGGTTCTATTGGTCCTCAAAGACTTAATAAGTTTTATTTGGCATAAACATTCCAATGAAACCTACTCCATCAGTTGCAAATTACAGTAAAACCCCGACTTACAAATGCCCCGAGCTACATAAAATTCGACTTACATAATGATTTTGTGCTAAAACCATGTCCCGATTTACATAAATGTCCCAATTTACATAAATTTATGTAACATGATTTCCTATGGGTTTGCTTCGAGTTACATAAAAATTCATTTTTCCTATGGCTTTGCTTCGAGTTGCGTAAAAATTTATTTCCCTATGGGTTTGTTTCGATTTACATAAAAAATTCATTTTTCCTATGGGTTTGCTTCAAGTTATTTTTTTTTAAATTCCTATGGGTTTGCTTCAAGTTACATAAAAAAAGATTTATGCAAAAAGCCTACGGAACAGACTTTTTTGCGTAAGTAGTTTTTTTTTTACTGTATTCCATGTTGTATGTGAATATATATGGAACAAATTGTATAAAACAGGAAATATTAATGTTGGCAAAGCTTTACTTAGCAGTTAGGAGCAGAGGAGGAATAAGCAAAACAGACAAAAGCAAAGCTCAGCAAGTCAAAGGTGTAACCTTTGCATTTGCCTGCAGTATCTAATTAAAGTGAATGAAATTAAAACCAAGAAAGGAGTTGACCTGCTGCAGAACAACATCAATCACTGCAACTCCCAATTCAAGTAAGTATCATCAGTTCCCTGGAGTCATAATCTCATAAATTTTATTTACAGCAAAGTAAATTAAGTACCTTAAAGACAAATATATCTATTGTGGCATGAGCTTTTCACAGTGAGAACCTACTTTACATTGTATGTATGATCTCTCTCTTCAGTGGATATCTGCCCCCCTCCCCCATTATTACTATTATTTTTAAAAAAAGAGTAGTCATTTCTTCCATTAGCAGGATGGAAGACCTTTCACCTCTGTTGTCATTAATTTTTGATAAATATTTATCTTAAGAGGTCTATCCCATTCCAGAATCCTTTCTTAAGAATGGTCAGCTCTGTAACATATTTATACCCAGAGAAACTGCATCATAATATTAAAAGTGGTACAGTATAGGAAGGTTAGAATCCTCAATGCAATGTCCACATGCTGCACTATTGCAGAATGAAGTGGAGAACTGTTGAGGCTGTGGATTGTACCTCACCACTTCAGGCTACACATGAGGATATCATGTTTGGATGTTCTTCCATGCTAACAAAAATACATTTTAGAAAGATTTGCTTACTGTGCAGGAGATTTTTGATGTAATGGGGCATTTGTAGGTGTAACTCCCTACCAGAAGGTTGTATTGAACCCTACCAGTCTAATGGATGTGTACATTAGGTCTCTATGCCTATTTTACAACTATGACATTGAAACACATGTCATACAATTGCTTATTAGTTCATTTGTTCTGGAATAAAAGGGCTCCTATTTGGATCATGACCAGCATTTATAAGAAGGTGAAGTTTAAACTTACCCTATTATGGAGCAGGTGAGGAATATGGGGCTGATCACAGAAAGTTTTTCTTTTTAAACTCCCTTCATGTGTACAAGTATTTAGAATGTTTTTTTAAGTGGGAAGCTTTAAGCTGCCCCATCCATGCCTGCTTGTTCTGATCTAGATCAAATGGCATATGCTTAGTGTAGGGGAAACAAAAGGAATCTTAAGGTACACAGTACTTGTTTAATATATTGTATAATTTGACCATAACTCACTCAGGAAAACTCACAGGTAAAACAATAGCTTTCTATACAAAAGTAGACATTCTTTGGACCACAAGGCATTGTTTCTAATTACAAGCCACTTTTTTCCAGTGGCTTCAACATTCTAGAAATCACAGGTCTTTAAATTGGGCATACTATTTTTCTACTTTAATCCCAACCATTTTTTTCCTTAACAGATTTTTCCAAGCATGTCTAAATGCTACAGAGATGCATAAACAGTTTATAGAAAATCTTATTCCTGAGCTTCAGATTGTAAGTATGCCTTCTCAAACTCATAGACTGCAGTTGCATGAGACACTACACACTTAATCAGGGTGTGAAGGTCACAAGCAGGGATGTGTTGCATCAGATCATGAGTTTGTGCACCATCTGCTGCATAACTAAAAGAAAGAGTTAGAGAACATTGGGAGAAGCCATGACTTGGTGACAAAGCATGCAATTTATATTATCATTATCATTATCATTATCATTATTTCAACTTATATGCCACCCCACTTGCGAAATGCGACTCTGGGTGGCTTACAACATATCCATACATCAATACAGTAAAATACCATAAAATACACAATAGGATGCCATTTAAACACTAAAATAGCAAATAACAAATCAATAACACAATGTCCTCTGCTGCTCAACATCCATGACAGAGCCCGGGGCTCAATGTCCTCGACGGAGCCCAGGGCTCAATGTCCTCAATAGAGCTCTGGGCTCAATGTCCTCGACGAAGCCCAGGGCTCATTGTACACAACGGAGCCCAGGGCTCAATGTCCTTGTGGCTTCAGTGGCTTTTCAAGCCCTCTGATTCCAGCTGGTAACGAGGGCTTGGAGGAGGGCGTCCGGGGAGGGTCTGGCCCAACATAGCTGTGGCAAGAAGATGGAAGTATTTGACCCGCATGCAAGAGATTGCAATTCAGTCCTTTTGGTGTTGTTCAGTCCTACCTTTTTGACCCCAATGGACCACCACACACCATGCTCATCTGCCATCCTCCATAGCCTCTCAATAGGACTAAGGAATAATCCTGGCTGGAAAGATTCATACAATCAATGTAGATTGTTGTTGTTCAGTCGCACAGTCGGTTCCGACCCTTTGCGACCCTATGGACCATTGTTCTCCAGGCACCTCTGTCCTCCACCATCCCCCTCAGCACTCCCAGTTCTGTGCCCATTGTGTCTACAATACCATCTAGCCATCTCATCTTTGGCCTCCCCCTTCTTCTTTTGCCCTCCACCTTTCCCAACATCAGGGCCTTCTCAAGTGAATCCTCCCTTCTCATTTGATGTCCAAAATACTTTAGCTTCGTCTTTACTATTAGCCCTTCCAATGAGCAGTCAGTGTTGATTTCTTCTAAGATTGACCTATTTGTTCTCCTCGCTGTCCAGGGTACTCTCAAAACTCTCCTCCAACACCACATTTCAAAGGCATCTATTCTTCTGCGTTCAGCTTTCCTAATTGTCCAGCTCTCACATCCGTACATTACCACTGGGAATACCATTGCTTTGACTATTCTAATTTTTGTTTGCAATGTGATGTCTCTGCTTTTCACTATGTTCCCCAGGTTTCTCATGGCTTGTCTCCCAAGAATCAGTCGCCTTTTTATTTCATGGCTGCAATCCCCATCTGCCGTAATCTTTGATCCCAGGAAAGTAAAATCTGTCACTGCTTCTACTTCTTCCCCATCTATTTTCCAGGAACTGATTGGGCCTGTTGCCATTACCTTGGTTTTCTTGATATTGAGTCTCAAACCAGCTTTTGCACTCTCCTCCTTCAGCCCAATCAAGAGGTTCTTTAGGTCTTCCTCACTTTCTGCCATTAGGGTGGTATCGTCTGCATATCTCAGATTGTTTATGTTTCTCCCAGCAATTTTAATCCCATATTGTGATTCCTCCATCCCTGCATTTCGCATTATGTGCTCTGTGTATAGATTGAATAAGCAGGGTGATAAAATGCAGCCTTGTCTTACTCCTTTTCCTATTCCAAACCACTCTGTCATTCCGTGTTCTGTCCTAACTGTTGCTTCTTGGTTCATGTACAGATTTCTCAGGAGGCATATGATGTGCTCTGGTATTCCCATCTCTTTAATTACTTGCCACATCTTGTTGTGGTCCACACAGTCAAATGCCTTAGTGTAATCAATGAAACAAAAGTAAACTTGTTTCTGGTATTCCTTTGTTTTCTCCATGATCCAACGTATGTTGGCAATGTGGTCTCTAGTCCCCCTGCCTCTTCTGAAACCGGCCTGCACCTCTGGTAGTTCTCTCTCCACATGTTGCTGAAGTCTGTCCTGTATTATCTTGAGCATCACCTTGCTGGCGTGTGGGATGAGTGCAATTGTTCGGTAATTTGAGCATTCTTTGGCGTTGCCCTTTTTTGGGATTGGGACGTATACTGATCTTTTCCAATCCTGTGGCCACTGTTTTGTTTTCCAGATTTGCTGGCATATTGAGTGCAGTAATTTGACGCCATCATCTTTTAGCGCTTTGAAAAATTCGACTGGGATACCATCATATCCACTAGCTTTGTTGTTTGCAGTGCTCTTTAGGGCCTTTATAACTTCGCTCTCCAGGATGTCTGGCTCGAGTTCAGTTTTTTCATCATTGTGGTTATCAGGAGTGTTGAGGTCCTTTTTGTAGAGTTCCTCTGTGTACTCTTTCCATCTTTTCTTTATCTCTTCTGCATCAGCTAGCTCTTTTCCGTCTTTGTCCCTTATCATGGTCATTTTTGCTTTAAATGTTCCCTTTATTTCCCCGATTTTTCTGAAGAGATCTCTAGTCCTGCCTCTTTTGTTGTTTTCCTCCATTTCTTTGCACTGTTCTTTTAGGTAGTTTTCCTTATCTCTCCTTGCTTTTCTTTGAAATTCTGTGTTCAGAAGGTTGTATTTTTTCCTTTCTCTTTTGACTTTTGCCTTCCTTCTTTCCTCTGCTATTTTAAGAGCCTCATCAGACAACCATTTTGCTTTCTTACGCTTCTTTTCTTTTGGTATGGTTTTCTTTGCTGCTTCCTGCATGATGTCCTTTATCTCTGTCCATAATTCTTCTGGCACTCTGTCTATTGCGTCCAGGCCATTATATCTGTTCATCACCTCCACCGTGTATTCTTTAGGGATGCTGTCTAGGTGATATCTGTCTGGTCTTCTTGTTTTCCCTATTTTCTTTAGTCTTAACCTGAATTTTGCGATCAGTAGGTTGTGATCTGAGCCACAGTCTGCTCCAGGTCTTGTTTTTGCTGATTGTATGGAGGTTCTCCATCTTTGGCTGCAGAGTATGTAGTCAATTTGGTTTCGGTGTTGGCCATCTGGTGATGTCCATGTGTAAAGTCGCCTCTTGTGTTGCTGGAAGAGAGTGTTTGCTATGACCAGTGCGTTCTCTTGGCAGAACTCTATCAATCTTTGCCCTGCTTCGTTCTGTACTCCAAGACCAAACTTGCCTGTTATTCCCTCCACTTTTTGTTTTCCTACTTTGGCATTCCAGTCTCCTAATATAATTTGGACATCATTTCTTGGTGTCTGTTCTATGAGGTGTTCTAGGTCCTCATAGAACTGGTCCACTGTGGCTTCATCTGCACTAGTGGTTGGTGCATAGACTTGGATTACGGTGATATTGAAAGGTTTGCCTTGAATTCTGACTGACATCATTCTGTCATTTTTGAGGTTATATCCCATTACTGCTTTTCTTACTCTCTTATTGACAATTATGGCTACTCCATGCCTTCTAAGGTTTTCTTGTCCACAATAGTAGATATGATGGTTTCCAGAGCTGAATTCACCCATCCCTGTCCATTTTAGCTCACTGATGCCCAAGATGTCAATGCTTATTCTTTCCATCTCATTTTTTACCACTTCCAGTTTACCTTGGTTCATTGATCTCACATTCCATGTCCCTATGCAGTATTGCTCCTTACAACATTGCATTTCCCCTCCCCCTTTCCTGTCCCTCCCCTTCCTCCACTCTGTGGTGTTAAGCATCCTGTATCACCTAGCCTGCCCTTTTGTTTTGCCTTTTGTTTTGGTCAATAGGGTTCTCTTGGCAAGATTTATGGCGTGGTTGCCGGTGTCTGCGCCATTTTTCTCTCCTCATACATTTTATCACAGTTTTTAAAAGTTTAAAAACATTTAAGACAACATATTATCATGCATATTATCACACTTTAAAGCACAGTCTCTATGTCAGTTGCTATATTAAGTCATTTTAAAGTCTTTATGTGAGTTACTATATTAAGTCATCAACATTTCTGCATATTTAACTACTTATCCTTTGTATGGGGCTCTGAGTCTCACCCCCTGGTTTAACTCCTTTGCCTTCTTCCCTTCTGCCAATTGGACCTCTCCTTCGGCGCTTGGTTGTTTTCAGGGCTTGGAAAAGGCTCTCGTCGGGGCGACTGGCTGGCCTCTCCCCGCCCAGCTGGTCTTCCTCCTCCCTTGCCGGCCCGGCTGGAGATGGTGGGGACCGGCTCGAAAGGGCTCATGTTGGGGCGACTGGCTGGCCTCTCCCCGCCCGGCTGGTCTTCCTCCTCCCTCACCGGCCCGGCTGGAGATGGTGGGGACCGGCTCGGAAGGGCTCGCGTTGGGGCGACTGGCTGGCCTCTCCCCGCCCGGCTGGTCTTCCTCCTCCCTTGCCGGCCCGGCTGGAGATGGTGGGGACCGGCTCGGAAGGGCTCGCGTTGGGGCGACTGGCTGGCCTCTCCCCGCCCGGCTGGTCTTCCTCCTCCCTTGCCGGCCCGGCTGGAGCTGGTGGGGACCGGCTCGAAAGGGCTCGCGTTGGGGCGACTGGCTGGCCTCTCCCCGCCCGGCTGGTCTTCCTCCTCCCTCACCGGCCCGGCTGGAGATGGTGGGGACCGGCTCGGAAGGGCTCGCGTTGGGGCGACTGGCTGGCCTCTCCCCGCCCGGCTGGTCTTCCTCCTCCCTTGCCGGCCCGGCTGGAGATGGTGGGGACCGGCTCGAAAGGGCTCGCGTTGGCCACCAAGCTACACACCTACTGTGCTGTACAGGTAGTTCATCCCATTTTTATCCTGAAATAGCTTCCAGTTTAGCCATGAAGATCAACTGGTGACCATATATGCACTAGAAGTCTATAATTATGAATACATATGCAAGGCAGTGGTCAACCTTGACTGTTTTAGCCTGTGTTGAAATTATTTTAAATGAGAGGGATTGATTATTCCTGTGTATATTGGACCCTCTTCGATGAAGAATGCAAATCAGGTGGGAAATGCCTATCAGAAGGATTTAACAGCAGCAGTGTGGTATGATGCTTTTTCAGATGAAGGCAAAGCAGGAAGAGGAAAAGAAGCAGCTGTGTTTCCTTCGTGAACAGCTAAAAGCAGCATTACAGCTGGAGCCCAAAGAGGTAACACTTTATCTAGCCTGGAGAAAATGAATAATTGCCAAGCAAGAGCGTCAGCAGGCATCTGATGAGTATCCCAGGCAGAAGCTTGTCAGGGATTATATGGAAGAATCAAAAGGAGAGATACAATGCATCGTGTCTTTAAGTAGCATGTATGTGAAGCATAAAGCATGCTACAGTGCTTTAAGGGGGAAATTAGTGGTAGCAAGAAAACTGGAAATGTTGACAATTTGACCCAGAAGTTTTCTTCCCTAATTTTTGAAGCCTGCAGACTGACATAGGAGGAGGTGCTAATACAGTAAATGGTTGATGTTGATTCAGGAGCTTGTCTGTCCACATCATGCCCGTCTCTCTATAATGCAAACACACTTTTAAGAAATCCAGGTTGTTCCATTAATGGGTTAGACTTTTCTGGCCAACTGTGCTTAGCCTGAGCCAGAAGAAGCTTCCTTGGTTTACAAAAACCACTAATAAGTGGGAAAGGGATGACTGATGTAAAATTACCCAGCAGTTTTCAAATTCTGAAAATTAGAAGATGGTTCTATTCAGAAGATGGATGAGTATTTTGTTGTTGTTCCAAAAGGTAGCATTAGAGTGAAAATTGCAGGATACAGTAATGTATTTTCACTGAACAAATATTTTTTAAGAGGGGAAAAGACTTAAGAGAGTTTTTCTTTGCTGGAGGTCCTGAAGCTAAGACCAAGGAAATATTGCAAATTTTGCTTTGAGCAGTCAGTTAGGCAGGGTGATTCCCAAAGTTTACCCCCAACCATGTGGTTCAGTACTTTTTTTAAGGATATGTTCCCAAAGAACTTGGATTTTTTTCAGCCATGACCATTGTTTGAATTCAACTTGAGAAATATAATCAATTGTTTTTAGTTGGTCTGTTCATTTTATTTGTGACAGGATTGTGTTAATAAGTCATCGAGGTACAGCATGCATCAGTTGCAGGGGAATAAACAATATGGCACAGAGAGATCAGGGAGTCTTTTCAAGAAAAGTGATGGGTAAGTGTAAATATTACAATTCTTGTAACCAAAAACACCTTCTGTGGGCTTAATTTAAAACAACAAAATCTGTAAAAGATAATGAATTTAGACTCATTTTAGGTTTTGATGACCAACTTTTGTATGTATACTTTTAATATACAGTAAAACCCCTACGTACAGAAAAAGTCTGTTCCATAGGCTTTTTCTTAAGTTGAATTTTTATGTAACTCGAAGCAAACCCATAGGAAAAATTATTTTTTATGTAACTCGAAGCAAACCCATAGGAAAAATGAAATTTTTATGTAAATCGAAGCATAGGAAAATCCATAGGAAAAATAATCTTTATGTAACTCAAAGCAAACCCATAGGAAATTGTGTAAATCGGGACATGGTTTTAGCACAAAATCATTTTGCAAGTCGAATTTTATGTAAATCGGGGTATTTGTAAGTTGAGATTTTACTGTAATTTTGCTTTCCTTGTTGTCTTTAATCATACTGTAAAATTCTTGGATTTTTAAAAAAAATCTTGAATGATGGAATATAAATGAATAATATTGACCCATTGAACACAGTGAGCAAGTATTAAGTAATTTCTTCCAACAAACTCAAGGAGTTGATTGGTGTCTGAAGTCTAAAATTACCCTTCTTGGTCTTCTCCCCCAAATCCTTAAAAGGATAAACCTCTGTCTGGATTATACACCCCACCCTCATAGATTATCTCTAGTCTCATATTCTGAGTGATTTCAGGCACTGAAAATTAATTTATAGGATCCTACTCAAAGGTCCAAGGATTGAGGACCTCCAGTCTCCTAGGATTTGGCCCAGATATGACTCTAATGCTGTAACCTGGCTTGGTGTCCAGTTCTTTGCTTTTGGTGCTTCTGGTTTGACAGATCTGGTCACCTTATACCAGTTAGAATCTAGCCTGTATACCAAAACCAAATAAACTGTTAAAGGCAACAAAGAAAATACAAATAAATGTTTATCCAAACAGTTACAGTCTCAAATCCATTTATTGTGCTTTGTCTCCTTGTAATAGTTAACTAATAACACTCATGTTCATGTCACGGAGAAAAATAATTCCAAGGTAATCTTCATAGTAAATAAACTGGTGGAAACTAAGGTAATAAATTTATCACTAGTGTCCTGATATTTATTCATAAACGTTCCTGTATATTCCCAAAACCTAATCCGGTAGACAGTTTTTCAATCTACAATCTTTTTCAGGAGTAATTCTTAATTTCTACAATACAATAAAAGATAAAAGATCCTTAATACACATATGAGGCACAGGTTTTCTCAAACATTGGAAACTGCTGCAGCAAATTCTACAAGCTCATGTGAATCCTAAAGTAGATTAATTTTGCAAAGTTCACAAAGGAAACGTTTCTAATCTGTTCTTAGGCTCTGTATCCCCATCCCACCAAAACAACTACTGTACTGTATTTGGAGGACTAGTATCCAGCCTTATCAATGGGGTTAGGGCAGTTTGTCCCAACGTGGGGCACATGCCCCACAAGGGGACTTGAATTCCCAGAAGCCTAAATCAGTACATTGGCTAATCAGTGTTTTGGGGAATTGACTTAGGCTTTTGGGAATTGAAGTCCAGAACCCAAAGTTTGGGAAACACTGGGTTAGGGTGAGTTATAAAAAATTCTTTATATGATCTTCCATGTGTTAATATACTTTCTTTTTGGTTCTGAGGGTGGGGTGTATAATCCAATTTAAGATGCTTCCTCTCTCTCCTAACAATTTACCATAACTCTGTTCATTTAAGAGAACTCTAATGAGGTTTTGTGGGAAGGCTACAATTTTTAGGGGCAAGTGAACAGGAAAGTTTCCTTCTGTGAACTCCCTGTTTTAGAATCCAGTCTATAATTATGTCTCCTAAATGTACATAGCATTTGCTGGTCCTGTCTATTGTCTTAACTTTGTGAATTTATATGTTTCCATTAAATTTCAGATTAAGAAAAGTCTGGCAGAAGAGAAAATGCACTGTCAGGAATGGGTATCTCACCATTTCACATAGCACGGTATGCAACTCACCTCATAACTTACCATGTTTCCTGTTGATGAATTAGAGACTATCTTTTGAAAACTAGTTGCATATAAGAAGGACCTTTGGTAGTTAACTCTTTATCTGTTTACAAATGTTACTTTCTTAACCTCAGTGTAGAGCCCTCAAAGGGGGGGGGGAGGGGGGAGGATATAATTGTTATGCCAAGAATTACTTCTCTGGTTCTGAGTGATGGTTGTCAACACATTTTCTACAATTAAAATGGGTTATAGGTACTATAGTGGAAACTCTGGACTCTTCCTGATGGAGCATTTGTTTTCCTTAGTTTTTTAAATTTTGTGATGATGTTATGGATCTCACACAAATGCACACACCGATATTCCTCTTGTCTCATTCAAAACAGTATTTATTCCCATTACTTTGCACTCCCTTTTGGCCCTCCTGAAAGCATTGTACAATTTTAATATTGCCTTTGGACTGGAGAGTGAAATTTAAGTGCCATCAACTCATATTTGATGTCCATGGTGAGAACCAGTGATGCGCTGCTCCCGGTGCCCACAGGTGCGTGAGCACCGTTAACGGAAATTTCCCCAGGCCATGCCCTCTTGGCTGGCCACACCCACCTCCCTACCCCAGGCCATGGTATGGCTGGCCAAGTGGGCATGGCCCACAGAGTTAGCCACACCCAGGGTGGGGGTACCAAAAAAATATTGCAGTGCATCACTGGTGAGAACCACATAATTAGGAGCTTAACACGTAAAAAAAAAAGCTTCAGTTGACAGAAGTGGACTTCTTAAAAATAAACAGATTTCTCAAAGAGAAATGGATTTTTAAAAAGAAGGTTGGACACATCCCAGTAAATCCTGCTGTGCATTAGCATCAAGAAACAGAATGTGTTCTAGAAGAAACAGTCTGACTGGATGTTATGTATGACAAATTGTGTTGGTGACATTTTGAACATTTAAACTGCTGAAGAAACTGCGCAAATTACTGTCAAACAGCCATGCTGTTTGACAGCCGTGAAATCTCGGCAGCTCACATAATATCGCGAGACTTGGAGCGTGCAAAATTCAAATGCCGAGAAGTGCGCACCTGAGCTGTCAAATGTATATACTTTGTAACATATATTCAAATCACCCAATAATGTTTGTTCCCGCTGTTTTGTATCCAGTTTATTGCGTATATAAGTCCCCGTTGTTCCCCTCTAAGTTGTGTTCAGACCCCAGAAATAAAAGAGCTGTATTTCACTATGTTGGTTGTCGTCTTCAGTTTCTGAACACCAAACTGGAAGAAACATCCTTTTATTATAGGCCCCTTTAGAAGCCAATTCAAAAAACAAACAAGACTACAATATTACAAATATTTAATGTCATATTGGGAGCAATGTTACATGTTAGACACACAATAACATATTTCAGCAGACTTATATAGAATTGTACTATTAATGGCAAGGATCCAGGATACCTACATAAAGATATTGGTTTGTAAAGATGTTGCTGCTATAAGAAGCAAGGTAAAGGTCACCCTTGCTTGAAAGCCAGTTGTACCCGACTCTAAGGTTAAGTGCTCATCTTTGTTTATAGCCAAAGTCTGTGGATGCTTCCGTGGACATATGGCAGGCATGCCTAGACACTGGAGTGCACAGAACACTGTTTACCTTCCCATAGAAGTGGTACCTATTTATCTACTTGCAATTTCATGCTTTAGAACTGCTAGGTCCCCAAAAGAAAGACATCACGACCGAGCTTGTCATGATACAATTCTATAACTTCTGCCTTCTGCTGTGTTTGTGTTTAGCACATGTCTGTTTTTTTTTAAGCATAACAGAAGTTAAATAAATAAATTAAATAAATTAAATAGCACTACCATGTTTTGTATCACTAGTAAATTAAAGCAAGGATATAGATACTGTTGTTACATACTGTCCAGTGGGACTACTGAGGCTGGTACACAAACAAGGCTCTTTTGTATTCCAATAGCTTGTGAAATTTATGAAGTTAACATTGCTAATTTCTGGAAGAAATTCCCCCAAGACTCAGTGGAATTTATTCCCAAGCAAATGGCATATGAATGCAGCTGTATACTTGTTAAAAACGAATTACTGAACTACTGTTTTTAAAAATTATAAATCAACCAGCTACATCGTCCTCCAGTCAAGCTGAATTTACTCACTTGCCAAGTGAAGCCGAACATGGATGATAGAAAATGCTTTGATCTTATTTCACGTAAGTCCCCTCTCAATTCACGCAGGCTTTTTTTCCCCCTTAGGAAGAATTTGAGAGAGAAAAGTGAAAATGGTACATTTATTTACTTAAGTAGAGTTTTAAGGGGAGGGGCTGGATCTTTTATGCTAGGTTCTTATTTGCATTTGATATTGGCCAGAATTCATTAGTGTACTTTGACTAGATCCCAGCACTTCTCCCAGAATCAGAAAATCTATCTGCCTCTTGTTGCTTTTTCTGTACTCAAAAACCTATTTGGCAAATCTGGGAATACCTGAAGTATCTCCCCTCCCCCACCCCCTTACAAGGCTGCAAGAAGAGAGAATAGGAAGAAGTCATTGTCCTACTGATCTTGAGTAACAGGACATACTGTAGTTGGGTCTTGGCCTTGGGTGTGTAAATGGTATCTTCTACTCACTCAACATGGCCAGTTGCTTTCATTCAGCATAATGAGCCTCAAAGGTTATTTTATTATTTATTGGATTTCTATACCACCCATCTGCAATACCTCTACTTACACTGCCCTGAACAACCTGAAGAAGCATTGGGAACAATCATGACAAAAGATAATATATTAATTTCCACGTTGTGAAACATTTAGGCATTTTAAGTTATTATCTTATTTTGTGTTTTATGACTCTGAGGATAGAGAATAAGGTTGTTATTTCACTCTTAGTAACATCTGATTATTTCCAAATTTGGATATGTGGAAACAATTGTTTCTAGGCCATTATCTTCTGTTCTGCTTGTACTTCCCCGAAAAACATAATTACTTGTTTTACTTTGTTTTTCTTCTTCTTCCAGATAACCGAACATACCATTTCCTAGCAGAGGATGAGCAGGACTGTGCTATGTAGGTATTTGAGACAAATAGAACAATACCTGAAATATAGGGGAAATAATATAATTTTGGCCTTAGAGCAGAAATAAACAAATAACTGCTCCGGGAATAATAATAATAATAATAATAATAATAATAATAATAATAATAATAATAATAATAATAATAATAATAATAATAATAATAATAATAATAATAATAATAATAATAATAGGGACTGCAGTGGCTCAAGTGGCTAAGACGCTGACTGGGAAGCGGAAGGTCAGCAGTTTGATTCCCGAGTACTGCAGGATGGAGTGAGCGCCGGTCTCTGTTCCAGCTCCTGCCAACCTAGCAGTTTGAAAGCAAGAAATTACAAGTAGATAAATAGGGACCACTTTGGTGGGAAGGTAACAGCGTTCCGTGCGCTCCGGTGTCTAGTCATGCCTGCCACATGACCACGGAAATATCTGCAGAAGCAGACAGCGCTGGCTTTTAGGCTTAGAAACAGAGATGAGCACTGCACCCTAGAGTTGGATACGACTGGCTTTCGAGCAAGGGAAACCTTTACATAATAATAATAATAATAATAATAATAATAATAATAATAATAATAATAATAATAATAATAATAATAATAATAATAATAATAATAATAATAATAATAATAATAATAATAATAATAATAATAAATTCTCCCTTTGAATTTATTTCCCATGGGCTTCCTGGCTTGGGAGGGGGTAAAATAAAAAAACTTGCTCTTGCCATTCTAAATATTATAATTATAATAAAGGTAAGGCCCAATTAAATGATTAAAATTAGCACAATAACCACATCCGTTAAAGTCCTCAAATATTTGGGAAAACTGAATGTATAAAAAGACTAATGGAGTAATCACTAACACTATTTGTTAACATACTGGTATGAGATCTGAGACAACTTTAATATCTGCTGCCCTTGTTAATATTTTGAACTCTCCATACAGAAGACTGCATATGCTATCATGTGTGTGCTACTGAGTTTTATTAACCCCTTCAATAGGTACGTGCATACAAAACATGTAACAGGTGTTCATATTCACAGTGGATATGCATTCCATTTCTATGATCATTTCATAGAGGCTGTGCCATTAGATTTCATAGGCAAGGCAACACACCCAGAACAACAGACTGAAAATAGCAAAGTGTATTTTTAATATAACTGTGAATATACTCCAATAAATATTCCTAATAACTACTAAATCCTAACATCCTGAGCTATGTTGCTGGACACGTAACATAAGCAAATATCATGTATATATACACATACATATACACAACACCCCACTGCGATCCTGCAGTAAGTGCTGAAATATTTCCCTATAATGATCCCCAAGTACGTGTGTACAGTACTTGCAAAACTCAGTTGTATAATTCAGTCCGATAGCTCTGAAATGGCCAGTTCATATGGTATCTGTGGGATCTCTGTAAGTATATTCCAACTGCGGGTAGCTGTCTGCAATTCAATCATTGGGAAAGAACCAAGCCAAGCCCAGCTGCAGGTCTCCATGAGGTGGAGTGCACTCAAACGGTTTCCAAACGGTTTCGATGCCCCGCCGGTAAGCGGACATTTTGGAAGACTTTCTCAAGAGTCTATGAATTAATAATAACAACAACAAGAAGAACAACAAGAAATGCTAAAATCCATTCTTACATAAGTGCAATGCTAAAAACAGGTTACATACACACTATGCATATTCAATCAATAGAAAATGGACAAATCACATACCTAGAAAATATTTATGACGCGCGTAAGAACCTCCATGAATATTTTCTAGGTATGTGATTTGTCCGTTTTCTATTGATTGAATATGCATAGTGTGTATGTAACCTGTTTTTAGCATTGCACTTATGTAAGAATTGATTTTAGCATTTCTTGTTGTTCTTGTTGTTGTTATTAATTCATAGACTCTTGAGAAAGTCTTCCGAAATGTCCGCTTACCGGAGGGGCATCGAAACCGTTTGGAAACCGTTTGAGTGCACTCCACCTCACGGAGACCTGCAGCTGGGCTTGGCTTGGTTCTTTCCCAATGATTGAATTGCAGACAGCTACCCGCAGTTGGAATATACTTACAGAGATCCCACAGATACCATATGAACTGGCCATTTCAGAGCTATCGGACTGAATTATACAACTGAGTTTTGCAAGTACTGTACACACGTACTTGGGGATCATTATAGGGAAATATTTCAGCACTTACTGCAGGATCGCAGTGGGGTGTTGTGTATATGTATGTGTATATATACATGATATTTGCTTATGTTACATGTCCAGCAACATAGCTCAGGATCTTAGGATTTAGTAGTAATTAGGAATATTTATTGGAGTATATTCACAGTTATATTAAAAACTAGCAGATTTTGCCCGGCGGTGCCGGGCTGTTTTAAATGGTTTTGGAAGGGTTTTTTTTCTTAATGTTGGTAAAGAGCCGGGCTGTTTTAAATTGTGTTGTAAGGGATAATTCTTTTTGGTAATTTATGTAAAAAAGAGGTGTGTTGGTGGTTAGGGGTGGTTTTGGGTGTGCACAACCACCACTACCCATACAATACCACTCCAACCACCAACACACACATTAAAAATTCCTGGCAAGGCAGGAGTGGTGTGTGTGTGTGTGTGTGTGTGTGTGTGTGTGTGTGTGAGAGAGAGAGAGAGAGAGAGAGAGAAGCAGTGTGTGTGTGTGTGTGTGTGTGTGTGTGTTGTCCCCCCAACCCTTCCAGAGCCAGGGGACCCTGCAGAGAGGGGATTCCCCCCCCCCACAGGACACCCCGTTATTAAACAGAAGAAACCAAGCTCTTTATTCTCTTTTAAAACAGAGTGTTTGGGAGGGGGGGTGTATTCGATCTCCTCTTCCTGGTCCCCTGGGTTTGGTAGGGTTGGGGGGACAAAAGGGGACCCAGCAGAGAGGGGATCATTGCCCACCCACCCAAAAAAAAACCACTCCGTTTTTAAAGAGAAGAAACCAAGTGGTTTCTTCTCTTTTAAAATGGAGTGTGTGGGTGTGTGTGTGTGGGGGTGTATTCGATCTCCTCTCCCTGGTGCCCTGGGTTTGGTAGGGTAGGGGGGGGACAAAAGGGGTCTGTCCCCCCAACACTTCTGGACCCAGCACCTTTCATTGCCTCCCTCACCCACCCCCTAACCCTTACCTAACCCTTATCTTTTCCTGGCTCCCTCCAGCTGCGTCTTTCAAGGTCTTTCCCTCTGCTCCCACCATTTTGTTTTTTTTAAGTCAGCGCGCGTTCCCAGCCTCCTCTGTGCTCGTATCCCTCAGCCTGATTGGCTGAGGGGTTGCACAGTGCAAAGGACACTGGGAATTGAAGTCCTTTTTCTTTGTTCACGTTCGGGGGGCTCCTGCCCCACTGCCACATTTCTCAACCTGACAGTTACCTGCGAACCCGGTTCGGGTGAGTGCAGGGAGGCTCGGTCAGGGCTAGTGGGGCCTGGTGCAACATCCTTTGTCACATTTCAATTGTTAACGCACAGATTTATAGGTATAGATACACTTTGCTATTTTCAATCTGTTGTTCTGGGTGTGTTGCCTCGCCTATTTTGTCTTTACACCCCAGCCGCTTCACCGCATTAGATTTCATAGAGCTTTTGTTCTATATACAGAAGGTAACCATGCAACAATCTAAACTGGCTGAGATGGGGCAAAATACGTTGAAAGAGTGAGATTGTTCCACCTACCTGACAGTAATTTCCTTCTGTGTCTCAGATGGATCTCTGTCCTGAGCAACAGTAAAGAAGAGTCCCTGAATGTGGCATTTAGACAAGCACATGGCAGGGAAGAATGCAGCATGGAGGACTTGACAGGAGCCATCATAGAGGAGATAAAGCGCATGCCAGAAAACAACATGTGCTGTGATTGCTCAGCATCAGGTACAAAACAGGGTGTCCCAAAAGTCGCTATAAATAGGAAAAATGGCATAACAACAGATATCTTGGAAGTGTTCACCATGAGTAGGGGAGAAGATTGTGTATGTGCGTGTAGAAAGAGGTGGCCAACATGTGGAGAATATGTTGTAAATATTTTTACATAAAGGTACATTTAGCTACAATTTCCCATTTTCTCTATGTGTGGTGACGTTTGGGACACCCTGTAGATAGTTCCTGCCTTCCATCTTAGCTACAGCCTTGGTTTATAGGAAGTACTAGCATAGTTTGCCCGGCGTTGCCGGGCTTTTTCCCCCCTGTGCTTTATTTAAAACGATGCATGTTTTTTTTAATAATTTTTTTTTATTTTTTAAATATTTAACCTTTTTTGAACAAAACGTTTTTCTAGTCAAAATTCACTTTTAGGGTATATAATTGTACTCCTTGTCCTTCATGTCAAAATATTTGTTTTTAATAAAAAAATTTTACAATGTTTAAACAAAGAACTTTGCCTCTGTAATTTAAGTTTAACAGTATATAACCTTTTCTTTTAACTTTTTTTAAAATATTGCAAAGTAATTGTGAACTATATATTGGTTTTTTAAGGCTGTCCTTTCAGTTGTCCTGAAGCGTCTTCTGTATCTGTAAAACATAATATGCAAAGATTGGTATTGATATTTTTTTTGTGATGTGTTTTTTATTTGAAATGTTACATTTAAGATCAATTATTTATTTATTTCAAATATTTTATTTTAGTTGTTGTTCCATTTCTATGTTTAAAAGCATGTTTCTCTTCTTTATCATATTTATTTACCTTCATTGTTAGATGTATTCCTCTTGGTGTTTCAGACTGATGTTTTCGTATCTGTTGATTTACCTGTGTAATGATATAATTGACAAAGTTATATATATATGTTTTTTAGGAAATGAGATAGTGAAATTGTTTTTAAAGCTTACCTTTGTTTTCCTGGTTCTGTTGTATTTTAATTTTCATGAAATGCTGCAGCATTAATTCTGCAAGATGTTGATTGTAGTGAGTTGGTGGATGTTTCATAATATGAAGATGTCTTTGTATGATTTTGTCTATATCCATGACATTTTTGTTTTCTTCTACTGATTTTGTTTGCTGTTGCTGTTGTTGTTGGGTGTTTTCATGTTTGCTCTTATTAGTTGGATTTCTTAATTCTTGTTGTATTGTTTGTTTGCTGTTTATTTCTGTTATGATTTCTTCTAAAGTTTTTCTCGGTTCGTTTTTTTTAAATCAGTCCCTTGTTGTATCATATGGCTAGTGTGTATTTGTTCATGTTTGTTTATTTGTTTGTTATTTATTTATTTTATGATCTCTTCTAATGTTTTTTTCTGTGGTTTCTGTTTTATTTGTTTGCTTCTCACATGTAAATTAGCATTATAAGTCTTTTCTGGTTCTAATTGCATTATTGATTTATTTCTGGTGTATGTTTGTATTTCTTTTCTTCTGACTATTTGAAATTCTGTTTCTTTTTCTTTGTTTTCTTCCATTTGTGAATTTGTTTTGTGTTTGGTTTGTGACTCATTAGTTATTGTCGTTTCTTCATTTTGAACTTTCCATGGCAGTACAGTTTTTACGTTATCTGTTTGTTGATTTAATTTTGTTTTGTGTACTTGCATTTTTGTTTGTTGATTTTGTGGGTCCTGTGTTTGGATAATTTGCATTTCCGGTTTTATTTTCTCCTGATGGTTTGTTGTTTTGTTGATGTTGGTTTCGGAGATACTGTTTGATGTATCTGTGGTCTGCTGTTTCCATGGCAGTATTATTTTTGTTGGAGTATTTGTCTGTAGTGCCTTATTTCTTGCAGTTATTAGGCTTGTTTGTGATTCATTTTGTTTATTATTTTCAAAATCATTTTTGGTATTTTCATTAGCCTCTTGCTTCCATGGTAATTTCTTATTTTTGTAATATTCTATTGGTGGATTCATTTTGTATTGGTCTTTGCTAATTTTTCCTTTGAGGTTTATGTTTGCGGATGTGGTCTCTTTATGCTGTGGGTCCGATTTTATTTCTTTAGGGGGAAACGATTTCTTGTCTTCGTTTTCCATCTTTATCTCTAATTTTTTTCCCGGACGATGCCTATTTATCCCTCTCTCTTTTTTGAAATCGCTGCTTAGCGCTGCGTTCTCGAATGTAAGGTGCGTCTTTCCGGTTTTTTTTTGGGGGGGGGGAAATCTCGTGATCGCGTTGTTCTCCTCCGCTGCTTTTGGCTTTGGGAAGTGCTTTGCAATTGAAGCTTATTTGCATATTTGGAGGTGTGTTTGTTTTACGCTTTACTTTTTGGCAGCCCGTAAGGCATGTATGTAAGTGACTGCTTTCTTTTGTCTATATTTTCGGCTTCCAATTTATATAATTTTTGGAGTCGCGATGTTAGCGATGTTTAGATTCGAACCACTACGGTAAAGTTAAAGCATGTATCTAAGTTGGATTGCATTAGAATGGGGTTTGTTTTTAAGCTTTGTGCATTTCGTCACTGATGACTCGTACATTACGAAGCTTTTAATTGGCTATAGCACAACTCCTTATATGGTGTTACAGTGAAAAGGACTTTGGGATATGTAGTTTTTCTTTTCTTTTCGTCGTTCCGCAAGGTTTTGATACGCAACTTTGTACTCTTCTTTTTCTTTTTCTAAGGTCTCTTTGCAAAAATCGGCAAGGAGTAATATACGTACCATTATGCTAAAGTAAACGCATGCATGTAATTTGGATTTCATGGCAATAGACCCTTTTTTTTAGCGTTCTGGTTTCCGTCACTGATTACGCGTAAATTCCGAAGCATTTCATTGGCTATAGTACAACTCCTTTTATGGTGTTACAGTGAAAAGGACGCTGGGATATGTATTTTGTGTTCAGATTTTCTCGTCCGTCGCTCGGCAAGGTTTTGTTACACAAGTTTGGATTGGTTGCGCCTCGTATCGGAAAGACTGAGCCCGTAGTTTTTTCCCTCGTGATTGGCTGACACTGGGAGAAGCACGGCGAAACGCAATGCTTTTCGGGTAATGAAGTTGTTTCCCTTTATTGCCAATGGTGGGGCTGATGCCCCAATCTCGATTTTTTAAAGTCTTTGTTGACCTGCGTAGCCACTACGCCCGTGCTCTCGAAGGGAGGTTGCGGGTCAGTAGGGCGACGTATAGCAACCTATAGCCAATTCCAACGGTGAACACTTGGTTTTATAGGTTAAGATAAGCATGCTCAATAGGGCAACTGTAGAAATAGGTAATGTGTATGCCAGACAAGCATCATTCTTTCCCTAAAGCTCTTTGGCTCACAGCTCCCTAACTGAAATCAATGTCGAGATAACCTGATTATGTCTGAAAATCACTAGACAGAAGAAGGTTGCTTTATACTTTTTATAGCTTTTGTTGACCTTAGTAATGGGGCCCATTATGTCTTCTATGGTATCTTGTGCAATAGTTTTACAACCCTGGAAGCCTTTGTTATGAAAACTAATAGCCATATATACATCAAAAACATCAGGAGAATGATTTTATGCAATTACAATTCAGAACAGAAACTGATCCTGCAATCTATTTTGATCTCACAGATAACACCAGTGGATTATGCAGGGTTTTAACATAGCAGGAAAATTAATACCATGCTGACATAGGAAATTGTATGCACAGTTACCTTACTTTCTCAGGTAGTGGGTTGTATTCCCTTTCAGTGAGGGAATGTGTATTGTCCAGGCACAGGGACATCTGCTGTGATTTGGCCCTATCGTTCTGTTTATTCACTGAATGTATAAAAAGACTAATGGAGTAATCACTAACATTCTTGAAACCAAGACAACTGATACATTTGGGGACCCACTTTTTCATTCTTTATTATATATCTGTATGGTGGGAACAGTGCTGTTGTGACACACTTGGACCCTGGTAAAACACCATTTTGACAGGTTGGATACAGCTGTTTTGTTTGGTTACTATATTGCTGAAGCTTTGAAGTTAATTGTTTTATAGTAATGAGTAACTGGATAATAGCCCATCTCCTCTATTGACATTTTTGAGAGAACCATAGTGGTGAGAACACCTTGTGAAGTAAGTACATAGAAATAATGTGCCCTGTGGACTCTTGTCATTTTCAAAGTGACATTATATATTTATACCTGTATGCTTCCTCACTCCACAGACCCAGCATGGCTTTCTATTAATTTGGGGATCTTGATCTGCATTGAATGCTCTGGGATTCACCGAGAGATGGGTGTGCACCACTCTCGTATCCAGTCACTAGCCTTAGACAAGCTGGCAACCTCAGAACTTTTGGTAAGGCAATAATTCCATTCTGCCCTATCAAATTTAGTGGCTGTATCCATTTCCTAATTCTGTTGATTCATCTCAGCTAGACTGAAATTGTGACACAGTATTTCTGTTTTTCTTCTCACTCCATTTTGTTAGCTTTCTCCTTCACATATTCTTGCCATAGCTTCATCTTTCCTGCTAACCTACCAATATATGTGGTTTTCTCCCCTTCCTTAGCTCTTATACAATTTAGGTTCACCAACATTTATGTGACACAGAGGTACAAATCAAATATTTCTGTTGTTCAAAATTTGTCACATTCTATTTTGCCTTTCTCTCTTATAACACCCAACTAGAATTTGGTGCTTAGATAACATATGTTTAGAGTTTACATAGGTATGACTTCCTTCACTATATTAAATTATATTTTATTTGTTTTGCAGTTGGCTAAGAATATTGGAAACTCACGATTTAATGAAATTGTGGAAGCCAATCTTCCCAGTTCATTGCCAAAGCCTACTACTGACAGTGCCATGTAAATAATATTTTTCTTTTTTTCTTTTAACGATCAAAGTAAAGTGGCAAAGGAGAGTGCAGTTCTATGGGCCTGTCCACACTGGCCCTTTTAATGCTGTTTGGTGTGCTGTAAGTAGGGTCTCGGTGGTGGTGGTGGTGGTGGTGGTGAGGAGCAGAAAGCCATTTGGTATTATCCTACTGTCCAAATCACTGTGAATTGAACACTTCTCTGGCTCATTTGTGAAGGGCCAAAAGAAGTGAAATTATTATTTTTCATATCTGCTAGATTCCTTTTGATGTACTGGTTCACTTAGACTAAATTAAAATAAAATATTTTTTATTTGTTTCTCCATGTACTGCCAATCAAAATCACAGTGGCAGGGAGTTTCTTGATTGGCAGTACACCGAAAAGGAAAAGAGGTTTGGGGGTGGGGGAATCTCAGAAAATCAGTCCATCAGTATCAATTTAACAGATGTAATAAAAATATTTATTAATAAAAATGATTTTACTTTATCTTCCCCTCTGAAGACAATAAGTCGGAAGTGTTCAGTTAGCTGACATTTTGAAGTAGCTCTGAACCTACTTCAAGATAGCAGAATTTAACAACGGAAAGAGTTTTTCATAGCTCAAGGCTCTAGTTTAGTCTGTTCCAACCAACCAGACATACTGGAGCATGTTGTTGTTCAGTCGCACAGTCGACTCCGACCCTTTGCGACCCCATGGACCATTTTCCTCCAGGCGCCTCTGTCTTCCACCATCCCCCTCAGCCCTCCCAGCTCTGTGCCCATTGTGTCTACAATACCATCTAGCCATCTCATCCTTGGCCTCCCCCTTCTTCTTTTGCCCTCCACCTTTCCCAACATCAATGCCTTCTCAAGTGAATCCTCCCTTCTCATTTGATGTCCAAAGTATTTTAGCTTCATCTTTACTATTTGACCTTCCAATGAGCATTCAGGGTTAATTTCTTCTAAGATTGACCTATTTGTTCTCCTCGCTGTCCAGGGGACTCTCAAAACCCTCCTCCAACACCACATTTCAAAGGCATCTATTCTTCTGCGTTCAGCCTTCCTAATTGTCCAGCTCTCACATCCATACATTACTACTGGGAAAACCATTGCTTTGACTATTCTAATTTGTTTGCAATGTGATGTCTCTGCTTTTCACTATGTTCCCCAGGTTTCTCATTGCTTGTCTCCCAAGAATCAGTCGCCTTTTTATTTCATGGCTACAATCCCCATCTGCAGTGATCTTTGATCCTAAGAAAGTAAAATCTGTCACTGCTTCTACCTCTTCCCCGTCTATTTTCCAGGAACTGATTGGGCCTGTTGCCATTATCTTGGTTTTCTTGATATTGAGTCTCAAGCCAGCTTTTGCACTCTCCTCCTTCAGCCCAATCAAGAGATTCTTTAGGTCTTCCTCACTTTCTGCCATTAGGGTGGTATCGTCTGCATATCTCAGATTATTCATGTTTCTCCCAGCGATTTTAATCCCATATTGTGATTCCTCCATCCCTGCACTGCGCATTATGTGCTCTGTGTATAGGTTGAATAAGCATGGTGATAAAATGCAGCCTTGTCTTACTCCTTTTCCTATTCCAAACCACTCTGTTATTCCCTGTTCTGTCCTAACTGTTGCTTCTTGGTTCATGTACAGATTTCTCAGGAGGCATATGAGGTGCTCTGGTATTCCCATCTCTTTAATTACTTGCCACATCTTGTTGTGGTCCACACAGTCAAATGCCTTAGTGTAGTCAATAAAACAAAAGTAAACTTGTTTCTGGTATTCCTTTGTTTTCTCCATGATACTGGAGCATACTAGACTAGAAACCAACTACACTTTGATGCTTTGATCCTGCAGTGCAATTAAAAAGCAACTGTTTGATCATACCTTTCAGATATAGTGGCAAGAAATTTAATAGGACTCATATTATCTATACCTATAAATCTGTGCATTAACCATTGGAATGTGACAAAGGATGTTTAGCCAGGCCCCGCTAGCCCCGTCGGAGCCTCCGTGCACTCGCCCGACCGGGGTTCGCAGGTAACTGTCGGGATGAATTTTGCTCCAGTGGGGCAGGAGCCCCCGATCGCAAACAAAAAGAAAGGACTCCATTTCCCAACGTTCCTTGGGCCGCGCCACACCACAGCCAATCAGGCTGAGAGGCGCGAGCAAAAGGAACATTCGGAAACGTGCCACAGCCAATCAAAATGAAGCCGCAGGAAAAAACCGCTGCACAAACGGTAAAAACAAACCCAAAACTACAAGACCCAGCGTACTGCACGCCATGAGCGTGCAGAACTCTGAGGAAGCTGGTGCATTAAAAATAAAAATAAAAATAAAAAATACACTGGGAGCGCAAGTCCGCTGTAGGCAGACGCAGCGCCTCAAAGCCACACAAACACCCGCCGACCTTCTTGCACGGAGCAATGGGGAGGAGAGGAACTCCCTCTCCTCCACGTTCCCCCACCGAAGACACGGCGAAACCACCACCGGCCTCAACAAAAGTTGAGCCGGGGTGGGGAAAAACACAAAAACAGAGGGAATTCAAGGGGGGGAGGTATTGATGCCTTCGCCCCCCCCCCTTGAAAGCAAAACAATCCCTCCGGAAAGCAAAGGAACCGGACAGTGCTCTGCCTGGTGCCTTTACTTTCCGAGTAAGTGTTTCGCTTTCAAGAGAGGGCGAAGGCATCATTGCCTTCCCCTCCTTGAAAGTGAAACAACCCCTCCACAAAGCAAAGGCACCGGATGGGCACTCCGCCCGGTGCCTTTACTTTTCGAGTAAGTGTTTTGCTTTCAAGGGAGGGTGAAGGCATCATTGCCTTCGCCAACCCTTGAAAGTGAACCCATTCCCAGGTAAGAAAAGCCAGCGGACGGCACTCCATCTGCTGACTTTACTTACCCCAAAAGTTTTTCGCTTTCAAGCGGGGGCAAAGGCAATGGTGCCTTGGCCCCCCCCTTGAAAGTAAACCCATTCCTAGGTAAGCAAAGCCAGCGGACGGCGCTCCACCCGCTGTCTTTACTTATCCCAAAGGTTTTTCACTTTCAAGCGGGGGCAAAGGCAATGGTGCCTTGGCCCCCCCCCCTGAAAGTGAACTCATTCCCAGGTAAGCAAAGCCAGCGGACGACGCTATGCCCACTGACTTTACTTACCCCCAAAATACACAAAAATCACAAACAAAAACATCCAAAATCAAACCCAAAAATAGCACCAAGAAGAAACACACAGAAACCCACCCACCCACCCCAAAAAACCCACTACAAACCCCCGAAAGAAATTAAATCAGAGAACTCACCCAAACGACCTTCCTCCACAACGACCAGAACTGAAATGAGGAAAGAAAGAGACTACTTACCAGAAGAAGCGACACCCAGAGGCCAGTAGAGAAAAACAGTCAAAGTTAAAAAAAACTCAACAGCACCACCCAGAGGCCGCAGGAGAAAAAACAGACAAAAATATTCACAATAAAAATCTAAAATTTCTGAAACATTTCTTAAATCCTGTGTACAGTTTTCACTAAAAAAACAACCCACATCTAAACACAGTTTAAAAACATTGAATTAAAAAAAAACATACTTACACATTTTTAAAATTATTATCCAAGGTACAACTATTTAAAAAATCACATAGTAAAACATTATTTGGTTAAAAAAATAATTGTAAAAAATTATATCATCCTTTCCTCCTTTTGTTAATCCAAAAAAAAACACCAAAAAAAGCTGATCACAGTTTATAACAGCCCGTGCATATAAATAAACATTTTAAAAATCACAAAACATTTCAACACCATTTAAAACAGGCCGGCACCATTTGTTCAAGAAAAAAACCCAAACCCTTTACTATCCAACACAATTTAACGTCTTTTTATATAACAATACACATAAAAAAACCTTTCAAAACAATTTAAAACAGCCCGGCACCGCCATGCAAAATCTGCTAGTATATATATAAATCAGGTGTCCTCTTGTATGTGATGAACACAAATCTACACCCCTGCACCGATCACGCTGTAATGTGGCACACATATACCTTGGGCATGCTGGATGGTCACTGTGGGGGGGTCACGAGCCCCATGGGGGGTGCATGCCCTTAAATTGATCTGCAAAGGGAAGTATACTCGACAGGAGGGTGTGTGTGTGTGTGTCTCAGTGGTAGTATCCATAGTGATAGCCCTAGGTAGGTCACCTCCATTGTGCAGGCAGGGAAAAATGACTGTCCGGCCCTCTAAGCTGACTGAGAGAACGTGCTCCAGCTTGAAAAGGTTGGGAACCCCTGGTCTAGAAGAATGGTAACCCAGCCCCCATGTCCTGTATTCCTGTTATATATAAGGAAGCAGAAATGCTGGCAAAATCCTGATTCCTTTTCTCTTGGTGCTGTGTTTTAAACATTGATGCTTAAAATGGCTTCTAGTCCTTTAGTTCTGTCATTATCCAGTGTCAAATTTCAAATTTAACATGAGTCAAAACTCTCATACACATTTTCCTTCTGCCTGCCTAAAAGTTGTATGTAGGGCTAAAAAGTAGCAAAGGGGAAACTGGAAGAAGGGAGAGGATGTTTGCCTCAGGGTTTGGAGTTCAGTTGTTTATTGCAAAGGAGATTATTGTTATAATACACTGGTTGGTTCGTCATCAAAGTGCCTTTCTGTATAATACTTACTTTGCCCTGTGTTATTACAGGAGCCATCGGAAAGATTTCATCATTTCTAAGTACATTGATAGGAAGTATGTTGGTCAGAGAACTGCAAGGACTCCAGAAGTCTGGCTTAAGGATCTGCAGGATGCTGTTAAACAGAAGGATATATATGTCTTGCTTCAAGCTTATGCTGAAAAGGTGGATTTAAGTGAGCCTCTATTTGAATCCAGCCAGGTGAGTTTCACTTGCTGCGACACACACATAAACACGATAGCAGAGATAACACCAATGACACAGATGGGAGCACTCTATGCTGCACTAAAAGAACAGTTTTTAAAGAAGCCTGTAAAAAGACATGAGTGACTATGCCCATGATGGTGAACCTTGGCACTCCAGATGTTCTTGGACTTCAATTCCCAGAAGCCCAAGCACCCTGTGAATCCACACAAATGGGTTTACTGCGTCGCTCCTAGAAGTGGAAGTAAAACGCGCCCGTCTGGATGCTCTTTACTTCTGCTTCCGGGAACGACGAAGGCAGCGTGGGCTGAATGAATCATAGTAAACCCATTCATGTGGATTCACAGAGTGCTTGGGCTTCTGGGAATTGAAGTCCAAGAACATCTGGAGTGCCAAGGTTCGCCATCATGGGACTAAGCTATGTGCTAAGAAGAATGACCACCAACCATTTATTTACTTAGAATTATAGCTATTTTATCTCTCCCTTCCTAATTAATTAAATGAATTAAGAGGGAGAGCTTTGCTGGATGATTCTAAGCAGTCAAATGACTGGACAGCTTAAGGAACCTTTCCTTTCCCCCCTCCCCTAAACTGTGAAAACAATTATAACTGCTTTGGAGAACAGAAGAAGAGGACCACACATAATCCATCACTTCTTCTTTCTTATCCAGATCAAACTTTGGACTGCCAACATGAAGCCACCTTCTTGGCTTTGTCGTTGACCAAAAATTTAATCTTCATTGGTACATATTTCTGGCAGTAATTGGCGCACCAGTAACTGAGCCAGGTTCTGTATCTCTCCACACAGTGTATTGTTGTCTACCAGCAGCTCTCACTTGAACATGTTAGTCTTGCATTTAGAGACTCCAACCCTCAGCTTATTTAGGGTCCTCCAAGGTTGAGTTCCTCAGCTATATCCTCCTTTAATGTTATTCCTTGTCCAGAGAGCTTCTTCCTCCATCTTCTAATTTGTTTAGAAACCATAGCTGAACCTAAAGCAAAAGAGCAGCAGCCAGAGGTTGCATATACCTTCTCCTGATGTTTCTGCTTTTGGATATGCTCAGAAGGTAGAATTTATAAACCTGCTTTTTCATTCCCTAAAATGATTTACTCTGATGTGTGTGTGTGTGTGTGTGCGCGCGTGTGCGTGTGCGTGTGTGTGTGTGTGTGTGTATGTGTGTGTGTTGAGGAAATCTAAACAATTCAGTCCAATCATTTTGTGTTTGTTTGTTGTTTAAAGGAATCTGGAGAAACACTTCTCCATCTGGCAGTATTAGTGTGCGAACGAACCTCTTTGCATATTGTAGATTTTTTGGCACAAAACAGGTAAACTGACACTGCGGGCCTTTAAATCGATTTAATATACCAATACCTGCTATTGTGAGGCAGATTTTGGATTCTGGGTTATTGGGTCTAGCGCAGTAACAATAGCATAATAGACTACATTTTTTTGCAACAAAAAAAGGCTTTTTATGTCCTTAAAAAGTAGTTTATTTGGCATTGGATTGAGAAAATTGAATGTTACAATTTTACCATTTTGGTCTGGACTTTGGTTAGGAAGTGCTGGTAGTTTTGTTTTTGTCAGGATCCTTTTACTCACAAGTAGCACCTTAGCCTCCTTGTAATGGGATCCCGCCTGATACTGCCTCTCTCCAGGCAAAACAGTCCATGCTTTAAAAAATAAAATAAAAAATCTTGCGTTCTTATTCCTGATCTGAATCTAGGTTGTAAGCAAGATAGCGCATAACACTCCAGGGGAATGTAAAGCCCTCTAGATGGGTTGGGATGGGTTGATGCTTTGCGATGGTGGGTGGGATATTTGTTGAAATGCTTCTGATATGTCAAAATGCTTTTGCGATGTTTCTGTGATTGTTATTTTGTAATTGTAACTATGATATTGTGTTTCCTTGTTAGCCGCCCAGAGTCACTCTGCGAGTTGGGCGACATACAAATTGAAAAATTAAATTAAATTAAATTAAATATTGCCAAAGGCAACTCCCACGAATCCCAGCCATCTTAGCCAGTGCTGTGGGATAGTTTGCTCATTTTGAAGGATCACACCTTTCCCATTCTGGCCCTTAAAAAATGAGAATTGTCCATTGGGCTAATAATTGTCTCTCCTCCAGTGAGTGCCTGGTGAAGCAGACATCCAAGGGGAATACACCACTTCACTATTGCAGCCTCCACAACCAACCTGAATGCATAAAACTGCTACTGCGAGCCAAAGCCAACACTGCAATCAGTAAGTGGTTACCAAACAAAATTATTGTTTAAAGTTAAAGGGGGGAAATCTGTTTAGTTGCATTATTTTCTGTCTTATTTCATTGCATTACTACAGTGCATTATATAATCACATATACCTTATAGTCAGCTAGTGTTCAAAAGTACAGCTTTGCCCGTCTATTTAAGGTGACAGTGACTGCATTTAAATCCAGATGCTCTGGCTTCATTTGTGGGGTATATTTATACAAATACATAGTGTTATGGGATGGTCTTGTAATCTCTGATGTCCTTTCTGTCTAATGTAAGCCCTCATCAATAAAGTTCAGAATAGAGCAATATAATTAAAACAGATTATATTAATAGCAAACAAACAGTTACCAGTTACTCTTGTCATTACTCATCTGATGATGGCTTTGTTTCCACACAGCTAATGAAGTTGGACAGACTGCCCTTGATATTGCCAGGCAAATGAATCATGGTGTGTGTGAGGAACTGGTAAGACATGGGAAGTTTTTTCCCATTCCTACTTTCCAATCACAATAGGGTGAACAAACAGCAGGGTTCCTGGAGTATGGAGCAGTGGATGGGATCCAGATGTACCTAGGTTTTTGAGCTCCAAGTTAGAGATTGAGATCTATGAAGGTATTGCTTATATTGTATATGTGCCCTATTATAGTATATGGTCAAATCAGGGCTTCATGTTTACATGCACCTTTACATTATAACCTCCTTACAGTCATTATTACTTTTCTATGAAAGCATTAATGATACTGGTATACTAGTTCTGGAGAGCTTTTCTCATTGTCCTTTGGCACTTCTCATTTCTTCATTGGGGACTTCAATTCCCAGAAGCCTAAGTCAGCACATTGGCTGATCAGTGCTTTGGAGAATTGACTTAGGCTTCTGGGAATTGAAGTCCAAAAACCAAAGGTTGGGAAATACTGGTCTAGATAAAAAAGAAAACTGCAACAGATTTAAGTTTCGCTTTAAAACTATCCCTGCAAAACATAAACCTGTGGAAATACTGGGTGTTCTTTGTTCCAGCTGTTGCAGGCTCAAAACAATCAGTTCAACTTGCGTGCTCATGTGGAATATGAATGGCGGTTGGGCCAAGAGGACATGTTTGAAAGTGATGATGAGCTAGATGAAAAGGTAAGATTCCAGCACTTTTGAGCAGTTGCATGATTTGAAGCTGGTATATTGTTTACCCTTTGGCTGTTCTTAACAGAGTCAAAGCAGAATGGTTTGTTGAAATGCTTCTGATATGTCAAAATGCTTTTGAGATGTTTCTGTGATTGTTATTTTGTAATTGTAACTATGATATTGTGTTTCCTTGTTAGCCGCCCAGAGTCACTCTGCGAGTGGGGCGGCATACAAATTGAAAAATTAAATTAAATTAAATATTGCCAAAGGCAACTCCCACGAATCCCAGCCATCTTCCCAACAGATTATTGGCCCCTTCAAGCTGGAACTCTGTTCTGGCAGGGATTCCATATGAAATGTTAGTGTATGAGAAACAAGACACAGGAACAGCCGTAGTACTGGCTTAACACATCTTTATTGCATGGTGGTCTAGGGGAGCATGAAGTAATGGCGGACGAACAGCTCAATATATACGGTGGTTATACATTTGAATGTGGCTCCACGATAGCCCATTGGCTACTGCTGGCGTGACATCATTCCAGGTCACGCCCTTCTTGTCCAGGTGAGGTAGTGGCGGGAATCTTCCCGCGCTGTAGTTCTTTGGGGATTGGAACCTTGTGAGCTTGGGTGCTCGCTATTGCCACCAGGTGGACATTAGCTCGCGACCTAATTACACGGAATACATTGATACAGTTGGTGGTTGTTTTAATGCATAGAACTCAGAACACAACATCCCTCCCCCCTAGAATGAGACAAAGTCTCTTAACCAAGATGGCTTATTGCAAATGCGCCTTGGGCGAGACGCTGACTGGCTTGTCCCGGGAGTGCTACTGCTTCTCTGTCCCCTGGTTCCTTGTCCTGCAACGGGAGACGGAGACTCGTTAGTGACTGGCCACGGCTCCGCGGCTCTTGGGGAAGGGACGGAAAAACCGGGGGCACTGGGGACTAACGAAAAATCCCGCTTCTCGCTTGGATGGGTGGGGGACCACTCCCAAACCCCCCCCCCCCGGTTTTGTAAATGAAAATCAGAATTATCACCTGGGGTGCCATTAGAAAGATTCCGCAGGATATCTATGCCTGGGGTACCATTAGAAGGATTCCTCAGGATATCTATGGGGACAGAATCTCTCTCCTCCCCCCTAGGTGGGGACCACTGGCCCCCCTCACCTCCCCTTTGGGTTGAACGGGTGGGGGAGAACCCTAACGCTGAGTCCTGTTCCTCGCTGGCCGCGCCCTGGTGCTCCTGAACCCTGCGACGGAGTTGGTCTGCGTGTCGTCTCCATAGCAGACCCGTGACGGTCTCTACGCAATACGACACGGGACCCGTCCTTCCAACGATGACGCCCGGGACCCAGGCCGGCCCCCCGCTGGCGTAATTTCTGCAATGCACCGGGGCACCGACTTCGAAACTTTTCGTGTCCGCTAACCCGATATTCCTCCCTGTGTCCTCCACCCTAGTGGGGTCTAGCCTGGTCAGGATCGTGGTCAGCTTCCTACGCATTAAGAGTTCTGCGGGCGAGTACCCAGAAGCTAGGGGGGTGACCCTGTAGCCTAGCAGGAATTGGCACACTTGTAGGTTGAGATCCCCAGGACCCATGCGCCTCAGCGCGTCTTTGGTTGTGTGCACGAGGCGCTTGACCTGGCCGTTTGTTGCCGGGTGGAAAGGGGCGGAGGTGATGTGCCTAATGGCGTTGATCTCGGTGAATGCCCTGAACTCTGCGGACGTGAAACAACTAGCGTTATCGCTAATTAGGGTGCATTAGGGTATGCCGAACGGGCTAAAAACCCTCCGCAAATGCTTCACGGTCGTTGCCGAGGAAGTGCTCGTAACTGGGATGACCTCCAACCACTTGGAGTAGGCGTCTACTATGAGGAGAAAAAGTGTCCCTCTAAATGGGCCCGCAAAATCAATGTGCACCCGGGACCACGGCCCCTTCGCCGCGTCCCATTCCCTGTGCAGCAGACGCGCCTCCTCGGGTCGGAAGCATTGGCACCTCTCGCAAGTGCCTACCATGTGCTCGATGTCGGCGTCTAACTGGGGCCACCAGAAATAGCTCCTGGCCAGAGCCTTAGAGTGGACAATTCCAGGGTGGCTGACGTGCAGCAGTTTGAGCACCCTCGGCCTCAGGGATTCGGGGACCACCACCCGCTGGCCCCACAGAAGGCACCCTCTTTCTATGGACAACTCTAGCCTCTTCCTGAAAAATGGGGCGAACTCAGCCGCCGGGGAGGATGCTGGCCACCCTTTTTGTACCCAGGAGCAGACTAGAGCTAGCGTTTTGTCCTTCCCGGTCGCCTTGGCGATGTCTGCGGGTACAATGGGAGGCGAGTCTAAGACCTCTATCAGGAGTACTTGGCGGTCTTTTTCTTCCTCGCCCACGGTGCTACTAGTGAGGGGAAGGGGAGACCTCGACAGGGCGTCCGCGTGGCTTATTTCTTTTCCTGGGCGGTACACCAACGCGTGCTGATACGCGTTTAAGAAGATGGCCCACCGTAACATCCTAGGGGACAGGATCTGGGGTGTGGGCTTGTCCGCAGTGAAAATGCCTAGCAGGGGCTTGTGGTCGGTAACTATGGTGAAGGGGCGGCCATAGAGGAAATCATGGAACTTCTTAGTCCCCGCTATTATCGCTAGCGCCTCCCTGTCTGTTTGGGCGTAGTTTCGCTCAGCCTGGGACAGGGATCTGGAGTAAAATGCTACCGGGGCCTCTCTCCCGTTCTCCAGCACGTGGCACAGCACCGCCCCCACCCCTACTGGGGATGCATCACATATCAGAACCACCGGCTTCTTGGGGTCAAAATGGGTGAGGATGGCATCAGACGCTAGGAGTTGTTTCTCGCCCCACTTCCACGCCTCGTCCTTCTTGAGTAGCTTATGCAGCGGCTCCGCTACCGAAGCCTTCCGAGGCAGGAAGGAGTGGTAGAAATTTAAGAGCCCTAGGAATGACTGCAATTCGGGCTTGGAGGTGGGGCGAGGGGCACCTTGAATTGCGGCTACCTTTGATTTGGAGGGCTTAATTCCCGCAGGGGTTACCCGGAAACCCAAGAACTCAACCTCTTTCACGAAGAAGACGCATTTGTCTTTCCGCAACCTCAACCCCACCTTTTCAAACACCGCCAGTACCTTGTCTAGCCTTTCAGCCAACTCCTCCTCGCTCCCCCCCCGTTATCAATACGTCATCAAAGTATGGCAAGACCCCATCCAGTCCTTTCAAGATGCGTTCTACAAGCGACTGGAAAATGCCGGGCGCCGAGTTCACGCCGAACTGTAAGCGCGTCACCTGAAACACCCCTTTATGCGTGACTATTGTTTGCGCAGCAGCTGCAGCTGGGGTTACTGAGAGTTGCTGATAGGCCTGCACCAGGTCAAGTTTTGCGAAACACTTTCCCCCATGTAATCTGGCCAACAGATGGCTGACTACCAGCACCGGATACGCATTAGGGCGGATCGCCTTATTAATGGTGCACTTGTAGTCAGCACATATGCGGACCTCCCCGTTGGCCTTCAGTGCAGTTACAATCGGAGTCTCCCACTCCGCAGAATCAACAGGAACAAGAATCCCCTGGCCCACCAATTTGTCCAGTTCCGCCTCTATTTTGTCCTTTAGTGCGAAAGGCACTCTGCGCGGCTTGAGTCTTATTGGGCGGACCTCCGGGTCCAGGTCGAATGCTACTGGGGGTCCCTTGAATTTTCCAAGTCCTTTCTTGAATACTTCGGGGTGCGCGTCGCACACCTCCTGTATTGGGTCAGTCCCAACGGCATGCACCCCCCCAATGAACAAACCCAGGGGCTTAAACCATTGAGTCCCGAGGAGGCTGCAACTTCCCCCCTTGAGAACAACCAGGGGCAGTTCTGCGGCGTGCTGCTTGTACTGGACCTTGAATTTTCCAACCCCCAACACCGGAATACTATTACCCTGTACATCCCGCAGCGTGGACCTCAACGCTTTGAGCTTAGGGCGCACGTGGGGGGAAATTCCCAAAAACTCCTGCTGGGACATGATTGAGTAGGAGGAACCCGAGTCTATCTCCATCCTAACAGGGGCCCCTTGCACCAGTACCTCAACAAAGTAACGGGGGTGTCCCAAGGACATGCTGTACACTGGGGCGTTGTCGCCGCTGTCGTCGGAGATGCGGCCTACGCCGTCCTGCTTCCTCGCGGGCCGGGCGCCCTCCTTGGTCCTTGGCGAGCGGTCTGGCGAGCTTTTCCGGTCCCTGCACCGTCGTCTGCAGACCTTGGCGATGTGCCCCCGGCGGCCGCAGTTGTGGCACTCGGCCTTCCGGAACGGGCACTTGATGCGGTCGTGGGCCGCTCCACATCCGTCGCAATGTCGGCCTTCCTTCCGCACCTTCCGGACATCCTCATCGTCGCTGCTCTCCGTGGAAGATTTCGGCGTCCGTCTGGCCGCCTGCACCGACCCCGCTGCCTTGTCGGCCTGTGGGGGCCTTTCTCTGAACCCCTTGACTCCGGCCCTCGTGGCTTCCGCGGTCTGCGCCGCCTTCACAACCTCGCGCAGCATTGGGGGTGGCTCCTGGTTCATCAGCTTTCGCTGAACCTCCTCGTCCCACAGGCCGCACAGCATGCGGTTCCTGAGGGCGATTTCCAGGTTTTCCCACTTACATGGGCCGGCGGCCAACCGCAGGGCCGCTGCAAAGGCGGCGATGGACTCACCGGGCGCTTGGACTCTCTTCCAGAACGCGTCTCGAGCCGAGAACATCGAAACCGAGGGCTGGAAATGGTCGCGCATCGCCTTCAGAAGCTGTTTGACCGTCAGCTCGCTCACCTTCTTCGGTGATACCAGGTCCACCAATACTCTCTTGGCGGCATTCCCTAGCATCCGGGTGAGGATGGCCCTCTTCTTTCCCTCATCCGTGATGTCGGACACCACCAGCGCATCTTGGAAGTCCATTTCAAAGAGTTCCCAATCTTCCGGCTTGTTGATGTCGAAACTGGCATGATTAGCGTGTATCTTGGTCTCATGGGAATCCATCATCCCACCTTCGTCGCCAATTTAGTGTATGAGAAACAAGACACAGGAATAGCCGTAGTACTGGCTTAACACATCTTTATTGCATGGTGGTCTAGGGGAACATGAGGCAATGGCGGACGAACAGCTCAATATATACGGTGGTTATACATTTGAATGTGGCTCCACGATAGCCCATTGGCTACTGCTGGCGTGACGTCATTCCAGGTCACGCCCTTCTTGTCCAGGTGAGGTAGTGGCGGAATCTTCCCGCGCTGTAGTTCTTTGGGGATTGGAACCTTGTGAGCTTGGGCGCTCGCTATTGCCACCAGGTGGACATTAGCTCGCGACCTAATTACACGGAATACATTGATACAGTTGGTGGTTGTTTTAATGCATAGAACTCAGAACACAACAGAAATACAAAATCTTACAGCTGTTTGTTTGGATAGTCACAACATTATAGATCTGGCAAATTTCCAAAAATGATTAGCTATGTTGATTTTTTGCAAGAGAAAAAAAAACTTTGTAGTACCTCCAAAACTAACTGATTAATTCTGGAATAAAGTTTTGTGATCTGGCTAACAAAAATACAAAACAGTGATAATTACCTTAACAGGAGACATTAATAAAAATAGTTTTTGGGTGTCAATGTAGACATATTTGAGTTGGTGAACATTTCATGCATGTGTTTTCTAAAAGTCCATCTCCAAACCACAAAACTTGAACTTTTTATGAGCTGTAGTTTAGTAGTTTCAAACCGAAAATCCCCCTATGAAATTGTTCGAAAAAGGGCCATGTCATTATTATTACTCAATGGTGGGAAATTTTAGTGTTATCTCACATGTTTCCAAATGCTACGTTGTGGTATCAAATGTATGTCTATTTATTATTTTATATAGAAATGGGTCTATTTGTTCTAGGCAGAGTGCAGAAGGGCACTGACAAATTTGATGGCATATATAATAGGGAATGGTGAATAGGTTTATGAATCTGTGATGTTGCAGATGATATTAATAGGGCCTGTAATACATGAGACAATAATACTACAGGGACAGATCAAGGGGCAAAGTCAGCACCTGGGTTTGTCACCAGTTTAGCTATTTTGTCTATGTATCTGCTTTGTTGATAAGGAGGTTTTTAAGGTACTGTGTGTTAAGTATTTGTTAAGGTCTTATTATTCATAACTTGTAAATGAGCAGTTCTTGTAATAATTTCAACAATGCAATTCTGTAATGTTTACACAGAGGAGAGGCACATCTACAATGCATCCTTAAGCATGTCTACTCAAAAGCAAATCCCACTGACTTCAGTGGCATTTCCCTCCACTATGCCTGTTTAGAACTACAGTTTAACAGCACAATCCTATACATGTTTGTTTAGAATTAGGTCAGTTGGCTTTCTCTGACTCTGTTTCATGGACTTGCAATACCATATACATTTATTAGCCATTAAGTCCTACTAAAATAAATAGGAATTACTGCTAAGTAAAAAATGATAAAGTTCTGGTCTTCCTCATAAAATTCTAGGCTGTAAAGGAAGATTTGGTAGATCATGTCTTGGAGATGATTCACTATTAATGCCTCACACTTAAATCGAGAATACAGTAATCTGGTTTCTAAAAAACAAGGATCAGGAAGTGACTGTGTTTAGCAATCTCTCTCTCTCTCTACACACACACACACACACACACACACACACACACACACACACACACACACACACACCTCTGCATTTAGAAGCTGATGCTGTGGTTAAATAGGGGAGTGCTTCTAGTTGCCCTTTGTGCCCTATGTAATAAACTGTCTGGCAGGTGGAGGCTATTAGAATAGTGCATCAGATGGGCCAGTGGTCAGATGTAGCCATTGTGTTCATCTGGTTCCATCAGCTTCTCTACAAATCCTTTCTTGTGCCCATCAAATCGTTATTCCAGCTTTCCATTAACATAAGTCTACATATGTTTTTGTTTTCAGCTCAGTCCAATGAAAAAGAATCGGTTCCATCGTCCTCAAAGTTGTTATAATGTTCCTGGAACAGTTTCTCAGTCATGGAAGAATCCAGCTAACTTTTCAAAGAAAGCCAGTCCAACATCTCTGGATAAACAGCTTGATGTGTATGCTGTGCCCCATGCCTCTAGGTTTGCTACAGCAGCAGTTTCTGCCTCTGCAAACCCACCACTACCACCACGCAACATACCCAGAGGTTAGATGGCATCACTGATGTCCCATTCCATTCCTCCCCCTTTTACATGTGATTTGACAACTTTGTAACCACAACTGAGTTTATGTCCAAATTAGCTAGTTTTTTTCCTTTTAGTTCTATATGGTTTTTTTCTTACTGCATTATTCCTTCTCTATTCTGCCTTTTAATAGGTGTTGAATATAGTCTGTCCTAACCCTGAAGACTCCTCAGTACTGTATGTGTCAATTGTATTAGGTTTTATTTTGTGGTAAGGAAATGTGCTGAGAGTAGATAAAGTTCTTACACAGAACCTTAAGTTGGTTGAGTCATACTGTTCCCCGCCCCCCCCCCCCGCCCCCCATGGTTTCATCACATAGAGAAGTTAAAAAAGGGTGAACTAAAAGCCATTATAGCTGCTTGCAATATTAACTAGACTGATTGGTACTGTTAGATGCACACATTGCCATAATAATGACAAAGTAAACCATATTCTGTTCAAATAAATATGATAGTGTGAATACAAGATAACTGTAAGGCAGAGATGAGTAATATGTCTATCCCTTGGGCTTATTCTGTTGTTTAGACAGTAGCTCAAAGGTTTGGTGCATCTTTTGTCTGACCACCTGGCCTCTAAGAATGTGGCCAGACTACAGAATTATTATAATTCTTATATCTAAAAAAAGCTTTCCCCCCCTTCCACAACTGAAAATGAGCAAGTTATATATGATTTATCTTTTACCAAAATACTGATTGATATCTGGTGGGGCCAGATACATTTTACTTAATCCAGACTAATTATGAACCTAGGTCCCACTGATTTATGTGGGTCTAGTCCAGTAGTGGGCCCCAAAAAATTTTACTATCACACTGTGGGTATGGCATGGTAGGCATGGCAAGGGGAAAAGCCCTGTGTTGCACCTGAATTAGGACTACTTTAGTTAAAAACGTGGGTGTGGGGGGCCAGCCAGAATTTCTGCTATCGGTTCTGGCAAACTGGTGCAAACCTGCTGATGCCCACCACTGGTCTAGTCTATATTTGCCTAATGTCAGATCCAATGCATTGTTTCAGGGGCTCAAGGGAAAGAAAAATGGCTCCAGAACAAACAAGTGAAGACACAAAACAGTACTGGATAATGTAGGGAACTTGAATAAAATAGTAAACTTTCTAGCATTTTTGGTTGCAATTAAAAGTACAGGAATTCAATTTTCTGGTTTTTCAAGTAAAATAATGTTTCTTAACAAGATTGTGTGGGGCAATATCATTTCTTTGAAAGTTCTCAATTATTATTATTTTGGTATCATGCTGAGGTTCTGCTGCCTTCTCTTCCTCCTCCTCTGTTTTGTGTTTGAGTTAAAACTAAATCATCTGCAATATTTAAATACAGCTGAAGGTAAGAACCTTTAGTCACACAACTGATAAAAGGAATACCCCACCCTGTTTTCCTACTCCATTAATACATTTCTCTCACTTTAACCTGAATCCAATTATTCAATGTATTTTTCAGCTCCCAGTTTCCCTCCTCCTCCACCCCCATCTAGCTTGGCAAACTTTCCTGAAATCACAGGTAGGAAGTTCCTGCCTCCACCACTAATAATTCGACATAAAAGGACCTCCTCAGAGCCTTCTCCTTATACACCACTGAATCACACCAGTCCAGGTGCAGGTAAGGGAACTCTTCATTCTTTAGGGTCTGGAGTAGAGGGTAGTGCAGTGACCTAGCATGGATATGAAATATAGAAGTACTTGAAACTGCTTCCTGTTGATTCAGAGTGTTGGTCCATCTAATTCAGTGCTGTTTACAGTTCTTTACTGCAGGATTTGGTTTCAATCTCACTTGTCAGATCATTTACAGGTTCAGTTTCCCTGTACTAAAATTCACCACTTGAGGTGAGTTTTATTCTATGTGTTAAACATTGTATAGCCAGAATCTGATGAATGTTCACATAAAGTGTGTATAACTTGCTACAGCTAAGTGCAGCTAGCTGGTAAAATGCCAGAGCATGGGACTCTTACATGCCTGACCATGCACCCATTTGCACTAATTAACTGCAATTCTCCAAGGCAAGTTAAACAAATCTTATATGAACACCAGTAAGATTCAGTCTATATCAAAAATTTTCACATGGGCAACAGTGTTCATCTGTAATTTACTATAGTAAAAACAAGAACCCTTTGGTATCTTAGAGCAGGGGTGGCCAAACTTTTTGGGCCACAGGCCGGTCACGTGGTTCCTCCCACCGGAAGCGGAAGTAAAACACGCCTTGCAATCTGTTCTGCAACAGGATGAGATAGATTATAGGCCACAATTTTCTCTGCTTAAACCAGTGGTGTCCAAACTATGGCCTGCATGCCAGATCTGGCTCCCAAAGCCAATTCATCTGGCCCATGCCACCCTCATCACTCCTGGAAGCAGAAGTAAAACATGCCCATATGGGCGCGTTTTTCTTCCGCTTCCGGGAGCGACGAGGGTGGTGTGGGCCGGATGAATTGGCATTGGGGCAGATCCGGCTTGCAGGCTGTAGTTTAGGCATGCCTGTCCTAGAGTGTAGCATGCTTAAGTTGGCGTTAATTGTTGTTGAGTACAGACATACATCCGTGGACTGCATCTGAAAAAATGGCTGCAGTTCACAGAAGCTGATGCCAAATAAAACTTGCTGATCTTCAACAGCCATAAGATTAATTGGTTTTGCTGCAACTGTATACGGTATCTGAAGTTTATTTCTATGATATTGTGATCATTTGTTCTCATTGTCTTCAATGTCATAGTACCTTCGAAATGTGTAGTCTGCCTTTTTTGAGATTGCAGGAAATAACTCACATTTATGTCCAAAGGCCATTGAAAGGAGAGATAAATAGCATGCCTTTCCAGTTTCTGAGGTACCAATCTGAATATCTCCTAATCATGGCTTGATTTACACATTGAAGAAAAGTTGTCAGAGGCATTCTGTCAAAGTAGTAAAGAAGTTAGCTATTGTGAGAAGCAAAAAATGTAGGCAAAAATAGCTTTACTAAGTTTTCTACTCATCAAAAGAATAGTTTCTTCATGAATTTTAGACATATTCAAACTAGACAATACTGTCACTAAAATGGAGAGTGTTGAAGTGATAAGATGTCTGATTGTCCTAACATGAGCTTGCCTCATACTCTGCATTTTCCAAATTAACTTTCTTGTGTTCTGCAATAGATCATCAGGGGGTAAGCAAGGGCCTCATTTGTGGGTCTGATTGTGTTTTGAAGGAATTGGTCCTGTAATAACAGAAATATGGATTTTCTTTAATGTGTGATTTGACCCACGTACTCTAGTTTATAAACAACAACCTTTTGACTTTTGTCTCCTATCAGACTCGAAAACCTTTTCCCTTCCAAGACGTTGCTCTCCAGAAGGAGCTTCTCCTAGGAGTTTAAGGTAACAAAATGTATATCTGCAATACACTGCTAAGTGCCAACAAGCTCTCTTTTGAAATGAGGTATACTCCAGTGGTGGACATCAGCAGGTTCGCGCCAGTACGTTCATACCAGTAGTGAAAATGGGTGCCTCCAGTACCTCTTTTATACTCTGCATCTTTCCTTGATCTTTTCTCTCTTTATGGATTGCTTCTCCAGTCTTGGGCTGTATATGCCTAATCTAGCCCTTCCTGGGCTCCTGTTTGGGTTTTTCTGCCTGCCTGGGTTCTGGTCATAGCTGTCAAGTATCCCTTATTGGGCGGAAAACCCCTTATTATACCCTCTTTCCCACTGTTATCCCTTATTAATTAGACTGCAATGCCCTGTTGCCACCATTGGAGGGCAGCACAGGATAAGCATAGCTGTCAAGTATCCCTTATTTGCTGGGAAATTTCCCTTATTTCCAAATCCAAAACTTGGCAGGCATGGTTCTGGTGAGCCAACAATGTCTTTCTCAGGTCCAACAAGAAGTCACTGTGTAGAACTCAGCCAGTCCTGATGGAAAACAATATAGCCTGCTGCCAGGGGCACTGGTGCCACTGTCCCTGTCTAACTGTACCATATTATTTTCTTTAGTTCTTCATCTTCTGAACATCTGACACAACACACAGAGAACCACTGGTCTACATCCCAGTCATCTGAACCTTCAGAGGATAGCCCCCCACCATTGCCCAAAAGGGGGATTTTGGTATGTTTTTACTCTAGATGTACATTTCCTAACTCAGAGTGTGACTAGACTGCTCAATTATCCTGACTTGGGTGATTTAGTTTACGCCAATCACTGTTTCTTTGAGGTTTGCTATATCATTTGGTGCAATCCTTACACCCACATGCAAGGATCCACATACAAGGAATCAGCCACACTACACCTCAAGTGCGCTTGCAATTTAGATATTGCTACTTTCCCTTCAGGGACTGCGGTGGCTTAGAGGTTAAGATGCTGAACTTGATGAGTGGAAGGTCAGCAGGTCATCAGTTTGAGACCTGAGTGCTGCATGATGGAGTGAGCTTCCATCTCTGTCCCAGCTCCTGTCAACTTAGCAGTTCAAAAGCAAGAAATTGCAAGTAGATAAATAGGGACCACTTTGGTGGTAAGGTAAACAGCGCTCCATACACTCAGGTGTCTAGGCATGCTTGCCATATGTCCATGGTAATGTCTTCAGACGCAGACAGCACTGGCTCTTTGGCTGCAAAGGGAGCACCAAAACCTAGAGTCAGATACGACTGGCTTTCGAAAGGTTACCTTTGCCTTTACTATTTTTTATTCAATGTGACAGGGGAAAAATAAACAAACCAAAAAAGCTCTTCTGTCTCCTCCCTCCTGTTCTCTGGGAAGAGGAAGGGAGACAAACTTTTAATTTATTTTAGTTTCTTGCCACTTGATGTAACACATTAATGATGCAACAAAAAGCTTTAAAGTCCTTTCAAAGCATGGCTGATGCATTAGCAACAATTAAAAAGAAATGGAAAACTTCCTCTTCTTTCCCCTTCAAAGGACAGTGGTAAGAAAGCTTTTCATTTCTCAAGATCATAAAGCAGCTTAAGCAAAAGTACAGCTTAAGCCATCAACTTTCATTTGACCCCAGAAATCACACACATTAGAACCAAACCCAAGTGGAGTGACCCTATCAACACACTCCAAAAAAGTAGCCACTGACAGGGATCCAAAGAGGTGTGGCAGGCATTGATCATGGATGGGGTTGTTCATGATGAGATGTACAGTGTATTATACATCTGGAAAAAGGAGCAAATCAGCCTGTTCCCAACCTGGACCAAACAACAGGACACATGCTTGTCTAGTTTTATCCTCAGTGCTTTAATTTTCCTCATTTTAGTGTCTCATGAGGCAATGCTGGCAATTTTTAGGCCAAAATGTATTTTAAAATACTGTACGTAAACACTAGGCAGATTAAGCTATTTCCCCAAACATAATGGGATTTCTTCAGCAATTTATGCTTCAGCAATTAGACTTGCAAATTAATCTCATTTGTTTACCATGTATAGTGAATTAAAATAGGGGCTTTTGCTTTGAGCGAGAAAATTATTTCTTTATTCCCTGGGCAGAGCTTATCCTTATACCATCCAATGACCAGCCACAAAATAAAGGAAGTGAAATGCAAGATAGCAGTTGAGGTAAATTATAAGTCAGGACAAGTGCTGTCTTTCACCACTTGGTAGTACACCTGTGCAAAAATGTGTGATAAATTTGTTGTGTGTTTGAGCATTTCCACATGTGTGCATGCCTGAAATTGCTTATGAGCACTGTTTTTCAGACTAAATCCTGCTTGCGTCGGGTCAGAGCTATTTACGACTGCAAGGCAGACCATGAAGATGAGCTATCTTTCTCATCTGGAGATATCATTATTGTCGATGGAGAGGAGGATTCCAATTGGTGGGTAAGTAAACCAGTTGAACCTTCTAGGAGGTGACTCCTGGAAATTCCTCTTCTCTGCATAATCATTGTCCTATTCCAAAGGATCATCCCTAGATTTGTGTGATCCCCATGGGGGGAGATTCCTCTGTCAGTGGGCCCATCTTTTGACAGAGTAGGTTTACATGACAGCAATTATGAACAATTAGGGACTGCGGTGGCTTAGTGGTTAAGATGCTGCACTTAACGACTGGAAGGTCAACAGGTCAGCACTTCAAGACCCGAGTACTGCACGACGGAGTGAGCGCCGGTCTCTGTTCCAGCTCCTGCCAACCTAGCAGTTTGAAAGAAAGAAATTACAAGTAGATAAATAGGTACCACTTTGATGGGAAGGTAAACAGCGTTCCGCGCACTCTGGTGTCTAGAAATGCCTGCCACATGTCCACGGAAACATCTGCAGACACAGATGGTTATAAACAGAGATAAGCACTGAACCCTGGCTTTTGAGCAAGGGCAAGCCTTAACTTTTCTTTTACTAATTATGAACAGCAAGGGGCAAGAACTCAAGCACTTAGCATCCAGAAATGGTGCCATTTGAACCATGATCCCAGGCACTGTGGTGTTTTTTGTTTGTTTGTTTGTTTTTGCTGTTAAAATGATATCTCTTTCTACAAGTCGTCATCTTCTTTTTTTTTTACAGTGTGGACGGATTGAAGGGGAGCCTCACAGGAAAGGTGTTTTCCCAGTATCATTTGTTTGTATACTGCATGAATAAAAGGTGGACCAAGACCAGGATATAATCATCAAAAGTGGCAAAAAAACCTACATATAATCTGCTCATAATGTAACTGTTTTTGCTCTGAGAATGCCTTCTGTACGGAAGAATTGCTTTTGTGCCTCTCACACCAATACTCCTCAGTCACAAGCCCAAAGGATTGTATTTTGGACCAGAAGTCGGGTTTATTAATGACAAAATGTCATTGCAGGGTACAACGTACACTCCATCTATGTCATTGATAAAACATCTGTAGATCTGAACAGAAGAGGATTATGCACAACTGTACCTGGGTGTCACCTGATGACTTCACTGACCTTCTTCATGCACACTCAACAAGGCATGGGAACCACTTCTTCAAGGCACCTGTCAAATTTGTGTGAATATCACAAACATAAGGGTGAAGCCAATTACATAATGAGACTTTCCTCTTCTGAATTTTCTGGTGATGATCCAGGTGGAAAGAGCTTGTTGTTGCATAGGGTAGCAGCATGGTTAATCAGGAAATATGTGACTGGTGTAAATATGATCCCAGTAATTCAGTATAGAAAGTTCCACCTTGTAGGTGATGGTAATGGTTCTGAACCCTTTCATTTAAAAGGAAAATGGATTGCAGGGCCCTACATGAGCACTGCTCCTATAGCTTACCATCACAGATTCAGAAGACCCTAGAAGATTGTCGGTGAACTTTGGCACTCCAGATGTTCTCGGACTTCAATTCCCAGAAGCCCAAGCACCCTATGAATCCACACGAATGGGTTTACTGCGATTCATCTGGCCCACACTGCCCCTGTATGGGCAAATTTTACTTCCGCTTCCGGGAGCGACGAGGGCAGCGTGGGCCGGATGATTTGCAGTAAACCCATTTGTGTGGATTCACAGGGTGCTTGGGCTTCTGGGAATTGAAGGCCAAGAACAGCTGGAGTGCCAAGGTTCACCATCACGGATATATGAGAACATAGTAGCTCCTCTTCATTCCCCCTATTACATTCATAAAAGAACTACCCCAGCACCCTTAATTCCTCAATCTTGTTTCATGCCAATTTGTAATTTGCTTTTATTTTTACATTTGCCACTAGAGATCACAAGGTTGTTGTTGTTTTTGAAATTGAAAATCTGTAAAGGAAAGGTATTAGCAGGATTTGGTTGATAGGGGAACAGATGTAACCCTGCAAGGTCCAGGAATGGACAAGTATTAACATGCTGTCACTTCAGACATTCTAAATTGTCTTTATTATAGAGTAGATAGTAAATGAATTGTGTTCATAACAGAACCAGATATATCTCCAGAAACTGAAATAAAATTTGTGAGCTCTCCATGCCTCAATAATTCAACACTGTATCATATTATGGGCTCCTGACATTCAGAAGATTGTTTTACCTCCATCTAAGGTCCTGGGCTAGGGAATTCTTTTTGCAAAACAAGAAACTGCGTAACGCCTTGTACTCTAGTTCTAGCCAGCCAATGCCTTATTCCCTAATGCAGGATCTTGGGTGGGGGGAAGCAATTTTCCATCAGGTATGTTTAGCTCTGTCCTGTTATTGTTCATTATAGTGAGGACAATTAAAAATATCTGTAATAGCAGTATGTTTGATGTTCCAGGTTCCATAAAACTGCATTTGTGGTCATTAGAGATATTTTAAATTTTAAACCTAGGACTCTTGCTTTTCACAAACATCTGATATATTGTAAAATTACACAGTATACATCCTTCTACCTGTTTCAAATTTATCCTTGCTTAATGATAATTAAACACTTTTTTTAAAAAAATGTGATCTTAGAAGTGTTTTATGTAGTGGCATTCCTAACCTTATGAAGAATAGGTCGCCTGACAAACACATGAGTTGCAGTTGCAATGCATTAATGGCTCATAATCATTTTGTAACTGGCCAGATAATCAGATCATTTCCCTGATCCCCCCCGCCCCATAACTATATAACTGAGTCCTGTTTAATTTTATCTCATGTTTCTTACTTCAGTTAATCCACAACACTTTGTTGGTGCTTCTCTGTATTAATAGTGTCTTCTTTAATTAGTGTTTGACTCTATCTACTATGGGTTAGAAGAATATTGTTTTTATTTTTGGCTATATGCCTGAAAGCATGCCCCCCCAAATATTTATTTCATTTATGTACCACTCTGTTTTGCTATTGGGTGATTTGAGATTTTGTTTGCTTTCAGTCTCCAAGAAGCCTTTTTTTTTTTGTCTTCTCCCCATGACCTTCCCTGATCTCTGAAATCTGGCTGATAGGATGTAATTAATCTTTCGTATTCCTATTTTTGTACAGATAAACAACATGCTGCCTAGAATCCTACCAAAATTCATATACGGTCCATGTAACTTTTGGGGGCTAATTGAAAGTGCTGAGGGTATTTTGGTTTCTATGTTTGGCAACACATTTGATTATCCACTATTAGCTGTGGTGACTTATGCAGATCTTTCACAAACACCAGCAAGACTCTTACCTTAAGCACGAGGAGTAGGGTCTTCCCTTTTGTGACTTCAGATGTGGGAACTGTTTGCCAAATGAAACACACCTGCCAAGTCTTTATCAATGTTCACCTAGTTTAGTGTAAGGGACCAAAGACAATGAAACAGCCGAAGGGTTGGCTTAACACAGGTTTATTGCATGATGATCCGGAGGAACATGTGGTAATGGCGGATGGGTAGCTCAATATATACAGCTGGCTATACATTTGAATGTGGCTCGTCGACAGACTATTGGTTGCTGCCTGCGTGACGTCGTAGAAGGTCATGCCCTTCTTGACCAGGTGAAGAGGTGGCAGGGAATCTTCCCGCGCTGCTGATCCAGGTGAATCTGAGCCATGAGAGCTGGACGCTCGCTATTGCCATCTAGTGGTCACTAGCTCGTGTCCCCTTATCAGGTTTACATTGATACAGCTGAAGGTTATAATGTTGCACACAGAGAGGTTACATTGTTACCACATGGCTAGGTACATTGTTAAAGGCACAGCTTTACAGAACACAACATCCCTCCCCCCTAGGATGAGACGAAGTCTCTCAGCCAAGATGGCTTATTACACGTGCGTTTGGGCCGTGATGAGGGCTGACTCCCCCCGGGGGCGCTACTGCTTCTTTGTTCCCCGGTTCCTTGTCCTGTAATGGGAGAGGGAGGCTCGTTAGTGGCTTGCCGCGGTTTGGCGGCCTTCGGGGAAGGGAAAAACTCCATTGTGGGCAGACCGGGGGTGATCGGGGCTAACGAAAAACCCCTCTTCTCGCTTGGACGGGTGGGGGACCACTCCGAAAAACTCCCCCGGTTCTGAAAATCAAATTCTAACTCAGTTGGGGTATCCGCATTTGTGGGGGAATTCCGCGAGATATGTATGGGGTCGGGTTCCTCCTCCTCAGAAAGATCCCCCAGGATATCTACGAGAACATCCTCCTCCCCCCTTGGTGGGGACCCGCGGCCCCCTTTCCCTCCCCCTTGGGCTGAACGGGTGGGGGAGAACCCTAACACTGATTTTTCCTCTGTTTGGTCTGCGCCCTGCTCATCGGGGACCCTGCGTCGGAGCTGGTCCACGTGCCGCCTCCACAGAACCCCTGTGCTGGTTTCCACGCGGTACAACATGGGGCCGGTTTGCTCCACAACTACGCCCGGTACCCAGGCTGGGCCCGTGCTGGCGTAATTCCTGCAATGCACGGGGGCACCTACACTGAAACTCTTTGTGGCCTCTAGCCCAATGTTCCTTCCTTTGTCCTCTACCCTCGTGGGGTCTAGCCTAGTAAGGATGGTGGTCAGTTTCCTATGCATTAAGAGCTCTGCGGGGGAGTATCCTGACGCCAACGGGGTCACCCTGTACCCTAGCAGAAACTGACACACTTGTAGGTTCAGATCCCCGGGGCCCATGCGCCGCAACGCATCCTTCGTGGTGCGGACGAGGCGCTCCACTTGACCATTGGTGGCTGGGTGAAACGGGGCAGAGGTGATATGCTGAACGGCGTTAATCTCCATGAACGCCCTAAACTCGGAGGACGTGAAACAACTAGCGTTGTCGCTAATTAATGTGTCGGGTATGCCGAACGTGGAAAAGAGCCTCCGCAAATGCTTAATGGTCTGGGCCGAGGAGGTGCTCGTGACCGGGATAACCTCCAACCACTTGGAGAAGGCGTCCACGACAAGAAGAAACAGGGTGCCTCTGAACGGGCCCGCGAAATCAATGTGCACCCGGGACCATGGCCCCTTAGCCGCGTCCCACTCCCTGTGGGGAAGGCGGGCCTCCTCTGGTCTGGAGCATTGGCAACTTTCACAAGTGCCGACCATGTGCTCGATGTCGGCGTCCAACTGGGGCCACCAGAAGTAGCTCCGGGCCAGCGCTTTGGATCGCACGATGCCGGGGTGGCTGACGTGCAGCAGTTTGAGCACCCGCGGCCGAAGGGAAGTGGGAATCACCACCCGCTGCCCCCACAAAAGGCACCCCCTCTCTAGGGACAGCTCTAACTTTTTCCTGAAAAATGGGGCGAACTCCTCCGCTGGGGAGGACGCCGGCCACCCTTTCTGCACCCAGGAGCTAACTGCCGCTAACGTCTTGTCCTTCTCTGTCGCTTTGGCAATGTCGGCGGGCATCACGGGGGGCGAATCCAGCACCTCTATCATGAGAACCTGATGGTCTCGCTCCCCCTTGCTCACCTGGCTGGGCGTCAGGGGGAGGGGAGACCTTGATAGAGCGTCCGCATGGCTGATCTCTTTCCCGGGCCGATAGACCAACGCGTGCTGGTACGCGTTGAGAAAAATAGCCCACCTGAGCATCCAAGGGGACAGGATCTGTGGCGTGGGCTTATATGCGGTAAAAATGCCTAGCAGGGGCTTGTGGTCCGTTACAATGGTGAAGGGGCGACCATACAGAAAATCGTGAAATTTTTTCGTCCCCGCAACTATCGCTAGTGCCTCCCTGTCTGTCTGTGTGTAATTTCTCTCCGCTTGGGACAGGGACCTGGAGTAAAATGCTATCGGGGCCTCCCTTCCATCTTCCAGCACGTGGCACAGCACCGCCCCCACCCCCACCGGGGATGCATCACAGGTCAGGACTACTGGGCGTTTGGGGTTGAAATGGGTCAGTATGGCATCGGACGCTAGGAGACTTTTTAGCTCACTAAATGCCCTTTCTTGGTCATCGCCCCACTTCCATGCCTGGTCTTTTGTTTAGCAGTTTGTGTAGCGGTTCAGCCACTGCTGCCTTCCGGGGGAGGAAGGAGTGGTAAAAGTTGAGCAGCCTTAGGAATGACTGCAGCTCGGGCTTGGAGGTGGGGCGGGGGGCTTTCTTAATGGCGGCCACCTTGGATTTGGATGGTTTTATCCCCTCAGGAGTCACACAAAACCCTAGGAACTCAACCTCGGTCGCGAAGAAGACGCATTTGTCCTTTCGCAGTCTCAACCCCACTTTTTCGAATATTGTCAGGACCTTCCCCAACCTCTTGGCCAATTCGACCCGACTCCCCCCCGTTATTAACACGTCATCAAAATAAGGCAACACCCCCTCTAGCCCCTTCAGGAGGCGTTCCACGAGTGATTGGAAAATTCCAGGCGCCAAATTTACGCTGAACTGAAGGCGCGTCACCTGGAACGCCCCCTTATGGGTGACTATGGTCTGCGCAGCAGCTGCGGCAGGGGACACCGTAAGCTGCTGGTAGGCCTGTGCTAAGTCGAGCTTAGCGAAACACTTTCCCCCGTGTAACCTGGCCAGCAGACTACCGGCACCGGATACGCATTCGGGCGGATCGCCTTGTTGATGGTGCACTTGTAATCGGCGCATATGCGGACCTCCCCATTGGCCTTTAGTGCGGTTACAATTGGAGTTTCCCACTCCGCAGAATCAACAGGCACAAGGATTCCCTGGCCCACCAATTTGTCCAGTACCGCCTCTATCTTGTCCTTGAGTGCGAACGGCACCCGGCGTGGTTTAAGACGAATTGGGCGGACCTCCGGGTCCAGGTCGAATGTCACTGGGGGCCCCTTGAATTTCCCCAGTCCTTTTTTGAAAACTTCGGGGTGCGCCTCGCACACCTCCTGAATTGGGTCAGTCCCAACGGCGTGCATCCCAACGGTGTGCACCCCCCAATAAACAAACCCAGTGGCTGGAACCATTGAGTCCCGAGGAGGCTGCAATCTCCCCCTTTAAGCACGACTAGAGGGAGAGACGCGGCGTGCTTCTTGAATTTAACCTGAAATTCTCCAACCCCCAACACTGGAATGCTGTTCCCTTGCACGTCCCGTAGTGTGGACCTCAACGCTTTGAGCTTGGGTCGCCTGTGGGGGGCAATTCTCAAAAACTCCCTCTGGGAAATGATTGAATATGAGGACCCCGAGTCAATTTCCATTCTAATGGGAACCCCTTGAACTAGTACCTCAACAAAGTAGCGGGGGTGTCCTACGGACACGCTGAATACTGGGGCGTCGTCCTCGCTGCCGTCGGAGATGCGGCCCACGCCGTCCTGCTTCCGCGTGGCCTGAGCGCCGTCCTTGGGTCTCGTTGAGCGGTCTTGTCCCGCGGGGCGGTCTGCCGAGCTTCTCCGGGTCTCGCGCCTCTTCCTGCACACCTTGGCGATGTGCCCGCGGCAGCCGCAGTTGTGACACTCGGCCTTCCAAAACGGGCATTTTACACGGTCGTGGGCCGCTCCACAGCCGTCGCACCGCCGGCTCTCTTTCCGGACCCTCCGGACGTCCTCGTCGTCGCTGCTCTCTGCGGACGACCTCGAAGCTCGCCGGGCTGCGTGCACCGGAGTCTCTGCCTTGCTCGACCTCGGCCGCCAGTCCTGGAGTTCTTGTACCCCAGCCTTTGTAGCTTCCGCGGCCTGTGCCGCTCTGACGACCTCCTGCAACGTGGGAGGCGGCTCTTGGTTCATTAATGTGCGCTGGGTTTCGGCGTCGTTCAGGCCGCACAGCACACAGTCCCGGAGGGTGATTTCGACATTCTCCCATTTGCACAGGCCGGCCGCCAACCGCAGGGCCGCCACGAATGCGGCAACCGTCTCCCCGGGCGCTTGGACTCGCCTCCAGAACGCACTCTGAGCGGGAAACATCGCCGTGGCGGGCCGGACGTGCTCACGCAGCATCTGCATGAGTTCTTTGGCCTTGAATTCGCTCACCCTCCTCGGTGCGATCAGGTCCACCAAGGTCCTTTTGGTTTCTTGTCCGAGCATCCTGGTGAAGATGGCCCTTTTCTTTGCCTCTTCCGTGACTTCGGACTCAATCAGTGCTGCCTGGAAGTCCATTTCGAAGATCTCCCAGTCGCCCGGTTTCCTGATCTCGAAACCGGCGCATGTCTTGGTCCCGTGGGCTGCCATGATCCCACCTTCGTCGCCAATTTAGTGTAAGGGACCAAAGACAATGAAACAGCCGAAGGGTTGGCTTAACACAGGTTTATTGCATGATGATCCGGAGGAACATGTGGTAATGGCGGATGGGTAGCTCAATATATACAGCTGGCTATACATTTGAATGTGGCTCGTCGACAGACTATTGGTTGCTGCCTGCGTGACGTTGTAGAAGGTCACGCCCTTCTTGACCAGGTGAAGAGGTGGCGGGGAATCTTCCCGCGCTGCTGATCCAGGTGAATCTGAGCCATGAGAGCTGGACGCTCGCTATTGCCATCTAGTGGTCACTAGCTCGCGTCCCCTTATCAGGTTTACATTGATACAGCTGAAGGTTATAATGTTGCACACAGAGAGGTTACATTGTTACCACATGGCTAGGTACATTGTTAAAGGCACAGCTTTACAGAACCACAACACCTAGCAAGTTATAACATTTCTATTTCTGAAGTTGTTTGCTAGTGCCCGTATATACTCGAGTATAACTCTTTTTTTAGCCCCCAAAATGAGGTCCAAAAATGGGACTTGACTTATACTTGGGTCAATGTAAACACTCAAAAACATACCCATACTTGGGTCAACGTAAACACTCAAAAACATACCCACACAAATGTCTAAATTAATTAGTTTTACTGTATTTTAATAATTGAAACTCACTAGCAGCTGCTGCATTTTCCACCTCCAACTTATACTTGGGTCAATCTATTTTCCTTGTTATAGAGGTACAAATTGGGTACCTCGACTTATATTTGGGATGACTTATAGTCGAGTATATACAGTAATTAATTGGGAGATGCAAAATAATGATTTCATAATTTTATTGTTGACAACAAAGATTTTCTATACCTTGGTTAAATCATCTGTATAAAAAAACTATAGTCAAGGAATCAGAAGACTGAAACTCTGAAGGGCAACTATGAAGGAATTGGGAAAGATACTCAAGTCTAAGGATCTGTCAGGAGAGAGCAAGACCAAGATTACCCACAGTATCATATTCTCAATTATTATACAGGAAAGAAAAAGTTGACAGGAGGAGAAATGGTTAATTTGAAATGTTGAGTTGGAGAATAGCTTTATGATCCTAAAAAATTAAAAGGCTGGGTAAAATAAGATAAAAGGATTACGGCTATCATATTATGAGAAGATATGGCTCTCTGGAAAAGGCTGTTAATCATAAACCATCTGTTTGGTGTGTCACCTCTGGAGGCAGATACAGGAAACCACTGCAAAGTATGCTGTCAAAAGTGTTTTCCTTTTTACATCTTTAACAAGGCTGTTTGATTCTAACACCATGTGTGCACTATGACTGATGCTGTTGGTATCGTGATAACTTCTCCTTTCGTTCTGAGAAGTTCCTGTTTAAAATTAGGTGTCAAAATGAGCCACATTCAGCCTGCAACCAAACTAGATTGAACAGTTCTTCACTATGATACTGAGTGCAACCATGATTCAGCTACGAGGAAAATTTCAGGTTGTCTATTTGTTTTCTCAATCCAGATAGTGTGAGTACCTGTACCTGAGGAAGGTAAGTACAGTACTAGCAAGCTATCTTTGACTTCTCCAGTGGGGGTGGGGAGGGGGTGGCCACCCTTGCCCACATTCAGTGCAATGAATGTGATCAGACACTCATATACTAATCCTAAATTTTTGGACAAACTTTGTTCTGAAGCTATCACAAATTTCACATTTTCCTCTGAGCAAATATGTTTATGTCACAGGATTAACAGTAAGCCTCCTTGAGCTGTTCACGTTTTCTTTGAACTCACATAATCTTCAATCGGCATAGCCAGTAGCCATGCTAGATGGTGGTTTCGGGGGCATGTAGTTCAAAACAGTGACAGTAACAGAATGGGCGCAAGATATAGTATTAGGTGTCTCATTGTTGTCTGACTTCAAAGAGGAGAAGCACCAGTTCTGTTTTGGGGTGTTTGGTTTTTTTTTTGCAACATAGATGTGGCTTTAGAGGTAGACTCTTCAGTTCCTTCTGTAGGTTCTTACATTACATTCAAATGTCCATGAGTTCTCTTGCAACATTAATTGACTAACCACTGAGGTACAACAGTGCAATTTTTAGCTAACATGTTAGTACATCTATTGGTTTAACAAAGGAGAAAAGTAGACAGCATTATCTGAGAATATGTGCATATTTTTTAAAAAAAGTTGCATTTAATGTGTAGAGTTTTAAAATGCAAATGGCACCAAGGGGGCCTGGGAGCAAATTACAATGATTAGAAAGGCAGCTGGTGAAAGGGGAAAGATTTTAACCATTTTCTCCCTTTTGGTAGAAAAAAAGCCCACTCCTTTGAAAGTGGTGTTTACACTGGCATTCAGCACAGTGGGCATGAAACACAAAGACTTATTTTTTCCAAGACAGCCCTGGAGGAAGAAACAACTTCTCATTGTTCACGCAGTGGTGAATGAACACGGAGCCAGCTGTTGTAAAAATAGCTCCATCTCAGCTGCTTCTGCTCTCTTGTGGATGAAACTGCTTGTTTCACACAGCTGCTGTGTAAGTGTTATCTAGTCAGCATGCACACTTTGAAATTTGCAGTACAGAATGCTATAGTAAAGGAAAAGGCTGCCTTTGGTGTATGCAAACCAAGACACGGGACACAGCCTCGGGCTGGGTTAACTCAGGTTTATTGCATCGTGGGCAGAGGGAACATGAGGTAATGGCGGATCGATAGCTCTTTATATACAGCAGTAATACATTTGAACGTGGTGCCATGGTAGCCCATTGGCTACTGTCTGCGTGACGTCATTGCAGGTCACGCCCTTCTTGTCCAGGTGTAGGTGGTGGCGGGAAAACTTCCCGCGCTGTTGCCTTTGATGAGTTCGGACCAAGAGAGCTTGGACGCTCGCTGCTGCCAGCTGGTGGTCATTAGCTCGCGTCCTATTACAGGGTTTATATGATACAGCTGAAGGTTACATTGTTGCTATAGGCAAGGTTACATTGGCTCAGATACATTGTAATCCATGTGTACAATAAAACCATCAGAACACAACACCCCTCCCCCCTAGGACGAGACAAAGTCTCGAGCCCACACTTGAACACATTCCCCCCCCTTAGGAGACAAAGTCTCTCAGCCAAGATGGCTTATTTCGAACACGCTGGGGTCTCGATGCGGGCTGCCTCTCCCCGGGTTTGCTACCTTCTCTTTGTCCCCTGGTTTCCTGTCCTGTAATATGAGAGGGAGACTCGTTAGTGACTTGCCGCGGCTCCGCGGCGTTGTTGGGAGGTGTGCTCTTTCTTAGGGAGGAACCGGGGGCACTGGGGGCTAACGAAAAACCCCTCTTCTCGCTTGGATGGGTGGGGGAACACTCCTGAAAACCCCCCCGGCTCGCAAACTCAAAATCAAAATCACAATCGGGGGCAGCGGTCGCGAACTCCTCTCCCCCTTCCCCGGCCCCTGATAAGACTGGCGTATCAAAAGGATATGAGTCGGGGCCGCTACTACTGTTTCCTTCCCCCCGTGCTTGGGACTGTCGTCCCCTGCTGTCTCCCCCTTGGGTTAAGCGGGTGGGGGAGAACCCTAACGCTGAATCCTGTTGCTGAGCTCCACTGACTGGCCCACACACTCGGTGCCTCAGTTGGTCTGCGTGTCTCCTCCAAAGGAGGCCGGTGTTAGTCTCGACCCGGTACGACACTGGCCCCGTCTGTTCTACCACCGTCCCTGGTACCCAGGCTGGCCCCGCGCTGGAGTAGTTCCTGCAGTGAACAGGGTCCCCGGCGGCGAAACCCTTCGAGACTGCCAACCCTATGTTTTTTCCTTTATCCTCGACTCTCGTTGGGTCTAGCCTGGACAGGATCGTGGTCAGTTTTCGCCGCATCAAGAGCTCCGCCGGCGAGTAGCCTGACGCTAAGGGGGTTACCCTATACGCTAAGAGGAACTGGCATACTTGGTGATTCAGGTCCCCCGGGCCCATGCGCCGCAACGCCTCCTTCGTTGTCCGCACCAGCCGCTCCACTTGGCCATTCGTGGCCGGGTGAAACGGTGCGGACGTGACATGCCGAATGGCGTTTGCCTCCATGAACGCCCCGAACTCGGCGGAGGTGAAACAACTAGCGTTATCGCTGACCAAAGTGTCGGGTAAACCGAATGTGGAAAAGACTCTCCTTAGCCGGCTAATTGTTGTGGTGGAGGACGTGCTCTTTACTGGGATAACCTCCAGCCACTTAGAGAACGCATCTACCACCAGGAGAAACATGGTTCCTCGGAACGGGCCAGCGAAATCCACGTGCACTCTGGACCACGGCCCCCTCGCTGTGTCCCACTCCCTATGCGGGAGACGGGCCGCCTCAGGTCGGGATCCCTGGCAAGCCTCGCAAGTGCCGACCATGTGCTCAATGTCCGCGTCCAGCTGTGGCCACCAGAAGTAACTCCGGGCTAGCGCCTTTGAACGAACAATGCCCGGGTGGCTGACGTGCAGCAGTTCGAGCACCCTCGTCCGCAGGGGCGCAGGGACCACCACCCGTTGGCCCCACAGAAGGCACCCCCTCTCTAGGGACAACTCTAGCTTTTTCCTAAAGAATGGGTCGAACTCTGTACTCGGGGACGAAGCCGGCCACCCCTTCTGCACCCATGAACTAACTTTCCCCAGCGTCCTGTCCTTGCCTGTCGCCCTAGCAATGTCGGCTGGTACTATTGGGGGTGCGTCCAAAACCTCAATTAGCAACACCTGGCGGTCTCTTTCTGCTCTCGCCTTTTGGTCAGCCGACAAGGGCAGAGGGGATCTCGAAAGCGCATCAGCATGGCTGATCTCCTTTCCGGGCCTGTACTCCAACTCATGTTGGTACGCGTTGAGGAAAATAGCCCATCGCAGCATTCTCGGGGACAGGATCTGTGGCGTGGGCTTGCTTGCCGTGAAAATCCCTAACAGTGGCTTGTGATCGGTCACGATTTTGAACGGGCGGCCATACAAAAAATCGTGAAATTTTTTGGTCCCCGCTACTATTGCTAACGCTTCCCTGTCGGTTTGTGCGTAATTTCGCTCCGCTTGGGACAGGGACCTTGAGTAAAACGCTACCGGGGCCTCCCTTCCGTCCTCCAACACGTGGCAAAGCACCGCCCCCACCCCCACCGGGGATGCATCACAGACTAGGACCACTGGCCGTTTGGGGTCGAAGTGCGTCAGGATCGCCTCAGATGTTAGGAGTTGCTTTAGCTCCTTGAACGCCCTCTCGTGCTCGTCACCCCACATCCATGGCTCCTCCTTTTTAAGTAACCGATGGAGCGGTTCGGCCACGGACGCCTTCCGCGGGAGGAATGTATGGTAAAAATTGAGGAGCCCCAGGAAAGACTGTAGCTCGGTTTTGGATGTGGGGCGAGGGGCCTTTTTAATGGCTGCTACTTTGGATTTAGACGGCTTAATCCCCTCGGGTGTGATCCGGAACCCTAAAAACTCGACCTCGGTTTCGAAAAAAACACATTTGTCCTTCCTCAATCTCAGCCCCGCTTTCTCGAACACGGTCAGTACTTTGTCCAACCTTTTCGCCAGTTCAGCCTCACTCCCCCCTGTAATCAACACGTCATCAAAATAAGGCAACACCCCCTCCAGGCCCTTTAGGAGGCGTTCCACGAGCGATTGAAAAAGGCCGGGTGCCGAGTTCACGCCGAACTGTAACCGCGACACCTGGAACGCTCCCTTATGTGTAACTATCGTTTGTGCCGCGGCCGTGGCGGGGGTCACTGGAAGTTGCTGATAGGCTTGTGCCAAATCGAGTTTAGCGAAACACTTTCCCCCATTTAGCCTGGCCAAAAGGTGGCTGATCACCGGCACCGGGTATGCATTAGGGCGGATCGCCTTGTTAATTGTACACTTATAATCAGCGCAAATGCGCACCTCCCCGTTAGCCTTTAGAGCCGTTACAATTGGAGTTTCCCACTCCGCGGAATCAACAGGAATAAGAATCCCCTGGCCCACCAGTTTGTCCAGTTCCGCCTCTATCTTGTCCTTGAGTGCGAACGGCACCCTGCGCGGTTTGAGTCTTATCGGGCGGACCTCCGGGTCTATGTCGAAAGCTACAGGGGGTCCCTTGAACTTTCCGAGTCCTTTCTTAAAAACGGCGGGATGCGCATCGCAAACCGCTTGTATTGGGTCCCCCCCCACGGTATGCACCCCCCCTATGAACAAACCTAAGGGCTGAAACCACTGTGTCCCTAGGAGGCTACAGCTTCCCCCTTTGAGGACAACTAGGGGCAGTTCCGCAGAATGTCTCTTAAAATTGACCCGAAATTTCCCGACCCCCAACACCGGAATGCTGTTTCCCTGTACGTCCCGTAGTGTGGACCTCAACGCTTTAAGCTTGGGCCGCACGTGGGGGTCGATTTTCAGGAACTCTTTCTGGGGAATTATGGAATAGGAGGACCCCGAGTCAATTTCCATCTTAATAGGGGCCCCTTGTACTAATACCTCAACGAAGTAATGGGACTGTCCCGCGGACACGCTGAACACTGAGGCGTCGTCCTCGCTGCCGTCCGAGACGCGGCCCACGCCGTCCTGCTTCCTCGTGGTCTGGGCGCCATCTTTGGGCCTCGCTGGACGGTCCGGTCTGGCCGCGCGGTCTTGTGACTGCCTCCGGCCCTCTTTCCGCTTTCGGCACGCCTTGGCGATGTGCCCCCGACGGCCGCAGGTGTAACACTCGGCCTTCCTGAACGGGCATCTCGCGCGCTCGTGGGCCGCTCCGCAACCCTCGCAGCGTCGACCACCCTTCCGGACCTTCTGGACCTCCTCGCCGTCGCTGCCTTCCGTAGACGACTTTGAGGCCCGTCGAGTCGTGTGCACCGACTGTCCGGTCTTCCCGTGCACCGAATTTTCCGCCTTGCCGGCTCTAGGACGCCACTCACGCCACTGGTGCATCTCGTCCACTCCGGCATTCGTGGACTCTGCGGCTTCCGCGGCCTCTATGACCTCGGCCAGCGTGGGTGGCGGCTCCTTATTCATCAAGCTGCGCTGTACCTCCTTGTCTTTCAGGCCACACAACACGCCGTCCCTGAGGACCAACTCCAGGATATCGCCCCATTTACAGGGGGCGGCGGCTATCCTCATGGCGGCCACGAATGCCTCAAACGACTCATCCGGCGCTTGGACTCGCCTCCAAAACGCGCTCCGAGCGGGAAACATTGCCCTCGAGGGGCAGAACCGCTCTCGCAGCAGTTTCATGATGTCGCTCGCCTTAAAGTCGCTCACCTTCTTCGGAGCGATTATGCCCACCAGCGTCCGCTTGGTTTCCATCCCGAGCATTCTGGTGAGGATGGCCCTCTTCCTCTCCTCGTCTTCTCCTTTGACTCTGAGTTCCACCAGGGCCGCCTGGAAATCCATCTCCAGCAGCTCCCAGTCTTGCGGTTTGGTGATGTTGAAACCGCTCTGTGCCCTGGCTGTTCCGTGGGGATCCATTATCCCACCTTCGTCGCCAATTTGGTGTATGCAAACCAAGACACGGGACACAGCCTCGGGCTGGGTTAACTCAGGTTTATTGCATCGTGGGCAGAGGGAACATGAGGTAATGGCGGATCGATAGCTCTTTATATACAGCAGTAATACATTTGAACGTGGTGCCATGGTAGCCCATTGGCTACTGTCTGCGTGACGTCATTGCAGGTCACGCCCTTCTTGTCCAGGTGTAGGTGGTGGCGGGAAAACTTCCCGCGCTGTTGCCTTTGATGAGTTCGGACCAAGAGAGCTTGGACGCTCGCTGCTGCCAGCTGGTGGTCATTAGCTCGCGTCCTATTACAGGGTTTATATGATACAGCTGAAGGTTACATTGTTGCTATAGGCAAGGTTACATTGGCTCAGATACATTGTAATCCATGTGTACAATAAAACCATCAGAACACAACACTGCCCTTGCTTGAAAGCCAGCCGTATCTGACTCTAGGGTTCAGTGTTCATCTCTGTTTACAGTCAGCGCTGTCTGCATCTACAGACATTTCAATGGACATGTGGCAGGCATGCTTAGACACCAGAGTGCACGGAACGCTGTTTACCTTCCCACTGAAGTGGTACCTGTTTATCTACTTACAATTTCTTGCTTTCGAACTGCTAGGTTGGCAGGAGCTGGGACAAAGATGGGCGCTCACTTTGTCATGCAGTACTCGGGTATAGAACTCCGACCTTCCGGTTCTCAAGTTCAGCATATTAACCACTTGAGCCACCGCAGTCCTATACAGGTGTCTACAACAGTAGCAAGGCATTTCCAGACAGGATACTTTTTCCACTCACTGGAGTGCTCAGGAGTTGCTCCTGCCTTCAGTTTTCTCATGTCATGGACTTTGGAATCCACCCCCCAAACAACTTTTCGAATTCCCATCAAGGGATACTACTTTTTTGTGGTGACCCCATATATACTGTTCCCAGGGCCTGTGGACACTGGGAAATGTATATGTGAGAGCCTCACAGACGTCAAAGGATGCTTGTATGTCAACATCGGTATGTTGAAGGGGCTAAAACAATCTCCTTTCAGCATAACAGATACTGACATTAGTTAGCAATTACACTTATATAATGCCCCATAGCATTTAATTTGTTTGCATTATAGCCATATTTCATATGTGTCTCTAATTTTAAATTGTGCAATGCTCTGATATGAATAAAAAAAGAAAAATCAGATAAGAACATAAGATTAGATGAGACATGTTTTGGCCCAACTGGTCATGTACTCTGTTGCCACAGCAGCTAGTCGCATGCCTATAAGAAGCCTACAAGCAAGACCTGAATGGCGTGTCATCTTCTTTCTCCTTTAGTCCAGCAACAGATGTGCAGAAGCCTATTTATTTCTTCAATGTGCTTTAAATCACCCACTAACTGATATCTTCTGTATGGTCATTTTTTTCTGGGTGCCACACAGCCTATGACAGTATGAGCCCTCCCCCAGGGAAAGAAATTGATGACTTAGTTCCAGTCTGGCCAGGTTATCCTGCTGTGGTAATAGAGTAGATCATGCTGCCAGTGACTCAATGCCAATAATCAGGTGACGGTTAACTAACCTGACAACCCTGAGGACTAACGGTCTTGGGTGCCGAAGTCCACAGAGAAGGGTGATGGTCCCCAAGTGGATTTAATCTCACTTGAATCTATTTTAATGGAGGACAATAGCTTCATCAAGACTGGCATGAGGCCGATGAGGACTTTGTGTGACAAAAGGGCTCAGGACCAGAAAGCGACTTGCAGAACTGGTTCGGTGGTACAGGTATCATGCTGCAATGCAGAAGGCAAATGGAAGGCCACTGCATTATATTCTCAGGACAATCTGCATGGCTGATCACCATGAGAATAGCCATTTTAATATTAGGTGCAGTTGTGGTTGCCAGCTGAGAGTGCTGGAGGGTGAGGTGGGCATTTACAGGGAGCTACCATATAGTTCGACTGCAGTGGCTTAAGTGGCTAAGACGCTGACTGGAAGGTGGCAGGTCAACAGTTTGCTACCCGAATACTACAGGATGGAATGAGCTCCCGTCTTTGTCCCAGCTCCTGCCAACCTAGCAGTTTGAAAGCAAGAAATTGCAAATAGATAAATAGGGGCCACTTCGGTGGGAAGGTAACAGCGTTCCGTGCGCTCCGGTGTCTAGTCATGCCTGCCACATGACCACAGAAACGTCTGCAGAAGCAGACAGCGCTGGCTCTTCGGCTTTGAAAAAGAGTTGAGCACTGAACCCTAGAGTTGGATGCGACTGGCTTTCAAGCAAGGGTGACCTTACCATATAGTTGACTCAGAAACCCCTATGCTTTGCAGCTGTCCAGTGTAGTGCAGAGTACTGTCCTGTTGTCAAGATCAATGGAATATTTCATTGGCTAGCTTTAGTGTATGGGACCAAAGACAGCAGGACAACCGAAGGGTTGGTTTAACACAGGTTTATTGCATGGTGTTCCGGTGAAGCATGGGGGTAATGGTGGTGGTACATCTCATTATATACTGAGGACTATACATTTGAATCTTGCAGCACGGTAGCTCATTGGCTACTGTCGGCGTGGCCTTGCCCAGGCACGCCTTACTCTCGCAGTTGTATCTTCTTCCTGCTGAATGCGAGTATCTTCATTCTGCTGAATGCGAGTATCTTCATTCTGCTGAATGCGGAGGCATTTCCCGCGGCTGTCCGTGATTGAGCAATGTGAACCATGTGAGGCTGAACGCTCGCAGCTACCCCAAGGGGTTGCTTGCTCGCGTTCCTTTCAGCTGAGATACATTGTGATTGTGATGGAACATTTATATCTTGATAGCTTTACAGTACATTGATATGCATACATAACACCCCTCCCCCCTAGGATGGGACGAAGTCCCGCAACCATTGTGGCTTGCCGCACGTGCGCTTGGGGCGTGCTTGCGCCTGACCTAGTACCGGAGAGCCTGTGATCCCTGACTCCGTGGGAGCTTGTCCTGCTACGGGAAACGGGGATTCGTTAGTGGCTCTGTGGGGCGTCCGTGCCTGCCTTGCCCCTGGGGATGGGAATGGAATGAATAGTTGGGAGGTGAACCCCTGCCTGTTGCTCTCGGACCCCGGGGACCCTCCTATTGTGAACCGCGGAACCGATGAGGTCGCCCTTGAGGTTCTGCTACCTTCTGATCCCCGCTCGGGGGACCTTGAGACTGTGGTGGGCGGACTCGCTGCTGCCTCCTGTCTTGGGGGTGTCGGTCTCCGGGAAATTGGCGCTATATTGCATTCTAACTCACAGGGGCTACTGGGACTGGAAGTACCAGGGGCTGAACTGAAACCCCTCTTTTCGCTAGGACGGGTGGGGGACCACTCCGCTAACTCCCCCTGGTACTGTAAATCAACGTCTAAACTTCTATGGGCGTCTGTGTCTCGGGGAAACTTCCAAGGGGTATGTGTGTGGTCGGGGCTCTTCCTTTCTGCCGCGAACTCCCGCAAAAGATCTCTGTGGATCGATTCCCTTTCCTCCCCCCTTGGTGGGGGCCCATGTTCCCCTTTCCCTCCCCCTTGGGCTACACGGGTGGGGGAGTACCCTAACGCTGATTCAATGCTTGTTTCGTCTCCGTCCTGCTCTCCGGGGACCCTGCGCCTGAGTTGGTCCACGTGTCGCCTCCACAGGAAACCTGTACTGGTCTCCACGCGGTATGAGACGGGGCGGTTCGTTCTATTACGGTGCCCGGCACCCAGGCTGGCCCCGCGCTGGCGTAGTTCCTGCAATGCACCGGGGCGCCTACGCTGAAACTCTTTGTGGGTTCCACCCCTATGTTCTGCCCTCTGTCCTCTACTCTCGTGGGGTCTAGCTTGGAGATTCCCGTGGCCAGCTTCCTGCGCATCAACAGCTCCGCGGGGGAGTACCCAGACGCCAATGGGGTGACCCTGTACCTTAGCAGGAATTGGCACAATTTCAGGTCGAGGTCTCCGGGGCCCATGCGCAGCAGCGCGTCTTTCGTGGTGCGCACGAGGCGCTCCACTTGGCCGTTGGTGGCCGGGTGAAAGGGGGCGGAGGTGATGTGCCGAATGGCGTTTCGCTCCATGAATGCCCCGAACTCGGCGGACGTGAAACAGCTAGCGTTATCGCTGACGAGGGTGTCGGGTAAACCGAACGTGGAAAAGAGCCTCCGTAACTGCTTAATTGTTATGGCCGAGGAGGTGCTCGAGACTGGGATGACCTCCAACCACTTGGAGAACGCGTCCACCACAAGGAGGAAAAGCGTTCCCCTGAACGGGCCAGCAAAGTCTACGTGTACCCGGGACCAGGGCCCCCTTGCTGCGTCCCACTCCCTATGTGGCGAGCGGGCCTCTTCTGGCCTGGAGCTTTGGCACGCTTCGCAAGTGCCGACCATGTGTTCGATGTCGGCGTCTAGCTGGGGCCACCAAAAGTAACTGCGGGCCAGTGCCTTAGAGCGGACGATCCCCGGGTGGCTGACGTGCAGCAGTTTAAGCACCCTCGGCCGGAGCGACGTGGGGATCACTACCCGCTGTCCCCACAAAAGGCAACCCCTCTCTAGGGACAATTCTAGTTTCTTTTTGAAAAATGTGTCGAATTCCGCTGCTGGGGAAGACACGGGCCACCCTTTCTGTACCCAGGAGCAAACTGTAGCTAGCGTTTTGTCCTTGCCGGTCGCTTTGGCGATGTCGGCCGGTACTACTGGAGGGGAGTCTAGGACCTCTATCATTAAGACCTGGTGGTCCCCCTCTTCCTCGCCCACGTGGCAGCAATCCCGGGGAATGGGGGACCTCGACAGGGCGTCCGCATGGCTGATCTCCTTTCCGGGCCGGTATACCAACGCGTGCTGATACGCGTTGAGAAAAATGGCCCACCTGAGCATCCTCGGGGACAGGATTTGGGGTGTGGGCTTATCTGCGGTGAAAATGCCTAGCAAGGGCTTGTGGTCAGTCACTATGGTGAAGGGGCGGCCGTACACAAAATCATGAAATTTCTTGGTCCCCGCAATTATCGCTAGTGCTTCCCTGTCTGTCTGGGCATAGTTTCTCTCCGCTTGGGACAAGGACCTCGAGTAGAACGCTATCGGGGCCTCCCTCCCGTTCTCCAGTACGTGGCATAACACCGCCCCCACCCCCACCGGGGATGCATCGCATATCAGGACCACTGGGCGTTTGGGATTGAAGTGGGTCAGTACCGCATCTGATGCCAGGAGCCGCTTCAGGTCATTGAAAGCCGTCTCCTGGTCGTCGCCCCACTTCCATGCCCCGTCCTTTTTTAACAATTTGTGTAGCGGTTCCGCCACTGCTGCCTTCCGCGGAAGGAAGGAGTGGTAAAAGTTGAGCAGTCTGGAGAACTCCTTGTGGCCTCGCGCCGTTTCCGGCAGACCTTGGCGATGTGCCCGCGCCGGCCGCAGTTGTGGCACTCGGCCTTGCGGAATGGGCATTTGGCGCGGGCATGGGCGGCGCCGCAGCCGTTGCAGCGCCGGCCCTCTCTCTGGACCCTCCGGACGTCCTCGTCGTCGCTGCTCTCCGCAGACGAGTTCGAAGCTCGCCGGGCCGCGCGCACCGAGCTCTCTGCCTTGGCGGGCTTCGGGCGCCAGTCCTGAAGCTCTTGCACCCCGGCAGTCGTGGCCTCCGCGGCCTGCGCCGTGTCGATGACTTGTTGCCACGTGGGAGGCGGCTCCTTTTTCATCAGCGCGCGCTGAGTCTCGGTATCCCTCAGACCGCAGAGCAGGCAGTCCCGGAGGGTGACTTCTGGGGTCTCCCACTTGCATGGGCCGGCGGCCAGCCGCAGGGCCGCGGCGAACTCGGCGACCGATTCCCCGGGTGCCTGGACTCGCCTCCAGAACGCGCTCCGAGCGGGGAACATCGCTATCGCTGGCCGGAGATGGGCGCGCAGCGCCGCCAGGAGCTCTGTGGCTTTGAGGTCGCCCACCTTCCTCGGCGCGATCAGGTCCACCAAGGTCCTCTTGGTCTCGTGTCCGAGCATGCGGACGAAAATGGCCCTCTTCTTGGCCTCATCTGAGACTTCGAGCTCCACCAGCGCTGCGTTGAAGTCTATCTCAAACAGCTCCAAGTCTCCCGGCTTCCTGATCTCGTAGCCGGCGCATGTCTTGGTCCCGTGGGCAGCCATATCCCACCTTCGTCGCCAATTTAGTGTATGGGACCAAAGACAGCAGGACAACCGAAGGGTTGGTTTAACACAGGTTTATTGCATGGTGTTCCGGTGAAGCATGGGGGTAATGGTGGTGGTACATCTCATTATATACTGAGGACTATACATTTGAATCTTGCAGCACGGTAGCTCATTGGCTACTGTCGGCGTGGCCTCGCCCAGGCACGCCTTACTCTCGCAGTTGTATCTTCTTCCTGCTGAATGCGAGTATCTTCATTCTGCTGAATGCGAGTATCTTCATTCTGCTGAATGCGGAGGCATTTCCCGCGGCTGTCCGTGATTGAGCAATGTGAACCATGTGAGGCTGAACGCTCGCAGCTGCCCCAAGGGGTTGCTTGCTCGCGTTCCTTTCAGCTGAGATACATTGTGATTGTGATGGAACATTTATATCTTGATAGCTTTACAGTACATTGATATGCATACATAACACTAGCTTGGCCAGCTTCTGTAAGTAGAAGGAGAGGGGGATCACCATCTCCACTGCAGCAAAAGAGGAGCAGCCATGATTTCCCTCCATTCTACAATGTTATGCTTGTGTATGCCAAGAGACTGTTAATGACTGAGAAGCATTCCTTGATCAGTCTGCCACTCCCAGCAGCCACATTTATTGTTGGCTACAGTCCACTTTAACACTGTACAAAACTATGGCTAGTTAAACTCCAAGGTGGTCAAAGACTCTTTGCTGGCTTTCCTGCAACAGTCCAATAAAGCTAATCCTTTGGGAACGTATTGTTTGTTTGTTTTTTAATCTCCTTAGTGGTATTAAGCAAAGATTGCATAAATATGGATGCCATCATGTTATACATATTTCCTTGCTATGTCTGTAGTCAATACTGATAAAAGACTTTCTGTGTGTTTCAGCAGTTTGGAGACATAAGACTTTGACGGAAGCTCACGCCCACAGAACATAGTTTGCATGTTTTAGCAGAAACTGAATGTTGCCTGTTTTTTCCTGCTTTCAGCTGCCAAGCTACAAGATACCAATGGCTTTTGACTAGTTTAGTCACAATATATGAGCAGAAGATTTACAAAGGAGAAGATTCCATATTGGAAATCATGTTACAGCTCACCACACAACTGTTTGGCCTCCAGGAAGAGTTATTTTTCATCATTATGTTTTTAAAGCACGACATCACAAGGAACCACCCCCGCCATTAGTTCAAAAAATAGGTACCAGGTTGTCCACTTTACACATGTGCTCTTAACCAAAGATCCAAACCAAACGGAATAGGGTGAGAAATGATGGGCAAGAAAAAGGTGTGGAGCATCATGGCCCTAGGCCTTGTAGCTTCCGTATGGAAGATATACACATCTCTGTATACAGGCCCTTTATCTTCTTCAGATAGACCTGAAAAGCAGCCACCCATATATTCGCTCTTAGACAGAAGATCTTGTAATTGTAATAAGTGCATGGAGCATAAAAACCAGGACTGGTTCTGTGCAAAGTTTGATCCCTCAGTGAATTGCCTACTAACTCCTGAAACCCAAACAATCTCCATGGTAGTCCTGCAGTGGTGGCTGGTGAGTATTCGGCCACGTTACTGACAAAAATATTTTAAAATGAAGAAAATAATACAAAAAATCCTCTCTCCTGCATATTGGGTTGGGGGTGGGAAGTAACAAGATATGTAATGTTGTATCCTCTCCATTTTAGCAACAAATTATTTATTTATTCATTCTTTTTCGTGTCTGAGACTACTCTGGGTTGAAAGGATTTTTGCAGGGGTGGCCTGAATGAGGCTCCTTTCATGTTCCCCATTGTGCAGCTCTCAGGAATCGAACCTGTCATTGTGGTCTCCAAGTCTAGTGCCCTAACCACAAGTGGCCAAGATGCTGACTGGAGGCGGAAGGTCAGCAGTTCGATTCCCAGGAATGAGTTCCCGTCTTTGTCCCAGCTCCTGCCAACCTAGCAGTTCGAAAGCAAGAAATTGCAAGTAGATAACTAGGGATCACTTCGGTGGGAAGGGAGCAGTGTTCCAGGTGCTCCGGTGTCTAGTCATGCCTGCCACATGACCACAGAAACATCCACAGAAGCAGATAGCGTTGGCTCTTTGGCTTTGAAACAGAGATGAGCATTGAACCCTAGATTCAGATACAACTGGCTTTCGAGCAAGGGAAACCGTTACCTTTATTTATTTATTACATTTATATCCCACCCATCTGGGATAGTCTCCCACTCTTGGCAAATAATGTGCTAGAACTATATCACTTACCTAGACTTGTTTTCCCTCTCTTATGTTACTGTTTTACAATGTTTGAGTGTGTCTACCCATGTTGAGTATAGATAGAGGTGTAATAGTTTGATGATTTCCGAAGGACTTATCATATTAATCACAGTAAGAACAAAAAATATTCCTGTTGCACCTTAACAATGAACAACTTGTTTACTGCAGCCCACTCTATCATATGTATAAAGGTGTTATCTATCCTTTCATGTATATATAGCAAACACATAGTGGTTGAGGGTTCTAGGCAGTTAAGGCAGAGAGTAATTCATTGCAATAAGTACTGAGGAGGGACTGCAGTCGCTTAGTAGTTAAGATGCTGAATTTAATGACTGGAAGGTCAGCAGTTCGAGACTTGAGTGCTGCATGACGGAATGAGCTCCCATCATCTGTCCCAGCTCCTGCCAACCTAGCAGTTCAAAAGCAAGAAATTGCAAGTAGATAAATAGGTACCAATTTGGCGAGAAAGATAACATTATTCTGTGAGCTCTGGCATCTAGTCATGCCTGCTACATGACCACAGAAATGTCTGCAGATGCAGAGAGTACTGGCTCTTTGGCTGTAAATGAAGATGAATGCTGCACCCTTGTCCTTCCTGACACTTTTTTCCATTTTCAGCTGTTCACACACCTGATTTTTGTTCAATTTTAAAAAACAAGAAGAGTTGGACTTGGATGAGAGAGCATGTGGGGTTAGAAGAGAATCCTGTCTACACAGTCCAATAGCCTGACTCAAGATCAAGGGAAATTTATATTTCCTTTTGCTATAATGTGTCCTCTCCATGCCTCCAGCTCCTTCATAGCTCCCTTTACTTTCCGATGACCAAACACAAAACATATGCAAACTAAGTTTTTTAAAATATGGAGTGGAGCAAGCTTGCATTAAAACAGTTAGATATCTTTGAACTCTTCACGGAGCTCCATTTCTAATGATATGCTAACTTTAATCTTACAGTTTCGGGCCTTAACTATAAGGCAGCTTCCTATATTAATTAAGCCTTCCCTGGCCGCTTATGTACAATTTGTCTAGCAAAATAGAGTATATACAAAACTCGGAAGCCAGTGTGTGTCTAGATATTGTCCCACTCCTATCACTACCAATCATGGTGGCCAATGGTCAGGGCTCATAGCGGTTTGAGAATGACAACATCAGGAAAAATACCAGTTCCCTGTATTGTTATATGCAGGCCAGGGCTGGAGGTTTGCCCAACTTCAAGAAATCATGCCTCCATTAACTTTCTCTTCTCTTTGCCCAACAACACAAAGTTGCATGAAGAAAGTAAAGGTAAAGGTTTCCCTTGCTTGAAAGCCAGTCGCATCCAACTCTAGGGATCAGTGCTCATCTCTGTTTCAAAGCCTAAGAGCCAGCGTTGTCTGCTTCTGCAGATGTTTCCGTGTTGGATCGGGGCCGTGGAGCGGCCGTTGGGTCCCGGAGGAGACTGGTCAAGTAACGACACGAGACAAGATGGAGCGAAGACCAGTGGTTTATTGAGGGAAAATCATCATCATATATAGGAATTCAAGGCGGCGTGTGATAGAATCGTCATCTGACAGAAAATCACATCACATGTTTACACGGGTTAATTGGGAACCTCTCCCGGGGAAGTTAATTAACTAAGGTAAACACTGGCAGGGGAAGTCCATTGTTCCTAGCTTACCCAAGAGTAAATATGGCCACTGTTGACGTTGTGGCTTGTGGTAATCCGCAGGTGCGATATTACCTATTACCTAACCGCTTAGTTAGGCATTCAATTTCCTCCTGCTTGGACTGCCTGTCAGGTCAGATATGGGTGAATCAATCTTATGACTATTAATCCGCTCCCCAATTTCTGTCCCCTCGGAGCCCAGAGGCCTGGAGCGTTCTCACATGGCATGGCCTCTGTCAGGGACAGTATGCCAATTGTGCTCGCAGATCCCGCATTTCCGTGGTCATGTGGCAGGCATGACTAGACACTGGAACGCATAGAATGCTGTCACCTTCCCACCGAAGTAGTCCCTATTTATCTACTTGCAATTTCTTGCTTTCGAACTGCTAGGTTGGCATACATGATACAATGATATATATGATACAACATATGATACAATATATCATATATAATACAATGCACACGATGCCCCTCAACGTGCACTGAGGAGGACCTTATGTTGGCAAGAGGAAATGCTGCTGATGTGGCCCAATATTGGACAGATCTCATCTAGCCCTTTTTAATTCTGTTTTATTTTTAGATGTGTTAATTTTAGCTTTGTATGTTATTATATGCTAGCATCTGACAGGAATAAAGAAAGATGAAGAAAACATTGTGACTGTAGTACCAATAAGACCCACTGGGTGGAGAAAAGTGAACAATAAAACCACAGTTGTTGATTGCTTTGCCTCATTGCTTATGCTTCTGTAATTACCTAGCAAGGAGAAAGCACGCAGGAACAGCTTTCTCCATTTGGAGGCAGCAACAACATGATAAAGAGATTGAACGATACAGTATTTTAATGCCCATTGCCCAGTACCTTTATAGGAGTGGAAACATCTTTACAGAAGACACCGACAGTTCTGACTGGAATTATCCACCTGTATTACCACCTATAGCTGGAATGGCGAACCTTGGCACTCCAGATATTCTTGGACTTCAATTCCCAGAAGCCCAAGCCTCCTGTGAATCCACACGAATGGGTTTACTGTGATTCATCCAGCCCGCGCTGCCCTTGTCATTCCCAGAAGCAGAAGTAAAATGTGCCCGGAAGAGCCTTAACCGGAAGCAACGAGGGCAGCGCGGGCCGGATGAATCGCAGTAAACCCATTCGTGTGGATTCACAGGGGGCTTGGGCTTCTGGGAATTGAAGTTCAAGAACAACTGTAGTGCCAAGGTTGGCCATCACAGACCTATAGCTTTACCTGTATTTCTGTTTGGGTTGCAAACAGCAAATTATACTATTGGGAAAAAAATCTGTTTACATTTTATCTTTAATTGGCAGTTACACTGTTCTCCAGTCTTGTAGGTAAAGGGAAAAGTAAAGGTCTCCCTTGCTCGAAAGCCAGTAATGTTCAACTCTTGGGGGCAGTACTCATCTCTGTTTACAGCCAAAGAGGCAGCGCTGCCTGCATAACTAGACACTGCAGCATACGGAATACCTTCCCACCAAAGTGGTACCTATTTATCTACTTGCAATGTCTTGGTTTTGAACTGCTAGGTTGGCAGGAGCAGTGACAGAAGATAGGCGCTCACTCCATCATGCAGTACTCGGGTCCCCAAACTGCTGACCTGCCGACCTTCCGGTCATCAAGCTCATTGTCTTAACCACTATGCCACCACACAGCCCTCTACCAGTCTTGTAGTCACTGTACTATGTCAGGACCATCCTGTTGGAGAGCAGATTCCGCTTTCCCCTGTAATGCTTTCTGATTTATCCCACTAGAAGCTGCAAAGATCACAAGATGGGAGCCAAGTCCAAGAGATAATAAAGCACGTGTTTGACGTCCTTCAGTCTCCCACTGAACGAGTCTGGGACACTGGCCAGTGTGGGGTGTGTGCTGTAGTAGGGAACTCAGGAAGGCTGAGGGGCTCAAAATATGGGGAAAGGATTGACTCTCACCAGTTTGTACTGAGGTAAGTAGAAATGAGCAACCTCAGCTGTGTAGTAGGACTCTCCACACTGGTTATACCAAGCTGGAAACTGTGGACAGGCCTGCAAAATACTGCATAGCTTTGGCATCATTTTTGTATGAGAAAGCAAATATTAATTAGGAACCTCACTTGGCTCTGTTACTTAAACAGTTTGGAGTGGTCCCACAAAACATTAGCATAAATTAGCTCCTTCATGCAAGAAAGAAGTATTGGCTGAAAGTTCGAAAGCCAGTTGTGTCCGATTCTAGGGTGCAGTGCTCATCTTAGTTTACAGTCAAAGAGCCAGGCCTATCTGTGTCTGCAGACATTTCTGTGTTCATGTGGCAGGCATAACTAGATGACGGAACACATGGATACTGTTACCTTTTCTGCTGAAGTGGTCCCTATTTATCTACTTGCAATTTCTTGCTTTCGAACTGTTTGGTTGGCAGGAGCTGAGACAGAGGCAGGAGCTCTCTCTCTGTCATGCAGCACTCAGGTCTTGAATTGCTGAGCTGCCAATCTTACGGTTGTCAAGTTCAACATCTTAACTATTAAGCCACTGCAGTCCCTGAGGTTTGTAGGTACCCATAAAACATTTAGAAATTATGGAGCTGTTTTGAATTTAATGTGAGAGAGTCCCAATGTTCATCTTGTGCTCATAAAATGAAAGAAAGCAGTTCTGACCTTGGGTATCAGCAGAAAGCATGCTTCAAAATAATATGCTTGTGGGTGAAGAGTTCATCATGCTCAGTAGATCAAAGGTATGGTATTCGTGTTGCTCACAATGATGGAAAATATGCATGTAAAAATCATAACATCTAAATTCTGCTGTGTAAAATTTCTTTAAGCTGGAAGCAAGCTCTGCATTAGGAGTCATGCATAGTTTGAATGTACAGAAAGGGAAAATGTCTGGAATTTAACATGGCAGGAGACGACATCTCCTCATATAATCCATACCATACCAGTCTTTGAAATTTTCAGAGAGGGACCTTCTCTTGCTTGGTGAAGATCTTGAGAGAGGTCATTTTTGAATGCTGCTCCCAGTCTAAGAAATTCCCTCCCACATGAAATTAGATTATACGATCCTTTCTCTGACAGATGAAAACTTTCCTGTTTAAACTGGCTTTTTGTTTGTGAATGCCCTAGCAGCATTGGGGTTTTTACTGGATAATGCAGTACATTATATTTTTATCATGTGTTTTAAGTTTGTTTTAAGTTAGGGATGTTTTTAATATTGCTATAGGCCTAATTATATTTCAATACTAATTTTTTATATTTACTGTGATTTTACATACATGCAGTGGCTCAAGTGGCTAAGACGCTGACTGGGAGGCGGAAGGTCAGCAGTTCGATTCCCGAGTACTGCAGGATGGAATGAGCTCCCGTCTTTGTCCCAGCTCCTGCCAACCTAGCAGTTTAAAAGCAAGAAATTGCAAGTAGATAAATAGGGACCACTTCGGTGGGAAGGTAACAGCGTTCCGTGCACTCCAGTGTCCAGTCATGCCTGCCACATGACCACAGAAACGTCTGCGGAAGCAGACAGCACTTGGCTCTCTTCGGCTTTGAAACAGAGTTGAGCACTGAACCCTAGAGTTGGATACGACTTGCTTTCGAGCAAGGGAAATCTTTACCTTTACCTTAACATTTCTTTAGCTGTTATATGCTACATTGAGTCCCTTCAGTCAGAGAAAAGAGGATACAATAATGCAAATATATAAATAAAAAGAGATACTGTTGTACATTAATGCCTGGTTGTCCTCTAATTAATGGCAAAAAAAAATTCTGCCTTGTAATCAAGCAAATCTAGTTACTTGATCTAACAGAAACTTATCATATGATAATGCTGAAAAGGAAGAGCTATATAAATAAATCCACCAAGTATTAGATCAGATTCCACTACTACCTTTCAACTGTACATCATACCTGTCAACCTTCCCGGATTGGCTGGGATTTCCCGATTTGCGGCGCCGATTTGCACCATTTCGCGCCCGCAGCTGCCAAAACCCCGGAATTGGCAGCGGGGGGAAAGAGGTACTGCACATCCCTTCTACGCAAGTCGCATTCTACGCATGTGTAGAAGGCTTTTATGCTTGCGTAGAACCCTTTTACGCTTGTGTAGAACCCTTCTACGCTTGCGTAGAAGGCTGCACAAGCGTAAAAGGGTTCTACGCAAGCATAAAAGCCTTCTACGCATGCGTAGAACGTGACTTGCGCAGAACTGTTGTGCGCAGGTCCCGGATTGTCCGGAGCCGCAGTTGACAGGTATGCTGTACATTCATCTGGTATATTGTTCAACAGTATCTAATTGTTCTTCTTGTGTTTTCTTATGTTTTCTGAGGATCAATACAGCACCGACGAGGGGCTTTGAGGTAGATGTTGGTACAAGAACCACTCACCGATTCATGTACCCAGAGAGTGCTATGAACCTCACTCCTGGCACCCATCTTGTGCTGCTACCGTTCAAACCTCTGGATCTCAAATGGTTGGCCAGTGCCTTTTCCTCTGGGGATGTACAGTTGTGAGTATTCTGACCACCTACACATTTAGAGTACAAAAAAACTAGGAAATAACAAGGTGTTATTCCAGAGGTAGCAAAACTTTTCAGGCTGTGGGACGGTCATGTGGTTCAACACGTTTACAACAACCACGGGTGCATTTACAGCAGCATTTTGTGCATGCATTTTACTTCCGCTTCCAGAAGTAGCATGGACTGGGTGATTTGGCATCGTGGGCCGGATCCGGCTCATCGGCCATAGTTTGGTCACCACCACCCCATCTTAATCTAACCTCAGCCCCTTATTTCCTCTTCAATAGATTGACAGCTGGATACAAGCTCTGTTCGTTGCCAATTTATTTAAAAAGTGATGAAGAGAAGGATTCCTTTGGAAGGGAGCTTATTTATTTCTTAGTAACTTTCTATCTTGAGGAGACTCTGAGGATCTTCATTTAAATTGATAAACATTAACTATGAAATTCAGGTGATGCTGTGAATGCATTATCCCAATGATAGAAGCCTGGCATTTGAGCTTCAGCACTAAGAAACTTGCCTGAAAGAGCAAAGTGGGCAACCATTTAGTCACTACTGCCTACCTCCGTGATGGTGAACCTTGGCACTCCAGATGTTCTTGGACTTCAATTCCTAGAAGCCCAAGCACCCTGTGAATCCACACGAATGGGTTTACTGCGATTCGTCCGGCCTGCACTGCCCTCGTCACTCCCGGAAGCAGAAGTAAAACGCGCCCGTACAAAGGAAGGGTTAACCTGGAAGAGCGTTAACTGTATGGACGTGTTTTACTTCTGCTTCCGGGAACGACGAGGGCAGTGTGGGCCGGATGAATTGCAGTAAACCCATTTGTGTGGATTCACAGGGTGCTTGGGCTTCTGGGAATTGAAGTACAAGAACATCTGGAGAGCCAAGGTTCAACATCACGGGCCTACCTCATTTCCTTTTCTGAAAAACTGATTTGGTGAAATAAACCTGTAATAAAGGAGAAGCAAGGGGGAGAATGTTTGTGACACCTGAGAAGATCATAAAGCAGTGAATGATAAAAAAATCTTTTATTCCCCCCCCCCCCCCGCAGCACATACAAAAGAGTCCAACAATTCATAGAAGCAGACCAAAGCAAGGTAAGATGTTAAATGAAAGCAGCAGTATATTCCCCCAATGGTTTCTACTACACAGCTTTCTTATTATCCCACAAATTTTAGTTAGAGGTCAATTTGTAGGAAGAGAGTAAAAGTCAAACAGCACATAGCAAAATGTCCTTTCTGATATTTCCCAAAAAGGAACAGCTTTGTGCATTTTAACTTTCCAATTCCAAAAGTGAGTAACATATTTCTGAAGTTAATTCCTTAAACCTGGCAGTTAACTGAAGAGCTATGTTTGAAAATCTATTTAGGACTTTTTAACAGTGTGACTAAGATTAGGTAAAGGTCACCCTTGCTCAAAAGCCAGTTGTATCTGACTCTAGGGTTCAGTGCTCATCTCTGTTTATAGCCAAAGAGCCAGCGCTGTCTGCCTCTGCAGATGTTTCTGTGGACATGCGGCAGGCATGCTTCAACACCTGAGCGCACAGAACGCTGTTTACCTTCCCACCAAAGTGGTCCCTATTTATCTACTTGGAATTTCTTGCTTTTCAACTGTTAAGTTGGCAGGAGCTGGGACAGAGATGGGAGCTCGCTCCATCGTGCAGTACTTGGGAATTGAACTCCGACCTTCCAGTTGTTATTATAGATCATGACAAATTAGCTCCCTCCATCCTCAAGGACTAATGAAGCACAATAACCAAGCTCCTTGCTCCCACTGGAAGGGTGTCTTTTGCTGTTGATTTTCATGACACCCCATGCCTCTGCAGACAACCAAAGATGGCAGTGATCAGTGTCATATCCTGACAACTTTTGCTGCCAGCTTAAGGGGAATAAGTTCAATCAAGAAAAGTGGGATGCGTCCAGGTCTCATTACCTCTAAGTTGAACAACTTGAAGGAGGTGCTGGGCCAACATATGAGAAATCTCTTAAATATGTTTTTACTACTCAGGTCCTAATTCTACATCCTGCCTTTTTAAAATACATCCAGGATAAATGGACTGAATGGCATGGAAGATATCCATCCACTGGATTCACTGCTCTCATTTTTGCCATCCATATTTGTGCGCAGGTATGTAGCGATAAAAGCAGCTTCCTACCTCTTGCAGGACGCTGGCTATTAAACGGAACAAAACTTTTAAAATCCAAATTGTACAACTGGGGTACAGTTTTTAGGTCATTTTTTTGAAAGCACAAAATTGAATGTTTTCAGGAGCACAACTATCAGGTATGATGTTACAAAAGGTGGGTAATGGGGTAAATATATGCAGAAAAAGGCCCCATCTTATAATTATGCCCACCACTCCTCCAATTTGTGATGGGAAGAGACAATATTCAGATGTGGCTTTCTTTGGTGACCTACCACTGGCATTGAATTGTAATGTTTTTAATGAATTTTTAAGGGTATTTGTATAACACCTATGTTGTTGTGCGCCGTCCTGAGTCGCCCTAGGGTGAGAGGGTGGGTTATAAATCCAAATAAATAAATAAATAAAGTAAAGGTAAAGGTTTCCCTTGCTCGAAAGCCAGTTGTGTCCGACTCTAGGGTTCAGTGCTTATATCCGTTTCAAAGCCAAAGATGGTTTTGGCTTTCTTTGATGGAGCTTGAGAATCCACTACATTGTGGGACCTTCCTTGTGTTACATTTCCAAAAGCAATGTTTTTCCCCAAAACCAGTTTGATGAGAGGATGGTAAATAGAAGAAAAATAAAGCAAGTAGACAGAGACCCTCAGAAAACAGGCCATTTTTATCTTTTCAAACTGAATAAGCAAATTCAGTCCAGTTTACTCATATATATTACATTGAAACAATTAGCCCTGACAATTTGCTGACAACATCCATTTGATATAAGCTGAACTGTCTTCTCTAAAGAAAAATTATCCTTGCTATATACCGGATATCACTAAAATGTACAGAGTCCAAACTGAACAAGGCACTAGAACTGGGGATTTGTATTAAGCGGTTCTACCAATAAACATTGAGCTGTGACAGTGAACAGTATGTTTCATAACTGAATAATTTTGTAGAAATCTATCGTGGCTCTGTTGACCTTTCCACAATCCTGTCTGCCAGGTCTCTGTATTTGGATTTGGTGCAGACAGCAATGGGAACTGGCACCACTACTGGGAAGAAAACCGTCATGCCGGAGCCTTCCGCAAGACTAGGGTGCATGATGGCGATTTTGAACTTGGACTCATCAAAAGGCTAGAAGCTGAAGGCAAAGTGTTATTTTACAATTAGCTTGTAGGAGTATCTCACACATTTTATAGTGCATGCCATGGCTTGCTAATTCGTTTAGAGAAAATTAATTTCATCTATCTGTGCACATTTCACGTTGAATTTCAACAGCATGACTTTGAGAAGTACTGGTTTTCCCTTTTGGGCATCGCAAAAAAAGGGAACTAAAATTGGATGAAAACCTTATGCAACCAGACAGTGGCTGATTAATTCATTTTTGTTACTCTTCAATGTGCTATGCCTGAGGGTCATACACTCTGGTCTGCAGAGGACTGCTACATTTTGAAGTCAGTTGAGGTAGTTCATAGAAAGACTGCAAAACGATTGGGCATATCTATATTTGGCTCTGTACTTTATCTTTTTCTCCAAAGATCGAAATCAGGTCGGTGATCAATGCAAGTAATTATGCAAGATTTTTTTTTTTTTGGTTACCCTCAGGTTGAAATAACAAGACAGGACAAATTTTGAACCAGGCATGAAGTTTATGCAGAAACCCAAAACAATGCCCATTGTACCAGAATGGGAAGATTAGTTATTAAAATGAATTATGCACATACAGTGGTAACTCATACAACGATTTTAATCTGTTCCATGGGGCTCGTTGTTGTACGAAACAATTGCTATACGGTACATGCATCATATAGCGATTTTCCCTATGGGATGCATCATACGATTTTTTTTGCTAAGTGGTTTTTCCCATTGAAAAATTGTTATACAATTTTTTCCATAGGGAAAATTGTTATGCGAGACGCCATTTCCCCCAAAAACCTAATTGTTATGCGATTTTGTTGCTATACGGGGCGATTGTTGTATGAGGTTCCACTGTATCTTGATTTGCATAATGGTATGTAGATGATCCTGCATAACACACAAGTTTTTAAAGGATTAAATATCTGAACATCCATGGAAGAAGCAAGTCTAATTATGATAGAATGTATGGTATGCAGTGGGAAATGTACTTTTATGGTACTTCTTATTCAATACAAAGATGTAGTATTCTGGCTCTGCTTTTATCTTAGGTTTCTTCATATTGTGAGGCTAATTCATACCTGGTATTACATATAAATTTGCTATTGTAAAATGTAAACCTTTTTCATTCTGTCTTTTTCACTCTGTAATTCTTGAGGACCACAATGTATTTCTTTGTCAGAGGATGTTGGTGTCTAGAAATATAAGCCTGAGGCTGTAACTCGGGGGCAGAACACATGGTGTGCACATAACGACCCAGATTCCTCTTTAGGGAGAACTTGAAAAACTTGTATGCTTGCAGAGCCTGGACAGCTAACACCAGTTAACGTCAACAATATTTCACTAGATGAACTAGTGTTCTCTGTATAATGCAATTCCATATGTTCCAAAGATCTATATGAAGATATAACAGGAATTAGGAAGCTCTATAGGCCCAGGAACTAATTTTTCACCTACATACCTTCTGTTATAGCAATTTTAGATGTAACACAACTGAATGCATAGTAGTGATGGACAAGTAAGAAAAAAATACCCCTCACAAATAGTGACTGACTTTATTAAAACTTTTTCCTGAGAATCTGTTCCAATCACACATCATAGGGATATCACTGGATAAAAATTAAATTAAAAATATTAGCTTTCCACATATAAAAGGTCTTGTGCTCCATATTCTGGAGGTTACTGCTCTTCAGAATCCAAAAGTAGAGAAATACATCAACAGAGAAGACAAGTACAGTACTGAAATCTATGTTCTAGAGGACTGCTTCAACTGCCACAAGATGGATACTTAATTTAATGCCCTGTTTCACTAGTTCCCAGAAAGGAAATATTGTCAGTGTTGCTTAACTCTTCCACTCATATTCCCTTGGCACACTATCAGATATTAACTAGTTGCTGTTTTCAGTTCCTTCAAGATCTTCATGGGGAGCATGGCTACTCATTCATGTTGTTTTCCCAAGCTCTATTTTTTTCTGAATGACCCGAGCAGAATGATAGATTAAAGAGTCAACGAGTCCTGCAACTGGAAAGAGGATAAGAAGAGTCAGTCTAGAATGTTCCCTTTACAAATCAAGAAGAAAAATCCTTTAGCTGTAGGATTGCCACAGCAAAAAGAAACACCATCTATGTTCTGCAATATACATTTGTTTATATTTATACACAAAGTTTAACATTTCTTTTACTATTGAGGGCTGCTTCCTCTAGAAACAATTAAAAGTTCTCAGAGTTAAAATGTGTCTGGAGAGGACTGTGTACTGATCAAAACATTTACAAGTTAAACTTTATCTTTGGAAAAAAATAAACAAAAAGTTCATGTCTTCAAAACACAAATCCAATACCTGTAAATACTCCTCCAATAATGGCACAGACTCCTGTTAAAAAATGTGTAAAGGACCTACATAAGAAAAGAAAAAACACTTTGTACTTTAATTGTAACTTTTAATCCCACTGCACATTTTGTTTTTCTTATCTTGGGGAGTGGTTTGCTCATTTGGAGAGAATGTCTTGGAATTCCATACCATACAAGTCTTATGTGAAAACAGGAGAAAGACTATGAGGCAGACCCATAAGAAGGTAGGGAGATCACATTAAAGACACAGTCCAAGAACACCAAATAATGCCAGTGGATGCCACTAGAAGTGCCAGAACAAGAACCTTGCATCTCCCTCGACACCCAATGGGCAGCGATGGACTCCAAAAAAAAAATTTACTACCACACTGTGGGCATGATATGCTGGGTGTGGCCAGGGGGAAGCCCTGCTTTGCACCTGAATTAGGACTACAGTCAACCCTCACATAACAACGCATTCAGATAGCATCATTTTCGCTTAACAACGTGTCTTTATGCACCACGTGTTCCCCCACATAACAATGGTTTTAGTGCCATTGTCCGAAAGACGCTAAAATAACCATCATTATCTGGACAAAACATCGTTATGCGGGAAACTCCATAGAAACCCACATAACAACAAAAATCGCTTAGCAACGCTACTTGGGGAATCAAGTAACGTTGTTATGCGAGGGTCTACTGTACTTTATTTCAAAGCTTGGATGGGTGGGGCCAGCCAGAATTTCTGCTACCGGTTCTGGCGAACTGGTGTGAACCTGCTGATGCCCACCACTGCCAATGGGGTAAAAGAGGAAGTAAAAAAAGAAGGGGCTTGTTTAGAGATTTTAAAAAAACACTTAACTGTAGTTAATGAACACTTCAGGACCTGGCTGGACAGGCAGTCTTAACCAGAATCTAACTGTATGAAGAAATGCATATAGTGGCAGGATGCCCCAAACCTACACCAGTTGAGAAATTATACCCTCTTGTTGGTATCGCTCTACCTAAGATAAAGAGAGAAGTAGCAGCAGACATCTGCTGGCTTAGATCCAGGAAGAGCTTTGTGGCAAGAAAAAACATTCTTGAGGGTATAGAAGAGCAAAACCAAATTAGAAGATGGAGGAAGGAGCTCTCTGGACAAGGAACAACATTAAAGGAGCATATAGCTGAGGAACTCAACCTTCCCTAAGTCACTTGGAGAACCCTGAATAGGCTGACAGTTGGAGTGCCTAAATGTAAGATCAGTATGCTGAAGTAGGGTTTGCTGGTAGACAACAACATGTTGTGTGAATGTGGAAAGATACAGAATCCGGCTCATTTACTGGCTTGCCAATTACTTTCAGAAACATGCACTGATGAGAACTTAAGTTTGGCCAACAACAGAGCCAAGAAAGTGGCTTCATTTTGGCAGTCCAGGGCTTGATTGGAACATAAAAAAATATGAAAGTCTTCAAGAAACAGTCATAAAATCTGCTTGAACATGTACACTATTTGATGAATACTGTACATAAAAGATGCATTTATAGGTGAGATTTAAAATAAATGAAATTTAATTCGGCACTAGTTGGCTGGGGTTTTCCTTGCTCAAGATTGTGTGAAAATCACTTACCTGTGTTTTTCTGTTAGTTTCACCATCATTGGAGAAAGCTCATACAGCACAAATACACCTGGTAGACCTTGGTCTCCAATTGGCCCATTAGCTATTTTCTCATGTCTCGTTACTGAAAACTGATTTGTCCTCACCACCTTGGAAAACGTAAGCATAGAAAGCAGTTTGATTAAAAGAGTAGCACCAATACTCGCACAATTGACTATTTTATAGCCTTTGGAATACCCATTAGCAGCTGTGCATTCTCTCCAAGCTAGAAGTACTAAGTATAGCCCATCCAATTTTTTCTTTCTTTTATTCATACTCACTGACTCATTCTGCTCAGGTACCATAGGTGATACAGTAATACCCTGCATAACGTTAAAGCTTGGTTCCACAAGCTTTAACTTTATGCGGTTTTTAATGTTGTGCGATTCATTTATCGCACAATGTTAAACTAAAGCCCACGGTGGCCGATTTGAGTTGGGAAGGGCTGGGGAAACCCAGCGTCAGCCAGGGCAGCTTCTAGGCACCCCCCTGCCCTCAAAGTCAAAGCGGCCACCATGGGCTTGCCCTCCGCTGGCCGCTTTGACTTGGGAATAGCAGGGGAAAGCAGCTAGAAGCTGCCCTGGCTGGCGCTGGGTTCCCCCCCGGCCCTTCCAAACTCAAAGCGACCTGATCCCTGAGCATATCACATGCCTCTTTGGAAAGGAAACCAGGCATTGGAGTGTCCAATCCCGTTCCCTTTCCAAAGAGGCAGGCAAGTGGGTCGATAACTGGTTCCCTTTCGGAAGAGGCAGGTGAGACCTCCGGACACCCAAGCCTCAAAGCCCGCAGGGCTGCTTTCCGCCTAGGAAGTGCCTTCCCAGGCAGAGACCACCCCTGCGGGTTTGCGGCTTGGGTCTCCGGAGTTACTGTACCCTTGCTTTTTCAAGGCAAGCCTCGAAAAAACAAGGGTACAGTACCTCCAGAGACCCAAGACCCAAAGCCCACAGGGCTGGTCTGCCTAGACCAGCCCTGTGGTCTTTGGGGCAGAGATGTCTGGAGAAATTCTGGGGGAAAACGTGATGCATCACACAACGTTAACGTCGTGCGGTGCAAATTTTTCCTCAGATTTCCTAACGTTTTCCGGTTTTAACGTTGTGCTGTACACGTTATCTGGGGTATTACTGTACATTACTACATTTATTTTTCCCAAATTACCTTTTGACACATTTGTTTCATACCACTCTCTCTAGCTTGAGGACTCTGGGCCTACAGCAATAAGAACTTACAACTCAGCTCCTCCCTTCATATTTGAGCAAATAACATTAAATCAATAATTACAGTAAATCCAATAGTTTTTTTTCTACCCTTCTGGCCATGTCAGCCCACCACTAGATAGACACTGCAACAAAATAGACAGCACTGTTATACATCAACAAAATAAAATTAGACTAGTACTTAAAAAGAAAATAATGCAGCTAGTTCTTACCTCACCATCAACCTTCATATACACTGTAGGGACTACTTTTACAAAATATTGGAACATCATAGAAGCTAGGAATGAAACAAAATGTTAAAAGAGGAAGACAACACTTAGCATATAGAAAGCTACTCTAAAGATGAAAGTCTTGAGATTTTCCCTTCTCTCTTGTGAACAATAAATGCTCAAGCATCTCACAACTGCTTTTGAAACTCTTCCCAGAATTAAAGCAAATCACCATTTAAGATGCAGGATTAATATTTGATCCATAGCAATTATCTTGATCTGAATTATCTGTATTATCTTGATGCTCAAGATAATACAGGATAGACAGACTTCAGCAACATGTGGAGAGAAAACTACCAGAGGTCCAGGCCGGTTTCAGAAGAGGCAGGGGGACTAGAGACCACATTGCCAACATACGTTGGATCATGGAGAAAACAAAGGAATACCAGAAACAAGTCTACTTTTGCTTTATTGTCTACACCAAGGCTTTTGACTGTGTGGACCACAACAAAATGTGGCATGTAATTAAGAGATGTGAATACCAGAACACCTCATATGCCTCATGAGAAATCTGTACACGAACCAAGAAGCAAAAGTTAGGACAGAACACGGAATGACAGAGTGGTTTGGAATAGGAAAAGGAGTAAGACAAGGCTGCATTTTATCACCCTGCTTATTCAATCTATACACAGAGCACATAATGTGCAATGCAGGGATGGAGGAATCACAATATGGGATCAAAATTGCTGGGAGAAACATCAATAATTTGAGATATGCAGACGATACCACCCTAATGGAAGAAAGTGAGGAAGACCTAAAGAACCTCTTGATTGGATTGAAGGAGGAGAGTGCAAAAGCTGGCTTGAGACTTAATATCAAGAAAACCAAGATAATGGCAATAGGTCCGATCAGTCCCTGGAAAATAGATGGGGAAGAAGTAGAAGCAGTGACAGATTTTACTTTCCTGGGATCTAAGATCACTGCAGATGGCGACTGTAGCCTTGAAATAAAAAGACGACTGATTATGGGGAGACAAGCTATGAGAAACCTGGGGAATATAGTGAAAAGCAGAGACATCACCTTGAAAACAAAAATTCGTATAGTCAAAGCAATGGCATGCCCAGTGGTAATGTATGGGTGTGAAAGCTGGGCCATTAGGAAGGCTGAACGCAGAAGAATAGATGCCTTTGAGATGTGGTGTTGGAGGAGAGTCCTGAGAGTCCCTTGGACAGCAAAGAGAACAAATAGGTCAATACTGGAAGAAATCAACCATGACTGTTCATTGGAGGGACAAATAGTGAAGATGAAGCTAAAGTACTTTGGACATCAAATGAGAAGGGAGGACTCACTTGAGAAGGCCTTGATGCTGGGAAAGATGGAGGGCAAGAGAAGAAGGCGGTGTCCAAAGATGAGATGGATAGATGGTATTGTGTACGCAATGGGCACAGAGCTTGGTGGGCTGAGGAGAATGGTGGATGACAGGGGTGCCTGGAGGAAAATGGTCCATGGGGTCGCAAAGAGTCAGAATCGACTGTGCGACTGAACAACAACAACCAAAAGCAGTTCAAAACTCACTTTATAAAACTGAACTGATATGAGGCAAGAAAGAATTTGCAATGGATAACTTTGTGAAGGCTATGAATTTTAATGTGGGGATTATGAATTTTGTTGAGGTCCAAACCGCATACATTTGACCTGTGACTAATCTTCCGTTTTCGTTTGTATGGGCACCTGAAGAATGCTTTTGTTGTTGCTGTCAACCTCGAATCATTCTTACTTTTGCCTTCCTAATGCCACCTCCACAATTCTTTGCCACGTGTCTTCACACTATCTTTGTGGCCTGGCCTTCCTGAGAAAAATGGGCATACCATTGCTTCCTTCTTAGAATCATTTGTAGCTGTGTTTTTAGAATTTCCTTCTTAAGAAATTATTGCACTCTTTATTCTGTTAGAATTTCTTAACACAGGACTCAATAGATAGACTCAATAGATAGAGTGCCAGAAGAATTATGGACAGAGATGAGGGACATCATGCAGGAAGCAGCAAAGAAAACCATACCAAAAGAAAAGAAGAGTAAGAAAGCAAAGTGGTTGTCTGATGAGGCTCTTAAAATAGCAGAGGAAAGAAGGAACGCAAAAGTCAAAGGAGAAAGGAAAAAATACAATCATCTGAACACAGAATTTCAAAGAAAAGCAAGGAGAGATAAGGAAAACTATCTAAAAGAACAGTGCAAAGAAATGGAAGAAAACAACAAAAAAGGCAGAACCAGAGATCTTTTCAAAAAAATCCGGGAAATCAAGGGAACATTTAAAGCAAAAATGACCATGATAAGGGACAAAGACGGAAAGGAGCTAGCTGATGCAGAAGAGATTAAGAAAAGATGGAAAGAGTACACAGAGGAACTCTACAAAAAGGAACTCAACACTCCTGATAGTCACAATGATGAAGAAATTGAACCTGAGCCAGACATCCTGGAGAGTGAAGTCAGAAAGGCCCTAAAGAGCACTGCAAACAACAAAGCTAGTGGAGATGATGGTATCCCAGTTGAATTTTTCAAAGCTCTAAAAGATGATGGCATCAAATTACTGCATTCAATATGCCAGCAGATTTGGAAAACAAAACAGTGGCCACAGGACTGGAAAAGATCAGTATATGTTCCAATCCCAAAAAAGGGCAATGCCAAAGAATGTTCAAACTATCGAACAATTGCGCTCATCCCACACGCCAGCAAGGTGATGCTCAAGATAATACAGGATAGACTTCAGCAGCATGTGGAAAGAGAATTACCAGAGGTGCAGGCTGGTTTCAGAAGAGGCAGGGGGACTAGAGACCACATCGCCAACATACGCTGGATCATGGAGAAAACAAAGGAATACCAGAAACAAGTTTATTTTTGCTTTATTGACTACACTAAGGCATTTGATTGTGTGGATCACAACAAGATGTGGCAAGTGATTAAAGAGATGGGAATACCAGAACATCTCATATGCCTCCTGAGAAATCTGTACAGGAACCAAGAAGCAACAGTTAGGACAGAACACGGAATGACAGAGTGGTTTGGAATAGGAAAAGGAGTAAGACAAGGCTGCATTTTGTCACCCTGCTTATTCAACTTATACACAGAGCACATAATGCGCAATGCAGGGATGGAGGAATCACAATATGGGATCAAAATTGCTGGGAGAAACATCAACAATCTGAGATATGCAGACGACACCACCCTAATGGCAGAAAGTGAGGAAGACCTAAAGAATCTCTTGATCGGTTTGAAGGAAGAGAGTGCAAAAGCTGGCTTGAGACTCAATATCAAGAAAACCAAGATAATGGCAACAGGCCCGATCAGTTCCTGGAAAATAGACGGGGAAGAAGTAGAAGCAGTGACAGATTTTACTTTCTTAGGATCTAAGATCACTGCAGATGGAGATTGCAGCCATGAAATAAAGAGGCGGCTGATTCTAGGGAGACAAGCCATGAGAAACCTGGGGAACATGGTGAAAAGCAGAGACATCACCTTGAAAACAAAAATTAGAATAGTCAAAGCAATGGTATTCCCAGTGGTAATGTACGGATGTGAGAGCTGGACAATTAGGAAAGCTGAACGCAGAAGAATAGATGCCTTTGAAATGTGGTGTTGGAGGAGAGTTTTGAGGGTACCTTGGACAGCGAGGAGAACAAATAGGTCAATCTTAGAAGAAATCAACACTGACTGCTCATTGGAAGGTCAAATAGTAAAGATGAGGCTAAAGTACTTTGGGCATCAAATGAGAAGGGAGGATTCACTTGAGAAGGCCGTGATGTTGGGAAAGGTGGAGGGCAAAAGAAGAAGGGGGAGGCCAAGGATGAGATGGATAGATGGTATTGTAGACACAATGGGCACAAAACTGGGAGGACTGAGGGGGATGGTGGAGGACAGAGGCGCCTGGAGAACGATGGTCCATAGGGTCGCAAAGGGTCGGAATCGACTGTGCGACTGAACAACAACAAACACAGGACCTTACTTATTATTATTATTATTATTATTATTATTATTATTATTATTATTATTATTATTATTATTATTATTATTATTATTATTATGAGTTTAATGAAATTAGCTTTCTGAAATTCAGCAAACATGTGCAGCTACACTCTTCTTTCCTTTGAAATCAAGAATTCAAGTAAAATATGGTCATTTTCCTCTAGAGTTCCCCTTACTGACACTTTTACTGCTTGGGATCAAAGCAAGGATAGCTAGTTTCCTCTTCCATACTGGCATGTACCTCACCATTTATAAACAAATATCAATCATGCATCTCTCACGACCAGAAAGCAGGTAGCAACGGCCTTCACATTTTGGGGCTATTGTGGCTACATACAGTGGGAGCTCCCTGCCAAAAACATTTGGAGACCCAATGGGGTAGATCAGAGTTTTTCAACCTTGGGCCCCCAAGTGTTCTTGGACTTCAGTTCCCAGAAGCCCAAGTCAGTGTACGCGCACACATGCACGCACGCACGCACGCACGCACGCACGCACGCACGCACACACACACACACACACACTCTCTCTCTCTCTCTCTCTCTAAATGGACTCTTACAAATGTTTGGAAAATGCCTTTCCTCTTAGAATGCATACTAGTTCGTTCTGACCCAATCAATTTATTGCTGGAATTTCTTTTTATGTAAGTTTAAAAGAAATAGAATAAAAGAACACACACCACTCTATTTTGCATGCAGACCAAGAAAGAGGGAAGGCTTCTTGGAAACTGAAGAGCTATGTGTCATCCTCCCTGGTGTAGCATTAAATCAGTAGATAAGTTAATTGTTCAACACTACAATATAATAAATGTAATTATTTTGGTCAGAGAACATCTACAGAATATGTGTGGCATTGCCTTACTTTGTCATGTGAGTCTAAAACATATTGTAGCCTCTTTTAGGCTGGCATGCAATCTTTTAAACCTGCATTATAATTTTTAGTTTCAAGCCAGTACCTTGGCTTGCAGCGACAGTTGTACCATCAAGTGGGTTCACAATACCAGGATAATCCTTCCCAAAGGAAAGGTGTTTGATGATATGGGTCATATTTATCTGAGGGGAAAGAAACCACAACATCCTCAAGCAGCAGTGAAACTAGTAATGTGTAGAACAATTTGTCAATTAGGCCTATGTTCAAAATGGAAATCTCTCTTACTGATGCCCCCCTCCTCTGGTTGGAAGGAGTAATCAACAGTGATGAATGCAAATGTAGACAGAAGGAAGCCAGATCAGCAAATTCTCGGACTCCTTATTCTGGAGCCAAACAGCCCCTGTGACTGCTTATGCAAAGTGAGTGAGGCTAATGTTCTCTCTGCCCTTCCAACTTTGAATATTTTAGCAGTGGGCATAAGCTTTGCTAGAAACAATTTCATCTTCCTACAATTATGTATCTCATTTTCTTCCAGGAACAGTGACTTTAAGAATGAGACACAATATTCATGTTCATCAGTGAACATAACATGGAAAAGGAGAACAATGTCTGAATAATATACTTTTAAAAAAAATAATACGAAGTTTAGTGTCGTGTTTCCCATCCTTTTTTAAACTTCAATTCCCAGAAGTCTAAATCAATTCCCCAAAGCACAGATCAGCCAATGTACTGACTTAGGCTTCTGGGAATTGAAGGGCCGCCCCCCTGTGGGGCCTGGGGCCCATATTGGAAATCACTGGTTTTGTCATTCACTGGAGTTTTCAATGATTGGTGCACACCAAACTCCATAGCACTCCTTGAAAGAAAAGTATGTACTGTGTTTAAAACAGTTCTTTCTGGCTTTATATTTATCCAGCTGCTTCTACAGCTACAAAAGCCATGCTAGCATCAAGAAAATTAGTTTTATTTTCAAATTAGTTCCCACCCCTTCAGATGTGAATAAAAGACCCTTAGCTCAGTATTCCTTGCCCAGTATACTTACATTGTCAATTCCTAAGCTCTGGAGGTCATGAACTGAAAGAAAGAGACATTATGTTAATTTATTTTATCAAATCCTTTGTTTTATGTGAAAATATCACATTTCTTTTCCAACCTCAAAATTTCCCCAAATGCAGCTTTTCCAAGTAAAAAAACTCGACACAAAACATTGTTCAAATGTCTATTCCAGAGAAAATCCACACACACCATTTTTTCTGTCATTAATTAATGTCAGGATGACCCTCTAAATTTAGAGTCTCAGGTCTTTGCAATAAGATTTTTCAGTCAGCAAACATGGCTTACATTAATTTCCATATTCAGAGAAGTCTAAAATAAATGTTTAGTGATTCACTAGAACATCATCTCTGTTTGCATTTTTCCTTGTTACCAAAAAATTCATATAGCACTTTCTTGCCAAATAAATACAATTCACTGAATATATAGATTTCCCTTTTGAAATGTCATTCAGAATAATGTTAAGGTACTTAGAGAAATCTACATAAACTGGTAGACATCACACTTGTCAGCAAAACTTTAAATACATTTTAAAAGTCTGAGGAAGTAAAGGCTTAACTAAAAGGACACTAAAAAGTGTTTCAGCCAACTGAAACTACTAATGGTTTGAGAATCTAAGACAGATATTGGATGTTCCTCTTGCAAACTCACAATAACTCAGATCTGCTTTATATATTATAAGGTGCTAAATATAAATACTGTATGTCTGTGCATAAGTCTGATGATGGAAGGTCAAGAACGAGGAGGCCAAAAGTAATATTTGCTGTCTGGAGTATATACCCTCAAAATATACTACCTTGCCACATTTACACTTTAAAATACAATACGCAAGAAATTTTCATTATACATTTCTGCATACAGGGCAAGTTTAAAATTCAACTGGCATGTACCTCACCATTTGCAAACAAATATCAGTCATGCATCTCTCCTGAACAGAAAGTGGGTAGCAGTGGTCTTCACATTTTGGGGCTACAAATTCAATAGCCCCTCACCAGTGGATATTTTGGCTTCACATAGTGTCAACAATGGATAACCAACAGTGTAAATCAGTTTTTTTAAACCTTAGGCTCCCAGGTGTTCTTGGACTTCAGTTCCCAGAAACCCAAGTCAGTACACCCGCTCATCTGGTAACTCTGGTAACTGAACTCCAAGAACATCTGGGGGCCAAGGTTGAGAAGCCCTGGTGTAAAGCATAAGTAGTTTTTCATTCCTTCCACTAATCTAAACAGTGTGTATGATTTTTACAGCTAATACATGTCTGTCTTCTTTCTAGAAGATTGTATTAGCTTGGTTTTCATATTCATGCTTATTAAAGGTTTTGGTTAATCTGTTTATTCATGGTTTAGTTTAATATTAAATTTATTAATTTTTTAACCTGATTCCTAACATTTGAGTTGCTTTTTAAAACAGGAGAAGCAGCATCAGAAGCAGCAACATTCAAACAAGAGCTATTTCAGTGTGACTTCCTTCTCTACTATATATATACACTAAATGGACTCTTACAAATGTTTGGAAAATGCCTTTCCTCTTAGAATGCATACTAGTTCTTTCTGACACATCATGATTATGGATGAATTTTTACTAATAAAATCTGGTCCTGTTATCCATGATAAGATCTTGAGCATATTAGGCTTCTAATGCAAAGTTCCCAAACTTTTTACGACATGGGCCTGACCACACACCCTGGACAGCTGAGCAAGCCTGACCAGGCTCCCCGGAAGCAGAAGCGGGCACGCTTTTGACAGCCATAAATGTGCCCACTTCTGCATTTACTACAGCCATGGGCACGTTAATACATGTGTGGGAGCATTTTATGGCTGACGTAAATGCGTCCACTTCCACTTCTGGATGCTGCAGCAGGCCACATGAAATAGTGCTGTGGGCTGGGTCCGACTCGTGGGCCGTAGATTGGGAACCCCTGTTCTAAAGCATTGCTTATTTCCCATCCTTCTCTACATTATACAGACCACATTGGTGTGCAGTTACTGTCCTTGTAAACATCTGGATTTTGAGTTTTCCACACTAGATATTACTTTATGTGTGTGTAGTATAGTATATGATTAATGTGTAATTCTCTCCTACAGTTTTGGAATTTCTTATCACAATAAAAAAGAAGTTTTTAGGAAATTAGTAAATACTATAATTCAGGTTTCCTTTTTCTTTTAATCAACACATTATACAATCTCTTCCCTTTCCTCTACACAAACAACCTGTCCAGAGTCATACCAGCATGATGAGATCTAGTAACAGCATCTGAGAACATCAGACTTTCTTTGATATTACATTTCAATCTAAAATATGTAAAATTATACAAGCTTACATACTGAGTCTTGAGTGGACCAAGAGCTAGTAAACAAGCATTCAGTTTAGCTATCCATTTTATGAAATTATGAGTTCATGGTCTCATTCTTGCTGCTGAAACAGTTGTAGCACAAATAAATGTTTCCAGGAAAATAACAATCCTAACAATGAATTTGCCATCCGTGGTGAGTCAGCTTACAAGTACTACAAAGCAATCATAAGATTTTTCTGGAGAAAAATAATTTTGACAATCTGAATTAACTGTTCTAACAGTTATGAAAGGTAACTTAGACATTTTATTTGTGATAGTTGCATTGTCTCTACTCTAGCCAGCAACAGCTTCGTGCATAAACATATTATTTTTATTTTGTTTTCTTTTGAATAATAGAACAATGTAATCATTAAAATAACAATTTCTTATTAACCCACTTGCAGCTAATAAGACCTATTTACCATTCTTGACTGAAAACATGTAAACTCTACAGATAGCCCCAATTCTGGTGAGCACTTTCTCACTGCAAAGAATCAGCTGTAGAAATTAAACTGTCTAATTATGGATGGTACAGAAATAATAAAGAAAAGATAGCGTCACTTACTCTCAACCGCGTGCACTGCAAAAATGAGGAGAGGTAATAAAAGAAAGAGAGAAATGTTCAGAGTTCCACACTGAAAAATCAAGAAGGCAAAATCAAAAGCAAGTTTTTAAATAAAGTTTGCTTTTTCAGGAGACACTGGTTATTTCGCCTACAAATCCTGCAGCACTCCATTTGTAAGGCGGCACAAAAGACCAAATTTCACATAAATATCAACAGTCAACCCTCACATAACAACACGTTCGGATAGCATCATTTTCACTTAAGAATGCGTCGTTATGCACCACATGTTCCCCCGCATAACAACGTTTTTAGTGTCTTTGTCCAGACAACGGCGCTAAAATAACCGTCATTATCCGGACAAAGATGCTAAAAATATCGTTATGCGGGAAAATCCATAGAAACCCGCATAACAACAAAAATCGCTTAGCAACGCTACTTGGGAAACCAAGTAACGTCATTATGCAATGGTCTACTGTATGTATGTAATCAGCCTGAGAGGCTGAAGAGACACTGTGGTGCACTCTATCAGGGGTTCCCAACCTTTTCAAGCCAGGCGCCGGGTCACACTCTCTCAGTCAGCTTCGAGGGCTGGACGGTCATTTTGCCCTGCCTGCACAACGAGGGTGGGCATTTTGACCCAACAGCTTCAAAGGGGGTGGCCATTTTGTTTCTCAAATGCCCATGGAGGGAGGCACGTGAAATGGCACCAGGAGGACTGGAACCCCTGCTCTATATAAACTGAACATTGGCTACTCGTAGAGCTGCTCCACAGCAGCAAAACAACAAGCCACATGGCAGACAGAACCAAAGTACCCATGCAGACTGAGCTATTCTTTCTCAAGGCTTGTAACAAGAAGACTTGATAGGACAGGGAACTCAATCTAGATTACATAGCTTTCAAATAAGGAATGTTTTAAGTGCTGCTTTCAAAGCAAAGGTCAATCTGAGAATTTTGATCATGCTGATCTCAAATTAATGACAGAAAATATAAAATAATATTCCAACAATGAGTTGGCAGAAACAAGGTGATTTAATAGAACTCGTGGGTAACACAGTTTTATTTACCAAGGGACTGGACAATGGATGAATGGAAACTCCTCCTCATGAAATAGCCTGACATTTCAGATATTAAAAGCAAAGAAGAAACAGGAACTAATCAGCTGAAATCCAACTGGTGCAACTCTGCTAGCATAACTGCTGCTGATGTCACCAGCCAGTGACATTACTCATTCATTCATTCATTCATTCATTCATTTCTGCGTTCCTTTCACTCAGCAGTTGTCCGGTTACTTATAAGAAAGCCCACAACAAGGACACACAATAGGACATAACAGCATCTGTGACATAATTTTAACTTTACATGTTTCTTGGCAACTTGTATGTAGAAGCATACTGCCTCTGAAACTGGAGGTGACATACAACATATTAACTAGCAACCGTTGATGATCTTAACCTCTGTGAACTCCTCTAATCCTGTTGGGAGTCTTCCTGGTTGGCAGCCATTGCTGCAGGCTGTGACAGTGGATTCCTCATTTTAACTATGTTCTGTAGCTATGAAGTACTTGCTCTCCTCTGCCCTGAATCCCCTGCCATTCAAGATGACATTAGATGACACCGGGTTGTAAAAGAAGGAGCAAAACCTCTGCCTTCTCTAGACCACAAATCATTCACCTCAGGGCTAAAGGATGGAAGACATTAGGAATGGGAAACATCCGTATCTCTCTTCCTCTCCCTTGTCAAGACTGGGCTGTGTACTAGCAAAGGCATTTCATGACCAAAACAATGAACAAGAATCCTTCCCTTGTCCTTCAAATTTCGCAGTTACCTGCAGCTGAAGGTAAACATTTTCTAGGCCCTGTGTCTCCTTTGAACTTGTACAATTTTTTTCTTCACAAAGGAAAAACCCCAGAGTGAAAGAAACATAATGCTTCTTGACCTACAAGATGCTTCAAATCTTGCTATTTTCCTAACTTGTGTATAGAACAGGGGTGCTCAAACTTTTCAGGCTGTAGGCCGGTCATGTGGTTCAGTGGGCCGGTCACATGGTTCAGCCAGTCACATGGGTCATGTGGTTCCTCCCACCGGAAGAAGTAAAACACACCATGCAATCTGTTTAGCAATAGGATGAGATAGATTTTAATCTGCCATTTTCTCTGCTTAAACCAGGGGTGCCCAAACTACAGCCCATGGACTAGATCCAGCCCCCAAAGCCAATTCATCTGGCCCACGCCACCCTCGTCGCTCCTGTATGGGCGCGTTTTACTTCAGCTTCTGGTAGTGACAAGGGTGGCATGAGCAGGATGAATTGGCGTTGGGGGTGGGATCTGGCCCATGGGCCATAGTTTGGGCACCCCTGGGATAAAATATCAAAAGCTTTTAGGAAGACAATATGTTATGTTCCATTCCTATAAGAATGGCATAGACAATTGGGGCCTTTTGGATACTGTTGGGCAACAACTCAATATCTCATACCTGTGACTATGTGGGTTAAGGAATGGCAGAAAGCTGGCTGGCATTAGGTGAAGAGCACCATTTATCCATCCTTGCTATAGGTCATACCTGTCAAGTTTTGGATTTGGAAATAAGGGAAATTTCCCGGCAAATACAGGATACTTGACAGCTATGCTTATCCTGTGCTGCCCTCCAATGGTGGCAATAGGGAATTGCAGTCTAATTAATAAGGGATGACGGCGGGAAAGAGGGTAAAATAAGGGGTTTTCCCGGCCAATTAGGAATACTTGACAGCTATGCTATAGGTAGCCCTAGTAATCTTATAAAACATAAGATAAAGATCTAAGCAAATATGTGTGAGAGAAATGACACTTTTTTCTCAGGTTTGTAGCCAAAGAACTGTCAGAGTACTTGACTATAAGCAATAGCTAGGAAAAATCCGATTCAACAATGTCCCATTAGTCTGAATATCTGATCACAGGTAAATTTGCAATTTTTTAAATAGAAATCAATTAAAAAGCCAGTAATCAACATATAACATTGATCCACATATGGTTGTTGTTCAGTTGCACAGTCGAGTCCTCTGTCATCCTCCATCCTCCGGAGTCTGCTCAGATCTACGCCTACTGCGTCAACAATACCATATCTCATCCTCTGCCGCCCAAAATTTTCCCATCTCTAGCCAGAAGTTTTATATACTATTTGTGAAACAAACCTGAGGCCTACAAAAAGAATTTTACTACACAAGTCAAGATTACCGGTGGTGACTACTCTGAACTATTCTGCCAGAACCTAAAGCTAATATTGTAACTGCAACAGCTTATCAGAATTAGATTGTAATCTTTCTCCATTTATAATCGAGGATGGGCAAAATATGACACTCCCAATGTTGTTAAATTGCAACATTCATCAGACCTGGCTAGCGTAACCAGGTGAAGAAATATAGTACTGCATTTGTAGAATAGGACAATTTGCTCATCCCCTGCTACAGATGCGACCACACATGGTTTAGTTACTTTTGTCATCCAAAAAATACATACAATAGTTCCTCTGTTTATTCCACATTGTCCTCCTACAGACTTGCAAGAGCAAGTGTCACAGTATCATCTTACACAGGCTAACTTAAGAGAACAGAGAAACAAAAAAAAAAGAACATGTCCATACAACAGAGAAGGAAAGAAGACCTCATATAGGATGACAAGTAACTGACAAAATGTAACTTTATGCTATTTTACAACCATTGATGGAGTAACAAAAAAGAACAGAAATGAGATAAAAATCCAGCCATAAGAAAATGAGAGCCTTAGGAAGGATCATAGCACTTTGGAAAAATAAGAAAACAGGGTCATTGAAGTTACCCGGATGGAACAGTTACAATATTTTGAGGAAGTTGCGATATTGTAGACACAATCTTGAGGTTCTTTTATGAAATATTGAAAGATAATTATAAAATGGAGGATACTATTCGCAAGAATCATGATGGCTTTCTGAGAATTTTGATCATGCTGATTTCAAATTAATGACAGAAAATATAAAGATTCCTACAATGAGTTGGCAGAGACATCATGATTTAATAGAACTCATGGCCAACACAGTTCTATTTAGCAAGGGACAGGACAAGGGACAAATGGAAACTCCTCTCATGAAACAGCCTGACATTTGGGATATAAAGAGGAAACAGGAACCAATCAGTTTGTCTTTCTTTAACAGCTGAAATTCAGTTGTGCAACTCTGCTAGCATAACTGATGCTAGTGTCATCAGCCAGTGTCATTACTCATTTATTTATTTGCACAATTGCACCACTTTTAGTTGAGACTTTTCATTTACATTTGGCCAACTCAAAGTAGTTACCCTATTTGCTGGAATATAAGACACTTCCCCCCCTTTAAAATACAGTTGAAAAATAGAGTACATCTTATACTGTATATGTAATATGAAAAAATTGCTGGCAGACTGCCACCAGGTCTAAAGGAATCCCTTGAGAACTTCAGTGCAGTAGAACCCCGCATGACGGAAAAACTCCGTTCCATGGAGCTATGCAGTTTTTCTCTATGGGAGATGCCGCACATAACGGGGGGGGGGGATGTTCATTAACCGGGGTTCCCATTAAGTGGGTATAGCCAGGTTACCAACCCCCCCACATAACAATTTTTTTTCGTTATGCGGGGTATCGCCATTGCATAACGAACGCTTTGTTGTGCAAATGTTTCACTATACACTGCGTTTGTTATGCAACGTACCACTGTATCTGAAGAGTAGGATAGGGGGGACCTTTAAATTAAAGTTAAATTAAATTTCAGAGTAACACTCCAAGCTGATGATATCACCATTTGTGTCCACATAATTACGCAACAGGATTCCAACCAAATGAAATAACAGTATATGGGGCTAAAAAAACCTCGGCTTATACTCGAGTATATAAGTAAGCCAAAATTGAAGGAAAGCAAAAATGTTCCCTGCCTACGTGTTGCACCTTTCTTCATCGTGCAAACAGTTTGCTAATTTTCAGCAATGAAAAGCCTAGGTATTTCCCTTCTGCCAGTTCTTTCTCACTTCAGCAATAGTATATCAGCTATACGTGCTATGATTCATGATAGTCACAATACTTATTAAAATTTAAAACAGGGATAGGGAAACATGTGCCCTTCAAGATGTTGCTGGGCTGCAGCTCTGACTCTGATGTGGTTAGAGGTGATAAGAGTTGTAAGTCAAGGCTACATAAGCCCCTTCCCCGTCTTGGAAAAATATCACTCAGAAGAAAGAAAATGTCTTTACCATGAACATGAGACTGCTGAAAGCTTTTTCCTGGTGCAAAGTGGAAATTTCCAGCTACCTGTTAAAGACAGCCACATTTCATTAAACTGTTCAATTTTCTATGAAAAGCTGAAATAATTTTTAAGAAGGAGGCTTTATATTTACAAACACGCTGCTCAAGACACTTGAATATGTTTATGTGTATTGAATGAGGTGAAAATGTTTGGTTTGATCTGCATGTTTACACAAACCAAATTAATTTGCACATCTTGAACCAATAAATGGACTGGAACACACTTCAGCTGTGTGCCTCTAAATTTTGAGATCCAGCTTGTCAGTTCAAGAGTTACATTTAGAAATGGTACATATGAGGTTTTTTTAAAAAATTGTGTCAGAAGCACACAAAGGTGCTTTCGGGGTTGAAAGGATTTTTGCTGGAGGAACTCCACTCAGGGATGCCCAAATGAGGTTCCTTTCACATCCCCAAGGTCTTTTCCCACTGAACTGGTCCATATTTATCGACTTGCAATTTCTTGTTTTCGAACTGCTAGGTTGGCAAGAGTGCAAATATAAAGTAAGATTTTCATGTGGGTTTAAAAATAATTACAAACTAATGCAGAAATTGAATGGAATGTAGTTATAACTGAATGCGTGGTCAACTGACAGACAAGAAATGGACTGATTTATGTGTCACAACCTCCGATTCAGTTCATTTTCACCTCCAAAAGATCCTTGGGGGAGTTTCTAATGTCCCAAGCATATGAACTCTAATAAGGTGATCTCTAAACAGCAATAATGAATGTACAACACAGGATCATATTAGCACATCTTCTCCCCATTTATCATTATTGCTTCCCTTGCATGAAGATCAACAACCTGAAGGAGAGAGCCTGGAACATTATTTCTGTATCTGTTCTGGAAGTTGATTAAATCACCTACTACCTAACCCCGCTAACAAGAATTTCTGGCAATTGAAACTGGATTTTTTTGGCATCTATCCCTAAGATACCTTCCTTTCCCTAGACTCTCAGTGCAGTTAAAACAATTACCTTTACTGATGTCTAGACATCTAAAAGAATGGAATGTAGTGGTAAAACAGGCTGTTGTAACTTCAAATTACAGCTAGGAAACCCAGTTAGACTGCCTCCCTCTATTAAAAACACTACTTGCAGCACAGCTGGAATAGAAGCAAGCCAGAATCCCCTATACATGATAAACAGAACTGGGTTGGACCTTCTTTCTAACAGTCACAAACAGAGCCTAGCCTTTTTATTTCTTGAAAGAGCTTTCTTCTTTTTCCTTTTCTTCTTCAACACAGCCACATTTTCCCTTCACTCTGAAAGTCTGGACTGGTACCATTCAACACACTACTTCTAAATCATCTCCTCATTCCATTTTTAAGAATCAACTAGCCCGACATGTGCCTTAGTTTCTGTGTTTAAAACATTCAATATTTAGCCCTTTTCTACAATAATTCCAGACTGGCTGGACTGCTTACGGAGGTGTTAAACACACGAGAGACCCTGGTGACAAAGTCTTCTGATAGAGGGCATAAATTTTTGCCAGTAACAAGAAATATTAGCAAAAAATTATAATGAATAAGAACATAAGAACAGCCTTGCTGGAACAGGCCACAGCCCATCCAGTCCAGCATTCTGTCTCACACAGTGGCTCACCATTTCCTTCAGGGTATTTCCAAGGAGATGCCTTCACCTGCTTAGGATTCCCTGGAAATGGCATTGAGAGATATCCTGCCTATCTCTCCAACCCGGAGGTTGTCCTTAGGTAGCCATAATTATAGCCATTGATACACTTGTCCTCCATGAACTTGTCTAATCCTTTCTTAAAGCTGTCAAGACTGACAGCTGTCACCATTTCTTCTGGCAGGGAGTTCCATAGACCAGTAATCCTCTGGGTGAAAAAGTACTTTCTCTTATTTGTTTGAGAACTAGTACCCAAAAGTTTTATCGAGTGTCCCCTAGTTCTAGTGTTGTGCGCTAGGGAAAACAGTTTTTCCTTATCTACTTTGTCCACACCGTGCATGATTTTGTAAACTTCAATCAGGTCACCTCTTAGACGCCGTCGTTCAAGAGTGAAAAGGCCCAACCGTTGCAGCCTCAGATGGTAAGGAAGGTGTTCCAGTCCCCTAATCATTCTGGTTGCCCTCCTCTGCACTTTTTGCAGGTCCATAATATCCTTCTGGAGGTATGGCGACCAGAACTGTACACAGTATTCCAGATGGGGCCTCACCATAGATTTATAAAGAGGCAAAATGACACTTGCTAACTTATTTTCTATACCCTTCCTAATGATCCCTAACATTGAGTTTGCTTTTTTCACTGCTGAGGCACACTGGGTTGACACCTTCATTGAGCTGTCCACCAGGACACCAAGGTCCCTTTCCTGGTTTGTCGCAGAGAGTTCAGACCCCATCAGTTTATAAATGTAATTGGGGTTTTTTGCCCCAACATGCATCACTCTGCACTTACTGATGTTGAAGCTCATTTGCCACTGTTGTGCCCACTCCCCCAATGTCAAGAGATCCCTCTGGAGCTCCTCACAATCTCTCACAGTTTTCACTACCCTGTATAATTTAGTGTCGTCAGCAAATTTGGCTACCTTGCTTTTTACTCCTACCTCTAGATCATTTATGAAGAGGTTGAAAAGCAGGGGTCCCAGTACTGAACCTTGGGGGACCCCACTCTTTACTTCCCTCCACTTGGAGAAGTGTCCATTTAGTGCCACCCTCTGTTTCCTGTCCCTTAGCCAGTTGCTGATCCAGGACAAGACCTGTCCCTTTATTCCATGACTGCTAAGTTTATTCAAGAGCCTTTGGTGTGGGACCTTGTCAAAAGCCTTCTGAAAGTCCAGATAAACAATGTCAACTGGATCCCCCTTATCCACATGCTTGTTGACACTCTCAAAAAATTCCAACAGATTAGTGAGGCATGATTTGCCCTTGTAAAAGCCACGTTGGCTCTCCTTTAGCAGCGCCTTCTCTTCTATGTGTCTATTAATTCTATCTTTTAGGATGGTTTCCATCACTTTACCTGGGACACATGTCAAACTGACAGGTCGGTTATTTCCTGGATCACCCCTGGATCCTTTTTTGAAAATTGGTGTTACATTCGCTACCTTCCAGTCATCAGGCAGAAAGCCTGATTTGAGGGAAAGATTATATATTTTGGCTAGGAGATCAGCAATTTCATCTCTAAGTTCCCTGAGAACTCGTGGATGGATGCCATCTGGTCCTGGTCCTTAACAAGACATCTGGTCCTTAACAAGACATGCAAGGACCTCCTCCCTGGTTATTTCTATCTTGCTTAATTCTTCGGTTTCCCTCCCTACGAAGATAGGCTCTGTTTTGGGCATGTGGTCTCTGTCTTCTTCAGTGAATACTGAAGCAAAGAATTCATTGAGTCTCTCTGCAATCTCTGTTTCCTCTTTAATAACCCCTTGCCTTCCATTGTCATCTAATGGTCCAATGGCCTTCCTAGTTGGGTTCTTACTTCTAATGTACTTAAAGAAGTCTTTGTTATTTCTCTGAGTATTTTTAGCTATACGCTCCTCAAAGTCTTGCTTTGCTTTCCTGATTGTTGCCTTGCATTTGTTCTGCCAGAATTTATGTTTCTGCCTGCTGTCCTCATTTGGACAAGCCTTCCATCTTCTAAATGAGCTTTTCTTGCTCTTGATCACTTCCCGAACAGCTCCTGTAAGCCACATCGGAGTCCTCTTGGACCTGGCAGTGCCCTTTTTCCTTTTGGGTATGCATTCCAATTGGGCCTCTGTTATTGTTTTTGTAAACAACCTCCATGCCTCTTGGAGTGTTTGGACTCTCTCAATTTTCCCTTTCAGTTTCTTTTTTACTAGTTTCCTCATCTTTGGGAAATTTCCTTTTTGAAAATTTAAGGTCTCTGTGTTTGATTTTATCAGTGACTTGCGGTCTATGATCAAGTTAAACATAATTGAGTTGTGGTCACTGTTCCCTATTGGATCAGTCACATTAACATCTTGCACCAGATCCTGAGTATTACTCAGGATCAAGTCAAGGATTCTTGTACCTCTAGTTGGGTCTTCAACCATCTGTCCCAGGGAACAATCATTTAGCATATCTAGGAACTTTATCTCTTTATCATGTGCTGAACAACAGTTCACCCAGTCTATGTGAGGGTAATTGAAGTCCCCCATTATAACCAGGCTTCCCTTCTTGGATGCCTCCTTTACAACATTCTCCAACTGCCAGTCTCCCTCAAGAGTTTGGGTCGGAGGCCGATAGTATATGCCTACTGTTAGACCATCCTTGTGGCCTGGTACTCTTACCCACAGAGCTTCTAATGGTGACTCTAAATCACCTAGATATTCCAATTCATACCACCTCCTGTTTGCCCCTTCCTATCCTTCCTGTACAGTTTGTAGCCTGGGATAACTGTATCCCATTGGTTATCATCCGTCCACCAGGTTTCAGTGATACCAATAATATCAATATTCTTATCTATTGCTAAGTATTCCAGCTCCCCTATTTTGTTCCGGAGTCTTCTGCCATTTGTATACAAGCATTTATATATCCTTTCCTGATACAGTCTTTTGAGTCCAGTTGCATTGTTAGACTGCCTCTTGCATCCTTCTGCTAGAGTGCTGGTGACTAGCTCCTTGCTCTGCTCAGTAATTTTTGCATCCTCCTCACTACTCAAGTACACACTTTCCCGAACCGGATGCTGCCCAGCTCCTGTCGGCTTTCCCCCAGTTATCAGTTTAAAAGCTGCTCTGCAGCCTTTTTGATGTTGAGTGCCAGCAATCTGGTCCCATCATGGTTTAAATGCAACCCATCCCTCCTGAACAGATTTGGCTTGTCCCAAAATGTTCTCCAGTTCCTGACAAATCTGAAGCCCTCCTCTCGACACCACCACCTCATCCACGCATTGAGGCTTCTGAGCTCTGCCTGCCTGGTAGGTCCTGCGCGAGGGACAGGCAGCACTTCTGAAAATGCTACCTTGGAAGTCCGGGACTTCAATCTTCTTCCTAACAACCTAAATTTGGCTTCCAGGACAGACCGCTTGGCCTTCCCAACGTCATTGGTACCAACGTGTACCATGACAACTGGCTTGTTCCCAGTTCTCTCTAATAATCTATCTAGATTTCTTGTGATGTCTGCAACTTTTGCACCTGGCAGGCAAGTCACCATACGGTTATCATGTGCATCACAAATCCATTTCTCTGTATTTCTAATTATTGAATCGCCTAGTACAAGGAGCCTCTCTCCTGCAATCTGTTCATCTACATGCACCTCATCAACCATATTAAGGGAGAGAACCTCAGTTTGTTCCTGTTGTTTATCTTCCTGGATCTCATCAAGTGTGATGAAGGAGAGATCATCAGGTGGAAGCAGTTGTTCCTCTGTGTGTTCCTCATCAGGTGTGATGAGGGAAAGAGCCTCAAATTTATTCTGTAATTTCAGACTCTCAGAGTGATCCCCTACTCTTCTCCTCCTTTGAGTCACATTCCTCCAACCATCTCCCTCCTGAGTTAGTGAAGGGCCTTCTCCCTCAAAACTGTGCCCTGTCTCTTCTTTGTCCAGCATAGTCTGCTCCGCTTTGTCCAAGAACAGCTCAAGCTCCTTAATTTGTTGGTGGTTAGATATGCGGGCCTCTAGCTGCTGGACCTTCTCTTCTAGTAGTGCAACCAGCTTGCACTTGCTGCAAGTGTAGCTCTCCATATGCTTTGGCAAGAACACAAACATGGCACAAGAATTACAGGTTACTACAGCTGTTCCCTCAGAATCCATTTTAACAAGTGCAGTATTTTGGGCCTCAAAAATGTACACGTTTACTACCTTTCTACCTAGTAAGACTATATTCTTCTTTTGTTACTAGTTTGTAATCTCGCGCGTCGTTAGGCAAAACTTACCAGTGCTCACTTCCTTTGTTTGGCTCTCCTCAGCAGCAGCTCTGCTTCAAACTGCTTCCTCTGTTTGAACAGAGGTGGCTCTCAGCAGTTTAAATTCTCAATTTAAATTAGTGGAGGCCTCTAAAGCAGCTCTACTCCAACTGCAAAACTTACCAGTGCTCACTTCCTTTGTTTGGCTCTCCTCAGCAGCAGCTCTGCTTCAAACTGCTTCCTCTGTTTGAACAGAGGTGGCTCTCAGCAGTTTAAATTCTCAATTTAAATTAGTGGAGGCCTCTAAAGCAGCTCTACTCCAACTGCAAAACTTACCAGTGCTCACTTCCTTTGTTTGGCTCTCCTCAGCAGCAGCTCTGCTTCAAACTGCTTCCTCTGTTTGAACAGAGGTGGCTCTCAGCAGTTTAAATTCTCAATTTAAATTAGTGGAGGCCTCTAAAGCAGCTCTACTCCAACTGCAAAACTTACCAGTGCTCACTTCCTTTGTTTGGCTCTCCTCAGCAGCAGCTCTGCTTCAAACTGCTTCCTCTGTTTGAACAGAGGTGGCTCTCAGCAGTTTAAATTCTCAATTTAAATTAGTGGAGACCTCTAAAGCAGCTCTACTCCAACTGCAAAACTTACCAGTGCTCACTTCCTTTGTTTGGCTCTCCTCAGCAGCAGCTCTGCTTCAAACTGCTTCCTCTGTTTGAACAGAGGTGGCTCTCAGCAGTTTAAATTCTCAATTTAAATTAGTGGAGGCCTCTAAAGCAGCTCTACTCCAACTGCAAAACTTACCAGTGCTCACTTCCTTTGTTTGGCTCTCCTCAGCAGCAGCTCTGCTTCAAACTGCTTCCTCTGTTTGAACAGAGGTGGCTCTCAGCAGTTTAAATTCTCAATTTAAATTAGTGGAGGCCTCTAAAGCAGCTCTACTCCAACTGCAAAACTTACCAGTGCTCGCTTCCTTTGTTTGGCTCTCCTCAGCAGCAGCTCTGCTTCAAACTGCTTCCTCTGTTTGAACAGAGGTGGCTCTCAGCAGTTTAAATTCTCAATTTAAATTAGTGGAGGCCTCTAAAGCAGCTCTACTCCAACTGCAAAACTTACCAGTGCTCACTTCCTTTGTTTGGCTCTCCTTAGCAGCAGCTCTGCTTAAGAGCACATGCAGAGTCAAAAGGGCTGACCCTGAAAGAGCTCAGAGCTTTTAAAGGCTAGTGTGGCTCCGCCCCTATGAGTCACAGTGCAGGGAAGGGCCTGGTGTGGCTCTGCCCCCCTGCTCCTGGAAGCTTCAAACTGCTTCCTCTGTTTGAACAGAGGTGGCTCTCAGCAGTTTAAATTATCAATTTAAATTAGTGGAGGCCTCTAAAGCAGCTCTACTCCAACTGCAAAACTTACCAGTGCTCACTTCCTTTGTTTGGCTCTCCTCAGCAGCAGCTCTGCTAAAGAGCACATGCAGAGTCAAAAGGGAATCTAAAAGAGAGCTTTAATGACTGGTTACAAGATCACAAAGGCTTGAAGAGGGAAAAAATAAGACTACTTCTTGCAGAGCATGCTTAGTACACAATATACACATTTCCCCAAGTGCACAAATGTTACGTCGATTCAACACCAATACACATTTCTGCTAGGACACAGTGGTGGAAGTTCTAGATTTGTGGAAACAACATAGACAGCACACTATGAGAATTCTCTAGTTTGTGTTGCTCCTTGCTCCTTTTTTGCATTAGAATTTCATACATTTGACACTGTAAGATAATTAAACTGACTATACTCACTTTGTTGACCTCCAAGAAACCATATACTTTGCATCCCTCATTTTTCTGCTCCTGCATTTTCTGGCTAAATCCTTCTCTTTTGCATTGATCTATGGTATCTGGGTTCTTGAAGGCCCAGCCTCGCCTCCTATATGCTTCTCTCACATCATCACATGTATTACAGCACCTGCAATAAACACATCAATATGCCATTCAACAAAATAGTTACCCATGAGGAGCAGCAACAGTACAAGCCTGAAAATGGCCATGGTTAGTAGGAAAACAATGTTCTACACAAAAACACATATTCCCACCTATAGTACATTACCATTGGTCTCTTGCAGACTTTCTGAAATCCTGGCAACTCACAGATAAAAGGCTGCAGATGTGAGGAGTGAAAAGTCCTACGGCAATGCTCCAGGAAGAAAGTGACCCCATTTTTAAGATTAACAGAAAGAGTCTGCACTCTCCAGACCTTGGCCAGGACCCTGTTAGTCTGGACTGTTATGGAGCCTTCATGAGGACATTTACAGAACCTCCATATCTTAATATAATTGATCATTCTTGAGGGGGGAGAATCTCTGCTTGAGTAAAGACAATACAAGCACAAATGGGAGATCTTGGGTTCCTGCATTATAGGGACTTTACACTCTGTCAATGCCCAACAGAATTCTAGCCAAAGGTAGCCTCCTTGTAGGATGGCTTTGAGCAAGGATACTTAGATCACAGATGCTTTTACAAAACATCTATAGCCGTGATGGTGAACCTTGGCAAACCATATGTTCTTGGACTTCAATTTCCAGAAGCCCCCGTGAATCCACATGAATGGGTTTACTGCGATTCATCAGGCTCACGCCGCCCTCGGCGCTCCTGGAAGCGGAAGTAAAACGCGCCCGTCTGGGCGCGTTTTACTTCTGCTTCCAGGAGCGCCGAGGGCAGCATGAGCCAGATGAATCGCAGTAATCCCATTCATGTGGATTCACGGGGGCTTCTGGAAATTGAAGTCCAAGAACATATGGAGTGCCAAGGTTCACCATCACGGATCTATGTGGTTAACTGAACAATAGATTGGGGGGAGCAGCACAGAGCACTAGGCCCTGGTAGTGCAGTGGTTAAACTGTTGTACTGCAGGCAGAACATTGTGAGTTCGATCCTGACCAGGGCTCAAAGGTTAACTCAAGCTTCCATCTTTCCAGGGTCAGGTAAAATGAGTCCCCAACAATTTGAGGGGGAAATGCTAATTAACATGTGAACTGCCCAAAGAGTATATAAGTGGGCAGTTCACAAAATTAGCATTTTACCTCCAAAATGCTGGGTCTCATTTTACCAGCATCAGAAGGATGAAAGGCTGAGTCAACCATGATCCCTGGTCATGATTGAATTCACAACCTTTTGGTTGTAGTACAGCAGTTTAACCTCTGCATCACCAGCATTTGTAAGTTGGAAAGCTGCAGTAGTTGGAAAACATACACATATCTGACCTTATCTTCGACACATACATACTTGCAAAAGCTCTCTACAATTATGATGGAATCAATTCACAAAAATCTTCTCATGAACAATCTAAGTAATCCAATCCTTTGCAGAATTAAGTGTGCTTAAAATCCTTGCTTTCAAATAGCCAATGCATTCAATGAAACCATATGAAGGACAAATGTTTAATGAAATTCAGACACTGTCTGTTTGTCTGTTCCTTCAATTAACTACAGGCACCCCACAATCACTCTTCAGCCCCCTTCTATGTCAGCACAACGGTTCTTGACTACTGGCAAACCTGAACTCATTTCCTCCTAGCTGTTTCAAGAGATAACGATGGCTTAAAACAACTTTTCCCAACCCCATCTCTTTGTCTCCAGGTCACAGTGAAAAAAGAAAGGCATACTTGATGTCCTCAAACTCTGCTCCATAACAGCTCTCACAGCGATTAGGGTCTAAAGAGTTCGGATCAAATATTGTTTCCTCTTCTTTTACCAATTCTGAAATAAAGACATAATATTTGTGTCATCTGTAAGTAAACATGGGTCCTTCAATATAAAGCACTTCTAAACAGCGTTAACACTGGTGAGCTCCGTTAACCCTGGCTCTAGTACTGGTCCCAATGTGTTGCTTAAGCTACTTTTACATCAGATGCCATAGAACAGTGGTGGTGAACCATGGCACTCCAGGTGTTCTTAGATTTCCAATTCCCAGAAGCTCAAGTCTCTGTGAATTCACACAAAGGGGTTTATTGTGCATACATGCAGTAAACCCATTCGTGTGGATTCACAGGGTGCTTGGGCTTCTGGGAATTGAAGTCCAAGAACACCTGGAGTGCCAAGGTTCACCATCATGACCATAGAACAAAAGCAAAACAGTGTTAACATCCTTTCTGCTACGCTGCTCCCACAGTGGAACAGTGAATCTATTCTACCATGTTTCTCTGCTATGGGTGTCACATTCTTGCCATCTTTATCCAAGCGCTGTTTGAAGAGATTGTGCTCCACATCCAGCTGTTGCTCTCCAGCCACATCCATTACGTCAATGCTCAGATCTGAGGGGAGAAACAAGGAGAAATGAAGGCAGGTTTCTTGAGATCTCAGACTGATGCCATGAGGTCTCACTCTTATGTACTTTTATAATTCAAGGGTGAGGAACAGTTAATGAAGCTTAAAAGCATTACTATTATTATTTATGTTACCAAAGCAATGCTTATAAAAGGAACCTGATGACAAACACTGTTTGATCACTTACAATACTAATCTTAAGACTATTCAACTGTTTGCAGAAGAAAAATAGAAATCCCACATTATCAAATGCTACAAGAAATATAGGGAATCTCTGGCTCTCCACATGATTAGGGCAACAAGCCCTAAGCTTCCTTACTTTTCTCTTTGGAGCTGATGTAAACCAAAATTGAAGGAAGGCAAAAAAGTTCCCTGTCTACGTATTGCACCTGGCAGGTTTCTTGAGATCTCAGATTGATGCCATGGGGTCTCACTATTATGTCTGACAAAGTAGACTTGATCCACGAAAGCTAACATTAAAATATAGGAGTTAGTCTTTAAGGTGCCACAATGTTTTTGTCCTTTTTGTTGTTGATATGCTTGCACAGACTAACACGGCTACCACTTCAAAAATTTAAAGATGTAACTACATGATACACTAACCTGGCTATCAAAGAACAGAAGGTGCTGAATGCAGAATGTTCTGGCAACATCTTTCTACATACTCACTAAAGCCATGTTAGGAGGCATAAAAGGGAACAGAAGGAACTTTGATTTTCAAGCAGAGCATATGCCTGCATGAGGAAGGGACCAAGATCACTCCTAAACTAAGGAATCTCACACAGCAAACCATAAAACATCTGTCTAAAACCTAACAAAGTGATCATATTTTTTCTAATCCCTATAAAGCAGCTTTGTTCCTGGGGTACACAGAAAGAGCCTTCCCGAAGACTGTGGTATTTTTGAACCACCATCGGGTATACCCTGGTAACAGCATCCTTGTGTTGCCAGCTAATCTTTCTCACACTAGGTCAAGTGAAAGGAACTGTAGAATGAACTCACCAAAAGGTGCCTTCATTTTGGCAGTTTCATGTCTGGCCTAGACATGGAAGAAGCTTTGTCTGTTTACATTAAAGGATGCATCCAAGGGTCATTTTTTTAAAACATTTTTTTAATTGAAAAAGCCCTCATGTGTCCTAGGAGCAAAATTTTAAAATTGGTGAGCTACAAGGCAGTAGTGCCCTGTGCTGCTCCACAAGACAGGTCACGAGGAGACTTTTAAAGCAAATAATAAATAATAATTTTAGGGTATGTATGTGGATAGAATACTTATGTACAAATAAACCACAGATGCCCTGCAAATCATTTATTTATATTTAAATGTTCAGGATGCTAAAAATGAATGACAAGCACCTAAATAAGCTGAGCACTCCAGCATGAGATTAGTCTCTCTGTGTAGGCAAATTCTCTAACTTTTATTTAGAGGTCATCTCACTGCTTAATATTTAAAAACTAAGGACAGCCACTGTTTTAAAATTACATTGAGACTAGTATCTTTCTGTCTCCACGCAAAAGCATCTGAAAGAACTGCTGCTACCAAGTTTAACGGAAACAGTAACATTCTAAAGAACCAAATACAATTAGGCTTATCTAATACAACCACAACTTCAAGTTTTATAGCTTTTACTCACAGGCACATGGCATATTTGGAAATATTACATCTATGTTTATACGTAGCTTGTCTCCCCGTGATTTGTCAACATATAATTCAGGGTGAACCTAAGAAGAAAGGAAACCGAAAAAGTCATCTGCTTGAAATCCAGCAGCAATTGTTTGACTGTCCTATCTTTCATGGTTTCTAGGTATACAGTGGACACTCGATTAACGACGGGTTTGAATAGCGTCATTTCCGCTTACCAATGCGTCATCACTCGCCACGTGACTATCCGCACAACAATGAAAAACCGTCGTACGGATTAAAAATTTTTTAACATTGTTGTGCGGATGACAGCTTTTTGCCGCTAGATGGCGCAGCTGCCATTGAAAACCGTACAACGACGTTTCCCCTATAGCGACGCTACTTGGGGAACCAAGCAGCGTCATTATTCGAGGTCTACTATATTTGATTTTAAGTATTTCTCAGTCAGAAATGTGAAGGAGAGAAATTCTGTGGCAAGTCAGAAAGTAAAAGACTATCAATATTCATCGCCTGACAAAATTTTACTGATTACCTGACAGAATTTTATTTGAAGATAATTATCACATTCAGGAACTCATTGTGTGGGCAAGAGTCCAAGTTTCTGTTCAGATCATAATCTTTACTGAAAAAGGAAAATCGCCTAGAGGCACAATTGCTGAATGTGTTTGGAGGTGGAAGAAAGAATACTATAGTGGTACAGTTCTCCTTTGATTAGGCAAGTATGAAGAAGGCTGATTGGAAGGTTTCCAAAGCATGTAAGAAATTACTTTCACCTTTAAGATTTCCTGCATGTTTTACCTCAGTGGAATGATATTCTCCACATTCAAGCAAGGAAAACAAGGTGTCTTACACGAAAACAAAACACTAAACTATGATTTGGAAAATCTGAGCAAGCTTCCTACAAACTCTCTACCTCACTTGTTATTTTTAAGATTTTATCCCAGTCTTCTGAAGAATTCAGAATTGCATATCTGGCATCCCTTTTATTTATTTCACAGCTACCCTCACTCAATGGTCAATACAAAAATCGAATAGACTATGTAATTGGAAACAGGAGATGGATAAGCTTTATTCTCTCTGCCAAAACAAACCAATAATAGATTGTCACTGATCATGAACTGTTAATATCCAACTCTAGATAAAAACTGAAAAAGAACTCTAAAAGAATCATAGTACCAAATTCTAATTTAAATAATATTTCTGACTAATTTAAAGTCCATATAAGGATCAGATTTGTATTAATAAATTCAACTGACTGGGAACCAGAAGAACTGTGAGAACCAGAGACATTATTAGGGAAGAATGCAAAAAACAAAAACAAAACAATCCTGTACTAAAAGGAAAAGAAAAACAGATGATGAAAGAAATATTTAAAATTACAGAAGAAAGGTAAGAAGCAAAAGTAAAAGGTGACAGAAATAGCTTTACCCTCAATGCAGTTTTTCTGCAACTGCCTCACAGATACAAAGAGAACTGTTACAATAATCAGCACAAAACAATTGAGAACAAAAGAGGAAAAACAAGGAATCTCTTCCAGAAGATCCAATAAATCAAAGGGAAATCTGAAACTAGATTAAGAATGCTGAATGACCAACAAGAAAGCATACTATGAATAGAAGAAAATAAAAAGACTGTATCAACAGTACATTAGACAAAAACATGGCAGACTCAATTAAAGAGGAATCCTATGATGAAGAACTGGCAGTTCTATAAAGCAGGGTGAAAGCTGCTCTGAAAGCACTGGATTGATATAAATCACATGGGAGTAGAAGAGGCTGATAGAATTATTTCAAATCACATCACAGAGACTGATTTTGTCAAAATCCTAACAACAATATGCCCGAAAATGTGGAAAGCCAAACAATGGCTGGAAATGTTTGATATATATTCTACTTCCTAAGAAATGATATGCCAAGGCGCACATTACTACAGGACCTTGGTTTTAATTTCCCACGTAAGCAAGGTGATGCTCAAGGTATTGCAATAAAGGTATTTACTTTATATGGAGACAGAAATGCCTGGTGTTTAAGCTAGATTCTAAAAAAGAAGAGATACCCAGGATCACACTGCAAATATCTGATAGATACTGAAGCACACCAAAGGATTTCAGAGTAAGATAAGCCTGTGTTTTATATACTACAGCAAAGCCTTTGACTGTATTGATCCTGAGAAACTATGGGTGGTTCTGAAAGAAGTGGGGGTACCTCAGCACTGGATTGTCCTCATGTGTAACCTAGTCAGGTCCAGAAATTTGGCTGTATGCCTCACTTTTGTCAAGGTCCTTGCATCAAAGCTAAGTTTTCTTGGATTTAATTTGACATTTTACACAATTACTGAGAGTCTGGCTAGGTTATCCTGCTATGGTAAAAGAGTAGACCATACTGCCAACGACACAATGCCGTGTCAGGCGGCGGTTAACTAACCTAACAACCCTGAGGACTTGGGTCCGGAAGTCTACGGGGACGTCTGATGGTCCCCAAATGGATTAAATCCCACCTGAATCCATTTATCTATTTATTGAATTTATACCCCACCTTACTCAGCACAAGTGCGACTCAAGGCAGCTACAGCAAAAATAAATACAGTATACAGCATATAAATTCAAACAAAACATTCAACAATCATAGCAAAAATACAACATATGTATATAACATAGGCACAATGTCAAGAAAGTCTATCAGGGCAACATGAGAAGACACTGACAAATGATATATTTGTCATATATAATATGAGAAGACACTGAAAAATGATTCAATAGTTATGCGAAGCAGCATTTCCCAACATAATCACACTAGTTTTTAAATTACAATGAAGAAATGTCTAAAATAATCAAGTGTCAGAAACCCCTGGATCCTGATGGACGGCAGCAGCTTCATCAACATAGTAAGCATAATAAGAACAGGTCTATTGATTCAGTGGAGATTTAGTGAGTCAGCTCTTCCATAAATTGTATTGCTCCAAATTGGCCTACTCTACTTGTCACTTACTTTGGAGTGGCAAGCTGCAACTAGAGTAGGCCTATTTGAATCAACAGAACTCACCAAATCTCCACTGATTCAATTGACCTACTCCAGTGTGATTTAGTTGTTAAGCAACTGGATTTCAATCTCTGTATGTGAAAGAGTTGGTAAAAAAATAACGAGAAACTCATTTACCTCCTTTGTAAGATAGTACTGGAGTTCTGAGAAGAACAGTAAGAACATGATCAGTCCACTGACAACAGTCACTGCACATAAAAGTGAAAGTAGAAGATACAGTCATATATTGTACCTTATAAATCCCATAACATTTATGAACAAAGGATCATACCCGTCAAGCGCGGCTCCCAAAAATACGGGAAATGTCTGTGCATGCATGGGTGTGCATGCACATAACCCATTTGCACATGTGCAGAACACATTTGTGCATGCACAGAACCCATTTGCGCATGCGCAAACGGGTTCTGTGCGCGTGTGCAGTAACCCCTTTCCCTGCCGTTCAAAATACGGGATGGCAGCGGGAAAGGGGAGGGACAAGCACCAGAATACGAGAAATCCCGGCCAATACGGGATACTTGACAGGTATGCATAGGATATTGCTTTGAGTGTAGATTCTGGAGAACCAGGCCCTGTTGAGTGTAGGCTCCACGCTGAACAAACCATGGCTTTCCAGTAGTTTAAACAGTTTTTTCTCAGCTGAACAAATCTAATCAGCATTGTTATGTAATATGTTCAATGTTCTAGATCTAGAACATACCTTCTGCAAAGTGCAGCTATCCTCCCCCCCCAAAAAAAAGGGGGAATAGAGATTTAGAGTTTTAAAATGCACCAGCTTTCTGGATCTTGTTGATATTAAGATACTGTATATGGCAAAAGGACAAATGGCCATTGACCAGCTGAACTAAAACAGGTCAAGTTGGCTTGTGCATGCCTTCCACAGTTGCTCAGTGATTAAAATGTAACAGACCCTATTCAGCAATGTAATATGGACAAATGGCACAGAAATAATGTTGTATAAAGCTTCTATCTGCTTAATTTTTAATATAATCTCCCCTAGTTTTATTACCATTTAACCTGGAGGATAATCGCTCCTATAAATGCAGAGAATCCAAACTGATATAGACTGACTTTCTAATCATATGAAATGTCATTTACACATGCTGTACATGTAATGGGGCTTAATTTCAGATTAGTGTTTACAGGTTTTGGCAACTGGATACATATAGGGGGAAAGAAAACATATAATGTATTTCTGAGTTAAACATTAAAATATCTTAAACACCTTAATGCATATGAAGAAGGGCAGAGTACATAAAGTTTATGGCAAATAACACTTATAATCTTTTAAGGTGCTACAAATCTCTGCTGGTTTTGCTTCAGCAGACTAATAGAAGTACAGTGGAACCTCATACAACAATCGCCCCATATAGCAACGAAATCACATAACAATTAGGTTTTGGGAGGGATATGGCGTCCCTATGGGAAAAAATCATAAAATTTTTTAATGGGAAAAACTGCTTAGCGGGGAAAAACGTTGTATGATGCATCCCATAGGGAAAATCACAATACAATGCATGCATCGTATAGTGATTTCCCCTATGGGATGCATCGTATAGCATTTTTTTCACACAACAACAAGCCCCATGGAACGGATTAAAATCGTTGTATGAGGTACCACTGTACTGTAATGAGACATGTCCCAAGGAAATGATTGTTGTAAGAGCAATTTTGAATACCAATCATAGATTTTCCATTATTACCGTTTGTAAAAAGCCACACTGATTTGTAAACTTATCTGTTATGCTAGTCAACCATGTGCCTCTATACTTGATGTGTATAAATTGATGCCATGAAGTCTCACTCTTATGTCTGACAAAGTGAACTTGATCCACAAAAGCTAACATTAAAATACAGCAATTAGTCTTTAAGGTGCCACAATGGTTTTTGTCATTTTGTTTTGTTTACTCTCTGAACTGCTCCCTCTGCTATGGATATTACCTTTTGTGGATCAAGTCCACTTTATCAGGCATAAGAAGTGAGACTTAATGGCGTTAATTAATCCACATCAGTTACAGAGGCACACAATGGTTGGCTAGTATAACAGATAAATTTACAAAATCAGTGTTGCTTTATATATAAAATGGGGAAACCACCAGAATGACCACACTAACCTCAAACATGACAGAAGGGGGAAAAGAGCTTAGTTTCAACCTATGTGAAGATAGGGATGTGTGAACGAAGCTTCTTCCCCAAGACCAAAAGGACGACGATTCTATTAAAATAATTCTAACGCACACGTTCACTAAATCCTGACGCTGAAGACGTGAACACGTATGAATGGGTCCCACATAGGTAAAGGTAAAAGTTTCCCTTGCTCGAAAGCCAGTCGTATCCGACTCTAGGGTTCAGTGCTGATCTGTTTCAAAGCCGAAGAGCCAGCGCTGCCTGCTTCTGCAGACATTTCCGTGGTCATGTGGCAGGCATGCGTAGACACCGGAGCGCACAGAACGCTGTTTACCTTCCCACCGAAGTGGTCCCTAGTTATCTACTTGCAATTTCTTGCTTTCGAACTGCTAGGTTGGCAGGAACTGGGACAGAGACGGGAGCTCATTCCGTCCTGCAGTATTCGGGAATCGAACTGCTGACCTTCCGCCTCACAGTCAGCATCGTAGCCACTTGAGCCACTGCAGTCCCTGGGTCCCACATGAACCCGTACAAAATGGGTCCCACATGAACACGTATGAATAGGTCCCCCACGAACATGAGTGAATGGGTAACGCATTAACCCATGTGAAGGGAGCCTGCATTAACACGTGTGAAGGGGTCCCGCATTAGCACATATGATAGGGTCCCACACTAGCATGTAGGAATGGGTCCCTTATGAACACACAGTAATGGGTCCCCCATGATCGCGTGTGAAGGGGCCCCGCATTAACACGTGTGAAGGGGACCCGCATTAGCACATATGACAGGGTCCCACACTAGCATGTAGGAATGGGTCCCTCATGAACACACAGTAATGGGTCCCCCATGATATCGTGTGAAGGGGCCCCACATTAACAAGGGTGAAGGGGTCCCGCATTAGCACATATGACAGGGTCCCACACTAGCATGTAGGAATGGGTCCCTCATGAACACACAGTAATGGGTCCCCCATGATCGCGTGTGAAGGGGCCCCGCATTAACACGTGTGAAGGGGCCCCGCATTAACACGTGTGAAGGGGGGTCCCGCCCCAGTGGGCAAACCAGACTCCCCAGACTGAAGCCGGGCTAGGAAGGACCTGGGCTGGAAGCCGCCAACCCTCTCCCCGCCCGGCCCAGCGACTCCCGCTCCCCGGGGACCTGCTGGGCATGGACAGCCTGCCTCCCTCACCCAGCGCGCCGCCGTAAGTCTTGACCCGAAAGTCCTCCAGCGTCTTGGGGAAGGCATCGAACCGCTTCAGCCTCCAAAGCGACTTCATAACGGACATTTCCGCCCCTGACCCGGAAGAAAGGACCGACTTCCGGCCTTTTGGGCTCCTCCGCCTTTCCCTCCCATGCGCGGCGGGCAGCCACAAGTAGTCCGTCGTTCAATACGATTGGGTGTAAAAATGGAGAAAGGGATAATAACGAAGAATGGGGCTTAAGCGGCAACTTTGGTTGGTCGGCAGCACTCTCTCTCCAAACCACTTCTAACGAGAACAACCGTTATAAAGCAAGAAAAAAAGCAATATATCGTAATATCAAGCACACTTATATACCGCCCCACAGCTCTTAATGTACTCTGGGCGGTTCACAAGTTAATTAGCATTTTTTTTTTTGCCCCCAACAGTCCGACTCTAGTCTTTAGGGTTTCGGTGCTCATCTCCCATTACAACCAAAAGAGCCAGTCTGCAGATGTTTCTGTGGTCATATGGCAGGCATCACTAAAGCTGTTGCCTTCCCCGCCGAAGTTGTACCTATTTATCTGTTTGCCATTCCTCGTTTTCGAACCCCTAGGTTGGCAAGAGCTGGGACAGAGGATGGGAGCTCACTATGTCATGCAGCACTCGGGTCTCGGAACTGCTGACCGGCTGATGCTGACTGACCTTCCAGTCGTCAAGTTCAGCGTCATAACTGCTAAGCCACAGTTTCTAGTCTCTTATGTTTAAATATTGTTTGCAGCCTGTAATGTGCCACCAAATGGAAACCAGAGAAGCTGTGGGTTTGAATCCTCTCTCCGCCATGAAAGCTGTAGAATTGCACCTTGAAAACCAAATTATGGTCGTTATAAATTTAGTCTTGTCTGTCACTCTTTATCATTACATAGCAATAGCAGTTACACTTATATACTGCCCCGTAGTGCTTAGTGCACTCTCTGGCTGGTTTACAGGTAATTATTAGTGGAGGAAGGCGCTCACTGGACAAAGAATAACATTAAAGGAGGATATAGCTGAGAGACTCAACCTCTCACATGTCACTTGGAGGACCGTGAACAGGCTGAGGGTTGGTGTGCCCAAATGTAAGACCAGCATGCTCAAGTGGGGACTGCTGGCAGATAACACACTGTGAATGTGAATACAGAATCCAGCTCATTTACTGGTCTGCCGATGCTGACTACTACCAGAAACCTGCAGCAATGAAGACTTAATTTTGACCAGCAATGAACCCAAGAAAGTGGCTTCATTTTGGCAACCCAAAGTTTGATCTGGACATGAAAGAAAAAGAAGCAGCATTGGCCTTCAATATGCTAGGTACAGTACTTATTTTACTAACCTTGGAAGGATGGAAGGCTGTGTCAAGACTGAACCCGTCAGAATCAGACACGTTTTGGCTGCAGTACAGCAGTTTAACCATTGCACCACCAGGGCTTTTGATCTTTATCATTACACATACCTGTCATCCGTGGCTCCGGACAATACGGGACCTGCACAGAACGGTTCTGCGCAAGCCACCTTCTACGCATGCGTAGGCTTTTACGCTTGCGTAGAACCCTTCTACACATGCGTAGCCTTCTACGCATGCATAGAAGGGTTCTACACAAGTGTAAAAGGGTTCTACGCAAGCGTAAAAGCCTTTTACGCATGTGTAGAAGGCGACTTGCGCAGAAGGGATGTGCAGTACCTTCTTCCCCCCCCCCTGCTGCCAAATTCCGGCGGTTTGGCAGCTCCGGGCGGGAAATGGTGCAAATCGGCGCCGAAAAACGGGAAATCCCAGCCAATCCGGGAAGGTTGACAGGTATGCATTACATCACACTGAATATTCATTCACAGCCTACCTATATGTATTTTATGTCCAACTACCCCCTGGAAATGAGCCACAGTGTCAAGGATTGCTTTGAAGCATGTACAAAGTACTGAAACAACCATAAGTGATATAAATTAGCCCTAAAATTGTATGTTTCACTTTAAATTGAATCTTGAATACTATTGTTAACTATTGTTATTTATATAAATATATCATGGCAGCTAAATGTCTTATCTTGCATTATGTGAATAGACACATTTCTATTTCAGAAATGTATGAAAGTTTAAAATGCCCAAGGAGTTAATGTCATGGCAGCTAAATGTCTTCTCTTGCATTATGTGAATAGACACGTTTCTATTTCAGAAATGTATGAAAGTTTAAAATGCCCAAGGAGTTAAAGAAAAAAAGGGCTTTTAAAGTTGTGGCTTGGAATAGCTTATTACACAGCTTTTTACCTTGCAATATGTAAACATGTACAGTAAATGAATGGGGGTATTATTTGTTATCCTACAGCATAACCTAGTGAAATCTGTAAATTACACTGCATTTTGGTTCACAACTATTTGTCTTTCCCAGCCTAACAGTGGCAACTAGTTGTCCATCCTAGCCTAGCAACTACAGGATGTTTCTAATCCCAAAGTAGCAGCATCAAGATGTTGAGAATTAGACTGAATAACCCACATGGCTATTTGTTAGCTCTTTCCCCTGCTATGGTAGGAGTTAGAAGATTGGCAAAGCCTATGAGAAAAGTCACAGAGACCTTTAGCTCCTAGCTACCCTACCACTGTCCTAGTCCAGGCAACGATGTTCAGGTTTGGATAAGGTCAATTAAAAATATAAATAATAGCCAGAAAATATAGCCAGTTGATTTCAGGATAACACATTCCAGCTCTATGAAGGGTATGCCATGCCACATTCCTACATATTTTTGCTACACTAGCGAAACATAGCAGAGAAGCCAACAGCAGAAAATCATCATGGGTTTCACCTGTAGATTTTTTAAGCAGTCTGAGCTAAGTGAGCATGTGCTTTTGTGTGAGTTCATTTTAACATGCTTAAAGGCTAAGAAATGCTTTTTTACTTTTAACAGTTACTTTAGAAAACTCTGTATTTTTACTTTTAATACTTTTGATATTTTAAGAGATGTATCTTCTGCTTTTTGAAAAAAAATAGGTTATAAATTCTTGCATTTTAAAAATGCAATTGAAGCATTCTTTTGGTACTTAGTTTCTGGTTGATATTCTTTACATGATGAATGAATGAATTTATATTTTTAAACTGTTTATGCCTACAGGTTTTTTTATGGCTGAGCCTGTAAGACTTCAGATATCTTCACGATTATGAGGCTAACTTGTGCTCATGAAACATTGTATAAGGCTTATTGAAAATGTCAAGCTAATGTTGCCTGGAATTATTGTAACAATGAAAAAACATACCTTGATACCCAGGTAAATTTTGATATGACTGAAAATGGTTGTCTTATTTCATTCTGGATTTAACTTTATTGGAATACATGCCAACGGTGATGGACACAGGCTTGATTTCCCCCTGTGGATATTTATAAGTTCTCTATAACTCCTGGAGCAATTGTCAGGTGCCAATATCTGATCAGACCAAAAGGCTATATTAAATACAACTTGTTGCCTAGAAATTGGAATGTTGGCCCCACCTCAAACCTACCTTCACAAAGAAGAATCATGATAATGATAGAGATAGCTCCAGGCTTGTTATAAGACATGGTCCCTCACACTCAACCTCCCATCTTTGCAAATGGTGAAAACTGTTGAGAACCTAATATTTCATGTGAAATAAAACCTAATATTTCATGTGAAATAAAACCCAACTTAGAAAAGGAACTCTAATAGTTTTTTCTCCCTCGAGTTGGAAATATTTTCAGTGCTGGCATTGTCTTGTAGAAGCTGAGTTTAGGTCAGCCCTCTGAAACAGTTTCATACTAGCTGGGCTGCTGATGAGAGAGGTGCAACTCTACTATATACTGTAATTGCATATCACTATATAGAAAAACATATACTGGTGATGCATTATATGGAATTTTCATACAGAAAACAGACTTTTGCAAGTGTATAAAACACCCATCCCATCTACACTTATTTTGTCCAAAATGAACAAACATGGCTAGAAAACATGTCTGCTTGCCATAGAAATAAGACAATAATCTATGTGCTCTTTTGTTCCACCTCCCAACCAATTCCCTCCTAGGATAGCAGTTTGCAAATACTGTACAAGATAATACATATAATATTAGAATATGTTGTATGTTCATTTAAGCTGTGCCCATTAAAAGCCAGTAAATATGCATGTTAGTCAGCTTACAGAGCCCCCTCTTTCTATTACAAAAGCAGATACATCTTGGTTCCAGCTGACATAAAAAAATGAAATGCAAACCCAATGCACCTACAGTGCTTCTATGTTGCTCCCTTTTATTTGCTCCCCGTACTTGTACAATTTCTAAACTGCAACCAGAGACCAGACAATGGATATTGTCATGTCTGTATGGCTTCTAGCTAGTCTGAAGGGAAAAAGCCATGTTCACATTGTGAGAAAAAAGATTACAACACTCTGAAGTATTAAAATAAAGGCTGTTATAGTCACTCAGTATATTTGATAACCTCTAGATTAAATAAAGGATAATAATAGTAAGCAACGGTACTTCCATGTCCCATTTAGCTTTGATTACTGGGAATAACAGTGCTGTATTTAATAGCAGCTCATGGATACTTGGCTTGCTATCGATGGTACAGATACAGGGATGAAGCTAACACCACAAATGTCGGGATCAGAGAGATGATATATTATAAAGGAAAAACATACATCAGTGTGTGAGAGTGTTGTTTTTTGGTAACCAGAAGCCCAACAAAGACAAGCTTATCAGAACTAAAGCAGAAAATGCAACAATTTCTTAATTCAAGGTAATATAATTTAAGAAGGCATGGCATGAGCTGAAATGCAAATGAACATGGATGGGAGAAAAGTGATAGTATTCAATATAAACTATTTAATATTTGAGCAAAAATGAAAGAGAAGGTTAAAGTGAATATATTTATTATAAATATTAAGAAAACTAATACAAAAATATAAAAATAACTTTGGAGCATTAAGTTGCTTTGGAACAGTTTAGTACAAATTAAGGCATTAATTCTAAAAAATAAAATTTACATTACTCAATAAAAGTAAACAATTCGACTGATATTAATTCTCTTTTGTTTCAGTCTCCTTTGCCCTGGAGTTCCAAGTCTTTCCATACAAAGAGGCTCAAGATATTTTCAATAAGCTCACCTTCTCAGGATTCAATTCTGTAATGAACTTACATTATACAGTACAGTAACTATAAATTTTCTGCTTCAAATAAACAGATTTTTTCCCATTCTTTTACACTGGCATTTTTTTCTGTAACAAAATCTCCACAGTAAACCTCAGCCAGTTATTTAACAGTCTATATTCTCATGATCTTTGTTGATTCTATCTAAACAGTGTGGAATTATTCTCTTAAGGATAACAACTGGAAGGATGGGTCTAAAAAGTACAAGCTTGTTAACTGAGGGGAAGGCTCATGACCCCTCATGCAGGTAATTCAAGGTGGGTTAAAACGTGCACCAACAAAAGAAATTTTCCATTCAGTATCAACATTAGAGTCCTGATTAGAATGCTGCCCAGCTTCATGTTACCTACCGCTAACTCCATGCTACCTTGAATTCCGTGGGATGCCTTTCGGTGTTGAGCTTATTAGGTGTTTTTCAGATAAGAGGCAATCCCAGTTTACACCTACCAATGCCAAACTATGGTTCAGGGATTCATCCAGCTTGTAGGTTTCCAACTCCAGAACTGTAGCCTCAGGCTCCCTAGCGACAGCAGCTAGAGAATCTGAAAGTTCTTGATGCAAGCTTGAAATCTCTTTGTTTCTTTTGGCACAGGAATCAATATAGTCCTGCTTCTGCTTCCTTTCTAGCGTTAGCTGCTTTTGTAGAACAGAAACCTTTTAAAAAATGACATCATGAAAGAGGATATCCGTGAAGATTTTGTTGTTTACTTGACCACTTGTTCTCACAAAGGAATAGCTTCAGATTCATACAAAGTATATCTGAGAATAACAAAATAAAAAACATTGTAGCACTTTGAAGACTAACTGTTATATTTTAATGTTAGCTTCCATGGATCAAGTCCACTTCGTCAGACACGTTAGCTTTCGTGGATCAAGTCCACTTTGTTGATCCATGAAAGCTAACATTAAAACATAGCAGTTAGTCTTCAAAGTGCTACAATGTTTTTGTTTATTCCCTGATATGCTTGAAAAACAGACTAACATGGCTACTATTCCCCCAAAAATACAAAGTATACTCTTTATCTTCCATGCTTACTATTATTTCAAAGCACTTCTTAATGTATGTATATTAAGCTACTGTGTGTGAACAATCTATGTAATGATAAGCAAATTACTTATATGCCATAAATTGAATAAGTAAAGGGATGAAAAATATTTGGAATATGAAACACAAATCTCTTTTGCTTAAAGGCTTCCACAAAGACCACTGAAGTCACTCCAGTGAACTTTTGTACAGGCCCAACTGGTACGGAGATGCCTCTTCAGAAGTGGATGGCTCTAATAACTTCAAAGTTTCAGATATGCACTTACCTGTTTCTGAAACTCTGCCAGTTGCTTATGGAGAACAAGAGCTTTTTCCTAGAGAGAGGGGGAAGGGGCAAGATCCAGTCATTTTATTTTCTAAAAATACACTAACATGAAATGAAAATCACCTGTATACTTTCTTTAGTAAATGATAGGATGATTAAAAACACTAAATCTGCAATTACCACTTAAATATAATTTAGCACTGTGAGCCTACTAGTAACTACAAGAAAAAAAATAGAACAATGGGATGTGTTTAAGTGGGACTTTTTACATTAGAATATGAAAATATTCAGACCTTTTCAAAGGATGAAGTCTTTAGCAGGTCAGAGTCACATTGGGAGAGTCCAAAACTTGGAGACAATTTCCCACAACTTTTTTTCAATCTCCTTCGCTCACATTCTACCTGTAATCAATATAATAGACAGATAAAAACAATGAGGCTTAGGACAAAAGAAGATGAACAGAATATTGCCAACAGGTGAAACAAACCATCCAAGTATTGGAGCAGAGCCGAAAATGGTGCATAGATCACTAGCATTCTAGCAACCAGAAAAAAGTCTTAAGACGGAAAACATGTGAAAAAGGGGGAAAGAGAAAATTTAGCCATCAAATAAATAAGAATAGAAAAGTCTCATAAGAATAACTGTTACAATACTGGCATGAATAGACCACACTGATGAATGGGAAAGAAGTATAGGTGATAAATGTTGATTGATTTTTTATTTTTGCTTCCTTACAAAGAAACTCACCTGCTCTAATGCATCTCTAAGTTGGGTATTGCGCAGTTCTAGACCTTGTTTGTCATTCTCCAGCTTGGCAATCGCTTGCTGCAGAAGCTGCAGACGCTTGTGCAAGAGTGTCTTCTCAGCCACCCAAGGCAGCACTCCCTCTTTTTCTATAGCCTACAAGTATAAAGTAAAGCATAACCAGCAATGATAGAAGTTAGGAAGTGAGACCAGAATTGGTGTATGTAGATAGTATGGAAAATATAATTTCACTCCATAGATAAAGCACTAAAAAAAAATTCTGAAGAAGTATCTCTCTCCTTCAGCAGTTTCTGCTGAAAATTTTACAGTTATAGTCAAATAGCCTACTAAACTAGACATTTACACTGGAAAATTCACTCAAAAATTCTTTCTACTCAAGTATCAGTGCTATCCCCAATCCTAACATCCTTCCGAACTCTTTCTTTATTTTACCTCTCCAGGCACTCTGTGCCTTATATCTGGCATGTCATTGTCTCTGGGAACCCTATCCAGATCTCCTACCAGAGCTTTTGTAATAAATCTCTCTTCTTCCAAAGCTTTGAGAGTTGTATCCAACTGCTCCTGTAGAAAAATAAGCAATATTATGCAGTCACTTAAGTATCTGAGTATCATTATTGATTTATTTATTGATATTTATGCAGTGGCTCAAGTGGCTAAGACGCTGACTGGGAGGCGGAAGGTCAGCAGTTCGATTCCCGAGTACTGCATGGTGGAGTGAGTCTTTGTCCCAGCTCCTGCCAACCTAGCAGTTTGAAAAAAAGAAATTGCAAGTAGATAAATAGGGACCACTTCGGTGGGAAGGTAACAGCATTCCGTGCACTCTGGTGTCTAGTCATGCCTGCCACATGACCACGGAAATGTCTGCAGAAGCAGACAACGCTGGTTCTTCTTCGTGGTCCCTGTGAAGCCACACTAATGGGTTTTTCTGCGCATGCGCAGTTCAGTCCGGAAATCTTCCATAGCTTTGTAGGAGTCTCAGACACCGCCCTTCATGCCAATCAGGAGCGAGCCCACCCCTAATCCCCAGTTCTTTCTTTGCCACCGCAAGAGTCAGTCGTGTCTTCCAGAGCTCCCTTCGTGCCCAAGACCAACGGTTTTTCCCTCCATTTTTTTACTGAGAGCGATTTTGTAGTTCTTGCTTAATAATTCTATTTGTTAAGATTGCTTACCCCCTATGGGTCTTTATATGTCTTAAATAGTCTCTAGTAAGTTCTTAAATAATTTCTAGATAATATAATTTACTTAGATTTTTCTCATAAGGATTTTATATCTTATTTATTTTCCCCATGCTATTTTTTTGTTATAGCTAGTAATATTCGGATTAGCAATCTTCAGATTGATTGCCCTTAGAGGTTTTTACATTCTTAATTAATTTATTGAGTACTTTATTACGTTTCCTAAATGCCATTATCTAGTTAGATATTTTTATCTAATTACCCTCTTAAGTATTTGTTTTTGAAAACACCACCACTACGAAATAAATAAATTAGGATCCTAACAGTTTAAACAAACTCAATGTAATTCAAATCCGGATCCACCAACTCCCCCCTCCCCCTCCCAGGAACGGAACTTTTCCCGCTCAAACCTGTGGAGCCAGGCTGGAGCCTTTTCTGCTTTCCTTGCAAATGCAGATTTTATTAAGCTGTCTCTCCATGGGGGCAGCCTCCCCCCTCCCTTTCCCCCTCACTGGAGCTTGCAGTCAGGAGTCTGCTGCTTTTCTCACAGATAACAGAAGCTTTTCATCCATGTGAGCAGTTTCTCCATTTCAGGCAGCCTTCACCTTCAGTGTCAGCTTACAGAGACTGGAGTCTGCTGTTTTTCCTTGCATATGGAGAAGTATTCATGTGTGCAGTGCCTCCTTTGAGGTCAGCCACACCTTCGGTGTTAGCTTACAGAGACTGGAGTCTGCTGTTTTTCCTTGCATATGGAGAAGGATTCATGTGTGCAGTGCCTCCTTTGAGGTCAGCCACACCTTCGGTGTCAGCTTCCAGAGACTGGAGTCTGCTGTTTTTCCTTGCATATGGAGAAGAATTCATGGGTGCAGTGCCTCCTTTGAGATCAGCCACACCTTCGGTGTCAGCTTAGAGACTGGAGTCTGCTGTTTTTGCTTGCAAATGCAGAAGCTTTTCACATGAGCAGTCTTTCCTTTCAGAGTATGGCTTCCACGTTGACATCAGCTTACAGACTCGAGTCCAGTCTGCTGTTTTACTTGCATATGCAGAAAATTCCAGTTATGCTTTCCTTGCACATGGATAATACAGGAATAAAACTTCATGTGAACAATCTCCAATTGAGAACTGCTTCACCATTGATATTCAGGTTAAAGAGTGGAGTCTGTCATCTCTCACTGTTTGCACTACACAGAGATGTAGAAAATATGGGAGCAGTCCCTCTGATTTAAAGTTACCTCACCATCGATATCGGGTTACAGAGTAGAGTCTGTTATTATCAGTCCTTCCCATTGAGGGCAAATACACCACTGATGTCAGGTTGCTGAGTACAGTCTGTTCCCTCCCTTGATCTGGGATTGAGTACAGATGCATAAAATGCTAGTGAAGTGTTTCTTCTTGACAATATTGTCAGAACATGGGGTAGAACTTATTGACCCTCAAGACGCCAACATACAATTCATGTTGAGACCTGGAGTTAATCTCTTAGTTATCAATTATCCCCTCTTCAGACTCAAGTCTTTACCATCAACCTCGAGGTCTACCTCTTGATGTCACGTTATGGAATGGAGCCTTTACTGTCCACATTTATATACTTTCTATATGAGGAGTTCTCATCCTTTTAAAGCCAGGGACTGGGTCACGCTCCCTCAGGTAGCTTCGGGGGCCAGATGGCCATTTTGCCCTTCCTCCACCACATTGGCACTTCCTGGTGTGGAGGCAGTGAGGAGCCACATGAAATGGTGCCATGGGCTGTATCTGGCTTAGGGGCCACAGGCTGAGAATCCTAGTTCCATATCTTATTAGTTAGGTTTCCCCAGAGGTCACTTACTTTTGTTAAAATAAATAAATAGAGACCCAACATGTTGGGCACAAAATACTACTTGGTTTGTGGTGAACCCAGACAGTACAGTGAGCGCTGTGCTGCTATATATGCCTGCAATTATTTTGCCTTTTTCACCACTGAGGTTAGGGTATGGATTAGAGCCCTCGCCTACCCTCTGCTGGACTCTTCCAGCACTGACCCACTATTGATGTTATGCCTTGGAGTACAACCTGTTCCTTCTATTGCAGTTTTCACCAAAGGTCTCAGTTTGTGTAGCAGAACCTATTGCATCCCACTAATCTGATTCACCACGTAATTGAGTACACCCCACTGTTCTCCCCTATTCTCAACTGTTCGTGGATCATTCGGACAATGCTTACCCATTTCCATCTCTTTATTGAGTGGAACCTTTGGATGTTTTTCATTATTCCAGTGGCACCATGCTGCCAAGGTCCATAGGACAATGCTATTAGAGCACTCACTTTTGCTTTACTCTGCCTCACCATCCACAATTTAAAGTGGATTTGTTTCCCCCGTCTATTTCATTTGGGGACATGAATGCATAAATAAATAAATAAGTACAGTATATACTTTTATCACACTAGAACAGTTCTTTTCTGATTCTACAAACGGTCCACTTCAAAAGCTCGACATCCTGCATAGAATGCCTGAGGGCATATTTTTCTGCACTATGACGTTAGAGATCTAGCTTTCTATGTCACAAAAGAACACTTACAGTGCTTGCCTTTAACATCCCTAATTCTCCCTCTATATCAGGGAACAGACAATCAATAATATAATGCCAAGCTATTTCCCTCCTATGTCAAATCCACATAATAACTCTTCCTGTCTTTCTCAATCATCGTTCCCGGAACCTAAGGCCATGGGTGCTAGTTCTGCAATCCCTCACTAAGGATTTCTGTTCCTACACAGATCTAATCCTAAGTATTAATAATCACTTTAGATATGGACCGCCAAGATCTTTCTTCCCATCCATAGCATCCACTGGCATGATACCAGCGTTTCTGGACGTATAAAGCAGGCATGAGTACACCCATCCACAGTGTACCTAATCTAAAATTTATAACTCTTGTATAAAGGGATTATAGGCATCACTATCGGAATCCTCCCTAACTGCACTCAACTGGACCTAACCCTGGTTGAGATTGCTCCCACCTATGTGTGCTACACATGGCACTGTGTCTGACTATCAGGGACACCTAACTTTTTTGGTTACGTTGATACCTTCATTTATGTACATAGCTTGTAAGATCCACCTCAACCAGGGAAGGTTCTTCTATACATGATCCATTAACATTCAAGTGGTCTTCTAGTTCCTAAGATATCTGAATCTGTATTTTAGCGGATTATGCATGACACCACTTCCCATTGTTCTACAAGTCACTTTACTTACCAGGCAGACAGATTTCTATTAATATGTACTTCCGTGTCTAACCCTCTCTTTCACTGATGGTGGCTTGACATAGATATATTTGGCCTGACCAAGAACCGCCTACCCCCGGACACCCATAATTGCAATTTTAGCATAATTCATTGGTCTCTTAACACAGACATCATCGTTATACAACCAACCTTTAATTTTTGGTAATACTCACCAGGAATACTTTGAACCACTGATTTTCTACATATCTGTGATTTATCTCATGACAGAACAATGCTCTAGCAGACTAGATAGACGAGACAAACTTACAAAGGATACGTCAATGTGGCTAGATACAGGCAGTGGGTAAAGCGATGGGATCGACCTTAAATGGATCGATTTACGTATGCAGGATACAGGAGACACACACACACACACACACACACACACACACACACACACACACACACACACACACACACACACACACACACACACACACACACACACACACACACACACACACACACACACACACCAGCAGAAATGTTCCTTCCTAGCAGATAGAACATCTCTATGTCTTCATCTTCAATTTATGACCTGGGCAATTTCTCTGTTGCATCGGTACTACCTATTATTCCCTATAGAGAATCTACACCAATATGTCCTCTGCATACTGTTAACGCGTTACGGGATTACATTCTTCCTCCAGTGAATCTTATCACAAGGCACCACAAATACATTTCACCGTCCTCCCTAGAACCTTGACTAGGATAACCTTTACTATCTGTCTTAATGGCATTCTATCTAATATGCCATCTACTGAGGTCTACTTATTATATGGATTTCTTTTTTGCAACTAGGAGATAGGATAAGGACTTCCTCATATACTCCATGCATCAACCTGGTATCACATACCTCCAGGTCTGTTCCACCTCAGCTGTACAGATGTCCATATTGACTACCTCTTTGCTCATACAGTACTTCATTTCGGGGTCACAGCAACCATAGTCATACCATAACTGCTCCCAACCATTCCTTATTTTAGTCCGTATGTAACACATCTGCAGAGTTGTGAACGGTAATCTCCTCTCCCATAGTATGTGCCATGACACCATTTTACTCACATCCTATCTCCCAGGAGGCATACAGGTCACTCAAATGACTTATTGTACTTTCGATCTAGAAGTTAGTCCTTTCACAGGTATTTCCACATTTTCCTCCAAAGGGGTAATACAGTGTATTGTATTACCCAAAGGGGATAATATTGCGTACAGACCCCCTTTTTCTTCAGGGGTCACCATACCCCCTTTCTCACATTAAAGGTAAAGGTAAAGGTTTCCCTTGCTCGAAAGCCAGTCGTATCCGACTCTAGGGTGCAGTGCTCATCTCTGTTTCTAAGCCGAAGAGCCAGCGCTGTCTGCTTCTGTAGACGTTTCCGTGGTCATGTGGCAGGCATGACTAGACACCGGAGCGCACGGAACCAATCTATCATTCCTTATCCATATATAGTGTGTGGATATATATTATACGCAGGAATTTCACACATGAGAAGACGCTTCATCCTCTACATTGTGGGTGGCAATTAACCTGTTATTAGGACATTAGCCAACTGAGGAGATTCTTGGTTATCATTCCAATCAGAAAGGGTAAGGCTCTTTATCCCAGCTAATATTCTCACTGAACAGTGGGAACTATTGAATTATCTCGCCAATTGCTGACAAATTAGCTGCATTCACTTTACCTGTGCAAATTCTATTTCTAAGTCAGCCTACTACCTGTCAAGATTTGCTTGACACTACCATGTCAATGCCAGATGACATACTAGCTCTTGTGAGGTGTAGGGGTGGTAGCTGCGCCACAGCAGTGACAACCCGCCAGCCTGATAGTCAGCTTTTTAATCACCCATTAGTGTGGCTTCACAGGGACCATGAAGAAGAAAGGCAGGTTGCTTACCTGTAACTGATGTTCTTCGTCACCTGTGAAGCCACACGTTCCCGCCCATCCTCCCCACTATTGTCACTGCCAGCTGTCAGACCTTTTTCTGCGGCGGCAACATTTTGAACTGGGGATTGGGGGCGGGCTCGCTCCTGATTGGCATGAAGGGCGGAGTCTGAGACTCCTACAAAGCTATGGAAGATTTCCGGAATGAACTGTGCATGCGCAGGAAAACCCATTAGTGTGGCTTCACAGGTGACCACTAGAAGAACATCAGTTACAGGTAAGCAACCTGCCTTTCTTCGGCTTTGAAACAGAGATGAACACTGCACCCTAGAGTCGGGTACGACTGGCTTTCGAGCAAGGGAAACCTTCACCTTTACTTTATGGCTGTTACATATCAAAGGTTTAGGTGAACAGTATGTTTTTGTTGTTTTTAAAACACAGTGACCCAGAAACCAATAACGCCTCCTTGTGAGGGAAATTCCATCATTTGAGTGCTCTTGACACTTCCAACTGGTGTATTATTACTGAGCTCTTACATACATGAAACATGAATCTCTATTGCCAGTATTGTTTTTTATTCCTCTTCTATGCTGTTTTATTATTCAGACCCAAATGTCCAGTTAAACTACGTTGTAAACTAGTTTTACAACGTAGTTTAAAACTAGTTTACAACGGACTACGGAGGATGGTGGATGACAGAGGCGCCTGGCGTGCAGTGGTCCATGGGTTCGCAAAGGGTTGGACTTGACTGTGCGACTGAACAACAAAACTAGTTTTGTGGTACAGAACAGTTTAATTCTGCAGTGAACAAAATGACAAGCGTAATCTTATTGCACAAGTGCTTTCTAGGGAATGGTGAACCATTTTACCCTATAACAAACTGCAGGCTTTTAAAACAGCAGTATGCACACTTACCTGCAAATGAAACCTGTCCTTGTCCCTTTCTGAAACCATACTCTGTACAATAGCCATTTCCTCCCTTAGTACTTTCACGGCCTCTTCACTCTTGGCAAGGGACAATCCCAATTTCTGTGCCCGCTCTCTCCATTCTATCTCCCCACTCTCTGTCTTCTTCAGAATAGCTGCCATGTGATCCAATTCTTCTTTCTTGAGATTTTTTTCATTTTCCAAGTGTTGAATTTGCTCTTTTTGCCATTCCAATTGCTGAATTTTCTCCTGAAGAGCCTCTCCCATGGCTTTGCCCTCCTCCGTCCACATAAGTAGTTTTTGAGTTTTATTCTTTAAGGTGTTCCCTTCATTATCATCTTGCAACCTCAGTGTAAAAGTGATTTCCTTCAGTTGTTCTTTACAGGTTAGCAATTCCTTTTCTTTACTTCTGACTCTCTCGTCAAGCTGCTCAGCTTTCCCTCTTTGCCATTCAACCTCATCAGCTTTTTCCTTCAGCATACGTTGGAGACATTGTATGCTTTCCTGAAGCTCCTTAATTTCATCTTTCATTTGCTTTTGTGTCCTGTCATCTTGAGTGTTCATCTCCTTCTCCCTTTTGTTCTGCCCTCCCTCCTGAAATTCCCCTTCTGCCCATAGGCATTCTTCATCTTCTTTTATCTGTTCATGTTTATATTGGAGCTCTTGAAGGTCTTTCTCATGGTCTTGTTCTCTCTGTTTGATTACTGCCTCAAAATAGCTTGCCTGATTCTGACACGCCTTTAATTCTGTAAGTGTGATTTCTACTTTAAGTTGGTATGTGCTAATTTCTTTAGCCTGCTTGATAAGTAGTTCTTCTTTCTCTGACATTAATTGCTGGATCCTGATCAGATCCTGTTGTAGGCTTGCAATCTTACTCTGCTCCATCTCCCTCTCTCTTGTGAGTTCCTCGATAAGCTCTTCTAAGGATTCTATCTTCCTGTCTCTTTCTTGAAGAAAATATGTGGTGTTCTCAAGTTTCTCCAAAATAGAATTTTTCTCTGTCGTTGCTTTTTCCTCTCGTTGTTGAAGTTGGCGGTTCTCTTCTTTTATGGATTCTATTTGTCCTTCTCCACTTCTCAAAGCTTGCTGTAGATTTGTCTGCATTTCTATTACTATTCTTTCTTTCTCTTCCTTGTGCTTCTTTTGCTGATCTTTCAGAAACTTTATTTCTTCCTCTCTCCCCTTTAACATCACTCTAAGCTGTCCCAACGTATCAATAGTTGTTTTCCATGTATGCTGTTCTCTGAATTGCTCTTCCTGAAGCTGGGGACTACCATTTTTCTCCTTTAGGACCTCTGTGCTGTACTGGACATCTCTGAATAGGATTCTTACATGTTGTGCCACTTCTTCTTCATGTTTCCTTTGGAGCTCTAGCTCTGTAATTTTATCCTTTAAGGACATCTGTTTCTTGGCTATAAGTTCATGAAGAGCCTTCCGTTCTAGTTCCAGTTCTCCTTCCCTCTCTGTTATTTGCTGTTTTTGTGATTCAAGCTCTCCATCCCTTTTGGTCACAGTGAATGCCAACTGCTTTACTTTCTCATGAAGCTCATGGAGATGTCCCTCTTTCTGAGCCTCGCACTGCTGGAAACTCATTATCTGATCCCCCTGGAATTCCACCTCCCTTTCTTTGTCCCTCAGAATGGCCTTCATGTGTTCCAAGCTTATCTGAAGTGTCTTTTCCCGCTTTCCCGCTTGCTCTTCTTGTTGCTGAAACAACTGCTTTTGAGATGCAAGTTCCCAGTCTTTCTCACTCAACTGTGTTTTCAAGTCATTCAGCTCTTTCATCAAATACTCGATTTCTGAGGATTTATTCTCTTGTAAAACCTGGATTTTCTCCGCCATAATTTTAGTTTCCTTGACTTTTTCCTCTAAAGTTAGAGTCAGGTTTTCTACCATAATTCTTTGGGTTTGTGTCAGCTCTTCTAATGTTTGGATCTTTTCTTGTTCAGCTTCCATACTTTGGATCCTTTTTTCTAGATCTAAATTTGCTCTCTCTAAAGCAGTCTTCTGCATCTCATTCTCCTTTCTCAAGACTTCGATCTGGTCTTTTTGAGATTCAGTTTCTTGACTTTTCTTTTCTAAGTTTTCAGAGAGGTGTTCTATGGTAGCCTTTTGCATTTCTCCATACCTCTCCAAATCCTTAATCTGCCGCAGATGAGTTTTTATTTCTTCATTTCTCTTTCCTAGCATAACAGTTAGATGGTCCAGGTTTTCTTGCAAAGCTTTCCCCATTCCTGCCTCTTGTTGCAAGGTTTTAAGTCTCTCTTTGTGGGTATCTACTTCCTCTTCTTTAATTCTGAGAGTTGAGAGAGTTGTTTGAAGTTCCTGCTCTAAAGACTGATGCATCTTTTCTATGGCACTTGCTCTAATCTCTGAAGCTCTGACAGATTCCCGAAGAAAGTCCACCTCGCGTGACATGTTTTCTTTAGCCATTTGTAGATTATCTCGTTCATTCTGAAACAGAAAGATAATTTCCCAAAATTTCAATCACTGTTGTTTGCCTACACAGAATTTTCTGTTCTCTTCAGGCATAAATTCTAAGCATTACTACATCTGAAAAATCTCTCATTGTTTGTTGTTAACCATTTGATATATGCATTAATTGGAACATTTCAAATGTAGTAAGCAATATTTCTAATATATCTGATACATAAAAACAAACTAAACATCTCTCTTTAAATAAACAAATTAAAATGCTATCATGTTGAAGTATAGTCAGTATGGTCACTATTTATTTATTTTTTCTTCACTAGGATTTGTTATCATCAGCCATCCCTTGCTTACTGAGAACTGTTTAGACCCCACCATAGGAAGCAAGTGAGCAAGCTGAAATCATAATATCGTGCAAATGTTCATTCAGTTCAGTAATGCAACTTAAAAGGTGAAACAAATATATGAGATAGACTCATTACATGCAAAGCGAGATAGTTCAAGCCTTACTTTGTTATAATATTGATGCTTATGGCTTAGGTAAAGGTAAAGGTTTCCCTTGCTCGAAAGCCAGTCGTATCCGACTCTAGGGTGCAGTGCTCATCTCTGTTTCTAAGGCGAAGAGCCAGCGCTGTCTGCTTCTGCAGACGTTTCCGTGGTCATGTGGCAGGCATGACTAGACACCGGAGCGCACGGAACGCTGTTATCTTCCCACCGAAGTGGTCCCTATTTATCTACTTGCAATTTCTTGCTTTCGAACTGCTAGGTTGGCAGGAGCTGGGATGAAGACGGGAGCTCATTTCCGTCCTGTTTACAGTTAGTTTATGAAAAACAGTTTATGGCTTACAGTTTATGAAAACCCCAACCCCCCAATCTCATGTACCCCATAATCATCACATAATCTCATGTACACTGTACACCATGATCATCACGATTATAACGAATTAAGGCATGACATATCTCGCTTTGCATGTAGTGAGTCTATCTCATATATTTGTTTCACCTTTTAAGTGAAATGAATGAACATTTGCACGATATTCTAATTTTCCAAGTTTCACCTGTATATAAACAGCTACATCATTAACCCTAAATAGAGGATGATTTAACAGGCAATAACATGGTGTTGCAAAAAGCTATGACAGCATGTTAGATTGGTCGGGAAGACATAGCAGATAACAGAGATTAGGCTGACCCTCCTCCCTGCTGTCCTTTTGCTTACAAATATTATTTATTCAGGTGGGTTTTTGAATAGTTGCTGTGGAAAGGACCTTTAAAGAGTGTTTATATATCTATAGGTGTTTCACTAATGTGCTTTTAAACTGTAATTGTTTTATTACTATAGTCTGTTTGCCAGTCTTTGCGCATTTGTTTCCATTTTGTTTAATTGATTTCCTTCTGAATTGCCTCGAGTCTCAGTTATGGGAGGAAGACAAACTATGAACTAAACCACAAATTATTAACATAAAAGTTGCATTTGCAGACTAGGTAACTCATTGTAAGAAGCATAAATGAAGGAAACCAAAATCCCCCTAATTCTTTATCAGATACTGTACTGCCTAACAGCTAGGATAGTAATGTTTCCCATTAAAGGACCTGCCCAATTTCATTTCATTAGATCTTGACAAAATATTTGCTAGTCTCACCAGCATATCCTTCTTTTGCTTCTCTGTACTCTCAAGAGTCTTCTCCAAAATAGCTACCTTCCCATGTAAAGTCACATTTTCTTCTTTGAAGGCAATGACCTGTGCCTTCAAGGCTGATTCCAGGGAGACCCGTTTGCCTTCTGCTGTATTTTTTTCTGAGACAGAGAGAATAAGAAAACAAACAGAAGCTATGTTAAACAGTGGGTTGTTGTAAGAATCTGATGTTGGCTTAAATTCTATAAACATCCATTCTGGTCTGTGAAAGAATATCCAGAAATGAGTTAAGCCTATCAGCACCCAGAAAGGCAAGAGACTTGGATGATGCGAAGTCAGAAAATGTAAGAACTGTTTGGGTAGGAGAGGTTGTGTTCTGTGAAAATGAGACAGCCACCATTTGGATGAGTCTGGATATCTCCTTCTCCACAGATCAAAACTGACCTTTACAGAAGATAATGACCCATTCTTGGTCTGCAGGAAGAAACCAGCCAGGAACAGAACCCCACCTGAACGTGTCCTACTATGAGGAGAAACTAGGCAGCGATGTATTTCAAACATATACTATTTCTTCCAAATGAAGGGGCTGCTGGGGCATATCTGTCAATTTTGGGAGCATCTGAAGAAAACGTAGCTGACACAAAACCTGCCCTAATAAAATAGGTTGTGACATGCTTTGGTTCAGGTATGAAATCAACTTTTATCAAAAAGATGCATGCTTTAAACCTGTAATTATAACAAAAGGAATGGCCTTCTTGCCTAATGAGTAAGAAGCAAACAAACAGAAAACAAACCACATTTCCTATAGGAGGTGGTGCATTTGGGGTAGATCTTTAAAGCTTTCTTCACAACAAGTTTAACAACAATTGTGTGCCAGCAAGTCAATTCTGACTTATGGCAATCCTTTTCAAGGTATTCTATATACCCATGATGGCAAACCTTGGCACTCCAGATGTTCTTGGACTTCAATTCACAGAAGCTCAAGCCCCTGTGAATCCACACGAATGGGTTTACTGTGATTCATCCGGCCTGCGCCGCCCTTGTCGCTCCCGGAAGCGGAAGTAAAACGCACCCGGGTGTGACAAGGGCAGTGTGGGCAGGATAAATTGCAGTAAACCCATTTGTGTGGATTCATAGGGGCTTGGGCTTCTGTGAATTGAAGTCCAAGAACATCTGGAGTGCCAAGGTTTGCCATCACAGGTATATACAGCATACTCAGTAGTTTAGCATTCCCTTCTTCTGGGGTTATTCTGTGATTGTGCAGGTTGTCCAAGGTCACACAAGCTAGCTCTTCTGGGATGCACAACTGGGAATCAAGCTCTCGTCGTCTGTCTCTGCAGTCAGATACTTAACCCACAGTGTCTCCAGCCATGCCACATCACGTTTATGCTACCTCTTTTCTAAAAAGTGAGAGATGGAAACAGAAAGAGGAGAGAACAATTCTTTCAGCCCCAGGTAGTCCCAGGTAGAAAGGAAGGGTCCAACCATAGGGTTCTTATGTCCTGCTGCTCAAAATACCAAAAATATTTTCTGACATAGAGTGGACAGAGTTTCAACAGTGTTTGGCTGTCAAAACCCTTCCTGAAGAGGCGAATGCTGAGGGGGGTCTACAAAAGTGAATTTGATAATGAAGGCTACTCTAAGAAATCTTTTCAGATAACTCTAAGCCTGAAGAAGGTTTAGAAGTTGTAACAGACATTAAATGGGAAATTCTGGTAGGAAATAGCATCTTTCCACTGCTAACTGAAAAATCTGAGGAAACCTGGTACACTGAGGCCTGTGTGGAGCCACCAATACCATTGACTAGATAATCACATGGGAACAAATGTCAGTCCTATTGGTGGTCATTAGAGGGACTGGAGGAAAAGTATAATGAAGGCCTGCAGTCCACTGTGTAATCAGAGCATCCTGGTCCTCTGCTTTCAAGGGTCAGAAGGAGGAGAAAATTCTGGAAAGCTTTGCATTTGGGGAAGAAATAATCAAATCTATCTGGAGTGCCTTTCATTTCTTCTTTCAAGCATCACAATGAAAACGAAGAGAAGCGTTACCTTCCAGGTTTTGGCTAAACCACTTTTGTAGCTCTTGTGCTTTGGCATCTGCACGGTCTCTTTCTGCTATTTTTTGACTAAGTTCTTGCTTCAGTTTCTCAGAATTCTTCCTAATTTCATCCTGCAATTAATAACAGTTCCAGTGACCTCTAGGACAATGGGGGTGGGAGTGGGGGTGGGGAGATCCACAATTTCTTAAAAGTAAAATTCAATATCATGTAATTATGTTTATGCTTTTCTCAAATTATTTTTAGAATAGAAAAACAACTGATTGCAGCTGCAATAATGAGGGGAAACCGTGTTGTGTAGAGGGGATCTTTGATCCATTCCTTGCTTGTCATCTTTCTTCTCAATTTTTTCCCCTTTTAAGCATTATTTTATCCTGAAGGAGAAATTCATAGGTTTCCAAGCAAATTTTGAGAAGAAAAGCAGCAAGCAAGAAGAGGAAAGACACCACACACGCATGCACGCACGCACACTCTATCTGTGTCAAGCATCTGCTTTTCATTTTGGAAAAAGAAGCATGCATCTTATAGTTTCAAAATAATTTGAAATAACACAGCATATGATGCACCATAGAAGCACTGAGTGGAATACTAACAGGCTCTTGATATTCCAACTAAAAAACATGGGTTAAGCACATCTATTTTAGTCTAGGGGGAAAAAATCACCTTTTATATCAGAGCCCTCAAAAAGCAGTCCTGTTACTGTTAATACAAAATGAAGTACTGTACACCTATCAACTAGTTGCATTAAGAAGTAAAGTTATCAAAGGAACAGATTCACCTAAATCATAGATCAATATGGTTTACCCAGTTCAGGTACTTTATAGTAACAGCAGTGAAAATCCCTAAATGGACAGAACTACAATAATCCTTGTTGTAAAACACTTATCTGCATCTCTGTTTCAAATGTCTAAGACAGGACAGCCCATTTGTTGTTGTTATTATTACCCAAGTTAGAGACTAAATGTAATAGTATACCCTTGATAATTATTTCCATGGTGTTTATCATGGAAGATTATAAAGGCTAAAGCATGATTGAGTTTTCATAAAAACCTTTACTCTTTGGGCTAACCATGAACTTTATTACCTTTCTAACTTTCCTTTTTCAATATCTAAATTTGGGAGAAACATCAAGTCATGTGTTTTTAGAAAACAGAAACAGGTACCCGTTCTAGGCGAATCCGCCATAGATCTTGACGTAGGTTCTGAATAGCTTCTGCTACTTTCTCCACTGTAAGTTCTCTGGAAAAGTCCTTTGTCTGAGTTGACGAAAGTCCCATGGCATTATCCTGTTCTGGAAAAATAAGTTTCTTCTTTAATAACATCCAGCTGAAACATCACTGATAGCAAAGAAACAATGAAGGTTTGACATGAACTGAAGATTGAACTAGATGCTATGATAGAGATGGAGCTGCTATTGCTCCTCACGCCTCTGTTCTTTTTATCGAATGCAGGGGTGCCCAAACTACGGCCCGGGGCCTGGATCCAGCCCTGATGCCAATTCATCTGGCCCGCAAAGCCCTCATCACTTACGGGCGTGTTTTACTTCCGCTTCCAGGAGCGACATGGGCTTTGCAGGCCAGATGAATTGGCATCAGGGCTGGATCCGGCCCACAGGCTGTAGTGACCAGCTCCCTCAACCACATGACTGGCCCGTGGCCCGAAAAGTTTGGGTACCCCTGATCTAATGTCTAACACATGAGGGCAAAAAGATGCACAGAACACTGAAATTATATGATGCATTCTTTGTATTAGATCTGGGGCACCTCATTGTAGCTCTCACCAGGCTATTTTTCCACACAGTAAATGCATTTTGTGCTTCCTTCCTACATTTGCACATGGGGGAAAAATCTGCTCAGTGAAAAAGGACATCTGGAGGAGAATAGAAGACAACCTTCTGTCAATTAGCTACGGTGTAGTCTGGTCTTTGGCAGTAGGTGGGCAACCTATTCCAGTGATGGGTTGTTGTTGATATTATTATTATTGTTCCTTTAGGAAGGAGGGACCTTCCCCTCTCTCCACTACAAATAAATGGAGGGATTATTTATTTCATTTCCATGGGTAGTGACACAAGAAGAAAAGAGGAGCAGGGGAGGAATATACATCTATATGGAACATGCACTTGCCTGGGGTCTTCCCAACCTTTCTGTGACTGGTTACCTCCTCAGAGCAGTCAATTTGCACCTTTTCAACATCCCAAATGTCCTTACAGAACCAATGAAGCTTGGGGGAGCCAATTAAACTATCCCAATGATGAGAAAGCAAAGAAATAGCGACAAAAATCCTTTCTCTCACAAAAAAAATGCTCTGGTCATGAATCAATAATCTTTTTATCATCATCATCATTGTTCCACTTGTATTCGACTTGTATCATGCATTCAATACAATGCATTCAATACAATACATTCAATACAATGCATTCAATACAATGATATTCATACAATATAATTGTATAGTATTCGACTTGTATCATGCATTCTCCACGCAACCCACAAGATGTCAGTGCTTTCCAAGAGGCAACAAACAGTCCATTTGCTTCAACTCACCTCTACTAAGGGACAATGAATTTGAAATGTTGTTTCTTTGGTCTCTGTGTTCCAGCTTCTCATCAGGGCTGTTACACAACATGTATTGTAGAACTGAACCTAGCTTAGTCAACTGTGACTGTGCCTCCCAACGGGCAGAAGAAGCATGCTGACATTCTGAAGCCAATGTCTCAGCCCTACTCTCTGTGCTACGTAGGCTCAGGCGTAGTTTAGATACTTCAGCCTCCAGCATCTGTGTGGTGTCCTTCAAACGCTGCTCACGTGCCCGGAAAATTTCTATGTCTTGGGTCAGCTGTTCTTTGTGAGCTACTAAAGCTGTCTCCTTCTCTACCCCCATTTGCTTGAATGACTGCATCTGTGGGAAAAGCAACATAGAGGACAAGAGCACAGGAACAGGTGAAAAACAAGGATCATGAAACACAAGGTAAGCAAGCACCCAGTAAGAATAAAAGACACAGACCAGATTAAGTTGCTAGGAAAACATGTGATACCAGATCTGGGTATCATATGATACTCTGATCACAATGGATCAGTTACAAAGATGTCATAATACTACACAAGGAACTAATAAAAGTTGGAAGAAATTAGCAACACAGACATGACAGGCACCGAAATGGTAGCAATAAAAAAGGAACAACTTTTCATAGCAAAGGGAAAAGACATATGAGAACACATGCAAGACAAATAATAAATGAAATGTTGCCAAAAGAGAATAGGCGATATGGAGGAGTTTTTGCAATCTTGATGCCACATGACGTAAACAGAAGCTGGCAGTAGTGAATACAATTGGGCGTGTACTCTGGGTGACAACCTTGCTGGCAAATCTTTCTAACACTGGATCAAACCAAAGGAACTGAAGAATGAATCCAGCAGAAAGGTCTTTGTCAAGACCAACTGTAACAATGGTCTCAATAAATACTGAAGGACTTTCCTGTATTAAGAGTGTCCTCCCAGTGGGACATGTGCAGGAAATAGAAATGTGTCATACTTTTGTTCCAGGAAACATTACAAGGGAACAGCAAGATACAGACCCAAAGTGGCTGGAATGGAACTAGTGATTGAGAGAGAGCATGACCAGTTTGGGAGTGCAATTTTTGTTAGACCTGGCCTCAGCATAATATCAGCTGCAATGACAGAAACAAACAAAACTGAAATTCTCACCATCCGAACCTCATGATTCTCTGTTACCTCTGTCTGTAAGCCACCAGAAGCAAATTTTAGTTTTAATGAACTGGACAATTTTACTTACTAGGAGGGTGTCGGGAAGAATGAAATCTTGTGGAGAATACCTGGCTTTTGAGCTCCTGCATGTCTCTTCTATATGCTGCAAGGAGCTTCTCTGCTTGCTGCAAGGCAGTATTCAAACTGGTAATTTCATCCTGATGAAAATTATCCCTGTCTTGAAGTTTTTGGAGCCCAGCATCTTTCTCCTCCAACAACAGAGCCAGACTGAAAAACAGTAAGTAGAAATTCAACTATACCACTTAAAAATGCATATGGCTACAAAACCCCTTTTAAAGAGGTTACTCATAGTTTTTATTCTTCTATCAACATAAACACATTGGATATTTCATTTATAGCATACTAGCAGAGGTTGCCCGGCATTGCCGGGATGTTATAAACTATGATCAGCTTTTTTGGGTTTTTTTGTGGATTAAAAAAAAGGACAAAGGATATAATTGTTTCAAATTGTTTTATTTAACCAAATAATGTTTTAGTTTGTGGGGGTTTTTTTGTTAATAGTTGTACCGTAGGTAATATTTTTTAAAATGTGAAAGTACATTTTTTTACATTCAATGTTTTTAAACTGTGTTTAGATGTTTTGGGTTTTTATTTGAGTTAAAGCTCAACACAGGATGTTATAAATCTTTTTATTTTATTTTTTTGACATATGTTTGTGATTTGTGTAATATTTTGATTTATTTTTATGTTTTTGACTTGTTTTTAATCTTGTGGCCTCTAGGTGGGGCTGTTGTCTCTTTTTGAGTTGTTTTTTACTATTCTGCCCTGCATGTGTGGCTGCTAGTGGTTTTGTTTTAATTTCACTGTTTTTTTTTTCCTCTCCTGGCTTCTGGGTGGGGCTTCTTCCGGTAAGTAGTCTTTCTTCATTTCTGTTCCGGTCGTCATGGAGGGAAGACGTGCTGGTGAGTTGTCTGGTTTTCTTTTTTCTGGGGTTTTTCTCTGTTTTGCTTTTGTGGTGGTGGGCTGGGAGGTGTTTCTGTTTGTTCTTTTTTGTTTTGGTTGAGTTTTAGGTTTGTTTAATTGGTTTGGTTATTTCTGAATTTGTTTAATTTTTCTTATTTCGTTGTTGTTTATTTGTGTAATTAGTTGTTGTTTGTGTAATTTGTGGGGTTTTTCGTGCTGTAGTTAGGTGTTTTGTATGTGGTTTTGTGTTATTGTGGATGTTTTTGTTTGTGTATTTTGTGGGTTTTTTTGTTTATTAATGGTTTTTTAATTATTGATTTTTTTTGTTTTATTATTTTTATTAATTTTGGTGTTTGTTTTTGGTGGTTACTTTAGCTTGAAGAACGGACTGCCTGTCGGTTCTTCTTTTCCCCATTGCTGCTTTGAATTTTGGTTTAGATGCAGCAATGGAGGAAAGGAGGAGGAGGCAGTCAGCCCATTCTTCTCCCGGGAAGGTTTGTTAGGTAGGTCGGGGGAGGAGGAGGCAGAGAAGAGCTATCTGTGCCTAACGATGGTTCTCTCCTCTCTGTCTCCTTTTTCTCCTGGCTTACCTAACCAGAGATCGGCAGGCAGTGATCCGTAAGGGGTGGTGCTCTTCTGGATTGCTGCCTGTTGCTTTTGTATTTGGAAGTACAAAGGCATCAGCCAGTCATCCGCCAGGGAAGGTGCTACCCCTGACGAACTGCTGCCTGTTTTGGGGTATTTTTTTCCACCCCGGCTCAACTTTCCTTGAGGCCGGTGGTGGTCTCACCGTGTCTTCGGCGGGGTAGCGTGGAGGAAAGGGAGTCCCTCTTCTCCCCATTGCTCCGGGAAAGGACGGCGGGTGTCTCACGGTGGCGTTTTGTGGTTTTTTATTTTGCGTGGCTGTGAGGCGCTGAGTCTGCCTGCTTGCGCTCCTGTTGCGTTTTGTAATTTTATTTTTTGCGCACCGGCTTTCTCAGCATTCTGCGCACTCGGCGCGCAGGACGCTGGAACTTGTAGTTTTGCGTTTGTGGTTTGCTTTCGTGCGGCGTTTTTTCCCCTGCCGCTCGATTTCGATTGGCCGCGCCACGTTTCCCAACGTTCTTTTGCTCGCACCTCTCAGCCTGATTGGCTGTGGCACGGTGCGGCGCAGAGAACGTTGGGAATTGAAGTTGTTTCCCTTTGTTCGCATTCGTGGGGCTCTTGCCCCACTGGCGCATTTCTCAACCCTACAATTACCTCCGTACCGGATTCGGGCGAGTGCAGGAGGCTTGGTACGGGATAGTGTGGACAGGTGCGGGAGCCTTTGTCACATTCCAACAGTTAACGCTTGGATTTATAGGTATAGGCAATGTACCAGATTGTGTGCAAGCAAATACATGGCAATTTCACAACCATTTTAAATAAGAGAATCAAGTGAAATGAAAGAGTCAAAGTAGAAATTATTTATTGGCCTAGAAATTATTTATTAAATTTAATTAGAAACAAATATTAATTTTTGCAAACAAGAGTAATCCTCTTTTACAAACATACTCTTGGAAACAATATATAATATAGCAACCCTAACAGTTTTTCTGTGCAAGAAAAACTGTTTTTCAGCACCTGTTAAGAAAAATAATTATTTTTCAAAAAGGCACTTAGGCAGAACTGTTGTGTCTGCTATGTGGTATTTTTACCCTATTTATGTCTAATATTTGTTATTTATTTTCTTTACAAAAGAATCCTAATGTGAGCTGCAATACCAATTAAAAACAATATACAGTAGTCACACAACCACAGTAATCCATAAAATGGTATAAAAAAGAAAAAGAGTGTACATGGTTAAAAAGTAATTCATAAATAGTTGACAGAGATCCAGTAAATATCTTGGTAGATAGGCAAGTCTTCAGCTGAAAGTTTAAAAGACTTGTTGTCAACCCTATTGACTTGGGAGAGAAATGAGAGTAATTCCACAGCTAAAAAGGCAATACTGAGAAGCCTTTCTTGGGTTGCGACAAACGGGATTCTTGGCCAGAGTGGTAACATTAAAAGAGCTGCCTCACTTGATCTTAGTATCTGCACTAGTACACAAGGGAGAAAGTGATCTTTGAAGGGATCTGCTGCTGGATCAGTTTGAATACAAACTAAGCATTACAGCTGAAGTACAGCAGTGGGTGAAGAGCCATTTTTGCTACAACAAATCAAGTGAGAACATAGTTAAAAACTATGGCCATGATGGTGAACCTTGGCACTCCAGATGTTCTTGGACTTCAATTCCCAGAAGCCCAAGCCCCCTGTGAATCCACACAAATGGGTTTACCATGATTCATCCGACCCACACTGCCCTCGTCGCTCCCGGAAGTGGAAGTAAAACACATGACTGTATGGGCACATTTTACTTCCGCTTCCAGGAGCGATGAGGGCAGCGTGGGCCGGATGAATTGCAGTAAACCCATTCATGTGGATTCACAGGGGGCTTAGGCTTCTGGGAATTGAAGTCCAAGAATATCTGGAGTGCCAAGGTTCGCCATAGCGGAACTATGGTATTTACTGTCATTGCCACCAGATTAGAGCACATTATAAGGAATAGACAAATTCATGAAAGATCAATGACTACTAATCTAGATGGCTATATCATGTTACTTCTAACTTTTATTCATTTATTCATTGCATTGCATTTTTTTTACTTTTCTGCATACCTGTATAAAGAATGTATGGGAAAGACATTAACATATAACTATAATTTAGACAATTATTCCAGCCATATGTTGTAGGGCTTGCGTTCACCTGGCTCGTTCCTGTTCCAGAGTCTGCAATGTTGCTTTAAGCTCTGAATTCTGACATTCTACCTCTTCCCATCGGCTCGGCTCTTTCTTCATATTCTGTAGAGCAGCATCCTGTTCTTCCATCTCCTTCTGCTTGGTCTGCAGTTCCATGATCCGGCACTGCAACTCTTCCCTTTGACTGCAGAGAAGGGCCTGCAATTCTGTATTCTGAAGCTCAGCTTTCTCCTTCCAGTTCTGCAACTCTGAGCACTTATGCTGTGCCTCCTCCCAATGGAGACGGAGGGCAATTATCTCCTGTTCCATTGCTTCTCGCTGCTTCTGGAGCTCCACCTTCAACTGGACATTGTGACTTTCCAGCTCCTCTTTCTGGTGCTGCAGTTCTATATTCCAAGCTTTGGCTTCCTCTTTCTGACTTTGCAGCTGCTTATTTTGACCCATGGCCTCGTCCCATTGTTTCTGGAGCACAGCACATTGCTTTGAGTTCTGCTGTTCTGCTTCTACCCACCGGCGCTGCTCCCTTTCCAGCGTTTCCAGCGTGTTTTGCTGGTGCTCCACGTCTTCCTGCTTTCTCTTCAGTTCTCTGTTCAGATGTTTTTCTGCCTCCCACTGGTTCTGTAACATGGTGTGCAGCTCTCTGTTCCTGTGCTCCATCTCTTCCTTCTGGCACTGCAACTCAACATTGTGATGCACCAACTCCTCTCGCTGCTTCCTCTCAGCTTCTAGCATCTGTTGGAGGTGTGTGACTTCCAGCTCCTTCTGCTTGGACAATTCTTGCATCTTTCTTAAATGTTGCTGAGCCTCTAGGTTAAGCAATTGGCAAGACTCTTTTGCTGTTGACAGCTGAGACTCCAGGTCTTGTATCTGGAAAACAGAGAATATTGACGAGCCAGAAGCTACAGTACCTACCAGTATACATATAGAAGAAACATCTTATTTTGATACCCAAAGTTTCATGTTAATTTCAGCTCTCCTTTTACAGACTGAACATTACGAGGAAGAGTATCAGTGTGATAGAAGTAAAGGAGTAAAATCGAGGAAGGGAAGCTTAATGAAAGGGGAAATGTTATCCAGCATTCACTGTCTTCTTTTAAAGTCTTAAACATCTGGAATGTGTTAGAATATTGCCTAAAACCATTTTCTCCTAAACTGCTTCATATAACGGCTTTACAGTTTTCTGGTACAACCATTTCTCAAAATGTACTAGCAACACTTCCCTCAGCACACTTTTAGGTCAAAAAGATTGTCATCAGTGCTTAATCGGGCAGTTTGTGAAAAGCTGCATGTGTGATACAGGACAATATATCAGAATAGTTTCATTACCAGTTCAGCGGATTCCAGTAAAATCACCTGATTTTGTAAAGCATCTTGGTGTTGAAGGAGAGCATTGATTTCTTCTTTGAGAGATTTTATTTCTTCACTGTGCTTCTGTTTCAATTTTTCTACTGTATTCTGAGCATCCTTCAGATCAGTTTCCAGACTATGTACAGTATCCTGTTTAAAAAGAAGAAGAAATAAAATATTGTTCTAGTTCCATATTTGGTCAAGTATGGAAAAAATGTACACCAGCTTCATAAATGTGAAAACAACATTTTGAGGACCAGAACAATTGTAAAAATTACAACTGAAAATGACAGCTGTGAAATAAACAAGATGACAAAATGCAACTTTTAATATAGCACTTTAATGATTATATCTAGGGATGCTAAATATAATTAAAGACTGAACAATAAAATGCCATGCAGTTGAATACTTACACATCTATGCAATGGTATAATAAAAATAATTGCAAAAAGAACAATACAGTCAGATTTTCAATATAGCTTTTTGATATCAAAACTGAAAACTAGAAGTAGAAGTTACACAAAACTCTTTGGTTTTGTATAAAAACTGCCATTTACAGCACAATCCTCTACATCTCTCAAATCAAATGTGCCACTGATTTCAATGGGACTCTCAGATAAGCTTATACAGAATTACAGCCAAGAGAACCCTATGGACCAAAACAAAAGGCAAAACAAGGGGATGCTCAGCACAGCAGATCTGAAAAGGGGGAGGGATACGAAAGGGAGAGGAGAAATACAGTGTTGCAGGGAACAATACTGCATAGGGACATGGAATGTGAGGTCTATGAATCAAGGAAAACTGGAAGTGGTAAAAAATGAGATGGAAAGAATAAGCATTGACATCTTGGGCATCAGTGAGCTAAAATGGACAGGGATGGGTGAATTCAGCTCTGGAAACCATCATATCTACTACTGTGGGCAAGAAAACCTTAGAAGAAATGGAGTAGCCATAATTGTCAATAAAAGAGTGAGAAAAGCAGTAATGGGATACAATCTCAAAAATGACAGAATGATGTCAGTCAGAATTCAAGGCAAACCTTTCAATGTCACTGTGATCCAAATATACGCACCAACCACTGGTGCAGATGAAGCCACAATGGACCAGTTCTATGAGGACTTACAACACCTCATAGAACAGACACCAAGAAATGATGTCCAAATTATATTAGGAGACTGGAATGCCAAAGTAGGAAATCAAAAAGTGGAGGGAATAACAGGCAAATTTGGTCTTGGAACACAGAATGAAGCAGGGCAAAGATTGATAGAGTTCTGCCAAGAGAACGCACTGGTCATAGCAAACACCCTCTTCCAGCAACACAAGAGGCGACTTTACATATGGACATCACCAGATGGCCAACACCGAAACCAGATTGACTACATACTCTGCAGCCAAAGATGGAGAACCTCCATACAGTCAGCAAAAACAAGACCTGGAGCAGACTATGGCTCAGATCACAACCTACTGATCGCAAAATTCAGTCTTAGACTAAAGAAAATAGGGAAAACATGGAGACCAGAAAGATATCACCTAGACAGCATCCCTAAAGAATACACGGTGGAGGTGATGAACAGATTTAATGGCTTAGACTCGGTAGACAGAGTACCGGAAGAATTATGGACGGAGATGAGGGACATCATGCAGGAAGCAGCAAAGAAAACCATACCAAAAGAAAAGAAGAGTAAGAAAGCAAAGTGGTTGTCTGATGAGGCTCTTAAAATAGCAGAGGAAAGAAGGAACGCAAAAGTCAAAGGAGAAAGGAAAAACTACAATAATTTGAACACAGAATTTCAAAGAAAAGCAAGGAGAGATAAGGAAAACTACCTAAAAGAACAGTGCAGAGAAATGGAGGAAAACAACAAAAGAGGCAGAACCAGAGATCTTTTCAAAAAAATCGGGGAAATCAAGGGAACATTTAAAGCAAAAATGACCATGATAAGGGACAAAGACGGAAAGGAGCTAGCTGATGCAGAAGAAATTAAGAAAAGATGGAAAGAGTACACAGAGGAACTTTACAAAAAGGACCTCAACACTCCTGATAATCACAATGATGAAGAAATTGAACTTGAGCCAGACATCCTGGAGAGCGAAGTCATAAAGGCCCTAAAGAGCACTGCAAACAACAAAGCTAGTGGAGATGATGGTATCCTAGTTGAATTTTTCAAAGCGCTAAAAGATGATGGCGTCAAATTACTGCATTCAATATGTCAGCAGATTTGGAAAACAAAACAGTGGCCACAGGATTGGAAAAGATCAGTATACGTCCCAATCCCAAAAAAAGGGCAATGCCAAAGAATGTTCAAATTATCGAACAATCGCGCTCATCCCACATGCCAGCAAGGTGATGCTCAAGATAATACAGGATAGACTTCAGCAGCATGTGGAGAGAGAATTACCAGAGGTGCAGGCTGGTTTCAGAAGAGGCAGGGGGACTAGAGACCACATCGCCAACATACGCTGGATCATGGAGAAAACAAAGGAATACCAGAAACAAGTTTACTTTTGTTTTATTGACTACACTAAGGCATTTGACTGTGTGGACCACAACAGGATGTGGCAAGTAATTAAAGATATGGGAATACCAGAGCACCTCATATGCCTCCTGAGAAATCTGTACATGAACCAAGAAGCAACAGTTAGGACAGAACATGGAATAACAGAGTGGTTTGGAATAGGAAAAGGAGTAAGACAAGGCTGCATTTTGTCACCATGCTTATTCAATCTATACACAGAGCACATAATGCGCAGTGCAGGGATGGAGGAATCACAATATGGGATTAAAATCGCTGGGAGAAACATCAACAATCTGAGATATGCAGACGATACCACCCTAATGGCAGAAAGTGAGGAAGACCTAAAGAATCTCTTGATTGGGCTGAAGGAGGAGAGTGCAAAAGCTGGCTTGAGACTCAATATCAAGAAAACCAAGATAATGGCAACAGGCCCAATCAGTTCCTGGAAAATAGACGGGGAAGAAGTAAAAGCAGTGACAGATTTTAATTTCTTAGGATCAAAGATCACTGCAGATGGGGATTGTAGCCATGAAATAAAAAGGCGACTGATTCTTGGGAGACAAGCAATGAGAAACCTGGGGAACATAGTGAAAAGCAGAGACATCACATTGCAAACAAAAATTAGAATAGTCAAAGCAATGGTTTTCCCAGTAGTAATGTATGGATGTGAGAGCTGGACAATTAGGAAGGCTGAACGCAGAAAAATAGATGCCTTTGAAATGTGGTGTTGGAGGAGGGTTTTGAGAGTCCCCTGGACAGCGAGGAGAACAAATAGGTCAATCTTAGAAGAAATTAACCCTGACTGCTCATTGGAAGGTCAAAATACTTTGGACATCAAATGAGAAGGGAGGATTCACTTGAGAAGGCATTGATGTTGGGAAAGGTGGAGGGCAAAAGGAGAAGGGGGAGGCCAAGGATAAGATGGCTAGATGGTATTGTAGACACAATGGGCACAGAGCTGGGAGGGCTGAGGGGGATGGTGGAGGACAGAGGTGCCTGGAGGAAAATGGTCCATGGGGTCGCAAAGGGTCGGAGTCGACTGTGCGACTGAACAACAACAAGCCTTAATTAACAAATGCAGAGAAAAATGTGATTGAAACAAATAAAAAACTCTAAAGATCTTCTGCATGTGCATTAAGATTAATTTTCAGTACAATCATGAGTTAGAACTCTGGGAAAATTGGAGGAACTCGATGAACATATTTATAATACTTAAAAAAGCAGTTGTCTGTGAAAAATGGGGCGTGAATCATCAGAAATGGTGGAACATGATTTGAAATACATCAAAACAAGAGGAATGTCCAAGGATAACTTTTCATACTTTATATGATTGCTCCAAATGACCCAGCTACTGAGCCAAATTTATGTCATGTTAAAGATATCTATTGCATATCTACTTTATAATCTCTTCATGCTGGATTTTTAGTATCTTTCATCTATGTCTCTCAAACTTATCTGCTTCTCACTGTTACCTGCTCCTGCCCTCGGTGATTCTTCAATTCCTGACGGAGATACTCTAGCTGCTGGCGAGTACCATCCAATTCCTCTTTTGTCTGGAAAAGTTCCCCTAGTAAGGATTTCCTCTCACTCTCTTTTTCAAGCAGCATCTGTACATGTAGAGGTTAGGAAGTAGAGTACAGTACATAAATGTGCTACATTTTGAACTGCACAGCAAAATCTGCAAGAGAAAGAAATGTAGAATGCATCTAATCCCTATAGTACCTGAGAGAAAGGGACTGTGGTGGCTCCTGTAGTTAAGATGCTGAACTCGATGGCTGGCTGGTCACAGTTCGATTCCCGGGTACTGCACGACGGAGTGAACTCCCGTCTCTGTCCCAGATCCTGCCAACCTAGCAGTTTGAAAGCAAGGAATTGCAAGTAGATAAATAGGGACCACTCTGGTGTCGAGGCATGCCTGCCACATGTCCATGGAAACGTCTGCAGACAGCGCTGGCTTTTAGGCTATAAACAGAAATGAGCATTTGACCCTAGAGTCAGATACCACTGGCTATAAAGCAAGGGTGACCTTACCTGAGAGAAAGACAGGCTTTCTAATATATTAGGAGCTGTCCTAGCCTGAGGCTTGTTCCACTCACCAGATTTGAGCATAATCAGGAATACACCAGGCCATTTGTGAGAAAGAGAAGCACCTCATGTGCTGAATACAATGAGGGATAGATAATGAATGCACGGAATAAAATAAAATAAATAAGGCAAAAGACAGATGGTAGCATTTATTCTATTGAAGGGACAGGACAAAATTTCTCAAACACCTGTGAATTCCAGATTTAGAGTTGATGTAGCTACTTCTTCTCCCATGTCTAGGCCAGACATGGGACTGCCAAAATGAAGGCACCTTTTGGTGAGTTCATTCTGCAGTTCCTTTCGCCTGACCCATTGCAAGAAAGATTAGCCGGCAAACACAAGGTTACCATTACCAGGGTACGCCCGATTGTGGTTCAAACCCACCATAATCAGGATGCAGCTATTTAGCTAACAATGATATGGACCTGTTTAACACATCTAAGCAGCAGCCAGAATAGATAAGCAAAACAAGAAAGCAAATGTGGGATAACAAATTATGAATATGTTCATAGCAGCCAGAGAAAGAGAAAAAGGAACGATTCATGCCTCAGCTAGAATAACTTTATTTCTGGAATGCGGTAAGCAGACATGAAATATTTTTGCAGTTCAGTGCTTGTTTGTAACTGAGCTATGTTCATCCTTTTTAAACTATGCTAAGGGAAAGAATGTGGCTGTGCCAGTCTATCATATGGCATAAGAGCCTCTTTCTTTGTTCCCAAGTCTTTAAGCAACATTGGAATCTAACTGTACTTCACAAGGATCTTACACTGGGGCCCATAATTGGTCTGAGTAATTAATCTGTACCATCACCAACAAGAATGTCTAGAAGTGCAAGCCACTATTGCCACATTACCTGTTGCCTTGCATTTTGTGTCTTCGTCAGCTCATTTTCCATCTGTGCATGAACAGCAGTGACCTCTTGCTGCAGATCTTGGAGCTTCCTTTCGTAGAGACTTTCAGTATCTTCTTTTTCCTTGACCATCTGCTGTGCCACCTTCTCCAATTCCATGTGGTGACGTTCTCGTTCAGATTCCTGTTAATAAATAGATCAACCAGTCACACAAGTTGGTAGAGAGGGAGAGATGGGAGAAACCTCAACTTTGACTACTCAAGTATTTTGACTTAACACATAATGAGTATACAGTAGTGTTATTTGCTTTATTTCTATGACTTAAATCCTTGCCTAGGGAGCTGATCATCTACAGCAGTTAAAGGTCGCCTTTCCCGAAAAGCCAGTCATATCTGACTCTAGGATCCTCCATTTATAGCCAAAGAGCCAGACCTATCTAAGTCCGCAGACATGTGGCAAGCATGACTAGACGCTGGAGTGCACCGAACACTGTTTACCTTCCCACCAAAATGGTCCCTATTTATCTACATGCAATTTTTTGCTTTTGAACTGTAGGTTGGCAGGAGCTGGGACAAAGACGGGCGCTCACTCCATCGTGCAGCACTCAGTTCTTGAGCTGCTGATCTGCCAACCTTCCAAACATCAAGTTCAGTATCTTGAGCACTAAGCCACTGCGGTCCCTTTCTACACCAGAACCAAAGGTTAAATTCGATTCCAAGAGTTCTGGGGGTCCACAGTGTTGATCAGGAGCAAACGCAAAAAAGTAGGACCAAGAATATCAGCATAGTTTAAATAAAAGCTCTTACTACCAGAAATTCAGTCTTAAGAGAAACATTCTAATTTTTTTAAGTGAGGGGAATATACCAAAACAGAAAATTGCCAAATGATTAAGCCACAAGAGAATGGATATGGACCTCTGGGAAATTTCAGGTGTGTGACAGGAATCCCAGGAGAGCCAATTTGACCCCAATATCTAAAGTTTCCCTTGACCCATAAGGTTCTACATAAATTTCTTCACAGTCTGATCAACTGGACTATCTATCTTCCTTTCTCCACGAGACTCAACAATTACAAGTGGGTAATTGTATACATGGTGATGCTATCTGGATTTTTTATTTTTTTTATTTTTTATTTATTTATTTACACACATTTGTATCCCGCTTTTCTGGCGCATGCATGAAATAACATACAATCATAAAAAACATCTTTAAAAAAACCAGCCCAAAAACCACCCTGACAACTGAAGACAAAATAAAACAGTAAAAATGCTAAACAACTAAAACCATACAAAAATGCATTAAAAACCGTTAGAAAAAACATCAGACAGCTCCAGCAAAAACTATAATCTTGGGCAGCTAGACTAGCCAGCGGAACTGGGCCATACCGCAGGATGGGTCCCAGACCCGCTGGCACAGCCAGGTCTTAAGAGCTTTCCGGAAGGGGAGCAACTCCGTCTGGAGGCACAATTCCAATGGCAAGAAGTTCCACAGGGCAGGGGCAGACACAGAAAAGGGTCTTCCCTTGGTCCCAGCCAGATGTGCTACTTTTGTTGAGGGGACCACCACAGAGCCTCTTCAGTCTGCTCTCATAGGACAGGCAGAATACCTTGGGGAGATGTGGTCCCGTAAGTAATCTGGTCCACTGCCATAAAGGGCAGGGTATTCAAATATCTATCTGAAAGGAGCCTTTGTACTCATAGCTACAAGCATTACTTTCTGCATTCCTAATTACTGGGCTACAGTGCTAGATATAATGGAAGCACACCAGATTCTTTAGGCCATGCTTGGAGTTGTAAGCAGGAGGCAATATGTAATAGATTCAATCATGTCACCATGGTGTTTCTGTTGTTGCCGCATGTGGCTTGATACTTTGCCTAGAACAGCTATTATGAAGACAGTACGAGCAACCTTGAGATTGATGTATGTGAAAAGAGGTGTTCAAGACTATGAGAGTGGACATCACCATTGCTAAATTACCTGCTTTCCCCTCTTCAGCTATGGTTACAAACTTGTTGACAGAACTTAGAATACTAAACTAATTAGATTGTTATACACTTGGGTATAGTGGCCATATTGCACCACAGGATTTCCCTATACATTAAAAAAATCCCCGAGCTGAATATGAAACTTTGCCAGCCACCTGGGAGCCTGGAGATGTCGTGATAATCCCAAGGGATGTTCACATATTTTAATTTCTTTACATTTATTAAGTAAGGTAAAGGTTTCCCTTGCTCGAAAGCCAGTCGTATCCGACTCTAGGGTGCAGTGCTCATCTCTGTTTCTAAGCCGAAGAGCCAGCGCTGTCTGCAGACGTTTCCGTGGTCATGTGGCAGGCATGACTAGACACCGGAGTGCACGGAACGCTGTTACCTTCCCACCAAAGTGGTCCCTATTTATCTACTTGCAATTTCTTGCTTTCGAACTGCTAGGTTGGCAGGAGCTGGGATGAAGACGGGAGCTCATTTCGGTCCTGCAGTACTTAAAGTTCATATAGCATATTCTCTGTAAGGTTGAGAAAGGCTAACTCAATAGGGAAGGCACTCTGATGTCAGTAGCATTCCAATACACATACCAGTCACATTCCATACATCAAGACGTCATCAAGCATCTGGGTTGCTAATCAGCATTTAAACACCTGTGAGGGAGCCCATGCTTGCACATTAGCACTTGAACAGAGATGAACCCAAGGTAACAATGGGTGGGTCAAACTCAAAGGAGGGGAGAGAAACTCCAACCAAGCATTAACAGGAAGAAGACCACTTTCACCTGTCATTTCACACTTTGACATTTATTTATAATTCAAATTTGTATGCCGCCCAGTGAGGCGAACCCGACTCAGGGCGGCTTAGAGCAGGTTAAAACATATATATATAAAAACATATAGATATATTAAAAAAATATATAAAAACATTCACACTTTCAACCATCACCTTAGAAAGGGGAAAGGTGACATTCTCATAGAAGTGGACTATGAGATACCCAACACCTGTGAGAGGGGTTACATCATTAGTTACATCACTGTCTAGGAAAACACCTGGATAAACACCTGTTAGTCAAAACAACCAGATACTTCACATTCTGGAAGGAGGTGTGAGTGGTCAAAATAGGATATAAACCCCAAGATTTAAGGGTTCAGGAGCACCAATTGGAAGTAGGTGTGAGCCTACGTTCTTTTGAACCAGCAACTATTGGGAGTAGGCACGAGCCTACGTCACTTCGAACCCAGACCATGGAGCCTCAGGAAGAAATCCTATGGGGGCGTCCAGCTCAGCGCTCATTTCTCTGAGTCTTTGCTGAAACCATCTGGGGCAAAGAACTTAGACTCTGCTACAGAAATGACAACTTAGAAGAGTTAGTTATTTCTTATTTTATTTAGCTTGTTTAAGTTAGGATAGATATAGGGGTCCTATCTATAAATGTGATAGTGTATTTAGGGATTTAAAGTAGAGTTAGATTGATTGCTTTGATCTGCATTTTCATATATTTTTGGATGAAATTACTTCTTCAATAAAAGCCTGAAAAGACTACGAAAGCCTAGTTTGTGACCAGGAGAAGAGGGAGTATTTGCGGAGCGGAGCCGAGATAAGGTCAAGCTAAAGGCTACATCTTCACACTGGCTCAGCCTTGAGACACAACATTTCCCAGAAGGACATTTTTCTTTGAGAGAGATAAGGTCTTTATGGAGATACAGAGGGAGTAGCTCTTCCATCTTTCATCAGCCTGGTTACCTCCAGACATGATTATTGTAATGCGCTCTACATGGGGCTGCCCTTGACGACCATTCAGAGGCTGCAGCTGGTCCAGAATGCGGCGGCACGGGTAGTGATGAGGGGCGGGTGTTATGCACGTGCCTCGCCTCTGTTCCGGGAGTTGCACTGATTACCAGTTTATCTCCAGGTGCAATTCAAGGTGCTGGTAATGACCTTTTTAAAGCCCTAGATGGTAGTGGGCCAGGTTACCTAAGAGACCGCATCGCCCTAAGAGAGTCTGTCCGTCCTATCAGGGAGGACCGGAAGGGCTCCCTCAGTGTTCCATTGGCTAGAGGGGCTCACCTCTCTAGCACAAGGAGGAAGGCTTTCTCTGTGTCCGCCCCAACCCTGTGGAACCTCCTGCCGACAAAGTTAAGTCTACAGCCAGAATTGTTGCCTTTTAGGAAGGGGTGAAAACCTGGCTGGCAGGGCAAGTCTGGGGGGCCGACGGGGTGTTGACTCCCGCTCGTTGGCTCTGATGAGTTTATGTCCTTCTTACTGAGAGTTGGTAGGGGAGGGTCTTTTTAGATAGGGGATGGTTTTTAAAGAGTTTTTTATTGCTGTTTTATGGGGTTTTTAATATTTTTATGTGATTGTACGCCGCCCTGAGTTGCCCTAGGGCAAGAGGTCGGGATATAAGTTCAAATAAATAAATAAAAATAAATATTATCTGCGGGGCAATCCCAGTCTGTGAAGGTAAAAACTATCTTCGAGTGAGGCACCTTCCAGAGCCGGGTCCGCTCTGTGTGTGTGCGTGCGCGTCTGTGTGAAGGTGAGATGGAAAGGGGGCTGTTTAAAAAGGACTGTGTTCAGCCAAGCTACCATATTTCCCAGCTTCAAAGAAAGGAGCGTACCACCCTTGTCCACTACTTCACGACAGGAGATACAGTAAAAATTATGCACAACAATTACATAAATACTTTTCTCAACCTACTATTTTAGAAAAGGGAAATAACAGAAAACATTGACAATATGAAAGCTAGATGAGCATATTGAAAGGACATAAAGAACAAAAAAAACAAAGTATAATATGTTGCAAGTTAAGAATAATGGAAGCACATATGGGTGGTAGAATATGCACCCAACACCGCCTTACCCTTATTGTTTGGGCAATGAAAGTTCTCTCACAACATTTCACTATATTTTAGCCACATGACTAGTCCTAAATCAGACAGCATTTTTTCCAGTGACCAGAAATTTGCTCCCATACTCCATAGTCAGCACAAAGAACATTTCTGATCATTGTCTACAAACTTCCTCAGAAGCCGAGGAAAACAGATAACCCAGCCTTAAGTGTGTAACTGTTAATATTCAAAATATAAAAGCATGTGCATCCTCCTTTCTTGTGTGTAAATTCCTGTTATTCTTTACATAGCTTTGTAGTGATGAATGACTGTCAATAACTGTCAATAACTGAAAGAGCTTCGCTCTGTAACCCATATACTTAAAAACTAAGTATCGTCTGATTCATTTGGTGGTGGTAGTCTACAAATACAGAATCTAATTTCAGAAAAATCAGGGGCACTTTCTTAGGAAAGGGTTGTGAATTTAGAAGGCAATCCCAGTTCCAAGTCTGTTTTTTCTTGACATTAAAACTGTTTTCTTAAACAGATTTAGACATTTGTGGCAAAGGTTAGATTTGAGCCACAGGCTTTAAAAACCCCCAATACCAAACAAAATATTGCCTAAAACTCAATTTTTTTCAGGAAATAAAATTAAATTTGGCTTTTTAAAACATTTTAATACATAGCAAGGAAACATTGATCACAAAGATTACAGTGCCTTATAGAGAATGTAGCAAGATATGTCATTAAAGATTGCCCATATAGTAAGTGTAAGATATAGTAGTTGCATTACTGACACATTTTTTTTTTAAAAAACTTCAATTCTTTCTTCCTTTTGTTCAGTTCCCTTCTCTCTAAGGTTCTCTTTTTCAAAGAAAAAGTAACTGTATGATTGCTTACCAATTCTTGAAAAACTGTATTCATTTCCTCCTTATGTACAATTTGATAATTATTAAGTGTTTCCTGAAATTTTTGTTCTGCCTCTGAGAGTTGCTGTGCTTTTTCTTCCTTTTCTTGCTCAGCTTTTGACTTCTCCATTTCCAGTTCAATCTGAAGGCACTGTACCTCTCCTGTAAGAACCAAAAATAGAACTAGAGGATTAATCTTACTTGATCATTGACAATTTGTCCTAAAATCAAAGCAAAGTAAACTGAGAATGACTAAATACAGGAGAACTTTCAATTATAATGGATGGATAATAGTCCCTCTAGTACTGGAGTTGTTGAATACATAGCACATATTTCTGTACTGAAATATTTATAGGGGTTAGGGTTGTAAGGATGAAAGGTGGAATATTATGGTTTATGACATGGCATTCTGATGGAAGTGATGCATTTTTTTAAAAAAAAATCTTATGTACACACATCCACACTACATGTTTGAACTATGCATTGTTCATTGATGTGGTGGGCGTAGATCTGGGAGAATACGGAGGATGGCAAATGACACAGGAGCCTGTGTGCGGTGGTCCATGGGGACGCAAAGGGTCGGACTCGACTGTGCGACTGAACAACAACATTCTAAAAGTAAGGCGTTAAGAAAGTTACATGGAAAAACATTTGTTGATTCCAGAATGTCAGAAGAGGCACCCAACCATCTTTACATTTTAACTGTATTAATTCTTTCTTCCCATTCCAATTTTAAACATGTGAACTTATTGATCAAGATCATACACCAATGACTATTTAACTGTATGTACATAGCAGGAGCCTTCTCTATTTCCGAATATTTAGACATTAAGGTTCTACAGTATAATTATTTGATATGTTGCACAAACAAAAAAAAAATTAACAGATTCAAAAAGAACATCTGTGATTCCAAATGTATATCATAAATATCTTTATTATATTATATTACATATTTCCTTCCAAATTCTTTTACTTTGGTACATTCTTATCATATGTTTGAAAGTTCCAGTCCTGTTTTTACAGCACAAGCATATTGCATTCAATCCTAAAAACATTTTGTTGGACAGGGCTGGATTATAATACCATTTACAGATTATCATTAACTTGTTTTTCTCTTGCTCTAGCATTCAAATATAATCTATTAATATTATCAAAGATCTTACTCCACTGTGCTGATGTTAACTGGTATGCTACATCCTTTCACTATTTGTCTTTAAAAGTTATCTCTAGTGTCTAGAGATAAAAGAATGGTAATTTTTTTGATAGTAGGTCTTTGCTTGTTAGTTACTTTTTTAGGTTAGCAAGTTTCATAAATATACTGGAACCTTTACTCTGTTTTTGTAAACAATTTCAAATCTGTGAGTATTAGAAAAAAGGTCTGAATAGTGTGATTTGATCTTTTTAAAGGTGTCATTTTTAATTTAAAAAATCTATATGCACTGAACCCTACAGTCGGATACGACTGGCTTTTGAGCATGGGAAACCTTTACCTTTACCCATTGTTCAAGTCAAAAGACATCTGTTGTCTTACTTCAGTTAGAGTCTGCGTATAAATTAGTAGCATTCCAAGAGATATTAGGGGTGCAATGCTAATTCGGTATTTATGTCATATATTTATAATGGTAATCCTCATCTCATTTCTTTCCTCCAGATATTCTCACCATAATAGTACCTTTAATAGTATGTGTAATTGCTTCTTGGTCTTTAAGTTAAGATCATATGCAGTATCTAAAACTATATTGAATTTAATAACTCCTTTGTCATAAATACTGCAATGTGTTAACATCATGATTGAGAGCAGGCCAAAATGTTCTAAGATATAAAGTCTATGGAGTGTTCAGTTATACAACAACTGCTTTTGTTTTTTGTGCCTGTTGTGGTCAATAGAACATTTTGTTGACATTGTTATTGCAATGGAAGCCATATGCATACCACTTTGTAAAACCATATCTGAAAATATCTTACCTTGTATTACTTCTTTGGCTTGTGTTTTTGCCTGAACTTTCATTTCCAAATGACCTTTGTCAATTTCCAGTTGAGACACTTGCTGTTGAGTTTGAAAGAGGCTTGATTCAAGAAGCTCTTTTGCCAATCTACAAGTTAGAAAACCAAAATTAAAATTAATCCTTAATCTCTCACTTCTGGAAAAGAAGGATCTAATCTAGAATCTAGCAATGTCAGTTTAACTTGGATGTATTATTTAAAAAAAAAGTGACAAATTAAGAGGTCAACCGCCCTCTTAAACATAAACAGGCTGATCTCTATGTTCATCACAGATCACTTTGGGGAAGTATGCAATGAAAACCAGAGTCAAAATTCAGAATAACAAAAATACTTTTATGTGCAATTTATGCAGATTTAAGGAAACTAGTTCTGTCAGACTATGTGCAGGATTTCATAACTGATAGCTTCCTATATATGCAGAACTATCTCTAACAAAAGGCTAGATATAAAAAGCTAAATGAAAATCTTCTCTAAAATTCCACAACTATTATGATCTCATTCAATAATTATTTAGTTAGTCTTAAAAGCTTAAGACTGCAGTGGCTCAAGTGGTTAAGACACTGAACTCGCTGACTGGAAGGTCGGAGTTCAATTCCCAGATACTGCAAGATGGAGTGAGCTCCCGTCTCTGACCCAGCTCCTGACAACCTAGCAGTTCGAAAGCAAGAAATTGCAAGTAGATAAATAGGGATCACATCGGTGGGAAGGTAAACAGTGTTCCGAGCAGGCATGCCTGCCACATGTCAATGGAAACATCTGCAGATGCAGACAGGGCTGGCTCTTTGGCTATAAATAGAGATGATACGACTGGCTTTCAAGCAAGGGCGACCTTTACCTAAAAGCTTAATCTCTCACACTTGCTTTCTCTTACGGCAGGAGTTCTCAACGTTTTTAAGCCTGGGGCCGGGTCACGCTCCCTCAGGCAGCTTCGGTGGCCAGACAGCCATTTTGCCCTTCCTCCACCACATGGCACTCCCAGGTGTGGTGCAGGCATTGGGGGGGGGCACATGAAATGATGTCGTGGGCTGCATCCAGCCCATGGGCCACAGGTTGAGAATCCCTGCCCTACAGCAATCTCTTACCTATAATCTTCCACTTGTTCTGTAAGGGCCAATCTCTCCCTCTCAAGAGCCCCCAGTCGTACTTCCAGTGTAGCTTTTTCCCGCATTAGTATCTCTTTTTCTTGGGACATCTTTGTTAGTGCTTCTCTGAGATGGCACGACTCCTGGTGTGCTTGTTCCAAACTGTTAATAGATGTTTGATGCTGCTGATGAAGCTGGAAACAGGGCATAACAAATCAATGTCTAACATGAACTGTCACAATTGACCAACATACACTGCATGGAATTGTGACAAGGAAACAGAACCCTTTCTCAAGAATGGGAAATAGTCCTCACAGGTATGATGATACTGCCTACCATTCTGAAAGGAAAAATGAGTCCCTTATAGATGAACTTACTAAAGTGTCAAAACATTATCGTGAAGTCTGCTTATCTCCGCAGAATAAAATGCATGGGAATAAAGTTAAAAGTAGACACATCACCTTGCAAACTAAAATTTGCATAGTCAAAACAACAATATTTCCAGTGGTGATGTATGGTTGTGAGAACTGGACCATAAGAAAAGATGAGCACAGAAGAATAGATACCTTTGAAATGTGGTATTGGAGGAGTTTTGAGAGTCCCCTGGACAGCGAGGAGAACAAATAGGTCAATCTTAGAAGAAATCAACCCTGACTGCTCCTTAGAAATAGTAAAGATGAAGCTAAAGTACTTTGGACATCAAATGAGAAGAGAGGATTCACTTCAGAAAGCCTTGACGCTGGGAAAGATGGAGGACAAAAGAAGGGGGCGGCCCAAAATGAGATGGCTAGATGGTATTGTAGACGCAGTGGACACAGAGCCCAGAAATGTTTGGTTTAGTTATTTCTGAGTATTTTTGGTGACTACTACATTTTAATCCCCACCCCCATCCCCTTCAAGGCTGAGCGGTCCCTTGCAGACTTAACTAGGAGGGCCCTTCAAGATTCGGGGGGGATCAAAAAAGCCCAATAACCTCAAAGCTTGCCCCACTTCTTCACTTATTAGGATGATTTACCAAGTGGTCAGATTTCAGAGAAAATGTATAGTAAAGTACAAGCTCTACAAGAATTGTTTAAGGGCTGTACATGCTAGGCATGCTTTCCACAAATAGTTATAGTATACTGTACATTTTTCCATCATTTAAAGCTGTTTCAAGCATTTTTAATATACAAAGATGATTACTGAAAAAGTCCCCCTTCTCTTGCTATTAATGTTGCTGCATTATTTTTTTATTATTACTACCAAAATTATTTGAAATGTTTAAGAACCATGTGGAATAACTCTCAAATTACACTCACTTTATTCAGATTCTCACAGATCTCTTTCTGTTCATTTCTCAGCATGCTCAATTCATCCTGCAAGCTTTCCTGCAACTCCTCAGCCTTATGTAGTAGCTGCTTCATCTGGATCTTCTCTGCCCGTAGTTCCTCATTTGTTCTTTCAGCCTGATTGAACTCTTTCTGTGAAGAAATCCTTATTTTCTCTAGGTAATCCATTTTGTCCAAGAGCACATGGTTTTCCTGCTCCAACTTCACACACACAAAAAGAAGCAACTGATGAAGAATATTGATTTACTTTCAGAAGACCCTTCCTCCCACATTCTTAAGAAAATGCAATTATCATTTGTGCCTTCTCTGATTGCACATGGAGGCTACCCAGCATAAACAAAGTTCCTCTGTAATGTATTCTTACCTTCAAGATAAGTTGATTCAAACCCACTTTGTCCAGTGCTAGGGCTTCATTAAGGGCACTCATCTTTGCAGTCACATTGTGAAGATCAGCAGTTTCGGCCTTCAGTTTATTATGGACACTAGTTAAGTCTGCAAGGGACCGCTCAGCCTTGAAGGGGGTGGGGGGATTAAAATGTAATACTCACCAAAAAAAATCTCAGAAACAACTAAACCAAACATTTCTGGGCAATGATTTGGATTTAAAACTCAGTTTTATTTATGAATGATGGCATTCAGATATACAATATATGATGCATTAAAGGAATCTGTATGTGTGAACTTAGCAAGCTTCTTCCATTTCTTCCTTCCTCTGATATGGCCATAAGAATATAGTATAACAGCGACTTACATAAAAAGTCCATTCCTTTGGTATTTGCGTAAGTCGGTTTTTACGTAAAACCCCAATGGGGATGCATTAAAGAAAAAAATGGAATGTAAACATAGCGATCTCCCTACTTTTTGCATACTGCTACTTTCTCCTGCCAGTCAGGGGAACAGGAAAAGCACGTTCCGAACCAAACCACGCCCCGGAGAAGCCTCGGACAAACAGCGAAACTGAGCAGATATGCTCTCCCAGTCCCCGTAGAAGCAGCAGGGACTCCAGAAAACACAGCAAAACAGCCACAATCGTCAGTGCTGCCTCCATCACCACCACAGTAAGTGATGTCTTGCAACTTCTGGCAGTGGGGGCGGGTGACGCTGGGTGGAATTTTAGAGTTTAAAATGGTGGTGACACCATTTTAAACTCTAAAGACACAAGTAAGCCCCTTATGTAAATTTTTTTTTTTGCGTAAATGGGACGCGATTTCGGCCAGAAAAAAAAACCTTACGTAAGTCTAATTTTACATAACTCGAGGCGTACATAAGTCAAGGTTTTACTGTACAAGTGTTTCACTTTCACATTCAATTACTCAGGTTAGAGGTGTCATGCGCAAACTTTTGACTGTATTCTTTTAACCCTACTGTTATGTTCACACTGCACCAGAATACAGTAATTAATAAATATATCTTTGTCTGCCTATGGTGGGTTTCCTTCTTGAAGACAAAAGTATATTGAATTTATTCTGGAAAAAGTGTTAGCATTAAAATATTTCCTCTTCAACATCTATACCTATAAGAAGAGGGTTGTGTGGTACGTATCCGGCATGCACGTCCACACCCAGCCCGACCATCCTGTACCGAGCTGCCCACGCTTACCTAATGACCCTGCGAGCATCGCCGCAAGGGTCCAACTGCCAAAAGTGGGGCAACCGCCCCACAAACCATAACAAAAATAAAAAACTACAAGGCCCAGTGTCCTCCACGCCACACTACCCCACAGCCAACCAGGCTGAAGGGCGCAAGCGTGAAGAACGCTGGGAAGCCAGGGCGCGCGCCAGCTAAACAACCACTTTCCCGCAGCCCCGGCGACGAAGGCTGGTGCCGGCCTTGCCGCGGCTTCAGCGGGGTGTGGGAAGGAGGGGGGGAGACCATCTTCTCCCTGCACGCCTGCTGCCTCCCTCAGGGAGACGAAGGCTGAGAACGGCGCTCCGTTCGCTGCCTTCGCCTCCTGGAGGGAAGTCATCGCTTTCCGTGGGGGGCGGGGGGCGAAGGCACTGGTACCTTCGTCCCCCTCCCACCGAGGAAAGCGAACCACTTCCCCGGGAAGCAAAGGCAGACAACGACACTCCGTTCGCTGCCTTCACCTCCCGGAGGGAAGCCATCGCTTTCCGCAGGGGCGAAGGCACTGGTGCCTTCGTTCCCCTCCCACCGAGGAAAGCGAATCACTTCCCCGGGAAGCAAAGGCAGCAAACAGTACTCTGTTCGCTGTCATTGCCTCCCGGAGGGAAGCCATTGCTTTCCACGGGGAGCGGGGGGCCAAGGCACTGGTGCATTGGTCCCCCTCCCACCGAAGAAAGTGAACAATTTCCACGGGAAGCAAAGGCAGTGAACGGCGGTCCGTTTGCTGTCTTCGCCTCCCAGAGGGAAGCCATCGCTTTCCACGGGGGAGGGGGACCAAGGCACTGGTGCCTTCGTCCCCCTCCCACCGAGGATACCAAACCACTTCCCCGGGAAGCAAAGGCAGCAAACAGCACTCCGTTCGCTGCCTTCGCCTCCTGGAGGAAAGCAAGCCCTTTCCACATTCGGCCCTTGCCTGTCGGAGAAGGGGCTTGCTTTCTCCGACAGACAAGGGACGAATGCAGAGCACCACTCCCCCCCCCCTCTCACATACACACCAGGAACCCATGCCTTTCCAGGCAGTTATTATCTGTGTGTTGGTGGTTGGGGTGATTTTTGGGGGGGGGGTGCACCCCCCCAAAAAAAACCCCACCCCAACCACCCACTCACAGATAATAACTGCCCAGCAGGGCTGGGCAAAAGTGCTAGTATTATATATAGGGTACAAAAGGGCAAGAACAACTATACCTGCTCCAATGCTGAAGCAAGTTCATGTTTTTCTTGCTTCAACAATTCTTCATCAAGACGAGATTTTTCCAGTTGTTCTCTCCTAGCGAGCAGCTCACTTCTTAGCAAAGAATGTTTTTCTTCACGGGCAGTTTGATCTTCCTGACTAAACAGTGGGAAACCATAAGTTTTCAAACAAGAGGGACTACATGCATGTGCTATTGTTGAAGTCAACATGCATCTTTTATTTCTTATCCTAGATGCATTTATATAGCACTAAGAATGAAACCTACAAATGTCACAACTGCTATAATATAAGAAGTCCTGGAGGCGCAGTGATGAAAAGCTGCTGCACTGCAACCAAAAGGTTGTGAGTTTGATCCTGACTAGGGCTCAAGGTTGACTCAGCCTTCCATCCTTCTGAAGTTGGTAAAATGAATACCCAATATATTGGGGGCAAAATGTTAAGTAATTTGTGAATTGCCCAAAGAGTGCACTAAGAAGTGCTATGGAGTGGTATATAAGTGTGATTGCTTTGCTTTTTGCCTTATAATACCACTATGTAAAGTTGAAAAAACCAATTCACAGTTCAGGGAAGGAACACTAAAGGAAATGCAGAGTTTTCTACAATTTCCCTGCTCTCCTTAAAGTTATCATGAAATGGAGAGGAACAGATACCAGGACCAAGACTGTGAGAAATTTAATAAGTTAGGTATGTCCTCACCAGGAAGCTTTAGGTAGCCTACTTTCTCTCAGCCTCAAGTACATTCATATCTCCACTTGAAAGAAGGAGCATTAGTATACTATATTAGTTTACAAAACTGTTGCAAGCATAGAGCAATGAAATATAACAATTATAATAATAATATTTGAATATAATTATAATCAGTTACAATAAATAAAACATTTATCTTCTTCCTTCTTGTCATCTACCACTAATTTCATTTTGAAGCTACGCAACAAGAGAGCACAGATCCTTCAAAGATGGCACAGAAAAAGTATTAATAGCTAGTTGTGTTGCACATCTCTGATGGCACAATGGTTAAACTGCTATACTGCACCAGAACATTGTGAGTTCAATTCCGATGGGGATCCATGTTGACTAAGCCTTCCATACCTCCAAGATCAATAAAATAAGTTCACAGCATGTTGGGGGCAAAATGCTAATTAACTTGTGAACTGCTTTGAGAGCACTACAGGTGAAACTCGGAAAATTAAAATATCGTGCAAATGTTCATTCAGTTCAGTAATGCAACTTAAAAGGTGAAACAAATATATGAGAGACTCATTACATGCAAAGCGAGATAGTTCAAGCCTTACTTTGTTACAATATTGATGCTTATGGCTTAGTTTATGAAAACCCCGACTCCCCAATCTTATGTACCCCATAATCATCACATAATCTCATGTATGCCATGATCATCACAATTATAACAAATTAAGGCATGAAATCTCTCACTTTGCATGTAGTGGGTCTATCTCATATATTTGTTTCACCTTTTAAATGAAATGAATGAACATTTGCACGATATTCTAATTTTCCGAGTTTCACCTGTAAGTGCAATGGGGCAGTAGATAAATATAATTGCTATTGCTATCTCTAGCAGGGTCAAAAAAAGCTATTCAATGGGACACAGTAAATTGCACAACCACATGCTAAATAGCTAGGGATGGACTGTGTGGGAGATGAACTGTATTTTCTCAGCAAGAACATACTGTGCTTTGATGGATAAAAGACAAAGACTTACAGGTGTTCTTTCTCCCGCAGCATCCTTTCCAATTCCTGCTGCTGTTCTTCCTTCTCTCCATTCATCATGTCTCCTTTAAGCTGTAACTCAGTGTTGCTACAGCGTAAATTACAAGCCTCCTGTTCTAAGACTTCCAACTGCTGCTGCAATTCTTTCTGGGATTTCTCCAGCGATGCATGGTCACTGTGAAGTAATGGTCCCCCGTTACAGAAAGAGAAAAATAAAATCAGAAGTACTGTACATGGAAATCATTTTGTTTGGGTTTGTCAATGCATTGTCATCAAAGTGGCCTAAGGTCCGTTGGAAAGAATTATGGATGTTTATGGTACCATTGTCACTTCAAAGATAGAAAGACAAATGGTTGCTTTTCTCAGACATGAAATAGCAAGACAAAATTGTTTGCAATGACCTATTTGAGGAGACATTTTAAAGAACACAAAATATGAAACAATTATTTAATAGAATGACATACTGCACAATACGTATTTCTAAAACAGAAGTAACTGTGGTCCTCCTGGTTTTTTTTTAACAATATACAGTTGTAGCTTTCCTGCATTGTCAGGAGTTGGGCTGGATGACCCCAGGGATCTCTGTTTCAACTCTACGGTTCTTTGGTTTTATAATTTTCAATACCACTGAGCTATACTGTCAAGGGCTGGTTGAGAGTTGCATTCCAAAAAGAGCTAGGTCAAAGCCACCCCTGCTCAAAAGCCAGTCATATCCAACTCTAGGTTCCGCTGTTCATCTCCATTTATAGCCAAAGAGCCAGTGGAAAAGGCACATACAACTGACCTCCGGAAGGTGTCCACTGTGGACTGGAGATGCTGAAGTTGGTCAGCCAGCGTGTTTCGTTCTTGTTCCAGTCGCTCAACCTTTTCTCTCAGAAGACAGCAGTACTCCTGCTGCTGCTCTTCCTCCTTTTCCAAAGAGCTGACAGTGTTCTGACTGGTCAAGAGCTGCTGTTTCAGGTGCTGCAAAAGAAAAAGGCAAACCATAATGGTCAGCAAAAAGTGATGATACGTCGTGGACATTGAAAGCTTATTACACATAAACAGAAATTTATACCCATCAGTCCTCAGATTAGAAGCAGCTGGAAACTGAAGATATGCTATGTAATGGTAAAGGTTGCCCTTGTACAAAAGCCATCTCCATTGACAGCCAAAGAGCCAGCGCTGTCTGCCTCTGCAGATGTTTCCATGGACATGTGGCAAGCATGACTAGATACCGGAGTGGATGGAATGCTGTTTACCTTCCCACCGAAGTGGCACTTATTTATCTACTTGCAATTTCTTGCTTTTGAACTGCTAGGTTGGCAGGAACTGGGGCAGACAGGAGCTCACTCCGTCGTGCAGCACTCAGGTCAAGCTCAGCATCTTAACCCCTAAGCCATCACAGATAGGAACTTTTGGCATAAACAACAATTATAACAGTGATTCGTCCAATGCAGGGTTGGACGAATCACAAGTTGGGATCAAAATTGCTGGGAGAAACATCGACAATTTTAGATATGCAGATGACACCACCCTAATTGCAGAAATTGAAGAAGACCTAAAGAAGCTCCTGATTAGGTCAAAAGAAGAGAGTGCAAAAGCTGGCTTGAGACAATATCAACAAAACCAAGATAATGGCAACAGACCCTATCAGTCCCTGGAAAATAAATGGAGAAGAAGTAGAAGCAGTGGCAGGTTTTACTTTCTTAGGATCAAAGATCACTTTAGATGGTGATTGCATCTATGAAATAAAAGGGTGACTGATGCTTGGGAGGCAAGCTGTGAGAAACCTGGGGAACATAGTGAAAAGCAGAGACATCACATTGCAAACAAAAATTTGTATAGTCAAAGCAATGGTATTCCCGGTGGTATTATTATAATTTAAATATTGTATCTTTATGTAAACCCTGTGGGGTGTCCCAGGGTCATTTATATGTTGTTAGCCGCCCTGAGTCGGCCATGTGTTGAGTAGGGCGGGATATAAAATTGAATAAACATAAACATAACATAATGTATGGCTGTGAGAGCTGGACCATTAGGAAGGCTGAGCACAGAAGAATAGATGCCTTTGAAATGTGGTGTTGGAGGAGAGTTTTGAGAGTCCCCTGGACAGTGAGGAGAACAAATAGGTCGATCCTAGAATAATTCAACCCTGACTGCTCCTTAGAAGGTCAAACAGTAATGATGAAGCTAAAGTACTTTGGACATCAAAGGAGAAGATAGGATTCACTTGAGAAAGCCTTGATGCTGGGAAAAGTGGAGGGCAAAAGAAGAAGGGTGCAGCCCAAAATGAGATGGCTAGATGGTATTGTAGACGCAACAGGAATAGAGCTGGGCAGGTTGAGTAGGATGGTGGAGGACAGAGGTGCCTGGCGGGCAATGGTCCATAGGGTCGGAATCGACTGTGGAACTGAACAAGAACAAAAAAAAAAAGAAAAAAGAACAGTGAAAATGAAATCAAATCAGTGGGACATGTCAGGAAGAGGAACAAACACCAAAAACAGCCTGAAGGAACTATGAAAATAGGTTAATCAGAGAGATAAAATGGCTAGAATTATAATAATTTTGTTTCAGAAATTCTGGGTTCAAAGGATTTTTGCAGGAGAAACTCTGCTCAGGGGATGCTAGAATGAGGCTCCTTTCATGTCCCCAAGAGCTGGAACAGAGACAGGCACTCAATCTTTCATACAGTACCCGGGTCTTGAACTGCCAACTTGCTGGCCTTCCAACTAACAAGGCGAGCTGCTTAACCACTGAGCCACCGCAGTCCCATGGCTGGAATTTAAAATGTAGGACTTAACAGGAGGTAAAAAAGTAGGTGTGACATGTGCTAGATCTTACTACCTTCTGGACAACTCTCTGACTCTCCTAGTGGCTAAGCTGTTCTCGGGATTCTGGAAATTGTCGTCCAAACAAACAACTTGCACAAATCCTGATATTTACTGTTTGTGGTGGAAGTGTCTTATTGGTAACAGAGCCTCTAAATACTTCTCACCTGCACTTCACTGCTTCTTCTACTCAGCACTTTGCGCACAAGAAAGAGAGTATCACGTGGGTCTCCAAGCTTCTGCTGGAAGGAGCTACAAGGCTCACCATGGTTCTCAGCTTCTGGGCTGCAAACTATTGCACTGCATTCATTTATCATTGCCTGAAATCCAAGAAAAGCATTACTTTTCCAGTTCTGCAAATATGTAACACCAACTCAGATTGCTTGTCTCTCACCCAGTCTCAACTCTTCAGAAACCATTTAAGAACTGAAGACAGTTTACAGAACTGAGAAAGTTTACAGAAAGATATTTCTTTTTATTAATGGGTGTTGTTTTCTTTTTGTTGTTGTAGTGTCAGATTTTACGGTATGAGATTTTTATCACATACGTCACATTCCATAGTGGAAGACCACCCAAAATAGGTTAATTACATAAATTGGAGCATTAAGAAGAATTATTTGAATAAGAAAAGTAGGTGGCAAAAATGGTAAATAAAAGACACAGCAATTTCCTTGTAAAATTATCAAAAAGAAAAGAGCATCATTACAGTACTTTCTAATGCAAACTAGGATAACTTTACAAGCCTTGTTTCACTGAAAATAGGGATTTAATCTGTACCAGGGATTACCAACAATGCTCAGCCCGGAAACAATTTTAATGTCACAATTTAGCCCTGAAACTGGAGGTTGAAAAGTGACTTTTGGACTACATTTCTAGAATTTATAAGGCATATAGCTGGGATATTCTTGGGTTTAAAAATGTAATCTCATCCATGTTCTGCCCATATGAACTATTAAAGGTCACAGCTTTACTGTCAATCCATCTTTATTGCTTTGCCTTGTTTATCTCCACATTTCTCTGTTCTTGTGTTCCATAACTTAAAGAGACTTTTCCAAATTCTGTCTGAAATACATGAACGCATGAATGTGTCCCTGTGCAAAGTGCACAAAACCTGTCTGACATTTAGAACTTATGCTTACACTGAATTTACTTTCAATTTTTTAAAAAAACAAAAGCAAGAATTTCTACAAAAGGACTGTAATCCCAATTATACCTACTTGACTAATTTCTTTTATCACATGTTTAAGGGAAAGGATCTCTTCATTTACATTCTTGCTCAGTGACTGTTCATGTACCATCTCCAGACGATTAGCTTCCTACGAAAAGAACAAAGATGATTAGGAGAGTCCAGACATTTCCACCAGACATATCACATGTTTTCAGAACATGGATTAAATAGAAAGGAAACATAATAACAACATAATATCTCCTTGTCTAATACTACATTGTGCAGAATTAATATGCTAAATGGAAGAGGTAGAAAATATCCATTCCTTGCCAGGCCAAGCAAACAGAAGCTATGGAAAAGATGATGGAGATGGTGAGAGCACTAAAGATCAATAGTTTTTCTCAGCATACAATCCCATTGTGGTATCAGAGCAACCAAGCAAACACAAAGTACCAATTCTAGACATCTGTCTACTAGTACTGTTCATCTCTGCCACAAGTGGATGAAGTTGTTCTCCTTCATATATAGAGCAAAAGAAATGAAATTCTCCACTGAGTTACGTTCTCAGACACTCCACTAACACACCAGAATGTGCAGACTGTCTCTGAGAGTCTTCAAATTCTTCTCATTCTCCTCGTTCTCTTTCTGAGACTTTTCAAGCAAGGCAGTCAATTCAATCACCCTAGGAAAAGAAAAGTAGCATTATACCATTCCCAAAGTTTTTGATACCTTTTTGATGGGTTTCTTTTGTTTTCTCAGCCTAATGATGGCCTCTTTCATGGACACCACTTTGAACTTCATGTGGAACACCTACTGCATGCAAATATAACACTCAGACCCACCTTCAGGCCTTTTAGCTTGATTGGTTATTGGGAACCCATAAACTGGCCACACCTGGCCATGCAACTGTTTGTTAGCCATTTGTTCCAATGGGGGTTTACAGCTGAAATACCTGTACTTCCTGAATGGTTTATGTTCCACTTGTGTCAAATCTCTTTCATTAAATCTGACAGTCCTGACTTTGCTCAAATCTTGAGTGTTTCCTTTCATTTTCACTGTGGTGGAGTACAGAGGCCACATGCCAAGAAAGCTGTCCTTTTCCAATATTTCTGGACCTGACTGTATAACCCCTGTCTGCAAACCCAGATACTTTTGTCTTGTTCTTCTCTCTTCTTATTATTGATTTACATAATTCCTGACCTCTCCACACCATCAAAGAGTTACAATTCCAAGGGGGAGGAAATGTGCAGAGAACAAACTATTTTGAATTGGACTAAATGTGTGAATACTGTACAACAAATTCTAGTACTAGATGCACTAAATTATTAGGTAGGTGTTTATGAACTGATTTGACCCCATTCATTCATTCCAACTAACTGGTATATAGCACTATGAATATTCACATTAGAAACAGATTTTCCTTTGCGAGCATCCTGTCCATTAGCACACATAACCAACCAAACAGTGCAGTCCTCTTTGACCAAACAAAAGTTAAATGTCTCATTTGAAATGAGTCGTATTATCCCAGCAAGTCCAGTTTTTTTTAATCCATTCAATTCTAGTCTCTTTTATGGCTATGAGCAGATAAGATACTTAAAGAATATTGATTAAATTATCTTCAATTGATCGATATTTTATAAACCTTTCTTCTCCTTCCTCTTCCTCCTCTTCTCCTTCTGCCATATCCGAATCCAAATATTGGCAATCCCCATGGTGATCAGCCACGAAGACTGACCTGAGAAAATAATGCAGCAGCCTTCCATCTGCCTTCCACATTGCAGCATGACACCCATACTACTGATCCAGTTCCGCAAGTAACTTTCTGGTCTTAAGACCTTTTGGCACGCAAAGTCCGCATCATCCCCAGGCCAGTATTGATGAAGCTGCTGCCCTCCATCAAGGTTGGAGACCATCACCCTTCCCTGTGGACTTTGGCATCCATGGCTGTTAGTCCTCAGGGTTGTCAGGTTAGTTAACTGCTGCCAGACACTCGGCGTTGAGTCACGGGCAGTATGGTCTACTCTATTACCATAGCAGGATAACCTGGCCAGACTATAAACTCTACCATAAAGTATTTATAAAATAACATTTTCCACAAGAGACATGATGCAAAAAATATAATAGGAATGGGAAAGAGTTACAACATTTTAAAAATGTGCCCTTAGTGATAGTCTTAGCTCTGCTACCCATCTCCAACACAAATCTTTAAAATGCAATAAGTAAATGGCAGTCAGTGGTTCTTTTATTAAGTTACTTTACCTATTCTGAAGATCTTCCTTCACCAAGTCTCCTTTGACATGTAAGCTCATAATTGATTGTGCTTGCTGGTATATTTCTTTTTCCATATCTATCTTCTCAGGGCTCATTTGAGATGGCTGCTCTTGTACCTGTCCCCTCCAAACAGAGTTTGCCAGACTGCTAGTCGCCCAGTGCTGTGTGTCAGAATATAGTTGGAAGCAACTGACAAGTATAGGACCAGAAAGTCTCACTTGCTCAGCCTTTAGCTCAGACAGGTCCCTGAAACAGAAATAAAAAGATACCATGTTGAATTGAAAAGCTCTACTATAAAGATTAGAAGCAGGGATTCACAACCTATGGCCCGCGCGCCTAATCTGGCCTGTGGCGCCAATTAATCCGGCCCACAGTGAGGATCCCGAAGCTGCCACCGGAAGCACCAGAAGTGGTGAAAACACCTCAAAAAAAAGAGAGCTGGAAACACAGTGAAAGCCCACCGCCTTCACTCCTACCACCACAGGAAGCAGCAGAAGCGGCAAAAACGGCCAAGACCGCACCATGCATGCACGCGCTGGTACCACAACTGGAAGTGGTGGAAGCGGCAGGAGGTGTGAGGGGATGGAGTCTCGCTCCATGCATGGAAAGGTAGTGAACCCCTGGTTAATATAGGGGAGGATGCCTGCCCCATGGTTTCTTCAGTTCCTGCACCCCTCTCTTTTTAGGGGTGGGTTCTTATTGCTGGTTTTTATCTGTTTTATTTGTTTTTATCTGTTTTTACCCACTGTTGTGAACCGCCCGGAGTCGGCTTTGGCTGAGTGGGCGGTATAAAAATTTAAAAATAAATAAATAAATAAAAATAGAGCCAATGTGGTGAAATGGTTACTGTTAGACTTGGGCTGGTGAGATCACATTCAAATCCCAAAAGTCCATGAAGTTCACTAGGTGATCTTTCATTGTTCACTATTTCTCAATCTGATGTACCTCACCAGATTGAGATATCAAATGGGATAAAAATCACGTATGCATTATTGAGATTCTTGGAGGAAAAGTGCAAGTGTTAAGCACCACAATATTAAACAATCCCAAAGTAGCCCATCTTCAGGCTATAAAAAAGCATTTTCTATAATATTCAATGTCTAATGATCTACTTTACAGCACCCACATCCCCAGAGGATCCAGTTCTCAATGATACAATTTTCCACTGTCTGCTGAACCTTGGATCTGGTAGCATAGCAGAATTCAGGATGAAAATATTCAGAACAAGGAGTTAGCTGTTGTGTACAACAAGGAAAGAAACATGTTATAGTTCCTCTGTTGACATACATAGAAAGGAAGTTACCATATAAAATTTGTCAGCCAAAGATTTCATTGTCACCTTACAGAATAATTTGTTCTTCCTCACCTGTCAGTTGCTGTCTTCATTTCCAGAAAATAACGCCGTAATGCCACCACTTGACGCCATATCCCAAAGATACGATCATGTTCTGCCCGCCTATAACTCTCAAATAACTATACAAGCGAAAACAAGGGAAGCTTAGTTTTTGTATTTAGCCCATAAGAGTTAAGGTTTTAGAGCAGGGATTCTCAACCTGTGGCCCATTGGATGCATGCGGCCCACGACTCCATTTTATGCAGGTCCCCACTGCCTCCACCACACCAGGAAGTGCCATGTGGTGGAGGAAGGGCAAGATGGCCGTTTGACTGCCCAAAGCTGTCTGAGGAAGCATGATCTGGCCCCCGGCATAAAAAGGCTGAGAACTCCTGTTTTAGAGGCTGTGTGTGCGTCCTCTTTCAAGAATACCCTGTCAACTCACTACTAGTGGTATTAAGAATGACTTTAAGAATCAATAAAACAAGATAATGAAATCTTCAGCCATTTTAAATAATTATCAAACATCACTTTCCCACAACACGACATTTTTTTAATTATTTTAGGACTGAATCCTTGAGAAATTTGGGGAATTATCTAATGTAAGTATTTTTCCTTACAAACGAGCAAGTCTAAGGGGCCATAATAAAAAGGTGTAACAATCTGATCTGGTTTTTCTTCCTCTTATTATACTTGTAATGAGTGCAATCCAATGAAGCTTCATGGTGTAAAATTCAAAGATAGATAAGAACATAAGAACAGCCTTGCTGGAACAGGCCACAGCCCATCCAGTCCAGCATTCTGTCTCACACAGTGGCTCACCATTTCCTTCAGGGTATTCCCAAGGAGATGCTTTCACCTGCTTAGGATTCCCTGGAAATGGCATTGAGAGATATCCTGCCTATCTCTCCAACCCCGAGGTTGTCCTTAAGTATCCATAATTATAGCCATTGATACCCTTGTCCTTCATCAAGTATTTACCCATATGGTGCAGAAAATATGGAATTTGATGTGACAAAATGTAGAGTTATCAACCAACTTGATAAATTTAGAAAAATTATGCAAACTTGTGAAGGATAAGCAAAGTAAAGCAATCAAACTTATATACCACCCCATAGTGCTTAGTGCATAATCTGAGCGGTTCACAAGCTAATTAGCATTTTGCCCCAACATGCTGGGTACTCATCTTACTGACCTCAGAAGGATGGAAGGCTGAGTCAACCTTGATCCCTGGTCAGGATTGAGTTTATAACCTTTTGATTGCTGGACAGCAATTTTACAACTCCGCCACCAAGCTATCAACTGCGACAAGACAGGAATAGCAGCAGCAATTTTAAGACATTAAATGCTGTCCTTCCATCTCAAGGCCACAAAGGTTTTCACAGGAACAATAAAATCTCTTGGGACCCTCAGATCTTTAGATACTATATAGGACTGTGACGATTTCATCACCAGCTTTATGTATATAGAGCTGTACCAACAGGATTCTAGCCACCAACTATACAGAGTGACTTGGTGAGTCTTCCATCAGCATTGCCAAGAACAACAAATTAAGAAAGCAAACTCTCACAACTATATTTGTTATTAAAATTATAAATACCTTGAAGTACACAAGTAAGTTATAAGCCACATCAGGAGTGTTCATAAAGGGTTTTAGAGGCATTATCTACATCCAACAGCCTTTGTTCTATGTGACTTTCAGCTGGCCTTTCTGCAATATTCTTGTATGAGTTTCAGAGAATCTTAACTGTGAGAAATTGCTCATTTAACACATATAAACATGAGACTCAGATTCACTAAAATTAATGTTCATTTAATAATTAAGAACTAGCATATGTGACATGAAATGAACAAGTGTCACTGCTGGTTCAATTACACTAAGAGCAGGGAGATGCTATTTTGTGTATGTTTTGGGTTTGACTGATTATGGGCATCTGGTTGACTATTATGTGATCAAAGCTCGAAGGTCTTTATCTATTCCAGCAGGGTTTCTCTCATGTTTAAAAATGTGTGAATTTTTTTTAACAGGAGCTGAAGATTTTATCTATTTAATGCCTCCATTTTATGTGTATATAAGCTTGCCTTGAACACAAACACAAGAACGTTTTTTCATGAGAAATATCTCTGCTATCAAGGCATATCAATTTTCACTGATTTTAATAAAGCATTCTGCGGTCAATTAATCTGACCCTAAACTGTGCTCCTGTGTTCTCTCGGAGTAACCTATCTTCTGAACACATGTGCACAGACTAACATGTGCTTGCACAGACTAACATGGCTACCACTTCATGCATTTATTAGTTATCCAAACACTGATCTAGGCAGTCCATCTTGCTACTTCCAAATTTTCAGACCAGCTAGTCCCTATTTCCCCTCCAAGCATAGTAGGAATATTCCATTATTTAAAGAACAGTCTGCTATCTGATTTTTTTAAGATGCAAAACTAAAAAATATAGCATCTAAAAAGAGCTGCAAAATCATCCTGCAGCAGAACGGGTTGAAGAGACAGCTTTATGTTAACTAATCAGTAGCCAGTTTTGAGGAAAAACTGGATAAACTAGTTACCGCCAAACACAATTCTGCAATAGGAATGATGCCTTTGCATACAATTGATGGGAACATGTCCACAGTGCCATGACCACTAAAACAATGCACCTTAGTATGTATTCCAACTTAATCTTTCCCACATGTCACTGCCACTAAATGCTAACTGAAGCATGAATTTGACACCTTCCATGTGCCTGGAACACAAGATTATCCAAGCAGCAAATTAATCCTCCCCAATATATCCTGAATCCTATTACTGACCAATCCCTACCTCTTGTTCTTTGCGCCATTCACTCTCCTTGAACTCTAGTTCATCCCTAGCTCTTGTCCAGTCAGCTGTTAGTTTGCTGATATCCTCTTGGAGAGCTTCATTCACTTCATTTGCCTTATCCAAGTGCTTCCGGAGCAAAATGTTCACACCTGCCAATTTCTCACACCTGAAGTACAGAAGAAAGACAACAGACTAGACATCATTATCCTGACAAAATTAACTGGCAGCTCTATTACTCTTGTACTGTTTCTTTTTAAAAGGCTTTTTACTTACCTCTGCTGCTCTTCTTCCAACTGAATCAGTGCTTTCTCTAGACCATAGTCTTCTCTGTGACCCTGCTGACTTGTATGGGAATCCTTTGTAAGAAAAAATAATACCTCAGTTATATTTTTCTCCCTAGCTTCCTGTTTATTTATTTATTTCACAAAGTAAAGCAAAGTAAGATGGAAGACAAGACGGCCTGGTTGTTATTTGTTAGATGTTGTTATGTTGGTTCTAATTTATGGCATCCCTATCAATTAGTGACCTCCAAAAGGTCATGGCATTAATCATATTTTACAAACTCAAAGCTGTTATTTCCTTTAATGAGCCAATTTTGCCTGGACTTCTGAACAATTCCACAGATGAGGTATGGTAAATGCACAGTAAAAATCTCACTGGGAAGAATCCTTAGTCACAAGAAAAAAATTGCAAGATGGGAGTTAAGTTTGTTCTACTGCTTGGCCTTTATGTATTCCTGCAAAAAAGTATGAGCATCACCTAGATAGCTAAACCTGAGTCCAAATAGCAGATTCTAATAAAGTGCAACACTTGAATCAATAGGATTTACTTAAGTGCTGACTCATCATTTAGCAGCTGATTCAATAGGTCTACTCTAGCTGAAAATGGCAATTAAATTAAGACCTTAATTCCTTTTAACACTGATTACAAAAGCAAAGTAACTATCAGCTGCTTCTTTGTTTGTATCAGAAGCCATCCAATAGTGTGTCCACCTGGAAGATATTCAAATACTGTATACTTATAGTACTCATATTCATTTGCGAAGCTCCTTCTATGTCCCTCAACCATCAACTAAAGCACGTATAGTCACTAATTTATTTTGCCAGTACAGAGAAAATGTGCTCCTCCAGGTATTCTTCCTGGAGCAGTGAACTATTTCTCCTTTAAACAGCATTAACAATCAAAACACATGGTAGTCAACCCCTTTGTAACTTACTCTGGCTGCTTTTAGGTGCTGTTCTAATTCTTTGCACCAATTCCGGTACTGCAAGACCTATAATAATAAAAAAAACTGTCAGTATATGCTTCTTGAATTAGATACACTGCAGCAACATCTGTGGTATTTCTAAAAGTTTTATGATTATTATTATGCACCTCTCCAGGGCCATAGCCAGGATCCTAGATTATTTATTGGAGGAGGGGATATTTTTTCAGGAGGGGCAACAATGTCATTCACACACATATATAAATATAGATAGATAGATAGATAGATAGATAGATAGATAGATAGATATAACAATGGCATCCCAGGGTGGGGGAGGAGGCTGTTAGCTGGAGGGGCTGATTTCCCCCACCCCCTGGCAACAGCCCTGCACCTCTCTATGGTTTAAAATAACTTTATATACTCCAAAACAACTCATACTGTACGTACAAAGATTACAAGTGATCCTTTTACAATAAGCCTGAACAGAAATACAAATAACCCTATCCTTTTAAAATCAGTCTCATTTTAAATTAACATTTAAAATAAACTGTGTGGACTGCGACTTACACTATATCAAGAGGAATAAGCAAAAAAACAAAACAAAACAAAACCTCCAGCCCCTCAGCTGCTGCAAGTGCCTTTGGACACAGAGGAAAACTTGCCATAGGCAACAAGAAAAATGTTTTTAAAATAAGGAAATACTAGGAAGCATTGAAGTACTGTAATATCAAACAGAGCTAAGTGTAAATACAAATGGGAAATGGGCAAAATAAGATTTTTCAGAAAGAAAGAAAATGTTAGTACTAAGCCATTTGCCAAGCCAGGATCACACCTGAATACCCAGGTCATGAACATTTTAAAAGAACTAAGCAAAGTGGTGAAGTATTTGGAAGGAAATATATTTCCCATTAAGCACATTATTCCTCTTTTTTTCCCTTCTTATCCCTATGTCTGCCTACAATTCAGCACACAAATTTTATCATTGCCTTCTTTCATGTACCTTTGGGCGTGTATGGACTTTTACCTTTGCCTGTAGCTTTTGGATAAGTATTGCCTGCCTGTGCTGGGCTTCCTGCGAACTCTGTAGTTTGTGTCGACAGGAAGCCTGGCTTTCCACCATCTGTTGATGTAGAGCCAGTAGTTGTTCATCTGCCAGTAAGTGAACTGCTTGCATTTTCATGCTGCTGGCTGCTTCTTCTCCTTCCATCTAAAGGTCAAAGTGAACAGAAGCAAAACAGGTTACCATTGATCTGGCAGGAAAAGCAGCCAGCTCCTACTTTCCCCGACAGAAATAATACTGTACCTAAAAACAAACATGCATGTATTCCTATTCATTGAAATACAGAAGAAACACCAGATGGACCTCATATTAAAATGAAATACACAGAACACCTCATTTGCTTTCATCCTAAAAGAGGACCAAAGAAAATTGTTATGTAGAAAGAGATTCAACTCTTTCTAGCAACTGTACTTTATTAAACTTCAGTTTTGAGCAAGAAGCCACACTTCACCACCACTTCATAACATTTGCTGAACCGAATATCTTCCCCCTCAGTTCAAGAAAAAAATAATTCTGTGCATTTTTAGAAGGAACAAAGGGTTGTTCAAATGACAGCAACGCCACCATGCAAATGTACCACTCTGTCCTTAAGAAAAAAGCATAGCAATTTGCCATTTCTAGGCCCACTTAGAGGACCATGATGGCTTAATGGTTAAGATGTTGAGCATAATGACTGGAAGGTTGGCGGGTCAGCAGTTCAAGACCCAAGCTTGTATAATTAAGATTTCTCTCTCTCTTTTAATGGATGGGATGGGGTGAGTGGGTAAATTATTGCAAATTTTTAATGGTTTTAGTTAGTTGATGTTGTTTTTAATTGTTGTTAGCTGCCCAGAGTCGTTGCCAAGTTGGGCGGCAATAGAAATTTGAAGAAATAATAAATAAATAATAAGCGCTGTGCAACAGTGGGAGCTCCTGTCGTCTATCCCAGCTCCTGTCAACCTAGCACAGATTCTCAACTTGCGGCCCGTGGGCCGGATGTGGCCCACAGCACCATTCACTGCCTCCACCACACCAGGAAGTGCCAATGTGGTGCAGGAAGGGCAAAATAGCCATCCGGCCCCTGAAGCTGTCTAAGGGACTGTGACCCAGCCCCCGGCTTAAAAAGGTTGAGAACTCCCTGACCTAGCAGTTCGAAAGCAAGAAATTGCAAGTAGATAAATAGGTACCGCTCTGGCAGGAAAGATAACAATGTTCCCTGCACTCTGGCTTCTAGTCATGCCTGCCACATTACCATGAAAACGTCTGCAGATGCAGACAGCGCTGGCTCTTTGACTGTAAACAAACGGAGATGAACAGCACTCCTTAGAGTCGGACATGACTGGCTTTCAAGCAAAAGGTAAAGGTTTCCCTTGCTCGAAAGCCAGTCGTATCCGACTCTAGGGTGCAGTGCTCATCTTTGTTTCAAAGCCGAAGAGCCAGCGCTGTCTGCTTCTGCAGACGTTTCCGTGGTCATGTGGCAGGCATGACTAGACACCGGAGCGCACGGAACGCTGTTACCTTCCCACCGAAGTGGTCCCTCATTATCTACTTGCAATTTCTTGCTTTCGAACTGCTAGGCTGGCAGCACTTTTAACTTTATCTTTAGGCCACTTGCGCCGCTAAGTAGTTTAGCAAAACCTGAGGCCTTACTAAGCCCTTATTCCCTTCTAGCTGTCAGTGCGTGGAGCCACCCCTGCTCCTGCTCCTCCTCACCTGCGAAGCAAAAGTCTGCTGGGTGGAAAGAAGAATTTGAAGCCTCAGGCCGCAAGTCAGCTGCTACACTCTTCCCCCACTACACTCTTTCCACTTGGAAAGGCGCCGTTCCTGTAGCTGGTGGGGAACGTAGTTCTTCCACAGGCAGTTGGTATCGCAGCAGTCTTTGAAAAGACTACATTACCCATGATCGACCGGGGTTTCACCGTCACAGCCACCCAGCTGCCGTCTAAACCGCCGTACTTCTTCTCTGGGCCCTTATTGGTTGAATGAAAGTGGAGGAGGTGGGGTCGGGGCGAAGCCGCGGGAAGACCAAAAAGAAACTATATCAGAGAGTAAACAAAACAAAAAGAGACACAAAGCATTGTGGCATCTTAAAGAAACAACGTTTTTTGTCTTTGTTTTGTTTACTCCCTTACCGTGATGGCGAACCTTGGCACTCCAGATGTTCTTGGACTTCAATTCCCAGAAGCCCAAGCCCCCTGTGAATCCACCCGCGCCACCCTCGTCGCTCCCGGAAGTGGAAGTAAAACGCGCCCGTATGGAGGAAGGGTTAACCCGGAAGAGTCTTAACCATACGGGCGCGTTTTACTTCCGCTTCTGGGAGCGGCACGGGCTGGATGTATCACAGTAAACCCATTCATGTGGATTCACAAGGGGCTTGGGCTTCTGGGAATTGAAGACCAATAACATCTGGAGTGCCAAGGTTCACCATCACGGCAGTCTCTTATATGCTTGCACACTAACACAAAAAGGGGGGGGGGGTCTTGGCATATGTGAATAGCGTATTTATTAATAAAACATCGAAGTGTCCTGAAGAGTCATCAATAATAGCATGGCTCAGTTTTCCTAAAAAACTTATCATTTACAAAAATACTGGCATAATGTTACAGGAGAGAATTCAAAATGCAGGACGGAGTTCAAGTAGGATACAAGGTATTATTAATTCATGTAGTCAGCATTCTCAAAGGCAATAAAGTGCAATTTCAAGTAGATGCCAAAAATGCAATTAATCATGAATTCCAATAGTAAAACCAGTACACAGCGTCGTGATATCCCTCCGGTAGATGGATATTTCGAAAACTTTCATCAGAGAAGAATAATATCTGGAATTTACAAATACATATATAGTAATAGCCCAGAAATTACAAATCTAAACATCAATAATTATTCTGAAAAAAATTACTAACATTTCATTTGATAGCCTCAAAAACATAAGGAGAAGGGGGGGGGATTCATAACGGGCCAGAATGATGAACAAGTTCAAGGTAATTAACTGGAGAAATTGGAAGCACCTGTAGTGTTTCCAAAGTCGCCCTCCAAGACAAGAATAAGTTCAAAAAGGTAGGTGCTCCAACAATTCATTAACACGTTTAGGTTGTCGAAGTGCAATACACAAGGGAAAGGCATATCACCTAACAAAATTCTCTAACAAAAATCATTATGAATCTATTATAAATCTAATTTACGAGATGCATGGTCCTTAACAGTATGATAGAAAAATAAAAATAATAAAGACTAGGATATGAGATACCAAAATTCATTCTCCTTCCATAAATTCAGTACCTATTCTTGCAGTTTTCAATGTTCTATCCCACTATGAATTTCCCACAGAGGCTTTCGAACGCGAATTAGATTATGGTAAGGAGCACTTGTTATCTTCAATATTGTTACCTTAGCCTTGCTATCTTTATTCTTGACTTAGATTTACTCGTCACCCTTTTGGCATCTCAAATCTTAGTCTTTATTATTTTTATTTTTCTATCATACTGTTAAGGACCATGCATCTTGTGAATTAGATTTATAATAGATTCATAATGATCACTGATTAAAGGTTTTCTGTACATCTCTCAAGCTCTTAATATGAAACCAGAAGAGGCTGGGATAAACCTATGGAAAGCAAAAATAACACACTTTGTTGAATGGATTGATGCCAAATAATGTCTGACACCAGGACAAGATTCTGTCTGGACCATCTGAAAGTCACTTAGCAGACTTTGAAGCAAAGTAGGAAGATCAAAGAATAATCAAGTAAAATGGGGCCACTTGGATATAGAATACATTTTTCTGTGAATGTAGAAAAAAGCAATCAATGCAACATTTATGAGCATGCAATTTATGACCTCCTGTATGTACAAAAGAAGATATAGTAAATCGGTGAGATGGTGCCTATGCATTCCTAATTTTAAATTGCAACAATCTTATCCAAATAAAAAGATTTGTAACATAAAAAGATACCAGTTAACATACGTGCATTTCACTGTATATTTTCTGTTTGCATTCTCTGTTATTAGAATCATCACTGCTGATTTTTAGAACTGTTGTGTTAACATGAAGTTTTACTCCTAGTCCCCCACCTGCAGCAATTATTTATTTATTTATTTATTTATTTTATATACCGCCTGCCTCGCTCTGGGGCAACTCAAGGTGGTTTACATTTCATAAAATATACATAGGGGCCCAACGGCTCCTCTTTTGCCCACCCAGGCCGTGGGTGGGCGGGCAAGAGTCCCGGGGGGCGGTGCAGATGGCAAAGCCGCCTCTTCCCCCCAACGGCTCCTCTTCTGCCCACCCAGACCTATATAAAATAACCTCTAGAGTTAACATTGGTTTCAGAAGGAAAACTGCATAGAACTAGCCATGAAAAAAATAAATCTAATGTTAACTTTGGGTTAAAGACATGGAAGATTGCTGCTTTCACAGAAGTTCTGGTGGATGCACAATGTGCCTTCTGCAGATTGATTGCAGTTTGTTTCTGTTAATGCTCTGGCATTGTGGCAAGCAAGCAAATCACATGATGTTCTCTTCAAGTTTCCGTGTCTTGGAGTTTTGCACTCAGACACTTGCTTCTTCAGATTCTTCTGCTTGCATTAAGACACTAATGTTATTAATTTGCAAGCAGAAGAAGTTAGAGACCTTGGACTCTGCTTTCCAACTATTAGAAACATTGCTCATTAGATATTGCCAGCTGCAACATTTGGCGTCCATTATTTAAAGGGACAGGAATTATTAGTAACCCATTTTCTGAATGCCAAGGAAGCCCACAGTATCTATGCTCCTAAGAGGCCCCCCTTCCTTTTCAGGTCTCATAACACTCCCAGAAACCCTCAGCATCCATAACTTTGAGGGACCTCTGCTAGGAGAACATGTTTCAGGAAATCTGTCAGCAGCCTTCTGATTCCTAAGACACAAAAGGCTTGCTCTCAATTGTGGCATCAAACCTTGTTTTAGTGTTTGTGTTATGTATGCATATCAATGTACTGTAAAGCTATCAAGATATAAATGTATCCATCACAATTACAATGTATCTCAGCTGAAAGGAACGCGAGCAAGCAACCCCTTGGGGCAGCTGCGAGCGTTCAGCCTCACATGGTTCACATTGCTCAATCACGGACAGCCGCGGGAAATGCCTCCGCATTCAGCAGAATGAAGATACTCGCATTCAGCAGAATGAAGATACTCGCATTCAGCAGGAAGAAGATACAACTGCGAGAGTAAGGCGTGCCTGGGCGAGGCCACGCCGACAGTAGCCAATGAGCTACCGTGCTGCAAGATTCAAATGTATAGTCCTCAGTATATAATGAGATGTACCACCACCATTACCCCCATGCTCCAACGGATCATCATGCAATAAACCTGTGTTAAGCCAATCCTTCGGCTGTTCTGTTGTCTTTGGTCCCATACACTAAATTGGCGACGAAGGTGGGATATGGCTGCCCACGGGACCAAGACATGCGCCGGCTACGAGATCAGGAAGCCGGGAGACTTGGAGCTGTTTGAGATAGACTTCAATGGAGCGCTAGTGGAGCTCGAAGTCTCAGATGAGGCCAAGAAGAGGGCCATCTTCGTCCGCATGCTCGGACACGAGACCAAGAGGACCTTGGTGGACCTGATCGCGCCGAGGAGGGTGAGCGACTTCAAGGCCACAGAGCTCCTGGCGGCGCTGCGCACCCACCTCCGGCCCGCGATAGCCATGTTCCCTGCTCGGAGCGCGTTCTGGAGGCGAGTCCAGGCGCCCGGGGAATCAGTCGCTGAGTTTGCCGCGGCCCTGCGGCTGGCCGCCGGCCCATGCAAGTGGGAGACCCCAGAAGTCACCCTCCGGGACTGCCTGCTCTGCGGTCTGAGGGATACCGAGACTCAGCGCGCGCTGATGAAAAAGGAGCCGCCTCCCACGTGGCAACAAGTCCTCGACACGGCACAGGCCGCGGAGGCCACGACTGCCGGGGTGCAAGAGCTTCAGGACTGGCGTCCGAAACCCGCCAAGGCAGAGAGCTCGGTGCGCACGGCCCGGCGAGTTTCGAACTCATCCACGGAGAGCGGCGACGACGAGGACGTCCGGCGGGTCCACAGGGAGGGCCGGCGCTGCGACGGCTGCGGCGCCGCGCCAAATGTCCATTCCGCAAGGCCGAGTGCCACAGCTGCGGCCGGCGCGGGCACATCGCCAAGGTCTGCCGGAAACGGCGCGAGGCCAAGAGGAGTTCCCCGGACCGCTCGGCGAGGCAGGACCGCACCACGAGGCCAAAGGACGGCACCCGGACCACGAGGACCCGGGACGGAGTAGGGCGCATCTCCGACGACAGCGAGGACGACGCCCCGGTTTGCAGCGTTTCCACGGAGCACCCCCGTTACTTCGTTGAGGTAGTAATCCAAGGGGCCCCTGTTAGGATGGAGGTGGACTCGGGTTCCTCATACTCTATCATTTCCCAGGGAGAGTTCATGAAAATCGCCCCCCGCGTGCGGCCCAAGCTCAAAGCGTTGAGGGCCACACTGAAGGACGTGCAAGGGAACCGCATCCCAGTGTTGGGGGTTGGGAAGTTCCAGGTCCAGTTTAAAAAGCACACCGCAACGCTTCCCCTAGTCGTCCTCAAGGGAGGTAAATGCAGCCTCCTCGGGACTCAATGGTTCCAGCCCCTGGGGTTGTTCATTGGGGGGGTGCACGCCGTGGGAGTACACGCCGCCGGGACTGATCCAATACAGAGCGTGTGCGACGCGCACCCCGAGGTTTTCAAAAAGGGGCTTGGAAAATTCAAGGGCCCCCCAGTGACTTTCGACTTGGACCCTGGAGTACGTCCAATCAGACTTAAACCGCGCAGAGTGCCCTTCGCACTAAAGGACAAAATAGAGGCGGAGTTGGACAAATTGGTGGGCCAGGGGATTCTTGTCCCTGTTGATTCTGCGGAGTGGGAAACTCCAATTGTAACAGCGCTCAAGGCCAACGGGGAAGTCCGCATATGCGCTGATTACAAGTGCACCATCAATAAGGCGATCCGCCCTAATGCGTATCCGGTGCCGGTAGTCAGCCACTTGTTGGCCAGGTTACACGGGGGGAGGTGTTTCGCTAAACTCGACCTGGCCCAAGCCTACCAGCAACTCCCGGTGACCCCCGCCGCAGCTGCTGCGCAGACCATAGTCACCCACAAAGGGGCGTTCCAGGTATCGCGCCTCCAATTCGGCGTGAATTCGGCGCCCGGGATCTTCCAGTCACTCGTGGAACGCCTCCTGAAGGGGTTAGAGGGGGTGTTACCCTACTTTGATGACGTGTTGATTACAGGGGGGAGCCGGGCCGAATTAGCAATAAGGTTGGGAAAGGTCCTGGCAATATTCGAAAAAGCGGGGTTGCGGTTGCGGAAAGACAAATGTGTTTTCTTCGCAACTGAGGTTGAGTTCCTAGGGTTCCGTGTTACTCCCGAGGGAATAAGGCCATCCCAATCCAAGGTGGCCGCCATCAAGAAGGCCCCCCGCCCCACCTCCAAGCCCGAGTTGCAGTCGTTCCTTGGACTGCTCAACTTTTACCACTCCTTCCTCCCGCGGAAGGCAGCAGTGGCGGAACCGCTACACAAATTGTTAAAAAAGGACGGGGCATGGAAGTGGGGCGACGACCAGGAGACGGCTTTCAATGACCTGAAGCGACTCCTGGCATCAGATGCGGTACTGACCCACTTCAATCCCAAACGCCCAGTGGTCCTGATATGCGATGCATCCCCGGTGGGGGTGGGGGCGGTGTTATGCCACGTACTGGAGAACGGGAGGGAGGCCCCGATAGCGTTCTACTCTAGGTCCTTGTCCCAAGCGGAGAGAAACTATGCCCAGACCGACAGGGAAGCACTAGCGATAATTGCGGGGACCAAGAAATTTCATGATTTTGTGTACGGCCGCCCCTTCACCATAGTGACTGACCACAAGCCCTTGCTAGGCATTTTCACCGCAGATAAGCCCACACCCCAAATCCTATCCCCGAGGATGCTCAGGTGGGCCATTTTTCTCAACGCGTATCAGCACGCGTTGGTATACCGGCCCGGAAAGGAAATCAGCCATGCGGACGCCCTGTCGAGGTCCCCCATTCCCCGGGATTGCTGCCACGTGGGCGAGGAAGAGGGGGACCACCAGGTCTCAATGATAGAGGTCCTAGACTCCCCTCCAGTAGTACCGGCCGACATCGCCAAAGCGACCGGCAAGGACAAAACGCTAGCTACAGTTTGCTCCTGGGTACAGAAAGGGTGGCCCGTGTCTTCCCCAGCAGCGGAATTCGACACATTCTTCAAAAAGAAACTAGAGTTGTCCCTAGAGAGGGGTTGCCTTTTGTGGGGACAGCGGGTAGTGATCCCCACGTCGCTCCGGCCGAGGGTGCTTAAACTGCTGCACGTCAGCCACCCGGGGATCGTCCGCTCTAAGGCACTAGCCCGTAGTTACTTTTGGTGGCCCCAGCTAGACGCCGACATCGAACACATGGTCGGCACTTGCGAAGCGTGCCAAAGCTCCAGGCCAGAAGAGGCTCGCTTGCCACATAGGGAGTGGGACGCAGCAAGGGGGCCCTGGTCCCGGGTACACGTAGACTTTGCTGGCCCGTTCAGGGGAACGCTTTTCCTCCTTGTGGTGGACGCGTTCTCCAAGTGGTTGGAGGTCATTCCAGTCTCGAGCACCTCCTCGGCCACTACAATTAAACAGTTATGGAGGGTCTTTTCCACGTTTGGTTTACCCGACACCCTCGTCAGCGATAACGCTAGCTGTTTCACGTCCGCCGAGTTCGGGGCATTCATGGATCGCAACGCCATTCGGCACGTCACCTCCGCCCCCTTTCACCCGGCCACCAACGGCCAAGTAGAGCGCCTCGTGCGCACCACAAAAGACGCGCTGCGGCGCATGGGCCCCGGAGACCTTGACCTGAAATTGTGCCAATTCCTGCTAAGGTACAGGGTCACCCCATTGGCATCAGGGTACTCCCCCGCGGAGCTGTTAATGCGCAGGAAGCTGGCCACGGTAATCTCCAAGCTAGACCCCACGAGAGTAGAGGACACGGGGCGGAACATAGGGGTGGAACCCACAAAGAGTTTCAGCGTAGGCGCCCCGGTGCATTGCAGGAACTACGCCGACGCAGGGCCAGCCTGGGTGCCGGGCACCGTAATAGAACAAACCGGCCCCGTCTCATACCGCGTGGAGACCAGTACAGGCCTCCTGTGGAGGCGACACGTGGACCAACTCAGGCGCAGGGTCCCCGGAGAACAGGACGAGGACGGAAAAAGCCACGAATCAGCGTTAGGGTACTCCCCCACCCGCTTAACCCAAGGGGGAGAAAAAGGGGGACATGGGTCCCCACCAAGGGGGGAGGAAAGGGAATCGATCCTCAGAGATCTTTTGCGGGAGTTTGCGGCGGAAAGGAAGAGCCCCGATCTCACACACAGCCCCCAGAAGCATCCCCAAAACACAGATTCCCCAAGAAGTTTAGACCTTGATTTACAGTACCAGGGGGAGTTAGCGGAGTGGTCCCCCACCCGTCCTAGCGAAAAGAGGGGTTTCAGTTCAGCCCCTGGTACTTCCAGTCCCAGTAACCCCTGTGAGTTAGAATGCAACATAGCACCAATTTCCCGGAGACCGACACCCCCAAGACAGGAGGTAACGGCGAGTCCGCCCACCACAGTCTCAAGGTCCCCCGAGCGGGGAACAGAAGGCAGCAGAACCACAAGGGCATCCTCATCGGTCCCGCGGTTCACAATAGGAGGGTCCCCGGGGTCTGAGAGCAACAGGCAGGGGTTCACGTCCCAGCTGTTCATTCCATTTCCATCCCCCAGCGCAAGGCAGGCACGGACGCCCCACAGAGCCACTAACGAATCCCCGTTTCCCGTAGCAGGACAAGCTCCCACGGAGTCAGGGATCACAGGCTCTCCGGTACTAGGTCAGGCGCAAGCACGCCCCAAGCGCACGTGCGGCAAGCCACAATGGTTGCGGGACTTCGTCCCATCCTAGGGGGGAGGGGTGTTATGTATGCATATCAATGTACTGTAAAGCTATCAAGATATAAATGTATCCATCACAATTACAATGTATCTCAGCTGAAAGGAACGCGAGCAAGCAACCCCTTGGGGCAGCTGCGAGCGTTCAGCCTCACATGGTTCACATTGCTCAATCACGGACAGCCGCGGGAAATGCCTCCGCATTCAGCAGAATGAAGATACTCGCATTCAGCAGGAAGAAGATACAACTGCGAGAGTAAGGCGTGCCTGGGCGAGGCCACGCCGACAGTAGCCAATGAGCTACCGTGCTGCAAGATTCAAATGTATAGTCCTCAGTATATAATGAGATGTACCACCACCATTACCCCCATGCTCCAACGGATCATCATGCAATAAACCTGTGTTAAGCCAATCCTTCGGCTGTTCTGTTGTCTTTGGTCCCATACACTAAAGTTTGAGAACCAAGACAATAGAAACAGCCGAAAGCTTGGCTTAACACATCTTTATTGCATGATGGTCCGGGGGAACATGTGGTAATGGCGGATGAACAGCTCAATATATACAGTGACTATACATTTGAATGTTGCTCCTCGATAGCCCATTGGCTACTGTCCGCGTGACGTCACTCCCTGTCACGCCCTTCTTGTCCAGGTGAGGTAGTGGCGGGAATCTTCCCGCGCTGTAGGTATTTGGGGAATTGGAACCATGTGAGCTAGGCGCTCGCTATTGCCCCTAGTGGTCACTAACTCGCGTCCTAATACAGAGGGTTACAGTGTTACAGCTGATGATTGTTATATCCACTCATTCGAGTGTTACATTACTTAAAGGCACATTATTCCAAACACAACATCCCTCCCCCCTAGGATGAGACGAAGTCTCTCATCCAATATGCTTTATTGCAAGCGCGTTTTGGGCGCAAGGCTGGCTGGCTTGTCCCGGGGGCGCTATCACTTCTGTGTTCCCTGGTCTCTTGTCCTGCAATGGGAGAGGGAGACTCGTTAGCGACTCGCCGAGGTTCCGCGGTTTTCGGGGTAGGGGTAAACTCCAATGAGGGAAAACCAGGGGCATTGGGGGCTAACGAAAAACCCCGCTTCTCGCTTGGACGGGTGGGGGACCACTCCGAACCCCCCCCCCGGTTTTGTAACTCAAACTCAAAATCATCTTCAGGGATATCTGTGGGGGCATCCTGCAGGATATATGCGGGGACAAACTTATTCCCTTCCCCCCTTGGTGGGGACCACTGGCCCCCCTCTCCTCCCCCTTGGGCTGAACGGGTGGGGGAGAACCCTAACGCTGAATCCTGTTTCGCGCTTTCCACACTCTGGTCGCCGGGAACCCGGCGTCGGAGTTGGTCCGCGTGCCGCCTCCAGAGTAGACCTGTGCTGGTCTCTACGCAGTACGACACGGGACCCGTTTGCCCAATGACTACTCCTGGAATCCAGGCTGGCCCTGCGCTAGCATAGTTTCTGCAATGGACCGGGGCGCCTATTTCGAAACTCTTCGTGCCCGCTAACCCGATGTTCCTCCCAGTGTCTTCCACCCTTGTAGGGTCTAGCCTGGTCAGTATCATAGTCAATTTTCTGCGCATTAGGAGCTCTGCAGGCGAGTATCCTGACGCTAGGGGGGTTACCCTATACCCCAGCAAAAACTGGCACAACTGCAGGTTTAAATCCCTGGGGCCCATGCGCCTCATGGCGTTGATGTCGATGAATGCCCTGAACTCGGCAGACGTGAAGCAACTAGTGTTATCGCTAACAAGCGTGTCGGGTATACCGAACGAGCTGAACACCTTGCGCAATTGTTTAATGGTTGCGGCTGAGGAGGTGTTTGCAACTGGGATAACCTCTAACCACTTGGAGTAAGCGTCCACTATGAGGAGAAAAAGCGATCCTCTGAAAGGGCCCGCGAAGTCAATGTGCACGCGGGACCACGGCCCATTTGCCGCATCCCATTCCCTGTGCGGAAGTCGGGCCTCTTCGGGCCGGGAGCTCTGGCAACTCTCGCAAGTGCCCACCATGTGCTCGATATCGGCGTCCAACTGGGGCCACCAGAAGTAGCTCCTGACCAGTGCTTTGGAGCGGACAATCCCAGGGTGGCTGACGGGCAGCAGCTTGAGCACCCTTGCTCTCAGGGACTTAGGGACGACTACCCGCTGGCCCCACAGGAGGCAACCCCTCTCCATGGACAGTTCTAACTTTTTCCTAAAAAATGGGGCAAATTCCGCCACCGGGGAGGACGTTGGCCACCCTTTCTGCACCCATGAGCTAACCAGGGCCAACGTTTTGTCCCTGCCCGTCGCCTTGGCGATCTCTGCAGGCACTATGGGGGGTGAATCCAGGACCTCTATCATGAGCACTTGGTGGTCTTGTTCCACCTCGCACACGTGGCTGCCCGTGTGGGGGAGGGGTGACCTCGACAGGGCGTCCGCATGGCTTATGTCCTTTCCAGGGCGATACACCAGCGCGTTCTGGTACGCGTTTAAAAAATGGCCCACCTAAGCATCCTAGGGGACAGAATCTGTGGCGTGGGCTTGTCTGCGGTGAAAATGCCTAACAGGGGCTTGTGGTCAGTTACGATGGTAAAGGGGCGGCCATAGAGGAAGTCGTGAAATTTCTTCGTCCCAGCAATTATCGCTAATGCCTCCCTGTCTGTTTGTGCGTAGTTACGCTCTGCCTTAGACAGGGACCTGGAGTAGAATGCCACCGGAGCTTCCTGCCTGTTTTCCAACACGTGGCACAGGACCGCCCCCACCCCCACTGGAGATGCATCACAAACCAGAACCACTGGTTTCTTCGGGTCAAAATGGGTTAAAATGGCGTCTGAGGATAAGAGTTGCTTCAGTTCATTGAATGCCCTCTCCTGACTCTCGCCCCATCGCCATGCCTCGTCCTTTTTTAGTAACTTATGAAGCGGCTCCGCTACCGACGCCTTCCTAGGCAGGAAGGAATGGTAGAAGTTTAAGAGCCCCAGGAACGACTGCAATTCGGGCTTGGAGGTGGGGCGAGGAGCATTTTGGACGGCGGCCACCTTTGATTCGGAGGGTTTAATGCCTACAGGGGTTACCCGGAAACCCAGGAACTCAACCTCTTTTGCGAAGAAGACGCATTTGTCTTTCCGCAACCTCAACCCCGCCTTTTCAAATACCGTCAGTACTTTGTCTAGCCTCTCAGCCAATTCCGACTCACTCCCCCCCCCCCCCCGTTATCAATGCGTGTCAAAATATGGCAAGACCCCCTCCAGACCCTTTAAGAGACGTTCCACTAGTGATTGGAAAATGCCTGGCGCCGAGTTCACGCCAAACTGTAGGCGTGTCACCTGAAACGCCCCCTTATGAGTGACTATCGTCTGCGCCGCAGCTGCAGCTGGAGTTACCGAGAGCTGCTAATAAGCCTGCACCAGGTCAAGCTTTGCGAAGCACTTTCCCCCATGTAACCTGGCCAACAGGTGGCTGACTACCGGCACCGGATATGCATTTGGCGCTGTTACAATCGGAGTTTCCCACTCCGCAGAATCAACAGGAACAAGGATCCCCTGGCCCACCAATTTGTCCAGTTCCGCCTCTATTTTGTCCTTAAGTGCAAAGGGCACCCTTCGCGGTTTGAGTCTTATTGGGCGGACCTCCAGGTCCAGGTCGAACGCGACTGGGGGACCCTTGAACTTTCCGAGTCCCTTCTTGAACACTTCGGGATGCGCGTTGCACACCTCCTGTATTGGGTCAGTCCCAACGGCATGCACCCCCCCCCAATGAACAAACCCAGGGGCTTAAACCATTGTGTCCCGAGGAGGCAACAACTCCCCCCTTTGAGAACAACCAGGGGAAGTTCCGCGGCGTGTTGCTTGTATTGGACTTTGAATTTTCCAACCCCCAACACCGGAATGCTATTTCCCTGCACGTCCCGCAGCGTAGACCTCAGTGCTTTGAGCTTGGGCCGCACGATGGGGGAAATTCCCAAAAACTCCCTCTGGGAAATGATGGAATATGAGGAACCCAAGTCTATCTCCATCTTAACGGGGACCCCTTGCACCAGTACCTCTACAAAATAACGTGGGTGTCCTAAGGACACACTGTGGACTGCCGTGTCGTCGTCACTGTCGTCGGAGATGCGGCCCACGCCGTCCTGCTTCCTCGTGGGCCGGACGCCTTCCTGGTTCTTCGGTGAGCGGTCTGTTGTGCCTTTCTGGTCTCTGCGCCGCCGTCTGCAAACCTTGGCTATGTGGCCTCGGCGCCCGCAGTTGTGGCACTTAGCCTTCCTGAACGGGCACTTGATGCAGTCATGGGACGCCCCGCAGCCATCGCAACGCCGGCCATCCTTCCGCACCTTCTGGATGTCCTCGTCCTCACTGCTCTCCGTGGAGGAGTATGGTGCCCGCCTGGACGCTTGCACCGAGCCCGCTGCCTTGTCGGGTTGTGGGGGCCTTGATCTGAACCCCTTAACCCCGGCCCTCATGGCTTCCGCTGCCTGCACCTCCTTCACGACCTCTTGCAGCGTCGGGGGCGGCTCCTTGTTCATCAGCTTTCGCTGAATCTCCTCGTCCCACAGGCCGCACAGCATGCGGTCCCTGAGGGCGATTTCCAGGTTCTCCCACTTGCATGGGCCGGCGGCCAAACGGAGGGCCGCTGCAAAGACAGCCACGGACTCACCAGGTGCCTGGACTCTCTTCCAGAACGCGTCCTGAGCCGAAAACATTGAGACCGAGGGCTGGGAATGGTCCCGCATCGCTTTCAGGAGCTGCTTGACCGGCACTTCGTTCACCTTCTTCGGAGACACCAGGTCCACCAATACCTTCATGGTGGGGAACCCGAGCATTCTCATGAGGATGGCCCTCTTCTTCCCCTCGTCTGAGACGTCGGACACCATCAGTGCGCTTTGGAAGTCCATCTCAAACAGCTCCCATTCTTCCGGTTTGTTGATGTTGAAACCGGCCTGAGTTGTCTTGATTCCGTGGGGATCCATAATCCCACCTTTGTCACCAATTTAGTGTTTGAGAACCAAGACAATAGAAACAGCCGAAAGCTTGGCTTAACACATCTTTATTACATGATGGTCCGGGGGAACATGTGGTAATGGCGGATGAACAGCTCAATATATACAGTGACTATACATTTGAATGTGGCTCCTCGATAGCCCATTGGCTACTGTCCGCGTGACGTCACTCCCTGTCATGCCCTTCTTGTCCAGGTGAGGTAGTGGCGGGAATCTTCCCGCGCTGTAGGTATTTGGGGAATTGGAACCATGTGAGCTAGGCGCTCGCTATTGCCCCTAGTGGTCACTAGCTCGCGTCCTAATACAGAGGGTTACAGTGTTACAGCTGATGATTGTTATATCCACTCATTCGAGTGTTACATTACTTAAAGGCACATTATTCAAAACACAACACTTGTAAAAGCTGCTCTGCTCTGCTTATGAACATATCCCCTAGCAAATGTCCACAGATGTCGTCGTCGGCTGCTATTTTTCGCTGAAAATCATTTTCAGGAAAAATGCCATTGGCATGAATTTGTTTAAGGTGGATCCCAGCTTGCCATTAAGTGACTGTTGTGTATGTAACAGTATTACTTTAAGAATGTATGAATGTAACTTGACAATGATTACAATGTAACCCAGCTGTTAAAGGAACGCGAGCTAGCTGCCCATAGAGGGCAGCTGCGAGCGTTCAGCTCACATGGTTCAAATTCCCCCAATTACTGGCAGCCGCAGGAACCTTCCCGCGCAAGGATCACCTGGAAGAAGATGGGCGTGACTCAGAATGACGTCATGCAGGTAGCAGCCAATGAGCTACCGTGCAACCCTTTTCAAATGTGTTACTGCAGTATAAAATGAGCTGTACCTCCGCCATTACCACATGTTCATCCTGGCCATCATGAAATAAACCTGTGTTTTAGCCCTCACTGCGGCTCCTTCTTTGTCTTCCGTGCAAGACACCAAATTGGCGACGAAGGTGGGATCCATGGCGTGTCCCAAGATCAAACCTCACCAGTTTGATATCAGCGATCCAGAACAATGGAAGCTGTACGAGTGCCAGTTTCGGCATGCAATGGATGCTGCAGGCATCGACGACGAGGGGAAGATGTGCTCGCACTTCTTAGCCCAGGTGGGGCCGGCCATGCTGCGCATCCTGATGAACCTGGTGGCTCCCCGGAAGGTTGACGTGGTGCTCATTGACCGCATCCTGGCGCTACTGAGGGAGCATTTCCAGCCGCCCGTTTCCATTTTTCCGGCCCGGGTCGCGTTCCACAGGCGGGACCAGCGCCCGGGAGAATCCGTATCTGCCTACGCAGCGGCCCTCAGGCCAGCGGCGGTCAATTGCCAATGGGAGGACCTGGACACGGCCCTCCGAGACCGCATGCTGTGTGGCCTGAGGGACGAGGAGGTCCAGAGGAAGTTGATGACCCGCGACCATCGCCTCACGTTCAACGAGGTACTGCGGGAGGCCCAAGCGGCCGAGGCGGCGAGGAGTGGGGTCAGAGTGTTCAAGTCCCGAGGGGCCGTGCCTGAGAGGGCCAAGTCACCCGTGCAAGCGGCCTGGCGGACTTCGGCGAAAACGGCCTGGCGGGCACACCGGTCGCCCGCAGGCACCCCAGCAACCTCCGAGGAGTCTTCCACGACGGCGGACTCCTGTTCCAGCGAGGACGACGACATACAGAGGGTAAAGAAGCGTGGAGAGAGGCGCCAGACCAGCGAGTGAGGAAGCCACCGCTGCGATGGCTGTGGGGCATCTCACGACCGGACAAGATGCCCATTCCGGAAGACTGAGTGCCACAACTGTGGCCGGAAGGGTCACATCGCCAGAGTCTGCAGGCGCGGGCGAACCGAGGACAAGGGCGCATCAAGACACCCCCAGGCACATCAACGCAAGGCAGCCGGCATAGGAAAGGTCTCAGCCAATGATGGCGCGGAAGGCGTGAACCGTGTGGGCCTGGAGCACCAGCGCTTCTACATAGAGGTACTATTACAAGGCGTTCCAGTGAGGATGGAAATAGACTCGGGGTCGTCCTACTCCATCCTGTCCCAAAAGGAGTTCATGCGCATTCCCCCAAATGCGTGGCCCAAGTTGCGGGCTATGAAGTCACACTTACGAGACGTGCAGGGCTATGGGATCCCAGTGTTGGGGGTGGGGAACTTCACGGTGAAGTTTAAACATTACACAGAAAAACTGCCCTTAATGGTTCTCAAGGGGGGGAAGATGTTGCCTTTTGGGAACCCAGTGGTTTGCTCCCCTGGGAATTGAACTGTCCGGCATTAACACCATAGAGACTGACCCAATTCGGGACGTGTGTGATGCGCACCCGGACGTTTTCTAGAAGGGGCTCGGGACTTACAAGGGGCTCCCAGTTTCCTTTGAGTTGGACCCAGAAATCCGGCCCATACGCCTCAAGCCAAGAAGAGTTCCCTTCGCCCTCAACGACAAGATTGAGGCGGAACTGGACAAATTGGTGGGGCAGGGGATTTTGGTTCCAGTTGATTCAGCGGAGTGGGAAACTCCAATTGTAACAGCCTTAAAATCCAACGGGGAGGTCAGGATTTGCGCTGACTACAAATGTACAATTAACAAGGCTATTCGGCCAAATTCATATCCGGTGCCGGTGGTCAGCCATTTACTGGCCACGTTGCATGGGGGGAGGTGTTTTGCCAAGCTAGACCTGGCACAGGCGTACCAGCAGCTCACAGTAACCCCAGCTGCCGCCGCTGCGCAAACCATTGTTACGCATAAGGGGGCATTCAAGGTAACGCGCCTACAATTCGGCGTTAATTCGGCCCCCGGGATTTTCCAGTCCCTCGTGGAACGCCTTTTAAAGGGGCTTCCAGGTGTGCTCCCATATTTTGACGACGTCTTGATAACAGCGGGGAGCGAATCAGAACTAGCTAAGAGGCTAGACAGGGTCCTCTCTGTGTTCGAGAGAGCGGGACTTAGGCTGAGAAGGGCCAAATGTGTGTTCTTTGCGAGGGAGGTTGAGTTTCTCGGGTTCAAGATAACCCCGGAGGGCATCAAGCCCTCCGAGTCCAAGGTTGCGGCTGTACAAAACGCCCCTCGCCCCATCGCGAAACCGGAGCGGCAGTCATTCCTAGGGCTCTTGAATTTTTACCATTCCTTCTTACCAAAGAAGGCATCCGTCGCAGAGCCACTGCACGGGCTACTTAAGAAGGAAGCGGTTTGGCGGTGGGGAGATAGGCAGGAGAAAGCATTCAAAGAGCTCAAGGCACTCCTATCCGCAGATGCTGTTCTGACTCATTTCGACCTGAAGAAACCAGTAGTTTTGGTCTGTAATGCATCACCAGTGGGGGGTGGGGGCGGTGCTGTGCCACGTGTTAGAGAGCGGGCGGGAAGCCCCGGTTGCCTACTATTCCAGGTCACTCTCCAAGGCGGAGCGCAACTACGCGCAAACAGATAGGGAGGCCCTGGCCATAATCGCGGGAACAAAGAAGTTCCATGATTTCCTATACGGCCGTGAGTTCACAATTGTGACTGATCATAAGCCCCCTTTTGGGAATCTTTACTACAGGCAAGCCCACCCCACAAATTCTCTCCCCCAGAATGCTATGTTGGGCGATTTTCCTCAACACCTATCAGTATGAGCTGGTCTATCGCCCAGGGAAGGAGATCTCCCATGCGGACGCGCTGTCCCGATCTCCCCTCCCTAGTTTAGGAGACCCCGAATGCAAGGTAGAGCAGGACCACCACGTCCTGCTGATCGAGTCTCTCGACTTGCCCCCCATAGTTCCGGCAGACCTCGCCAAAGCCACGGCGGCCGACAAAATCCTGTCCCAAGTCAGTTCCTGAGTAAGGAAAGGGTGGCCCACAACTCCCACCGAGGAGCATTTCAAATCATTTTTCAGGCGCAGAGTAGAGCTCTCCCTTGATAGGGGCTGCCTGCTCTGGGGCCAGCGGGTAGTCATCCCAGAGAAGCTACGAGCTAAGGTGCTGAGGCTCCTGCATACCAGCCACCCGGGAATAGTGCGTTCCAAAGCACTGGCCAGAAGCTACTTCTGGTGGCCTCAGATAGACGCAGATATAGAACATTTGGTGGGCACATGCGAGAGCTGCCAGAGCTCTCGGCTCGAGGAGTCCCGGCTGCCTCATAGGGAATGGGACACGGCCCACGGGCCATGGTCCCGGGTTCACGTCGACTTCGCTGGCCCTTTCCGCGGGTCCATGTTTCTGCTGATAGTCGACTCATACTCCAAGTGGTTGGAGGTCATTCCCATGTCGAACACCTCATCTGCCGCAACCGTAAAACAATTGCGTAAGGTGTTCAGTTGTTTCGGCCTGCCGGACGTCCTTGTTAGCGATAATGCCAGTACCTTCACTTCTGTGGAATTCAAGGCGTTCATCGAGAGAAATGCCATCCGGCACATTACCGCTGCCCCGTTTCACCCCGCCACAAATGGTCAGGTAGAGCGCCAAGTGCGCACTACGAAAGACACACTGCGGCGCATGGGTCCCGGTGAGTTGAACCTCCAACTGTGTCAGTTCCTCATCTGTTATAGGGCAACTCCTCTAGCTTCAGGATTTTCGCCGGCTGAACTCCTCACGAGGAGGAGGCCAGTAACGCTTTTTGATCGGTTGGATCCGACCAGGGTGGAGGATGAGGGGAGAAATATAGAGATGGAGAGCTCCAAAAGCTTTGCGGTAGGGGATCCGGTTCACTGCAGAAACTACGCGGCCTCGGGACCAACGTGGGTCCCAGGAACGGTCATTGAGCAAACGGGGCCAGTATCTTATAAGGTCGAGACTAGCACAGGGCTACTCTGGAGAAGGCACGTTGACCAACTCAGAAGGCGAGTTACTGGTGAAAGTCAGTCAGCGTTAGGTTCCTCCTCCACCCGTGTAACCCAAGGGGGAGATACAGGGACATCCTCGGGTACAAATGCATACCCTGGATTCTCAGATGAGGAGGAGGATACTTTGAAAGAGTGGAATGAGTTTGATTTTATGTTACCGTACCAGGGGGGTGTCACGGAGTGGTCCCCCACCCGTCCAAGCGAGAAGAGGGGTTTTAGTTCAGCCCCTGGTACCTCCAGTCCTCCCAGTCCTTTTGTTTTAGAGTATACCCCATCGCCAAGACCCCCGAACCAGGCAGCAGGGGGAAGTTCAGTCTCTCCATCCCCAAGAACTCCAAGTCAGGCAGCAGGGGGTAGCGCAAGTACGCTGGTTGCAGGCGCAAGAGACTGGGGCGAGACAACAAGGGTCTCCTCGTCGGTTCCGAGGTTTGTGCTGTGGGGATCCCCAGGCGCCACGAGCAACAGGCAGGGGTTCACATCTCAGCTGCATGTTCCATTCCTTTCTCCCAATGCAAGGTTGTTGCAGACTCCCCGTCAGACGACTAATGAGTCCCCCCTTTCCATTGCAGGACGAGAGTCTGCAGAACGCGGAGTCCCTAGTTTCCCTGAGCTCAGCCAAGCAGTCGTACGCCCCAAGCGCACATGCGGGAAGCCACAATGGTTGAGGGACTTCGTCCCATCCTAGGGGGGAGGAGTGTTGTGTATGTAACAGTATTACTTTAAGAATGTATGAATGTAACCTGACAACGATTACAATGTAACCCAGCTGTTAAAGGAACGCGAGCTAGCTACCCATAGAGGGCAGCTGCGAGCGTTCAGCTCACATGGTTCAAATTCCCCCAATCACCGGCAGCCGCGGGAACCTTCCCGCGCAAGGATCACCTGGAAGAAGATGGGCGTGACTCAGAATGACGTCACGCAAGTAGCAGCCAATGAGCTACCGTGCAACCCTTTTCAAATGTGTTACTGCAGTATAAAATGAGCTGTACCTCTGCCATTACCACATGTTCATCCTGGCCATCATGAAATAAACCTGTGTTTTAGCCCTCACTGTGGCTCCTTCTTTGTCTTCCGTGCAAGACACCAAAGTGACCCACACACTATAATCACAGAGCCATCTCCTGTGGCATGTATGAAATGAGACATGCAGGATTTTACGCCGGGACTGCAATGAACTGCCACAGCCTTGAGGAGTTTGACAAGCCAGTCCATCTGGCATGGCCTCTTCTGCCTCCATGACCATTGGGAATCAGAACAGTAAAGTGTTCCTCCTCTGCTCATTTTGCCGTTGGGCCCAATATGATGGTTTCCAGTGGCATTTCCTCAATTTGATAGTGAAAAATAAAATCATTTATTCACTGTTCTGTTTATTTTAGTGAAGCTCAGGTTATGCCAAGAAGATAGTCCATAGAGTAAGACATTCTAAAGATTTGCAACCTTTCTTGGGCATAATAGCCTGCTGTGGAATGTTTGGTATTATACTCTGAGTCTAGACCAGGAGTCAGCAAACTTTGCTCTCCAGATGTTCTTGGACTTCACTTTCCAGAAGCCTTGATCAGTAGGTGTACTGACTTGGGCTTCTGGTAATTGCATTCCAAGAACTCTAGAGAGCCAAGTTTGCTGACCCCTGGTCTAGACAAAACTTCACCTCCTGCCTTCTCCTTCATACTGTTAATGGATAGCAATAATCATGGAACTCTTATTTAAAAAACAAAAAGCTACCTTGAAGTGCCACCAAAAAGCTTTAGTGCAGAAGTTGTTCTCATGGAATATATAGAAACAGTCTTTTTGCCCATTGTGACTAGCATTAGAGAGTAAAAGTAAGGGCTAGAGGCTTGTACCCAACTGCTGGACTGGGATCCCAATCTCTGGCTACACAACCAGATACCTAAACCACTAAACTAGGTTTATACCCACCCACCCCACCCCCATGAAAACTCAGATATGTAGTTTGAGTGTACTTATGGATAACTCTCTGAAACCAGAAATGTATTTTACACATATCTTAGCTCCCACCCATTTGGATTACTGCACTGTGTTCTATGTGGGGTTCCCTCTGAAAATGGATGGAAAACTTGTGCAAAATGCTGTATCCAGACTTTTGGCTGTGGTTAGTTACTTGAATCATGTGACCCATCTACCCACTCCTCCATTACAATGCTTTCAGTATCAGTGAGATTCTTTCTGGTACAGTACTATGTCAAGCCTCCTACAGCTCATGTCCAGGTTTTCTGAAAGACTGTATCTCCCTGCATTAGTCCACCTTCCCTGGGTCTTAAAATCCTCAGAGGGAATCACCTTTTCTTAGTCCCACCACTTTCACAAGCATGTTTGGTGAGGACATGAGAAAGGGCTTTTTCATAGAATCACAGGTTAATTGAGTTGGAAGGGGCCCATGATGCCACCGAGTCCAACTCTTTGCTCAATGAAGGAATCCAAATCAAAGTAGATCTGTCAGATAGGTGTCCAATTTTCTCTTGAATACCTCCAATATTGGAGCACTCGCTATCTCTTGAGGTAATCGGTTCCATTGTCATACTGTTCTAACAGTTAAGATGTTTTTCCTGTTATTTAACCTATATGTGACTTCCTGTAATTTGAGCCCATTATTACATGTCCTGTATTTTGGGATGATGAAAAAATAAGATTCTGCCCCTCCTCTTTATAATTATCTTTCAAGTACAATGGAACCTCATACAACAAATAAATAAATTGCCCCATATAGCAACGAAATAGCATAACAATTAGGTTTTGGGGGGAAATGGCATCCCGAGTAACAATTTTCCCTATGGAAAAAATCTTACAATGATTTTTCAATGGGAAAAACCACTTAGCGAAAAAATCATTGTACGATGCATCCCATAGAGCCGTGATGGCAAACCTTGGCACTCCAGATGTTATTGGACCTCAATTCCCAGAAGCCCAAGCACCCTTTAAATCCACACGAATTGGTTTACTGCGATTCATCTGGCCCGTGCTGCCATCGTCGCTCCCGGAAGTGGAAGTAAAATGTGCCCATATGGGCATGTTTTACTTCCGCTTCTGGGAAAATTACTATACGATGCATGCATCGTATAGCAATTTTTTCATACAACAACAAGCCCCATGGAACGGATTAAAATCATTGTATGAGGTACCACTGTATTAGAAAAGCACTATCATATCCCCACTCAATCTCAAGGCTAAACATGTCAAATTCCTTCAGTCCTTCCTCATAGAACTTGGCTTCCATTCCTCTGCTCATTAATGTTGCCCCGTGGACAGGGCCAGCATCAGAAATTTCCGGGCCTGGTACGCAGCCCCCCCCACTTTTTGGCCACGCCCCTGTGGTTTTCGGCGCATACGTGGTTTGTTTGCGCATGCGTACATCAGTGGTTTCCCAGTGCTGCCGGGCCCCCATCATCTCTGGGCCCAGGATGGGAGTCCTGATGGTCCCCCCTGATGGCGGCCCTGCCCGTGGATGCTCCCAAGTGATGGCGTTTACTACCTCTGAGGATGTGATTGGCTCCTTCCCTCTTTCCTTCCATGGAAAACTGAAAATTTACCTCTTTAAACAGGCTTTCAGAGAGTGTACAGAGAGTGTGCAACTCATCTGAGGAGGTCTTTTAATATCTGATTTATAGTTTGAAAATATTTTTAATTAATAGATAATTTCAAAATTTTGTATGCTGCCTTCGGTCCCCACAAGGGAAAAAGACATACCTGTCAAGTGCGGCTCTGGAAAATGTGGGACCTGCGCAGAACCCTTCTGCACATGCGCAGAAGGGTTCTGTGCATAAGCGGATGCGCAGTAACTACTTTACTCGCCGGTCAAATTAAGGGATGGCGGCGGGATAATGGAGGAAGAGGCGCAGAAATACGGGAAATCCCAGCCAATCTGGGATACTTGACAGGTATGAAGAAAGATAGGATAAAAATCAAATCAATAAGAATTCAGAGAGCCTGCAAGAGGAAGCAATTTAGGTAGCTATCTGTAAGCATATCACAATCACATACCTTTCCAGCTTTGTCTCAAAGGAAGGATAAAAGACAGGTCTCGGCCACTAGCTGAAAAAGCAGGCTAAAGGTTAAAATTAATTAACTCAAATTTCTTAAGTTTGGGATAAATGAAGGTTGAACTTTTAAAATTCAGAAGCTTATAACATTCAAACTGTGACCAATACCAATATAGAAATATGAAGAATACATGGTACAGTTCTTGTCCCCCTTAATTTAGACAATTCAAACAATTACTGTACTTTGAAATCTCTGCCCTTTCCCCAGGTGGTTACTTTCAGGCAAAGGCAGGACACAAAACTGGTCACTTTTGCACTGAAGTCTCTGCAATTTGCATAAAGGATGCACAAAACTAATTGGACTGGCTGTGAAGGTGCACCTTGTCAGTTTCCTCAAGGCTGTGGCAGTCCTGGTGATAAATCCTGTATGTCTCATTTCATATCTGCCGCAGGAGATGGCTCTGTGATCATAGTGTGTGGGTCACTTCATGGCAAGATGGGATCCACCTTAAACAAATTTATGCCAGTGGTATTTTTCCTGATTGCCTCAAAGTGCGAAGGTTGCCCAGAACTAGCAGGCCTCCAAGATCAGGCCTCCTGGTGCCCTGGGGCAGGAAAAAAAAATGTATACTCAGATCAAGTTGTGGCCGCCACTGCTGCTGACCATGAAGTGAAGGAACTGATTCCCAGTCTGGTACAAATTTTGTGTATATTGGTGCACACATCAAAATATTGTCTTCATAAATGAAACTTGCAGAAAATACTGCTGACTTCACAAGGAAGATGAATGTTGTGATTTGTTGTCCTTGTCTGTCAGGATGAGAAAAGCAGTGATTTACATCCCACACTGACCTTTACTACAACAAATGCTGGCCAAGGTCAAGCAAGATCCCTATGGGTATAAAAGTTCAAAAGAGCAGAAGTTCCTCATTTTTATGTCCTCTTTCCCTCTAACTCTTAGCTGAATGCTTCAGCACAAAAGTATGAGCGAGAAAAGCTGCAACTGGGCAAGATATACCAGTAAGCGGTTCTGGCAGAAAATACCTACATCAAATTGTGCCTAACAATTTACATAATATTGTCAATTGCTGATGCTTTTCCCAAATGGTAACTAGACTGAAATCATTCATACTTCAAGGCCGCCTTCAGCTGGAAAAGTCTATAACTATGAACTGAAAAAATATTTAGGAATAATTTATATGGAAGTCTAGGCTGGTTTCAATTTAGCTTTCTAGCAGACTAATAAAATATTCTCAGATAAATTACATAGGAAGTGGCCCTATATTGTGTCAGGCAATTGGTCCATATTACGGAGTACAGTACTTGGATAGGATTCTTTTCCAGCATTAAGTGGAAATGCTGGGAATTGCACCTGGGACTTTCTTCATGCAAAGCATATGTTCTACAACTGATCTTTATCCTTACCAAGTCACTACCCTTGCTATGAAACTGAGAGATGAATAGTTCAGAGCTTTGAGGATGCTGCTGTCTCCTTCTATTTTAATTACATTAAAATGACTGAATTTTTAAATGAGAAACATCAACATATTGATGTAGATATTTCAAAACATAAGCCAGAAAATAAGGCAAAATAATGTTTAATAGAAATGCTCTTCTTCTTCTGAATCTGAATCTTAATATAGGTGATCCTCATGGTGATCAGCCATGAAGACTGTCCTGAGAACACCGTATAGTGGCCTTTCATCTGCCTTCCACATTGGAGCATGACACTTGTACCACTGATCCAGTTGCGTGAGTCACTTTCTGATCCTGAGCCCTTTTGGCATACAAAGTCCTCATCAGCCCCAGGCCCATATTGATGAAGCTGCTGCCCTCCATCCTGATGGATTCAGTTGGGATTTACTCCACTTGGGGACCATCATCCTTCCCTGTGGACTTTGGCACCCAAGGCCATTAGTTTTTAGAGTTGACAGGTTAGTTAAGTGCCACTTGACACTCGGCATTGAGTCGCTGGTAGTATGGTGTACTTTATTACCATAGCAGGATACTTTGACCAGACAGGAGAGAAATGCTATTAAAAAAGCAAAAAATGAAAAATAAGAATTGAGTTCTGCCAGCTAAACAAAATGCACAAAATATTCATGGAAAAGACAAAGTCTGTTTGTGATGAGGTTAATGATGTGAGATCAACAGAAAAACTTTGAAAAAATTACATACAGCAGGAAAAATGTCATTGTAGTCCTATTCTAAGAAGCAAAGCATTTGTGCACACAATTATGCTTGCCCCAAATGCCTGGACAGTTATGCTTGCCCCAAATGCCAGAAATTATGTCCCCAAAACACCTATGTAATATGGTCTCTCTTTACCCTTACAAATCATTAATTTTAGTACTGCTCCCTAAATTCTTTATTAACAATAACTTTTAGTCCACGAAGGATGGCTAGATTCTTTCTCTCCTGCTTTTGCTGTTCTTTTTTCTCCATCCCCATCCCCTCCTACTATCTTTCTCCTCTGCCTGAATCATAGTTTAAACACTCTTGTGCTCTTCATCTCCATTTACAGCCAAAGAGCCAGCCCTGTCTACATCTGCAGACATTTTCCTGGTCATGTGGCAGACATGACTGAACACCAGAGCACACAGAATGCTGTCACGGAATAGCGGTACCTATTTATCTACTTGCAGTTTCTTGATTTTGAACTGCTAAGTTGTCAGGAGCTGGGACAGAGAGGGGAGATCACTCCATTGTGCAGCACATGGGTCTCGAACTGCAGACACGCTGACCTGCCAGTCATCAAGTTCAGCATCTTAACCACTAAGTCACTGCAGTCCCCTAACTCATGTTGCTTGGTTGTAAATATAATGAGTTTGTCTCGTGGAAGTGTCATAAGCATGTAAAATAATTTTTAAGAGCAATAAAATATTTTATTTTTAAAGATGACCTCTATTTCCTCCTTCAAGATGGCTTGACAATGACCAACATAATTTGAAGCATTTGGGGGAAAGACTGCCCCCAAAGAAAATATATTGCCCTCAATGTTAGAATTTTGCTCGGGCTCTACCTCAAGCATTTCTTTTCCTGCATAGTGTTCTCAAACTGGTGAAATTCCCTATGCTTTGGTTTCTATAGAACTGTTCAGTCCTTAAACTGCTGTGTCAGCTCAAAAAACTATATAGCTCATTAGTGGTTTGAGGACTGCAATCTTTGTTTATACAATCAAGATCAAACTGCTTGCTCATGCTATTCAAGCACTGCTAGTAAAAATAATAATGCTTGTATTAATTTTCTGCTCCTGGTCATGATTAAAACCAGTAGTCTGCAAAGGGGAAAACAGTTTAAGCAATCAAATAACCTGCCCCCTCAACTAATACTAATTGAGATAACTGTATTTATCTTACTTCTGAACATAGGTAAATTTTCTAAAGTTTGAGCTTATTCGTTATACGGGAAAACCAAAATAATAATTAAGAGTCATTTTAAAGACATGGTATCAGGCTTTAATTTTTAATATCCAAGCTTTAGTTTCTATCAGGCTTTGGCCTGTTTCTAAGCAAATAAAACAATAAGAGACACATATGGGAGCACACAACAGCTGCCTCAGAAAAGATGCCTGAATTCCTACCACATTGCAACTGAAGGCAGTAAACCAGATTGGTATACGGTATAAAATTTGAGAAAGCGATTTGACATTGAATATTTTGATTGCTTCAGGTATATATTAATTGCCTCTAGTAAAATAAAATTGCCTAATTTGTGCTGACGAACAAGTTGCCAGATGTATTGTTTTACTGTGGTGTGTTGCCCAAGAAACATTATAGCTAAAGGTAATACCAAGATACTAAAAACTTTTAACTTGTTCAACTTCCATATTACCAAACAACCATCTCTGTGGGAAATAGCTTTTCGCAAAAGCTATGACCTTGGATTTAGAGTAGTTAATAGTAAGTACAGTGATTGCATTGACAATAAATATTGAATGCCTGGAAATACTTTTGTAAACCCATTTTTGTATAAGAGAGAATAGCAGTATCATTGGCATAGACTAATAGTGGGATAGAAAGACCACTTGGCTTGAGTGGATGGCCACTGATGTCTACATAGCAACTGAGAAGCTTAAAGAAAAATATGGGTGTTTCTCTGCCTTTAAGCATACTGATACATCTTCAGAGAGGTGATCCCATGAAGATTATAAATGATACCCCTTTTACTGAGGACATTCTTGCCCTCCATAATCCTCTCTTAGTTTTCCATTGTTCTTTTTGTCTTTTTTCTTACATCAGAAATTCTGGTAGAACAGAATAGCTGCACATCCTGCCTTTTGGTATAATGAAAATCTTGAGGAAAGCGGCTCTATGACATGTCAGGAACCAATCTGCATTATTTTGAAATGGATTTGTATTGCAGTGTCTTTATCCTAAAATGTGTTATTTTCTTGTGTTGTGTGCTGTTTTTGGCCAAAGCTTGAAAAAGCTGCTTTTATGAATTTTAGCTTCTAGAACAGGGGTGGTCAACCTTTTTATGCCGTGGGCTTGACCATGCCCCCAGACAGCTGAGCGGACGCATTTAGGGCTGTCATAACTGCGCCCACTTCTGCGTTTATGACAATCACGGGCGTGTTTGTGCATGCATGGGCATGCTTTACAGCTAACGTAAACTTGCCCACTTCCACTTCCGGGTGTGGTGGAGGCGGTGATGGGCTGGATGGAATGGCATCACAGCCGGGGTTGGCCCTCAGGCTATAGGTTGGGGACCCTGTTCTAGAATTTCACAGCTAGCATCATGATGGCCGAGGGATTCTACAAGTTGCAGCCAGAAAAATAACTTGTCCAAACTCTGCTTTAGGCAGATTTATGGGGGGAAAGCAGCCCCCAAATGAAAATCATGACAATGGTGTATTTAAATCACAGGAAGTAATCAAAGGAATGTTCGTCCATAGAGTAATGTCCTGGCACCATTACTTTGTAACTTTCATACTATATATATATATATATATATATATATATATATATATATATATATATATATATATATATATATATATATATATATATATATATATATATATATATATATATATATATATATATATATATATATATATATATATATATATATATATATATATATATATATATATATATATATATATATATATATATGTATGTGTGTGTGTGTGTGTGTGTGTGTGTGTGTGTGTGTGTGTGTGTGTGTGTGTGTGTGTGTGTGTGTGTGTGTGTGTGTGTGTGTCCTGGCACCATTACTTTGTATTTAAATCACAGGAAGTAATCAAAGGAATGTTCGTCCATAGAGTAATGTCCTGGCACCATTACTTTGTAACTTTCATACTATATATATATATATATAAATTGTATGAAAGTTACAAAGTAATGGTGCCAGGACACACACACACACACACACACACACACACACACATATATATATATATTGTATGAAAGTTACAAAGTAATGGTGCCAGGACACACACACACACACACACACACACACACACACACACACACACACACACACACACACACACACACACATACACACACATATATATATATATATATACCGGTAATCTAGTGATAATTCACCACCCTAACAGTAAAATAAAAATAAATACATTCATGAAGCATATACAAATCCTCCCAACTAGGGGTAGCAGTACATTAACATTTAAAACTATAAGTCAACCATTGATCAACCAACATTTGCCTAATCCAAGAGTACCATATATGCTTATGATCTTGCATTGAAAGTCCAAAAGGAAGCATTTAAGTCTATTAAGTATCAACAAAAATCTGCCTTAGATGATAAAAACAATGAGCTGAAACCAAATTCTTTAAAAACACAAGTCTGTGCCTTACATTTAAAGAACAAATAAGCAAAGAGGAAACTGAGTTCATTGGGAAATAAATATTTAGGAACATTGCTTTACCTCAAAGATATTTGGGCATCACCATGGAAAAAACCCTGATATACAAAAGCATGATCTAAACATTAAACAGAATGTCGCCACTAAAAATAACATACATGTACTTAGGAAAATGACTGGGTCAGACTGGAGTGCATACTCACAAACAATAAGAACTATACCTTTGTCTCTGTGCTACTCAGCAGCAGAATATGGTATATGGTATAGATCAGCACATGCCAAACAAGTGGACGTAGCTCTTAATTAATCATGCAGAATTATTTCTCGCAGCCTGAAACCTACCTCCACTGAAAAAAAATATTATTTGGCTGGCATTGCTCCTCTAGTAATACATTGAAAGGTGTAGCAAATAACAATTGAAAGAAGTTAATACCGCACAAAACCCATCCAATTTCATGGACACTAATTCCCTAGACCAGGGTTTCTCAACCTTGGGCCCCCAAATGTTCTTGGACTTCAATTTCCAGAAGCCCTGATCAGCAAGTGTACTTACCTGGGCTTCTGGGAACTGAAGTTCCAGAACACCTGGAGCCCAAGGTTGAGAAGCCCTGTTCTAGACAATGGCTAAAATTGATGAAAAGTTTTCTTCACACCTCTCAAGATCTAAATTGTAAACCAGAAGAAGCTAGGCTAAACCTACTGAGTGCAAAAACAATACACTCCATAAAATGGATGAATGCCAAAGAGTATCTCCCACCATGACAAGAATCTGGCTGAAAATCACTAAATTAACTATGAAGTGAAGTAGAAAGATCAAAGAGTAGTCAAATAAAATGGGGCTACTTGGATACAGGGGAAATGTTCTTTGAATGAGGAGAGATCCAGCCAACGATGACTTATATGCATGCAGTTTATATCCTCTTATATGTACCAAAGAATATCTAGAAAGCAGCTGAGATAACACTATTGAAGTAGTGAACCTCTGGTCAAAATTAATCTACCCATTTTAATTTGTTTTTAATTTTACCTATGTTAACCTATATTTCATATATGCTTATAACTATACAGTATTTCATATACAACCATAATTTTAAACTGTGCAACACTCTGATATGAACAAACAAAGAAAAACATTACTAGATTATTTGCATTATACTATTTGTGGGCAAAGCTGAAGTGTCTTGGAACACCTGTCTATCAAACAACAGAAGTTAACAGTTTTGTCTGAAGTACTACCCGTATAAAAGGATAAAGGTTGCCCTTGCTTGAAAACCAGTCATATCTGACTATAGGCTTTGGTGCTCATTTGTTTACAACCAAAGAGTCAGTGCTGTCTGCATCTGCAGATGTTTCCATGGACATGTGGCAGGCATGACTAGACACAGAATGCTGTTTACATTCCCACCAACATGGTATCTATATATCTACTTGCAATTTCCTTCTTTTAAACTGCTAGGTAGGCAGGAGCTGGGACAGAGATGGGAGCTCACTCTGTTGTGCAGCACTCAGGTCTCGAACTGCTGACCTGTTGACCTTCCAGTTGTTAAGTTCAGCATCTTAACCACTAAGCCAAAAAACCCATAAATTCAGGCTGTCTTTATCAGACTCTCATCCTTGCTTGTCCATAAATCAACCTAATGTTCATTGTCTCATTGTTTTAAGATTCTGTTTTAAATTTTATCTGTTTTTCATATATGTTCATAGTTTTAAATTGTGCAGTGCTCTGACAGGAATAAATAAACCATAGGAAATGTTCTGAGGAAAAGAGGTGACTTCTTGCCTATGTCCAAACTTTATGCAGTCTTTAGCCTCACAAAGTTCTCTGAGTGCTGCAGGCCCACTCTTAATTTCCAATTTTCTCTCTGTCATATCCTCCATATAAGGAGTACAGCAGAAGCATGTATAAGGTCAAATTCTGCTAGATGGACTGCACACAAAAATCTTATATATTAACAATTCAGAGTGCCCTTAGGCATTTAAAGATTTTGATCAAATTTTCTGTCAAACTCTTGTATGCTGTAAATGATTGCACAATCAATATATTGCCTTACCACTGGACACAAAAATCCTTTCAACCCAGAGTAATTTCTGACACAAAATTATTATTATTACTGGATGCTCACAATGCATACCTAATTAGAGCAACATCATTAGAGCATACATCAATACAGTTATTTTCTGTCGAGCTTGTTGAATATCTGTTAGTCTTCAAAGTGCCATAGTGTCTTAGTTTTGCCTTTGCTAAACATACCTCACCAAACATAAATATATATGCCACGGACAACAGAAAAAGTCTGTCCCACATGTAGAGATGTTTTCGATGTTTAGCACCCATTAGCATTTGATTACTGTTCTCCCTCTTTTTTTTTGTATGTTCTCATATAGCATTTTAAAACATTTTAAAAACATAAACATCACATTTATGCTAAGTGAAACAAACAATCTGAATGTACTTAGTGAGTAGCTATGGTTGGTGTTTTTCTTCACAGGAGCTCTAGGTTCCTGCAGGGGACACTGCTGCTTAATGTTGCATCACTCAGGACCTGGTGAAGGGGAACCAGGGAATTATTTAAATAACAGAGTCAAAACTACATTTATTTAGCATTAGGAAATTTTCCTTATGTGGTCATTGAATGAGTTTCCTTAATTTTTGTTGGTGTTTCAGTATGTCGTAATAAATGTTACTATATCCTTACCACAGATTATTTTATTAATATCTTGTCCACTTCTGTCCGTTCATCACCAGCTGAGAATAAAATTGATAAAGATCAGATTCTGTGCTCAGTATTTATAAAATGTTTATGTGAATGAGAGCATACATCAATGCAGTTATTTTCCATCGAGTTTGTTGAAAAATGTACTGTATTTCTTTTTTCCATGTGTCTTTGTCCTATTTTGAAAGAGTTCATTTAAGGCTAAAATAGGTAACATGTTACCACTTTTGATTGCACATTCTATAGAGTTCTGGTCTTATGGAGTTGTTTTACATGAAGCAGCATATGACTCATGCTAATGGAAAGGGTAAAGAAGACTTTTTTTAAAAAAAAAAAGAAAAGAAATATATCACACTTAAATTAGTTTAGACAGCATGACATCAGAGAGTAATTAAATAGGTTTTTGTTGGAATTCCGCTTCCAATTCCTGAGTTCAGGTTTGTAAAAGATTTCTGAGCACCTGCAGGTTTCTGTGTGTGAAATATTTTCACTGGAAGGGATTCAAAACTTTTTTTTAAAAAAACTTTTAACACAGAGGCAGCATTACGCCATTCTTCCTTCTTGGAAAAAAAAAAGCCCTCTCGGATTTAAACAAGAGTCCTTCAAGTTTTTAGTCATTTTTACAGAAGAAAAGGGGGTGGTAAACTTTCTCTTTTCAAGAACAAGCTGCTAACAGAAACCAGGAGAAGACCAAACTGAATAAATTAGCATTTCCACTATGGGACTGGATATAAATATTAAACAAGTAGATTTAAAGTGTTTTCAGCTGAAAATAAAACACTTTCTGCTGACTTTAGTTTTTAACTTCTTTCATGTTTTCTTATGCCAAACTGGAGAAACCTCTTCTGATTTTTTCTTCGGTAGCATTCAAAGGAAGACCAGAGGATGAAAATCCTGCACTTTCCTACTTTACTGCTTTGGCACTTTAGTTGGCTTTACCTTGTTCTCATTTCCTTTGTGCTGAGTCCTGCTGAAGCAAGCCAAGGAAATCCAGGATCCAAATTAGGATTGTCAAAAGCAGATGGAAAAGAGAGAAATCCCTTGCCAAGGGCAGGTACCTTTAGAACCGGAAGCCATGGATACAGTGCCGGGAATCCAAAGTCAAGGACCAAAAGTAATAATGGTCAAGCTGGAGCTCTCTTGGCAAAGACTGATGATTCAAAGAAGACTCTTTCTAAAACAGGGACTACAGACAAAAAGGTAGGACATGCCATAAATAGACAAACAGGAATAAAAACAGTGACCCCAAAGGTTCAGAACTTTGCCCCCAAAGTTCCACAGAAGAAAAGTGGTGCAGGGAATTCAGACACCAGTTCTTACAAAACCAAAAAACCTAAAGAGTCTGTTGCCCAAAGGGAATCTAAAGAGGCATTTAGACATCCTGCTATTACACCACATGAGTACATGCTCTCCTTATACAAGACACTTTCTGATGCAGAACGGAAAGGTGTTAATGGAAGTGTTAAGCTAGAGACTGGACTTGCCAATACAATTACAAGCTTCATAGACAAGGGTCAAGGTAAGAGAATGTAATACTTGCATGTACCTGTATATGTGCATTAAATGCATGTCTTGGTTAACTCAAGGGAATATTTGCATTTATTCAGAGGAAAGGGTTTAGGTGATCAGAGGCATTTTTATTCCTGTAATATAGATTAAAAGAGCTTCTCTAGCATTAAGCTTTCAATGTTGTAAAATTTGCCTGTACTGTAATGCTCTTAGTAATATTAGGAATATGTTGTATTTTGTAAGGTTATACTGTAATATTATTTTAATTTCTTCAGAACACGCATGTTAAGGAATGTTGATTTGTATTTAGTCATACTTCGATGGGTTGAATCTAGACTCCATTGTACCAGTTAATGAATGGATTGAAATCCATGGGGTTTAAGTTACAACTAGCCTATGTCCTACTGATTTCAATGGAACTATCCTGGAATCTGACTTCAAACTAACATTTTTTGCTACAAGAAAATCTGGTAGCAAACCTGATGTCTTACTACAAACTTTTATTTGTTTTTGGGGTTTGTTGAGCCAATCAGGGTAATTTAGATAAACTTTTAAAAATACAAAGTAAATAGGAATTTTAATATTTAATTAAAATGTGTGAAGTTGTTTTTAGGCTAAGTCTCAGAATCCCTGGTGGCTAGCCCACCACAGTCAGCAGAGCCACTGTGGAATTCTGGGAGTTCTATCCAGAAAACTATTTCCCCGGTCTTTATCTCAGTGATGACACATCTGACAGAGTATCTCCAGAGTCCATTCATATTGTTTCTTAGACCTTTGCATGACCTCAAAGCAATCTCTCATTGCTAGATGGATTGAATCATAATGTTACTAAGTACATCAGTGTCTCACACAAGCTAAATCAGTCTTTGATAATTTATTCAGTTTAAATTGAAAGAGTTGAGGATATAATGTAAGCAAACTTAATGATTGGAGATGCAGTCTTGCCCAACGTTCATACCTGTCAACCTTCCCGGATTGGCCAGGATTTCCCGTTTTTCGGTGCCGATTTTCGCCATTTCCCGCCCGGAGCTGCCGAAACCCTGGAATTTGGCAGCAGGGGGAAAGGCGTTACTGCGCATCCCTTCTGCGCAGCTCGCTTCTACGCATGTGTAGAAGGCTTCTGTGCAGAAGGGGATCGTAAAAGCCTTCTGTGCATGCGTAAAAGCCTTCTACACATACGTAGAAAGCTTTTACACATGCATAAAAACCGTTCTGCGCAGGTCCCGGATTCTCCGGAGCCGTGGTTGACAGGTATGAACTTTATCTGAATGAAGATGAAAGGGTTGGACAGCAGTGTACATAATTTTAACAGGCAGACTGACAAGAAGGCTCTGATCCTTTAGGTCTTAAACTGTGATAAGACAGGTGTCTTTAGAGATGTTAGTACATACTATTGGCTATTAACCTTCAATTACTAACCAAATGCCATGTATTCTTCTATTTGAAAAAATTGCCTGTGATAGTACAAGCCTACATGTCTACATCCCTTTATCATAATGTTTTATCAAAAGCAAAAGAGCAGCTTGTGCTCAAATTAGCAATCTGACACCCTGATTCCTGCATTCAATTGACTTGAAGTTAACAGTTCCATTAATTAGTCTCAATGTAGTATTTGAAAAGAAACCATATCCATGAAACAAAAATGTTTCCATTTCTCACTTAAAGTGTGAAGAAGATCATGTGAACTCACAACAGTTCCATGCTGTTATTTTATAACTCTCAGTACTACAAACTAAAAATGCATAATGTGCATCATTATGAAAAGTTGATGATTAACATTAATTTGTATACATTGTATAATTTCTTCCATTTTTTCTCTTTAGATGATCGGGCTCCATCTGTTAAAAAGCAGAAATATATATTTGATATCAGTGCATTAGAAAAAGATGGCTTATTAGGGGCAGAACTGCGTATTTTGAGGAAAAAACCTTCGGATACCTGGAAGCCTCATTCTCATGGGAAAACATGTCAGGTGAAACTTTTCAGTTGCTCCACAAATAGGCACGCATCCATTCTCTTGGATTCTCGGACAGTCAACATCTTAGACACTGCAAAATGGGAAGTTTTTGACATTTGGAAACTTTTTAAGAATTTTAAAAATTCTGCTAACTTGTGTTTTGAACTGGAAGCTTTTGAAAGAGGGAGGCCTGTTGATTTAAGAACTGTGGGATTTAATAGAACCGGGAGGCAAGTCAATGAAAAAGCTCTCTTCTTAGTCTTTGGCAGAACAAAGAAAAGAGACCTATTCTTCAATGAAATAAAAGCTAGATCTGGCCAAGATGACAAAACTGTGTATGAATATCTTTTCAATCAAAGAAGAAAGAGAAGGGCCCCTCTAGCAACTCGGCAAGGAAAGAGGCCTAACAAGAATCTGAAAGCAAGATGCAGCAAAAAAGCACTCCACGTGAATTTCAAAGATATGGGCTGGGATGACTGGATAATAGCCCCTCTTGAGTATGAAGCTTATCATTGTGAAGGACTTTGTGAATTTCCTCTTCGGTCTCATCTGGAACCCACCAATCATGCTGTCATTCAAACATTAATGAACTCTATGGATCCAGAGTCAACTCCTCCGACTTGTTGTGTTCCAACAAGACTGAGCCCTATTAGTATTCTGTTTATTGATTCTGCCAATAATGTAGTCTATAAACAATATGAAGATATGGTAGTGGAGTCATGTGGTTGTAGGTAGCGGTGAGTTTTTTTTAAAAAAACATTGTCTTCTCAACAAGACTTTTCCCCGTGGTTGATGAAAGGAAGATGAACACTGATTCTTTAAATGAGCATGGTGATTTAATAAAAAAATGGGCTTGGCAAACAATAGGTATAGTGGCATCCTAATGTTGACAAGGACAGCACACTTTTTTTTTTTGTTATGCTGCCACTCAGTTGCAAGATCTACAAAGATGCTACCAAAGCCCAGGCATATAGTGTTGTGCAACAAGCAAACTATGGTGCTTGCCACATGATTAAATTATTGGTAGTCATGTTCTCATATACCATCATGCTCCTGTCTAACCTGTTCAGCACATTCAAACAATAGTATGCAATGCTATTGTCTCAGATCTGGTGATATTTGCTGCTGTCAGCATCTGTAATAATGCTACCACAGTCATGCAATAGCCTAGATCGGTTTACAATACATAACTGTCGGTAATGAGAGCAGCAGTTGTTGCACTGCATTTTCAGTCATGTATTATGAAGCAGTAGTTCACTCGATCAAACTATATATTTCTAATAGCTAGAACAGATTCATCTATAAGAAGTACAAAACTTATAGAAATAGCATGGCTTTCTGTTTCTAGATTTTGGACACATTCAAGCACTAATTTACTACTCCTAAGGCTCATTCACATAGCCATGTTGTCTATGTTTGTTCTGAGTCATTCTGGTATTTTTGTTGTAGATTTGAATAAATCATCTCAGTATTGATTGCATGAAGATGGTATTTGTTGCTGGATGCACTGGGATGCACTGGATTGTCCCGGTCCTGTCTAGTCACACTTAATTGGATGTCCCTAATGTCTTGCTTCCAATAGAGATTGCTCTCCCATTTTGCATAGTTTTTCTGCACTATTTCACTCTTTCCACCATTCACTCCTAGTCTTACCTGTCCATGGGAGATGGAGTGTGGAGACTGAACACCAGAACAACATCCATAAAGAAACATAATCAAATGGCACACATTCACTAAATGTGCAGATAAATGGAGTAATACAGTCCATATGAACAATCCTACACTGGAGCAAACAAGAACAAAAACATATCACCCAGAAGTGGTGTAAAAAACAATGTCCAAAACTGCCCATCCACCTCTAACTCTACTGATACTGGTTTCAGCTCTTTGTTTCATGGACTCTGGGTGCAGTACCCATATAATGCCCAGTGTTGATGTGTTCTTAGACTCAATACTGACCCAAGATATTTTTGTGCTGGAAGCAGAACACTAAATGATATTTCCCTTCCCACTTCTACAACTCCTTGTGCTAAGACCAACACTTTTAAAAGCTTCACTGCAATACTTAGACATCAAGTCATGTCTCACTGTAGAGCTATACTGACCCTGCCCATATTCATCCTGAGAAATAACTTTAGTACCAGAAGCCTTCTTCAAATGACATACAGATCCACATGATGCAGGCCTTTGAATCTCTAAGGACTTTGACAAATCCAGTATCAGCAGCTTCTGTGACTTTTCATTTTATCCTTCTGGCAGGAGAAAACTGGAGCAATATTAATCTAATTCATTGTCCTCGTGGGCATTCACTTCATATGTATTTGGGAAAAATCTTGCTTTCTCTTCTAAACACAGGGATTAAACCAATAAGTTTAATGGAAATAGTTTTGAGCAAAATTTCAAATTAACTCTTAAAATTGTATATTTGTACAAATCATTTAATAGAGTGTTGATTTTGTTCTAACCCATATACATTATACATGAATTTAAAGAGTTTCAGGCAAACTGTTTCTTTCCATGTATATTTTATTCAAACTTCATATCTTTCTTGAATATCAATCTTTAATATATTTAAAATATATCAATCTTTAAAATTTCTTTCATTATTCTGCTTATAACTCATTCTGTCCTTTAATGCTCATAGCAAAATAACAGCTTAAGATGTATTAAGTTATTGATGGTTTTAAGTGTACTTAGATGTCATAGTTACCATAAATATAGTTTTATTAGATATTTGTTTTGAGTATTTTGTTCATTTAATAAAAATCAAGATACTATAGGAGTGCAGAAGGCTCTTTTTATGAGCATTATATATATACAGTATATGAATACAACTGGTGCTAATGAAAGGTCTTTTCTCTGGAAGTTTTTATAAAACCACCATATAGAAAGCATTTGGATGTAATCCACTACAAAAGGTTTACTTGGAGCACTAAAAATTGTTCTAAGCCTCTAAACAGCACAGAGTGGTGAGCTTTAACCCATCTATGTCAATACAGTAGTTTTATATATAATCAACTCCACTAGATTGTACCTGGTAATATTTTAACATGGTGTGAGCTCCTTTCTACTATTTTTGTTTTCCCCACTTCAGACAAGATACTAGAAACTCCAGCAAAGTTGATGCACAAAGGCCTTATAAACTCCAATGAGAAAATACATTCCATTTACATCGACGAGATTTATATCTGAGCAATCTCATATTCTATTTATAGTAAAGAAAAGATAATATTAATGGAATGTGTGTTCAATCTTGAAAGGGAAGGTAAAAACATAGACAGAAAATATAATAATGGTTTTGGAGCAGCAAATTATGTCCACACTATTTCTGAAAATTTGGACAATGACCACCCAACTGCCAATGATGATGTTCACTTATTGCCTGCATCTGGATTCAGCCAATGAATTCCTGATTATGGGAACTTGTTTTTGAACATGTCTGTATCTTAATATATGTACCAATCTCCTGGTACATTCATCTGTCTGTCTAGTACCACATACAATAATGACCCTCTATAGTAATTTTCCAGTCTCCTTACAAACAAGGGTTCATTCCTGTTACTTGCCTCACTATTAACATTAGTAAGTGCAGATTAACATTAGTAAGTGCAGAGTGATGCATGTTGGGGCAAAGAACCCCAATTACATTTATAAACTGATGGGGTCTGAACTCTCTGCGACAAACCAGGAAAGGGACCTTGGTGTCCTGGTGGACAACTCAATGAAGGTGTCAACCCAGTGTGCCTCAGCAGTGAAAAAAGCAAGCTCAATGTTAGGGATCATTAGGAAGGGTATAGAAAATAAGTCAGCAAGTGTCATTTTGCCTCTTTATAAATCTATGGTGAGGCCCCATCTGGAATACTGTGTACAGTTCTGGTCGCCATACCTCCAGAAGGATATTATGGAGCTGGAAAAAGTGCAGAGGAGGGCAACCAGAATGATTAGGGGACTGGAACACCTTCCTTACCATCTGAGGCTGCAACAGTTGGGCCTCTTCACTCTTGAACGACGACGTCTAAGAGGTGACCTGATTGAAGTTTATAAAATCATGCATGGTGTGGACAAAGTAGATAAGGAAAAACTGTTTTCCCTATCGCATAACACTAGAACTAGGGGACACTCCATGAAACTTTTGGGTACTAGTTCTCAAACAAATAAGAGAAAGTACTTTTTCACCCAGAGGATTACTGGTCTATGGAACTCCCTGCCAGAAGTAGTGGTGACAGCTGTCAGTCTTGACAGCTTTAAGAAAGGATTAGACAAGTTCATGGAGGACAAGAGTATCAATGGCTATAATTATGGATACTTAAGGACAACCTCCGGGTTGGAGAGATAGGCAGGATATCTCTCAATGCCATTTCCAGGGAATCCTAAGCAGGTGAAGGCATCTCCTTGGGAATACCCTGAAGGAAATGGTGAGCCACTGTGTGAGACAGAATGCTGGACTGGATGGGCTGTGGCCTGTTCCAGCAAGGCTGTTCTTATGTTCTTATGTTCTTATGTAACATTGTTTTGGAGCTGTTGAGTCCGGACAAAGAAGTACTCTAACCAACAGGATCGGGTTAAACTCAGTGATCTTTATTTCAGCTCAAGATCCGGACTGAGGAATATGTACAGGGGTGGCCTCTATATATACAGTGATCTGACCATTACAAAACAAGATACACTTAAGCGGGCTTCCGGAGAACAAGTAAAGTTCAACGTTTTCCCGCTTGACAGTTGTTTGAATTGCGCATCTTTAGAAATGGTGTGCGTCTCGCTCTTCCGCTTTGGTCCCGTTTGTCTTTTTTAATAGAATAAAGCTTTGGACACAACAGGAGCACAGCAAACACATAAAAAGAACGAGGAGCCCACAAAATACCAGGCACTACATAGCTTCCTTGTCTGCAGGCAGGAAGAACCTTTATTAGCACTACCTGTAATTCCACAATAGCATGCCAGGTTTCAAGTTTTCCAAACCCTTCATCAGCTATGTGGTTTAAAAATGGGTGGGGGTAGAGTGAGAGAAGATAGGAGGGGGAAATTGGTTAGGGGTTTACAATTACACTGACACTTAACATATAGAAGTGACTCTTCAAATCTGCATTTTCCATCTAGGGATTAAGTTTAACGCAGTGGCTCCCAATCTTTTTTTTTGCCATGGTCACCTAAATGTCTCTAAAATCCTGATCCCCACCCCCTGGGACATTGTTTTGTCCGAACGCAGGAAATACTCTGACCAGCAATGAATAGTTCAAACATAAGTGATTTATTGGCAACTCATAACTAGGCTAGTTCGGACCAAAGAATAAGGTGAGGCGGCTTGCTTATATACACAGAACAGTAGTTGGAGAACTAGATACATTTACCCGGCTTCTCAGAAAGGGCAGGAACCAATCAGAACATAATGAAAACAATATGCAGTTTGCACCTTACAAAAAGAGCTTGCTTTTGCAGCAAGGACTTGATTGCAAAACCAACAGCAATATACAACATTCCTCCCCCCATAAGTAAAGAGTAACCGCTCGCCCATAACTGTCAAGCGTGGCTCCGGACAATACGGGACCTGCGCAGAACGGTTCTGTGCATGTCTGTTCTACGCATGTGTAGAAGCCTCCTATGCATGTGTAGAACGGACCTGCGCAGAACCGTTCTGTGCAGGTTGCTTCTACGCATCCCCTTCTGCATAGAACCCTTCTATGCATGCGTAGAAGGGTTCTACACATGCATAGAAAGGACCTGCGAAGAAGGGATGTGCAGTAACTACTCCCCCCCCCCCGCTGCCAAATTACGGGGTAGTGGTGGCTCCAGGCAGGAAATGAAGAAAAGTGCCGCAAAATTATGGGGAAATCCCGGACATTACAGTGTACCTGACAGGTATGTGTTCGCCCCACAATCGCTTGGCGAATCGTAGAGTCATTTAGAATGCATGACAAGTTCGGAACTCAAGAATCTGGTTTTGGGGCAGCCAGGGCCTATGAGCACACTGGTGGACTCACGATCTGACTTCTCCTGGCTAGGTTTACTGTCGGACTCGTTGTGAGCAAAAACCATGACCGGTGGGCTAGGTGCACTTCCCGAACTCAAAACTGTTGCAGAGTTTGCCTCGAACAATTTCGGCATTTGTGGCGTGGGAGGCACGTACAATGGCTCTTCTTGTGCTATGATGACCTTCCCCCTTCTCCTAGGGGTTGTGGTGTGTAATTATGGTTGAAAACCATACATACTCTCATTATGTCTGCTGCTTACAAGCAATAGCCCAGACAACCATGAACAAAACAGCAACAAGTCTTTAATTAACAGTATATTCAAGATGAGCTTACAAGGCGTTCCAGACACAGAGATGGCTATACAGTCCCATGGAATCAGTCCCTCCTGACTCTTGCCATAATGTGGCAATAAACTAGCTAGCATAGGGGCATAGCATAATGGAGGAGACCCAGGCTAGCATGTTCCTGGCAACCTGTATGGAGAGGGAAGTATAGATCTGGTCCAGCCCTACCCTTGTTAAGTGTTAAGTGTTTGTTTTTTCCCAATCTCGTTGTTCTGTGCAGGACAATGACAATAAAGATTTATCTATCTATCTATCTATCTATCTATCTATCTATCTATCTATCTATCTATCTTATCTATCTATCTATCTATCTATCTATCGTTTACCCGTGGGGCTTATATAGTGTCTCCTCGGCGGTGGCTCCTTGATACAAAGTAGCGACCCACCAGATAACCGTAACTAACCAATAAAAGCAGGGAATATATGTATTTAACCAATGGAGAACAGGATCCAAAAGTGTAGCTAATCACAGGACTTTGATTAGCATAATAAGCGCACCCTGTGCAGGAGTTTTCATGCCACTTTGTGTTCCTAATTTGGATGGCGGGAAACTGCCATTTTTCTCTTGCAAAGGCACTGCCCGCGCTACTTACAAATGTGCCTGAATACACAACACCCTCCTATTCAATAGGAGGTCCGCTGGCGAAACACCTGAGGACAGTGGAGTAACCCTTTTGGTAAACAGAAATTTATAGAGCTGCAGTTCGAAATCTTCCGAACCCATACGTTCAAGTGTTTCTCTGACACTCTTGAATTGTTCCTCTACTTTACTAACAGTGGTGGGGTGTACGGAGTCAGTAGTAGTGTGCCTAATACCATTACCCTTGATCCTAATTAAAGGTTGGATCATTACGAGAAACAACGACCTTGGGTAACCCAAAAATGTAGAATATATTAATTAGCTTCTGAATTATGACACTGACAGAAAGCTTTGATACTGGGATCACCTCTAACCACTGCGAGTAAGAATCAAAAATTAGCAGATATGGCTTTATGGCAAAAAAAAAACATTCTTGAGGGTACGCAAGAGCAAAACCAAATTAGAAGATGGGGGAAGATCCTGAACACTATCTAACTTTCTAATATGCTGGTGGAGTTCCTCTGGCCTGGAAGACTGGCAAACACGACATTGCCTAACCCAAGCCTCGATGTCTGCATTGAGCCCGGGCCACCAGACGTAGCTCTTGGCTAGCGCATTTGAGTGTGCAATACCAGGGTGACACTTGTGTAAAATGCATAGAACGTTATTCCGTATTGTAGACGGAATTATTATCCTTTTCCCCCATACCATGCATTCATGTACTAAAGACAGTTTCTTACATATCGAGTAGTAACCCCGGAGCTCTTCAGAGACCAGTGGAGACGGCCACCCGGCCTGTACCCAGGACACACGATCTTTATTAAAAGGGGATCAGTCTTAGTAGCGGCAGCAATGTCCAAGTTTGCAAGTTCAGTCACTAGGCCATCTTCGTGTGCAAAAGGCACTTGGCAGGGCTTTGGCCGAAAGAGCTGGACAGACAGGTCCAGATCGGCGTGGACAGGGGCCCCCATGAAATCTCTCAGTCCCGGGCAAAGTTTATCTGGGAAATGACCACGCTCAGAGTGTGGGGGATCAGTCTTAGGGGAACCAGTTTCAGGCTTCCCAGCCCCCGCAAGGACTATACCCTGGGGCCCAAACCACTGTGTACCCAACAGATTGTGCTTACCCGCTTTGACCATGACCAGCAGAAGTTTGACGGACCTGCCATTGAACTTTACAGCAAAGGTACCAACACCCAGCACTGGGATGAACCGACCTTGCACAGCTGTCAGCTGGACCTGCAGAGCCCGCAACTTAGGCCAGTCAACTGGAGGAATTTGGAATAATTGCTTCTGAGCGATGACAGAGCAAGACGATCCTGAATCAACCTCCATGCAGCAAGGCTGACCTTGAAGACAGATGTTGGCGACAAAATGGTCTCCAGCCACACGAGCGCTGGAACTTGGGCTGGAGCCTTGACTCGCGGAGATCCTGGAGATAGGATGCACCTGCTCCCAATGATCCTTGTCCTTGGAGGATGCCTCGGAATGCTGCCGGCACACCTTGGCGATGTGCCCCCTTTTTCCACAGTTACGGCATTCCGCAGACTTGAACAGGCAACGGGCACGGAGGTGACGACTGCCACAGCCCTTGCACGGCTGGAGGGTGCTTTTGGAATGACCTGACTGAACCTTAAGGTCATCATCCTCTGTATCGGAGTCGCCGGATTTAGTGTATGGGACCAAAGACACCAGGACAGCCGAAGAGCTGGCTTAACACAACTTTATTACATGCTGGTCAGAGGGAACATGAGGTAATGGCGGACGAACAGCTCAATATATACAGTGGCTATACATTTGAATGTGGCTCCTTGATAGCCTATTGGCTACAGGCTGCGTGACGTCATTGCAGGTCACGCCCTTCTTGTCCAGGTGAAGGTAGTGGCGGGAATCTTCCCGCGCTGTTGTTCTAGGTGAGTCTTGGACCAATTAGCTTGGACGCTCGCTATTGCCATCTAGTGGCCACTAGCTCGCGTCCTATTAAGGTTACAGTGATGCAGCTGGAGGTTACAATGTTACACATAGAAAAGGTTACATTGGATACACATGGATAGGTACATTGTTTAAAGGCACAGGCTTTAGGACACAACACCCCTCCCCCCTAGGATGAGACGAAGTCTCTTAGCCAAGATGGTTTATTGCACTCGCGTTTGGGCCGCGATGTGGGTTGGCCCACCCGGGGGCCGCTCCCGCTCCCTTGTTCCCTGGACCCTTGTCCTGTAATGGGAGAGGGAGACTTGTTAGAGGCTTGCTGCGGTTTTGCAGCTTTAGGGGAAAGGGTAGATTCCATTGTGGTTGAACCGGGGGCACCAGGGGCTAACGTAAAACCCCTCTTCTCGCTTGGATGGGTGGGGGACCACTCCGAAAAAAAACCCCGGTTCTGAAAATCAAAATCAAACTCTGTTGGGGGATCCCGCGGGATATCTACGAGGACAAATTCCTTCTCCTCCCCCCTTGGTGGGGACTCTGGACCCCCCTCCCCTCCCCCTTGGGCTAAACGGGTGGGGGAGAACCCTAACACTGAATTTGTATCCGTTTTTTCGGCGCCCTGATTTCCTGGGACCCGGCTCCGGAGCTGATCCGCGTGCCGCCGCCAAAGTAGACCTGTGTTGGTCTCCACGCGGTACGAAACGGGACCGGTTTGTTCCACGACCACCCCTGGCACCCAGGCTGGCCCCGCGCTGGCGTAGTTCCTGCAAGGTACCGGGGCACCCACGCCGAAACTCTTGGTGGCTTCTAACCCTATGTTCCTCCCCTTGTCCTCAACTCTCGTGGGATCTAGTCTAGTGAGTATGGTGGTCAGCTTCCTGCGCATTAAAAGCTCCGCAGGGGAGTAGCCTGACGCTAACGGGGTCACCCTGTACCCTAGCAGAAACTGACACACTTGCAGGTTGAGGTCCCCGGGGCCCATGTGCCGCAGCGCGTCCTTCGTGGTGCGTACGAGGCGCTCCACTTGGCCATTGGTGGCCGGATGGAAAGGGGCGGAGGTGATATGCCGGATGGCGTTGATCTCTGTGAACACCCTGAACTCAGCGGATGTGAAGCAACTAGCGTTATCGCTAATTAGAGTGTCGGGTATGCCGAACGTGGAAAAAATTCTCTGCAAATGCTTAATTGTCGCGGCCGAGGAGGTGCTCGTGACTGGGACGACCTCCAACCACTTGGAGAAAGCGTCCACCACAAGGAGAAACAGGGTTCCTCGGAACGGGCCCGCGAAATCTATGTGCACCCGGGACCACGGCCCCTTAGCCGCGTCCCATTCCCTATGGGGAAGGCGGGCCTCCTCCGGTCTGGAGCATTGGCAGCTCTCGCAAGTGCCGACCATGTGCTCGATGTCGGCGTCTAACTGGGGCCACCAGAAGTAACTTCGGGCCAGCGCTTTGGAGCGCACAATTCCGGGGTGGCTGACGTGCAGCATTTTAAGCACCCGCGGTCGAAGGGATGTGGGGACCACCACCCGCTGCCCCCACAAGAGGCACCCCCTCTCTAGGGACAGTTCCAGCTTCTTCCTAAAAAATGGGGCGAATTCCTCTGCTGGGGAAGACGCCGGCCACCCCTTCTGTACCCAGGAGCAAACCGCCGCCAACGTCTTGTCCTTCCTTGTCGCTGTGGCAATGTCGGCGGGCACTACGGGGGGCGAATCCAGTACCTCTATCATGAGAACCTGATGGTCTCGCTCCCCCTTGCTCACCTGGCTGGGCGTCAGGGGGAGGGAGGACCTCGACAGAGCCTCCGCATGGCTGATCTCTTTCCCGGGCCGGTACACCAACGCGTGCTGGTAGGCGTTGAGAAAAATGGCCCACCTAAGCATTCTCGGGGACAGGATCTGTGGCGTGGGCTTGTCTGCGGTAAAAATGCCTAGTAGGGGCTTGTGGTCAGTCACGATGGTGAAGGGGCGGCCATACAGAAAATCGTGAAATTTTTTGGTCCCCGCAACTATCGCCAGCGCCTCCCTGTCTGTCTGGGCGTAGTTTCTCTCCGCTTGGGACAGGGACCTGGAGTAAAACGCTATTGGGGCCTCCCTCCCGTTTTCCAACACGTGGCATAACACTGCCCCCACCCCCACCGGGCATGCATCACAGACCAGTACCACCGGCCGTTTGGGGTCGAAATGGGTCAGAATGGCGTCAGACGCCAGGAGTTGTTTCAGTTCCGTGAATGCCCTCTCCTGGTCATCGCCCCACATCCATGCCTCATCTTTCTTGAGCAACTTGTGAAGCGGCTCAGCCACCGCAGCCTTCCGTGGAAGGAAGGAGTGGTAGAAATTTAAGAGCCCTAGGAACGACTGCAACTCGGGCTTGGATGTGGGGCGAGGGGCTTTCTTGATGGCGGCCACCTTGGATTTGGACGGTTTGATCCCCTCGGGTGTTACTCGGAACCCTAAGAACTCAACCTCCTTCGCGAAGAAGACGCATTTGTCTTTTCGCAACCTCAACCCCGCCCGTTCGAACGCCGCCAGGACCTTGTTTAGCCTTTTAGCCAACTCAACCTCACTCCCCCCCGTTATCAATACGTCATCAAAATATGGTAAAACGCCGTCCAGCCCTTTGAGGAGGCGTTCCACGAGCGACTGGAAAATTCCAGGCGCCGAGTTCACGCCGAATTGGAGGCGCGTCACCTGGAACGCCCCCTTATGCGTGATTATGGTCTGTGCAGCAGCTGCGGCAGGGGTTACCATGAGTTGCTGATAGGCCTGTGCCAGGTCGAGCTTAGCGAAACACTTTCCCCCATGTAACCTGGCTAGCAAATGGCTGACCACCGGCACCGGGTACGCATTAGGGCGGATTGCCTTATTAATGGTGCACTTATAATCGGCGCAAATGCGAACCTCCCCATTGGCCTTCAATGCTGTGACAATTGGAGTTTCCCACTCCGCGGAATCAACAGGAACAAGAATCCCCTGGCCCACTAATTTGTCCAGTTCCGCCTCTATTTTGTCCTTGAGTGCAAAAGGCACCCTGCGTGGTTTAAGTCTGATTGGGCGGACCTCCGGGTCCAGGTCGAACGTTACTGGGGGTCCATTGAATTTCCCAAGTCCCTTCTTGAAGACTTCGGGGTGCGCGTCGCACACCTCCTGTATTGGGTCAGACCCAATGGCGTGCACCCCCCCCAATGAACAGACCCAGGGGCTGAAACCATTGAGTCCCGAGGAGGCTGCAATTACCTCCCTTAAGAACGACTAGGGGGAGTTCCGCGGCGTGCCGCTTGTACTGAACCTGGAAATTTCCAACCCCCAACACTGTTCCCTTGCACGTCCCGAAGCGTGGACCTCAACGCTTTGAGCTTGGGCCGTACGCGGGGGGCAATTCTCAAAAACTCCCTCTGGGAAATAATGGAGTAAGAGGAGCCAGAGTCAATCTCCATCCTAACAGGGGCCCCTTGCACCAGTACCTCTACAAAGTAACGGGGGTGTCCCATGGACACGCTGAAAACCGGGGCGTCGTCGTTGCTGTCATCGGAGATGCGGCCCACGCCGTCCTGCTTCCTCGTGGGCGGGCGCCATCCTTTAGTCTCGTCGAGCGGTCTGGCCTCGTTGGGCGGTCGGGCGAGCTCCTCCGGTCCCTCGCTGGGCGGTCGGGCGAGCTCCTCCGGTCCTTGCGCCGTTGTCTGCAGACTTTGGCTATGTGCCCGCGTCGCCCGCAGTTGTGGCACTCGGCCTTTCTGAACGGGCACCTGGCACGGTCGTGAGCCGCCCCGCAGCCGTCGCAACGCCGGCCCTCCTTTCGGACCCTCCGGACGTCCTCGTCGTCGCTGCTTTCGGCGGACGATTTCGAAATTCACCGGGCTGCGTGCACCGAACTCTCTGCTTTGTCGGCCTTCGGCCGCCAGTCCTGGAGCTCTTGCACCCCTGCCTTCGTGGCTTCCGCGGCCTGTGCCGCTTTCAGGACCTCCTGCAACGTGGGGGGCGGCTCCTGATTCATTAGCGTGCGCTGAATCTCGGCGTCCTTCAGGCCGCATAGCACGCAGTCCCTGAGGGTGACTTCCAAATTCTCCCATTTGCACGGGCCGGCAGCCAGGCGCAGGGCCGCTACGAAAGCGGCGACTGACTCATCAGGCGCTTGGACTCGCCTCCAAAACGCGCTCCGAGCAGGAAACATTGCTACCGAGGGCCGGAAATGGTCTCGCAGCACCTTCAGGAGCTCCTTTGCCTTGAATTCATCTGCCTTTTTGGGTGCGATGAGGTCAATCAATACCCTCTTGCCGTCGTGCCCGAGCATTCTGGTGAGGATGGCTCTCTTCTTCGCCTCGTCCGTCACCTCGAACTCCACCAGCGCACCTTGGAAGTCCATTTCGAAGAGTTCCCAATCTTGCGGTTTCTTGATGTCGAAACCGGCGTATGTCTTGGTCCCGTGGGCAGCCATGATCCCACCTTCGTCGCCAATTTAGTGTATGGGACCAAAGACACCAGGACAGCCGAAGAGCTGGCTTAACACAACTTTATTACATGCTGGTCAGAGGGAACATGAGGTAATGGCGGACGAACAGCTCAATATATACAGTGGCTATACATTTGAATGTGGCTCCTTGATAGCCTATTGGCTACAGGCTGCGTGACGTCATTGCAGGTCACGCCCTTCTTGTCCAGGTGAAGGTAGTGGCGGGAATCTTCCCGCGCTGTTGTTCTAGGTGAGTCTTGGACCAATGAGCTTGGACGCTCGCTATTGCCATCTAGTGGCCACTAGCTCGCGTCCTATTAAGGTTACAGTGATGCAGCTGGAGGTTACAATGTTACACATAGAAAAGGTTACATTGGATACACATGGATAGGTACATTGTTTAAAGGCACAGGCTTTAGGACACAACACCGGAAGATGATGATGAACTTGAATTATGCAACTTCTGAACAGCTGCGTCCTTATGAGCTGTAACAACAGGCTGCACTTGTGGGGGGTTGACTTCAGCAGCCTTCTGCTTGAAGGTTTTTACCCTGGAATCTGCGGCCTTGGACACTAGTGCCTCTCTAAGTACTTGAGCAAATGTCAGAGTCTCTCTTTTAAGCAATTGTTTCTGAGGTGCCTTGTCTCGCAAACCTGCCAGAAGACGATCGCGGACGGTCACCTCTAGGTTCTCCCATTTGCAGGGAACGGAGCGCTGCCGCATAGTCTGCAACCGACTCATCTGGTTGCTGGTCCCTCCAGTGAAATGCTAGGCATGCAGGAAAAATGGACACAGTGAGCCTGAAGTGTGCCCGTAGTGTGTAGTGTGCATAGTGCGTTCAGCGATGCGACCTCGATGTCCATCAGAACCAGCAGGCTGGATGCCAGCTCCAGAGTGGCCATCCCGCAATTGGCAAGGAAAAATGCCTTCTTCTTTTCATCCTCATCGATGTCCTGCGTGACTAAGAAGTTATTGAACTGGATTTCATAGAGCCGCTTCTCTACTTCTCCACTTCTCTGGCTCTGTGGTGCAGAATGGAGTGAAGGCATGTTGTGTATGTAACAGTATTACTTTAAGAATGTATGAATGTAACCTGACAATGATTACAATGTAACCCAGCTGTTAAGGAACGTGAGTAAGCTGCCTATAGAGGGCAGCTGCGAGCGTTCAGCTCACATGGTTCACATTCCCCAAATCACCGGCAGCTGCGGGAACCTTTCCCGCGCAAGGATCACCTGGAGAAGATGGGCGTGACTCAGAATGACGTCACGCCGGTAGTAGCCAATGAGCTACCGTGCAACGATATTCAAATGTATGTCCTGCAGTATATAATGAGCTGTACCTCCGCCATTACCACATGTTCTTCTTGACCACCATGAAATAAACCTGTGTTTTAGCCCCCTACTGTGGCTCCTTCTTTGTCTTCCGTGCAAGACACTAAAAGGCAGGAGAGCGCGATCCCATCCTCGTCGACAATGTTGTGTCTGAACACAGGAAAAACTCTGACCAGCAATGAACAGTTCAAACATAAGTGATTTATTGGCAACTCATAACTTGGCTAATTCGGACCAAAGAATAAGGTGAGGTGGCATGCTTATATACACAGAACAGTAGTTGGAGAACTAGATACATTTACCCGATTGTGGTTCAAAACTACCACATATAAGAATATAATTCTTATTATTCAAAAAGTGAACTCCTATTCACGTGGTGGAAGCCTAAAAGGCCATTAACTTGGTCTAACCCAGGGGTGTCCAAACATTTTGGGCTGGGGGCCTGACCACACCCCTGGAACAGCTGAGCAGGCCAGACCACGCCCCCAGATCAGGGCGTGTTTGTGTATGCAAGTTTGTCCATATTCACTTCCTGGTTCGGCACGGATGCTTCTGCACATGCGCAAAAGCATCCATATTCACTCCCTGGTTCAGCGTGGACGCTTCTGCGCATGCACAGAAGCATCCATATTCATTTCCTGGTTTGGCGAAGGCATCGCAGGCCTGATGGAATGGCTTCGGGGGCTGTATCCAGCCCATGGGCCGTAGTTTGGGCATGCTTAGTCTAACCTATTCTCAAATTGTCTCCTTTAATAATCAAATTTCACCCCTGTGCAGCATGTGCCTCACGTTGGGAACCACAGGTTTAACTGCAGAACTCACCAAGGTGAAAGAGGCAATATTTTATGAAGAGAAAATCCTGGGTGGAAATCAGGTTTGTGATTTCGCTTGGAAAAGGAGAAGAAAGATCCTCCACAGTCAAGCATACTTAGACAAATAGCCTAGGTCTGTCCTAGGTCATCTGGGACTTGTAGCCAGTGCACACTCCTTTATGGTTCCAGTTGCATGGGAAGAACACCTTTATCTGTTGCACAATTGTTTTTTGCATAGCTTGCAGGATTACAGAAACCTTAAACAAGAATGTTCTGCAAGCACATCTGAAGTGTTGTGCTGGTAGACCAATCATGACACGTGCACGTCTCATATTATGCCAAGGTAACAGGCAAATCCTATAGACTCTCAGCCAAGAAATCTCAACAATAACATTGGCTGAAATTCTATTGCATAGCTATGCTTGTATAACTTGAAGTTATGCAAGTGGTAGCTACACAGGTGATTGTGACAAGGTGGAAGTAATTCAGAAAGGACTTCTACAGGCACATTGCACAATTGACCTGCACAGTCCTTACTGCCTGTGTGTAATGCCTGGCAAAAATATACCTGTGTAACTTAGAGTAACATGGCGACAAACAGGATTCCAGTTATTATATCTGTAATATGTTCAGAATCAGGATATAATGTCAATATACTGTATTAGGAATAATAAAGTCCAGCTACAAATTAATAACATATCTCTACAAGCTGGTTCCTTTCTTTAGATATACTCATATCCGTCAAGCACGGCTCCCAAAAAATAGGAAATTTCTGTGCATGTGTGGGTGCACAGGCACAGAACCCATTTGTGCATGCACAGAACCTGTTTGCGCATGCACAAACAGGTTCTGCATGTGCGCGCATGCACAGTAACCCATTTCCCCGCCGTTCAAAATACGGGACGTCGGCAGGAAAGGGGTGGAACGAGCGCCAAAATACGGGAAATCCCAGACAATATGGGATACTTGACAGGTATGGATATACTCAACTGAGTGAAAACATTTGGGAGCCTGTCATATGGTCTCAATACCAATCTGCAGACAGCAGCCTAGCTAAGACACACTGTTCCAGATGCTGGACCCTTGTCAAGTGTAGTCCTGCATTCAACAGATTTCACTATTCAAAAAATATGAGCTAAAATCCTGTTATGGCTCTACTTGCACAGTGGTAATTCTCTTTGCAAGATTTCAGGATGGGCATAGCTTGCACATAATAGAATCCTGTACATTCACAAAAGGAAGACTTTAATCAGCAGCCATCTGCCACTATTAATGAATCATTATCACTGCATGAGTTAAGATCATGCAGTCCTGGCACCTGAACTGCCATGCTTGTTTGTGCATGCATGTTTGTCCATTGCTTCCTGCTTCCAATTCAAAGTGGTTTTAGCCTTCAAAGTCCTACAGACTTGTAGTGTAGCTACTGAGGAGATGGTCTATTCTGTTACGAACTTCTACATGAATGTTATGAACTTCGACCATTATCATGAATATTTAGATCTTAAGGAAAGGAACATGTAGAGAGGCTTGTTCATCCTAATTTCTGAAAAACTGATCAATACAAACCATTCCTACTATCCAATGTATCACTGAAATTGCTTTGATTTAGCCCAATTTCCTACATCAGACAAACTGTATTTATGAATCTTGAATCTTAATTCTGATGCCATGCGATTGTGCAAGTCTCTAGATATTTACCTGTTTGTTCTATTTAATTTCATCCAATTGTGAACATGTTTGCCTATGCAATCAACATGTAGAAGCATGAGAAGATATGTAGGAATAAGCAGAAAGCTTAAGGCTCTTCAGCCATAATGATCAGCATCAGATTCCATCATACAGTGTGAGGCTTGGCATCCCAAATTATTAGTATTGCCAACTGCCCTGCTTTCCACTGGAGAATTGGCATTAGTTGAATGGTAAAAATGAGAAGAAACATGAGTGGTAAAATAATACAGGTTAAAAGTTCAGCTTTCCACCTTTATGATGGCAGGTTTTTCTCCCCCTTGCTCCCAGGAGAATGTCTCATTTGTATTTGCTTTCTAGGGTTATTATCTGTCCCTAGTGAGTCTTTGTAAAGCTCCACATTTCATATATGCAGTATACTATGAGACAGGTACGTGTTGGTAATTTTTGTTGTATTTGGCTAAAATATGAAGACTAAGCTGAATAGGTAAACATAAAAGTATGCCATTTAAAACAATGCATTCCCATTAGTGTTTGAATATGTGCCTAAACTCCATGTACACTTTTACATGCTTATGTCATTTCCTGTATAAAATGTGCTTGTTTATACAGCAGCCATATGAAAGATGCAGTAACCCAGTATGTGGGCTATTTGAAGCTGCTTTTAAGAAACATAAAAACGCCTTGACCCTTGTATAATAAAAGGTGTTAAAAGATATGGCTTTTTACAACATCTCAACCAAAGCCTGATAAGATGGCTTTAAATATTGCCATGATTCTGGTTAACTTTATTTGTGGCTGAAAGGGCCACAAAATTTCAGTTGTGCAAAGAGACATTTGTGTCACTGTGTAAAGCTGTGTGTAGACAGCAGCCTTTCAGAGGCCGTAATCATACCAGTGTCCACTTAATAAAGTGTTGACTGGGTGCCTTATCGTGTGCACAACTGCACAACCAAAATGCATACCTTGTAAATTACCACAAAAAGTTATGACTAGTTACACAAGCTCAATGAACAACAATATGATTCTGACTATAGACTTGGAGGTGGTGCACAGCTGTTATCACCTAGCTGCTTGTACTCATTTTATACTGTTCTACTGCAGCCACAGTTATTAAGAAAATTAGTTGTGGAGATACAGTAAAACCCCATATAACAAAAAAAAAACCCTCCGTTCCACAGAGCTCTTTGCTATACCTTTTTTTTTTTGCTGTTATATGGGTCACTATGGGCGATGTACCATATAACGAAAAAAAATGTTAGTTATATGGATCACTATCGGTGATACCCCGTACAACAAACTTTTTTTTCATTGTATGGGGTATTGCCAATAGCGATCCATATAACAAACTTTTTTGTTCATTATATGGTACATCACAAATAGCACATGAACACTTCATTGCACTAATTTTTCGTTATACAAAGCGTTCGTTATACGGGGTACCACTGTATCTTTTCAAGCAGGACTTGGGAAATCCCCAAACCTACTCTCCAGGATGGAACCAGCACTGCCACAATTAATGCTAGTGCTTATGATGCGGGTACACAGAAAGAGCCCTCTCGAAGAATGTGGTAGTTTTGAACCACAATCGGGCATACCCTGGTAATGGCAACCTTGTGTTGCCGGCTACTCTTTCTCACACTAGATCAAGTGGAAAGAGTTGCAAAATGAACTCACCCAAAGGTTACCTTCATTTTGACAGTTTCACGTCTGGCCTACAGATGGAAGAAGTGGAGGAGGAAGAAGAAGAGGAGGAAGAAAAAGAGGAAGATGAAGAAGAGCTTATGACACCTTGCGAACTTAAAGTTTTTATAGTGTCTTGGATCCCAATAGCAATAAGCTATATCATCCCAACAACCGTGATCTTGAAGGCAACTTATTAATAAAAAAGTGGGTGAGAGGGACAAAGAAGGACAAAATATCGTGCCACATTACATCTGTTTCCTCAGTCCTTTTCTCCTCTCCCTACCAATGAGCCGTACTGGTTAAACTGCTGTACTGCAGGCACAACTACTGTTGATGTTGTGAGTTCCATCCTGAAGGACATCGAGATTGACTCAGTCTTCCATCCTTCCGAGGTTAGGTAAAACGAGTATCCAGCATGTTGGGGCAAAATGCTCATTGCCTTTTGAACTGCCCAGAGAGTGCCCTAAGTACTATGGGGCATTAATCATTGCTGGCTGCTACTCATATCCAAGTATACGTTTCCCCCTGGAAATCATTTTCAGGAAAAATGCCATTGGTGTGAATTTGTTTAAGGTGGATCCCAGCTTGCCATGAAGTGACCCCCACACTATGATCACCGAGCCATCTTCTGTGGCACATATGAAACGAAATGAGACATGCAGGATTTAACACTGGGACTGCAATGGACTGCCTTGAGGATATTAACAAGGTACACCTTCACAGCCAGTCCATCTGGCATGGCCTCTTCCGCCTCCATGTCCGTTGGGAATCAGAATAGTAAAGTGGTTCCTCCTCTGCTCATTTTAACGTTGGACCCAATATGATGGTTTCCGGTGGCATTTCCTCCACTGAGGGGATCATTGCCCCACTTAAAGGGGCTCATCCACCAATAGCCATTGGCCCCTTTAGGGAGTCAGGTTATTTGCTGCTTTGAGCCGCTGGCTGTACAGTCTACCCCAATACTGTAGTGGGATGTCTGGCCAGACTTTGTATGGGGCAGTTATATAAGTGTTATTGCTATTTTAAATCAACAAATTGTCCACCAAGAACACACTTGTTGGGATGACGCTGCCATATTCTGTACTGTGGGAGCAACAAATGGGCTAGAATGAGATTTTCTCTCTACACAATAATTATTCTATCAGCAGTTAGCACTACTGCGATACAGCTTGGTTGTTGTTACTTATACAATTACTACAAAAATTAAAGAGATCCGAAAATGATAAAATAATTAAAAGTCAATCTTATAGGTTCAATTTAACATTGGATAGAATTTACATTTAATTTCATAATTACCCGAGCTGTTGTACAATTAAACTGAAATTTTGAAGCCACACTATCTCAGCTGTAGGAATGTGGTTATGAAATGGGATATTCTTTATACTATCAATTAACTTATATTAATTAGAAATTCTTAATTCAAAGTATGTTCTGCATTATTTCTAATTAGCAAGATGCTGAAACTATTTACTTAGCAAAGACAGCAAACATTGCAATACCATTTACCATCTTGAGCTACTTGATTACTTTTAACTGGAATATGTTATTTTACGTACTTTAAGTAAACTGAAATCTATTGGGTATATAAGATTTGTTTGTCTTATTTCACAGGTCAGCAAAACGGGGAACTGTAAAACAATGTATACGTGGCAGAAGTCATTAGTGCTTATTTTGTTAAGTGACTGGGAGACGACCTGTCCTTTGATTTCAGTTTCACAAGCAAACCGGAGATGTAAAAATGGAAGTGAGAACCACAGACAGAGAATGGAAATTTGTACCCAGTTTTAAATGAAGTGGTTTCTACTGCTCCTGTTAGAATGGCATTATTTATTTACTTTAGCTGAATCATGTGTGGGGGCTCTGTTTGCTACTACCTGCCCAGCAGGATGCTCCTAACATTTCATCCTTCCCCATCAATTTCTGAATATGTTTTGGCATGGTGCCCGAGTGGAAGACTTGATGACTCCAGCAGACATTGTTACAGCAACAGGACATCACAGTGATTAAACTGCCTGCTACTTAATCAGATTTTTCTTCTCATTCATGTGCAGCCCTTTGCTACTCGAAAAGGTTTTCCACTCTTTCCTGCTTCAGCTTTCCATTACCAATAAGAGGTTATACAGCATGTGCAACTGCACACTGTACTACACTATATGTAGAAGAGGTGTTCAGACTTAATTTATTCCCTGCCCCTGGATAAAGATTATTGCAGCTGTGTGTTTTGGAAAACTATCAATGAAGGGAGTTCAGCTCATGCAACAAGCTTTGAATAGAGTACTGTATTCTGTATTTCCAGGTTCTGTTTTAATTGCACTTGCATATTACCTTGGAGAAAGCCAAAATCTGGAAAATGTTTTCTCATAGATGGTACTTCAACCTTCTTCACCTTCTATTTCGAAGCAAATATATTTATGTAATATTGGTTGTCAACGATGCAAGCATATCAATTATTAGAGTGCCATTTGTGCTGATTTGAATCAACCTTTCTCAAAGCACAGGTGGACACTCCCAGTAGCCCCATGAACTGTTCCCCACTCTCCCAGATGGAACAAGGTGGCTTCTGAGTTAGGTTTTTGCTTCCAGATAATCCTTCTTAAAATGTGAGCAATAGAAGTTTGCATACAAATCTCCTCACTCAATAGGTGTTTACATATGAGCAACAATACATCACTATCTCTCTGGGACAGTACAGTACTAGTAACACTTCTGAAGACAATAGACCCAACTCTTGCAAATAATGTGCAACTGCCACCATCAAATATGGGAAGAGACCAGTAGTGTCAAGCATACAGATCCCATTTTAATTCTGGGGACCCTCTGTGACCTGGACTATCAGACTCATGTGCATTATAAGGTGAGTCTAAACTAGTTAATTACAGCCAAACTGGACAAGACACTAGATCTGCAGACAGTATGAAGACATCAAGAAAAGAGCGAGGGGGGTGTGTGTGTTGACACAAAATAATTTGTCCAGTCTTTGACAGCTTTTGTGTAGGCAACTGAGTGAACTGACTACAAATGTAGAATTTGGTCTGCAGCTGCAATTGACAAGCTTGTGCCCAGAGTGAAAAGGACAATTTACAAAGCAAGGACTGATAGAGGACTCACTTCAAATTTCAAAAGCCTTACTGTTTCCTCTCTCAAGACATAATAGAGGAAGAAATTACAGTGGTATACTTTGTTTGCAAAGACAACTTTGTGTATTCCACATACTAAATCAAGATAAAGTAATTTGAGTATAAAGGGAAAACAGGGAAACCTGGTTGTTAACTTATTCCAGCTCAAGCCAATGCAACCTAGGGCCCGGCTCACCAGTTGCTGATTAGTGATGCCTAGAGACAAGATAACTATGTTTGCCTGATAACTTTTCTGATCTGCATTATGATGTGAGCATCAGACAAGTAAGATAGCTTTTATTATTTTCTGGTGTGTTCTCTTTGATTGTTCTTAATCCTGTCTTTGAGGAGGAGGAGGTGGCGATGATGATGATGATGATGATGATGATGATGATGATGATGATGATGAAAAAAGAGGAAGCAAAGCAGAATTAAAGGATGTGGTGTTATCAAGTCAATTCTAACTTCTGGTAACCCCTGCCTGGGATACGTCAGTTCACTAACTTTTTCAGCCTGCTTCTTGATACTCTTTATAGGTAAAGGCCTCCCTTGCTTGAAAGCCAGTTGTGTCCAACTCTAGGGTGCAGTGCTCATCTCCGTTTACAGCCAAAGACCTAGCGTTGTCTGCATCTGCAGACATTTTCATGGTCATGTGGCAGGCATGACTAAATGCCAGAGCGCACATAATGCTGTTACTTTTCCCACCAAAGCAGTACCTATTTATCTACTTGTAATTTCTTGCTTTCAAACTGATAGGTTTGCAGGAGCTGGGACAGAGATGGGAGTTCATTCAGTCGTGCAGCACTCGGGTATCAGACTGCTGACCTGCTGACCTGCTGACCTTCCAGTCATCAAATTCAGTATCTTAACTACTGACCAACCAAGGCAGCGGGATGTGCTGTTGTCACAGATATCATATCTGCATCTTCCACAGAATGCAAGAAACGTGCAATGAACCATGCAATGAACATGTGGGCTTGCTAGAAATTGCAATTACAACATGTCGATTTGGATAGAAACTTAGAAAGCAACCATGTCTCTTGAATGATAGCATTATTAAACATGAATCCCAAAAATCAGAAGTGCTATTAGTGACATGTTTGCAGAAGGATTACGGTATTAGAGCATCCAAAGGGATTTCAGCATCAAACTGCAGTCAAAACCCAAGTAGAACTGGAATACAGATAATCAGTGATATTCAACAATGATTTGGAATTTCTACAACTACTACCAATTTCAGCACTTTGCTACCAAAAGGAAAATTAGAAACTAACTAATAACTCAAATAATTTTCAGCATCTACAGGTGGTTTCTTCAAGAATGGTGTCATAAATAACTATACAAATTTGTAGTAAAACAAATTAGCAGAGTACATAAGGCTAGTCACATTATGGTTATGAATTGGAAGTAATCTTACAGGTTATCTATGGTAACATAAATGCGCTGACCTACCCCAGTGGGCATGGTTGCCACACAGCAGCACTACACAGAGAGTCTATTCAAGAAGAGTCCAAATAGCAAAGTCCAAAGAATAAGTCAAGGTCTGGTTACTGGTAGTTCAAGCAGCATCTAATCCAAAGGATGTCCAGGGGCATTGTCAGGGTTGGCAGATAGGTCAGGGTCACGGCAGACATGTCAAGGTCTAGGCAGGCAATCTCAAGAGGTATCCGAAGTCAAGCAGGTCGTTAGTCTTTGCACTGAAGAATTGTACCGACACTGGAATGCTGCAACAAGCTTGCTTAAAAGCCTCCCAGCTAATCGCTATCAGCTGGGAGCCTTCTCTGGTAACTAGTTCTAGCTTGCTTGAACTCCTTTCTGAATCTTTCCCTGGCTGAGGGCTGATCACTGTCATATTCAGACTTCTGATCTGACAGATCATCTGCCTGGGGAAACAGAGTTGAGCCAGAAGCAGGCTGAGATTCCTGTTTCAGGACATTTTCAGGTTCGGGTGCAGGCAGAACAGGACTGGGCATAGGAAGTGCCTCCTGATCTAGGTCATCTTTGGAGTCTGATGAGGACGGGATCACAACAATAAAAGGATATTATTATTATTCCAAGACATCCATACAGGATAACACTTAAACTTGAGTACAGAACCATAAACTAGATTCTTTGTTAAAGGCCTACACAGAGGCAACCTCGTAGCCAGCCTTCCATTGCAGACCTCTTCCCCAATAAAAACTCCACTAGTTTCCTGAAGAAGTGGAAAGTGATCCAAAAGAAAGTGACATAAGGGCAACAATCCATAAATTGTCACCTACAGAAAACCAGAAGAGGCTAAAGAATACCGTTTCTACCATCCTTTCTATCTTCTCCCAGTGCTTGTCTATTTTTTTCTATTGCAAGATAAAGCATATTCAGCTGGCAAAATATTTTGCTACAGTGACCTTGTTAGAGTTTTTCAGATGGTTCAGCCCAATAACTCCAGAGGCAGTATATTATAATTAAAGTCTTTTATTCTCACTGCCCGCATGGCGGTCAGTGGCTGTATCAAGGGTCAAAGATGGAAGGTAAGGGCATGAGGTTGACATGGTCCTTTAATAGGGTCGGATGAGGTCAGGGGTATAAGGTTCAAGGGAATAGGGTTACAGTGGCAAGGCATTGTGGTACATGTAGTTCAGGTCAGTTTGATATTACATCTGACAAAACCCCTTCTAATATCATATGGGCTGACTACATTGAGTACATACTTGAGCGTTTCATTTTCTAAGACACAAACTGCCAAACAGGTACTCATGCTGAGCTGAGGGGAGTGGTTTGGTCAGTATGTCTGCCACTTGTTCCTTTGTCTCACAATGTGTTAGCTCTATAAAGCCTTCTCTTATCATCTGTCTCACGTTTCTGCACTTGATATCTATATGTCTAGATTTTCGGTTTATAGTGTCACCTTTTGCTATCTCTATGGCTGCCTGGCTATCTTCGTGGATGGTGATGGGGAGCTTGGGCTTTTCCCAGATAAGGGAAATCAGTTCATTTATCCAGATAAGGTCACATGCGGCGTTTGACAGGCAGACATATTCGGCCTCGGCGATGGAAGTAGAAACCAGTTTCTGCTTCTCGGTGCGCCAGTATATTGGGCTGCCATTCAGCATCACCATGTAGCCGGATGTGCTCTTTCTGGTTCCTGAGCACCCACCCCAGTCAGCATCGGCGTAGCATGACAGGTTGATTTCTTCGTCTATTCGAGGAGTGAGCAGTAATTCTGTCTCCATGGTGCCCTTCAGGTATCTCAGCAGTCTCTTGACGGCTGCCCAATGAAATGTCTTTGGGTTACTGGAGTGGCGTGAGAGAAGGTTTACTGCCAGCGTAATGTCGGGCCTGGTCCAGTTGGCTATGTGTAACAATGATCCAATGATGGATCTGTAGAGGCTGATGTCTTCAAACGGTTCCCCTTCTTTGTAGGCGTTTTTCAGGAAATCTGTTTGCATAGGCGTCCCACAGGGGTGAGCGTTTGACATGTTGCATCTGTCAAGGAGTTCGGCTATTTTCTCCTTCTGGGAGAGTCCAAAACCATTGGGTATCCTTGAGACTTGCACTCCTAGGTATTTGTTCACTCTCCCCAAGTTTTTCAGGGAGAACTCATTCTGCAGTCCATGAGCGAACTCGTCGCATTTGGACTTACTTTTCCCAAAGTACAATAGGTCGTCAACATACACTAGAACCTTTTCAACTTCCTCTGGTGATTTCCTTAGAAATACACATTTGTCGTCCTCGACTGGGAAAAAGTTCAATTGCCTCATTGCCTCGGCCAGACATTCATACCACCTCCTGCCGGACTGCTTTAGGCCATAGAGGCTTTTGCTGAGTAGCCATGTTTCCCCTCTGTTGCGCCCAAAACCAGGTGGTGCTCTGACGTATATTTCCTTGTCAAGGTCTGCATGGAGGTACGCTGTCTGTACATCAAACTGATACACTTGTTCCTCGAGAATGGTTGCCATCACTAAAGCGGCCTTTACGCTTTCTGGCTTCACCATGGGGGAGTACGTGTCTTCGTAGTCGTCAGGGTATCGTTGGGTGAACCCTTGGGCGACTAGTCGTGCTTTGTACATTACCCCTTCATTTTCCAACGGTTTCACTTTGTTCCCACTGTCCTCTGTCCCTCAGGAACCTCGGCAGGAGCGTACACTCCAAGGGTTTTGAGGCTCTCCATTTCCCTTTCCATTGCCGCCCACCACTTGTCCTGTTCTTCGGGAGGCAGTTTGTCTATGTCATCAAAGCTTGCTGGTGTCTCGAGGTAGGTGTTTATGCCCAACACATACTCCTTTAGTCCTCTGGGAGTTTGGCCTTTGGTTGACCTGGTTGACCTGCGGGGCGCCTCTGCTGGGGTTTTTGGAGGTTCAGTCTCCACAACACTAGTGGTATCTTGATGCGACTGCCTGCCCTCATCCCTCTCTGATGGCGTGTCCACTGGTCTGCTGGGCCTTGAGTTGGATGATGGTGCTTTGGTTCTTTCTTGTACTGACTCATTTGTCAGTACCTCGTTCGCGTGTATCTTGCTCCAGTTTGCATGTTCGTGGAACGTGGCCGACCTGGAAATCACTATTCTCAGGTTGTGGTCTAGGAAACAGTATGCCTTCGAGCCCGGTTCGTACCCCATGAACCTTAGCCTCTTTGTTATCTTGTCCCCCTTTTTCCTTAGTTGTTTTGGTATGTGTACGTCTGCGAACACACTGAAGATGTGGAGGTGGCTCAATTTGGGCTTACGCCTGTACATGGCTTCATAGGGTGTTTCTCCGATGACGCCGGACCATAGTCTGTTCAGTGTGTAGTTGGAGTACAGCAAAGCTTCCCCCCAGTATGAGAAGCTTAGGCCTGCATCTTCATTTGCGCATCTGATCATGGTCTGGAGCACTCCGTTCCTTCGCTCAGCAACTCCGTTTTGGAAGGCTGAGAATGGTGCGGTTTTGTAGTATAGCATCCCCTTCTCGGTTATCCAGTCTTCAAACTCTTTGGACAGGAATTCCGATTCTCTGTCCGTCATCAGTTTCTTTATGTTGGTGTTGTTCTGAGTTTGCACCCTTTGGTAGAACTCTTTGAACTTGTTGAAGGTCTCGTCCTTGCTTTTGTGGGTGTATACGAAACTGTATCGGCTGTAATCATCAACTATCGTCAAGAAGAATCTCTTCTGGCCCAAGGATCTCTCGAGTGGTCCCACCAGGTCAAGGTGGACCAATTCGAAAGGGTGGCTTGACTTTCTGGTGGATGTCTTTGGTCGTGCCTCAGTTTTTGCCTTGGAGCTTTTGCACACGGAGCACTCCAGGTAGTTTTCACAATTCTTGATCCTTAGTCCTTCTGAGCACCCTAGCATCTTTTTGACTGTCGGGAAACCTATGTGTCCCAATTTTCTGTGCAACAGGTGTGCACACTCATCATGTATTTGTTTCCCTATGGATACCCTCAGTGTTCTATGCTCTGCGCTGCTAACCCCTTCATTTCTTGTGGGGCTGTTGTGATCATTGTTTTCCCCTTCTGGGTCTTCATGTTCGGGTTCCCTGGGGTCGTCTGCGGTGTAGTCGTACGTTTCTTCATCGTCAGCGCCATCGATTAGACCTATCGTGGCCTGTTCATCCTCGGCTCCCTTGGCAATGAGGTATGGTAGGCCACCTATGAGCTTCACTCTTCCAATCTGCTTTCCCCTTCTTTCGATGGACACGTTCTTGTTTTCGAAGACTATCCTCAGGCTGGGGTCTTCTGTGAGCTTGGTGGTGGCCAGGACATTATATGGGATTTCAGGAGAGTAAAGGACGCCTTTGACCTGACCAATTCCAGGGATGAGTATGTCGCCCCTGCCGGTTACTCTTGCATGTTTCTGGTTGGCGACTTTGATTCTGAAGGAATCTTCTTCGAATAAGTTGAATATTTCCCTGTGGCATGATGTGTGGGTGGTTGCCCCGGAGTCGATCAGCCATCGCTGTAGGTGAGCGTTTGAAGACCTGTCTGCCCTGCGGCTGCTGGTCCCTTCACTGTGCTTGACCACGTTCACTGAATCTGGTTTGTGTCTATCTTGCCCCTTCTGTGGTTTAGGCTCTCTCTTTGGGCTAGGTGACCTCCGTCATCTGTCCCCCCCTGTCGTTGTCGCCCTTGTGTCTGCGTGGGTACTCATCCTGTGACTCATGTCTGGGTCTTGGAGTGTCTTCATGGTGTGTTTGATCGTGTGTGGGTTTGTGTTTCCTTGATCCACATGTGTGACACTCGAGGCTAGGGCTCGCTTGCTCAGGGAAACTGACTCTTTTGTGTGGCCTGTCCTCTCTGCATATGGTGGCCCTACTTCTCCTAAGGTTATCCTCAGCTATGAGTTTCTTAGTGATGTACCCCAATGTGGCATTGTCACTTCCCAAATTATCCAGCTGAGTCAGGAAGTAGTCCCAGCTTGAATCGAGGGAGTTGTATATAATGCTAATCTGGTGCTGATCCGTCACGATTTCCCCCCTTCTTATGAGGTCGGATCTCATGTTGTTTAGTTTCATCAGGTGCTCACTCATTGTTGACCCCTCTTTCATTTTGTATGCATACAACTCTCTCAATAGCAAGCAGGTCGTAGTCCTTCCATTGCAATAAAACATTTCATACAATATTCCCCAAACCTCATGCACAGTTAGCCCATCAGGGATACTCCCATACATTGAAGTGTCAATAGAACTTAAAAGTAAACAGAACACTCTGTGGTGTAGTCTGTCCACCTTTAGGGTCCATGGCTTCGTTGGTGGGTTCTGGATCAGATACAAAGCCCCCTCCCTCATCAGAATTACCTGAAATTGTTGTGCCCAGTCCATGAGGTTCTCCCCAGTCATGCAAAGGATTGGGAAGTTGTGAGGTAGTTGGCTGTGCTGGCCGGCATTGCTTCCTTTGCTGGATCTGGTCTGGTGTCCTGGGCTGTCTTTATATTGGCAGTAAGGGATGGGTACACAGATATTTGCTATTGGATGTCCCATTTGCAGTTTTTCTGGTCGCCTGTAGAGGGAGTTCGCTGGTCCTCTACCCATCGAGCGACCTGAGTTGACCTGCACTTCCTCTTCTTCGCCAGAGAGGGAGTTCTCCTGCTCCTCTTGCGCCTGCATGAATCTCATTGTTTGCTGGCTGCCGAGGTGAGCGGACCTCTGTCTCGGAGGTCCTGCTGCTTCAGGTTGGAGCGTCGGTGGGAGGCTGTCTTCGTCGCTGGAGCTGCTTTCCTCGTCGGAGGGTTCTGTGGAGCTGTCGTGTGGAGGCCGCCATCTTTGCTGGGTTGATGGGGGTTCGCGTCGTCGTAGCTCCAGTTCCTCAGGTCGTGGCTCCGCGTGGAGGTCAGCTACCTTCTCCGGACATCCCCTGTGCTTGGGCAGGGCAGACAGCGAGTTATGGTAGGCCTCACTTTCTTCGTTCTGCCTTGCGTGTGCCTCCAGCCTTCCCGTGTGGACGCGTGTCTTGCGGGTCTCGCGTCCCTCCCGTTCGCGGTAACGTGTTTTGGGGGGGCTGCGTCCCCTTCGGTTTCTAGCTGGGAAGGGTTTGTGGTGGCTTTCTTCCGGGGAGAGGTCGTGTCCCCTTCGGCCTTTGATTGCGAAGGGGGCCTCTGCCCATGTGGGAAGTTCGGCCCGGTTATCGGCAGCGCCTCCCTCGGGTGCATGGTGCCTGCTTGGGGGTCTCTGTCCCCCTTTTGGTTCCTGGGGGCTGAGGGTCGGCATGTCCCGCATTTCTAGGGCCTGTGTGTCCACCCTCCGGGGGCCCGGTGCCTTTTCTTTTCTTTTCGTGGTTGGGGCGCGCGGGTTATCTTCGGGTATTGTTGTTCCAGTGGGTTTTCCCGCCGGTGTGTTCGAATCTAGGGCCGCCGCTTGTAATTGGTCGGCTATCTCGGCTAGATTCAAACTCGGCGCGGTGCTTGGGGTTCCCGCCATGGAGGATCTTGGGGTAGAGCTTACCGTGCGGTTGGTGTGGAGTTGGTCTCCGTTGTTCATCAAGGCCAGTAGCTCTGCCGTGGGGATCGTTCCTTTCCCGGCTATCGCCCTGTGGATTTTGGTTGTCAGGCTTTCGTCTTGGTCGTCCCTTTAGGTGGGTGCCCCCCCCCCAGTTTCGGCCTTTGTTTGGCCATCTGGGTCTGGTTGGGGTTGACCTCTTCCATTACCATTTGGGATCGTGCGATTGCCTGTTCCGGAGTTTCGGGTCCTCCTTTGATGAGTCCAGTTGGTCTGGCTCGTGTTCTGGACCCTCCTTTGTTCAGCCGGGTCCTTCTTTTGGTCATTTGTTTTTATTTTGGAGTTGTTTGTGGGCAAACCAAACCTCTGCTACCATTTTGTTAGAGTTTTTCAGATGGTTCAGCCCAATAACTCCAGAGGCAGTATATTATAATTAAAGTCTTTTATTCTCACTGCCCGCATGGCGGTCAGTGGCTGTATCAAGGGTCAAAGATGGAAGGTAAGGGCATGAGGTTGACATGGTCCTTTAATAGGGTTGGATGAGGTCAGAGGTATAAGGTTCAAGGGAATAGGGTTACAGTGGCAAGGCATTGTGGTACATGTAGTTCAGGTCAGTTTGATATTACATCTGACAGACCTTGTTTCCAAGAGTAGCTCAACAATCAAGGCACTGAACTGTAAACTTGCTGATTGCATTAGTTATATACTGTATTTATTTCACCATGGGCATCTTTTATTTAGTAGTCAGAATGGCTGTGGTAATAGCTATATGTGTAAGGTAAAAGTAAAGGTCGCCCTTGCTCGAAAGCCAGTCATATCTGACTCTAGGGTTCAGTGCTCATCTCTATTTATAGCCAAAGAGCCAGCGCTATTTGCATTTGCAGATATTTCTGTGGACATGTGGCAGGCATGACTAGACACCGGAGTGCACAGAACGCTGTTACCTTCCCACCAAAGTGGTACCTATTTATTTACTTGAAATTTCTTGCTTTTGAACTGCTGGGTTGGCAGGTATCAGAGACGTACTGGGACAGGTATCAGGGACAGAACTGGGACAGTCTTCAAGTTCAACATCTTAACCACTTGAGCCACCACAGTCCCCTAGCTATAGGTGTATCAAGTTACAAAACAAAGCAGCATGTTGGTATGCTAGTGTTGAAGAAATAATTCATTTTTAAATATCTAACAAGTGTGTCAGTTGTTACCAGCACGTATTACAGTCATACTGAAACACTGATAGGGAGAAATGAATGGACAGTTCAGAGGAAATGACTAGAATGGAAGTTGATACTGAAAGTGCTGGAAATATTTATTCCAAGTCAAAACCAAAAGGTGTCCCAGCCTTTCCTACTTGGTTTCAAATACATTCACACAGAGTAATTACAAAGTAAACTGTGATCAATTGTTTTCTGTAACCAATGATGGTAACATTGTTTTTTATATACAATAACATTTTAAGCATAAATCTTAATAAAAAATTATAAATGTGAAAACTGTTAGGGAGTGGAACAAGTTAAACAAAGGCGATTATGGAATCTCCTTCATTGAAAGTCATTTTAAAATAGGCTAGGGAGAAAGCTCTGCCAATAAGATTTGGCTAGGTGCAGACCTGGGAGTTTGCCAATACTGTATGTCACTAGTGATGCTTTTGGTATATATATATATATATATATATATATAGGAGAACATTAGTAAAGGTAAAGGTCATCCTTGCTCGAAAGCCAGTCGTATCCGACTCTAGGGTTCAGTGCTCATCTTTGTTTATAGCCAAAGAGCCAGCGCTGTCTGCATTAGCAGACATTTCCATGGACATATAGCAGGCATGCCTAGACTCTGGAGTGCACAGAATGCTGTTTACCTTCCCACCGAAGTGGTGCCTATTTATATACTTGCAATCAGGGATACAGGGACTCATCCCAGTGCACCCCAGTGACTGACGCCCCCAGGAGATGGAATGCTGTTTACCTTCCCACTGAAGTGGTCCCTATTTATCTACTTGCAATTTCTTGCTTTCGAACTGCTAGGTTGGCAGGAGCTGGGACAGAGATGGGAGCTCACTCCATCATGCAGTACCTGGAAATTGAACTCCAATCTTCCAGTCATCAAGTTCAGTGTCTTAACCACTTGAGCCACTGCAGTCCCCTAGATTTATATTTAGTCAGTGCTTAAACTTTAGTGTCAGTGGATCTGATATTGAGCTATGTTGACCTGATGATTTATTAGGTAAAGGTAAAGGTCTTGCTTGCTTGAAAGCCAGTCATATATAACTCAAGGGTGCTGTGCTAAGCTCTGTTTATAGCCAAAGAACCAGGGCTTTCTGTCTTCAGCTGTTTCCATGGTCATGTGGCAGGCATGACTAGTGCACAGAACACTGTTACCTTTCCCATCAAAGCAGTACCTGTTTATCTACTTGCAATCTCCTGCTTTTGAACTGCTGGGTTGGCAGGAGTTGGGACAGATGACGGGCGCTCACACAGTCATGCTGTACTCAGGTCACAAACTGCTGACCTGCCGAACTACTAAGTCTGGAGTTCTCAACCTTTTAAAGCCAGGGGCTGGGTCATGCTCTCTCAGACAGCTTCGGGGGCCAGACGGCCATTTTGCCCTTCCTCCACCACATGGCACTTTCTGGTATGGTGGAGGCGGTGGGGGGGGCACATGACATGGTGCCATGGGCTGCATTAGGCCCATGAGCCACAGGTTGATAATCCCTGCACTAAATCACAGCAGTCCCTTGCTTGGTGATTAGGCACAGGCAATTTGGTAATACATCATTATGATATGTGTTTGGTAATATAGATGGAAGCTTTGGCTTTCCATCATCCCTGGGACACCTGATCTATTTCTGCTTGTTTGATGTGGATCTGTGGATCTTAACTTGAAAAAGTTACAATCGCTCTTTTCTTCCTGGGCAATGAGATTTTTTGTTTGATTAAGGAAGAATTGTTCCTAAATAGATGTGAGATATTTTGATGTTTGCAGATTGATACGCAGTAGGCAGCAGTCAGGGGGCCAAACACATCTTTATTGCAGTGTGTCAATCTGAACATGAGGTCAATGGCGGAGCGATGCTCCTTATATATGTAACAGTAATGATTCAAACCTGGTGCGGAGCCACATGACTGGTCAGTGCAGGTAAACAGCCAGGTGACAACACTTGATTGGGTAATGAGTAAACAATAGGTACATCTACGGCGGGAACGCAGTCATGCAATATCTACACAAGAGGAGTATTCACAAGGGGGAGAAAGGGAGGGGGGAAATGGAGGATCGCTAGATCAGATTTCATTCACATTTCACTTGGTTACATGTTTGCTTTCAATCACAGTTCGCTTAAGTTAATACACAACAGATATAATGCTTGCCTAATTTGTACTTAAATTCTTGCCTACTGCCTCTATTTGGTGAGTCCCTGCATCAGTCTGAGAGGATTTGGAGGGCTGCCAGGGGTAACTGGAATGTATGGGATTTCTCCCCCAACCCCCCCCCAACCCCCAATAAGCGCCTCCATCACTCCCTGTCCACTGCCATCCCAAGGTGCCCAGCACACCCTTGCTTGCAATTTCTTGCTTTCGAACTGCTAGGTTGGCAAGAGCTGGGACAAAGACGGCAGCTCACTCTGTCGTGCAGTACTTGGGTATCAAACTCAGATCTTCCAGTCTTCAAGTTCAGCATCGAAACTACTTGAGCCACTGCAGTAGAACGTTACAGTGCTACAAACACTTTAAAAATTAGGTCTGCTGATAAAAAGCATTTTATAGCATAGATAGATCTTGGTTTTGTCCTTCAATTGTTCCAGACTCATCATTACTCTATTTTTTTTCCAGTTCCTCTCCCTCCAAAACTCACTCTCTGTATGAAACCTGAGATGTGCAAAATGACTACTGCATCCTTATGAGGCCCAAATGTTTGAACATTAACAAGAGAATTTTTTTGGTGTGCTTATACAAAATCATGCCATCAGTCAGGAGAATTGAGATTTTATGGTTCCATTCAATTTGCTGCACCTCAGGTTTGAACAAATACAACAGTGTTTAAAGCTGCTTTACATAGGGAAGATGAATTTGTTTGTGCTCATTTCATGTTCCATGTATTATGAAAACACACACATATAAATGTGTGATAAATGAGCTGTCAGTTTCCTTGGTCATTAATAGCTCCTCAGTTCATATTTATGCATAGTTTTATCCCACTTTCCAGCTGGAAAGGATATCATTCCAGCTTACACCTCAACACCATCCGCCATCCTCCCTTCAATTTTAAAATCTAAAGAAGACATGGCACAAAAGGAATAGTGAATAGAAACTGAATATAAGAGAACTTGGCTCATGGCCCTAATGTTGTCAATGTTTTTAGCATGATGGAATGGATACTGGATGACAAATGGAGAAAAGAAAACCTAAAAGAGCTTGTTTACTCTCTGATTTCTCCTCATCGTTATGTTTATTATATTGTTCTTCTTCTTTGTTTCCTCTTTTACCCCTCCGGAGTGGAGGGAGATGCAAGGTTCTTGTTCTGGCACTTCTAGCAGCCTCCACCAATATGTTATTTGGTGTTCTTGTAATATTTCTTTGATGTTATCGCTGCACTTTCCTCTGAGTCTGCCTCGTGGTCTTTCTCCTTCTCCTATTTCCACATATGCCCTGTAAGGTATGGAATGGGTCGCTGAGGCAAGGAAGGCGGCCTATAAATTGAATAAATAGATAAATTCCAAGACATCCCCTCCAAAATGGGAAAACCACTTTATTTGTTGTCTCTCTGTACCTAATGCAAGATTGGTTCTGTCCCAATTCTTTCCCTTATAACCTCATTCCTGATTTTATCCCTTCTAGTCACTCCAGCAGCTTTCCTCAGACAGCTCATTTCTGTGGTGACCAACTTTTGCTTATGTTTTGTAGTAAGTGTCCATGTTTGGCACTGGTAACATACAGGTGAAACTCAGAAAATTAGAATATCGTTCAAATGTTCATTCATTTCACTTAAAAGGTGAAACAAATATGAGATAGACTCATTACATGCAAGGTGAGATAGTTCAAGCCTTACTTTGTTATAATGTTGATGCTTATGGCTTACAGTTTATGAAAACCCCAACCCCCTAATCTCATGTACCCCATAATCATCACATAGTCTCATGTACGCTGTACGCTATGATCATCACAATTATAACGAATTAAGGCATGACATCTCTTGCTTTGCATGTAGTGAGTCTATCTCATATATTTTTCACCTTTTAAGTGAAATGAATGAACATTTGCACGATATTCTAATTTTCCGAGTTTCACCTGTATGCTTTGTATGAGGTGTTTCTTTGTGTTGGTTGGTATTTCTTTGTCTTGTTATATGTGGGGATATATAATATCGTTATTATTATTATTATTATTATTAGTCAAGGGGTGAAAGCTTCAAAGGAACCCCTGAACCCTGGTAGAATTATCTTCCAAAGCAAGGGAGCTCAGCCGCCGGTTGAAGGGCAGGTAGGCAACCGGTTCCTCGCCTCTCCTGTCCGCCCCCGCAGCGCATGCATGTGGTCTGTTACGCCACACCGCTGCCCCGCCATCATCCACCGAGGCGCTTCAGCAGCCACGAAGGGAAGGCTAGAAGCCATCCCTACGGAAGCGCGGCCGGCAACAACACACTGGGATTAATATTCATTTATTTATTTATTTATTTATATGGAGGCAGCTCTAGGAGCGCCCCACGAGGAACGGAAGTGTTTTGATGTTCCGCGGAAACGGAAAGGACGTCCTTGAAGAATTATGGCGGCCCTGGTGAGAGTCGTGGTAAGTAAGTGGGGCGGGTCAGCGTCAGCGTCTCTGGAGGCTCCCTGCCGAAGCGAACGGGGGACGGTCCCGTTACTGCCGTTTGCAGGCAGCTCCTGAGCCTCGTTACCAGGCGCTCCCCAGTTGGGGGTCGTTAGAGGGGCTGTAGTAGATAGAGGTGACCTTCCCGTCCCAGAGCCGGCCAAGGAGGAGCTGACTGAGCCGGCTAGGCGAGAGGCAGGGGCTCCACACAGCCCAACCTTTCCTCATTTCCAGTTCCAGGTCACTTTGCAGTTCTCTCATCCTGCCAACCTAGCAGTTCGAAAGCAAGAAATTGCAAGTAGATAAATAGGGACCACTTCGGTAGTAAGGTAACAGCGTTCTAGTCATGCCTGCCACATGACCACGGAAACGTCTGTAGAAACAGACAGCTGGCTCTTCGGCTTTGAAACAGAGGTGAGCACTGCACCCTAGAGTCGGATACAACTGGCTTTCGAGCAAGGGAAACCTTTACCTTCGAGTTATCTGCTCTTGAACTCTTACCCGTGATGGCGAACCTTGGCACTCCAGATGTTCTTGGACTTCAATTTCCAGAAGCCCAAGCCCCGGGCGCGTTTTACTTCCGCTTCCGGGAGCGACGAGGGCAGCGCGGGGCTGGATGAATCACAGTAAACCCATTCGTGTGGGTTCACAGGGGGCTTGGGCTTCTGGGAATTGGAGTCCAAGAACATCTGGAGTGCCAAGGATCGCCATCACAGTCTTAAGCCAAGAAACTCATTTTCCTTAATGAATTATTATTTTTTTAAAAAAGCAATGTGCATGTTCTCTTAGTAAAAGTCTCCTTTACTCGAAAGCCAGTCATATCCAGCTCTAGAATGCTGTGCCCATCTCCGTTTATAGCCACAGATCCAGCGCTTTCTGAGTCTGCAGACGTTTCCGTGGCACGACTAGACACCGGAGTGCACAGAACGCTGTTACCTTTCCCGCCAACAGTGGTACCTATATATCTACTTGCAATTTTCTTGCTTTCAAACTGCTGGGTTGGCAGGAGCGGAACAGATGATGGGAGCTCACTCAGTCATGCAGCACTCAGGTCTCGAACTGCTGACCTGCCAACCTTCCAGTCATCAAGTTCAGCTTCTCAACTGCTAAGTGACTCCAGTCCCCTTAGGACTGGCCAAAAACAACTTCGATTGATGAGCTCTGCATTCCCTGCAAAATTAGGCACTGCTTGATAAGTAACCTCAACCTGTTGCTGACTTGGGAGCTGTTATTTAGTTTAAACAGGTCTCTGATTATGAACAATAATGTGTACTCCATTTGAAACAGCAATGTGATGCCAAAATTTCATGAAAGTGGCATCTTATGCACCTGTTGTTGATATGGAAACTGTTTAGTTTAAACAGGTCTCCGATTACGAACAATAGGGTGTCTCCTTGTTTAGCGCTGGAGTACTGGGTTTTAATTTGAGACAGCTTCTTCTGTGTTTAGGTCAGACTTTAAATAGTCAAAATGAAGCCACCTTTTGGTGAATTCATTCCATAGTTCCTTTCGCTTGACCTAGTGTGAAAAAGATTAGCCGGCACAACAAGGTACGCCTGATTGTGGTTCAAAAATACCACAATCTTTGAGGAGGCTCTTTCTGCGTACCCTATTTGAAACAGCAATGTGATGCCAAAATTGTATGCAGGTGGTATCTTATGCAACAGAGATGGCACATTTTTTCACCAGTTCTGTTTTCACTTCATCATTTTGTATTTGACCTTTGACACCCACCCATATTGCTAAAATGTAAAGATCAGGGGTTAATATCTAATTTCTGTCGCCTTCCATTTTCTGTCTGCTCGCTCGAAGAAGCTTTCAGTTGGTTTGGCATGGTAGGTTCTTCAAAATAGTAGTAATCCACATTATGTAAGTTATGTAATGAGTTGTATAACTAAGACAGTAGCAGTGTTCTGGATGTACTCCGTGACGTCTAATGCCTGGAGGCAAGGAATAGTTTAGTAAAACTGAAGTCATCAGGAGCCAATTACCTTATCCTAAGTTTTAGCTACATCAGTTGCATGGAATGTTCCCCTCTAATATTCTAAATAATCATGGTTGCTCTTTTGATACTTGACATCTTGCCTTTTTTATTTCCATATCCCTGTCATTGCAATTAACCTGCCACACTTAGTTTTCTGCCATCAGAAATTTTAATTGAAGCTCCATAGCACTCTCGGCATTAGTACCTCATATTCTTATAGCATCCCTTTCATCATTGGAAAGCCATTGACATATGTGATCTAATGTACTGAGAATCACACTTTTGAGCTGTGATGGGGACATTCAGAACATTTGGATAAGCAACATTTTGTTTTCCCTCAAAGAATTATTCAAATATGTTATTATAGGACAACAAATGTAATGAATTTAGAATGTATAAGTAATGGACTGATTAAAACAGGAAGATCATAGCAAGATTGGATTTTTTTGTCGTGATAGAAACACCAACCTGGGATACCTCAATGGATTTCAATATGCAGTGGATTGATACAAACCACATTAGCTCAAACACAAAGGGACAGAATGCTGTATAGTACTTTCCAGGTAAAGTTTTTTATAATCACAAGAATAAAATGTTTGTCTGAGCTTATGGTGGGGTTAGAAACTAATAGGTTAGTTTTAAAGAAACTTGAAAGAAACCTAATGTGAATCTTCCATGGCTTGTGGTATATACATATTTTAGGGAGCTCCACAGTCTCTTCTCTTCAAGTCTAAGCATATGCATTAACATATCCTATATTGGCCAAGAGTCCTCTTGCATGAAGTTATGCCCATACAAGCTCATGATGTCATCAGCTGTGGGCTTTTAGGAGTCATTAAAAGTTTTCTGTTCCACCTCCCAGGTTCCCAGGAAGCCGCCTAGACTAGAGCCTAGGTAACTGGCCATTGGCCGTAACAATAAAGAATTTGAAACACTGTTTCCCAACCTTTGGTTTTTAATTCCCAGAAGCCTAAGTCAATTCCCCAAAGCACTGATCATCTAATGTACTGACTTAGGCTTCTGGGAATTGAAGTCCCCCTGTGGAGTGGGCCCCACATTGGGAACCACTGTACTAGAGATTGTGGGAGGGGTGGCTTTAATTTCCAAAAATCACCACAGCAAGGATTGGGATTCTCAGCAGCAGTTTTCAGAGTGTAAGGCTTTCTGTCTCAAGTATCCTAAAAACTTCCTGAGAGAGTTTCAGAACCTGGGAGTGGGGCTGGAATAGAAAACACTTAATGACCCCTTGGCTGATAACATCATGAGCTTGGGCAGGAGTGACTGTGAAACAGGGGTTAGCCATTGAGTGTTTGACATGGTGATAAAATATTTAGTTCTAGCTCGCTGGTCTCTAAAAAGGCTAAAATTTTATGTTAAAATCCCTTTTGAATGGTTGTATGATTCCTCATAATCTGCTTGGTCATATGACTGCCTCAAGTATATAGATCAGTGGTTCCCAATGTGAAACCCATGCCCCACAGGAGGACCTTGATTCCCAGAAGCCTAAATCATTGGCTGATCAGCACTTTGGGGAATTGAAAGTCCAAAAACCAAAGTTTGGGAAACACTGATAGAGATATTCTGTCATAGATATTTAGTATTTAAATATTGGTAAAAAGAGAAGTCAAGAATAAGCATACCAGGCATAACCTATAGGTCAGTGATAGTAATTCTTGGCACTCTAGGTGTTCTTGGACTTCAATTACCAGAAGCCCAAGTCAGTACTCCTGCAGATCAGGGCTTCTGGGAATTGAAGTTCCAGAACACCTGGAGTGCCAAGGTTCGCCATCACTGTGTATAGGCCATATCCAAAGATAAGTAAAAACTATGCTAACTAAAAAGGCTTTGAAAAATTACACTATTTGTTTATTGACCTTTGTGATAATCTCTTCTAAACAGCAACTTTCTAGATACAGTGTCAAATTCTGGTCCCCGGGCCATAGTGAACCATGTGACTGGCCTGTGGCCCAAAATGTTTGGGCACCCCTGATCTAAAATATGCTACTACCTACACACTTACCCTTTTCTTTTTATTGTCTTCACAGAAACACAGAAGTGGTCAATCACCTCTAACCAAAGTTTGCTGTAGACCGATACAAACTATTGGTATAGCAAAGCAGCCTAACAGAACACTTCATCACACACAAAAAGTGAGGAATATGTTTGGTCATCTTGTATTAGGACTGCGATTCTTCTGCTTGACATTCAACTGAGTTTAACAATCAGGAATGTGGTTAAAATTATATTTTTGCAGTATTATATATTTACTTACATCCTGCCCTTTTGGTCCAGTGTTCTTTTTCAACTTTACTCTAATGTTGGACATAGTTTAAGATTACAAACTACTCTTAGTGTTGTTTTGGCAGAGAGAATGCAATTTCTCTATCACCTGCTTCCAATACATTGTCTATTTGCTTTCTATATTGGTCATCTGATGATGTCTGTGTATAAAGTTCATTTGCTTGAAACATGTATGTGAAATATATAGATTGTTGGATTTGTAGAACTCTATGAGCTGTTCTTCATTTCTATTCTCTAAATCAAAATTCCCAACAAAACCTCTGCTTTGTATCCTAATTCTGCATTCCAGACACCTATGATTATAGGTACTGTATGTCTTGTTTTGATATTCCATCCATTTCCTCCTAACTGCTTGCAGAAAAACTTTTGATTTCATCGTCAGCATCTATAATTAGAGCTATAGTACAATGATGGTTATGTTGATAGGTTTTCCAAGGAGACCTTGCATTAAACCCCCTATCTGCTTGTGTTATATCTTGCCTCAGTATTAGAGCCACTCCATTACTTCTGAATCTATCATTTCCAAAATAGTTTGTTATTTTGCAAGATAACTGCTTTTTTGGAGATTGTAATTTATTGGATTTTTGCTCCATTTGTTTTTTTAATGTTTTGTGAGCGGCTTTGGGTACTTTTATAGAGACAAAGATGAGATAAATAAAATGAAGTAATCTTGACTGTCAAAAAAAATTAGTAGGAGTTCATGCATAGATATTTATAACTTATAAGAAACTAGACATTCTTAAGGAGTATATATTTTAAAAATGTCAAATATGGTTTATCTAGCATTGGTTAATCTTTTTGGTCTGCTGGAACAATGAATTAATTTGCTGTTCCTCTCTGAAAGTTTCTGTGTTTTTGATAAACCAAAAGATTATTTTAGGAATGCTGATAATGCAAAATACATCTTATATAAGTCTTAGTAGCCGACTAGTGATCAATTTTTATAGTATTTTGTAAGGGAGGATACTATGTAAATTACTGGAAGACCTTATACCACATGTTTACAAAGTTACTGCTATTCTTATTGTTTGTAGATGTGCACCAACGTCTGACCCAATCATTTTCCTAACAGAGTACTGTACTGTATATTATTTCTGGCAGAAATTTTCTGTTTAGGTTTTAGACAGTGTATTTTGTAGGTCAGCGATCAATCCTGAGTGACGCCCAAATACTTTGTGGTATGGCAATGTTCCAAAATCTTGCCTTTCCAACCAACTAACTTGAAGTTTCCTTTCTGCTCCTCAGTTCTCTAAGTGTAAGACACAGACTTTCTTTTTAAACGTCTTGGTCTCAGCTGGTTATTTTTATAGTATAACAAAGATATTCTAATGCAGATGCTAGCTGGTACTCAATGGACTAAAAGGTTTTCCATGGGACTATCAAGGCATCATCATCAGCATAGATGAAGTTTATGGAGCATGGAAATGTTGGTTGATATTAATAAAAAATATTGCCATTTATTTGTGATCCTAAAAAGGACTGTTCGGTGGATCATTTGGCTCATCAGCAAGTTTACAGTGCAGCACTTTTGAATCAGAAGGATTGACTGGTTCTATACCATTACTTAAAAGGGATGCCCAAGTGTACTCACAATGGTATCTATTCTTTGAGGAGGTTCCTTCTATGTCCCCAAAAACTATGTTCATGTCCATGAACAATAAGGACAAAAGATTTCTCTTTATGTTACTTCTCAGCAGAATATGCTAATGCCATATGGTAGGTATCAGCATATACCAAGCAAGTAGATGTAGCTTTTAATGAATTATGCAGGATTATTACTGGCTGCCTGAAACTTACCCCAATGAAAAAGTCTGTTCTTTGACTAGCATCCCCCCCCCCGCCGAAGTATATTGAGAAGCGCTAGCAAATAATAAACGACATAAGGTAATACTGCACGGAACCCATTTTTTTAATGGACACTAACCCCTAGCCTAGACATTGGCTAAAATTGGCAAAAAGTTTTCTGCACACCTTTCAAGCTGTAAATTTTAAATCAGAAGAAGCTAGGCTAAACGTACTGAAAGCAAAAACAACACATTTAACCAAATGAATGAATGCCAAAGAATGTCTCTCACCACAAGATTCTGTATGAAAGTCACTTAGTAGACTATGAAGCAAAGTAGAAAGATCAAAGAATAATCAAGTAAAATGAAGCTACTTGGATACAGGAGAATTTTTTTTTTTTATGAGGAGAGGTCCAATCAATTAAGCACTTATATGAATGCAGTGTAAAAAAGATCTAGTAAACAGCTGAGATAATGCTATTGAAGTAGCTTCTGGTTAAAAATATCTATTTTGTTTCTAATTTTGCCTATATTTTACTATATTTCATATATGTATAATTACCTATATTTTATATACAGTACAACCATAACGATGTGCACAAACAAAGAACAAAGTTACTGGTTTATACATTATAAAGTATTGTATTATGCTATTTGTGTGCAAAGCTAGTGTCTTGGAACACCTGTTTATCAAGCAACAGGAGTTAACAGTTTTGTCTGAAATACTATACAGTACAAGGGGAAAAACATAAATTCATCAGACTCTCATCCTGGAAGAAGACATGGTCAAATGTGGACTTTCCTTAATGCCAATCCCACCCTTCAATTCACAGAGAATGTCCAAGAAAATAATACCCATTTCAGACCAATGTGTGAAATGGCCTTCAGAGGTGAATGTAACTTTAACATGTAGAAAACTGTTTGTGGATCAATGAAAATATGATTTCTTAATGTATTTATTTTTGTTACAGGTTTTTACAGCTAAAGATTCGCGTCAGCCAGCAGAAGAGAAAGTAGGTGCTATCACAAAGATAATAGAAGCAATGGGCTTCACAGGACCACTAAAATATAACAGATGGGTAAAAGTCTTACTGCCTTTTAATCTTGTTGCCTGTTTTGCCCAAAATGGGCTGGGGCAGGGAATCTGAGCTGCATTTTACAAGGAATTGTTGAATGTCTTTTATGATGCGTTCCAATACATATTTTTGTTAAAGTGTTGAGTTCAGGGGAACTTGCTTCTAAGTCAGCAAACATAGCATTGCAGCTCTGTTTATTTATAGGTCAAAATAATTAAGCATATAGCAATTACACTTATATACCGCCCATAGAGCTTAGTGCACTCTGAGTGGTTCACACGTTAATTAGCTGTTTGGCCCCAACATGCTGGATACTCATTTTACCGACCTCGGAAGGATGGAAGGCTGTGTCAACCTTGATCCCCATAAGGGTTGAACTCACAACAGTAGTACAGCAATTTAACCATAAGCATATGTATGTCGATTCAGCCCTGTGATAATGGACTCACTGCAAGATATTTTCTCCATGTCTTTTGGTGTAGTAGTGTGTTTTTGTTTTTTTGGGAAAAAAATTATGTCATATTTTGTTCCAGAGTGGCTTACAGCAGTATGGCAGGTGTTCTTCCCCCAGACTGCTCACTTGGAAGATAAAAGTGGCTGAGTAAAATTAAAATGGAACTATATAAATATCTATTTAAAAATACAAACTTGCTCATGTCACACTATGAATAGCTTGTCCTAAAAGCCACTGAATGGCGTTTTTCATGCCCCTACCTGCTAAATACACATTTTCTTTGCAACCGGCTACATGGGAAGTGGATCTAAGTCTCAGGTGTAGAGGGATGTGTCCCTACATAGGTAGATGAATCTTTTACTCCAAGGTTCTGGGATCCTTCTCCTTCAGCAATACCAAAATCATCTGTTTATTTTTAATGTTAAAAAAGTATAGCATCCTGTTTTGAAGGCGCAAACCTGGAGTGCTAAAATTGCATAAAAATGTATCAGTACTTATTTCAAAGAAAGCGTGTAGCATTCATTTGTCCATGTTTATAGTTGTCTTCCTCTGCCGTATCTGAATCCAAATATAGTCCATCATGGTGATCAGCCATGAAGACTGTCCTGAGAATATAATGCAGTGGCCTTTCATCTGCCTTCCGCATCACAGTATGACACCATTACCACAGATCCAGTTCCACGAGTCGCTTTCTAGTCCTGAGCCCTTTTGGCATGCAAAGTCTTCATCAGCCCCAGGCTAGTATTGACGAAGCTCCATATACTATCAAGATTGATTCAAGTGGGATCATTTAATCCACTTGGGGACCATCATCCTTCCTTGTGGCCTTTGGCACCCAAGGCTGTTGGTCCTCAGAGTTGACAGGCTAGTTAACCACCGCCTGACACTCGCCGTTGAGTTGCTGGCAGTATGGTCTACTCTATTACCATAGCAGGATAACCTGGCCAGACTCACTTTATAGCTGTATTGGGAATTATTTTTTCTGTATCTCTAATTATGCTATTGCACAAAGTGATTTTAGATTTCATAATAATCAGAGTTGTTTTTTGTGGCTGTGTGTATTAAGTTGCTTCCAATTTATGGTTAACCTATGAATATAATGTTTTCTAAAATGTCCTGTTGTTAACAGTTCTGCTCAGGTTTTGCAAACTCAAGGCTTAAATCCCTTATTAAGTCAAGCCATTTTATATGCAGTCCTTCTCTTTTCCTCATACTTTCAACATCTCCCAATAGAATAGTATTTTCTTTACTAATTCTTGCTTTCATGATAAGCCAAAAGTATAATAGCAGTTTAGTCACTTTGATTTCTATAGGGAATTTAAGATTGATCTGACCTAGACTCATATATTTGTCTTTCTAGCAGTCATTGTAGCATTGAACAAATAAAGTTTTATTTCTGGAGCTTAAAGGATTGCTTGCTTTTTTAAAATCATAATTCTGAGAAGCACGGCAATGTTAGAATATTTCAACAAAACCAACACAGATTAATATGTTTACTATGACAAAAATAGAGGAATGAGAAGGGTTGTAATCTGATACTCTTTGACTGTAATACTAAATACTTTTACTAGGGACTAAACCCATTGAAGCTGTGGCTTTACTTCCAAGTAAGCATGTACCATATAGGATTTGAGAAATTGAAAAACTAGTGTTTCTTCTGGTGCTTCAAATAGCTCAGCTTCAGAATAGTCTTGAGTTCATGCCAAGTACTTTATACTGTAATTCAACTGCCTGATGCAATTTATGTTTCTGAAAAAACAAGTACTGTAACAAGTTTCCTAAGTTAAGAGGCTTGTTTCTGTTTCCATTGAAGTAGCCATATTACTTTGTTGAAACAAAAACAACAGAATCTTAAGCATCTTTAAGACTAAAGAGTTTTATTGGTCATGATCTTTTAAGGATATACTGTAACCCCTTTCTTAGGATGCAAATAATACATCAGTCAGTTCCCAGTTTTATATTCTTGTTCGTTCTGTTTCAACTGCTAGATTGGGCCTAGCACAAAATGAAATGTGATATAGAAAATGTCAATTGCATTATTGATACAGGTCATAATTTTTCAAAGGTCTGTTTAGCATAACAAAATAAGTTACACAAGTCAGCCTTTAAGAGAGGAGTTCTCAACCTTTTAAAGCCGAGGGCCCGGTCACGCTCCCTCGGACAGGCATTTTGCTCTTCCTCCACCACATGACATTTCCTGGTGTGTTGGAGGTAGTGGGGGGCCACTTGGAATGGTGCCGTGGGCCACATCCGGGTTGCAGGCTGCAGGTTGAGAACTTCTTCTTTAAGCTGTTAAAGCAACGGCACCCATCCTTAAATAGGAGAACTTCAAAGACAGATTTCAAAGAAAAACAGTTGAATAAGCATATATCAAGAGGTTGAGCTCTGATTGTCTTGGCTTAAACGAAGATCTTAAACGAAGACCTCGCTCTTTGTTTCAGTACACTGATCAGCCCATCCATGCAAGTTTGTCTTACTACACTCTATGTGTAGAATAAACTTTTCCCAATAGGAATATGAAACTTAGCAGGTCGCTTCTGCCTTCTAAAATAAATGCTATCTAGTAAGCAGAAATAATTGCTTTAACTGTTCAATATCTTCCTTATTGTTTATAATGTTCGGATCTTAATTGTTTTAATGTTACCCTATTCAGCAGTATTCAAACTCCACATGGCTGAAGCTCTGCAGACTATATGTTGGTGGCTGTATTCCAAAGAATCACAAAACCTTTCCACCTAACCAGTGCATAGCTAATAAAGTATCAGAAATACTTTCCCCTCTGTATGATGCCTGTTTCTTTACTTAACATTCTACTTTTCTCCACTCTTCCTTACCTCTTGCCATTTCCTATATGTGTCTTTCAGTCTGTGATTGGCATAAAGAGCTATTTTACAGGCAGTATTTTTGTAGGTCTAGTGCAGTGATGGTGAACTTTTTAGAGACCGAATGCCCAAACTCACCTTCGCCACAGACTCAACAGGCTGCTGTCCGTGCTGCACCCTCATGCTGCATGTGAGCTGCCCAGACAGGGGAGGGAAGAAGTGCTCCCATTGGGCTGTTGGGCAGAGGGGCAGGGCAAACTCTGTGCTGGGGGGGAGGGAGGAAATGCTCCCATTGGGCTGCAGGGCAGAGTGGTGGGGCAAACTCTGTGCTGGGGTGATGGCGCACGTGCCCACAGAGAGGGCTTTGAGTGCCCCCTCTGGTACACATGCCATAGGTTCACCACCACTGGTTTAGTGTAATGTTGTCTTAGATTGACAGTAACTCTATACATTTTTTTGTAGGAATGTTTCATTATCTACTATTTAAATCTTTCAGGTGAAGATACAGGGAATGTAATTCCTACACTCATACACTTTCATTGCCATAGTTTAATACAAGAATATCAATAGGCATCACCTCACTTTCATTTACTGGTCTGCCGATTGCTGCCAGAGGCATGCACCAATGAGGACTTGGGTTTGGGTAACGACAAAGCAAAGGAAGTGGCTTCATTTTGGCAGTCCAGGATTTGATTGGGACATGAAAGAAGAAGAACACCAAATTTTGAGTGCTTCTGTGACTTTTGAGAGCTGTTATAGTGCTCAACTTTCTGTCAAATATTTAGCCAGCCAAAGTGTACTAAAGAGCCCAATCTAGCAGCTGAACATAGAATCAAGCTCTGGCTTCCAGCACTAGCACAAAGGAACTGTTTGTCTTGTTGAAGACCTGATCTCATTTGAGGCCTTTCCCCTTACATAGCACAGGAGTGACACACAAGGGGCTTCTTTTTAGTCTGGAGTGGGTGGAGAGAGGCTGGGGCCCAAGTTAATTCCAGAGCAATCTTTCACTAGTCAAAAGCTGTGGGTAAGGAAGTGAGTTTTCTGTTTGAGCAACTGAGTCAAAGTGGTCGTCTTTTGCTGAGATGTGTGTGATGAATTACAGCTAGTTCTTATAAGATGAAGAGTCACTTCACAGCCCATCTTGTATGGATACATGTCTGCATGCATCCAAATATATTGTACAGTACTGAACTCTTCAACCTGCATGGAACACCTAATCCTTTACATCTATCATTCTCTGCTTTGCTCTTACTAAGTTTAAACATTCTGCATATTTTGTAGTCTTTTAAGTTTTTATTTAAACTTTCTTCCCCTTTGCTCTTTGTTTTCCCTGCATGTTTTTGTTTCCATATCTGTTGAAGCGTGTTTCCTGCTTATATGTGGCCTGGAATACATGGTTCTCCCAAGCATTAGGGCTTCAAGTTTCCACCCCAAGGAGGCTTGGAAGACTATAAAAAAAGAGCCAGGCCTTCTCAATGTTATCCCCCTCATTGTGGAATATTTTTCCAAAATCCCTTCCTCTAAATATTGCTAAAACTAGAGAAGGCCACATTGTACAGCAAAGGTTTAAGCAATATTTTGCTTTCTCTTAATTCCAATCCTTCCTGTTATGTGGTTTTTTATTGGGTCCCCCCCCCCCAATTTTAGTATGATTTTTCAACCTGGCAAAATGATATGCTTTTTGTTTAGATCAGTATATTTTATTTTTAACATTTTGTGGTTTGTGTTTATCTGTTTTAACTATCTATATTAACCACCCAGAATAGTTTTGGCCATTGGGGTGGATTACAAATGCAACTAATAAAATAAATAAATAAATAAATAAAGTAACCTGAAGACTGTTAAGCTGCTTGCTTTTTTCTTTGTTTTCAACACTATCTACAAACTGATTTGATAACACCTATACCATTAATTTGAGCGATTGGTCTAGATGAGCTGCACTTAAAGGTGATTTCAGCTTTCCAATATGTTGAAATCAGCATAATGTCTCAGTGGTTAAGAAGCTCACCTTGTAAGCTGGAAGGCTGGCAAGTCGGCATTTCGAGACCTGGGTACTGCACATGACTGTTTGAGTACCTGTCTCTGTCCTAGCTCCTGCCATCCTAGCAGTTTGAAAGCAAGAAATTGTAGATAAATAGGGACCACTTTAGTGGGAAAAGATCTTGGGGACATTCGGGTGTCCCCTGAGCGGAGTTTCTCCAGCAAAAATCCTTTTAACCCAGAATAATTTCTGATACGAAATTATTATAGCATAATGTCTCAAATGAATGAATGTCAAAAATTGCAGAGTATGAGAATTAATCTCATTTAAATAGCAACAAAATAGCACTGAAATGTGATGACACCAGAAGAGTGGGGGTCATTTTGCTCAGTAACGTTTATAAATCTTTGAAGGCAGTATACTTTATAGTGTTCAGTCCAAGCCCCTAAATATATTGTTTTGATTTCAGACATTTGCTGTGTGACTGATAAAAATAGCAACATAAACAGGTTGCAAAAACTGAAAGTTACTGTTTTTCTTCTCCAGAAAATTAAAATTGCAGGTCTGCGCATGTACACATGTTGTGTGGAGAGAACAGATTATGAAGAATTCTTTAACCGTACGTTTTCCATGCCTTTTGTCTGATTATCTTCATTTATACCTCCATCCCCAGGTTATTTCAGAAGAAAAATGTCCTGCATAATGAATTTAACATACACATTTTCCTCTTAAGTGAATTTTCTTTTAGCATATTGGACCACGCAATTCTGTCTCTTGTGAGATACAGTGATTATGAAACAGAACCTGTACATAACCACAATATTGTATACTGAAAAGGTGTGTGTGTGTGTGGGGGGGAGTTATTCGTGTCTAGTAATAATTTCCTTTAAAGTATATCTCAGTAGAAAAACATTAGTCTTCACAATCATTTGTTTGTAGTCTTCACTCTTTTTGTACATGGGGTATTTTCAGCTTCCCTTGTAGTGGAAGCTCCCCTCCTTAGCCCCTCCCAAGATTTATAGCAATTATGATATAAAGGAGGCTTCACTGGAAGAATATATCTGCCACTATGCACACACATACATGCAACTACTTTTTTCTGCTTCAACAAGATAGTGCATGGATCTCAAATTTCTTTTTAATTAAGTGAACTGAATAATGAAAAAATATTTACAATTTTTTTAAAGGATTTCAGATGCCTGACACGTTGAATTCTTGGTTTTTAATAGCACAGCTTCATGTCTGGTAAGTAAAACTTAAAAGATAGATGTACGCATACTGCATTATCTCTGCCAGGTAAAGGACAGTGACAGAAATGTTGAAATTGATCATGCTTACATTTTCCAAAAATGTTTTAAAAAGCCTAATATTTGTAGTAGTTTCTAAAGTCTAAGAGTGGAAAGGGTATGGTCATGAGTATCTCTAAAAGCTTCATTCAGACTGAATTGAAAGCTCTCTTTAGCTGTTTTAGGAAAAGCTCTCATTTACGTAAAAGTGGTTTGAATTGTGAGAATGTATGTGATTTGACTTGCTGCTTGTCAGAACCTTTAACAAATTATTCCATTGACATTTGCGTTTGCACCTCTAAAAGGTATCTAAAGTTTAAGTGAATGCCAAGTTGGTTACATGTAGAATATTTAACACCTCAGAAAGTGAGTTTTCCCTGTATGTGCTAAATAACTGGCCAAGAAAAATAATTAGGCAAAATCAATTTTTCATCTAAACTTACATGTTAGAAAAGGTCAGAGTGATATATCACTGATGCAGTTGGAAGGAAATTGTTTCCTCTTATTGCCTGCCTCTGTCTAGAAGCAAGTGGCAGTCGATTTGATCCTACCCACAGGGATATTCAGAAGATACACATATATGTGAATGAGAGGAAATAGATAATTCAAACCAGATTAAAAATCATGTCAGAGCTAACTGCTGTTAATAGTATGAAGCACTAGCTGATGCTATAGAGATCTTGGCAGAAAATACTGTTTGTTAAATTAAACTAGGGGTTCCCAACCTAATGCATGTGGGCCGGCCCCGGGCCCTGATACCATCCCATCCGAACCGCCACTGCCTCCACCACACCCAGAAGTGGAAGCTGGCGTGCTTACGTCATGCACAAACACACCCACAGCTGGCATAAATGCAGAAGTGGGTGCATTTACATCAGCCGTAAATGCGCCCACTTCTGCTTCCAGAGGTGTGATCCGGCCCATGACACTGTCCGGGGGTGTGGTCAGGCCCACGATGTAAAAAGGTTGGCCACCTCTGATCTATTACTTTCAATTAACTTTGCATGTGGTAAGCTAGCTGGTTACCAGCAACTTTGAGGCTCAATATGCAAGGAGAAGGGCCTTCTGTTGTCTTCAGGGAAGAGCAGAAATTACAGTAAGCCAGCATCTCAGGTGGAAAAGAAGGATCTACTAACATCAGCAAGGAAAGAGATTGTGACTACTTAACTGCTTGCCTTTTGCTTTGATACCTGCTGTTCCTTGAGGATTGCACTCAGCCATACTTGAGATAACTCTCTTACATGAACTTCTTGCATCAGGAATCTTGGGGTGTTTTTTTTAAACTTGGGAAATATTCTAAGTCTCCCTTTTTATTGTCTAATTCAGGGGTTCTCAGCCTTTTAAAGCTGCAGGCCAGACCACACCCCCTCAGATAGCTGAAGGGGCTAGACTGGTGGTTCCCTTGCTGTAAACACTGCTGTAAAACATGTCCGCTTACAGTGGTGATGATGCGGGCCACATTAAATGGTGCTGCGGGCCGGGGCATGCCCACACACTGTAGGTTTAGAACCTCTGGTCTAGGGAGATTTCTTAATTTACAGTTATTTGTTTCTAAAAACTATGCCATTTGCATTACTGCGCAACAAGATTTTAGCCATTATTTATAATGAAAGTAAGACAAGTTACATAAATGACTCTTTTTCATTTTAAGAAAAGATGTACATGTATAAGAATGGTAATGAAATAAAACAAGCTTACTCTAAATGGGCAAGATACAGTTTAGAAAACAGTATTATGGGTCTCTTGTGTCCCATAAATTAATGATTCTCTAGAGCAGGAATTCCCAATATTTTCCTGCCAGGGGCTGGAGGTGTTGCTGCGCCCACTACATATGTTTTCGGCAGCAGCGGGAATCACAGTTTTTCCAGGTTGCTCCACAGCCTCCACCACTTCTCAGGATGGCGGGAGACTTTTTGGAGCATGATGTGACTGTGACTGACTTCCTGGTTCCGCACTGGGATCCCAGGCGCTGATGAAAGCTCCACCTGACAACAGATGTTGCCCATGGTCATGCTCCAGCTGCCGAAGCACAGCAGGGAAGGGGCATAAAAAGCAAAATTGCTCCAAAAAACCTCCCGCTGCCCTGGGAAGCATCAGAGCTTGTCCAAAAACCCGGAAAAAAGTCACTATTCCCATCACTGCTGTGGTAAGTGATGTATTGCGACTTCTGGCAGTGGGGGGCTGGTCTAGAGGTCCCCGGGTGGCCACCATGGGCCAGATTAATGATATGCATGGGCCGGATTAGGACCACGGGCCAGGGGTTGGCCACCCCTGTTCTAGAGCAAAACTCTGCAATCAAAGATAGCTTAGCAGTTGAATAATTGGATATTAAAACATAAATGATTTTTGTTTTGCAGCTGTGTTGATCTAGTTTTACAAAACCTAAAAAAGTCTGTGTCATTTTAAACTTAAAACAGCAGTTGTTGTAAATGAGGTACAGTTAAAACAACAACAACAACACCCAGATTCCATGATCTCACTCTGGGTGCTACTAAACTACTTGATGACAGCACTATGCATCTTTTTACTATTGGCCTAAGACGTGGAATTGAAAAACATTTGGTTCTTGCTCTGTCAATGGATGCTTATAGTCCTGTTGTCTGTGTCACTTTTGACAACTCATTTTTATCATTTTCATTACAACCTTACCAGGGCTCATGGCGCTTGACATAACTTTTAAAGTAACAAACAGATAGGCTTCTGCTTAGAATCCTTGATACTGTTGAGAGATGCATCTCAGAAAAGTGAATGGGAACGAAACGGTAAAGGTTATCCTTTCTCAAAAGCCAGTCGTATCCGACTCTAGGGTTTGGTACTCATCTCTGTTTGCAGCTAAAGAGCCAGTGCTGTCTGTATCTGCAGACGTTTCCATGGCCATGTGGCAGGCATGACTAGACACTGGAGCACACAGAACATTGTTATCTTCCCATTGAAGCAGTACCTATTTACTGTATTTACTTGCATTTTCTTGCTTTTGAACTGCTAGGTTGGCAGGAGTTGGGACAAATGACAGGTGTTCACACCGTCATGCAGCACTTGGGTCTCGAATTGTAGACCTGCCAGCCTTCCAGTCATTAAGTTCAGTAGATGACCTAAATTCTATTAATGTTTGAATAAGGCTTATGCAGCTCATTATAATAGTTGACAAGCCACTGGAATGCATTTCTTTTTACAATTTGCACTTGTGATCAAGGACAAAATCAAAACATGCCCCAGTAACCTCATCAGTTAACTGCAGTTGGCTGCAGCACGTTACACAAATCAAATAGGATTTTGGCTCTTTCATTGCACTGCACAACAATGATTTTGCTACTGGGAATAACACATGTGATTTACATGATATTGAGTGTGCTGATTCCAAATCTGAACTCAGAATTTGCCTATCACATACAGATTTATAGGCATGCTATAGGCAAGCTCTTGTCTCTCTTATTGGATAGTACAGCTAGGTCATAGTAAGTCTGTTTTGAGCTAAAGATGAGTTGGTGCAGCAGTGTTAATAAAACAGACAATTTTTGCTACATTTGTAAATGTGGAACAAGAGAATGTAGCTAATCACGTCTATATGCATAATTAACTTAAGATCCTGATGTCCTAGGCAGAATCGGACTTCAGATTTGGATTCAACGCACTTGATTTAGTATAGGACACATATATTAGGCCAAGTAGCAGACAATGTTTATTTTTTTGTGATGCAGTGTCTAGAGATGTTCACTGATGTTATACCTGTAATGTTAGGTATACTATATGTGGGGTGGGGGAAGAAAGACAACAGCAGCAGGAAAAAGTCAATAATAATAGCAATATTAGCATGTTTGTGTTTTTAAATGGAGAACTAGTTCTTGAACTGGAAGAGTTCGTGACTACTGCTCGAATAGCAGGTGGCAGTCGTGGCCAGAAGGGCTTTTGCACAACTTTGTGTGATCTGCCAGTTGCGCCCGCTCCTGAACTCCTTGCTCATGGTCACACATGCTCTGGTCACTTCTAGACTAGATTACTGTAATGCACTCTACATGGGACTGCCCTTGATGACCATTCAGAGGCTGCAACTGGTCCAGAATGCGGCTGCCTGGGTAGTGATGGGGTGCGGGCATTACGCCCGTGCCTTGCCACTGCTCCGGGAGCTGCACTGGTTACCGGTATGCCTCCGGGTGCAATTCAAGGTGCTTGTAATGACCTTTAAAGCCCTATATGGTAGTGGGCCAGGATATCTAAGAGACCGCGTCACCCCAAGAACCTCTGTCCATCCAACCAGGGTGAACCGAAGGGGCTCTCTTATTGTACCATCTGCTAGAGGGGCTCGTCTCTCTAGCACAAGAAGGAGGGCCTTCTCTGTGTCTGCACCGGCTCTATGGAACCACCTGCCAACAGAGTTATGGCTGCAGACGGAATTGCTGCCCTTTAGGAAAGAACTGAAAACCTGGCTGGTAGGGCAGGTGTGGGGCACCGATGGAGGGGTGACCCCCACATGCTGGCTTATATAATTAAGTTTTCTCTCTCTTTTAATGGATGGGGTGTGGGTAAATTATTTAGAATTTTAATGTGGTTTTAAAGGGCTTTTAATTAGTTTGATGTTGCTTTTAATTGTTGTTAGCTGCCCAGAGTTGTTGCCGAGTTGGGCGGCAATAAAAATTTGAAGAATGAATGAATGAATAAATAAATAAATAAATAGGTAAGTACTTTTCTGACTACAAATAGCTTTTGTTAGAACCTTTTGTTTTAGCAGCAAATTACATGAAAACTTGAGGTCTTTTCTAAGTTTCCTAGCCTACATAATAGTAACTGGTGACTGGAATAGACAAGCCAGAGGAAATACAACTGAAGCCAGAGCATTGAGCATTTATCACTTCATAATCGGCCACATTTCTTCTTGGGGTGCGGACCAGCAATATATCCTTCAGCTTGCTTTTTGCTTTCCAGATTTTATACTTTAACACTCAAGATTTTCAGACATTCTAAGACAAATATGTTTCCTTTCCTATAGGATGTGTTTAGTACGAATGAAGCAAGAGGGGAGAGCGGGGAAATACATGTGTCACTATATAGTTTACTCCATGTGGGAAGATGTTGAGCAACGAGGAAGAGTCATGGGGGTGAGTAGCCTTTGCCTTACATCTCTATTATCTCTGTTATTTTACTTTGTTAGAATATCAGGGCACCTGAATTTAGATGATGACAGACTGGGCCTCAGTGTTACATTCACATTTTTATTATTTAATATATTTAGAACAGTGGCTGTGAACAGTTGGTATTCTCATAGGAATACATTGCAAAATGACAGCTTTAGTTATGTAACTTTAGTTATGTTTCCCGAAAGTAAGTTTAGTTATGTTTTATGAAAGTAAATTTGAGTTTTACTGAGGTATTTTATACAAAAAAAACAACCACCCTTGCATGCCAGATAGAACCTGTAGCGTTATAAGGGGCTATTCTTCGTATTTTATTTTTTGGCCATAATTGAACTTACTCATAACTTCTATCTGGCTGTAATTATATTAAAATCTAATACATTTTTTAAATCTGATGAATGGCACTTCTTAATAGTACAGTGGTTCTGTCGTTTGCAAGTTGGACATTAGAAACTCTGTATGACTGTTTTAGAGGTCATTAATATATAGGATTGCTCTTTTTCAGGAATAAAGTACAGTGATACCTCATACAATGTCCAAATTTGGTTCCACAAGTTTGGACTTTATACGGATTTGGACTTTGTATGAGGCATGCAAAATCCTAGCCGCGATGCCTCATACAACGTCCAAATCCTTGCCGCGATGCCTCGTACAATGTCGTTTCCATAGAGATACATTGTACTGTAACAGCACAGACTTCAGGGCAAAGTCAAGGAAACAGACAGGAAACTGACAGAACTTTAAGAAATCATTGTCTAAAGGCTAAATACATTTAAAAAAACATGTCAAACAACCCTGATTTTAGGGGACAAACCATACAACAAGTTTTTTAACTTTTGAAAACTTTATGAAGTGCAGGTTTAAAAGTTAACGTGTCCCATCATGCAGCACAGTGTTAATCATCCAAACAGCAGCAAACACCAAACAATTTCCCACCCCACCAAACAGTGCCCCCCCCAAAAAAGACCAACATAAGAAAAATTATGGAGCATGCAATCTGTTTTTAAAAACCACAGCAGCAAACACCAAACAATTACCCACCCGACCAAAAAATTGGCCTTCCCCATCCACCTCCCCGCCCCAAGCCAATAGGAAACAGAAAACCTGATTTACATACCTTTCCACTGTGCCAAAGAATGGTCCAAGAACCTGAAGAATGCTGCAAAAATCCCAGGGATGCTTCCAAAAATTCTGACGAAAAAATTCAAAAAAATCCAAAATCGCACTCAAAATCACTCCTAAACACACTTCACCTCATGCAAAACCCACAAGAGCAATGCACGCATGCATCCTGCCTTTTGTACTGCCCAGGCACAGTGCAACCTGGGAAAAAACCCAGTGCCTCATACATAGGTTGCAGCGACTTTGTATGAGGCAACTTTTTCAAGGAATTAGGCGATGTTGTATGAATTCGATGTTGTATGAAGCAAACTTTGTATGAGGTATTACTGTACATTAAAATAAGTCTGGTAGATCTTTATCTATAGCAGTGAAGAAAGGCAATTGATTTCATATCTCCTCAGGTGAAATTCGATGGCATTGTACCTTAAATTGAAACTTGAAGCTTTCAGTCTTCATCTTGCAACTTTCTTTTTACAATTCCTGTAGCCTCAATGGCTAGTTAAAATGATTTTGGAATTTCAGTAAGTTTAGTAGTTTTTTTGTCAGATAACATAAGATGGCTGCAGAGGAAAGTACAGTTACACTCTCAGATAGTTTACTAGAACATTCTTAAGCTATTTGATGGTGGGGAAGCATGTGAAATGTATTATTTTCTGTCAGTTAACTTAGGAAGTTAAACAAGATGGAGCTGGTTGGTATTTGGAAGGGAGACCATGGGGTTTTTCCAATAGGGCTATAAACGAATCCTGCCTGAAGCTGTGGAGAGTCTACTAGTCGAAATTGACAGTACTAATCCAGTTGGGGCAATGGTCTGTCAAGGTGTAAGCCTGTTTCCTGGGGTACATAGAAAAAGCCTCCTAGAAGATTGTGGTATTTTTGTATCACATTTGGGCATACCCTGGTAACGGCAACCTTGTGTTGTCAACTAATCTTTCTCACACTAGATCAAGAGAAAGGAACTGCAGATTGAACTCACCAAAAGGTGCCTTTATTTTGGCAGTTTGACGTCTGGCCCAGACATGAAAGAAGAAGTCTGTTTCCTTGTTCTGGGCAAAAATCTGTTGCTTTTTCATCCTTAGATACTTAAAAATTGAGACTGAAAACCTGTTGCTTGGCATAAGATAATTTGCAACTTCAGTCTACTTCTGCCTAACAAATAAAAGGTTCCTGTCATAGTTCTTGGAAAGGAGGATGCACACAAATGTTTGAGCATCCCCTAAAAATCATGCTGGGGACTCCTTATTTGCTAGCTAGGAACAAATTACACATGGGCATAGACATAGATCCTCCCATGCTACGTGGCATAGGCAGCAAGGGTTTTCTAGCATTTTCGATCATGGGCGAGTGTTTTGTCATCCTCCCAAGTGATAGGAAGTGCCTTCAGATCTTGCATCAGTGTTCTACGCCATGTTATTTGGGGGCACCCTCATTGTCATTTTGCACTGGGGTTGCAGTTCATTGCTACCTTAGGGATCCGATTGTTCTTTGTGTGAAGTATGTGACCAGCCAGTTAGGATCTTCTGTGTGCAATGATATTATTCGCACAAGCCACTCCTTCAAAGCACCTCCTTATTGGTAATATGTTTGACATGTTGGATCTTTATTATTCATCGAAGGCACTTTGGTCAGAAGGCATCAAGCCTCTTATTAATATTTACTGACACCTTCCAAGTCCCACTGGCATAGACAGCTGTCAGAAACACAATGGAAGCAAACAGACAAAGCTTAATCTGCAGCAATATGGAAGATGAGGGCCATATATTGTTCATCCTCCAAAAAAAATTTGTTGCCTTCCCAATGCAGCATTTAATATCCAGCTCTGCATCTCCATTCCAGGAAACCGCACTACCCAGATAGGTTAACCTCTCTACCTCCTCCAGCTGCTGTGGTCCAAGTACAATTTCCCTTACTGGGGCTGTTGAGCTCACGTGCATGATCTTTGACTTCTGGTGCTTAACATGAGGTGCTTAACATTTGCCTCTTCATCCAGGATAGTCGCAGCATGTTACAGTGGTAAGCATCTATATTAGTCAGAAGTGGAGATCGTCACTGCATGATGATCAGGCCATTAATTGGTCAGGGCAGAAATTAAGGTGAAGCTTCAAAACTTAATGAAACCCATACCAAAAGGACTGTAAGCAACAGAGAAGCTCAAGAACCCTGTAATTGCCAACTCCTTCACTCTGAAAATATGCAATTTCTTTGGCCTTTTTGAAGACAAGGTGGAGGTGGAAGGTCTCTGAAACAACTTCAGAAAACATCATTATAGAATGCGCCCATAACACCACTGGGAGACGTCGTGGCCAAAGGAAGGAATAATAGATCCAAGATAGATTGTGGAAATTGATCAATGAAAGGAAAGTCATAAAACTTACATGGAATCAAACCAAAGATGTGAATGAAGTAGAGGAAATGAGCCAGCAATACACAGAGCTTGACTGGCTGGTGAAGAAAAGCTGCAGGAACAGAAAGACATTGAAGCACAGGAGGCAGCCAACCAAATCAGCCCTAAAACTCTTTATTGTATAGTTAACAAACTGACCAGAATGAGAAAGAACTCTAATGTTGCGATCAAGGATAAGAATGGGAAACACCTAGTCACTCAAGAAGAGCAAAATGAAAGCTAGGTTGAATACTTCCAGGAAACTCTCAACCAGCCACTCCCAATTGGAACATACTGTCTTGGGCCAGTGTGACAAAGGAGGGTATTTTACCTGGCCTTTAGGTTTACCGCAGGCTTGGAAATATGGTAAGCGTGACTAGGGAGGCTTTCTGAGACAGCTGGCCACGCCGCTCCATTAACGGGCCATTAACGGACCTCCAGGTGCCCAGATAAAACTGGTTCATAAAATGGCGACACCCCAATTAACAGGTGTCAGCTGGGCACGGACCCTTCCCAAACCACCTTCCCAATCTATTACTTGGCAAGGACTGATTGGCCTTCTGGGGGTCTTACATGATGCGGTAGAAACGAAACTTAAGGTTGTGTAGGCAGTGCTTCAGGCTCTGGAAACGAAACCTTGAAAATCTTCCTCACGCCTCTAAGGTGCCTCCCCTGCACCTTGGGAAAAAGTCCACTTTGTAAAGTTCTTATCTGGTCCCTGCGGCTTCCCTCTTCCCATGGAAGGAATAGAGCTACGAAGTTCTCGTTAGCAGCATTTTATTTAAGAATTATTAATAAACAGAGTATGCGGAGTATTTCATCCAAAAAGCTTTCTAGGCTACATAATGTAATGTACTGTATACATAGATAAAGTAAAGAAATAAACACTTTGAAATAAAATCCTAATCTAAGGGCATGCCCAGCTCCCATGAGCTGGAAAAGACTGCGCCCGTGACTCTTCTGGCATCGTGAGAGGATCGGGCAGCGTTTCCCCTAGCATCGGGGAAAGTGCCTTCTGAGGTCCAGAAACCAAGGGTTTATATACAGTTCCTAGCCTCATGACACTTCCAAAACTTAGATATCAAGATGTCTTGTAGATAACAGAGTTCCAATGCACCTGCAGATCCGCAGATGCTCTTATCAGTAGCATCATCTATTTGAGATGGCCCTTCCTGGCAGATTCCTATCCAAGCTCCCTTGAGTAGGCCAGCAGGCCTTTGTTATGTTAAGTATGCGCTAATGGCTGGCTCGTGCTGGCAATGAGAGTGCCTTGCAGAGCCTGAGAGACTTAGAACACAGAGAATCAAAATGAATGCATTTGGACTACAAAGTGATGTAACTTAACACACCGTAACTTTTAAATAAAAGTGGGGGTTTCCTTTACACGTTCCCATGACACATACAACTTCAATAAAGCGGATGCTTAACAAGAGCTCCAAGGGAATACTTATAAGATCACTATTAAAGAGGTCAAGACTATGAATGGAAGCCTTAAAACCAACAGGGCAGATGGCTTGGATGAGATACCTGTGGAGATCCTAAAACATGATTTTCAGGCCATGGTGGAAGAGTTTATGAAAATGTTCAGTAAGTGCTGGTGTAGTTCTGGAGGACTGGCAAAGAGGTGCTATTGCAAAAATCCCAAAAAAGGTAATATCCCCAAATGAACCAACTGGCATGGCATTACCCTCCTCAACACCTGAGTGCACGGAATGCTGTTTATCTACTTGCAATTTCCCTATTTATCTACTTGCAATTTCTTGCTTTCAGAGGCAGGAGCCTCTTTAGATAGTTAACAGTTAATTGGAGTACTTTTGAAAGAAAATTATGCTCAAGAAAATGAAATTCAGATAATGATTTGGAGAGTTAAGATAAGTCTTGTGGCCTTTTTTTATTAACTGTCAACATATAGTTGATGTTAAAATTGTCTTTTTGATCTAGTAGCTTCATTTGTTGCTGGGATATGGCATTTGTTATTACAAATGATTTGAACCATTCCAACCCACTGCATTTTCACTTAAAATGTATACCTATAGCAGTTTTAAATGATACATTAATTCATAGACTAGCTGTTAAAATTAATACAATCTGCATCTCAGCTGCAAAGTTTTCGGACCCTTTAACCTGGGCTCCTTCAGCACTCTTGATTGTTGGCAAGAGTAGGAACCCAAACTTGACACAGCTGTAAAAACAAAAAGAAAGCCTTTGGCCTCAGCAATTCTACTGGTACAGGCAGATTTCATATATAAATTTTACTCTGCTGCCCCTAGAACTAATGAAGTCAGTTTCTTTCAGTGGTTATGCAGCCAGGTGTGTCCAGTTTTGTGGCTAACCAGTGTTCTTTACTTAATTTTTCCACTTGTGACTTTTCTACCAAACTAAAAAACAAGCATGAAAATTGGCTTGGTTCACTGATTCCAAGTGCTAATAATAATATGAGGCACGATAAAAGATTTCCTTTTCATCTTGCCTCTACCTTGCATCTTCCAGGTATAAGATGTCTAAACTGTCAGCTGTTCAATCAATTTTGTGAGAGGAAGCTAGAGACAAAACCTGAAAGTGCAGTTTGCATTCTGTTTAAACACTATCCCTCTGATAAGGAGTCACCTTAAAAACAAAACCTAAGTCATTTTAGCACCCATAAAGCATTAGAAATGTTCTTGTCATGGTGGTGGTGATAGAAAACCTATAAATAGCTAGGCATCCATGAAAATGTCAAGATAAATCACAAGCCCACACCTACTCATACTCCATAGTAAATAAATGCACTCTGTACATGCCTTTAGAGTTTTTTTGGCCATGCCCCACCTAAGTATCTCTAAAATCCTGCTGACCCCTCCTGTGACATATAATTCTTATTACAGTGGTACCTCACTTAAAGAGCATAATGTGTTCCATTGGATTTCTCTTTACGCGAGTTTGCTCTTTAAGCGAAATACCCTTGTAAGTGACCAATTGTGACTTCTGGCAGGGGGGAGGAATTGCAAACCCCAATTAAGTTGTTAAGCGAGTTTTTGGTTGGTTTTAGTTGTTAAGCGAGGCGACCATTCAGAGAAAATTCTGCTCTTTAAGCGAGTTAGTCTCTAAGCGAGGCACTCTTTATGCGAGGTTTTACTGTATTCAAAAAGCAAACTCCTATTCACGTGGAGGAAGCCTAAAAGGCCATTAACTGTTAATAACTCATTCTCAAATTGCCCCTCCCCTCTTAAAAATCAAATTGTCCCCCTGTGGGGCATGTGCCCCACATTGAGAACCACAACTTTAGGTGAAGTATGAAGACTTGCTGTCTGCTTAAAATCGAGTTGTGCTTTGGAACCCTATTTCCACACTCTCACCCCTCGTGAATTATCTTGTCCCCCGAATTTTATGTTCCTCCAGTCTACTCTCAGCCTACCTCTCTTTGGTAAGTAAATTAAGAAGTCCCTAAAATGATTTTCATAAAGTTTCTAAAGTCATTCTAAGAAACATAATTTAAAGTTATCAAACTGAATTTTCGATCATCCATTGTTGTTGCATATAGTAAAGCAAAAGCAAAGCAATCACACTTCTGTACCACTCCTTAGCACTTAGTGCACTCTCTTGGCGGTTCACTAGTTAATTAGCATTTTGCCCCCAACATGCTGGGTACTCATTTTACCGACCTGGGAAGGATGCAAGGCTGAGTCAACTTTGAGCCCTGGTCAGAGTCAAATTCACAACCTTTTAGTTGCAGGATAGCAGTTTAACCACTGTGCCACCCGGTTGAGTGAAAGAAAACATGGTGTACAACCTCCCCCTCGATCCTTAGTTAACATCAAAGTGTGTCCCGCCATCTTTACCTTAAAGCTTCACAGCTCTTTCTATATTAACATGTAAATGTGGAAAACGTGAGTTAAGGTCAGACTTAAAATAAGCTTGCCTAATGGCAAATAAACATCTTTGTAATAAAACCTGTGCTCTCAAGTTGGACAGACACTTTAATCCTACAATGTACAAGACTTGTTTGTTCAGTGTAAAATCCTGATTTGTAGCTGAGCAAGTTTTTAAAGCTGTACAAGATGATAGGAGCAGGAAGGGGCTCTCCAGCCCAACATGCCAACCACATTTTAATTTATCTTAATCCCACCTTCCTGCTTTCCCACCAGACCACTTAAGCCCCTCCTTTTCCAGAAACACATCTAGGTGTCTCCTGAATTCATTTATTGGCTCTGCACTGTAGAGTACAATGAAGCCTTTGTTATATTTTCGCTAGAGCTTTTTATATACAGTAGCTACTATTCTACCTTCAATTACTCTGGAGTGGTTAGGCTGAAATTTACTGGGATTACTTCATATTACACTGTTGAAGTGAAAGCAGAGGCCGGCTCAATATTGTACAACTAATCGAAATAAAGCTCACAATTCCCACCCACCCCAAAAAAAATCAGTTTTGGCTTATTGTAACAGTCGCTGAATCAAGGAAGACTACTGTAGAATTTGTGGTGCATTTATGAGGCTTCAAGTGTCATGATACAGTTTAGTTTGTGTACTGTCTGACAACAAGCAAAATTCTGTGATAACAAGGAAATGAGCCACTAAACACAGTTAGAATTGATTATATTCACAGTATCAAATGAATGCTGCATCTGCTTCAGCACAGTTGGCTAGTTTTTGATACTAGTGTCTTTTTAGTAGTAGAATTATACTATGTTCCCTGTATTCAGTAGTGAAAGTACAATTAATGTGTACAAAAAATGACATAGCAGTCACTTTAAATTATGTTTCAAATTGTTAGTATAGCTATGGAGCCCCTGCACCACAAAATAAAGCAGCAAGTGATTGAGGGGGTGAGCAACTGAGGTATTCTCAGTGTGGTTGGACTTCACCTCCCATGAGCTCTCACCATTGGCTGTTATAGCTAGGGATGGTGATTTTAGGTATTGTACAAACATCTGTTGACAAGATAGATTAATGCACCTAACTACTGCACATTAGTACTATGGTGTCTAAAATTCTTTTATAAGGTTGAATATAAAGCAGTTGTGCGGAGTTGGATCTCGACACAATCACACTTAAGAGCATACTTATTAATACAAGTTCTTCTGATGTAAATAGATTTTCCTTTCATATGTCCAGTCTGGCCAGGTTATCCTTCTATGGTAATAGAGTAGACCATATTGCCAGCGACTCAACACCGAGTGTCAGGCAGCAGTTAACTAACCTGACAACCCTGAGGACTAATGGCTTGGCTGCCGAAGTCCACAGGGAAGGATGATGCTCCCCAAGTGGGTTAAATCCCACTTGAATCCATCTTGATGGAGGGCAGCAGCTTCATCAATACTGGCCTGGGGCTTGCTTGCCAAAAAGGCTCAGGACCAGAAAGTGACTCACGGAACTGGATCAGTGGTACGGGTGTCATGCTGCGATGTGGAAGGCAGATGAAAGGCCACGGTATTATATTCTCAGAACAGTCTTCATGGCTGATCGCCATGAGGATCACCAGAATTTGGATTCAGATATGGCAGAAGAAGAATGTCCAGACCACTTCGTTGAGGAGCAGAAACACTCTGGCTGTCTCTGACCTCTGTGCAGTTTGCCAGACCTATTCCCAGTTTTTACATCTTGGATGAAATAAGGGAATCAGATGTGTATGGTAAAAGTTCCATGCATGTAGGGCCCTGTATAAGTGACTAGGAACTCTAGTCTTATGCGATTCCCATTCTTCTCACTCAATATGTGAAGGTCAAGAGAAAACTTGCTATCAATCTGTTGTATAAATGTTCAGATTTTATTTATTTGCATGTATACCCCACCCTTTCCTGTAGTAAGCTCAGGATGGCATATCTGCCTTTCCTCTTTCTTGCCTTAATCCCAAAACAACAATACAGGTAGTATCAGAAAGAGGGATAGGCAACTGTTGGCTCTCTCTGTCACTGAACAGAGGGAATATCTAAATTAGGGTCACTCATTGAAGGTTGTTGCTTCAGCAATTATTAGCTCTTGGATCTCCCAAATCCCAGTCAGGTGCTCTAACCACTATAAACTGGCTCAAAAGTAGAATCCTCAGATCTACTTTGGCGGGAAGTATAGTCTACTTGGCTGTAGATTTCCAGTGGATTAGTGTGCTCTGCAGTTGCATCCGAATAAAACATGCAAGAGGTGGATGGAAGACCAGAAAAGGAAAATTGCATGCCATGTTTAGATTCCTCGTGTGGAAATTCTGTTTTTTCTACTTCTCTGTTGCACCTTCTGTTCTGCTTGTGGAAGGAGTTGCAGTTTACCAGCAGCACCAGCCTTGCTGAACCAGTAAGTCAATATAAGCTAAGGACAGCTTGTATCATTTCCTTGGAATCACCTCCACCCAAAGCCACATGTTTGTCTGAGACAGACATTGATTCTGTGCTGCGAAAGGTCAGTTCCTAGCGGCTGGAAGATGGGTTGCTATAAGCAGTGGTGGATAGCTTACTGGTTGCAGTAAAAAGTCTTTTCATCAATAGCTGGTCTATGAAAGGCAAGATAGAGTTTACATCATCTGTAAGGTATGGGAGACCTGTAACTACCTTACTGTTATGAAGCAAGTGAGATGGTGTTTTAAGGTCCACCCGGTCAATATGGATACTGTTATAGTATAACATGAAGTTTCAAATGTCATGATTGACTCTTCTAGCTCCTAAAATAAAACAAAAACCTAAACTTCATCTTTTTTTGTGAATTATCCCATCTGTTTCCATCCTTTTTTGCCTCTGAAAGTTTTGAACCTAGCATCCTTCCTTGGTTTACTTTCAGTTTAGTTTTGTAACCTGCATTATTTCTTCATGCTATTTAACTCAAGATTGTTTTCCTATCATCTTATTTTGAGGAGAAAGGGTCCCTCTCTGGATCATACTATTCTCAGTTCTTCTTTGCTTGCTCTGTTATTTATTGATTCTTGCCATATGCTTCTGGCTGGTTTTTTCACAATTTCTTATACCATATCTTTATTTTATTTCCCCCTTTCATTGTTTCTTGCTGCTGATGAAGATTATGTCATTAATCTCCCTTTTGCTGTTTTCCCTCTCAGTTTTCATATTCATGCATCTGGTCTCCCATATGGTATCTGTGTGATGATTTTTAATATTCTTTGCCTGACCATCTGAAGTTTTCTTTAAGAAATGAAAATAATCGTAGGAGAAAGTAGAGAAAACCTTAAAACAGAACTCTGGTAAACAAACAGAATGCTTTCTCCCATCCCCATTAGCCTTCTCCATCACTTTCACTATTTGTTCTATTATAGGTAAAGCCAGTCGTATCCAACTCTAGGGTTCAGTGCTCATCTCTGTTTCATAGTCAAAGAGCCAGCGCTGTCTGCTTCTGCAGACGTTTCTGTGGTCATGTGGCAGGCATGACTAGACACTGGAGCGCACGGAACGCTGTTACCTTCCCACCGAAGTGGTCCCTATTTATCTATTTGCAATTTCTTGCTTTCGAACTGCTAGGTTGGCAGGAGCTGGGACAAAGACGGGAGCTCATACCGTCCTGCAGTACTCAGGATGAAAATTTTGGTTTGACGATTGCATTCTTTGTATGTTGATCTGAATATTTTTATTTTAGCACTAGTGAATGGTGGAAGATCCCATAAAGCAACTGAAATACTATGAAATTCAAAAATTGCCTGTATATTAGGTGCAGGTAAATCACATACTTTCAGCGTGAGGGTACATCTGGTATGGAGGCTGTATGACTAGTGAACTAGGTAGCTCATCTAGCCTGCCATGATAATAGAAACTTAGTTGGACCCAAAACAAGATATACATGTCCTTATATCTGCAGCATGAAGGCCATTGTGGTTGAGACACTGAGCTTGACGAATGGAAGGTCAGCAGTTCAAGACCTACATGCTGTGTGACAGAGTTAGCATCTGTCATCCATCCTAGCTCCTGCCAACCTAGCAGTTCAAAAGCAAGAAATTGCAAGTAGATAAATAGGTACTGCTCTGACAGGAAAGGTAATGTTTTGTGCACTCCAACATCTAGTCATGCCTGCCACATGACCATGGAAACATCTGTAGATAGCACTGGCTCTTTGGTTGTAAATGGAGATGAGTACCGCCCCCTAGAGTCGGACATGACTCACTTTTGAGCGCATTACATCTGCAGCATTTCTGAGTATTTTCCCAGGCTAGTTTTGTTAGTGGACAGAAGGAAGAATGGGTTTCTTTTTCTTCTTTTATGTCCCGATAAAACCCTAGACTGCTAAAATGAAGCCACCTCCATGGCTTTGTCATTGGCCAAACTCAAGTCCTCATTGGTGCATATTTCTGGCAGTAATTGGCAGACCAGTAAATGAACCAGATTCTGGGTACACAGAAAGACCCTCTACAAAGACTGTGAATACAATCAGGCATACTCTGGGTGTCAATCCTGTTGGCTAATCTTTCTAACGCCAGGTCAGACGAAAGGAAGAATGAGATAAGGACAGAATGAGCTCCCGTCTTTGTCCCAGCTCCTGCCAACCTAGCAGTTCGAAAGCAAGAAATTGCAAGTAGATAAATAAGGACCACTTCTGTGGGAAGGTAAACAGTATTCTGTGCGCTCCGGTGTTTAGTCATGCCTGCCACATGACCACAAAAACGTCTGCAGAAGCAGACCGTGCTGGCTCTTCTGCTTGGAAACAGAGATGAGCACTGAACCCTAGAGTCAGATACGACTGGCTTTCGAGCAAGGGAAACCTTTACCTTTACTTTTTCAACTCTAGACTCAGGGGTGCACAAACATTTTGCGCCGGGAGCCTGACCACACCCGGAACAGCTGAGCCAGCCTGACCCCACCACCGGAAGCAGACACATTTGTGCATGCATGTCTGGAACCACTCCTGGGAGTGGTGTGGACGCATTTGTGCATGCGCAAACACATATGTGCCACTCCTGGAAGTGGTTTCTGCCGTCCCTGTGCATGCACAAATGCATCCACGCTACTTCCAGACTTTGCTGCACATGTGCAAATGCTTCTGCTCCACGCCTGTAAGTGGTTCCGGACACACATGCTCATTGGCAGGCATGTTCCCCATCCACTTCCGGGAGTGGTGAGGGCATCAGGGGCCGGATGAATTGATGTTGGGGGCCAAATCTGGCCTGTGGGCCTTAGTTTGGGCAACCCTGCTCTAGACCACTAGAAAGAAGCCCAGAACTGAGCCAAGAGTAAGAGGGGTGGATGATCCTCATGTGTTAGATTGAAAACATCTACGAACTATAGTCTATGAATTAAATGGTATTACTGTTGTATGTAAGCCATCAAATATTGGTAAATCTCAAAGCAGAATCTTGCAGTTGAATGGTAAACAAATTATTGAATGTACAAAGAATTTATTTTGAATGGTCAAAATCAAAGTTTACAGACAACTTTGACAAAACCAAGTAGAGAAAATATTTCAGTACTGCTCTGAACCATTCAATCACTATTAGGTTTATTTTCCATGAACATGTGGCTATGTGTGTTAACCCTCAGTCATTAGAAAACATCCAATTACCTCAGTTGTTTTTGTCCACCAACCAGACAGCACTTGTTTAGGAATCTTTCCAGTCTTGCTTCTTTGGTGACTGTTTTTATAGTTTGTATATACAGTACTAATCTTCCTGTATTAGCCCTTTTTCTGGGGCTGTGGTGGCTCAGTGGTTAAGAAGCTCACCTGTTAGCTGGAAGGCCAGCAAGTCGGCAGTTCAAGATCCGGGTACTCATGATGTTTTGAGCGCCCATCTCTGTCCCAGCTCCTGCCAACCTAGCAGTTCGAAAGCAAGAAACTGCTAGTACTGTAGATAAATAGGGATCACTTCAGTGGGAAAAGATCTTGGGGACATGAAAGGAGCCTCATTTGGGTGTACCCTGAGTGGAGTTTCTCTAGCAAAATATCTTTTCAACCCAGAGTAATTTCTGACTGTTCTCATTCCCTTTATGGCATACATTCTGTTTGTGAAGTATACATTCTGTTACTGTACAGCCTCTACTTTTCCCTTTTTGCCTTGGTAAAAACCATAACAACAAGGCCTGTAAAGCATTGCTTCGTTTTCATGCTGGAAGAACTGTGCTGCCTGGCAAAGAGCACCTTTTTGGAAAAGAGATGTTTTCTCTTCTCAGGTTCTGGCTTAACAACAGCCACTTAAATCCAGGGTTATTTGTAAATATTGTCCACCAGCCATCCAATCTTTTACAGTAATACCCCGGTTAACGTGTGCACCGCACAGCGTTAAAACCGGATAACGTTGGGGAATTTGAGGAAAACTTTTGCACCACTCAAGGTTAAGATAATGTTGTGCAATGCAAAAGTTTTCCTCAAATTCCCCAACCTTGATCTCTGCCCCAAAGCCCGCAGGGCTGGTTTCCAGCCCTCCGGACTTTGGGGCAGAGACCTCCGGAGGCCCCCTTGCTGGGATGGGGCAAGATGGCCATCGTAGATCCAAGTGTTGGATCGCCGGTTTCCTCTGGATAAGAGTCTGTGCGCGCTCTCTCACCCCAAGGAAACTGGCAATCAGACGCTCAGAGCGCCGGTTTTCTTGGGGGGAGACCGCGCGCACACCCTCACCCCAAGGAAACAGGCGCTCAAATGCTCAGGGTGCCAGTTTCCTTAGGGGGAGACCGGGCATGGCCCCCATCACCCAAAGGAAACCGGCGCTCAGATGCTCAGACCACCGGAGAGCCAAGTCCCAAAGTCGGAGACCAGTCCTGCAGACTTTGGGGCTTGGCTTGATCCGCCTGCCTCTTTGGAAAGGGCAGTGGGAATGCCATGCATGGAATCCCTGCTGCCCTTTCCAAAGAGGAAGGCGGATCGACCCCCTGTTCCCTTTCCTCTTCGGAAAGGAAACCGGGCTTTTTTTAACGTTGTGCAATCAATATATCACACAACGTTAAAAACTGGATAATGCTAAGACTTGTGGAACCAAGTTTTAGCATTATCTGAGGTATTACTGTACTTCAGTGACCTCAATAATGAGCAGGGTGGGTGTGACAGGCTTTGACCTGGCCCTTGCCTTTGGGTCTCTCCCGTTCCTGTGAGCGACTTTTACCAGTCTGCTCTATGGAACCCCACAAAGACTCCCGGGCCCCAGGAGGCGTACGTGTCATCCCGCAGATCCTTCTGCAGCAACAACCTGAGGGTTACCTGTATTAACAGAGCCCAGCAAGTAATATGGAGAGAATTGTATTAGATGTGGTAGCGTGTGGCTTATGGCTTAACTCTTGTCTTACCCCCTCTCCCAAAGAACAGGCATTGTTGATCAAGTAAAAATGTTTATTGTTCTTGAAGCATATTGTAGAAATAACAGTTTTTTTGTTGGTTCAGGATACAGAAATACAGCATACAAAAAAATACTAATCAAAAAGGACAGTTAAGGAAATCCATACTCAGGCCTCCCCCCAGAAACAAAAAGAAAACCTAACTAATATAGGTAATCATAATTAAATTTGGGTTGGAGTCAGGACTCGATGTTTAGAGTCCCCCTCTCCCTTCTGAGGTGTTACTCTCAGGAACCCCCAAACTTGAACTAACCCCAAAACCCATGTTCCTATAGGAAAAACATGAGCTTGGCCCTCCTAATTAGCATACAGCCAATTAGAGCCTAGGGTTTTTTTTAAACAACTACTGGTTCTCATAACAAATGTACAATGTTCCCAGGCTCTGGATGTTGACATAAACAGATATTCCAGAACAGGGGAAGAAGACAACACATAGGCCTGAAGCTTTGAGAAGCTTCTTCTATGCCCACGTGCTTGATAAGCGCAGCAGAAAGAATTAGGAGGCCTTTGCAAAGAAGCAAAGCTACATTCCAAGACAGTTTGAAAACCAAAGAAACTCCATGTTGAATAACTTGTGACCCATTCCATTACCGCAGGTTTCAGGCTTAGAATTATAAGCAAGTTCCCCAAGAATTCTCCTTTATCTACATAGACCAGCCAAGTCAGTCAGACAATAGTAAAAAGAAACAACATTTACTTACAAAGATTGTGCTCAAAAATCTTGACATGTGGACATAGTATTGTTAGCTTTCTTTCTATAATGATCATATAATGCCTTTCTTGAGCCTTAAGCACTTGATCCATTTTGTCCTGTAACCTTTCTGCAACCTCACCGATGTTACAACTGGCACTGTTTCCACGTTGTGCCTTTCAGCCTGTGCCCTCCAAATGGTTTCAACTCCAGTTCCCATTGTCCACTGCTGCTGGCCAAAATGATTAGGGTTTATAGGAACTGTAAACCAAATGATCCAGAGGGAACTAGGTGGGCACAGAAGGGCTGACCTGTTAGCCCAGGGGTCAGCAACCTGGCTCTCCAGATGTTCTTGGACTTCAATTCCCAGAAGCCCAAGTTAGCACTCCTGATCAGGGCTTCTGGGAATTGAAGTCCAAGAACATCTGGAGAGCCAGGTTTGCTGGCCCCTGTGCTAGCCCAATTGATTTAATTAAGAAAGTTAAGTAGGTGCCTAAGCAACTTTGTTGTTATTTCATGTAAATCAGTTGGTCTATATTGTAGCTAGATTGGCTGAATCATGGTACGGTATATAAGCATAAATGTTCAGGCCTATCTAGAAAGCCCTGTAAATAATGTGTTGTTGTAGAGTTTGTGAAAGAAAAAAAAGTTGTAATGGTGGAATATAAAGCTTTAACAACTGGGACAATTTATATAAACAAATGTTTCAAACTAGAAATCTCCAGGATTCTGGACGACTTACTGTGTAACTTTTTGTGGTTCACTTTCCCTCTTTTCCTTTGACTTGAGGGCAGAAGCAGGGCAAAGAAATAATTTTTATTCACTTCAGAAAGGTTACAGTAATAAAGAAACTCTTGTTAACATCAGAGACCGTGGCAGCCAGGAGTTTTCACAGTCTAGCATTGTTTGTTTTACCAGCAATTTGGAACCTTCTGCACTCTTAAAATATTGGCAAGAAAATATTTAACTGTTTTGTGGCAAGTATGAGTGTGACAGTATTTCAAGGCTAAATCTGAATGAAACTTCCAGATACCAAGTTGAAATATAAAAACCCAGCAGTATTATAGTAATATGGCCATTTGTCTTGAGTTAGAATAAGTTGATATAATAAAAATGTGTTTTGGATTCCAGAAGGTACATGTACATTTCAGTATAGTGGCTGTTTTTATCTCTCTCCGCCTCCCCCTCTGTTTTTATTTCCTTCTTCTTTTCTATTTCTTTTGACTGTTTATCTCTTAAGAGGTTAGGGAGGGTATTGGAGGGTTTATGTATTTTTAAGATTGTATTTTAGATAAGGGTTTTAGTAACGTTTTTATCTGTAATGGCTTTTTTTAATCATGTTTGTATTTTATTGTATTTTTTCTATGTTGGTAGCCGCTCTGAGTGGTGTTTGCACCAATACGTAAAGGTAAAGGTTTCCCTTGCTCGAAAGCCAGTCGTATCCGACTCTAGGGTGCAGTGCTCATCTCTGTTTCTAAGCCGAAGAGCCAGCGCTGTCTGCTTCTGCAGACGTTTCCATGGTCATGTGGCAGGCATGACACCGGAGCGCACGGAACGCTGTTACCTTCCCACCGAAGTGGTCCCTATTTATCTACTTGCAATTTCTTGCTTTCAAACTGCTAGGTTGGCAGGAGCTGGGACGAAGACGGGAGCTCATTTCCATCCTGCAGTACTCGGGAATCGAACTGCTGACCTTCCGCTTCCCAGTCAGCGTCTTATCCACTTGAGCCACTGCAGTTCCCACACCAATAGGGCAGGGTATAAATATACGGAATAAATAAATAAATAAAATAATAGAGGCCAAAATTGTCTTGCATAGCTGTGCAAATTGTGTAACTTCTGGAGGCAAATTGACCCAAATTAAGAAATCATTGTAGACATTATCAGTTGCATGCAGAGTCATATAATTCCTTATGCAACTGATAATGTCTACAGTGATTTCTTTACATGGGACAATTCACCTTCAAAAGTTACACTGTCCACGCTATCTCACTGTAACTTAGGTAAGAGTATTTAAGTCATACAGTACAGTATTATGAGCCACAGCAGCTTTCTGATTCATCTTTGCTTTTCTGCATTTTGCCTCCAGGGCAACCAAGAACAAAAAAATAAAATGTACCTATATTGAATGCTAGACTGTAGTAATCTAAATTGTGGTTTGTTTGAACCTGGTTGAAGATGGATTGTTTCAAGAGGTCATAGTTAAAGAATGACAACAGTTTGCCCAGGCTCAGAGCTGAGAACAAACACTAGCAATGCAAAACCAATGTTTTGTAGCCAATTCAGAACAGAAGATGCCAATATACCTGTGACTTATTTGTGTACTGAAGAATTATAATTTTTTGTCTGATCCAAATACTACAGTGTCACTTGTAGGTATCTCATGTGTATGGTTATACAGCAGGAGTGGGCGAGCTCCAAGGACTTTGGGACATAGTAGCTTGCCCCAGGATACTAGAGGAGTGTACCCAACCTGGATTTCACCTTGTTTTAGGCCCAGAACTCCCCTGCCCCAAAAACAACAACAACAACAACACAAGAATTTCAGTCATTTCTGGAAAAATAATCACCTTATTTCTATAACAAGCTCATCACCAGAATACCACAGGCTGATTGCATCTAATATAATGGTTTTTTATCCTTGTCTCTGAAAGCATAAATAGTCATTGCTGTGACCAACATTTCCCCCCTGGATATGAAAGGTCAGGTGCAAGATGGGATCTGAATATTTAAGGCCACAAGGACAAGGTTGCGTCCTGTCCCCATTCTGCACTCTCTCCGTTTAGGTTTCTGCACATTTACCTTGGATACCTTGAAGTCATTATTTAATGGGGAGTCCCTGCATGAGTAGACATCTCCATGATGACATTTTGCATAACTTGCGTTTATTAGCCATTTGGATATCATGTCACCTGCTGGCTAGGCAGACCATGATGTGTGCCCTCTGCTTTCACTTGGCCCAAGAGATCCAACAGAGGATGCTTTTGTGAGTTTTAGTCCCAGCCTAGAGGCCAAATTGCCAACATTCGTTGGATCTTGGAGAAAGCAAAGGAGTACCAGAAAATGTCTGCGTCATTGACTACACCAAGGCCTTTGATTGTGTGGATTGCAATAAACTGTGGCAAGTCCTTAAAGAGATGGGAGCACCAGATCACCTCATCTGTCTTCTGAGAAATCTGTGTGTGAGTCAAGAAGCAACAGTTAGGACAGGATACGGAACTACTGATTGATTTAAAATAGGAAAAGGAATACAACAAAGCTGTATATTGTCACCCTGCTTATTTAACTTATATGCAGAGTACATAATGCGTAATGCAGGGCTGGATGGAGCACAAGTGGGAATTAAGATTGCTGGGAGAAACCTCAACAACCTGAGATACGCAGATGATACTACCCTAATGGCAGAAAGTGAAGAAAGACCTAAAGAGCCTCTTGATTGGGATGAAAAAGGAGAGTGCAAAACCTGGCCTGAAACTTAACATTAAAAAACCCCAAGATCATGGCATCTGGCCCCATCACTACCTGGATGACAGACTTTACCTTCTTGGAATCTAAGATCACTGCAGATGGTGACTGCAGCCATGAAATAAAAAGACGCTTACTTCTTGGGAGGGAAGCTATGAGAAACTTAGGCAGCATAATGAAAAGTAGAGACATCACCCTGCCAACAAAGGTCCGCACAGTTAAAGCAATGGTCTTCCCAGTAGTAATGTATGACTATGAGAGCTGGACCATATGGAAGGCTGAGCGCAGAAGAATAGATGCCTTTGAAATGTGGTGCTGGAGGAGACTCTTGAGAGTCTCCTGGACTGCAGGAAGATCAAATCAGTCAATCCTGAAGGAAATCAACCCTGACTGCTCACTGGAAGGAAAATTACTGAAGCTGAAGCTCAAGTACTCTGGCCACCAAATGAGAAGAAAGGACTCACTTGAGAAGGCCTTGATGCTGGAAAAGATCCAGCGGTGGGATTAAAAAAATTTTTACTACCTACTCTGTGGGCGTGTTGTGATGAGTGTGGTATGATGGGCGTGGCCAAGGGGAAAGCCCATCATACCACACCCATCATTCTTTGCACATGCATTAGGACTACTTTATTTCAAAACTTGGATGGGCGGGGCCAGCCAGAATTTCTGCTACCGGTTCTGGAGAACTGGGGCGAACCTGCTGAATCCCACCACTTGAAAGATCAAAGGTAAAATGAGAAGGAGCGGCAGAGGATGAGGTGGATGGATGGAATTGTTGATGCGATGGGTGTAGATCTGGCCAGGCTGCAGATGATGGCGGAGGACAGAGGAGCTTGGCGTGCGGTGGTCCATGGAGTCTGAAAGGGTCAGACTTAATTGTGCGACTGAACAACAACAACATTGATGAGAGATGAGCAACTCCACCTAGTTAGACCGCTCAAGCCCCTGTGCCCTGACAAGGCTCTCGCTTAGTGGGGTCTGCACTTTTACCGCATAATAAATCCTGTTGAGCAAACTTCAGTATGTTTGTCCACTGTTTGACTTGCATTGGAAGTCCCAAGAAGTACTTCTCAGTTCTTGATACTTGCTTATGTGTTAATGTTGTTATGTTAGTTTTGATACTAGCTTTTCTTCAATCCCATTCATCTATAGTACTTTCTAGAGATACTAGTGCCATTGTTGCTGCCTACTCTTCCTCCAGTTCTTAAGCTAGTCTGAACCGAATCACATCCTGGGTATTGGTAGTTTAAAGTTTGTTTTTTGACCAAGGTGTGAGGGAGTTTAACCTGTAGGAGACATCCAGTGGCTATTAGCAATGTTAGCAGTGAGTAGCAAGTTGAAATTCTCTAATGCCCTTGTCACTTGAGACAGGCTTATAGTCAGTGAAGTCATTACTGTTGAAAACCAGGTGTTGAGATTTGCCAGTGCTGGGAAGACAGGGTTGAGAAAAGACTGTTTCTAAAGAGCCCTTCTTTAAGTTTATTTACTTATTTTAATAAGATGGTGTAGTATTAACCAGTTTCCTCCATATACCCTGATAGCCCTGTTAAAAATGTGATGTTATCCAGGATCCTGCACCCCCACCCCCTTCAATGCAAGAGTCATATTTTTATTTACAGCCATGTTTGTTTAGCTTTGTTATCTCCTTATTAATCTCCTTTCTAAAGCTCCTGCTTTTTTTGCTTTTATATAGTGAGCTGCTCCCTTAGGGATGCAGTCCAGGACTTCTCCCTGTAATAGTGCTGTTTATTTTCTTTGCCCCCTTGCAATTGCCCGCTGTAACATTTGTAGTATGTGTTAAGTAATCCTTAAGGTAACATTTTTATTATGTCATAAAAAGTGCATGGCAAATATATTATAACTCATGGAATTTGTTTGTTTTAAAAAATGGAAGGATAATTTATTGAGTGTGTTACATGAGAGCTGCTCCCCTTATTAGAGTATAGAAATGCGGCTTATTTAGCAGTATGTTCTACTGAGAAAAGCCATGGTTTCTGACATGCCTAGAAAGGACAGGCCTGGTTGGTTGAAAATGACATCAGAGTTTATGTACTCAATAAAAATTTAATTAAGTCATTACAGAGGTTGCAGTCACCATTTAACCCTATGATTTCTTCTGTTTAGCACTTTTTCATTAAACATTCAGTAATAGCCCAGTGACCAAATTTGATGGCCTATAAAATAAGTGCATGAATTTTAATAGTTTATATAAATGGAAAAATATGAGTAACTGACATAAAAGAACTTTTGCCTTGTGATATTACTGTATGTATGTATTATAAAAATAAAGTTATGAAGAAGAACAGTTTAATTGAAGACTATATACGAGCTTTAGGTTTGATAGTATGAAATGAACTAATTAGCTGTTTGAGGGGGAAATTATTACAAGGCAGTAACCACAGCACTATATGCATATTAATAGGGCTTTGATGACATCATTGATGAAGCAGTTCTGGTCTGTTTTATCAAAGTGTTCAGTTCTGTGTATGGTATTATTCATGGCTTTCATTTGTGGAGCAGATTCTGCAGCTGATGAGCCAGGGCGCAGTATTTGAGGCTGAACATTTAAATCCTGCTTTCTGTTTCTCTGTTTCCCAGAGTCCTGTTTGCCAGCAATTCACCCTCTTGTGTCACAGAATGCTGCTCTGCCAACAGTTACATTTCACTGACTTGCCTGTTGGACTTTTCCTACCCTCTGACAAGTCCTGACATTTGGTGTGGAACTTCCTGTGCTAAAGTGCCACAGGATTTAATACCACTGAAGAGGAGGTGCTGTGTCCTGAAAGAGCAGCTTTCCACATTACTTCAGTATTTTAAAATATAGTGAATTGTCCGTGCATTGCAATAGTATGCAGAGTTTGGTGTCTGAACAACATCCATCTTGTCTCCTGCTTTATCACTTTATGTTCCACTGCAATGTGGAATTGTTAAGTTCAAAAATAGTGTCCCCCTCAGCCCACCATCCAAACTCCATCTAGATTTGAAGGTAGTGAGTGTAGAGACAATCAGTTTTGTGACACTGTTTTTGCCTCAGAATTCTATAGTATAAGCACTAACTCAGAGTTCTTCATTGTATCTTCATTTTTAGATTGATTCCTATGCACTGAAAGAAAGTATGAAATCCATGACAGAAAATTTCTATGCAGCTATTTTTGGATATGATGAGGTAACATATATACAGTGTTTTATAAATATAAACAGTGTTATATAGATATAAAGGGTAAATATTTGGAGAATAGGGCATGTATTGTATACTCCACAATAGAGTGAATCTCTTCCCTTTTGATTTAAGGGGTGGCTTCCGTTGGGTGGTTAATATAGGGGAGGATGCCTGCCACACGATTTCTTTGGTTCCTGCACCCCTTTCTTTTTAGGGGTGGGTTCCTATTGCTGGTTTTTATCTGTTTTTATTTGTTTTCATCTGTTTTTACCCACTGTGTGAACCGCCCGGAGTCGGCTTTGGCTGAATGGCGGTATAGAAATTTAACAATAAATAAATAAATAAAAATAACCAATGGAATCTCCAAGTGTAAGTTAGCTTTGCATATATTTGCTTATCTTGTCCTAATATATTATGTTTCTGCCCATGGTGATGATAGAAATGAGATAAAACTAAGGATAGATGTGTGGCCATAGGTAAGAATAAGTGTGTTTGGTGTATTGAGTGGAGAAACTAATGTTAAATTGGTTATAGATGACTTGGATCCATTTTAGGGATTTATATGCCCAAGTCTCTTGATGTCCATCCCCCCCCCCCCCCAACAGCTCCTGGATCTTCACCCTACAGTTTATGAATGATGTTCAGGCTGGGGGTTGTCATTTACAATTCACTGAATATTGACCACAAACTCTAATACTGTACCTGTTTTCAGACAGAGGCTTTTTGTTTTCTCTTCAGATAGGTTCTGTGATGCATTGTTTTACTGTACATGAAAAGTAAATGGAAATGTATCTGTTTTGCAAGTGCAATGATGTGATACATTGAAGTAAACAGTATCAGCTAAGGTTAGACACACTTACTGTTTGGGCTTCTCTCTTCCCAATTGGCTGTACTGTATTTCCCATTTTCATTTTAGGGAATTTTATCAGATGATCGTGTGCTTGCAGCAGCTCTCTGGAGAAACCTCTTCAGTAAAAACTGTGAGGATCCAAGACTGCTGGAAATAGCAGTAGAATATGTGCGCAAACAGGTAGGCTGCTCTTTGAAATATAGGTACTGTATTATTACTGCTTCTGGAATACAAAAAAAAAAGCTCTATTTGCTTTATTTTAGAAGTCTAATCCACCTCCTGCCAGTTTGATGGAGTTTTAGAATTTTGAAAGCAGCCCCCCAAATAGGGCTGTAGGAAGGTGGTCTCCTTTCTACCACCACCATTTTCTTTTTACCATGAATCTCTCTGTCCTCTGCGACCTAACTTAATTCATAGAGCTGTTAGAATAAAATGAGGAAATCCTTGTATGCTATCATCAGCATCTTGGAAGAAGGATGGAAGGTCAAACGTATTCCTTTGTTACTCATTGGCTGTTGTTTCCTTAGTCAACATGGACCAATGCCACGAATCCCAGCCATATAAGTAGGCACCATTTCTATTGTGCTAAAAATAAAAGGTTAAAACCCAGTGACAGTATTTCTTCAAAGCTATCTGCCTGATTAAGTAGAATGGTAGGGGTACATAGAAAAAGCCTCCTCAAAGATTGTGGTATTTTTGAACCACAATCAGGCATCCCCTGGTAATGGCAACCTTGTGTTGCTGGCTAATCTTTCTCACACTAGGTCAGGCGGAAGGAACTGCAGAATGAACTCACCTAAAGGTGGCTTCATTTTGACAGTTTCACGTCTGACTTAGACATGGAAGAAGAAGTAGAATGGCAAATTAAGTCTGTGTTTAGCTCCCAGTGATCAGTCACCAAACAGTCACTATGTTATTTATAAGACGCATGGAGGTAAGAAACCTTTGTACGATGACAGTGGTGGCGAAGCTGTGGCACGCGTGCCAGACATGACACTCCCAGCCCTCTCTTTTGGCACACATGCCATTACCCCAGCACAGAAACACCCCACCCCTCTGCCCAGCAGCCCAACAGGAGTGGTTCCTCCCTCCCCCCCCCAGCACAGAGGTCACCCCGCCCCTCTGTCCAGCAGCCCAATGGGAGCACTTCCTCCCTTCCCCCAGCACTGAGTTTGTCCCACTCCTCTGATTGGGCACTCAATTCCTAACAGGTTTGCCATCACTGTACTATAATAATCGCACTTGTTCTATCACTCCAGGGAGCACTGGTTCTAAATGCAAAGTCAAATATCTCTTCTGTTTTGGCTCCCCAGAAAGATAATTTCAGATTGCTGAGAAAGAGGTGTCCAAAGTAAAAGCTAGTTATATGGACTAGTTATAAGAGATCCATGTGTCTTTTAAACATTTATTGTCCTTGGTTTCATATATCAATGGGAGTTATAAAAGAGCAAATATCATTTTAGACTAAGAATAGATAACTTGCTAGATCAATACCATTGTAGAGGTATAAATCTGTTTTATAGTTGTGAGAAAGAGGTGCTCACATTTGTATACCTTGAGACTCCATAACACTTTGAGGACCTTGTAAGCTAACCTGTGGGAGGGACTTATGGACCTACTCATTGTAAGCCAGAATTTATCCTTTTAACCTTCAGATTATCCAACAGCTTTATTTCAAATAGCTACATGTTATAAACTGCCCTTTATTTGCCCTTGTCTTTCAAGAGTCGAGTTTAATTGTTTTATTTATTGAATTTCTACACCGCTACAATTAGTACAAATGCAGTACACTTCTTTTCTTGCTCCCGTGTAATATGAAATGGTGTAATATGAAATGGTGTGAGATCCGTAACATCTTCCTTCTGACTTTGCATTGGAGGAACCACTCATAATTAATCTGTGCATCACACTCTTCTGTTGTGAATATTAGGTGCAACATCTGGACGCTATGCCAGGAGAAGACCTGCTGTTGTCTGGTGAAGTGACTTGGCGCCCCCTTGTGGAAACTAATGCCCAGAGCATTGTGAAGCCTGCTTTACCAACATACAATGATGAAGGACTCTGAAATCTTCCATCAGCTGGCGTCCCCTCCCCCTGCTTTGTATTGGACCAGTTACTGGAAGTGGGATTTGACACATACTGTACATAGTCATGTTTGAAGAATGACTTAAAACTCCCTTCTTTCCATTATTTTACCTTAGAAATCAGAATGAGCTGGACTTTTTTTTACTATTAAATCCATAGATAAATGTGGCTAGTTGGTTTGTGGAATCCCTCACATTTACATTATCCACTAGTCCCAATAAAAAGGTTGAACATTCATTTTGAGAGCAAAATAATTTATCAAAGCCTTTTGCCTGGTAAGAAGAAAGGATCTGGTGAAATGTTACGAGTCTATGGTCTGTGAAGAGCACAAGCACTCTTTCTCTACAAGTATTATGTATCTCAGGGAAAATGAAAGATTCGAAATGCAAAAACTTGAATAATTGCTTCCTGAAAGGCTTACCTATATGACCCAGTCTGAATAGGTTGGAGCTGGTACAATGAGTGAAAATGTTGAGAAAAGTGGAGAAAGGAAAAATATTATAGCACTTTGAAGCTCAGCAGTTTGACTTCATTATAAGCTTTTGTAGATCAAATATCAATTTCCTCAGACATAGGAGTGCAAATACACAAGTGCAGTTTTCTTGCTTGTTTCAGCACCACAACTCAGGTTTGCGTGTTAATGTCACCACCAAAGACATAGCTTGAGAGTCAAATGAGAGAAGACTATTAAATGCATGTACAGTATTATATAAATTACAGATTTTTTGAAAAAAATGTAAACAGTAATTACACCTTGGGATGGGTAATAATTATTAGAATCCTAACAGGCGTGGGAAGGGGATTTTGTCCTTTGTTTTCCTGCTGTGCTCCAGAAGAAGACTTTTATGAAGCAGATATTTTTGTTAGGGGGGAGATGGAATTCCTTACTAGTATGTAACACACGCACATCCTCAAAAAAATCTTCAAAAAGAGGCGTACTCAGGATCACTGCAGAGGAGGGGAAGGTTGAACTGTCAGGCCAGAATCCTATCAAATGTCTGCTGAACAGAATACCCTACTAACACAGTAATACAGAATTGCATTGCTTGCAAAGTGCTGCTATGGTGTGTAAGTGATTATCTTTTAAACGAAAATACTCCCAATGCTTTTGTAACTGCAACTAATGCACAGACAGAATGATCCCACATTCTTTGCAGTCGAAGCTTAACAGAACATTGGCTGTAGCCATCTCACCCAGGTTGATGCAAGAGTGTTTTTAAAAATCTGTATTTATTGATCTCAACATACATTTGGTGCCCTTGTTTATTTGGGCTCTGAAGCTGTACCTAGAAACCACTTTCTAGCCTGCCTTTATTGTCTTCCAGGTATAGTTTGAAAGCTCACACTATGAGCAGCATTTCCTATTCATGGATTTGTTTGGGTCAGGTTGTCTGCTTTTAGAATAGTGGCTCAGGTTCCTGTGTGGCTAACAGTTTGGTCAGATAATGATGTTTCTAACATGCTTTTCAGGTGTGCAGATTGGGTGTGTGGGGTGGGATTGTGATCCAAAAACACAAATCTGCACAATCTCTGTTACTGAGAAGACAGCTTTGCTTGTGATACATAAATAGTGTCAACACACAGTTCCTTTTTAGAACTTTTCTCTCTTTTGGTCAGAAATGTGACCTGAGATACAATGGTCTTGTTTTGTTTACGATGTATGCCTTTGTTGAAATGTTGGAGGATACTTCTCCATAAACCTATGGTTTACTCCTAATAAATGTACTGAAAACAGTGTGCAGAAACCTTTCATGTTGGCTTGTGTGTGTTTGTGCATCACTTCCTTGATTGACCATGGCTGTGCATGTGTTCCTTTCCTCATTTTTTTCTTAATATTCCCAAATGTGGTCAGGAAGTTGTAGTGAACTTTCTGTAGTGGCAAGGGGTTGGAAAAGATTGTCTTTGATTCATTTTCCAAATCCATTATTTAATCCTGCTTCTAAGAGACTGGAAGGATTCAAATACTGTATTATCTCTAATGTGCAGTCACACTGTTTTCCAAGTGGGTAAAGACAACTGTTCTTATACATCAATAATCATACAAATGAGTTGAATGAAAAATTTGTTAGTGTTCTTCCTCCAAATAGAAGGCTAAATAAAAAAGCTGTTTAAGAGTTAGAAAATGTTTAGAGATTGGCTTCAGCAAAAGTCTACTAGTTACAGTCCTGTTCTTCAACTGAAACCTTTATTAAAAAACTCTAAATTGAATTGAAGCACCTACTGGAGACTCCCTATTACATCAGATTAATTGAAAATTAAACCCATGATGAGATTCCCAATCCTTTTTTGATGCATCAAATCATATTTATTATGATTTATAGACCTTGGATACCTTGGAGTTGTTATTCAGTGAGGAGTCCGTGCATTGGTAGACTTCTCCGCGTTGACATTCCTCATATGCTGATGGACTTGAGATGCGAGATTTTTTTTAGCTATTTGGATATCGTATCACCCACTGGGTAGGCGGACCATGACGTCTACCCTCTGCTTTCACCTTGCCCAAGGGATCCAATAGAGGACGTTTTGGTGAGTTGTAGTCCTGGCCTAAGGTCAATGACAAAAGATGGGCAACACCGCCTAGCTAGACCACTCAAGCCCCCACACCCCAACAAAGCTCTCACCTAGCAGGAGATGATTTATATAAATAAACATATTTATATAAGTATACAGAGAATTTGCTGTGTTGTAAAGGCAAGTTAAAATAGAGCCAGCACTTCCAGAATAGAGAAATAAGCATACATGAGAAATATAAAGAAAATTAATACTAGGTTGTTATGGGACAAAATTACAATGATTGCCGCCCTGGCCATGCCTGAGAGAGCTTTAGCAGCAACTACTAGTCAATTTTCTTTGAACCCAAAAAGTCAATGTGTTATTCTTTCCCAAACCATACTTCCTCAGTTTAACTTGTTACAAAATGAGTCACATAAAGAAACTTTATGTGTATGAGGTATATTCCACTTCTGTGAAAACATTATAAACCAAACAATTTTTTCTCAGTTTATTTAAGATGCTTTTGTTGCAAGTTGAGCTAAGGAGAGAAACTTCTTATGTGTGAAGTATTATGTAGTGAATGTGTGAGATAATAACACCTTGTAATTCATTACAGCTGTGTTGTATTTACATAAAAGAAGGCTTAGCTGTGTAGGAATTTGCTGATTAATTTATTTTTAATGGGAATGAAGTATACTGAGGACCAAAATAAACTTTACTGTGTGTATCTTGCTGCTCCTGGAATAGATGGAAAATGTAATGGTAGATATTTTGGCACTGAGCTACATGCATTAATTCATATTCAAAATTTTCATTTAAACATTAACCCCTCTCCTTCCAGGACACTCTTGTCACCATGCAGTACCATGGACACATGCTGAAAGTACTCCAACAGTGCCAGTCAAATGGTGCAGACCTTAGCTGCATTAGTGTGAGAAAATTTTATGCACTAGATATGAAAAGACTGAAATCCAGAGTCTTTGAAGTCTGTTCCATACCATGGAACCATGTGGAGCCTAAGGGACCCTGGCCTTGGTACACTTAATAATATTGGTGTTAGATATTTATGGGAATATCAGGACATTCCACATGAAATGGGGTGGAGGTTCTAGATCCATGATGGCGAACCTTGGCACTCCAGATGTTCTTGGACTTCAATTCCCAGAAGCCCAAGCACCCTGTGAATCCACACAAATGGGTTTACTGCAATTCAACCAGCCCATGCTGCCCTCGTCGCTCTTGGAAGCGGAAGTAAAACCCGCCCGACGAGGACAGCGCGGGCCAGGTGAATCGCAGTAAACCAATTCGTGTGGATTCACAGGATGCTTGGGCTTCTGAGAATTGAAGTCCAAGAACATTTGTGGAGTGCCAAGGTTCACCTACATGGTTTTAAATGTAGTATAATAGTGACTGTTGCTGCCAAAAGAAAAAGGCGAAGATGAAGCTAAATTATTAGAATTAAGCCTGTTCAGTTCTTTCATGTCCCATCAAACAGTGGACTGCCAAAATGAAGCCACGACTCTTGGCTTTGTCATTGGCCAAACTTAAGTCCTCACCAGTGCATGTTTCTGGTAGTAATTGACAGACCAGTAAATGATCCGGATTGTATATCTTTCTTTCCACATTCACTGAGCAAGTTGTCCGCCAGCAGCCCGCACTTGAGCTTGTTGGTCTTGCATTTAGGCATTCCAACCCTCAGTCCATTCAGAGTCCTCCAAGTGACGTAGGTGAGGTTGAGTTCCTAAACTGTATCCTCCTTTAATGTTCCTTGTCCAGTGAGCTCTCTCAAGTGGTTAAGATGCTGAACTTAACAACTGGAAGGTTGGCAGGCCAGCAGTTTGAGACACAAGTACTGCATGACAGAATGAGCTTTCATCTCTGTTCCACCTGCCAACCTAGAAATTCAAAAACAAGAAATTGCAAGTAGATAAATAGGGACCACTTCAGTGGGAAGATAAACAGTGTCTAGGCATGCCTGCCACATGTCCACAGAAATGTCTGCAGATGCAGACAACACTGGCTCTTTGGCTGTAAACAGAAATGAGCACTGAACCGTTGAGTCGGATACGTCTGGCTTTCGAGCAAGGGTGACCTTTACCTTTACCTTATTGCGAGATTGTGTCAATGGAGACGTGCATGTACTGCCATCTCCCAAATTGTGGGACGTGTGTGACGTCCATCTGCCAAATTTGTTTAGCTTCTGTCCCCCATGGGTTAACTCCCCATGAGGGCCCCCCGGCGCTCCTGCGCATTGCGGGCAGGAGCGCACGATTACCTGTGCTTGTGACAATGGCAGGTTAAACTGCCTTGCTAGTGCTTTGCTATTCTGGTGGAAGAATGCATGACTTTGGATCGGGGTCGTAAAGACGCCCGAGACTAATTTCTGAATGTTTGTTCTTGCCAGTGGACTTCAGGCTCATATCTGTTCAGAGTATGACTAGGGTCATTCTCTTGCTTAGTTCTCTCAGTGTCCAATGCTACTTCTCTCCTTATTTTAGGTGTGCATACAATTGTAGGCTAGAAAAAAATATTACACTGTAGGCCAGGGGTCTGCAAACATGGCTTTCCAGGTATTCTTGGACTTCAATTCCCAAGAGCCCTGATCAGCAGGTGTGCTGACTTGGGCTTCTGGTAGTTGAAGTCCAAGAACACCTGGAGAGCCAAGTTTGCAGACCCCTGCTGTAGGCAGTACTGCATAAACTGTAAGGTAAAGATGCTAAAATGAATTCCAGATATTGTTGTGGGATCAGGACTATCTTGCCCAGTATAGATATGTGATCAAGTTTTATTACAAGTCAGCTGTTTTTAAGGGGCCCTACTGTGATACAAGCACATATTATTTCCTCTAATTAAAAGGGGGTAGCATTAGTCAGCAGAAGATGTGGATGTACCCGTCAACTTCCTGAGCCATACAACATTAAGGAGACAAAGCAAAATAGTCAAACCTAGGAATAGAGGGTTTGCAGAGGAAAGGGCCTTATCCTTGTTGGAATGCTGACAGAACATAAGCCACATCTGAACTGACCGCATGTTCTTTGATTCCTATCCCTGTCCTAATAGTTTAGCACAGCTCTCCAGTATCCTCTTAACCTGGTGTGGTCAAAAAGAGTTCCAATGCTACATCTGAGTTGGCTTGTGTTTAACGCTTTGAAACAGTTGTAAAAGGCTATGGCTAGGATCCAAAGATCTGCCTGATTAGAGTGGCACACAAATAAATTACCATACTGGTTTTACTTCTCCAACTCCCTAGCTTGTTCTGCTTCCTGAAAACTGTTTATGAGTTGTTGCAATGGCTACCAGATGTTGAAGTGGCTGGACACAAGGAAGACATGCGAGACAATCGTGCGGTGAAGTCCAGCCCTGATCTGGGTCGGGTGGCACGTATTTCTAACCCTGCCTTGGGGTGATGCAAGCGTATGATGTGCATGACCCCCTAATACAGAAGGCTTGCATACGTGGCATTTTCTGGTGGTCCAGCTACAATGCCAGCTCTTGGAAGTTACCCTGGGGTTAATAGACAACTCACACCTTGGGTTGGCGAAACTCATTGTTCCTGCCCTAATCTCGGAGTCAATGTGTATTGACTCCAGGTACCTAGCTTATTCTGCTGTCTGGCACGGCTTGTTTGCCCAACTTAATCTGCAGCCAGAAGCAGAGGATTGTGTATTTCCTTTAGAGTCATCATCTTTGGTTCTTGCCCTGTTTCTATCGTAGCCACCAGCCAAGGCTTTATGATTTGCCCCCCAAACTAACTAGCTAGCCCATACCCCAATTGCCTTTCCTGCAAAGTCCGGGTGGTCCCCGGATCTGTTGAAGGCTGGGTGAACCCCTGGGGAAAGGTTTGGCCAATTATTCACGCGGGCAATCCACATTCCCCCTTCCTTTATTAGTTAAATCAGCCTGGCTGAGGGCACGGTAGATATAAGGCATGATCTGCTTGGGCGTAATTGTCTCTCGGGGTCTCTGCCACGAGGTGCACATTGACAAGAAGGTTCCACGTCATGAAGGAATGCACTGCGCAACGCAGCAAAGCATAATTCCCACTACCACAATGCCAGCGATAGCTTTAAGCACTGTCTGCAACCACCCCCATGGCACCCAGGACCAAAGTTCGTCCCACCACCCCCAGTTGGCATTCTCCTTGATGTGTTTAACTATGGTGTCAAGTTCGGTGATTTGACTCTGGACCTTGTGAGAATTGTCCGTGAGGTTAAAACAACACATGTCCTGGACAGATTCGCAACCCAAATGGTGTAAGAGCAGCAAATAGTCAATTGCTGCATGGTTATCCAAAACTGCATGTCTCAGTTCAGCCTGCTCTCGGTTTAACATGGCAATGGCTGATGAGGTTTAGGTTGATGGCTTTTGCTAGCGCGCACGCCAGCTGACCGATCCTGCGTACATTGCTTACTGCTAGTCTGGGCACCCCTATGATACTGACTGCTAGGGACACATACTCTGCCTTGCTAAGCATGGTGATATCACTATCACATGTCTCATCTAGCTGGTATGGGCTGTGCCGGCCTTGAGGGTGACCGGGTTTGGGGTGACCATCTCCCTCTCGGGGAGTACCAGGGTTAAGCGACTCACACAACAGTATGAGTCAGACATATTAGCGGGTATGTAGTTCCAAGTCCATTGTTTACAAGTAAAAAACCATCCTGTTGGCAAAATAATATGAGCATACACATAACTGATAGTCTCTGGTTGGGTACATTTCCAAGTCTCTTTCCCGGGACTCAGGCAACGGTTGTGTGGCCCCTTGGCTGTGGAGCAGCCAGTCATCTTGGCACAGGGGGTGCTTGGGCTGATGGCCACCCGAGGTGTGTAGAGGGTGACTGCATTAGCGGGCAAAGTCTTGGTTACCTGAGTCCCCCAGTTTGCGTAAGTCGCGTATGTAATTCAGTGATGGTGCCCAAACGCGCGCACCCATTCAGTGTCCCCAGCCTGCTCTCCTGAGGTGCGGAAAACCGGGATCAGGCATGTACTTAGTAAAGAAGCAGTGTCCATGGTTTGCTGCAAGCAAAAGTCCAATTGGTTGACAAGTCCGGCTAATTTCTCCCAAATGTTGTACTGGAGTCTGGCGGTTAAGTCTCCGCCAGGTGTCAAGTCCCCATAAGAAGCTTGAACCCCTCCCCCCAATCAGCAAGGAAAGGATCAAGACAACCATCAGGGAATTGTAGGTGATTTGAGCTAGCACTGGGGCCACCATGCGGGGTGGGCTCAGTGTTTTGCTCCCACAGGATGGACATGGCGTCATCACACAAGGTCTTGACCATCCCCCAGGTCACTCTCTGGTCTGGTCTCGGCCGGGGTCGTCTGCTCCACCTGGGTCCTCTTGTCAAGCTCACTCCCTCCATCTCAGGCAAGGGGTCCAGGGTCGCTCGGTTCCACGTCATGCAGCTTGAAATGCAGTCTCATGCAGCGGGCCGGAATCCAGACGGTTTCTGTGGGGGACATAATCGCTGCATACCCGCTCCCCCATGTTATCGGGCACCGGACCTCTCCAGGAGGGGTCTGGCGGCACCCTGAGGCGAACCAAGGGTCGCAGGAGGATTTCCTGTTGTTGGAAATGCTTCTCCTGTGGGGTGCAGTCAGCAAAAATGTTAAGGTGGTTATAAGTGAATAAAACTTTGTGCAGGCATTGCTGTGCCTGACCCTGGCTTTTCAGGGGGACTATCTTCTTCCTTTCTGTTTGTTTTTCGATGTAGGACTTTAACGTCCGGTTCGCCCATTCGACAATGGCTTGTCCCTGGGGATTGTATGGAATGCCAAATGTGTGCTTTACGTCCCAAGTTGCTAGGAATGTGGCTAGCTGTTTGGAACTATAAGCCGGTGCATTGACAGTCTTTGTTTAGCTTCTGTCTCCCGTGGGTTAACTCCCCATGAGGGCCCCCTGGCGCTCCTGCGCATTGTGGGCAGGAGCACACGATTCCCTGTGCTTGTGACAATGGCAGGTTAAACTGCCTTGCTAGTGCTTTGCCATTCTGGTGGAAGAATGCATGACTTTGGATCGGGGTCGTAAAGACGCCCAAGACTAATTTCTGGTGCACTTCTTTAGCAGCCGCATCAGCCCTGCTGTTGCCCTCTGAGATGGGGCCAGGTAAATCCTGGTGGCTCCTAATGTGGGCAACGTACAGCACTTCTCTGCCGTAGGTGAAACTGCATGGTCAAGAATAGGCTCAGCAAATTCTTGTCTATGGCGGGAGTGATGTAAGCTCCCGCTAGACTGTGGATCAAATTCCTAACATACTGACTATCTGTGACGATGTTCAGTGGCTCCTGGGTGAATGTTTTCAAGGCGAGGTTCGCTGCTGCCAGCTCCGCTCTCTGTGCTGATTTCTGCGGAAGTGTCAGCAGCGTTTTCCAAGCCTTTTCTTCGTGCCAAGTGAGAACTCCGTACACTTTCCCCCCATCAGTGAATACTGTCTTGGCTCCCTGGAGGGGAGTCAAGGACAGCATTTCCTGCAACCTGATTGTCTGAGTCTGAAGTGAGACTAGTCTGGGGTCCTTAGGGAAGTGGTATGCCAGGCTCCCTGTGAACCCTTCTAATGCTATGGGTAGGGTGTCTCCCAGCTACATTAGCTGCTGCATCTGCTCTTTATTGAATGGCACAACTATCTTGGCCAAGTCGTGTCCTGAAATGTCCCTTGCTCTCAGCCTCCCCTTGTGAATGACTGTGGCTACCAGTTCCTGTGGAGAAATGATATTCCTGGAGGAGGTGTTCAATAGATACACCCATTCCACAATTTTCGCCCCTCTGCTGGAGTCTATACCTAGTGCTCCTGCAAATATGGTCCCTGCTCTAATGATGTATGAATTTAGGATGGGGGCATGTGGCCCCTCGCTAATCCTGTCTACCCATTGATGGCTGAGAATGTGGTTTACTGCCTGGAGTGTTTACTTAGCCTCGCACGGAATGTGTGTCCAGTCAGCTGACTGCTTTCCTTGGGTTAGCAGTGAGAAAAGTGGTTTTAAGAGGTCTGTGTCTATTTTAAAATATGGCATAGCCCAATTAATGTTCCCTAAAATTTGCTGGAGTTCTACTAACGTAACTGAGTCCTTAATATTGATCTTAGGCAGCAGTGGCGCTGCAAAAGATCGGAGCAACCGATGTCCCAGATAAGAATAGGGTTCGGCTCTCTGTACTTTCTCAGGAGCTATGACTAATCCTTTTTCCCCCAGTGTGCTCTGGAGGTCGCAAAATACGTTGCTACCTAATTTGGGTGCTGTGATCAATATGTCATCCATTAAATGGCAGACTAAGACTTTGGGGTGCAAGTTCCGGAACCCCTCCAAGGCCTTGTGGACATAGATTTGGTGCAAGGTTGGTGAGTTGAGCATTCCCTGTGGCAAAAATTTCCACGCGAACCTCTGGGTTGGCTCCTTATGGTTAGTGACTGGGACTGTAAACACGAACCTTTCCCTGTCCCTAGGGCCTAAAGGGATGGTGTAAAAGCAGTCCTTTAAGTCTACGATCAGGATCTCCCACCCCTTGGGGATCATGTTGGGATTGGGGATACCACATTGAAGCGGTCCCATGGGCTGAATGCACTTATTGATTTTCCTCAAATCGTGTAGAAGTCACCACTTTCCGGACTTCTTTTTAATGACAAAAATTGGTGAATTCCAGGGACTGGTAGATGGTTCTATGTGTCCCGCATCTAGCTGCTCTAACGAGCTGCTTTAAAGCTTCTAGCTTTTCCCCAACTATCAGCCACTGTCCCACCCATACCGGCTCATCGCTTAACCATTTGAGCAGCAGGGCCATTACCCGAAAGTTAGGGTGGCGCAATACTGTTGCAGAATGTCTCTTCCCCAGGGATTGACGGGTACGTTTAGGACGTGCAGGCATATTACCGCTGTGCCGTCTGCCCCCGGGATAGTGACTTCCACCCAGTCTCGGCTCCTGTGAGCTTCTTGAACTCCTCCTACTCCCCACACATCTGAAACTGCCTCGATTGCCCACTCATCAGGCCATAATTTCCTGCTAATTACGGTGACATCTGCTCCGGTGTCTAACAGACCGTCAAAAGGTCTTTTGTTCAAAAATACCTTAATGACAAGTCGCTGTTTCCACTCTATGTTCTGCTCCACTGTCGCTATAATCTTGTATCCTCCTACTGCCCCTTCCTCTCTCTGGCGGTCTGTTGACCCGAATCCTGAATCTCCTCTTATTACTTCCTTGCCCCCACCTGACAGATGATACAGAACCATGATCAATTGCACTACTGAATCCCCTTTGCTGATTGTCTGGGGTAGGTGTGTCCACAGCTGGACTTTGGTGATGCCTGTGTAATTGGAGTCTATGACTCCTGAGATCATGAAGAACTCTTTCTTCCCTGCACTGCTTCGAGGCAAGACTAACCCTACTGTGCCTTGGGGCAGGGGACCTTTGTACTGGCAGGTCGCAAATAATGTCCTCCTGGCATTCTAGGTCTAATCCTGCACTGCCCTTGGTTTCTGCCTGTGCCTCGGAAATGCTGGGGGTGACTATTGGGATGTCTGCTCTGGAGCTTCCAGGGCGGCAGTTGTCTCTATTTGGACTGGGGCTAGAGACATGCCCGTGGCCCGGTTTCCCGAACTCGGGCAGTTGCTGGCCCAGTGGAAGCTGTTGTGGCACCTTGGGCACTGGGTGGATGGTGTGGCCGGATGGCCCACGGGGGGGGGGGGGGCTGCCCCCCTTTTGTGGGGTTGTTTTGACCTGCACTCTTTGGCGAAATGTCCCATCTGGCCACACTGGTAGCAAGCTCCCTTGGGTTGGTTCCCCCCTTGCACGGCCACTGCTAACAGCCCCATTGTATAGGAGTCTGTTCCAACGTCCGCGCAAGCCCTGATCATATCGGTAAGCATCAGATCAGTTCTGTGACCCATTGCCTGCAAAATTTTGCAGCGGTCGAGGTTGCCATTGTCTTTTGCCAGCTTCATCATAAGCTCCTCTTGGGCCTCCTGGTTGTCGATCTGTCTGCTAATTGCTTCCTCTAACCGGTTAATTAAGTCCATGTAGGATTCCTGTGCTCCCTGTTTGATGGAGGTGTAATTTTTGGCACCCTTGCCAGTGGTGGGTACCTTGAGGTATGCCTTGAAGGCAACCTCAGAAGCCAGCTGGAGTGTGGCTGCTGGCAGGACGGACTGCGTTTGGATGGTATCGAACTGCCCTGAGCCATATAGCTGCTCAGGAATTATTGCTCCTCCCATCCTGGCAGCCCTAGCCTGCGCTTCCAGCCGGTATTCGCTGTCCCACAATAGGTACTGGCTGGGGTTCAGCATCATCCTCATCGTGACCTTCCAGTCATGAGGGATGAGCGTGGTGGATTCCCACAGCTGCTGGAGCGTGCCCCTTGTGAATCTACTTTGGAGCCCTGTATCCATGATGGCTTTGCAGTTTTCCACAAGTAGCTTGTATGGAATAGACGTGTATACTGCCACCTGATTGCCCGTGAGGACATCCATCTCTAAGCGGACTGGACATAGCATCTGGAGCTCGGACAGTTCTGCGGCCAGCAATTTTCCCTTGCGCAACTCTTCTTCTACCATTAGCTGGAAGGGACTCTAAATGACCTGGGAAGCACCTGCACTCCCTAGGCTTCTGCCCACTCCCACGGCTTCTGCAGCTGCCGCAGAAGGGGAGTCCCCTAGGCCCCCATGTCTGAACTGGATGGTCCGGTAGAGACATGCTGGGGCTGATGGTTCTATGTATGCTGGGGGGTTCTCGGTCTCTACCCGGGCTGGACTGACTGCTGCAATTATCTGCCTACACTTGCTCCAAGTCCCTATGATTTTGGCGGGCACTCAGGGTTCTTCCTTAAGGCATTTCCCTACTCTATCCCAAATCTCTGGAGCCATCATGCCTGCTTCTGGGTAGAATAGACAGTGTTCCCCCAGATGCAGCACCAGGTACGTCAGGTGATTCCTCCGTACCCTTATCCAAAATAGCCTGGCCAGGCCCTTGAGCTCCTCCACCTGAGCTCTTTGCCTGATGGATGAGTTTTACCCCCCAAAACAAGCTCCCATTACAACCTGATTGGGGGATACCTGGATTTGCTTCTGCAGGATGAGTTGGCGCACCTTTTGAGGTAGTACGGCAGGGCGAGTGGTGCATTTATTTATTTATTTATTTATTTATTTATTCAATTTATATCCCGCCCACTCAACACAAGGCCGACTCTGGGCGGCTAACAACATAAAAAGTAACCCCAGGGCAACCCAAGGAGTTTACAGACAATATTCACAAATACAACAATAATCCTAAAAACAGTTAAAACAGTAAAAAAGTTAAGACTACCCACCCCCTAAAAAGCAAGGGCTGCAGGATCGAAAAGGCACCATGGGGAAGAGTTCCTCTACACCAACCACCCCATGGTGGTTACCCTTCCACCCGCACCCCACACTTGACCTGCCAGCCAGGTTTTAAGATCCCTTCTGAAAGGCAGCAACTCCGTCCGAAGACGTAATTCTGTTGGCAGGAGGTTCCAGAGGGCCGGTGCAGACACGGAGAAGGCTCTCCTCCTTGTGCCAGAGAGGCGAGCCCCTCTGGCTGATGGAACAATTAGAGAGCCCCTCCGGTCCGCTCTGGTTGGACGGACAGACGTCCTCAGGGCGATGCGGTCTCTTAGGTAACCTGGCCCACTACCATATAGGGCTTTAAAGGTCAAAACCAGCACCTTGAATTGCACCCGGAGACATACTGGCAACCAGTGCAGCTCCCGGAGCAGTGGCGAAGCATGAGCATAACGGCCACACCCCATCACCATCCGGGCAGCCGCATTTTGGACCAGCTGTAGCCTCCGAATGGTCGTCAAGGGCAGCCCCATGTAGAGCGCATTGCAATAGTCTAGTCTGGAGGTAACCAGAGCATGGGTGACCATGAGCAAGGAGTCCCGGTCCAGGAGTGGGCGCAACTGGCGAATCACCCGAAGTTGGGCGAAAGCCCTCCTGGTCACAGCCGCCACCTGTTCTTCTAGCAGTAGCCGTGAATCCAGGAGGACCCCCAAGTTGCGCACCGGGTCTGTCTGGGGCAAAATAGCCCCATCCAGAACCAACGATGGAAGCTCCCGGATTAACGCAGGACCCCCTATCCATAGCCACTCAGTCTTGCTGGGATTCAATTGTAGCCTGTTAGCCCCCATCCAGACCCCCACAGCTTCCAGGCATCTGGAAAGGACTTTGACAGCATCACTGGGGTCCCCATGGGCCGAGATGTACAACTGAGTGTCATCCGCGTACTGATGGTACTGCACCCCATGGGAACGAATGATCTCACCCAGCGGTTTCATGTAGATGTTAAATAGGAGAGGAGAGAGCACCGAGCCCTGAGGAACCCCCCATTTGAGGGGCCTAGGACTGGACCTCTCACTCTCCAACCACACCGACTGGGACCGACCCTTCAGAAATGAGGAAAACCAGGACCACACAGTACCCTGGATTCCCAAACCTCGGAGCCGTTCCAGAAGGATACCATGGTCAACGGTATCGAAAGCCGCTGAGAGGTCAAGAAGAGCAAGGACGGATGGGTGACCACCGTCCCGCTCCCGCCAGAGATCATCCATCAGTGCGACCAATGCCGTCTCGGTACCATATCCAGGCCTGAATCCTGACTGAAAAGGGTCCAGATAATCCGCTTCATCCAGTACCGCCACTGCCTTCTCCAACACCTTCCCTAAAAAGGGGAGGTTTGAGACAGGCCTATAGTTAGTTGGGTCGAGGGAAGATTTCTTCAGGAGGGGGCGCACCAAAGCATGTTTTAAAGGTGCAGGAAACACCCCCTCCCGCAATGATGCATTGATCACAGCCCCAACCCAGCCACCTGTCACTGCCTTGGAGGTTTTCACCAACCAGGTGAGACAGGGGTCCAAAGGGCAGGTAGTGGCGCGCACAGCTGCAAGGAGCCTGTCCACTTCATCAGGGGCAACTGGATCAAACCGGTCCCAGATGGCATGGCAAGACTGTGCTCCGGCTCCCTCCGGACTCTCCCCATCCACCCCAGGATTAAACCCAGAGCGAATCCGATCGATTTTCTCCACTAGATGGTCAGCAAAGTCCTCAGCCGACCCCTGCCAACCGGGCACCGGGGTCCCCCTACCAAGGAGAGACCCGGTAACCCGGAACAGGGTGGCTGGGCGATTATCAGCGGAGGCGATAAGGGTGGTGAAGTATTGTCGCCTCACCACCTCCATCGCCACTAGATAGGCCCTAATAGCGGCCCTAGCTAGTGTCCAATCGGAGTCTCTCTGGGTCTTCACCCAGCGGCGCTCTTGGCGTCTCTTTGCCCGTTTGAGCTCCCGCAGTTCATCTGTGAACCATGGAGATGACCTAGCTCGATGAGCTCTGAGAGGCCGTAGTGGTGCGATATCATCCAAGGCCGCTGTTGTCATCCTGTTCCACAGGTCGACCAGTGCCTCGGGCGAATCGTGTTGCCGATCCAGAGGAAAATCCCCCAGTTCCCTCTGGAATCCATCAGGATCCATCAGTTGCCTGGGGCGGGCCATTCTAATAGGCCCTGCCTCCCTACGGTGAAGCGACGTACCCAGGAAGTCTAGAGCCACCAAATAGTGATCTGACCATGGCACAGGTGTTATGTTTAATTTCCGTAATCTCAGATCACTCTGCCACCGCTCCGACAAAAAGATTAAATCTGGTGTGTGGCCACTGCCCCTGGTCGGGCCCTGAATTACCTGAATCAGGTCCATAGCTGCCATGGAAGCCATGAACTCCTGAGCCACCTCGGAGCCAGTCCCCAGCGAGGGTAAATTGAAGTCCCCCAGAACCATCAGTCTAGGGAACTCCAACGCCAACGCTGAGACGGCCTCGAGGAGCTCAGGCAGGGAGTCCCTTACCCTGCAAGGGGGCAGGTACAGGAGTAAGACTCCCAACTGACCCTTAGAGCCCAGACGCAGAAGCAGGGCCTCACAACCCAGAATTTGTGGAGCAGTAGCCCTGGTGACTCCCAGTGACTCCCTGGCTATGATGGCGACGCCACCGCCCTTACCCTTATCCCTAGGCTGGTGCCAAATACTGAACCCAGCTGGACACATTTCTGACAGAGGAACCCCATCCTCTGGTCTCAGCCAGGTCTCAGTAATACATGCCAAGTCGGCCCGCTCCCCCATAATAGAGTCTTGTATCAGGGGGGCCTTATTACATACCGACCTGGCATTCATCAGCAGCAGCCTAAGGACAGGGTCACCCTGGGTCAGCTGCTCAGGACCTAGAGGTGTAACCGTGGGGCTGGAACGAGGGACAGATACTAAGCATCTGCCCCGCGTTCCCCGGGTGCGGCCCGCCCCTTGGTACCCGCTATATCGCCCCATGCCCATCACAACCTCTATATTGGTCTCCGGAGCCTCCCTGCTTGCCCTGGACAGAATGCTGCCTCTCCTTCCTGGCTGGCCTGGCAATCTCTCCCTCCCTCCCTTCCACCCCAATATAAAACCGCCCCATTCACTCCCCCCACCACCCTCCGCACGGCTCCGGTGGTGATGGAAGTGGTGGGGCATTCTTCCACAACTGTGTTGAACCCTCAACTGCCGGGCAGGGCCCGAAACGCCGGCCGATGGCGAGGCCAGCGAGCCTCTTCGCCCCCGCCGGGGCCGAACACAGCGGCGGTGATGTTTCGTCCGGCAGGCCCCCTCGCCTTTTGAGTCCTGGCGAGGGGCGGGGGGCGGGGCCCGAAACGCCGGCCGATGGTGAGGCCAGCGAGCCTCTTCGCCCCCGCCGGGGCCGAACACAGCATAGGACGATGTCCCTCGGGTCTGGTCAGTGGATCAGGATCGCGGCTATGGCTCTCTGCCGCGGGCTTCTGCTGCTCTGCCTCTGCTGTTTCAGGATCACAGCTCTCCCCTGGGTTTGGAACGCGTCCGTTCCGATACGTGGGGTCTGCCGTGCTTGTGGTCGCGTTGGCTTCCTTGCTTCTGGATCATCGTGGCCTCACTGGGGACCGCGTTGGCCTAGCCTTGAGATCACATCAGGTTCCGATCGGGGTAGCGTCCCGAACAGAATCGCATCATGGCTTTAGAGAAGAATCATGTCGGGGTCACCAGATGTTGCAATGGCTACCAGATGTTGGAATGGCTGGCCGCAAGGAAGACACATGAGACAATCGTGCGGTGAAGTCCAGCCCCAATCTAAGTCGGGTGGCACGTATTTATTACCCTGCCTTGGGGTGATGCGCGCGTAGGATGTGCGTGACCCCCTAATACAGAAGGCTTGCATACGTGGCGTTTTCTGGTAGTCCAGCTACAATGCCAGCTCTTGGAAGTTACCCTGGGGTTAATGGACAACTCGCACCTAATTAGCTGGGGTTGGCGAAACCCATTGTTCCTGCCCTAATCTCAGAGTCGATATGTATTGACTCCGGGTACCTAGCTTGTTCTGCTGTCTGGCGCGGCTTGTTTGCCCAACTTAATCTGCAGCCAGAAGCAGAGGATTGTGTATTTCCTTTAGAGTCATCATCTTTGGTTCCTGCCCTGTTTCTATTGTAGCCACCAGCCAAGGCTTTATGATTTGCCCCCCAAACTAACTAGCTAGCCCGTACCCCAATTGCCTTTCCTGCAAAGTCCGGGTGGTCCCCGGATCTGTTGAAGGCCGGGTGAACCCCTGGGGAAAGGTTTGGCCAATTATTCACGCGGGCAACTCACAGTGAGTTCCTCCAGAGCATCTTGCCAACATTCAAAAAGTGTGTGTGTGTGAGAGAGAGAGGCGGGGGGGAGGGTCTGTAACACCAGGGGTGCAAAACTTAGTTTAAACTTTATTTTGCTTAGGCAAACATCTCTGACTAAATTTCAAGGTTCACCAGGAGGACACCTAAATAGAGATCATAATACATTTGGCACATTAGAGGTATTATACGCATTATGCATTCTCTGGAACAAGCAACTGTAATTATTGCTTAAAGAAGTCTGTTAGAATATGTTATCCTGTTAAAACCTGTACTTTAAACGTATTTAGTTTACTGTAGCATTCAAAGGCAAGTAAGATCAACCACACCCTTGTATGATCACTACAGAAATATATGCTCCCCCTCAAAACAAATTTCAGATTTTTGTTTACAGTTTGATGGTTTTTTTATCTTATATTTTGACTGCAATATGTTTCATTGTTCAATTTAATAGCCTGAAACTTCCTTAAGTGTGATAAAATCTGAGTGGGGGAAATCTGGCAGTGACATTAGCTACCAAGTACTGTAGTTCCTTGCTGTTTAAGAGAAAGTCAGGTGATGACTATGGGTCAATAACAAGGAAATACTCCTTTTAAATAGCACTGCATTTCTTGATGAGTCAGAGGGTGTTGCTTAGTTTTGTTCAAGAAACTCTGATCAAGAATTTGCTATCAGAATTAACATCATCTTGATGGGTTCATATTATTTCTATTGTACTTTTAAAGGTTTCTGAGTGCCATTTTTACAAACTTTTTCCACCTCTGCAACAACCATGTCATCGCCCCTATTTCTAATGTTCACAGTTACAGGAGCCAGTTTCTGATAGCAGTCTATGACTCTATGTGATCATAAACGCATCTGTTTCTGTCCCTATGTTGTGTTCTGAGTTCTATGCATTAAAACAACCACCAACTGTATCAATGTATTCCGTGTAATTAGGTCGCGAGCTAATGTCCACCTGGTGGCAATAGTGAGCGATCAAGCTCACAAGGTTCCAATCCCCAAAGAACTACAGCGCGGGAAGATTCCCGCCACTACCTCACCTGGACAAGAAGGGCGTGACCTGGAATGACGTCACGCCAGCGGTAACCAATGGGCTATCGTGGAGCCACATTCAAATGTATAACCACCGTATATATTGAGCTGTTCGTCCGCCATTCCCTCATGTTCCCCTAGACCACCATGCAATAAAGATGTGTTAAGCCAGTACTACGGCTGTTCCTGTGTCTTGTTTCTCATACACTAAATTGGGACGAAGGTGGGATAATGGATTCCCATGAGATCAAGACACACGCTAGTCATGCCGGTTTCGACATCAACAAGCCGGAAGATTGGGAGCTCTTTGAAATGGACTTCCAAGATGCGCTGGTGGTGTCCGACATCACGGACGAGGGAAAGAAGAGGGCCATCCTCACCCGGATGCTAGGAAATGCCGCCAAGAGAGTATTGGCGGACCTGGTATCACCGAAGAAGGTGAGCGAACTGACGGTCAAGCAGCTCCTGAAGGCCATGCGTGACCACTTCCAGCCCTCGGTTTCGATGTTCTCGGCTCGAGACGCGTTCTGGAAGAGAGTCCAAGCGCCCGGTGAGTCCATCGCCGCTTTTGCAGCGGCCCTGCGGTTGGCCGCCGGCCCATGCAAGTGGGAAAACCTGGAAATCGCCCTCAGGGACCGCATGCTGTGCGGCCTGTGGGACGAGGAGGTTCAGCGAAAGCTAATGAACCAGGAGCCACCCCCGACGCTGCGCGAGGTTGTGAAGGCGGCGCAGGCCACGGAAGCCACGAGGGCCGGAGTCAAGGGGTTCAGAGAAAGGCCCCCACAGGCCGACAAGGCAGCGGGGTCGGTGCAGGCAGCCAGGCGGGCGCCGAAGTCTTCTACGGAGAGCAGCGACGACGAGGGTGTCCAGAAGGTGCGGAAGGAAGGCCGCCATTGCGATGGATGTGGAGCGGCCCACGACCACGTCAAGTGCCCGTTCCGGAAGGCCGAGTGCCACAACTGCGGCCGCCGGGGGCACATCGCCAAGGTCTGCAGACGGCGGCGCAGGGACCGGAAAAGCTCGCCAGACCGCTCGCCGAGGACCAAGGAGGGCGCCCGGCCCACGAGGAAGCAGGACGGCGTAGGCCGCATCTCTGATGACAGCGGCGCCGACGCCCCAGTGTACAGCGTGTCCTTGGGACACCCCCGTTATTTTGTTGAGGTACTGGTGCAAGGGGCCCCTGTTAGGATGGAGATACACTCGGGTTCCTCCTATTCAATCATGTCCCAGCGGGAGTTTTGGGGAATTTCCCCCCACGTGCGCCCTAAGCTCAAAGCGTTGAGGTCCACGCTGTGGGATGTACAGGGTAATAGCATTCCGATGTTGGGGGTTGGAAAATTCAAGGTCCAGTATAAGCAGCACGCCGCAGAACTGCCCCTGGTTGTTCTCAAGGGGGGAAGTTGCAGCCTCCTCGGGACTCAATGGTTTAAGCCCCTGGGTTTGTTCATTGGGGGGGTGCATGCCGTCGGGACTGACCCAATACAGGAGGTGTGCGACGCGCACCCCGAAGTGTTCAAGAAAGGACTTGGAAAATTCAAGGGACCCCCAGTAGCGTTCGACCTGGATCCGGAGGTCCGGCAAATAAGACTCAAACCGCGCAGAGTGCCTTTCGCACTAAAGGACAAAATAGAGGCGGAACTGGACAAACTGGTGGGCCAGGGGATTCTTGTTCCTGTTGATTCCGCGGAGTGGGAGACTCCAATTGTAACTGCACTGAAGGCCAACGGGGAGGTCCGCATATGTGCTGACTATAAGTGCACCATTAATAAGGCGATCCGCCCTAATGCGTATCCGGTGCCGGTAGTCAGCCATCTGTTGGCCAGATTACATGGGGGAAAGTGTTTTGCAAAACTTGACCTGGCGCAGGCCTATCAGCAACTCTCAGTAACCCCTGCAGCAGCTGCTGCGCAGACAATAGTCACGCATAAGGGGGCGTTCCAGGTGACGCGCTTACAGTTCGGCGTGAACTCAGCGCCCGGTATTTTCCAGTCGCTTGTGGAACGCCTCTTGAAAGGACTGGATGGGGTCTTGCCATACTTTGATGACGTATTGATAACAGGGGCGGGAGCGAGGAGGAGTTGGCTGAAAGGCTAGACAAGGTACTGGCGGTGTTTGAAAAAGCGGGGTTGAGGTTGCGGAAAGACAAATGCGTCTTCTTCGCGAAAGAGGTTGAGTTCTTGGGTTTCCGGGTAACCCCTGCGGGAATTAAGCCCTCCAAATCAAAGGTAGCCGCCATTCAAGGTGCCCCTCGCCCCACCTCCAAGCCCGAATTGCAGTCGTTCCTAGGGCTCTTAAATTTCTACCACTCCTTCCTGCCTCGGAAGGCTTTGGTAGCGGAGCCGCTGCATAAGCTACTCAAGAAGGACGAGTCGTGGAAGTGGGGCGAGAGCCAAGAGCCATTGAACTGAAGCAACTCCTAGCGTCTGATGCCATCCTCACCCATTTTGACCCCAAGAAGCCGGTGGTTCTGATATGTGATGCGTCCCCAGTAGGGGTGGGGGCGGTGCTGTGCCACGTGCTGGAAAACGGGAGGGAGGCCCCGGTAGCATTTTACTCCAGATCCCTGTCCCAGGCTGAGCGAAACTACGCCCAAACAGACAGGGAGGCGCTAGCGATAATAGCGGGGACTAAGAAGTTCCACGATTTCCTCTACGGCCGCCCCTTCACCATAGTTACCGACCACAAGCCCCTGCTAGGCATCTTCACTGCGGACAAGCCCACACCCCAGATCCTGTCCCCTAGGATGTTACGGTGGGCCATTTTCTTAAACGCGTATCAGCACGCGTTGGTGTACCGCCCTGGGAAGGAAATATGCCACGCGGACGCCCTGTCGAGGTCTCCCCTTCCCCTCACGAGTAGCACCGTGGGCGAGGAAGACAAAGACCGCCAGGTACTCCTGATAGAGGTCTTAGATTCGCCTCCCATTGTGCCCGCAGACATCGCCAAGGCGACCGGGAAGGACAAAACGCTAGCTCTAGTCTGCTCCTGGGTGCAAAAAGGGTGGCCTGCGTCCTCCCCGGCGGCTGAGTTCGCCCCGTTTTTCAGGAAGAGGCTAGAGTTGTCCATAGAAAGAGGGTGCCTTCTGTGGGGTCAGCGGGTGGTGGTCCCCGAATCCCTGCGGCCGAGGGTGCTTAAACTGCTGCACGTCAGCCACCCTGGAATTGTCCGTTCTAAGGCTCTCGCCAGGAGCTATTTCTGGTGGCCCCAGTTAGACGCCGACATCGAGCACATGGTAGGCACTTGCGAGAGCTGCCAATGCTCCCAGCCAGAGGAGGCGCGCCTGCCGCGCAGGGAATGGGACGCGGCGAAGGGGCCGTGGTCCCGGGTGCACATTGATTTTGTGGGCCCTTTTAGAGGGACACTTTTTCTCCTCATTGTAGACGCCTATTCCAAGTGGTTGGAGGTCATCCCAGTCACGAGCACCTCCTCGGCAACGACCGTGAAGCATTTGCGCAGGGTTTTTAGCACGTTCGGCATACCCAACACCCTAATTAGCGATAACGCTAGTTGTTTCACGTCCGCAGAGTTCAGGGCATTCACCGAGATCAACGCCATTAGGCACATCACCTCCGCCCCCTTCCACCCGGCAACAAACGGCCAGGTCGAGCGCCTCGTGCGCACAACCAAAGACGCGCTGAGGCGCATGGGCCCTGGGGATCTCAACCTACAAGTGTGCCAATTCCTGCTAGGTTACAGGGTCACCCCCTTGCTTCTGGGTACTCGCCCGCAGAACTCTTAATGCGTAGGAAGCTGACCACGATCCTGACCAGGCTAGACCCCACTAGGGTGGAGGACACAGGGAGGAATATCGGGTTGGCGGACACGAAAAGTTTCGAAGTCGGTGCCCCGGTGCATTGCAGAAATTACGCCAGCGCGGGGCCGGCTTGGGTCCCGGGTGTCGTCGTTGGAAGGACGGGTCCCGTGTCGTATTGCGTAGAGACCGTCACGGGTCTGCTATGGAGACGACACGCGGACCAACTCCGTCGCAGGGTTCAGGAGCACCATGGCGCGGCCGGTGAGGAAAAGGACTCAGCGTTAGGGTTCTCCCCCACCCGTTCAACCCAAGGGGGAGGTGAGGGGAGCCAATGGTCCCCACCTAGGGGGGAGGAGAGGGATTCCGTCCCCATAGATATCCTGCGGAATCTTTCTAATGGTACCCAGGGCATAGATATCCTGCGGAATCTTTCGAATGGCACCCCAGGTGATAATTCTGATTTTCATTTACAAAACCGGGGGGTTTTTCAGGAGTGGTCCCCCACCCATCCAAGCGAGAAGCGGGGTTTTCCGTTAGTCCCCAGTGCCCCCGGTTTTTCCCTCCCTTCCCCGAGAACCGCGGAGCCACGGCCAGTCACTAACGAGTCTCCCTCTCCCATTGCAGGACAAGGAGCCAGGGGACAGAGAAGCAGTAGCACCCCCGGGACAAGCCAGTCAGCGTCTCGCCCAAGGCGCGTTTGCAATAAGCCATCTTGGTTGAGAGACTTCGTCTCATTCTAGGGGGGAGGGATGTTGTGTTCTGAGTTCTATGCATTAAAACAACCACCAACTGTATCAATGTATTCCGTGTAATTAGGTCGCGAGCTAATGTCCACCTGGTGGCAATAGCGAGCGCCCAAGCTCACAAGGTTCCAATCCCCAAAGAACTACAGCGCGGGAAGATTCCCGCCACTACCTCACCTGGACAAGAAGGGCGTGACCTGGAATGACATCACGCCAGCGGTAACCAATGGGCTATCGTGGAGCCACATTCAAATGTATAACCACCGTATATATTGAGCTGTTCGTCCGCCATTACCTCATGTTCCCCTAGACCACCATGCAATAAAGATGTGTTAAGCCAGTACTACGGCTGTTCCTGTGTCTTGTTTCTCATACACTAAACCCTACCAAATAAATCAAATCCAGATCTATTTTTTGCTAGTGAGACTATAACTCAACAGTACATAAAGTGCGTAGGCGATCTAATCCCAAAGACTCAGCATAACTCATTCTATGTCAGATCTACTTGGCCATCTGATCTCAATCTATACCATTCCATAGGTCAGGGGTTCACAACCTACAGCCTGTGATGCCATTTCATGCGGCTGTTGCTTGCCACCGGCAGCACCCGGCACTGCCAGAAGCAGTGAAAGCACCAAAAACGCACCGTAAATGCAGCTGCTGAAACTACCATGGGAAGCAACAGAAGTAGCGAAAACAGCCGAAAATGTGCCCTAAATGCACCCATGACTGTCATAAACGTGTTTTACGGCAGCGTTTACAGTGGGAGGAACCACCAGTCAGGCCCATTCAGCTATCTCAGGGGGCGTGGTCTGGCCCATGGTGCAAAAAGGTTGATGACCCCTGCCATAGGAGGTATATTTTTTAAAAAAACAACAGCCAACTGGACAAAGTTTACAACAATGCTAGACACAGTTGTGCCCTTCAACCAGAGACTTTTGATCAATGTGTCATTTTCATTCTGGAATATTTATGTGCCTCCATTTGAAGAGGGTGTCAGACCAACTACATCCCAGGTCTCACACCAGAAAAACACAACCAACACTTAGATTATATTTCACACTTTGAAGAAAATCCTTTTAGCGAACGTACAATAAAAGCTGGGACATGTTTGATCTTAATTCTTGCAGAAACAAGAAGAACTTTCTAGATAGACACTATAATAGACCTTGACATGGCAGAAATTAGACAGAAAGTTTGGAGACTACTGAAAAGACTGAGCAATGATCCAAACAAAAGAACATTGTATACAGATATAACCCTAAACCAAACAGCACACCAACTGCTTTTAGCAGGGAAGACCAATCAAGCAAAATAAAAAGATAGCAGAGAAGGGGAATGGAAAGCTAGACTAGCTCACCTTTGGGCAGATTCGACAAGGTAGTTTTGATTATTAATCCAGTAGTGTATTCTTATTTTATAATCACTCCTGGGAGAGTTCACCTTGTCATGGGAATACATAAGAACATAAATGCATTTTACAGTAAGTAATGAGGTAGGTACAGTATATTCATATTGAATAAATCATAGGTCTAGGAAGAACATGTTTCAGCTAAGCTCTCCATCACAGAAGAGAAACTGTCATGTACCATTAATAACTTCTAAGACATGGGTTCAAATTGATAAACTGTAACTATGCACTGCCTCCTTTTCCACAATTATATCTACAGTGATAATAAGACTTCAGAAGATCAAAATACAGAGCAGCATGCTGTCATGGTATCTGTACAACTTTCACATTAGAATTGCATGAAAACGTCCTGAAACTATTACTGCAAGTAAAGTCTGTAAGCTGAAGTCTGTAAGCTGAACCTGGCAGATGTCCAGATTGCCTTTTTAGATGACCTATGCCAGGGACTGGATGAGGGGAGTGTAACTTTATGAGTTCTCCTGGAACCTTTAGTGGCATTTGATACATTTGACTGTATTATTCTGTTGGATCACCTTGCCAGGTATGGTATCAAGCATACTATATTGCAGTATTCTGATCCTTCCTGTCAGGCTGTACTTAAAAAAAAGGGGGGGGGGGTGTTAGGAAAGCACTGTTCAGTACAATGGACTTTGGCATGTAGTGTCCCTCGAGGCATTATTTTATTCCATATATTATACAGCATCTATATGAAACTGCTGGGAGAAGTCATTTAAAGCTTTGGAGTGAGGTGCCACCAAGATGCTGATAACTCTCAGCTCTACTTTTCCTTGTTGTCCATCATGGAAGAAGCAGTTAAGACCCTTAGACACTGCTTGATTTCAAGAATGGACTCAATGAAAGTTAGCAAACTGAAGTTAAATCCTGACAAGACAGAGGTACTGCTTGGTCAGTAGAAAGTTACATTTGGGGAGTTATGATTCAAGCTCCTTTAGAAGGGGCTGTGATCCTTTGGTAGGTCATGTTCATAGTTTGGGAGAATGCCTGGATTCTGCACTGTCCCTGGATTTCCAATTAGCAGTAGTAATGAGAACTGTCTGCACAATCCCAATCAATGTGTCAGCTTTTCCTAAATTGACCTGATTTATAATAATCTATTTCTTAGTTGCAGCAGATCTTGACCACTGCAATGTGCTGTACATGGGGCTATCACTGAAGAGGGCTTGGGATTTTAAAGCAGTAGTCCCTAACCTTGAGGCTCCAGACATTCTTGGACAAAAACTTGCAGAAGCCTTTGACATTGGCCAAGATTTCTGGGAGCTGTAGTCCAAAAACATTTGGGCCCCCAAGGTTGGGAACCAGTGCCTTAAAGAAAACCACAGCCTTGAGTTTGCAATAGCTTTGCAGGGTTGATGTTGTGTATGCAACTCAGCTGCCAGCGATAGCGCAGCTGAGGAAAGTCAGCCCATGCGACTCCAATCACCCAATCAGCAACTAGCGTGGGAAACCTTCCCGCCACAGGTAAACCTTAGTCAGGTTAGGAGAACCTTAGGCAGGTATGCAGTACATCCTGATGACGTCACTGCTACCACAACCAATGGGCGCCCTTGGGGCGAAATTCAAATGTATTGTGTGATATATAAGGAGCTGTGTCTCCACCATCTCGCTATGTACAGATTGACCATGCTGCAATAAAGAAGTGTTTGGCCCACCTGCTGGCTCTGTGTGCAATCAATCTGCCTACATCAAAGTTGGTGAGGACAGGACACTTTTAGAGATCACTCATTCATGTGAACATAACCAATCAGAATTGGAGTAACAGGGTTGTCATGGGTCAGAGACAACTTGATGGAATGTAATAATTACTAACTCTTTTAGTGAGGATGAGCAAATAGAAGTTCTTATCAAACTGCACTCTGCATTCCATTCCTAATGTAGCTTAAAATGTACTCTAAATGTTAAAGATCATGGCTCTTTGAGCACATGAAAAACAGTTTGTCTAACTACAAATTTATATCGCTATTGAAACAAAACATGCAATGGAGATGTCAACTAAACGCAGATCTAATCGAAATTACAGAAATCTACAAAATCTAAGGCAAAAGGAGTCACTACTGTATTTTTAAAAAACTTGATTTTTAAATATCCATGATAAAAGATACAGTTGCCTTCCCTTTTTTCCAGACCAGCTCCTGTTACTACATTGTCTTAGCATCTATGCATATTTATAAATGCATAAAAATCCACACTGATCTTAAAACAGGTTTTAACATTTATGTTTCTGCTCAAGGCACAAGAACTGGCAGAACAGGTTTCTGTACAAGATAGAATTAGCTTATGGTTAGTTTGGGCAGCAACAAGCCTCATTGCTTGAGGACGTGTGTCTAAAGGTAGCTACTCCTGTGAAGACAGGAAAACCTTTCTTGGCATTTCTATAAGGAAGGCAATTTCCAAAAATGTCTTGAAACCAAGAGTTTTGCGCAAGTTGTTTCCGCTTCAACAGAACAACCTGAGACTTTTTCAGAAGCTAGCTTTCTCCTTGAAAGAGGTACATGCTTAGAAAAGGCGGAAGACAAAGAAAACAACTCTTGCCAGCTTTATCTTCCAGATCTTAATTGCGGAAGAGCTCTGCTGAGAGTCAGAGGAGGAAATCTAGAGCGCGACAAAAAGGCAACACAAGTTGCAAACTTCACTCAAGAGGGCCAGTTCTAAGTTTCACGATGTTTGGCTACCCAACAACTGAGACAATGGGCTGGCTCCACAGGGGCTACAATAACCCTCAAGGGACTACTGGGCAACTGAAAAATCGCCTGGAGGATCTGAAGAAACCTTGGCGGAAGGAGATTAGCCCTTCAATGCTGCAACATAGTGAGACTGCCAGGCTGGCCGTGGATGCCTTTCTTGAACAGGGAGAAGCTGGCTACCTACAAGCTGTTACTCAGGAAAAAGAACTGCCATTCCTTTCTACATTAGATAAGGAATACATGAGCCAATATAGCCAAAGCATCAGTGAGTCTCCAGTGAAGGCAGGGCTTACAAGGGCTGATAGCATAGACAGAGTTTCTCTCCTTTCTGGAGTCACAACAGAGACATATTTCCCAGTCATGTCAGATATTGATCCTCCACAACTGGAACTTGGTTGGCCAGTGATACCAACTTACAAAGCATGCGACCAAACAGAAATAAATTTGTATTTCCAAAGAGACAAGACAAAAAATCTCAAGGAAATATTTAGATCCCTCATAAGCAAGGCAAAAACAGTAAGTATAACATTTTACAATAACATAAAAGAGGGGGACATAAATGATATGTGGCACTTTTTTTGGATATACAGTAGTTGGTTCCCATTTTTAAAATAGTATTCTGTATGGAATATTAATGTATAATCTTTTTATGTGAGTACCGTATCTGGAATGGGCTGCCGCACCCTTTGACCAAGCCCTGTGAAATGTGGCAACACAAGTACCTGTTGGGGTCCCGAAGCCCGGGGGGGGGTTGCCCCTAAATTGATCTGCAAAGGGGGGTATATTCGACAGGAGGGTTTGTGTCTGCCCCAGCGCTAAGCCAACCCGGGGGGGGTTGTGATGTAATCACCGAGCTCACATCACAGGCCCACCCCTGGCCAGTGGGTTTCCCAGGCAACACTGGCACTCAGCTAGCCGGGTTGGGACCACCCGGGCGAAGCCGAGCACCCCTGCTATAATGAAATATTATTAGGATTTTAACCTTGGGAAATTTTTTTAATTTGGTGACTGCTCTCAATGGAGAATTGGGAAATGCATTTAATGGCAGATTCTGAGCTTTACTGGTGATGTGTTGTAGGGGAAAATAGGCAATAATAGGTTTGTAACAGAAGTGGGTTGCCTGTGTTGTTTACGGTGTGCTACAAAATGTGAGGGGAGACTTAAATCCTGATGCACACTAATCCAGAACTTGGAGAAGTTACTTTTTAAAGCAACAATTCTCAGAATTGCCTAGCCATGGCAATACTAGTTGAGGAACTTCTGAGACTTTCAAACACAAAAAGTAAATTTTCCCCAACACTCTGCACAGGCTTCCACAAATATTGAGATTGGCTTGTGTTATTTATAATAAGTTCATTATTGCCTAGGGCTGTGGACTTCAGAATTATGGGGCAGATGTACTTGAACATGGTCTGGATGTTGTGTGCAAATCATTAAGAGGCACATGAAAACAAATTGTATTTTCTATCTCAGCTTTTAAAAATAACTTCTCTTATGCATTAAATTGTGGAGAAAATGTTAATTGTGCAATAATTTTTATAGCTCCTGAAGCCAGATAGAATTGTTCTATGGAACACATCTTCTTGCCCTTAATCCTGTGTTTAGCCATTCCTCAACTGTTGCCCAACAAACCCTCAATACAAAAGAGTATTTTGGGATGTGTCAATCAAGAAATAGATTTGGAAGTCTTACACCATAATGGCCAATCTGTGGCTTATCTAGGAAAGATAAAAGTAAAATGCTAGAAATGTTGTTCCTGTTCTGAGATTATTGTTATTTATTTTATTTTATTTTATGCAAATTCCAAGTAGATTTTCCACTCCATGTTTCATGTCTATTCTTCTCTACGAATTGTGTCAAAGTACTCTATCTTGAGTGTTTCTGAAGACAGTATGAAAAATGTGTGCATCAGCTGTTGAAATTATTTGGTGGAAAATTGTAAAAGATCTATGAATAGATTTGAATCCTGCATACATTTCCTTCGAAATAACTTTGAGTCGTTTCAGTGTAAATTAGTTCCATTTAACTGTAGTGTTGTCAACTTAAGCTAGAGGCTTCATGCCTTTCCGAATGGATGCTCATATTGAAACCATGAATTCTACAGAAGAAAGAAGAGTTCTGTCTTATGTTAGCCTCAGATGGGGCCTGTTCTTCAGCTGGCAAACTGTAAGACATGTAAAGCCAAATGCCCAGAGAATAATCTAGTTTCCTTTAGAAATTGTGTACATATGTCTTCATAGACCACAAATTGAGATGGTAGAATTCTGAGAAACCTAATTAGAAAATTCTGAGGTGGCTCAGGCTATTCATGTATTCCCAATCTGTTAAACTGGTTGAGGTGCCATATTGGCTGATGTAGCAAATAAGTTCATTGTGACAAAATTAATATAAAGATAGGGGGCTGCAGTAGCTCAGTGGTTAAGAAGCTCACTTTGTTAGCTGGAAGGCTGGCAAGTGGGCAGTTTGAGACCCGGGTACGATATGATGGAGTGAGTGCCTGTCTCTGTCCCAGCTCTTGGGGACATGAAAGGAGCCTCATTTGGGCATTCCCTGAGCAGAGTTTTGTCTGTAAAAATCCTTTCATCCTAGAATAATTTCTGACATGAAATTAATATTATAACATAAAGATGTAAAGAAGATAAGACCACTTTGCATATTAGACACTACTTCCTTTCCAGGACTTGGAAATCTTGAATACAGATTGCCATGTGCAATCTCTGTTTTAACATGATGAACACATATGATTACCATGCAACATCTGCAACACAGGATGTATACAACTATCTATATACAGTAATACCTCATACAAAGTCCGCTTCATACAACATCAGATTCATACAACATCACCTAATTCCTTGAAAAAAGTTGCCTCATACAAAGTTGTGTCACTTTGTATGAGGCATTGGGGTTTTCCCAGGTTGCATTGTGCCTGGGCAGTATAAAAGGCAGGACACATGCGTGCATTGCTCTTGTGGGCTTTGCATGAGGCGAAGAGTGTTTAGGAGTGGTTTTGAGCACGATTTTGGATTTTTTTGGATTTTTTCATCAGAATTTTTAGAAGCATTCCTGGGATTTTTGCAGCATTCTTCAGGTTCTTGAACAATCAGGGTTGTCTGACATGTTTTTGTAATGTTTTTAGCCTTTAGACAATGATTTCTTAAAGTTCTGTCAGTTTCCTGTCTGTCTCCTTGACTTTGCCCTGAAGTCTGTGCTGTTACAGTACAATGTATCTCTATGGAAACGACGTTGTATGAGGCATCGCGGCAAGGATTTGGACGTGGTATGAGGCCTCATACAAAGTCCAAATCCGTATAAAGTCCAAACTTGTGGAACCAAGTTTGGACGTTGTATGAGGTATCACTGTATTTCTATCCTGCATAAGTAAGCAAAAGACAAGAATTGCAAAGAAAATAACTTATTTGGAAGCAACCTCATAACCATAAACATCTATCTTTCTCACTTACTTGCCAAGTATGCTAGTCTTTCCATTTTCTCTAAGCAAACAGACAGTGTAATCTGAGCATAGCTGTCAAGTATCCCTTATTCACCAGGAAAACCCCTTATTTTACCATCTTTCCCACCATCATCCCTTATTAATTAGACTGCAATGCCCTATTGCTACCATTGGAGGGCAGCACAGGATAAGCATAGCTGTCAAGTATCCCGTATTTGCCAGGAAATTTCCCTTATTTCCAAATCTAAAACTTGACAGGTATGAATCTGAGACAAGATTACTCAGAAGTACACTCGCTTGTGACCAATAGGCCTTACTTCCAGAATATACAATTGTGCCATGATTCATTAACTAAGTTTCTTAAAATCACTACTATTCAGGAGGAACTTTGTTTTAATAGAGTGGGTCCACTGGTGCTTTTTCAAAACCATCTCACCATTTTCCCCTCCATCTGTGCAGGTGATTGCAATTGTGATGGATCTCTTCACAGACATGGAAATACTCAGTGATCTAATGGAGGCTTCAAGCAGACGACATGTCCCTGTATATTTGATCCTTGATGAAAAACACCTACAAGAATTTGCAGAAATGTGCAATAAAATGGAACTCACAATGGATGACTTCCCAGTATGTTTCTTGCTTATTTTCTCAAACAATTATGGGCAATGATAAAATACCATGTGTTGATTATGAGGCAGCATGCAAGGAAAAATGCTTTTATGCCATCCTCATTTTAACATCTCACTACTATATAGATTAAAACCTATTCATTTAGCTGTCACAATTACCCTGAAAGGTTTAACTCCTACTGCCTAGTTAGTATATTCAATAGTCCTGTGAGAAAATTAGAGATTTCTAACAAAGTCCATAACAGGGCCTTCTTGGTGGCTTTGGAACTTCCTATTGAGAGAAACCAAACTGGATCTCTTTTTGAAGTCTCTGTCAACAGATTTTTATTTATTTATCCAGCTAGGACTTTTTATACATGAGTTTCTGAACATCAGCCATAAAGAGTACAGAAGTCAGGAGAGCCTGGCTGCTAATTCCTTACTTGCTCACAATAGGCTTCCAAGTGGTGTGTGTTTTCTTCTCTGTATGGACATATTTTAATATGCATTGCAAATCTTTCACACATGTATTGTTTCATATTTTTATTCAATTGCCAGCTTCCTTGTTTCCCTTTTTTTTGGGGGGGGGGAGGTGGGATAAAAATACCCTGTTTTTATGGGGGGGACCCCACAAATGTTTTCAAAAGAGATTGAAAACAAAGTACTCGTTTAAAATATAACATAAAAATAAATACATCTAAAACACAATTTAAAACCAAACAATGAATGACACCCAAGCTTCAATAGTGACCTGTTGTACATACTAAACACCCCCAGAATAGAATTATTTTTGTCTTCTAATGGAAGGAAAACAGAGCAGAAAGAAGATGAAAAGTCCTATGTGGCTTTCATTCATCCACTCTAGACAAGATGGTACTGGGCCCATTTGTTTAAACCAGGGATTCTCAACCTGTGGCCCATGGACCACATGCAGCCTGTGGCACCATTTCATGTGGCCCCCCACACCTTCACCACACCAGGAAGTGCCATGTGTTGGAGGAAGGGCAAAATGGCTGTCCAGTCCCTGAAGCAGTCTGAGGGAGCGTGACCTGCCCACCCACCCCGTCGGGCTTTAAAAGGTTGAGACCTCTTGGTTTAAACCCAGCTGTGACCAAAAACTGTGATGTGTGTGTGTGTGTGTGTGTGTGTGTGTGTGTGTGTGTGTAGATAGATAGATAGATAGATATAGAGAGATAGATATATAGATGTATATAGATGTATATAGATGTATATAGATGTATATATGTATATAGATATAGTTATATAGATATATAGATATAGATATAGATATTGGTCATTTAAGCTCATTTATAGTCCTGGAACTCAGCTGAAGAGAAAATGGTCAAGGGGGAAAGAATAGGGAAATAAATAATAGACACCATGCGATTAAACTCTCCTACCTATGTACCATTTTTGCTTTCTTCCCGCCCTTTACACATACACAGTACTTTATGTACATTTGAGATAGGCCCAAGGTTAAAACAATGGGTCGCTCCCTCAAGCTATTTATTCTATAAATAAGGGTGTAAATTCCCACGAGAATATTCTGAGCAGTTAAAACACAAGCGTTGTCTTAATTAATTAGACCATATCTACCTGGTCCAATCTAATGTTTTCATTTTTAAATCTCTCTCTCCCTAACAGCACTGTTAATTGTGGCAAGGTAAGGAACCATGGATACAGGATTTTGTATAAACTCTAAGATTAATTTAGATAATGATTTAGATATCCATTGTGCCAAAGCCCAGTTTCATATTTATTCATATATAAGCTCAGCGCAGAATGACAACAGCATGTGTCTTGGCTCCTTTAAAATCTCTATGTTTTCTTTGCATTTCAGAACATGCGCATACGCCATGCGACTGGAGACACATACTACAGTAAAGCTGGCATGAAGCTTACTGGACAAGCACTTGAAAAATTTATACTGGTAGACTGTGAAGAAGTCCTTGCTGGGACATACAGGTGAGAAATCACAAACAAAACAGATAAATGTGTTTTCACATGCTAAGAATGTCTTTAGAAAGGGTTCTAATATAGCTTAGCTCATTGGAGTACATCATAGTGGAATTTCAACCCCTTACTATTTTTCTCAACCAGAGGACCCAGCAATATTCAAACTTCAACCAGGACATGTGTGGCTAATGGGCCTGTGTGCTATGCCACCTCTATGGTCTTGGGCAAGCTGCACAACACAAGAAGGAACTGGTAAATCATGTCTCAACACTGATATCTAGAAAATCTTGGATGAATCAGTATAAATTGAATCAACTTATTGGCACATCATTAATTATTAGCTTTCTTAATAATTCACTGAAGCATACTCTTCAATATTTCATGTTAAAGAGACAGCTCTTTGAGGTCCAGTGTGATCTCCATTTCTGCCATACACAAATGTACCTGGGTTTGTGCCATTTCTCAACTTAGGAAACAATGGATATCTTATTTTTGTGCACTGAAAAAAAGTCTAAAAAACAAATACCTGAGGTTATCTGTGGGAAAGGTTGGGCCAGCAAGAAGAGGGAAAGGTGAATTGACTCAAGGAATCCACAACCTTGAGCAAGACCTGAGCAGGACTGTTAATGATAGGAAATTTTGAAGGTCACTAAGTCATAGGTCACAGTAACTGAAAAGTAACTAAATGGCATGGAACAACAATAAAAACTATATTAAAATACATACTAATTTCAGAAATTTAAAAATTAATTCAATGTTAATATTGTGAAAGCAGTCAAGTTTGCAATTCTAAATATATGGGGAGTTAAGTCCCAATGATCCGATTGGAATTTACTTCTAAATAAACATTCAAGCATATGCTGAAATTTATGACTGTATGCTTACTTGGCTGAGAGCAAATCCCATTGAACTGAATTGCAACAATTTATAGTCCCACTTTACCTCTAAGAAGAAAGGCCTCTGAAGTCTGCTCTTCTTCTAACAACAGTTCTTTTATACAAATTAAGTTGACACAGCGACAGATCTAATCTTTGTGATTAAATCTGGATCTCCCTAATGTATGGTCAAATATGTACGTCTGTGTATAGGATCACAATGTGACCCAAATATCCATACAAAGAGGTAACTACATTTATAGAAGACAGTCATACCCCCCACCCCCCACCCCAACTCTCTTCCTTTCCAGTGTGATTACATCTGTATTTCAGTAACCGTTTGTTTATTTATTTATTTATCCAATTTGTATAGCCGCCCCAATCGACATGCGACTCTGGGCGGCGTACATAAAATCCTTATCATCACCAGCATCAAATCACCAGCGAGTTAAAGGCTTCCTGGGATGCGTGTGACTTTCTCACACTAGATACAAGTCATGTAGTTAATTGTAGTTCAGTAACAGTTAATTGCAGCTTTCTCATCTCCCTTCATATTTGCATATCAAATTTCCTCAACCAGGCATGTAATTCTCTTGGCTTCGTCTTCATAAGGAAATAGCTTTACATTTTTCTATCTACAACCCACACTGTTAAGTGCTTCCTCATAAAACTCACTGTCATTCTTCCTACCAATCAACTCTGATTGAATAATATTTGTGATACCAGGAAGGTTTTAATAGTAGCCTCTCTGTTGTGTTCTCATTCTATTTACAAGAAATCTGCCAACACTATTGAATGTCCCCACCTTATAAAGTCATCTCAAAGCACTCAGTCCTTTGCAAGATGCTAATCCAAATTAGCATTTCTTTCTTTTCAACCTTTAGTATACTTACCTTAGATCCAGGGTTCCAAACCTACAGCCCATGGGCCAGACCGAGCCCCTGACACCATTTCACCTGGCCCGTCGCTGCCTCTGCCGCACCTGGCAGTGGAAGCGGGCATGTTTACGTCATCTGTAAAACGCAGCTGCACATGTACAAATGCACCTGTGGATGTCGTAAACGTGGACAGCCATAAATGCGCCTAGTTCTGCTTCGGGGGGGGGGGGCATGGTCTGGCCTGCTCAGCTGTCCGGGGGTGTGGTCAGGCCCACGGCGTGAAAAAGTTGGCCACCCCTGCCTTAGATGTTGATACTGTATATAATTTCGCAATCAGAATTACCATTGCTACTTGTGTTTTGAAACAGAATACAATAGTTCATTCGTTCAGCATTATCAATTTATTTATTCCTAGGTAGAGGTCAAAGGAATGAAGACACAGTTGACAAAATATTAATATTATAGACCTAAATCGACCCAAATCTTAGAGTTTTTGTGGATTATCTGTAACATTTCACAATTTCACCTTGACCTCTTTCACTCTTTCTCCATATTCCACACTAAAAAGGTAAAAACAAGCAAGTCTCTTCTGCCTTTAGTATTTCCACATAAGATAACATTTTGATAAGTGCAGCTTGTGATGCAGACATCAGAACATCATCAATGTATTTATTGTATTGATGATTTATGTTCTCTTCCCTTTTCAGTTTCACATGGCTATGCAGCCAACTCCACACCGGCTTAGTAATACACTTCAAAGGGAAAACTGTGGAAGCTTTTGACAGAGAGTTCCGATGCATATATGCAGAATCTAAACCTGTGAATAAACTCATTATCCCCTCTGCTGAAAGGGCCACATCCTCTACACACCAAAGCTCACAGAAATATGAACCTGTTTTAAAGGAAGTTCAAGTGAATAAGAGTGAAACCACAAGTCCTTCAAGTAGTATCTCTAATTCAAGCATAGAAAGCATAAAGAGATCACCCTATCTAAACCAGCAGTCAGCTTCTTTTATACTCCATGAAAAGAAAGAACAGATTACTAAAGAAAAACGAAATAATGTTTCAGGCTTACTCTGGCTTAGTGATATGAATTATCAACCCGGGGATCTACCAAACTCTAGCCTCAGTACATCAGCAAAATTAAAGCATCCATTCAACGAAACATCTAACCTGTCAAGGATAAAGACATCTTTACTGTCTCTCTCTTCACCAACACTAGGTGACAGCACAAGAAATGGGCATGATTTGCAGTTTCAGCCTGAGAATAATGGATTAAAAGACAACAAACGGTGCCTATATACTGTTCAACCAGCAGACGATGTAACTAAAACCCATAAAGATGGGAAAGTGGTCACTTCTGGATACAGCAAACCAGAACTCTTTAAAAAGCCTAACAAATCATTGAACATTTCCTGTGGTTTCCTTGATGGTGCACAAGTACAAAATAAGAGCAGCATACACAGAGATGAAAAAAGGATGACTCTTGGTCATAGTAAATTGGACATGATTACCAACTATAACAAATCAAAAGCAAAGCAAATTCATAGTCGATTTGAGATGTAATTTGTATTTTGAGTTTAGTAAAAATGTTACCTCAATCAAAAAAAGAGAATAAGTTCAGGCAAGACGGACAGACATTTCAGCATCCCTCATTTATTTGGTGTGAGTATCAGAATCAGACTTGGTTCAAAAATAATGAAATGGCTTAAGAAGGAGTCTAGAAGTAGTATTATGGAACTGTATGCTTCTAGAATTAATTCATAAAACAATATATCCAGAAACCAGAAAAAATATATGGATCAGTCTGAGAATTTCTGCCTCGTGGACATGTCTACTGAACTATTTGGCAACTAGATTTGACAGCTAGATCTGTAGTGGTTTTTGTGTGGAACTGCAATTGGGGAAATATGAAGATTGATAACTGTCAACTTACTTCAAACGTTGGCCAAAAAGGTAAACTGAAGAAGAGCATGTGCATTTTCCTGATAAACTTGGAGAAATGGCAGGATAAAAATGTCATCAGCCAGTAAATGAGACAAGGAGTACAAATCATTCAGTTCAAAATATTGGCACAGATGTTTCAGATCAGTACCATTCTTTCTTAGAACCAGATATTTTTTACTGTGCCCAGTATGTACTACTCAGCACTGCTCTCTAATAAAGACTGGAAGAAATCCATGTTTAGGGAGAAAACAAAAATATCTACACAAACCACAGTATAGAAGCTGTGCCCTTATTTTTTTTAAAATTTCCTATTCTTCTAATCATGACCAATTCAGATATTAAGAACCATATAGGAAGTAGTGAATAATGTACTCAAGGAAGATTATTAATATGAAATTAACTGACGATGTTATTTTAACCCATGTGCCCTGTGAGTAGTGGTCTTTGTCCCTTTAGTACAGACTGTGCTTTAGAGCAGGGGTTCGCAACCTAAGTGGGCCCCCACCCTTCCAAGGGCATTCGAGAAACAAAATGGCCACCTTTTTTTGGAGCTGTTGGACAAAATGGCCACCCCCATCATGCAGGCAGTGCAAAATGGCCATCTGGCCCTTGAAGCTGACTGACAGAGTGTGACCCGGCCCCCGGCTTGAAAAGCTTGGGAACCCCTGCTTTAGAGCATAGCAAATAGGATGCAAAACGCATTGGTTACAAATGAAATCTCTGAAAATGGTATGTAACTTTGTAATGGAGGATAGCATGATAATAGCGTACTGTATATAACTCCGATGATTAGTATTTGTTTCAAATTTTATTACACACTTTTAATTGCAAAATGTGGATGTAATTTGGACCTCTGGGTACTGAACACTGATGTCAAGAATGTAAAAAGCTGTTCCAAAGAGTGGGTACAGAGGGCTGGAAATACCATAAATATTGGTTATGTACAGACTGTGAAATATATTTTCTAACTGACAAGAACATGATACCTGTACTGTATATTTATCCCAAATGGTGGTCAATCTGGTTTTAATAACGAAGTTAGTAGCAGAGCTCTTTCTCCTTCAATCATATGGAAAAAGAAATGGTTCACAAACCAGTTTGAGTAATCCACTTTGAAGTATGTATTATTTCCACAGCAAGGTTAATTGTATACTGTACTTAAACTATCTAAAGCAGCAAGACATAAAACATGGTTAGCTCTGACTACCTTATGCCCTCAATTGGGAGGAGTAGATTGATGCTACTGATACCTAATCTGCCAGCCAAAATATGATGTGTTTTCTGATATATAGATTTGGGGGGGGGGGAGCCAGTTCATGCAAGATTTTCTGGACCTGCTGGAATAATAGGAGAGAATGTTTGCCTATTCATCACAGATGAAGCCAAGAGTACATACAAGGTGTGATGTTTTGGTGGCAGAGTAATCCCATCTAATGCAGAATGGATTCCTATTCCTTAATCTGCTTTACAATTGATCAAGAGCACCTCTATCTTACTAGGATTATGCTTTAATTTGTTGGCCCTCATCCAATCTGTTACAGACATCAGACAAGACAATTAGACTGATAGAAGAGATAGAGTTGGTGTCATCTGCATACGGATGGCACTGAACCCCAGAACTCTGGACTTCTTCCAACTGTTTAATATAGATGTTAAATAGCATGGGAGGCCAAATAGAACTGTGAGGTAGGCAAAATAGGAGTCTCCCAACTCCACCATCTGAATATGCCACTGCAGAAAAGACTAGCATCTAAATCATAGTGGATCTAAGCAATTTACAGATAGTTGATAAAGATTCAAAGAACTCTTACAAACGGACACATTTTGAACTAATAGGCTATTTTCTGAGCATTAAAAACCTTTGTCTGAAAGGGTAGTTATTTGTTGAACATGATTCAGATGAAATTCCCAAAGCTGTCATATCTGTTAGAAACCACAGTTCCCCAATGCAGTGTCAATTAGTACAGAATGGATAGTTAATGCATATCTTTGATCACACTTGAAATTGTACATACATGTGCAAATATATAATCAATTCAGTTTAAGACCAGCAGAACAGGAAGCAGAAGGGAATGGGGTAATCCCATGGGGTAGAGATGGAGGGGTCAGAGTTTCTGAGGCTGATTAAACAGAAGGGTTTTAAGAATCCAGCAAACTGGAATGTAAACAACAATGTAGAAGTGTAGGGGAAAAAGGTTGAACATTGCAAAGAGAACCTAAACCTAGTACAGGGGTTCTCAATGTTTTTGTGCCGCAGGCCAGACCACGCCCCCTCAGACAGCTGAGTGGGCCGGACACATGGTTACCCCCGCTGTAAATGCTGCCATAAAATGTGTCTGTGGCTGTTGTAAACTCATTTACAACAGCCATGGGTGCATTTACAGTGTGTTTTCAGCTGTTTTCGCTGCTTCCACCACTTCTGGCGGTGGTGGCAGGAGCGAGGGTGGTGCCTTTTTGGCTGTTTTCTCTGCTTCCAGTGCTTCCGGCGGCAGTGGGAGCAAGGGTCGTAGGCGACTTGAAATGGAGCCAGAGGCTGGGGCTGGCCTGCGGGCTGTTGGTTGCGAACCTCTGACCTAGTAAAACTAATACAGAAGATTAAAAAGAATTTTAAAAAATCTAAAACAAAGATTTTAACCTCTCCATAAGAAAGACAAAAGAATTGCATCTTTGGGGAAGGCTCTTGAATCAGGAAATCTAGCTTAGTACAATTTGCAATGGGAAGGTGTGGAAAACCCAAAGCCCTGAAGATTGTGAAGCCTCTGGACTTGGAGTGAAATAAGAAATCATAGAAAAGGAAGGCTAGGGAAGAGGGAGTGGGGAGGATTACTAACTACAGAAGCAGCCAACAATAGCTGGAATTTCTGGAGCAAAGCAGAACTCTTTGGGTAGCCTTTTGAAAGCTGAGGAAAGATCATTTTTAGAGTGCTGCTCCCAGAATCCTCTACTCAGCACAGTCTTTATTTTGCAGTCCAAAAGAATAACCAAAGTTCTATAAGAAGTGTAATTAATTGCACCTCATATCATGGTCATCTGGCGCAAAACTCAGTAGAGAGATTCTAGGTTGACCTAGTTCTTTCCTTTCCACCCTGAGTTTCTTATGTAACCTTTCTAGGTGGAGGTTCCTAATCTTTGTGACTGTTCTCAATGTCTGTTTATTACTAGAGGCAGTGCTTTGGGCATGGCACCTTCTTAATCATAGAGTATTCATTGGCCTGTTTGAGCAGGTGTACCTGTGGTGGCCATGTGCAAAGGAAGTCGGGCATGGGAAAAGCCATTGGCACATATTTGGAGTTTCCCTAATTGTTCAGTACTGTACACACAACACAGCTCATGTGTACTATGTGTACTATGAAACAAAGACAGTGTAAATGCACTTCATCACCACTTCCCAACCTCCTGAAGCTTCCAACTCAAAGACCTACATATTAGGTAACAATATGACGTCTCTATATACGAGTGAAACTATTATGTATGGTTGCTAGCAGTCATGGAGTATGGCAGTGATAGTGAACCTTGACACTCTGTATGTTATTGAACTTCAGTTCCCAGAAGTCCTGATCAGCAAGAGTGATGACTTGGGCTTCTGGGAATTGAAGTCTAAGAACACCTAGAGTGCTGAGGTTAGCCACCACTGGAGTATGATATAGCCTTCTCCAATATGATTTTGGATCTGTATCCAAAATTGTGGGTAGCCCAGGTCACTGATTGGTCAGCTACCTTTCCCGATTGGGTCGTCTAGCTCGCACACGAGCAGAAAACCAACTGGCCTTTACAGGAGAGGAAATTGGTATGGGCTAATAGTGCATTAGCAGAAGTGACTCCATATTTCCTTAGCTGGGAGCACTGAGTGGATATAGGTTAAGTGTCACCCAAATGTCGCAGTGACTAGTAAACAGCACATAGAAGATTACTCACATCCTAGGAGACACCAAACCACAGTTAGACCAAACAACTAGAGCAAAGATGCCTAATGTTTACAAGAACTCCAGATAGGCAAGAACAGTCAGTTCCACTGTTCCTGTTGATTAGAATACCCATGGATAACCTAGGCACGCAGTAACTTCTTAGACTGGCAAATGTACTTAGCCAATAATATGCTAGGAAAACAAGCCTTCTGTCACGGGGTCTCACACAGGCTGTGCGTGTGAGATCCAGGAATAGACTAAATACAGACCACCCGAGGATTCGGGACTGGCTTTTTCCACCATACACTCGCCTCTCCTCGCCTTCCTTGAATTCAGCACCTTTACTCCCATGGATCATTACAACACAAAATTCATGTTGTCAGGGCTAAATCTCTATCATGCCTCTCCGAAAGTTGACTTGTCACTTGTGAAATATCTATTATGAGAGTTTTGATTCTAGGTTTATTTTAATTTAATTTAATTTTAAAATTTATGTGCTGCCCAATCAGGAGAATCCGACTCAGGGCAGCGTACAACAGTTAAAAATGTATAAAAACAGATTTTAAAATCCCAAATTGCCCACTCACTTCTCCACCCTACTACCCTCCACCCCAATTAAAAGAATAAAAAGAAATAAAAGGGAATACGGGGGATACAACAACACAAAGAGAGGGATATTAACTAAGCACTAACTGGGGATGAGCCAACAGGCTGGAGCCGTATTCCCATTAAACCCCCACACCTTTATGTCTTTTTTCACAATAAATTAAATGTCCAAAGATTATCCCTTGCCAAGTCTTTGTTAAGATTCTCTCAGTTTATTCAACATGTTTCCTATATAACAGACCACCATGAACAACTCAGAAATTTAGGTGCAACCCCAGATAACAAGGAATATCATCAATGGGGTTTACATTTGAAAAGGTCTTGTGTCATCTCAGTTCACTGAACCCTTTTAGTGTATGAGAACCAAGACACAGGAACAGCCGAAGGATTGGCTTAACACATCTTTATTGCATGGTGGTACGGGGGAACATGTGGTAATGGCGGACGAACAGCTCAATATATACAGTGGCTATACATTTGAATGTGGCTCCACGGTAGCCCATTGGCTACTGTCGGCGTGACGTCATTTCAGGTCACGCCCTTCTTGTCCAGGTGAGGTAGTGGCGGGAATCTTCCCGCGCTGTAGTTCTTTGGGGAATTGGAACCGTGTGAGCTGGGCGCTCGCTATTGCCACCAGGTGGTCATTAGCTCGCGTCCTAATTACAACGGGTTACATTGATACAGCTGGTGATTGTTTAAAGGCATAGTATTGAGAACACAACATCCCTCCCCCCTAGGATGAGACGAAGTCTCTCATCCAAGATGGCTTATTGCAAACGCGTTTTGGGCGTGATGCTGGCTGGCTTGTCCCGGGAGTGCTACTGCCTCTCTGTCCCCTGGACTCTTGTCCTGCAACGGGAGAGGGAGATTCGTTAGTGACTAGCCGCGGTTCTGCGGCTTTTGGGGAAGGGACAAACTCCATTGTGGAAAAACCGGGGGCACTGGGGGCTAACGAAAAAACCCGCTTCTCGCTTGGATGGGTGGGGGACCACTCCGAAACCCCCCCCCCCAGTTTAGTAACTGAAACTCGAAATCTTCTGCTGGGTCATTGGGGGCATCCCTCAGGCTATCTACGAGAACAGCTGGGTCATTGGGGGCATCCCTCAGGCTATCTACGAGAACAGCCTCCTTCTCCTCCCCCCTAGGTGGGGACCACTGGTCCCCCTCTCCTCCCCCTTGGGCTGAACGGGTGGGGGAGAACCCTAACGTTGAATCCTTTTCTGCGCCGTCCGCGCGTTGGTTGGCCGGGACCCGGCGCCGTAGTTGGTCAGCGTGCCATCTCCAGAGAAGACCCGTACTGGTCTCTACGCAATACGACACGGGACCCGTCTGCCCAACGACGACGCCCGGGACCCAGGCAGGCCCCGCGCTAGCATAGTTCCTGCAATGCACCGGGGCACCTACTTCAAAACTCTTCGCGTCCGCTAACCCGATGTTCTTCCCTGTGTCCTCCACCCTCGTTGGGTCTAGCCTAGTCAGGATCGTGGTCAGCTTCCTACGCATTAGGAGCTCCGTGGGTGAGTACCCAGAAGCTAGGGGGGTCACCCTGTAGCCCAGCAGGAACTGGCACACTTGCAGGTTAAGATCCCCGGGACCCATGCGCCTCAGCGTGTCCTTGGTGGTGCGCACGAGGCGCTCAACCTGGCCGTTTGTTGCCGGGTGGAAAGGGGCGGAGGTGATGTGCCGAATGGCGTTGATCTCGGTGAATGCCCTGAACTCAGCGGACATGAAGCAACTAGCGTTATCGCTAATTAGGGTGTCGGGTATGCCGAACGTGCTAAAGACCCTACGCAAATGTTTTACTGTCGTTGCTGAGGAGGTGTTCGTAACAGGAATGACCTCCAACCACTTGGAGTAAGCATCCACTACGAGGAGAAAAAGTGTCCCTCTAAATGGGCCCGCAAAATCAATGTACACACGGGACCACGGCCCCTTTGCCGCGTCCCATTCCCTGTGAGGCAGACGCGCTTCTTTGGGTCGGGAGCATTGGCAGCCCTCGCAAGTGCCCACCATGTGCTCGATGTCCGCGTCCAGTTGGGGACACCAAAAGTAGCTCCTGGCCAGAGCCTTGGAGTGAACAATCCCCGGGTGGCTGACGTGCAGCAGTTTAAGCACCCTAGGCCTCAGGGATTCGGGGACTACCACCCGCTGGCCCCACAGAAGGCACCCCCTCTCTATGGACAACTCTAGCCGCTTCCTGAAAAACGGGGCGAACTCCGCCGCCGGGGAGGACGCCGGCCACCCCTTCTGCACCCAGGAGCTGACTAGAGCTAACGTTTTGTCCTTGCCGGTCGCCTTGGAGATGTCTGCAGGTACAATGGGGGGCGAATCTAAGACCTCTATCAGGAGCACCTGGCGGTCTTGTTCTTCCTCGCCCACGAGGCCGCTACCGCGGGGAAGGGGAGACCTCGACAGGGCGTGCGCGTGGCTTATTTCCTTCCCTGGGCGGTATACCAACACGTGCTGATACGCGTTTAAGAAGATGGCCCACCATAACATCCTAGGGGACAGGATCTGAGGTGTGGGCTTGTCCGCAGTGAAAATGCCTAGCAGGGGCTTGTGGTCGGTTACTATGGTGAAGGGGCGGCCGTAGAGGAAATCGTGGAACTTCTTAGTCCCCGCTATTATTGCTAGCGCCTCCCTGTCTGTTTGGGCGTAGTTTCGCTCAGCCTGGGACAGGGATCTGGAGTAGAATGCTACCGGGCCCTCTCTCCCGTTTTCCAGCACGTGGCACAGCACCGCCCCCACCCCCACTGGGGATGCATCACATATCAGAACCACCGGCTTCTTGGGGTCAAAATGGGTGAGAATGGCATCAGACGTTAGGAGTTGTTTCAGTTCCACGAATGCCCTCTCCTGGCTCTCGCCCCACTTCCACGCCTTGTCCTTCTTTAGCAGCTTATGCAGTGGCTCCGCTACCGATGCCTTCCGAGGCAGGAAGGAGTGGTAGAAATTTAAGAGCCCTAGGAACGACTGCAATTCAGGCTTGGAGGTGGGTCGAGGGGCATTTTGAATTGCGGCTACCTTTGATTTGGAGGGTTTGATTCCCGCAGGGGTTACCCGGAAACCCAAGAACTCAACCTCTTTTGCGAAGAAGACGCATTTGTCTTTTCGCAACCTCAACCCCGCCTTTTCAAACACCGCCAGTACTTTGTCTAGCCTTTCAGCCAACTCCTCCTCACTTCCCCCCGTTATCAATACGTCATCAAAGTATGGCAAGACCCCATCTAGCCCCTTTAAGAGGCGTTCCACGAGCAACTGGAAAATGCCCGGCGCCGAGTTCACGCCAAACTGTAGGCGCGTCACCTGGAATGCCCCCTTATGAGTGACTATTGTTTGCGCGGCAGCTGCAGCTGGGGTTACTGAGAGTTGCTGATAGGCCTGCGCCAGGTCAGGTTTTGCGAAACACTTTCCCCCATGTAACCTGGCCAACAGGTGGCTGACTACCGGCACCGGATATGCATTTGGGCGGATCGCCTTATTAATGGTGCACTTATAATCAGCGCATATGCGAACCTCCCCGTTGGCCTTTAGCGCAGTTACAATCGGAGTTTCCCACTCTGCGGAATCAACAGGAACAAGAATCCCCTGGCCCACCAATTTGTCCAGTTCCGCCTCTATCTTGTCCTTTAGTGCGAAAGGCACTCTGCGCGGCTTGAGTCTTATTGGGCGGACCTCTGGGTCCAGGTCGAACGCTACTGGGGGTCCCTTGAATTTTCCGAGTCCTTTCTTGAAAACTTCGGGGTGCGCGTCACACACCTCCTGTATCGGGTCAGTCCCAACGGCATGCACCCCCCCAATGAACAAACCCAGGGGCTTAAACCATTGGGTCCCAAGGAGGCTGCAACTTCCCCCCTTGAGAACAACCAGGGGAAGTTCCGCGGCGTGTTGCTTGTATTGGACCTTGAATTTTCCAACCCCCAACACCGGAATGCTATTTCCCTGTACATCCCGCAGCGTGGACCTCAACGCTTTGAGCTTAGGGCGCACGTGGGGGGAAATTCCTAAGAACTCCTGCTGGGACATGATTGAGTAGGAGGAACCCGAGTCTATCTCCATCCTAACAGGGGCCCCTTGCACCAGTACCTCAACAAAGTAACGGGGGTGTCCCAAGGACACGCTGTACACTGGGGCGTCATCACTACTGTCGTCGGAGATGCGGCCCACGCCATCCTGTTTCCTCGCGGGCCGGGCGCCCTCCTTGGTCCTCGGCGAGCGGTCTGACGAGCCTTTCTGTTCTTTGCGCCGCCGTCTGCAGACCTTGGCGATGTGCCCCCGGCGTCCGCAGTTGTGGCACTCGGCCTTCCGGAACGGGCACTTGATGCGGTCGTGGGCCGCTCCACATCCGTCGCAGCGTCGGCCTTCCTTCCGAACCCTCCGGACGTCCTCATCGTCGCTGCTCTCCGTGGGAGATTTCGGCGTCCGTCTGGCCGCATACACCGAGTCCGCTGCCTTGTCGGACTGTGGGGGCCTTTCTCTAAACCCCTTGACTCCAGCCCTCGTGGCCTCTGCGGCCTGCGCCGCCTTCACGACTTCGCGCAGCGTCGGGGGTGGCTCTTGGTTCATCAACTTTCGCTGAACCTCCTCGTCCCACAGGCCACACAACATGCGGTCCCTGAGGGCGATTTCTAGATTTTCCCACTTGCATGGGCCGGCGGCCAACCGCAGGGCCGCTGCAAAAGCGGCGATGGACTCACCAGGCGCTTGAACTCTCTTCCAGAACGCGTCTCGAGCCGAAAACATCGAAACCGAGGGCTGGAAATGGTCGCGCATCGCTTTCAGGAGCTGTTTGACCGACAGCTCGCTCACCTTCTTCGGTGATACCAGGTCCACCAATACTCTTTTGGCTGCATTTCCGAGCATCCGGGTGAGGATGGCCCTTTTCTTTCCCTCGTCCGTAATGTCGGACACCACCAGCGCATCTTGGAAGTCCATTTCGAAGAGCTCCCAATCTTCCGGCTTGTTGATGTCGAAACCGGCGTGACCAGCGTGTGTCTTGATCTCGTGGGAATCCATGATCCCACCTTCGTCGCCAATTTAGTGTATGAGAACCAAGACACAGGAACAGCCGAAGGATTGGCTTAACACATCTTTATTGCATGGTGGTACGGGGGAACATGTGGTAATGGCGGACGAACAGCTCAATATATACAGTGGCTATACATTTGAATGTGGCTCCACGGTAGCCCATTGGCTACTGTCGGCGTGACGTCATTTCAGGTCACGCCCTACAGTTGGATATGACTGGCTTTTGAAGAAAGGCGAACTTTACCTTTACCTTAAGCCTTTGCTGAGCCATTAAATTTGTGGTTACATCAATGCACTTACTATTTTTGCCAATTATATGGTGCTACATTGCATCTCCCATTGTTTCATAGACACTCCTGGCTGGCACTTTGTGTTTCTTCAATGGCCTTTCATGGTCAAACACCAAACTAGCTGTCTCCTAGACAACTTTCCAGGCTGCAGCTTGAAAAGTGCTTTCATTTTAAAGGGCCTTTTCCTCTACAGTCTATCTATACCCTTGTATATTATTTTTGGCACTCTGTATGTGCTCTAAAGCAAATCCTGACAAAGTTACTGATAAATTATACAGTCAACCCTCACATAACAACACGTTCAAATAGCATCATTTTCACTTAACAACGCGTCATTATGAACCACTTGTTCCCCCGCATAACAATGTTTTTAGTGTCCTTGTCCGGACAACGACGCTATAATAACCGTCATTATCTGCTAAAAACGTCGTTATGCGGGAAACTCCATAGAAACCCGCATAACAACAAAAATTGCTTAGCAATGCTGCTTGGGGAACCAAGTAATGTTGTTATACAAGGGTCTGCTGTACTAGAAGTGGAGCTTCTTAATTACTAAAAGTACAGTAAAATCCCGGGTTACAACAGCCTCAGTTTAAGTTTTCTCTGGTTTACAACGGCAAATCCTATGGAAATGCCATCCCGGTTTACAAATGTTTAATGTATTTGTTTCGGTTTACAACGATCAATTCAGGATCATTTTTTATTTTCCAATGCATCCTTATGGATGTTTTGGGAAACAATTTTTTCGGGTACAACGGAGGCTGTTGGAACGGACCTCTGTCGTAACCCGGGGCTTTACTGTATTTGATTGGCACAGTAGAGGATTTTCTTATGTACTTTACAAAGTGTTATTGGTCTTTGGAAAAGGACTTGATCAGCAAGTTGATTTCTCAGCCAGAAAAGTATCCCTTAATAACATGTTTCAAGGACTAACATGTTTTTAGCTCTAACAAAACTTCTAATTCTCCATAACAAATAATTTGGCCCTACAACTCTCTCCATTACCATCTCATTGGGTCATGCAGATTACATCTGAAGATCAGAACAACTGAAGTGTGCTGTGCTGAAGGCTATTTTAGCACCTGAAAACAGAATGGAAAAACTGAAGAACCTACATCCTGTGAACCTAATACTATCTCACTGGTTTATGTCCCTCTTTGAAGGCAGGGAGTATCAGGTTCTCCTTTCCTTCCACCTGCACCATTCGTGTAACCTTTTAGAAAGACTTTGTGGTGCCAGTGAATATTTTTTAAAAGCCTAATTATATTGTGTGACATACTTTCTGAATAGCTTCTGAGAAGGAATGGTTTATCCCCCTTCCCTTCTGAATGTTGTGAATCCCTCAAGAAGATACCCTTTGCACTGCAATAAGGAAAGGTTACACTGGTACTGATGGAGGCTTTTTGAAAAACTTGTTGCCATGTATGGGTAGTTATGTATGCATATGGATGGAATTTAATGCTAACACAGAAAGCTTGTGGATAAGCAGAGGGACTAATGTCCTAAAAACTACAAAGGTCGAAGGCAATAACCTTCTACTAGTTTATCATTAATTCTGCATTAGACTTCCCTTATCTTAATGGCTCATCTGTACCTTTGAAGGAATTAACTCTGTCAGTCTGGTCAATTAAACTTCAAAAGGAATAGAAAGGCACAGGCTCCGTTCCCAGAATCTCCAAGAGCTTTACTGAAGGGTGTGGGACTTGGGGAAAAATGACCTAAAACCAGTGGTGGCTCCAATTTTTTTACTACCACACTGTGGGTGTGGCCTGCTTTGTGGCCATGGCCTACTCTGTGGGCATGGCCATGTGACTGGGTGCTGTGTATTGAATGTAATTGTAACCACACGAATGAGTGGATGTAACAATCTCTAATTGTAACACTGTAACCTTCTGTATGAGGACGCGAGCTAGTGGCCACCGGGGGCAGTATCAAGCGCCCAGCTCACACAGTACACATTCCTCAAATGCCTTCAGCTGCGCGGGAAAGATTCCCGCGCTCACCTCACCTGGACAAGAAGGGCGTGACCAAGGATGATGTCACTTGGACAGTAGCCAATGCCTGTCGAAGAGCCATATTCAATTGTATAGCCACCGCATAAAAGGAGCTGTTTGTCTGCCATTACCACATGTTCGTACTGTACTCCATGCAATAAAGATGTGCTAGGCTAGCTTACAGCCGTTTCCATTGTCTTGATTCCCAAACACTAAATTGGCGACGAAGGTGGGATCATGGATTCCCACGGGGACAAGACAACTTCACAGCAACCAGTCTTCGACGTGACCCATCCCAAGCGATGTGACTGGTTCGTAATGCATTTCAAGAGTACGGTAGCGTATGCCGACATCACCGACGCAGGAAAGAAGAGAGGTCTTCTCATCACGATGCTCGGTTTCCACGCAGTACAAGTGCTGCTGGACCCCTCGACCTGGTGGCACCACGAGAGGTGGAACAGGTTTCGGTAACCGAAATACTGGCAACTCTGAGAAACCACTTCAAGCCCAAGGTATCCTTCTTCTCTGCCAGGGCGGCCTTCACGAGGAGGGACCAAAAGCCGGGTGAGTCCGTATCCGAGTATGCAGCGGCCCTCTGTTTGTTGGCAACCCCATGCGAATGGCGGGAGATTCTAGACGTGGCTCTGAGGGACAGGATGCTCTGCGGGATGAGAGATGGGGAAACCCAAAGGAAGCTCATGACCCGAGGCCACGACCTCACCTTTAAAGAGGTACTACAAGAGGCCCTAGCTGCTGAGTCCACGAGGGCCGGGTACAAGCTTCTCAAGGCAAAGCCTCCACCAGTAGAGGCAGCTGCATCCGCAGTCCAGGCGTCTTGGAGGGCGGCCCCTGCCCCGCGCTCGCCCACATCCTCAGAGGCTTCTGCCACCCCAGGCTCCAGTGAAGATGAGGGAGTCCGGAAAGTCAGAAAGGGGCTGAGCGAGAAGAAAGGGAAAGGGGGTCGGCGCTGCGATGGATGCGGGGCGTCCCATGAGCGGAGCAAGTGCCCATTCAGGAAGGCTGAGTGCCACAACTGTGGACGGAGGGGCCACATCGCCAGGGTCTGCAAGCAACGCCGGGATGAGAGCAAGCGCTCCACGAGGAGACGGGATGGCGTCGGCAGAGTCTACGATGGCGGCGACGACCCAGAGGGGGACCACGTGTACAGAGGAGTACATGCGGAAGACGACTTGGCCGTCCACAGCGTGCCTCTAGGGCAACCACGTTTTTATGCTGAGGTACTGTTGCAAGGGGTTCCTGTTAAGATGGAAATAGACTCCGGGTCTGTATACTCTCTCATTTCCCATAAAGAGTTTTTGTGCATTCCCCCCAAGGAGCGACACAAACTCAAAGAGATGAGGGCAAACTTAAGAGACGTGCAGGGAAATGGGATTCCAGTGCTGGGAATCGGGGACTTTGAGATACAGTATAAGGGACTCAGAAGGAAACTCCCTCTAGTAGTTCTAAGGGAGGGGGTGTAATCTCCTGGGAACACAGTGGTTCAAACCCCTGGACATCTTCATAGGCGGCGTCCATGCCATCGGGGGGAATGAGATCCAGGCAGTGTACGACGCACACTCTGAGGTATTCAAGAAGGGGCTCGGGAAGTACAAGGGGCCCCCAGTTTCTTTCGACCTAGACCCGGAGGTCCGCCCAATTAGACTCAAGCCACGTCGGGTTCCATTCGCCCTAAAGGACAAAATTGAGGCGGAACTGGACAAACTGGTGGAGCAGGGGATTTTAGTGCCTGTGGACTCTGCAGAGTGGGAGACTCCTATTGTTACAGTGTTGAAAGCAAATGTGGAGGTGCGGATTTGCGCTGACTACAAGTGTACAATTAACAAGGCAATCCGCCCTAATGCCTATCCGGTGCCGGTAGTTAGCCATCTGCTAGCTACTTTACATGGGGGAAAGTTTTTCGCCAAACTAGATCTGGCGCAGGCGTACCAGCAGCTTCCAGTAACCCCAGCCACAGCTGCTGCGCAAACCATTGTAACTCACAAGGGGGCATTTAAGGTAACGCGCCTACAGTTTGGGGTGAACTCGGCGCCGGGAATATTTCAGTCCCTTGTGGAACGTTTGTTAAAGAAGTTACCGGGGGTCTTGCCATTTTTCGATGACATATTGATATCTGGGGAGAGCAAATCAGAACTGGCCCAGAGACTAGATAAGGTCCTTGCAGTCTTTGAATCCGCGGGGTTGAGGCTGCGGAGGGACAAATGTGTGTTTCTGGCCAGGGAGGTTGAGTTTCTGGGGTTCCATATAACCCCTGAGGGGGTGAAACCCGCTGAGTCCAAAGTCTCAGCCATTCAAAACGCCCCTCGCCCCACCGCAAAACCGGAGCTACAGTCCTTCCTGGGGCTGCTGAATTTTTACCATTCCTTCCTGCCCAGGAAAGCATCGATTGCAGAGCCCCTGCATAGGCTGCTGAAGAAGGATGCGGTTTGGCGGTGGGGGGAGAATCAGGAGCGGGCTTTCAGGGAACTCAAGCAGCTCCTCTCCTCAGAGGCTATTCTAACCCATTTCGACCCAAAGAAGCCGGTAGTCTTGGTCTGCGACGCCTCACCAGTGGGGGTGGGGGCGGTCCTGTGCCACGTGTTAGAGGGCGGGCGAGAAGCCCCAGTGGCCTTCTATTCGAGATCATTGTCCAAGGCAGAACGAAATTACGCCCAAACAGATAGGGAGGCCCTTGCTATTGTGGCGGGCACAAAGAAGTTCCATGATTTTTTGTATGGTCGCCCATTCACCATTGTAACCGACCACAAGCCACTATTGGGTATCTTCACCTCAGACAAGCCCACTCCACAGATCCTCTCCCCCAGGATGCTTCGGTGGGCTATTTTCCTCAATGCATACAAGGGTTCATTAGAGTACCGCCCCGGGAAAGACATAAGCCACGCTGACGCACTCTCAAGGTCCCCTCTTCCCCACCTGGGAGACCCAAAGTGTGAGGTAGAGCAAGACAGCCAAGTCCTCCTCATAGAAGCCCTAGATGCACCCCCATACTTCCCATGGAAATTGCTGCATCCACGGCCAAGGATAAAACTTTAGCCCTTGTTAGATCCTGGGTACAGAAGGGGTGGCCCACGGCTCCCCCCGCAGACAAGTTTGCTAAGTTTTTCAGGAAGAGGGTTGAGTTGTCCACAGAAAGGGGGTGTCTTCTGTGGGGGGAGAGGGTGGTGGTCCCACAAGCATTAAGAGCAAGGGTGCTACGGCTTTTACATGTCAGCCACCCAGGGATTGTGCGCTCTAAGGCGCTGGCCCGAAGCTATTTCTGGTGGCTACAGCTAGACGCAGACATTGAACACATGGTGAACACCTGCGAAAGTTGCCAGAGCTCTCGACCTGAGGAGTCCCGCCTTCCACACAGAGAATGGGACACAGCTAGGGGGCCGTGGTCCCGCCTCCACATAGACTTCGCAGGGCCATTCAGGGGTTCCTTCTTTCTGCTGGTAGAAAGCACATTTCGGCACATTACCTCAGCCCCCTTTCACCCTGCAACAAATGGCCAGGCGGAACGCCTGGTGCGCACAATGAAAGAGGGGCTGCGGCGCATGGGACCAGGGGATCTGGACCGGCAGCTCTCCCAGTTTCTGTTGGCATACCGGGTGACGCCATTGGCGTCGGGATTCTCCTCCGTTGAACTCCTCATGAAAAGGAAATTGCACTCATTGTTAACCAGGTTGGATCCCACCAGGGTGGAGGATAGGGGAAGAAACATTGAGCACAGCCCCACAAAAAACTTCCAGATAGGTGAACCTGTACATTGCAGAAACTATGCTACTACAGGGCCAGCCTGGGTGCCGGGTGTAGTCATTAATCAAACGGGACCAGTGTCATACTGTGTCGAGACCAACACGGGTCTCCTCTGGAGAAGGCACGCTGACCAACTAAGGCATCGAGTGATTGGGGGACCGGACAGAGGGGTCCAGCAGCAAAACTCAACATTAGGGTTCTCCTCCACCCGCTTATCCCAAGGGGGAGAAAACGAAGGGCAACAGTCCCAAACAAGGGGGGGAAGCACAGGCTCAAATCCGTATCCTTTTGTGTTGTGTTTGGAATATTGTGCCTTTAAGAATGTAACACTCGGATGAGTGGATATAATAATCACCAGCTGTAACACTGTAACCTTCTGTATCAGGACGCGAGCTAGTGACCACTAGGGGCAATAGCGAGCGCCCAGCTCACATGGTTCCAATTCCCCAAATACCTACAGCGCGGGAAGATCCCCGCCATCACCTCACCTGGACAAGAAGGGCGTGACGGGGAATGACGTCACGCAGACAGTAGCCAATAGGCTATCGAGGAGCCACATTCAAATGTATAGCCACAGTATATATTGAGCTGTTCATCCGCCATTACCACATGTTCCCCCGGACCATCATGCAATAAAGATGTGTTAAGCCAACCTTTCGGCTGTTCTATTGTCTTGGTTCTCATACACTAAATTGGTGACGAAGGTGGGATAATGGATCCCCACGGAATCAAGACAACACAGGCCGGTTTCAACATCAACAAACCGGAAGAATGGGAGCTGTTCGAGATGGACTTCCAAAGCGCACTGATGGTGTCCGACATCTCAGACGAGGGGAAGAAGAGGGCCATTCTCATCAGGATGCTCGGGTTTCCCGCCATGAAGGTATTGGTGGACCTGGTGTCTCCGAAGAAGGTGAACGAAGTGCCGGTCAAGCAGCTCCTGAAAGCGATGCGCGACCATTTCCAGCCCTCGGTTTCAATGTTTTCGGCTCGGGACGCGTTCTGGAAGAGAGTCCAAGCGCCTGGTGAGTCCGTGGCTGCCTTCGCAGCGGCTCTCCTTTTGGCCGCCGGCCCATGCAAGTGGGAGAACCTGGAAATCGCCCTCAGGGACCGCATGCTGTGCGGCCTGTGGGACAAGGAGGTTCAGCGAAAGCTGATGAACAAGGAGCCGCCCCCGACGCTGCAAGAGGTTGTGAAGGAGGCGCAGGCAGCAGAAGCCACGAGGGCCGGGGTTAAGGGGTTCAGAGCAAGGCCCCCACAACCCGACAAGGCAGCGGGATCGGTGCAAGCGGCCAGGCGGGCGCCACACTCCTCCACGGAGAGCAGCGAGGATGAGGACATCCGGAAGGTGTGGAAGGATGGCCGGCGTTGCGATGGCTGCGGGGCGCTCCATGACCGCATCAAGTGCCCATTCAGGAAGGCCGAGTGCCACAACTGCGGGCGCCGAGGCCACATAGCCAAAGTCTGCAGACGGCGGCGCAGAGACCAGAGAGGCTCAACAGACCGCCCACTGAAAGGCCAGGAAGGCATCCAGCCCTCGAGGAAGCAGGACGGCGTGGGCCGCATCTCCGACGACAGCGACGACGACACGGCAGTCCACAGCTTGTCCTTAGGACACCCAGGATATTTTGTTGAGGTACTGGTGCAAGGGGTCCCTGTTAAGATGGAGATAGACTCGGGTTCCTCATATTCCATCATTTCCCAGAGGGAGTTTTGGGGAATTTCCCCCAACGTGCGGCCCAAGCTCAAAGCACTGAGGTCTACGCTGCGGGACGTGCAGGGGAATAGCATTCCGGTGTTGGGGGTTGGAAAATTCAAGGTCCAATACAAGCAGCACGCCGCGGAACTTCCCCTGGTTGTTCTCAAAGGGGGGAGTTGTTGCCTCCTCGGGACTCAATGGTTTAAGCCCCTGGGTTTGTTCATTGGGGGGTGCATGCCGTTGGGACTGACCCAATTCAGGAGGTGTGCAACGCGCATCCCGAAGTGTTCAAGAAGGGACTCGGAAAATTCAAGGGCCCCCCAGTCGCGTTCGACCTGGATCCAGAGGTCCACCCAATAAGACTCAAACCGCGAAGGGTGCCTTTTGCACTTAAGGACAAAATAGAGGCGGAACTGGACAAATTGGTGGGCCAGGGGATCCTTGTTCCTGTTGATTCCGCGGAGTGGGAAACTCCAATTGTAACAGCGCTTAAGGCCAACGGGGAGGTTCGAATATGCGCTGATTACAAATGTACTATTAATAAGGCGATACGCCCAAATGCGTATCCGGTGCCGGTAGTCCGCCACCTGTTGGCCAGGTTACATGGGGGAAAGTGTTTCGCAAAGCTTGACCTGGCGCAGGCTTATCAGCAGCTCTCGGTAACCCCAGCTGCAGCTGCTGCACAGACGATAGTCACTCATAAGGGGGCGTTTCAGGTGACGCGCCTGCAATTTGGCGTGAACTCAGCGCCAGGTATCTTCCAATTGCTCGTGGAACGCCTCTTAAAGGGTCTGGAGGGGGTCTTGCCATACTTTGATGACGTATTGATAACGGGGGGGAGTGAGTCAGAACTGGCTGAGAGACTAAGCAAAGTACTGACGGTATTTGAAAAGGCGGGGTTAAGGTTGCGGAAAGACAAATGCGTCTTCTTCGCAAAAGAGGTTGAGTTCCTGGGTTTTCGGGTAACCCCTGCAGGCATTAAACCCTCCGAATCAAAGGTGGCCGCCGTTCAAAATGCTCCTCGCCCCACCTCCAAGCCCGAACTGCAGTCGTTCCTAGGGCTCTTAAACTTCTACCATTCCTTCCTGCCTAGGAAGGCGTCGGTAGCAGAGCCGCTTCATAAGTTGCTAAAAAAGGACGAGGCGTGGAAATGGGGCGAGAGCCAGGAGAGGGCATTCAATGAGCTGAAACAACTCTTATCCTCAGATGCCATATTAACTTATTTTGACCCCAAGAAACCAGTGGTTCTGATATGTGATGCATCTCCAGTGGGGGTGGGGGCGGTCCTGTGCCACGTGTTGGAGAACGGGCGGGAGGCCCCGGTGGCGTTCTACTCCAGGTCCCTGTCTAAGGCAGAGCGTAACTACGCACAGACAGACAGGGAGGCATTAGCGATAATTGCTGGGACGAAGAAGTTCCACGATTTCCTCTATGGCCGCCCCTTTACCATCGTGACTGACCACAAGCCCCTGCTAGGCATTTTTACCGCAGACAAGCCCACGCCACAGATTCTGTCCCCTAGGATGCTCAGGTGGGCCATTTTTTTAAACGCGTACCAGAACGCGCTGGTGTATCGCCCTGGAAAGGACATAAGCCACGCGGACACCCTGTCGAGGTCTCCCCTCCCCCACACAGGCAGCCACGTGTGCGAGGTGGAACAAGACCACCAAGTGCTCATGATAGAGGTCCTAGATTCACCCCCCGTAGTGCCCGCAGAGATCGCCAAGGCGACGGGCAGGGACAAGACGTTGGCCCTGGTTAGTTCATGGGTGCAGAAAGGGTGGCCAACGTCCTCCCCGGCGGCGGAATTTGCCCCGTTTTTCAGGAAAAAGTTAGAACTGTCCATGGAGAGGGGTTGCCTCCTGTGGGGCCAGCGGGTGGTCGTCCCTGAGTCCCTGAGAGCAAGAGTGCTCAAGCTGCTGCACGTCAGCCACCCTGGAATTGTCCGCTCCAAGGCTCTGGCCAGGAGCTACTTCTGGTGGCCCCAGTTGTACGCCGATATCAAGCACATGGTGGGCACTTGCGAGAGTTGCCAGAGCTCCCGGCCCGAAGAGGCTCGACTTCCGCACAGGGAATGGGATGCGGCAAAGGGGCCGTGGTCCCGCGTGCACATTGACTTCGCGGGCCCTTTCAGAGGATCGCTTTTTTCTCCTCATAGTGGATGCTTACTCCAAGTGGTTGGAGGTCATCCCGGTTGCGAGCACCTCCTCAGCCGCAACAATTAAACAATTGCGCAGGGTGTTCAGCTCGTTCAGCATACCCGACACGCTCATTAGCGATAACGCTAGTTGCTTCACGTCCGCCGAATTCAGGGCTTTCACCGAAATCAACGCCATCTGGCACATCACCTTCGCGCCTTTCCACCCGGCGACGAATGGCCAAGTAGAACGCCTCGTGCATACCACCAAAGACGCGCTGAGGCGCATGGGCCCTGGGGATTTAAACCTGCAGTTGTGCCAGTTTTTGCTGGGATATAGGGTGACCCCCCTAGCGTCAGGATACTCACCCGCAGAGCTCCTAATGCGTAGAAAACTGACCACGGTACTGACCAGGCTAGACCCTTCCAGGGTGGAAGACACTGGGAGGAACATCGGGTTAGCGGGCACAAAGAGTTTCGAAATAGGCGCCCCGGTCCATTGCAGAAACTACGCTAGCGCAGGGTCAGCCTGGGTGCCGGGCGTAGTCATTGGGCAAACGGGTCCCGTGTCGTACTGCGTCGAGACCAGCACAGGTCTACTCTGGAGGCGACACGTGGACCAACTCCGGCGTCGGGTTTCCGGAAACCAGAGCGCGGACAGCGCGGAACAGGATTCAACGTTAGGGTTCTCCCCCACCCGTTTAGCCCAAGTGGGAGGAGAGGGGGGTCAGTGGTCCCCACCAAGGGGGGAAGGGAATAAGTTTGTCCCCGCAGATATCCTGAGGGATACCCCCACAGATACCCCAGAAGATGATTTTGATTTTGAGTTACAAAACCGGGGGGGGTTCGGAGTGGTCCCCCACCCATCCAAGCGAGATTTTTCGTTAGTCCCCAGTGCCCCCGGTTTTCCCACAATGGAGTTTACCCCTACCCCGAAAGCCGCAGAGCCGCGGCAAGTCACTAATGAGTCTCCCTCTCCCATTGCAGGACAAGAGCCCAGGGAACACAGAAGGGATAGCGCCCCCGGGACAAACCAGCCAGCCTTGCGCCCAAAACGCGCTTGCAATAAACCATATTGGATGAGAGACTTCGTCTCATCCTAGGGGGGAGGGATGTTGTGTTTGGAATATTGTGCCTTTAAGAATGTAACACTCGGATGAGTGGATATAATAATCACCAGCTGTAACACTGTAACCTTCTGTATCAGGACGCGAGCTAGTGACCACTAGGGCCAATAGCGAGCGCCCAGCTCACATGGTTCCAATTCCCCAAATACCTACAGCGCGGGAAGATCCCCGCCATCACCTCACCTGGACAAGAAGGGCGTGACGGGGAATGACGTCACGCAGACAGTAGCCAATAGGCTATCGAGGAGCCACATTCAAATGTATAGCCACAGTATATATTGAGCTGTTCATCCGCCATTACCACATGTTCCCCCGGACCATCATGCAATAAAGATGTGTTAAGCCAACCTTTCGGCTGTTCTATTGTCTTGGTTCTCATACACTAAATTTTGATACACCAGTTCTACCACCCAGTCCTTTGAAAGAGAGGAATGAGTTTGCCCCTGTAGTTCTACCCAGTCGTTTGAAAGAGAGGAATGAGTTTGCTCCTGTTACCCCTGAATTAGATTTTGAGTTACCAAACTGGGGGGGGGGTTCGGAGTGTTCCCCCACCCGTCCAAGCGAAGAGCGGGGTTTTTCTTTAGCCCCTAGTGCCCCCGGTTTCCCCACATCCGCATCAGAAACCCTTCCTCCCCCTTCTCCTGCCCATACCAAAGCTGCAAGTCCGCAGCAAGTCACTAACGAGTCATCCTCTCCAATTGCAGGACAAGAGCCAAGAGAACACAGTCGAGGGGGCACGGCCGAGTCAAGCATAATGGCCGCACGCCCAAAACGCACATGCGGGAAACCAGTTTGGTTGAGGGACTTTGTCCCATCTTAGGGGGGAGGGATGTTGTGTATTGAATGTAATTGTAACCACACGAATGAGTGGATGTAACAATCTCTAATTGTAACACTGTAACCTTCTGTATGAGGACGCGAGCTAGTGGCCACCGGGGGCAGTAGCGAGCGCCCAGCTCACATAGTACACATTCCTCAAATGCCTTCAGCTGTGCGGGAAATATTCCCGCGCTCACCTCACCTGGACAAGAAGGGCATGACCAAGGATGACGTCACTTGGACAGTAGCCAATGCCTGTCGAAGAGCCATATTCAATTGTATAGCCACCGCATAAAAGGAGCTGTTTGTCCGCCATTACCACATGTTCGTACTGTACTCCATGCAATAAAGATGTGCTAGGCTAGCTTACAGCCGTTTCCATGGTCTTGATTCCCAAACACTAAACTGGGTGAGCAATCTAGTCATGCCTGTCCAGTGGAGGGATTCAAAAAAAATTACTACCTACTCTGTGGGAGTGGTATGGTGGGCGTGGCCAGGGGGAAAGCCCTGCATTGCACCGGAATTAGGACTACTTTATTTCAAAACTTGGATGGGCCATGGAATTTCTGCTACCGATTCTGGTGAACTGGTACGAAACTGCTAATGCCCATCACTACCTAAAACACAAAAACAACTCTTTTGCTCCAAAAAGAGAGTCTGTTCCACACAGAAATACTGGAAGCTGCCTTGTTCTAAGTGCTATTTAATCTGCTTTGCAATAATTTGTCCACGGTTTCAGACAGAGTGGTGTCCTTCTCACCACTGTCGCCTTACTTTCTGTCAAGCAAAGATCACTGCAAATGAAATAGTACAAATTTTATTACTGCTTGTGTCAACTACAGTAGCCAATCACACTCAATGGCTTTTAGATGACTATTTACCTGTGATTCAATAATGTACTGAATCAGTCTGCTCTCCAGCTGAGAGTAACACCAGGCTTTCAGCCTTATCCTTTACAGCCTTAAACGGTCAAGTCACCTGAAGGGTCACCTTCACCTACATATCTACTGTAATATTTTATTGTTTTTACTAAGTAAATGAGTCATGCGGATTCCCCATGCCCATCTGGCATGGAACTGCCCCGGCGGAGGCTGCTTAGGTGAGAAGGCTCCTGGCGGTGGCTTCTGCGGGCAGCTAAATTAAGGGGGGTGAATAAATGATAGGGTTTGATTCACCCAATTACATGACCTGACCGACGATTCTGCAAGGTAGGCAGATCGCTAACTCCAGTGACTGATTAGGTAAACACTCATCTCCTGGCCAAGGAAATCCCCGGTGCAAATAGTGAATATGTTTACCCCTGTCTAAGCCCTAAACAATGGTTTCCCTCATCCCGTGTTTGTCTGAAATAATTAACTTCCCTTCGAGAGGTTTCCCAATTAACCTGAGTAAACAGGTGATGTGATTGACTCCCGGGTGATGGTTTTTTCTACCTGCCTTCTGATCTATAAAAGGCGTATGTATTTTTCCAATAAACCACTGATCTGATCTCGCTCCTGTTGCCTCGTGTTGTCATTGATCAGTCTCCTCCGGGACCTAGCGCCGCCCTAGCGGCCCAACATCGCTACAGCTGGTGACCCCGACGTGATTTACTCATGAGTAAGAGACCGGCAGCCAGCCGATCGGAGGAGTAGCCTGCGGCGAGGCATCCCAGAGAGACATTCCTACCGCTTACTCCTCGCTTTCGAGGAGGGTTGCCATAGAGGGAAACGCGTTCCGCTCAGGGCAGCTGTGAGCCCCTGACATCGCAGAGGCCATTGAAGGGCCCGTGGCAGAAGGTCCACGCTCCGAGGTCTACCCCAGACACCCGACGCCCGAACCTGTTGCCTGCAAAGACGCGTCGACCCGTCCCGAGGAGGAATCTTCCGGAGACCCAATCGCAGGTAATATGGGGACTTGCTCTCATAGACCAGGTCCGTCCGCTAGCCAAAGAACTCGTGAGGAAGAGTTTAAAATCCTGGCCAGGGTATTTAAGTTACGCTTTCACAGCAGGGAATTAGCGAGACTTTTGGCGTACCTCAGGGAACACTGCCTACTTTACCCAGAAGTAGGTACGTTAACCCTGCAGCTCTGGGACCAGATAGGAGACTGTATTCAGCAACCCCCGAAAGCTCCAGGAGGGATAGTTCGTACTTGGAGAAAGTGTAGGAAACTCTTAGCAGAAATCGAGCCAGTCCGGGTAGAGGCCAAAGAACCCCCGTTAGCCGAGCCATCAGGAAAGCCAGTCGAACCGACTGCGCCCACGGCACTCTATCCGTCAATTAGCTATCGGCAGAGTAGCGTAGGGAGCGTTCCCGCGGTGACAGCTGCAGACGTCACCGAAGGAACGCAAGGAATGAGGAGCGCAGGCGCTCCTCTGACAGCTCCAGGCTCCCTAGTCGTGAAGAGTGCCCTTCAGCGCACAGCTGAGATAGAACTTAGAAAGGGGGAATTGTCAGTTGAACAACTAGCTGAACTTAGACAGATTTGTCCAATCCGCTTGGAGATGGACGCGCTCACGGGCGCACAGCAGATAGTACACTCCCCAGTCCCGTACAAGCTTCTCATGGCTTTACGGAAAGCAATTTCAGAGACAGGGCTCCAGAGTTGTTTTACGAGGGGCACGCTTCAGCAAGTGTGCGAAACCACCATGTGGATTCCTCATGATTGGAAAGCCGTCATGAGGATGATGCTAACCCCCAGCCAGTACATGATTTGGGACAGCGAGTTTCGCCTAGAGGCCCAAGCTCGAGCTGCCAGGATGGGAGGCGCAGTACTTCCTGACCAGTTGTATGGTTCAGGTGCCTTCGAGCCCATCAACACTCAAATTAACTTGCCTCTCGCCACTCTAGAAATGTCAGCCGAAGCTGCCTACAGGGCATACTTCAAGGTCCCAGCGTCTGGCAAAACGGCTAAAAATTACACTGCTATCAAGCAGGGAGCCCAGGAGCCCTACATGGACTTCATCAATCGCCTGGAGGAAGCAATTAGCAGGCAGATTGACAATGAGCAGGCCCAACAAGAGCTTATGATTAAGCTAGCTAAGGACAACGCCAACCTGGACTGCCGTAAAATCTTGCAGTCCCTGGGCAATCGCCCTGACTTGACCTTAACGGACATGATCCGAGCATGCTCCGACGTTGGCACAGACTCCTACAAGATGGGGCTGCTAGCGGCCGCGGTGCAGGGGGGAAGAAGACCTCAGGGCAATGGCAAGATCAAAGGGGCATGCCACACTTGTGGCAAGGTCGGACACTTCGCCAGGGAGTGCCGATCCAAGGGAGGCGGACAAAAATCCGGCCGTCCCAAGGCTCCGAACACCCCCTGCCCGAAGTGCAAGAAAGGCTATCATTGGGCCAGGTATTGTCCGAGTTCGGGAAACCGGAATCCGGGCACGTCTCTGGCCCCAGTCCAAACAGAGGCTTCCTTCACCCAGATCCAGAACTCCCCAGAACTGGACTAGGTTCCAGGCACATTCCAGGCACTGCGAGGGCGCAGGCCAGCCCCAAGGGTGGCACAGGACTAGAATTGGCTTGCCAGGCGGACGTTACATGCGATCTGCCGGGCACAGTCTACCCAGTCGATTCCCAGTACATGGGACCCCTACCCAGAGGCTTTATAGGTTTAGTTTTGCCCTGTAGTGTAGCTGGAGCACGTGGAATTTTCATAATTCCAGGAGTCATTGACTCGAATTTTTCAGGCGTCCTCCAAGTCCAGCTTTGGACATACCTACCCCAAACAATCCACAAGGGAGACACCTTAGCGCAACTGATCTTGGTTCCTTGTCACTCGCCAGCAGGCAGCCAGCGAAGGCTCAGTGCCAGCTCAGAGTCCGGTTCAGCAGACCGCTCGAGAGCGCGTGAGGCAGTGCAGGGATACCAGGTCTTGGCGACAGTGGAGACCAACATTGAGTGGAAGCAGCGCCCCGTTATCGAGGTATTTTTGAACAAAAGAGTGTTCTCAGGGTTACTCGATACCGGAGCGGATGTGACCGTGATAAGCAGAAACCAGTGGCCGAGGGAGTGGGCCATTGAGCCAGTCTCCGATGTGTGGGGGGTAGGCGGCGTCCAGGAAGTGTTTAGAAGCCGAGAGTGGGTAGAAGTCACAATCCCAAGGGCTGACGGCACGGCGGTGATACGGCCGCACATTCTTGACGTGCACGTCAATCTTTGGGGATGGGACATTCTACAGCAGTACGGTGCTACGCTTACCTTTGGGTAATGGCGTTGCCGCTTAAATGGCTCACCGACACTCCGGTCTGGGTAGAACAATGGCCGGTAGTGGGGGAGAAATTAGTTGCTCTCAAGCAGCTAGTTAGGGAACAGCTAGACGCAGGACATATAGAACAGTCCACGAGTCCTTGGAATTCGCCAATTTTTGTTATTAGGAAGAAGTCGGGGAAGTGGCGACTCCTCCACGATCTCAGAGAGATCAATAAATGCATACAGCCAATGGGTCCGCTTCAATGCGGCATCCCGAATCCGAACATGATTCCCGAGGGGTGGGAGATTCTAGTCGTAGATCTCAAGGATTGCTTTTATACAATCCCCTTAGACCCCAGGGACCGGGAGAGGTTTGCCTTTACAGTGCCGGTCGTGAACCACAGTGAGCCCACACAGCGTTACGCGTGGAAATTTTTGCCACAGGGCATGCTCAATTCGCCCACCTTGTGCCAAATTTACGTTCACGACGCGCTGGCAAAGTTTCGAAACCTCTACCCACAAGCCATAGTTTGTCACTTTATGGACGATATTTTGGTAGCGTTGCCACAGCTTGGCAGCGAAATGTTTTCTGACCTCCAGGCCAGCCTGGGGGACAAAGGTTTACTCATTGCCCCGGAGAAAGTGCAGAGAACCGAGCCCTTCTCATACTTGGGCCATCGGCTTCTCCGCTCTTTCGCCGCACCGGTTTCACCTCAGATAAATTTACAAGACTCAGTCACCCTCGTAGAATTGCAGCAAGTTTTGGGGAATATCAATTGGGCCAGACCGTATTTTCGCTTGGATACGGATCTTCTAAAGCCGCTCTTCTCGCTGCTAACCTTAGGTAAGCAGCCGGCAGACCGGATAAAAATCTCTCGAGACGCGCGCCTGGCGCTCGAGAAAGTCAACCAAGTTCTCAGCCAGAGGTGGGTGGATAGGATCGCCCAGGGGCCATATGCCCCGATCCTGAATTTGTACATCGTACGGTCGGGATCCATGTTCACTGGGGCGCTAGGAGTAGACTCAGAAAAGGGAGCGAAAATTGTGGAGTGGGTGTACTTGCCTAACACCTCATCTCGGAACATTGTTCCTCCCCAAGAACTGGTCTCCGCGGTGATCTACCGCGGCAGGCTGAGAGCTAGGGACATTTCTGGGCACGATTTAGCTAAGATCATAGTCCCGTTCACTAAGGAACAAATTCATCAGTTGATGCAGCTAGGTGACTCGCTTCCGATAGCTTTGGAAGGATCCACTGGAAGCTTGGCATACCACTTGCCTAAGGACCCCAGACTTGTCTCGCTTCAAACAGGAACAGTCAGCTTGTTCGAATTGCTTTCGCTGGTCCCACTTCAGGGGGCCAAGACAGTCTTTACCGAAGGTGGACGCACATATGGCGTCTTGACCTGGCAGGAGGGCGAAGCTTGGCACACGCTGTTGACTCTCCCACAGAAGTCCGTGCAGCGGGCGGAGTTGGCAGCCGTGAACCTTGCCTTGCGCACCTTCGCCAAGGAACGTTTAAACATCATAACTGACAGTCTGTACGTTAGGAATTTGCTCCACAGTCTACCGGGAGCTTACATTACCCCCGCGATAAACAAGAATCTGCTTAGTCTGTTCCTCACTGCTCAATTTCACTTGCGGAACCGCACGGAGCCGCTCTATATTGCCCACATCCGAAGTCATCAAGACCTACCGGGTCCGATTTCCGCGGGCAATAGCAGAGCGGATGCGGCGGCAAGAGAAATTCAGCAACGCTCAGTTTTGGGTGTTTTTACTACTCCAATCCAGAGTCATGCATTTTTTCACCAAAACGCCAAGGCACTCGCCAGACAGTTCAATCTGCCACTTTCTCAAGCCCAAGGTATAGTACGCTCTTGCCAGCATTGCGCAGGGGCGCCGGGGGGGCCCTCGTGGGGGGTCAACCCACGAGGGACAGAGGCCAATCAAGTGTGGCAGATGGACGTCACGCATGTGCCGCAGTTTGGCAGATGGCAGTACATGCATGTCTGCATTGACACCTTCTCTCAGTTCATTTGGGCGACGGCGCAGAAGGGGGAGACTGCCTCCCACGTGGAGCAGCACCTCCTTTCCTGCATTGCGGCGATGGGCAAGCCGCGGCACGTGAAAACGGATAACGCCCCATCCTACAGCTCTAGGCAGTTGGCCGCCTTCATGGCCACCTGGGACATCAAGCACACATTTGGCATTCCCTACAATCCGCAAGGGCAAGCGATTGTTGAACGGGTCAATCGGACGCTAAAGTCCTATATTGACAAACAAACAGAAAGGGGGGAGCCACCAGCCCTCCGCAAATCACAGGGAGAAGCACAGTTTTGTCTGAATAAGGTATTGTTCACATACAATCACCTCAATGTTTTTTCGGACTGTACGCCGCAGGAGAAGCACTTCCGCCGTTCGGAAGCCCTCCTGCGACCTATGGTCCGGTACCGAGTGCCACCAGACCCTTCTTGGAGGGGCCCGGTGCCGCTCATAACCTGGGGAAGAGGGTATGCTGCAGTTATGTCTCCCACAGGTGTCCTTTGGATTCCAGCGCGGTGCGTCAAGCCTCATTTGGAACCACATGGCGTGGACCCAGGCCGACCCGAGTCCGATACCGGAGATGCAGGATCTCGCCCTGACCGAGGGGACCCGCCGGGAGAGACAGCGGTCGCAGACGACAGCACCGAAGATCACCTGGGGGATGGTCAAGGCCCTCTGCCATGATGCCCAGGACACCATCCAGCGCGAGGGGGAGGAACTGACACCAGAGAGCTTTGCGGTTGCGATTTTCGCCCGAATTCACGCCAACTCCATGGCAGTCACCATCATCCTGGCCCTCTCCCTGCTTTTGGGGGGAGGTGCTCAGGCCGCCTCACTGGAGGCCAGCGATTTAATGCCAGGCGGAGACCTCTCTGCCCGGATGCAGTACAACATTTGGGAAAGGTTGGCTACCCTTGTCAACCAGTCCGATTTTTGCCTCAGGCAGGACGTCGGCTCTGCCTCGATCCTCAGCACCTGCCTTGTCCCGGTGTGCCATTCTCCAGGCGCACACCCCCGGGACGGGGACTGGCTGGTGAGGCGACTCTTCAGCCCATACATCCCATCAGCTTCCTCGGAATATGCCCGTTGGGAGATGCGGCTGACCATGACTTTACCGGCTGATGCGGCCACTTTCCACACTCCTCGAGTGGCGATCAGCCCGAACGCTACCTGCGGCCGAATACACGGTTGCTCCGGACCCGGCCGAGCCCGGCGCCGTTGCCTCGATGTAGGCAGCGGCAATTGGACTTGCAATAACCCAGTGTCACTTGGCTCGAAGTATGCACATATCACCCTGCCATCTGGATGGTTCTTTACGTGTAACCAGTATACATTTAACTACATTCCGGCTAATATTACAGACTCTATATGTTGTATCAGTCGTTTGACACTGTTGCTCCCCACTAAGGATATGATTGCCCCACGCACTAGTATCCCCAATGTTTCCAATGGCTCCAATGTTCCCTCACTCATACGGCACACTCGCACCACCCTGTTAGACAGCTCATGTGAAAGCAGCTTTAGGGTAATGAGACCTGCCGAATACCTCTCTTTGGCAGTCAGCATCTTTGGCGTGCCAGGCTTAGCCGTCGGCAACGCAAAGAGGATTGTTCGCTTGGCCTGCGGTTTAGCAAAGGCCATTAACCATACCTCCTCAGCGATAGCGCTCCTCAATCAGGAACAGGCGGAGCTTCGCCATGCCATTCTCGATAATCGAGCGGCTATCGACTACCTCCTACTGTTGCACCACTTGGGCTGCGAGTCCTTTCACGGAATGTGCTGCTCCAACCTTACTGACAACTCCCGGAAAATTCAAAGCCAGATCACAGATCTCCACACCATAGTCGCAGGCATCACAGAGGGCTCTGCGTGGGGGGCTTGGTGGAGTTCTCTGTGGAAGTGGATGTGGTCGTGGATCCCATGGGGGTGGCTTCAGACGGTGCTTAAGGTAGTGGTGGGGGTAGTCATACTGGGCATAGCAATTTGCTGTCTCGCTCAATGCATTCCCTCACTGATCTCGAGGTGCCGCCTCAGAAGGTAACCCCGTGACGTCACTCCCGACCAACAGCTGGTGCCGCTCCTGCGCAAAATCGCTGGTCAGGCTCTTAATATTAAAAAGTAAGGGGAGATGCGGATTCCCCATGCCCATCTGGCATGGAACTGCCCCGGCGGAGGCTGCTTAGGTGAGAAGGCTCCTGGCGGTGGCTTCTGCGGGCAGCTAAATTAAGGGGGTGAATAAATGATAGGGTTTGATTCACCCAATTACATGACCTGACCGACGATTCTGCAAGGTAGGCAGATCGCTAACTCCAGTGACTGATTAGGTAAACACTCATCTCCTGGCCAAGGAAATCCCCGGTGCAAATAGTGAATATGTTTACCCCTGTCTAAACCCTAAACAATGGTTTCCCTCATCCCGTGTTTGTCTGAAATAATTAACTTCCCTTCGAGAGGTTTCCCAATTAACCTGAGTAAACAGGTGATGTGATTGACTCCCGGGTGATGGTTTTTTCTACCTGCCTTCTGATCTATAAAAGGCGTATGTATTTTTCCAATAAACCACTGATCTGATCTCGCTCCTGTTGCCTCGTGTTGTCATGAATCAGTCTCCTCCGGGACCTAGCGCCGCCCTAGCGGCCCAACATCGCTACAGAGTCACTTTGAGGGAAATTGTAATTTCCCTTTTGTATTTCTCTCGGCAAAAGCAGTGATTCTTCTAGCAAGCCACCAAGCAGGTCAGAACAGAAAGAGCCAGTGAGAGACATGTTGAAAGATGGAAAAAGAAGGGGTAGCTTTGCTTGCTTTTAGCTCTGATTCTGCGAAAAAGAAACATATAGATATTTTAAACAACACGATCTGAGCCTCGCCTCCTTCCAGTCTGCCAACAGTTAAAACAATAATAGGATACCTTTGGCCCTCCAGATGTGTTGACCTTTAACTCTCTGAAGCCTCAGCGAGGATGGCTAATGGCAAGTGATATTGCCCAAAAAGTCCCAATGGGACAAAGTTTTCCTACTATGTATATTGAGCATATCAAACAGTGGGCTGGGGTGGATTATAGGGAATCAGGTGAGATGATTCAATTAGTCAGTACACCTTGTTCCTAGAATGAGAGGCCTCTCTGGCCTCATCCCAAGGAGCAAAGTTAAGCTGTAGTTGAAAACAGGAAAGACAACCAAGAGTCTTGCAGCAACTTGAAAGCCAACCAGTTATATTTGGCATGAACTTTCTTGGCCATAGCCCACCAAGGCTCACTGCAAATAAACAAGCACTGTTTACCTAGAAATCCCTTAAAAGGATCGCCATAAGTCAGAATTGACTTGACAGAACACACACAATTAGCCAAATAAATAAGGAAATAAATGCCCAATTAACTCACGCCAAGTACAACTTGTTAACTTTAAAGACTCTTTATTTAATATTGACGGAAGCAGCAATGATGTTTTAGTTTAAAAACTGTTGTTTTTGCTTAAATAGATTAGCACGGCTCCATCCTTGGAAATTACTAAAAGGGGGAAAAATCACTTAGTTTCTCTCCAATGGAAGCCTTGCAATTCTCACCCGGCTTTAACTGGATCAAACCATGCTATTCTCAGTTTATAAACAGTATATAGTACAGTACTGTAGTTCCCTTCCCCGACACGTCTAACGTCCATTTCAACACCAGATGGCACTAAAAGCCAGTAGCCATGGCAACTTAGTGCAGGAGACGCTCTAGTCGCCAAACCAACGATGCAGGAGAGGAGGAAGCAAACGGAAACGGCCTATTGGGCACATATTATGGACCAACCAAATTCAAAATATGGAAGAAGTGTGCAAGACAAGTTTTTGAGTTCTCCTTCTCCAAAACTTTTCATTGGAGTCTAGGGTTTCTCAACTTTGGACTGGCAGATGTTCTTGGACATCAATTCCCAGAAGCCTCGGTCAGCAGGTGTGCTGACTTGGGCTTCTGGGAACTGAAGTCCAAGAACACCTGGAGGCCCAAGACTGAGAAACCCTCCCGGTCCCACGTCCAAAAAGAAGGGAACAGGAGAAGAAATAGAAAAACACTGAAAACTAAGGCAGGTGTTGCAGCCATTACAGGGAATTGGCCTTGTCCAAAAGAATTATACTCATTTCTTGGGCGGAGCTGAGAGAAGGCAGAATGTTAATTTCACATGGTCGCCCAGAAACTGATGTGAATTAACAGCAAGGATAGAAAGTATGAAACAAAGTGGCTACACTATCTATAAATAAAAAGAGCAGATGGATGCTTTCTATTTGGGCCACTGAAGTGTCATAGTCTGGCCAGGCTATCCTGCTATGGTAATTCTTCCGTGTCTAGGCCAGACATAAAACTGCCAAAATGAAGGCACCTTTTGGTGAGTTCATTCTGCAGTTCCTTTCGCCTGACCTAGTGTGAGTAAAAGTGTAGACCCGTGATGGTGAACATTGGCACTCCAGATGTTCTTGGACTTCAATTCCCAGAAGCCCAAGCCCCTGTGAATCCACACGAAGGGGTTTACTACGATTAATCCGGCCCGCGCCGCCCTCGTCGCTCCCAGAAGCAGAAGTAAAACGTGCCAGGCCCTTTGTGTGGATTCACGGGGGCTTGGGCTTCTGGGAATTGAAGTCCAAGAACATCTTGAGTGCCAAGGTTCGCAATCACAGGTGTAGACCATACTGCCAGCGACTCAATGCCGAGTGTCAGGCAGCGGTTAACTAACCTGACAATCCTGAGGACTAATGTCCTTCGGTGGCAACGCTCACAGGGAAGGGTGATGGTCTCCAAGTGGATTAAATCTCGCTTGAATCCATCTTGAAGGAGGGCAGCAGCTTCATCAATACTGACCTGGGACTGAGGTGGACTTTTTATGCTAAAAGGACTCAGGACCAGAAAGTTACTTGGGGAACTGGATCAGTGTCATACTGAGATGCAGAAGGCAAATGGAAGGCCACTGCGTTATAGTGTTCCCAGGACAATCTATGGCTGATTGCCATGATGAGAGCCAATATTCGGAATCAGATATGCCACAAAAAGAAGAAGTGTTACCAAAGTAGCATTAAAAAGGCAACATCTTTCTGGTCCATGTTGATATTTGAGGATTAAGAGATTGACAGAAAGAGAAACTGGTTGAGTTCCAACAACGTAGTCCACTGTTCATAATAAAACTGAGGCTACTTTGGATTTCTAGTGAACCCCTCACCGCTGCCATACACAGAAAGTACCACGATTTGTCATTCCGTCCGATTCCAAATTCAGTTTTCAACGGCAAGCAGAAGCTTTCTGCTCTGTTGACTTGCATGTTGATAGCAAACATCCCCCCCCCCCCCCACACACACACACCCTGGGGAAAAAAAACAGCCCAGGACTGCCAAAAGCTCAATTTTCAGAATCTGCTACTATTCTGAAAAACTGGATGGCAGGGCAGGTGTGGGGCCTTAATGGGAATACGGCTCCAGCCTGTTGGCACAGCCTCATCCCCAGTTAGTGCTTAGTTAATATCCCTCCCTTTGTGTTGTTGTATCCCCCCTTCCCTTTTATTCCTTTTTATTCTTTTAATTGGGGTGGGGTGGGGGGTAGTATGGTGGGGAAGTGAGTGGGCAATTTGGGATTTTAAAATCTGTTTTTATACATTTTTAACTATTGTACGCCGCCCTGAGTCGGGTTTCCCTGATTGGGCGGCATATAAATTTAAAAATTAAATTAAATTAAAATTAAATTCTTTTGTGGAGAATGGAGGACACGCTCCCGCCACAGCCACAATGTTTATTTTGTGCCCATCTACTAACCATTTACAACTCAACAAAAACCAAACTTCACAGAAATAAATCTGAACCCAAACCAGGGAATTTCTGTTATTACTGGTTGTAAATATGCAAACTGATGTATTGTAAACAAATCTGTTATGCTAGCCAACCCTTGTGTATCTACCTCCGCACCTGGTGTGCATAAATTAATGCCACGAAGTCTCACTTCGACGAAGTGGACTTGATCCACATAAGCCAACATTAAAATACAACGTTGGGGGGGGGGGTTGTCTTGTTCTGTTTACTCTCTGATATGCTTGTTTTATTTGTTTACTTATATTTTGGATCCTGCCCTAGTTTTCAATGGGGAGCTCAGAGCCGAGCAAAACGAATAACACTCTTTTTTTCCATAGTTAGACCCGCCGTTCGCATTCCACAGAGTACTCTCCACAATATCGCTCTAGGGAGCCGGGGGGGGAGGAAGTGACGTCACTCACTGTTTCCGGGCGACGGATTTGGTGGTGGCCTGTCCGCGTGTGCAGAGGGGAAAAGGCACCCTTTTGGGGCCGCTGAGGGTCTTCTTCCCCGTCTCTCGTTCTCCCTGTGGCTGGTTCCGTTGCGGCGATGGCGGTCCGGGCCAGTTTCGAGAACAACAACGAGATCGGCTGCTTCGCCAAACTCACCAACACTTACTGCCTGGTGGCCGTCGGGGGATCCGAGGGCTTCTACAGGTAAGGGCCGGGGCTGGGCCATCCGAGGGGCTCCGAAGACCGGGGACTTTGCGTTTATGGCGTGGCGGCGCAGTGGTTAAAACGGCTGCCCTGCAGCCAAAAGGTTGTGAGTTCGATCCTGACCATGGGTCAAGGTAGACTCCGCCTTCCATTCTTCCTAGGTTGGTTAAATGAGTACCCAGTATGTTGGGGGCAAAACGCTAATTCACCATGTGAACCCAGCCCAACGAGGTGGTATATAAGTGTGATTTCCTGCCAACCTAGCGGTTCGAAAGCAAGACATTGCAAGTAGATAAATAGGCACCACTTCGGGTGGGAAGGTAACAGCGTTTCCGTGCACTCCGGTGTCTAGTCATGCCTGCCACGTGACCACGGAAACGTCTGCAGAAGCTCTTCGACTTTGAAACAGAGATGAGCACTGAACCCTAGAGTTGGATGTGACAGGCTTTCGAGTAAGGGAACCTTTTACCTTACTATAAGTGTAATTGCTATTAGGGGGAAAAAGCTTTGGCCGGCGATTGGACCACGAAGAGGACTGTGACGTTATAGACCAGGGATGCCCAAACTTTTCAGGCTGTGGGCTGGTCATGTGGTTCAGGGGGCCGGTCACTATGGCCCGGGGGCTGGATCCGGCCTCCAATGGCAATTCATCCTGCCTGTGAAAGTCCTCGTCACTCCTGAAAGCATACAGGTGTGTTTTACTTCTGCTTCCAGGAGTGATGAGGGCTTCATGGGCTGGATGAACTGGCCTCAGGGGCCGGATTCGGCCCCTGGGCTGTAGTTTGGGCACCCATGTTATAGACAGATCTGTGACACTGGAATACCATTATTATAACCTGACAACCCTGAGGACTAACAGCCTTGGGTGGTGAAGTCCGCAGGGAAGGGTGATGGTCCCCAAGTGGATTAAATCCCACTTGAATCCATTTTGATGGAGATCAGCAGCTTCATCAATTCTGGCCTGGAGCTGAGGAGGACTTTGGGCGCCAAAAGGGCTCCAGACCAGAAAGTGACTCGCGGAATTGGATCAGTGGTACAGGTGCCATGCTGTGATGCAGAAGGCAGATGAAAGGCCATGCCATTATAGTCTCAGAACAGTCTTCATGGCTGATTACCATGATGATTGCCAATATTCAGATTCAGATACAGTAGCAGCAGCAAAAAGGCAATGCTTAATATTCTTCCTTTACTTATGCTGCAAGAACATTGGGTTTCTCAACCTTTGGCCTCCAGGTGTTCTTGGACTTTAGCTCCCAGAAGGCCAAGTCAGCACACCTGCTATCCAAGAACATCTGGGGGCCCAAGGTTGAGAAACAATTTAATCCACAAGATGTTTTCCCGCAGCAAACTTTCATAGCTATCCTTGTGCAAATCCCTGAGAGTATGGCCTCGTTCAAATCTGTTTCATCTGAATGGGATGTTGTTGGCTGTAGCATATGATTTTCTTGTGTTTTGTTTTTAGTGTGTTTGAAGGGGAACTTTCTGATACCATCCCTGTAGTCCATGCTTCTATTGCTGAATGTCGCATTATTGGCAGAATGTGTGTGGGTAAGTTGCACTCTTCACACGAGTTGATTCCCCTTTCCAAAAAAAATTCCTATTTCAGCCTTAGCAATCCTTGGTAAATGTCCTATTCTTGCATTTTCTGTTACACTAAAGTATGTCAGTAAACTAACCCTGAAACTTTAAAATACAAACTTACCAAGAGTTTGCTCATTTTTATCCACATATCTTTTGGATGAGATATTGTAATTCAAACATTCTCAAATGTTGTTTGTTTAGTGAGTTATAGGAAACACTAGCTGAAATAGTACAGGGAATCACAACTAGAGTAGGCCCATTTGAATCAGTGGAACTTATGCATCAGCTACCTCAGTAATTCCCACTGATTCAGCTGATCTAATCCAGGAGTTCTCAACCTTTTTAAGCTGGAGGCCCAGTCACGCTCCCTCAGACAGCTTTGTGGGCTGGACCACCATTTTGCCCTTCCTCCACCACATGGCACTTCCTAGTGTGGTGGAGGCGGTGGTGGTGGGGCACATGAAATGGCACGGCAGGCTGCAGGTTGAGAATCCCTGGTCTACTATAATGCAGTTTACTCTGCAGAACAACAGGATTTCAGTCAGTGTCCAAAATCATGTTGCTTAATGTAGTGTTGGCAGGTTATAAGGGAAAGGATAAGAAACTTTATCAAGGACCTAGGAATGCAAAATCGACACCACTGTCTCCTGATAGCTTCAGCCATTACTGCTGATGAGAAGATCCACTCTTTTCTTGTGTAGTAACTGTGTCATCGCAACTGTGTAGCCTTTAAAGGACAAAACTTGGAACACTTGTAATCACTAATGCTTTAAAAGGTGTTTTTTTTGGGGGGGAGGGGGTGAATTTATAGTGAGGTACCTTTGAAGTCTTTTCTCAGAAACAAGGAAGACTATATAGTAACTTAATACTTCTGGCTATCGTTTTTGCTTGTATTTCCCTGGCTTTTATGGCTGAAGGTGTTAGTGGATAGCTCTGAATTGGAAGGAAGCAAGTAATGAGTTATACTATATTGCTTGGTTTATTTGCTTTCACCTGCCAAATCCTGTTGCTTAGCGTAGAAGGTCACACTAGAGTAGGCTCATTGAGTCAGTGGATGTTAGTGAGTCAGCTCTTCCATAAGGGTAACCTTTCTGTATTTTCCGATTCATATTGGGTTAGTTAGTGACCTGTATGTCCAGCATGTGCATGTTATTGCTTAGTTTTATGTGCTTATCTCCCCTGCCCCCGCACCAAGTGTTGGATCTGTTTGCTATGAATTTATTTGAAACAAAGAACAGACTACTTTTAAAAAGTTCCCTTAATTCAGAGGGACCTAATCTACTTGTGACTTATTTCAACATAGCAAGTCACAACTAGAGTAGAACCATTTGAAGCAGTGGAACATCCGGAGGAGTTGGCTCACTAAATTGTCATGAATTGAATGGGCTTCTTCTAGTAGAGGTTATCACCTTAAGCAAAAAGATTTCAGCCAAGTATTTGGAGCTGTCTGTTATATTGATGTGTTTTATAGTCCACTGACTCTGACTGGGACAATCTTTTCGGTCTGCTTGATGACAGTGGAAAAGATGCTGCTCTGCATGTTGGGCTAGATGTGCTTTTGCTCCCTTCTGGCCTCATTATTCTATTATTATTATTTACTGAATGCTTTATGGAAGGGAGAGAATTGAAGGTAGAAATCCTACCCCTTATTCTGAATTTTCAAATCTTTCTCATTTTCTTCTTAGGAAACAGGCATGGGTTGTTAGTCCCAAACAATACTACCGACCAGGAGCTTCAACACATCCGGAATTGCCTTCCAGACTCAGTGCGAATCCAGCGCGTGGAAGAACGCCTTTCTGCTTTGGGCAATGTCATCACATGCAATGACTACGTGGCACTTGTTCATCCAGACATTGACAGAGTAAAGGAGTTTAATGTCATCTGAATTTTCCATCAATTTGTGTGGTGCTTCTACTGCTTAAAAAATAGCAGTCATTTAGGGAACAGCCTGTTTCTCCCATTTGTGGCTTTGCAGTTGTATGGACCTTACAGCAGGCAACCCTTTGACGGTTTTTGGTATAAATGAGGATGATTATGAGAATCATGAATTGTCAAGCATGAATGTGACCTTTCATCCTGAACAGGCAGGCAGAATGCCTTTCTAGACAGCCTCACTATCCTTATAGCATTTTACATGAGAAAGAATTTTTAATACAAGTGAAACTCGGAAAATTAGAATATTGTGCAAATCTTAATTCATTTCACATAAAAGGTGAAACAAATATATGAGATAGACTCACTACATGCAAAGCGAGAGTTGTCGTGCCTTAATTCTTTATAATACAGCGTACATAAGATTGTGATGATTATGGGGTACATGAGATTGGGGTGGTTGGGGTTTTCATAAGCTGTAAGCCATAAGCATCAATATTATAACAAAGTAAGGCTTGAACTATCTCGCTTTGCGTGCAATGAGTCTATCTTATATATTTGTTTCACATTTTAAGTTGCATTTCTGAACTGAATGAACATTTGCACGATATTCTAATTTTTTGAGTTTCACCTGTGAGTTGGAGAAGAAGCCAGGGCATGAAGGAGACCAAATTCTAAAGGAATGAGGCATATCTTAACATTCTGTGGAAATTGCCACCATCACTCTTTCCAGAATCTGTTAGTGGAAGTAACAGCTTGACTTTTGCATTATTTTGTAAATGGACTGTAGTCACTTTGTTATCTGTATTTCACCTTGTTATGGTGTTGTATAGGGGTTGTGGTGGATCAGTGGTTAAGAAGCTTGCCTTGTTAGCCAGAAGGCTGGCAAGTCAGCAGCTTGAGACCCGGGTACTGCATGATGGATTGAGCGCCCTTCTCTGTCCCAGATCTTGGGGACATAAAAGCAGCCTCATTTGGGCATTCACTGAGCAGAGTTTCTTCTGCAAAAATACTTTCAACCCAGAATAATTTCTGACATGAAATTATTATGGTGTTGTATACATAAAGAAGACATAGTATTTGCACTTTTTGGGTCTGAGGAAATTAATTTTGATCCATGAAAGCTCACACTGTAATGAATCTATTAAGTACTACAATATTTCACTGCTCCTCACCCCCCACCCCTTTCTCCATCATGCTGAGACCAGCATGGCTCCTTTTTAAAAAATATTTATACATAATTATCATTTTTCTCCTCTGCCTGCTGATAAATTTTTGGAGCAGATATTGAAAAACAGCTATGCAGACTAGATAGAGGTTGAAAATGAAACTTTAAAGTGGCTTTTCCTTTCAGTGGTCACATCTGATTTTCATTTGAGAGTGAACTCATGGGAGCTCTCTAATTAACTGTAAGAACAAGCTGGATGTTGTTTGTCTAAATCTGATAGAAATGAAATTGAAAGAAAAAGGCGTCAAAGACAGACACCTGAAAAATCATCAACATGTTGACAGCCTCCGTTTTAAATGTTCCCAATGTTTTACAGGAAACAGAGGAAATTTTAGCAGATGTCTTGAAAGTTGAAGTATTCAGACATACAATAGCAGATCAAGTCCTGGTGGGAAGTTACTGTGCTTTCAGCAACCAAGGAGGACTGGTGCACCCCAAGACATCAATTGAAGACCAAGATGAGTTGTCTTCATTGCTACAAGTCCCACTTGTGGTAATTGTCTCTTTTTTAAAAAATTCTGATGTTGCTCACTTTTGTCATGGTCAAATTCTTCTTTTTGTAAGCGTGAAGCTTACAAAACAAGGTTGCCATTGTGCGGGGTACACGCAATTGTGGTTCAAAAATGTAAAACATATCCTCAATCTTCAAGAAGACTCTTTCTGTGTACCCCTTGCCATGGGTGAGGAGACCTGATATTCTAATACAGTAGTAGTATGTTGGTTTGCCTTCAGAGATAAGCATGAGAGAAAATCTCTAATGATATCATAAAGGTCTGTGGCTCTTTTTCTTAGGCTGGAACTGTTAATCGTGGCAGTGAAGTGATTGCCGCTGGAATGGTTGTGAACGACTGGTGTGCCTTCTGTGGACTGGACACAACAAGTACTGAGTTATCGGTTATAGAAAGTATCTTCAAACTCAGTGATGCACAACCAAGCACTATTGCTACAACTATGAGAGATTCTTTGATTGATAGGTAAGTAAAACATTCTATTTCCAAATCAGACATATTCACCAAGGAGAGTGGTGTGCTGGACCTTTGTTTTGTAAAGCAGGTTTTCTGTGAGCGCTTGAAAGGATGGGGTGTAGACCAGGGTGGCCAAACTACGGCCTGCGGGCAGGACCAGGCCTGTGGCACTACCCAGAAGCAAAGCAAAACGTGCCCATGCATGTGTAAACGCTACCATAAATGCACCCCTGGCTGTTTACGACAGCTGCAGACCTGTTTTATGGCAGTGGGAACCATGTGACTGGCCCACGGCGCAAAAGGTTTGGGAACCCCTGGTGTAGACTTTCTTTAGTCTTACTACATTTTCTTGTCTGCTGTCACTTCCAAAAGCTCAACAGTTTTGTAGGTAGCATGGAGATCACTGCTGTTATTTATGGGTATAGGGAGGGAATATTTCAATCCACCCACCCAAAGAAAAGAAAAAGAAAAATTCCCCATCTTTTTATACAGTAATTAGTGTTTGGATGAACCTTTGCTGTGACTTGCAGGGATGTTATTTTTTTTAAAAAAATTCTTCACTCCTACCTGCATTTGCTACCAATAAAACATCTTGGCTTAAATCCTGTTCCTTAGCATTGTATGTTGTAACTGTGATAGTCAATTTGAATCAGTGGAGCTTATGAAAAGATGACTCAATAAATCTCCATTGAATCAGTGGACCTATTCTAGAGTGACTTACTGTGATAAGAAACAGGTTTCCAGCCATTATGTTTCACTGCTAACTTATGGAATAATTATGGGACAGTAAATATAATGAAATGCCATTGGAGTACCTGTACTTACATGCATGTCAGATCTCCTTAGTCAGAGTGAGAATGTTGTTGTACATAGAACTTTTTCTCTTTTTTACAATTCTAGCCAATATTTCTACGTACAGTACTGTACATCTATTAGCAACTTACACAATTTGTTCTAGTATGCATGACAATTTCCCATGAAAATAATGGAGGCTTTCTGGAGCTATGTAAGCATTTTTTAAAAAGCTAATGTTCTTTTCTGTTGTCTTTTATAGCTTGACATGATGTGCCCTCTTCCTGGTGCAGAAGTTCTACAGCAGTGAAGTCCCGTATCATGATCTTGCCTGGCTCCTGAAGGAAATGTTTTATCTAGTACTCCTGCAGCAGGAGAGCTATATTGCAATCAACGTTTCAATGCATTGTTATAAACTTCATTTCAATGAAAACACATTCATACATTTTTATTTCATTAAAGTGGCTTTCTTTTACTTGTTCACGAACTGATAAATATAACTTTGAGAGGGTGTTTAAAAAGCACATGCTATTGCATGTGCTGGTGGATTAAACAACATAATTTTAACCTTTATCCACCTGTATATTGCCTGCTCAGAGGTGGAATGAGATCTGTTTATTTTAATCTCATGCCGCATATGCGGAGGCTTTCGAAATGCTGGGTTAGCAGGAGCTGGGACAGAGATGGGTGCTCAAACCATCATGCAGTACCCGGGTCTTGAACTAACAACTTGCCAGCCTTCCAGCTAACAAGGCGAGCTTCTTAAACACTGAGCCACTGGTGGCCCCTATGTTAAAAAATTTCTTAAGTGTTAAATAGTAGTTCTGTCCTAGAGAACTATTAGTTGCATGCGTAGATTTGAAAGATCAGTTGTATCACTTACTCTACCACCTCTGTCTTAGCTAATAAATATGTGCCATCAAGTCAGTTCTGACTAATGGCAATTATTTGCAGTTTTCTTGGTGGAGGACAAACAAGTGATTTGCTCTTCCCTTCTTCTGAGGGGAACCCTGGGATTGTACAGCTTGCCCATGAGTACACAGGCTGGCTCTTGTCCTGGGAGGGACATTGGGGAATCAAACTTGCAACCTTTGACTACACACCCAGATAGCAAACCACTAAGCTATTCAGCCTGCCTTAAGCACTATATCTTGAGTGGAAGAGGAACTCTGATTCCCAATGGTCATGGAGACAGAAGAGGCCATGTCAGGTGGACTACCTATGAAGGCACACCTTGTCAATATCCTCAAGGCTGCGGCAGTCCATTGCAGTCCCGGTGTTAAATCTTGCATGTCTCATTTCATACGTGCTGCAGGGGATGGCTCCAAGATCATAGTGTGTGGATCACTTCATGGCAAGCTGGAATCCACCTTAAACAAATTCATGCCAATGACATTTTTCCTGCTTCAGGGGAAAAAATGCATTCTCAGATATGAGTTGCAGTCGACAATAGTTAACTGATCTGCTTGTTGTGCAGGGCTTTAAAAATTCTTGGAAGTTTTAAAGATGAGTCAGGTGTTAGTGAAGTGGCTTGCTTTAATAATGGAAGTCCCAGTAAATTATTAAAGCCAGAATTGTTACGGATCAGGGGTGCCCAAACTACAGCCTGGGGATTGGATCCAGCCCCCGATGCCAATTCATCCGGTTCATGAAGCCCTCGTACAGACACGTTTTACTTCTGCTTCCGGGAGCGACGGGGGCAGATGAATTGATGTCAGGGGAGCCGGATCTGTAGTGACTGGCCCCTGAACCACATGAGCAGCCTGCAGCCCAAAAGGTTTGGGTGCCCCTGTTATGGATATTAAATCATGGTTTCTGCATTTGACATAATAGCTGCTTCATATGTAAGAAGTCCGAGGGAACTTTTAATGTGTCTAGTAATCTGATCATCAGTTTGAAATATTAGGCTTAGGAGCTCCTTTTTATTGTGTCTGCCTTTCAGTTTATCACTACTGATAGTGTAACTTTATTACTATTATAATCACACTAGCAGGCAATTCTCTATTGGGTTTGTATTCCCCACTAAATCTGTGTGCTCTAATGAACAGGGTCATTTAGGCACACTCTGACCTATCTACTACTTTCTAGCTTTATCAATATGTATCCAGATGAATGGATAATGTTGAAGTGGAAGTAGATAATGGTAATATACACACCTATGTTTTCAGTTCTTACAATTTTTATGCTGTTCTGAATATGTATTGTTCCTTATATCCTTACAATACTGAGGATTTGCTGTTTTTATGTGTTGATGCTCTTGAGAGTATATAGTGACATTATGCTTTAGCCTCAGGTTAACAATTCATTGTATTTTGTCTTGTTAGTTTCAGTGATATGACTATAGGTTAACAATGGAGAGAGATGATTTGGGTGACCTATATTCCATAAAAAGCTGTTGTAGCCATAACACCTTCCTGTTGACAAAACGCAAGACTCTTTTTAGTAGCCATTACAAAACTTTTTAAGCTTGGAGCTACAAAGTATTATACAGATGGATTTGACATGTAGCTCTTGTAGAATGTTACTTTAAACCAGTGTTTCCCAAACTTTGGTTTTTGAACTCCATTTCCCAGAAGCCTAAGTCAATTCCTCAAAGCACTGATCAGCCAATATACTGACTTAAGCTTCTGGGAATTGAAGTCCCCTGTGGGGCGTGGAGCCCACTTTGGGAACCACTGCTTTAAACAAAGTCATTTTCTACTACTTCATCTCGTCCAGTTTCCTCCGAGCAAGTGCAACAACTATTGGTAGCAGTTTTAAATATATTTGATTGCTCCAACCATTTATTACCAAAGATGTCTAGAGCTTTTTCTAGCAATCAAAGAAAGAGACTTAAAACTGGGGGACGTATCCTGAATGGAAGAAAGAGAAAAAACATAGTGTATCCTAGGTGTGGGACCCAGAATTGGTTGACATTAATAGTGAATGATGAGTGATTAATCTTGAGTGGTTTCCCCACTAATGGAACAGAATTAGGTTTGAGCTGCTATTTAGTTTGGGAGGTTAAGCACTGCCAATAATTCTTCAGGTAGCTAGGCTTTCAAGAATAATGTTTCTAGTATATAAAGCAGTGATGGCGAACCTTTTAGAGACCGGGTGCCCAAACTGCAACCCAAAACTCACTCATTTATCGCAAAGTGCCAACACAACAACAGGGGAGGAAGGAAACACTCCCATTGGGCTGCTGGGCAGAGGGGTGGGCTGAACTCTGTACTGAGGGAAGGGAGAAAGCACTCCCATTGGGCAGAGGGGCAGTGCAAACTGCTGGCATGACTGCACGGGTGCCCACAGAGAGGGCTCTGAGTGCCACCTCTGGCATGCGTGCCATAGGTTCACCACCACTGATATAATGTGTAGAATCTCCCAACTCACTCTGCAAGGAAATATCCCTGGGAAGAGAGGCCCTGGACATAGATTCGTGATGGCAAACCTTGGCACTCCAGATGTTCTTGGACTTCAATTTACAGAAGCCCCTGTGAATCCACACGAATGGGTTTACTGCGATTCATCCGGCCCACGTCGCCCTCGTCGCTCCTGGTAGTGGAAGTAAAACTCGCCCGCATGGAAATTGAAGTCCAAGAACATCTGGAGTGCCAAGGTACACCATCACGGACATAGATATTCTTCATGGCTGAAGAACCTGAGAGACTGGTGTGGCATGTCCTCAGAAGAACTGTTCCGAGGTGTTCAGGAAGACTTATCACCATGATGATGATAGCCACTATCCAGAATGGATACGGCAGCTGAAGAAGAAGTATGTTTTAAGCAGATGCTTTCAGCAGTAATGCTATACTGCCTGGAATATCATTTTTCTTTTCTAAACATTTCCCATTCTGAATGATGAGAGGTTTAACGTTAAGAAATGCAACTGGAGATTCTCTCCCCCCCCCCTCCTCGATCTGTTGTAGAAAGAGCCACCTTTGGTACTTTGAAAGCATTGGCAAGTGCTAGATATTGAGCCTGGCCACCTGGCGTGCTTCCAAAACCTACACTTCCCGAACCAGATGTCCTGGAACTGGTGCAAATCCATTCCCTCTTATTGAAAACACAGTGTTAAGTAGAAAGTACATCTGAAGTATGCCTTTGAGCCTACCACAACTTGGAAATCTGCATTCTGTTGAGATGCAGCTCAACTGGCATTTACCAATAGGAGGACTCTACCTGAATCATTATGGGACTGCTGTGGCTCAAGTGACTAAGATGCTGACTGGGAGGTGGAAGGTCAGCAGTTCAATTCCTGAGTACTGCAGGACAGAATGAGCTCCCGTCACCCCAGCTCCTGCCAATCTAGCAGTTCGAAAGCAAGAAATTGCAAGTAGATAAATAGGGACCACTTCAGTGGGAAGGTAACAGCGTTCTGTGCGCTTTGGTGTCTAGTCATGCCTGCCACATGACCACGGAAATGTCTGTAGAAGCAGACAGCGCTGGCTCTTCGGCTTTTAAACAGATGAGCAGTGAACCCTACAGTGGGATACGACTGGCTTTCGAGCAAGGGAAACCTTTACTTACCTGAATCATTAAAGAAAAACTAGCTTTAAGAAGTCACAGATTGATACAAATATATGAAACTGCATATTAGACACTACTTCCTTTCCAGGACTTGGAAATATTGAATACAGATTGCCATGTGCAATCTCTGTCTTAACACGATGAACACATACGATTATCATGCAACATCTGCAACACAGGATGTATACAGCTATCTATATGCCATTTTTCTTTAATAATTTGTGCTTATAAGGTTAAATATTATAACCAAAATGTTTGCCACCAATTACATTCCTGTCCTATCTGAATGGCCTGTAGAATAACAAGAAGTATAAAAAAATGTTTATTGAAACGGATACCTGGCCAAATAGAATGACAAAAATCTGGTATCTCTGCAAGCAAATAAAAATATCACAAATATATTCATGTCTGCTCAGAGGTAAGCACCTTGGCATTCAAAAAAGCTTACATTTGCATTGGTGAGTTTAGGATTGCTGCATTCTTTTGTCAAGCCTTTGAACAGATCTGAAATAATCATATACAGTAAAACTTCGCATAAAGAGCGACTCGCTTAGAGACTAACTCGCTTAAAGAGCAGAATTTTCTCTAAATGGTCACCTCGCTTAACAACTAAGTCGGGGTTGGCAATCCCCCCTTCCAGAAGTCACAATTGGTCACTTACAATGGTGTTTCTCTTAAAGAGCAAACTCACTTAAAGAGCAATCCCATGGAACGCATTATGCTCTTTAAGCGAGGTACCACTGTATATTATTTGAAAATCAAACACAACACCAAGATTACATCAAGCAATCGTGCAATTTCCCCCTCTTTAAAGGTGCACTCATATGTACCAATATGGCATTCATTGGTTATTGAGATGATAAAAAATACAGGGCTCAAACTACACATGTGTATGGGTGGGGCAGGCAGTGGTGGGCTTCCTATGTGCTCTCTTCCTTGCGAAATACCTCTTGTGAAAGCAAGAGGAGGGATGCTGTATGATGTGACAGATGAGAAGAAAGGCAGTCGGTCCAAAATAAGGCACAGGGGCATCCTGTGAGTGAGACATCTGATCATTAAAGGCATCTCCAAAGCATTTTGGGCCACAGCCCACCCTTCAGCAACGTCAACCAACTCTTAGAAGAGGCTTTTTTTTTGGGGGGGGGGCTTTTGAGATGGAAGAGTGAGTAAGAAAAGTACCTTTTGCCCATACTTTTTCACATATTGGATCCAACCAACACTCACCTTTTTGTTTGCTTCCTTTGTAATTAAATACTTGGATGAGAATTAACAGCTCCTTTCTAGTCAAGTCACATTATCAAGTTATATATTGCAACCTTCAGCTTAATTTTCTTGATTTATGTCACCCTTTGCCACAACTGTAATTTTTATGACTATGTCATTGCAGTGTTGCTAAGAAACATCAACTTCCTTAGGTAGGCACTGGCTTTTTCTGACTTAAGTGGATGAAAATACTACAAAATTTAACTTTTAATCTTATAATAGTAACAATTTATTGTCGCCAAATTAAAATAGTGGTAATATGACATTTAACTATTCAATACATGACAGGTTCTTGGAAACAAGAGCATTAAAGTCTGCATTAACATTATTCATGTTTAAACCCAATTGCTTAGTCTTTCAGACTGATTGTTGAATCCTGAAAGTTTTACTCTGTTAATTGCAGTTGTGATTTGACCTGGCTTTAGAGCTGTTTGAAGTTGTGGTCTACACAGAATTACCTCCTAAGAGCTCTTTATGTGCATCTGCTGTTGCAGAGTGGGAAAATCAGCTAATTATCATGAATGTACAAAACATCTGACCAGCAGGTATTGGAAAAATTATATCCAGGTAATTGCCTGGTCCCCGTAATAAATTAAAATCCTTTCCGCATGGCTCGGCCTCAACATGTTTCCGTTTTTAGCCCACACTGAAGTGGTTCTTTTGTGTCCAGCAGAACTGTAGTTTTGATGAGAGAGGTGTAGAAAAGAAAATGGCTCGATGAGATGTGATTGGCTACACTGGCAAATGCTGGGTTTAAAAGAGGGCACTGAAGAAGATTGCTCAGGTGAACTGAAAAAAAGTTGAAGCAAACTCCTCTTGAGGTCTCCGACACTCATTGAGTGGGTTGGTGAAAATGTCACACTGAGACATACACGGCACTGAGGCGGTCAGTCAGAAAGAAAGCGGCTCTACCGTGCAAGGCCACCTGGGCTGAGTTGATGTCTGCTTTTGTTCTTTCAATTCCAGAATTCTCTCTGACTCATCCAAGTCTCTTGAACAAGAGTTTTGTTTGTTTGGCAAGCAATCCTTTGATTCCCCTCTTTTTAAAATGTCTGCAGCTCATCATCATCACCATCACTATCATCATCACTTGTGAGCCCAAATGAGCTGCTGAGCTTGTCATACCCATTCTTGGACAGGCCGTCTGTAGTAGGTCACAGTTTGCTGGACCTCTTTGTTCTTGAACTGGAAGATTGTGTAAACCAGGACAAGGATGCAGAGAGATAAAATGCAGGGGATAACAACTGCAATTGCATTGACAGTGCTGGGCACATCGTTTATAGTCACCATAATATCCACATCATCGTGAGAGAGGTGCCGGTCTTTGCTTCGCTCAACCTCCTTTTGGTTACACCCCATCCAGTCTTTGAGAATTGACCTGGGATAGCCTGGTTCCACAGTCAGCCTCTGGTTGTCAAACTTCCAGTATTCTTTACCTTTGTAAAAGTAGGTATAAACTGGAAAAGAAAACATAGATTATTCCTTTCTGTGCCATTCACAAATCAAAAAGAAATGCAGGTAAGTGCTTGATATTGATGGCTACAATGAATGTACAAACAACCTGGATAACAATGAGAGAGAAAAATACAAGCTGTTCTTGACTCTGTTTAGAGAAAATAGCTAGTGCTTCTCTACTCCCCTAAAGAAAAAGCTAAAGAATGGAAAGAGAATAAATGCTTATTCATAGAAAAACCTCAGAAATGGAATCTATTCAGTCATCCAGTTAGGAAGCATAGAAAGACCCAGGTAACCTTGCTTTAGGACAAACTGCTGCGTGGAAAGTTTCCTACCCAACCCATGCATGCCGTTTAATGCAAACTGAACACAAAGATCCAGAAAGAGATGAACGTATTCAGTCTACTAAACATAAATAAGAAATACAGCGATTACTCACAGCCTTCTTTGCTCACAAAAGCTCCTTGTGGGGCTTGAGGGATCCCTTTCCATACAGTGATTGGTTTGGGATAACCTGGATCTGTTGCTCTCTTGTCCTCATTATACCTCCAATATCGGTCTCCTTTGAAGAAGTACGTCTTGCCCACAGGTTCCCACCGTAAAGCTGTGTCAATCCCTTCTCGAGGAAGACAGCTGCCCAGCTCCACTAGGCTGTGAGGGTACCCAGGCTCTGCTGTCACCTCCTTAAAAACCCAGTATTTATCCCCTAGACAAGAGATGAATAAAATACATCCTTTTGTGTTATTAACAACCCATTGACTTTTTTATTTCTTTCAGTAAAGCAGGCTGTAAGGTCTTGCTACACTGGATGCCATTTATGAGCATTTCCACCCAGAAGAGGGACCAACTATTTATATTTATAGTTCAAATTTCTATGCCACCTAATCAGATGAACCCGACTCAGGGCGGCTTACAACAGGTTAAAAACATATAAAAAACAATTAAAACCCCTAACCTACCTACTCACCAACCCCCCCCCCCCATTCATATTAAAAACTAACCACATTAAAACTGCCTGCATTAAAAAGGTGGGAGGCTTTATTTTATAAGCCAACAGGCGGGGGCCACTCTTCCATCCGGGCCCCACACCTGCCCCACCAACCAGGTTTTTAGTTCTTTTCTGAAATGCAACAGCTCCGTCTGTTCCCGCAATTCTACTGGCAGGAGGTTCCACAAGGTCGGTGCGGACACGGAAAAGGCCCTCCTTCGTGTGCCAGAGAGACGGGCCCCTCTGGCAGATGGAAAAATTAGAGCGCCTCTCCGGTCCGCTCTGGTTAGATGGGCAGATACTCTTGGGACAATACGGTCTCTTAGGTAACCTGGCCCACTACCATGAAGGGCTTTAAAGGTCAAAACCAGTACCTTGAATTGCACCCGGAGGCAAACTGGTAACCAGTGCAGCTCCCGAAGCAATGGTGAGGCGTGAACATAACTGCCACACCCCATCACCACCCGAGCTGCCGCATTCTGGACCAGCTGCAGTCTTCGAATGGTCATCAAGGGCAGCCCCATGTAGAGCGCATTACAATACGTTGAAGGAAGGACTAAGTGAGGAAACTGATCTCATGGAGAACAGAAAGAGGAAACCAGAGATGTACTGGTGGAAGGAAAAGTTGCCATGCCTATGCAGAAAGACCAGATAGGCAGCATGTCAGGTGGAGTAAGCTTCATCTTGGCCTTTAGCTTATTTTCATTTTCAGTCACGCACAAATGCTGCAACAAAGAGTGCTTATGTTCAATGTTGTAGAAAGCCAGACGTGCCTTCTTCCATAACCATCTTGGCTCCCCACCCACCACCACAAATAACAATCCATGTCAGGCCTTATTGGGATGTGTGTATCCCTTCTTACTTGATTTGTTTTTGACAGAAGTGGGCATTTTACTCTAAAGCAAATTCCACATTGTTCCATGGGGCTTAATTCTCAAGTGAGTGGGTGCAGGACTGCAGCTTTGCAGTTCCATCGATTTTATTGTAAGTGAATTCTTTACTTCCCCACCTCTTTTTCCTAAGAATGAATGCCTTATTCTTAGGGTTGAAATCCCTTCTTTGAGAAATGATGTTCCTAACTGGAATGCCTAGGTGGCTTTAAGTGATGGTGGAGATACCTTGATGCCAGAAAGCAACAGAAATTGCTTCTGTTCCAACAGGCTGTTAATAAACAAAGCACCGATATTCCCAGTGAATCCATTGTAAAAGGGATAAAAAACCACGTTTTTGTGAGTCAATTTCTTTAAAAGTATTGACTCTCCTCTTGCTAAGTTGACGAAAGCACATTACAGCAGTTTCATGCCTTATAAACTAATATATTTAAAAGTAGAAAAGCTTACCTTTAAAGAAAACAAATTTCCCATCGGATCTCTCATAGGCAGCATCAATTTTGGCAGGAAGCCCTTTCCAGAACTGTTCAATCTGCATGGGGTAACCCTCCTGCACACGGTTGTTCCGGAGACGCCAAAACCAACGATCCTAGGAAAACAAAGATAACCTCCTAAGAGGGTAGACCAGATTCCAAAATAAGATTTAACAAAACCAAGATGTGCAGTTACCTTTAAAATATCACAGCATCCTCTTATCACAAAAAACCTGTTTGGATTACATTTAGAAGCTCTTTGTTTGTGCTAGCATTACAGTTACCTTGAAACTGCTACGGTTACCATCTTGATTTCCAAATCTCAAATTTACTGCAGTGTTCGTATCTCCCCAGCTCTCCATACCAATCCTGAAACACCATTTTCCGTATACAGGTGAAACTCGGAAAATAAAAATATCATGCAAATGTTCATTCATTTCACTACATGCAAAGCGAGAGATGTCATGCCTTAATTCATTATAATTGTGATGATCATGGCATACAGTGTGCATGAGATTATGTGATGATTATGGGGTACATGAGATGGGGAGGCGGTGTTCATAAACTGTAAGCCATAAGCATCAATATTATAACAAAGTAAGGCTTGAACTATCTCACTTTGCATGTAATAAGATAAGATAAATCTTTATTGTCATTGTCCCCTTGCAGGAACAACGAAATGAGTCTATCTCATATATTTGTTTCACCTTTTATGTTGTATTACTGAAATGAATGGACATTTGCACGATATTCTAATTTTCCGAGTTTCACTTGTACTGTATAGTCTTTTCCCCCTTCATTTTTGTCTGTAGTGTCTATCAAGAAAACTGCTCATAGCTGCAATTTCAATCGACACTACAGAAAAAAACAAATACTCTCCTAAGTGAAGCTGTGCTACTGCAATCAGATAGGAAGAGGTGGGGGGACAATCCATAGAGGAGCAGGGGAAATGTTTGGTTTCAACATTCAATATGCTCATTAGCCCCTTCAACATACTGGAAACAGCCTCTGATTGCTGTAAGGGTCCCATATACAGTATGCTGTTCCCAGTATCCACAGGCACTGGGAATGGCATATATCAAAGTGTGTCCAAAACCTCTGACAGGCATTCAAAAGGTGCACTTTGGCGACATCTGGGACTACTCTGGCATCCAGTGTGTCTGGACAAGGGGGGGGGAGGCGAACCAGCCCACCCTCCCCTAAACTGCAGAGCGTAGACTTAATGTCTATCTGTACTGGCTCTATGTTATACTAAAATGAACAGTATTTTAACCAATGGGTCTACTTTAGGGAGGTAAGTTTAATATTGGATTTTAATTCCACTCTAAATCCTCTGCCTCACTCTAATTGATAGTATGCCTGGACTTGGGATTCCTTTTTTTAACGGTTTCCTTAGTAACATTCATTTCCATATCAAACACCTCTTTATTGTTGCTTCTTCTCTGAGTTTTCCTTTTGAACAACGCCCTACTAAGTTGCTTACCCAGAATAATGGCTGAGGCAACTCTTCATAATGGCTTTGTATATTACAATTTAGATTACAGTCTGAATATGGATTTTGTGTGCATTTTAGGTTATAAATCTTATATTTTTTCAAGTGGTAAAAATTTTCAACTTTATTTCTTTTTCTGAAAACATAGTTTTCTACCAGATGTCAAATCAATACATTGGTGCCTTCTGACCTTTAAGACTCAACATCCTGATGTTAAATACTTGATACTAAGCTTTCAGAATAAAACACAACTTTTGAGTTACAGATCTTTTTGAGGTTTAACATTGTTTTGTTCCAGTTCCAACACCTTTCAGAGGTTTGGAAAACCTGACAGGAAATGGCACTCTTGATCAGGTTTGCAGAGCAGAGTGTCCAAGACTGCAAAAATAAAAATACAGTAGAACCCCGAATAGTGATTTTAATCCGTTCCACGGAGCTGATTACGATGCGGTTTTCGTCGTTGTATGATCTTCCCTATGGGAAAATCCGTACAACGATTTTCCCTATGGGGAAAAAACGTACAATGATGTTTGGCGGTAAACGGTTTTTCCCATTGGAAAATTGTTGTACGGATTTTCCCATAGGAACGATTGCTATGCGGAATGGCTTTTCCCCCTCCAAGCCTCATCGCTATGTGATTTCATCGCTGTATGGGGTGATCGTTATAGAGGTTCTACTGTACAGCACACCATACAGAGCTCCACATGCATATCAGTACACATGGCTTGTCTCTCTTTATGTTAATTGGGGCAGGACCCTCCAGAGCTTTGTATGTACTCCAGAAGTCACACATCTAGAAATGACTGCTAGTTCAGGGCAAATGCTGAGAACAGGACCAAATGTCCCATTATCTATGCAGTGCAACATGTCACAGGTGCTTGGAAGCAATTCATTTGCATTTAATAAATTTTGTCTTACAACTGAGTATAATTTAGCTTATATAAAAATGGAAATTCATTCTGCCACAGCAAACGTTCTTAGTTCTGGTCTTTTAGAAAAGAGCAAAGCTAATCACTGTGTGACATGCACCAAAAAAACTTAACTGCAAAGCTGGGGTGGGTGAGGGGGAAACCCACAGGATTTTGCTGACAAGCAATTAATTATACATGCACTTGCAGTATATAAGGCCAAATGGAAACAGTTGTGATAGGGCAGCTTTTTACTACCTTAAAAACAAACATTTCTCCTCTGAAGAGAGCCACAGTATTAAAGTTCCCATCACATATGTTGGGTTTACTGCCTGGAGAAGAAGGGCTGTCTCCTAAAGGAGGTCTAGGCGGTCTTGAATGTCTGTCATGCTTCCTTTCTGATGTGGAATGAATTCTACGGACAGGAAGGGTTGGTAAAGGTCTGGTGGGTTCCAGTGGCTCAGCAGGTGGACCTAAACAAAAAAAAGGAAAGGGGAAGAAGACTAATAAATAGCATGGATATCTTACTTATCACTTCAAGCATGACCACAAACTTTAAAAAAAACATTCCAGATATTTCTTTCCATAATAGGGCTTCAGCACAATCTTCAACTTCCTGCTTAAATCAGAGTTCATTAAATCGGGTTTATTCTTTATGGTAAGGCCATCAATAGAGCTGCCTAATATTTGTACAAGAGTTGGACCACTTATTCATCTGAGTCCACAAAGCCGTTCACATTTACGTAGTCCTCTCATCATGTTGACCCAAAAGCTTGTTCCACCATGATTCACCCAAATGAACATTATGATCCCCTTTTGCAATGACTCATCCACCTGACACTCTTTGTCTTGAACACCATTTCTAAAATCAACTGCTACTTCTGCTGCATTTATTTCCCAATCATCAGCTGGCTCTCTTTTGGAAGATCATGCACAAAAGGCTTCCACAGCACACAAAGAATAATACACAATCTTATAGGTATTCTAAGATATACTTTCCCCATTTAATTTTGAAGAATGCTTTGGCATGATACCTTTGACTACCACCACCACAACCTCGCTCTGCCATGTAGTAAATGAAGGGGTAGAGTAACAATGCTGAAAGGAACAGTTTTCCTTTTCACAGAGCTTTTGTTTTGCTGCTCTTCCTTTTGCTTCTATTTTGAGGGGGATGTCAATAAAGCAGTATATTCCAGTAAGGGAGAGGGGAAATTCACATAACTGTATGAAAATGGAGGGGAAGGAGGTAATAGATCAAGAGATTACAGGGCATCATTGATATTACCCAATTTTTACTGCAGCTGATTGTGTTTTAACTTGAATAGTGTTATTGTTTTAAGATTTTTATTCCATCAGGCTATTCCAGTGGTTTTTTCTTGTGTTTTTATTATGAGATTATTTTTTATATACAGTATTTCTGCAATGGCATTTCAGGCAGCATTCAGCCTGAACTACGTTTTGAAAGGGCTGTTACAAGTTCTGGCAGGATGGGAGGGAAGGTTATGCTTAGCACTATTAATAGTCAACAAATATTTGTGGCACATACAGTTATGTTATATCAGTGTTAATACTCAACAAAAAAACAGAATTTCCCCATAGGTAATCCAGTCACATAAAGATTTTTCATTTGCATTTTACTGATCATTTTAGTGACCAATATAAATTTCCTACATGGAAAAAAGTATATTCAGGAATCTCAACAAGATTCCCTAAAAACAGTCTACCAAAACTGTTCCTCTGTCTTATTCATCAAGATGGAGGTAGTTATAGATTGGGGTGCTTTAGTGTTTGGGAATCAAGACAATGGAAACGGCTGTAAGCTAGCCTAACACATCTTTATTGCATAGAGTACAGTACGAACATGTGGTAATGGCGGACAAACAGCTCTTTTTATACGGTGGCTATCTAATTGAATCTGGCTCTTCGACAGGCATTGGCTGCTGTCCAAGTGACGTCATCCTTGGTCACGCCTTTCTTGTCCAGGTGAGGTGAGCGTGGGAATCTTTCCCGCGCGGCTGAAGGCATTTGAGTAATGTGAACCATGTGAGCTGGGAGCTCGCTATTGCCCCCGGTGGCCACTAGCTCGCGTCCTCATACAGAAGGTTACAGTGTTACCTGTACCCATTCGTGTGGCTACAAATACATTCAACACACTACATTCAGTACACAACAGGTGCCCAAACTACGGCCCATGGACTGGATACTGTCCCCAACACCAATTCAATCGACCAGTGCTGCCCTTGCCGCTCCTGGAAGCGGAAGTAAACACGCCCATATGGGCATGTTTTACTTCTGCTTCCAGAAGCGGCAAGGGTGGCGTGGGCCAGATGAATTGATGTTGGGGGCTGGATCCAACTCACATGCTGTAGTTTGGGCACCTCTAGTTTAAGCAGAGAAAATGACAGCCTAAAAATCTATCTCATCCTGTTGCAAAACAGATTGCAAGGCACATTTTACTTCTGCTTCCGGTGGGAGGAACAACATGACCGGCCCGCTGAATCACGTGACTGGCCCATGGCCCAAAAAGTTTGGACACCCCTGTTATAGATGGTCTGCAGTTCTGTCCTGGAAACTTTGCTTTTCACAGGAAGCACATCAAATCCAGGACCTAAGTACAGTGTCTGTTTTCTTAAACAAGTCCCTGATTTTGAGAAATAAGTGGGCATTATTTTAATTGCAAATTTACAGTGATAAATTGTAAATATGCACACCTTTTCCACCATCACACCTTTTCCACCTTTTGTGTCTACATTATTTTTTCTCTGGAAGTGTGGGACAAAATGAAGAATTTAAATAAATCAAATGGACACAGTCTTACCATAGATCTTCTGAATTCCCTGGAGGTCATCTTGTGGTAACTTAAAATTGTGAGTTTCCATGTACTGATAGAAAGGAGCCATGATGGCACTGGGGTCATTGGAGTGCTCAAGGCCTAATGCATGACCCAGTTCATGCACTGCAACCAGAAAGAGATCATTTCCTGCAGGGGCAAGATGTATGATGATTAGATTCTGTGTTAGGGCCATGAAACACACAGACATCCAAATGTTGAACCTTGACTCCCATTGGCCCTAGCCATTACAACCAAGGAGGAGGTATGACTAGAATTGCAGTCCAACAATGTCATAAGGGCCATTCATTCACCACACCAGCTCTACAACATTAGAACAATACTATCATATTGTTCTGTAATATTATTCTTCAAAATGTATGGCTTTTGTCATAAATGTATTTTGCACAAACTGGAAAATTCTGTCTCCTATTGTCATCTGAAGCATCTGAATTATTCAGCACCAAAATATCTCGGCATGACACTTGACAGGATGCTTTCTTTTAAGCAGCACTGCCTGAATACCAAGGCTAAAGTTAGTTTGAGGAACAATATCATCAGGCATACACTCAACCATCCACTCTGTATACATCAACTTTGGCCCTGAGCGTCTCTGCAACATAGTATGCAGGTTCAGTTTCACACGTGAAACAAGTTGACATTGCTATTAATGAAACGGGATGCCTCAAACCTAAACCAGTTAAGAAAATATATCCTCTTGTTGGTATTGCTCCATCTAAGATAAGGAGAGAAGTAGAAGCGGATGGCAAGGGAACTAAGCAAGAGAATGACTCTCGACATCCTCTGAACAGATATATGTCCTTCAAGTCCACCAACTCAGATCCAGGAAGATCTTTATAGTAAGAACAAACATTCTTGAGGGTACACAAGAGCAAAATCAAATTAGGAGATGGATAAAGGAGCTCACTGAACGTGGAATAACATCAAAGGAGGGCATGGCCAAGGAACTAAGCCTCTTCTATGTCACCTGGATTACCTTGATTAGGCTGAATGTAAGACCAATATGCTCAAGTGCTGTATGAATGTGGAGAGACAGAATCCAGCTCATTTGCCGGAAACATTTACTACTGAAAACATGTACTGATGAGGATTTAAATTTGGACAATGATAAAGCCAAGAAGGTGGCTTCATTTTGGCAGTTTAAAGTTTGATCTGGACATGAAAGAAGAACAATCTGAATTGCAAAGGACAAGTGAGATTATATCTTCTTGCCCCACTTACCAGGTATTTCCATCTGAGAAAACTCTACATACTGATAAATGACATATGTTACATATGCCTAAAATCCAAGATTTGCGATTACTGCATCTCTAGTATTCCTGCAGTCCAAGTCCAGCAATCCACTGACTCTGTTTGGACTTAGGTGTGTTTGATGTTAGGAACATATCCCATATTCAAAAGTTATACCAACATACAAGAATACTGCATATGTTCAGAAACAGATCACCAAACAATGACCAAACATCAGCCATGGCAAGAGAAAAATATACCATCAAAAGAGAAGGCAACATCACTCATAATATTAAAATCCAGAGGAAAATCCAACAGAGAAGATTTAACATGGGAGGGTAATAATTATTGAAACAGGAGGAAGAACAAAAAGGATATATCTGTAATGCATAAAAAGCCAAATTATACATTATGTTAAAATTAGCATCATGTTAAAAATGTAAGATTAAAACAGTATAACAGTAGAAGCCCTCCACTTGCATCCCAATGAAAGATCTGTGTCCCTTGCATTCATTATTAAATAAAACAAAACAAAAAACCAAGACATGTTTACAAATGACATCATGTGATAATTACATAGTCATGGGAACATTATTTCAATCTTAGCATCCCATATAGCAGTGATGGTGAACCTTGGCACTCCAGGTATTCTTGGACTTCAATTCCCAGAAACCCAAGTCTCTGTGAATCCACATGGATGGGTTTACTGCGTGTACTGCTGGGAATTGAAGTCAAAGAACACCTGGAGTGCCAAGGTTCATCATCATGTTTGCTGGCTGGATAACTCAGTGGTTTATGTATGTGGCTGTGGAGCTAGAGGTTGGGAGTTCAATTCCGTACTGTGCCTCCAGAGAGAACAGCCAGCCTGTGTACTCATGGGCAAGCCGTCCATTCCCACAGTGCCCCCAGAAGAAGGGAATGGCAAATCACTGACATGTCTTCTCTCCCTAGAAAACTCTGGAAAGTGTTGCCATAAATCAGAATGGAGTTGGTGGCATGCAATTATTATTATAGACAGTTTTGTTCCTGGCCTAAAGATAAGAAAAGCTTTTTTAAAAAAAAAAAATCTTGTATTACCATTGTTTGAACCAAATCCTTAAGGTAAATTCCACGATAAATAGAATGACACTTTTCTTCTGAAAATTTACTGCTATGCTAATATTAACTTTAAAAGACTATTGTTATTGAAATAAAATAACGTAGCATCTCACCATCATGGTTGGAATTCCCGAGTGTCCATGGCTCATCCGAGTCGAAATGAGTGTCACCTCCTATTCCTGGTCCAGGAAAATAAGCATGGGCTAGGAATCCACCTTCCCCGTCAAAAGGTGAACTATCACCATGAAAGCCAGAAGCAAAAAATATCATGATATCTGCCTCTTTTCTGTCAGTTTTTATTTCATGATAAGGAACTTCTTCAAAGGTGAGTGGAGTCACCCTCTGCCAAACATCAAATGCTTGCCGAATAGCCTTCCTGGTATCGAGCTCTCCAACCTTGGGAGTATAATTGTGTACACTGTTATGAAGAAGAGAAGGGTATTATTAAAGGGGTCTATTCTTCCATACTGACAAAACCAATTCTGATCTCAGGTTAGCACAATTACTGTATTAAAATTTCAGCCCATTCGAAGGGGATACACAAAGAGTCTCGAAGATTGTGTTATTTTTTCATGCCTGGCCTAGACACGGAAGAAGAAGAAGCAGCCCATTTAAGGATCATTCAGATATATTTCAACAGGTTTTTCAATAGCTTCCTCCATGTTTATAATACTCAACTTTAGTAATTAAACCAGGGGTTCCGAACCTACAGCCCACGAGCTGAACCCAGCCCGTGATGCCATTCCAACTGGCCCGTTGGCATCTCCCCCGCACCCGGAAGTAGAAGTGGGCGTGTTTATGTCAGCCATAAAACGCGCCCGCACATGCGCAAACGTGCCCGTGGCTGATGTAAACATGGAAGTGGGAGCATTTATGTCAGCTGTAAATGCACCTGTTTCCGCTTCTGGGGCATGGTCTGGGCCTGCTCAGCTGTTCCGGGGTCGTGGTCAGGCAAAAAGGTTGGCCACCCCTGAATTAAACCATCCCAAGTTGCTCTAGACCTGTGATGGTGAACCTTGGCACTCCAGATGGTCTTGGACATCAATTCCCAGAAGCCCAAGCCCCCTGTGAATCCACACAAATGGGTTTACTGCGATTCATCCAGCCCACACTGCCCTCGCCGCTCCCGGAAGAGGAAGCAAAATGCGCTAGTTTTACTTCCACTTCCGGAAGTAAATTGAAGTCCAAGAACATCTGGAGTGCCAAGGTTCGCCATCACGGCTCTAGACCATGTGTCCAGCTTGGCAGAGAGACACTTTGATTAATCACAAAGAGAACTTGTATATAATGAAAAACTATCTACAGTAACCCAGAAAGATTCCTTCCAGACACAACGTTTCACTTTTGCAACACCTACTCAAAAAATTGATAGTACTTTTGGTTTCTGACTATAACTGAGCTGGCACTGTCTCTAGTCACAAAACCACACTGCCATGAATATTGTGTAGGAAGGAAAACATTTGATGCAAAGGACAGGAAAAGCAATTGCCATGCTACAACCACAATGGATTGCCTTCATCTGGAACACTGATCAGCACAGACGACTTTAACCACATTCTGCAGGATGCTGCAGAAAGAGTACCATCAGTAAAGGATAAGAATGGTTACTCTTTCTTAAGAAGAAATTAAAAGAACAATCAGTATTATAAGAGAACTGGGTGAGAGATAATTTATTGAAAGGTAATAAAACTAATGCAACCGAAAAAGGCAGTTAGAATATAAACATTCTAAATATATATATATATTTACCTCAGATTTGAAACAGAGTGTACTGAGATAAGAGGCTGAAAATTACCAGAACTCATGATACAACAGAGTGTATCGCAATAGGAAATAAAGGTAAAGGTTTCCCTTGCTCGAAAGCCAGTCGTATCTGACTCTAGGGTTCAGTGTTCATCTCTGTTTCAAAGCCACTGTCTGCTTCTGCAGACGTTTCCGTGGTCATGTGGCAGGCATGACTAGACACCAGAGCACATGGAACGCTCAGAAGTACCCCCTATTTATCTACTATTCTAGTATTCTACTAATACTATTTTTCCGCATAGACTGGTGCCCAAATTATTAGATCTGGGGTTTCCGCCATGCTTATGCAGGTGGATAATAGATTTTCTATCAGATCGTTCCGAGCGGGTCAGGATGGGTTCTCATGTCTCTGCGGATCTCAGTATAAGTACAGGGACGCAGCAGGGGTGTGTGCTGAGCCCGCTCCTGTACACGCTTTACACATATGATTGTGTTCCCAGTTACCCCAGCAATAAGATCATCAAGTTTGCAGACGACACAACGGTAGTGGGTCTGATTACTGCTGGGGAGGGTGAGTCAGATGCTGACAGAGTGGTGTAGGGAAAACAATTTATTCCTCAATGTAAAAAAGACAAAAGAGATCATTGTGGTCTTCAGAAAATGCAAATTGAACATCCAGCCACTTATTATTGAAGGGAATTGTGTGGAACAGGTCTCGGTGTTTCGATTTCTGGGAATGGAGCTGAGGGATGATCTAACATGGGGAGCAAACACCAAAGCTCTGATGAAGAGAGCACAGCAGAGGTTATACTTCTTGAGAATCCTCAGGAAGAAGAACAATCTTTCAAAGGACCTGCTGTTGGCATTCTACCACTGTACCATAGAGAGTGTGTTAACCTATGGTCTGTGTGTATGGTTTGGGAGTTGTACAGCTAGGGAAAGAATAATGCTGTCCAGGGTCATAAAGACTGCGAAGAGGATAATCGGGTGTACTCTTCCCACTCTAGATCAAATCTATGCCACCAGGTGTTATAAGAAAGCTGTAGAGATTGTGCAGGATAGTACAGAACCCGGAAATGATCTCTTTCAGCTTCTGCCTTCTAGAAGAAGGTATAGGGTCATAAAGACCAGGACCAGCCGCTTGAGAAATAGTTTCTACCCAAAAGCGGTTCTGGCTTTGAATACAGTGCAATGCAGTCTATGAGAAAGCTTCTGTATATAGTTTTTAGAGTTTTTAGGGTTTTAGAGTTTTTAGAGTTTTAGAGCTTTTAGAGTTTTAGAGCTTTTACGGGTTAAATGTGTATATGTGGGGTGGGAGTATGTTGATAATTTTGTATAGTTGTATTTTGTATAGGTTTTGTTGGGTCGTTAAATGTTCCCCCCCCCCCCAATCTCGTTGTTCTGTGCAGGACAATGACAATAAAGATCTATCTATCTATCTATCTATCTATCTATCTATCTATCTATCTATCTATCTTATCTACTTGTAATTTCTTGCTTTCGAACTGCTAGGTTGGCAGGAGCTGGGACAAAGACAGGAGCTCATTCCATCCTGCAGTACTCGGGAATCGAACTGCTGACCTTCTGCCTCCTAGTCAGCGTCTTAGCCACTTGAGCAATAGGAAGAGCTGCTGCTAACTTTGGCCTTCCAAGGGGTGCTTTCCCCTTCACCACCACCACCAACCAAAAAGGGAGTGAAAGCTACCAAACTTCTCCTTTCAGACAGTGCTGAAGGAGGACAGAAGACAGCATGTGTCTTAGAGGCTTGCTGCAGCATGCTCCCATCAGAATAAAGAAGGAGTTGGAGGCAAGCGGCTCACCTCCATAGTTATTTGGCTAGTGTCCCCTCAAGCCTCAATTTTATTTGGCAAAAACAATGGGAGAACTGTGCTTCCAGAAGCTGCCTGGGGGAGTCAATTCTTCTCTGAAACACTGCCCTGTGGGTCTTGTGTAACTTTGAGGCAAGTGTGCTTGAAGGTCTGAACACACACACACACACACACACACACACACACACACACACACACACACACACACACACACACCAAGCTGCCTACATTGGTAATAAACTACAGCTGAGAAGTCAATTGTCCAATGTGGTACACTCCGAGAATCCAATTCACCTGAAGTACAAATGCTCTAGATGCAGTGATGGTGAACCTTGGCACTCCAGGTGTTTTTGAACTTTTTGAACTTCAGTTCCCAGAAGTCCTGATCAGCAGGAGTGCTGACTTGGGATTCTGGTAATCAAAGTCCAAGAACACCTGGAGTGCCAAGGTTCACCATCAAAGATAGAATATAATAGCAGCCCTGCTAATTTGATAGTTCAATCTGTAAAGATTTTCTGGCTATTTTTATCTAGGATAGGTGCTAGAATTTTTTTTAATCAGACAAAACAAAAAATACTACTTTAACAGCTGCTTTTCTTTTAGATGATCACTAGCATATTTGTGCCCAGCCAATCGGGCAGTTTTTATTTGTGTGGTTTTTTTGGGGGGGGGGGTTAAGGGTGGTTTGGGTGGGGGTGGTTTGCATTTGTGGTTTGTGACTTTTTAAATCTATTTTATTAGATTTATTTGTGATTTTGATTTATTTCTTATTTTTCTGACTTGTTTTTACTCTTGTGGCCTCTAGGTGGGGCTGTTAGCAAGAAGGCTGCTTTGCATTTGTTTGACTTGTTTTTAATCTTCCGGCCTGCAGGTGAGGCTGTTAGTAATAGTGTTGGATTTTTGTGTGTGTGTGACTTGTTTTTTCTCTCTCGGCCTCTATGTGGGGCTTTTTCCGGTAAGTAGTCTTTGTTTCTTCATTTCTGTTCTGGAGTCGTGGAGGGAGGACGTGCTGGTGAGTTCTGTTTTTTTTTAATCTGGGTTTTTTTGGGGGGTGGGTGGGGGTGGGCTGGTAAGTGTTTCTGTTTCTTCTTTTGTGGTTTTTTTGGGGTTTAGATGTGTTTAATTGTTTTGTTTATTTCTGGTTGTTTTTTATGTTTCTGAGTTCTTTTGTGTTTATTTGTTTAATTTGTGGTATTTTTGTTGTTTGAGTTAGGTATTTTCATGTTGTAGTTAGGTGTTTTTTCTGTGCTTTCATGGTATTTTGGGTGTTTTTGTTTGTGGGTTTTGTTGTTTATTATTTTGTTGGTTAATGTGTTTTTTTAATTATTTTTTTATTTGTGTGTTATTAATTTCGGTGGTTGGCATGTTAGGCAAATGTTTGGGTTTGTTGTTGTTGTGTTTTTTTGCTTGAAGAATGGCCTGTCTGTCGGATTCTCTTCTCCCCATTGCTGCTTCGAAATTTGGTTTTGATGCAGCAATGGGGAAAAGGAGGAGCCGGCAGTCAGCTCGCTCTTCCCCCGGTAAGGTTCGTTAGGTAGGTCAGGAGAAAAGGAGGCAGAGAAGAGCTATCTGCCTGACGATGGTTCTCTCCTCTCTGTCTCCTATTTCTCCAGGTTTACCTAACCGGAGATCAGCAGGTAGTGATCCGTAAGGGGTGGTGCTCTTCCTTGCGGATTTCTGGCTGCTGCTTTTGTATAACCTCCGTTGGTAGTACAAAGGCAGCAGCCAGTTATTCGCCAGGGAGTGTGCTTCCCCTGATGAAGTGCTGCCTGCTGCTGGTTGTTTTTCCACCCCAGCTCAACTTTCCTTGAGGCCGGCGGTGGTCTCGCCGTGTCTTTGGCAGGGTAGCGGGGAGGAGAGGGAGTACCTCTTCTCCCCGTTGCTCCCGGGAAAGAAGGCTGGCAGTGGTCTCGCCGTGGTTGTGTGTGTTTGTTTGCGAGGCCATGAGGCGCTGCGTCCGCCTGCGGCGGACTTGCGCTCCAGTTGTGGGAGGCCGGCGTGTTTTTATTTTATTTTTCACGCACCGGCTTTTTCAGCGTTCTGCGCGCTCGCGCCCTTCAGCCTGATTGGCTGAAGTGCTCACGGCGCATAGGACGCTGGGACTTGGAGTTTTGTTTGCGTTCGTACGGCAGTTTTATTTCTGCGGCTCGATTTCAATTGGACGTGTCACGTTTCCCACCGTTCTTTTTGCGCATGCCTCTCAGCCTGATTGGCTGAGGCACGGCACGGCGCAGAGGACGTTGGGAATTGAAGTTATTTCCCTTTGTTGTTCGTGGGGCTTTTGCGAATGGTTTAGTATCAACCATTAGAGGGAAGCACTGTCAAATGTTATGTTAGGACTTTACTTATCTAGCCACTGACACATTACATTACAACCTACTGCAGGAATCTTGGGTTTGAAGAGTGGGTTAAAATCTTCAGATAAAATGTTCAAAACATACAAACCATATTAATGCCTAATTTTTAGCCTTTTGATTTCTAGATACAGTAAATAGATATCTAAACATCAAGTTAGGATGGTGCAATTACATTATTTTAAATCCTACAAGTCTTTTTTTTTTTAAAGCAGCAATAAAAAAGAAATGTTTTTCTTTACATAAATGTGCATTTGACAGAAGTTCATATTTTGCCAGTTCTTTTTTTTAAGCACAATAATGAAAATTGGTATGACAACCTTTCCCATTTTATTGTACTATCTTCCTGCAAAAATCTTTCAAAACAAATGGCCTCTATTTTGGCTTATCAAAAAAATAAAAAATAAACCTGACACAGAAAAATCACCCTTTTTTTTGAATTAGGAATTCTTTTGCTTTACTAGGGTTTCAAATGTGCATTGTCTAATGCAGTGGTGCCCAAACTACGGCCCACAGGCTGGATCCGGCCCCTGACGCCAATTCATCCGACCCACGAAGCCATCGTCACTCCTGGGAGTGGAAGTAAAATGCTGGCCGGATGAATTGGCGTCAGGGGCCGGATCCAGCCCGTGGGCCTTAGTGACTAGTCCTCTGAACCATGTGACCGGTCCACGGCCCAAAAAGTTTGGACACCCCTGGTCTAATGAAATGAAAGAAAATACAGTACACAAACAATCTATTATTTAAAAAATAGAGGGCGTGGGATGTATATCAAAAGACCAAAGCATTATAAACAGTAGCCATTTTTATTTGCAATGTTGGTTCTACAGCTCTATAAGACTCTACTGAGAGTGGTGGTGCAATCCTGTTTTTCCAACAGGATAGGATGTTCTCATTTTACTTGTTACTTATGGATTGACAATTTTTCAAACAGTAGCTTTTTAACAACCTCAGAGCTCTACCCGTAGCTTTAAGAAAAACAGTATAGCAAGAGTCTGTTGCATTAGCTGCATCTCTGCCCTTTCCCAGCCCCGCATCTGGCCATCCTGCCTTTCTCTCATCTTCGCATAACAAATTTGAGAGCAGGAAGGATAAAGGAAAGCAATGCTTTGGACTTGATCGTTGCTTGGGGAGTGCCTGGAGGGAAATGACAACTCCGTATGATGTGCAGAAATCCCAAAATTAAAGGCTGCCCAAGAATGTGTCAGCTTTTAAGTAACTGACTTTAGTGTATGGGACCAAGGACAACCGGACAACCGAAGGGTTGGTTTAACACAGGTTTATTGCATGTGGTTCCAGTGAAGCATGAGGTAATGGCGGTGATACATCTCAATATATACAGTAGCTCTCTACATTTGAATCTTGTAGCACGGTAGCTCATTGGCTGCTACCGGCGTGGCCTCGCCCAGGCACGCCTCTTTCTTCTGCTGCTGAATGCGGGGAAGGTTTTCCCGCGGCTGTCCGTGATTGAGCAATGTGAACCATGTGAGGCTGAACGCTCGCAGCTGCCCTCTATGGGCTGTCTGCTCGCGTTCCTTTACAGCTGGTATCGTTTGTATCTGGAGTGGTTACATTCTTGCCTTTACAGTATAATGAACATGCATACATACATACATAACATCCCTCCCCCCTAGGATGGGACGAAGTCCCGCAACCATTGTGGCTTGCCGCACGTGCGCTTGGGACGCGCTTGCGTCTGACCTAGTACTGGAGAGCCTGTGATCCCTGACTCCGCGGGTGCTTGTCCTGCAACAGGAAACGGGGATTCGTTAGTGGCTCTGTGGGGCGTCCGTGCCTGCCTCGCGCCCGGGGATGGGAAGGGAATGAATAGTTGGGAGGTGAACCCCTGCCTGTTGCTCTCTGACCCTGGGGACCCTCCTATTGTGAACCGCGGAACCGATGAGGTCGCCCTTGTGGTTCGGCTACCTTCTGATCCCTGCTCGGGGGACCTTGAGACTGTGGTGGGCGGACTCGCTGATGCCTCCCGTCTTGGGGGTGTCGGTCTCCGGGAAAATGGCGCTATATCGCATTCTAACTCACAGGGGCTACTGGGACTGGAGGTACCAGGGGCTGAACTGAAACCCCTCTTTTCGCTAGGACGGGTGGGGGACCACTCCGCTAACTCCCCCTGGTACTGTAAATCAACGTCTAAACTTCTATGGGCATCTGTGTTTCGGGGAAACTCCCGCGGGGTATGTGTGTGGTCGGGGCTCTTCCATTTTTTCGGGGACTCCCGCAAAAGATTTCTGTGGATCGATTCCCTTTCCTCCCCCCTTGGTGGGGACCCATGCTCCCCTTTTCCTCCCCCTTGGGCTAAGCGGGTGGGGGAGTACCCTAACGCTGATTCGATGCTATTCTCGTCTTCGTCCTGCTCTCCGGGGACCCTGCGCCTGAGTTGGTCCACGTGTCGCCTCCACAGGAAGCCTGTACTGGTCTCTACGCGGTATGAGACGGGGCCGGTTTGTTCTACTACGGTGCCCGGCACCCAGGCTGGCCCCGCGCTGGCGTAGTTCCTGCAATGCACCGGGGCGCCTACGCTGAAACTCTTTGTGGGTTCCACCCCTATGTTCCGCCCTTTGTCCTCTACTCTCGTGGGGTCTAGCTTGGAGATTCCCGTGGCCAGCTTCCTGCGCATCAACAGCTCTGCGGGGGAGTACCCTGACGCTAATGGGGTGACCCTGTATCTTAGCAGGAATTGGCACAATTTCAGGTCGAGGTCTCCGGGGCCCATGCGCAGCAGCGCGTCTTTCGTGGTGCGCACGAGGCGCTCTACTTGGCCGTTGGTGGCTGGGTGAAAGGGGGCAGAGGTGACGTGCCGAATGGCGTTTCGCTCCATGAATGCCCCGAACTCGGCGGACGTGAAACAGCTAGCGTTATCGCTGACGAGGGTGTCGGGTAAACCGAACATGGAAAAGACCCTCCTTAACTGTTTAATTGTTGTGGCCGAGGAGGTGCTCGAGACTGGAATGACCTCCAACCACTTGGAGAACGCGTCCACCACGAGGAGGAAAAACGTTCCCCTGAACGGGCCAGCAAAGTCTACATGTACCCGGGACCAGGGCCCTCTTGCTGTGTCCCACTCCCTAGGTGGCGAGCGAGCCTCTTCTGGCCTTGAGCTTTGGCACGCTTCGCAAGTGCCGACCATGTGTTCGATGTCGGCGTCTAGCTGGGGCCACCAAAAGTAACTGCGGGCTAGCGCCTTTGAGCGGACGATCCCCGGGTGGCTGACGTGCAGCAGTTTAAGCACCCTCGGCCGGAGAGGCGTGGGGATCACTACCCGCTGTCCCCACAAAAGGCAACCCCTCTCTAGGGACAACTCTAGTTTCTTTTTGAAAAATGTGTCGAATTCCGCTGCTGGGGAAGACACGGGCCACCCTTTCTGTACCCAGGAGCAAACTGTGGCCAGCGTTTTGTCCTTGCCTGTCGCTTTGGCGATGTCGGCCGGTACTACTGGAGGGGAGTCTAGAACCTCTATCATTAAGACCTGGTGGTCCCTCTCTACTTCGCCCACGTGGCAGCAATCCCGGGGAATGGGGGACCTCGACAGGGCGTCGGCATGGCTGATCTCCTTCCCGGGCCGGTATACCAACGCGTGCTGATACGCGTTGAGAAAAATGGCCCACCTGAGCATTCTCGGGGACAGGATTTGGGGTGTGGGCTTATCTGCGGTGAAAATGCCTAGCAAAGGCTTATGGTCAGTCACTATGGTGAAGGGGCGGCCGTACACAAAATCATGAAATTTCTTGGTCCCCGCAATTATTGCTAGTGCTTCCCTGTCTGTCTGAGCATAGTTTCTCTCCGCTTGGGACAAGGACCTAGAGTAGAACGCTATCGGGGCCTCCCTACCGTTCTCCAGCACGTGGCATAACACCGCCCCCACCCCCACCGGGGACGCATCGCATATCAGGACCACTGGGCGTTTGGGATTGAAGTGGGTCAGTACGGCATCTGATGCCAGGAGTCGCTTCAGGTCATTGAAAGCCTTCTCCTGGTCGTCGCCCCACTTCCATGCCTCGTCCTTTTTTAACAATTTGTGTAGCGGTTCTGCCACGGCTGCCTTCCGCGGGAGGAAGGAGTGGTAGAAGTTGAGCAGTCCGAGGAACGACTGCAACTCGGGCTTGGAGGTGGGGCGAGGGGCCTTCTTGATGGCGGCTACCTTGGATTGGGCTGGCCTTATTCCCTCGGGAGTGACACGGAACCCTAGGAACTCAACCTCTGTAGCGAAGAAGACGCATTTGTCTTTCCGCAACCGCAACCCCGCCTTTTCGAATATTGTCAGGACCTTTCCCAACCTTGTTGCTAATTCGGCCCGGCTCCCCCTGTAATCAATACGTCATCAAAGTAGGGTAACACCCCCTCTAACCCCTTCAGGAGGCGTTCCACAAGTGACTGGAAGATCCCGGGCGCCGAATTCACGCCGAATTGGAGGCGCGATACCTGGAACACCCCTTTGTGGGTGACTATGGTCTGCGCAGCAGCTGCGGCGGGGGTCACTGGGAGTTGCTGGTAGGCTTGGGCCAGGTCGAGTTTAGCGAAACACCTCCCCCCGTGTAACCTGGCCAACAAGTGGCTGACTACCGGCACCGGATACGCATTAGGGCGGATCGCCTTATTGATGGTGCACTTGTAATCAGCGCATATGCGGACCTCCCCGTTGGCCTTGAGCGCTGTTACAATTGGAGTTTCCCACTCCGCAGAATCAACAGGAACAAGAATCCCCTGGCCCACCAATTTGTCCAACTCCGCCTCTATTTTGTCCTTTAGTGCGAAAGGCACTCTGCGCGGTTTAAGTCTGATTGGACGTACTCCAGGGTCCAGGTCGAAAGTCACTGGGGGGCCCTTGAATTTCCCGAGCCCCTTTTTAAAAACCTCGGGGTGCGCGTCGCACACGCTCTGTATTGGATCAGTCCCGGCGGCGTGTGCTCCCACGGCGTGCACCCCCCCAATGAACAACCCCAGGGGCTGGAACCATTGAGTCCCGAGGAGGCTGCATTTACCTCCCTTGAGGACGACTAGGGGAAGCGTTGCGGTGTGCTTTTTAAACTGGACCCGGAACTTCCCAACCCCCAACACTGGGATGCGGTTCCCTTGCACGTCCTTCAGTGTGGCCCTCAACGCCTTGAGCTTGGGCCGCATGCGGGGGGCGATTTTTATGAACTCCCCCTGGGAAATAATGGAGTATGAAGAACCCGAGTCCACCTCCATTCTAACAGGGGCCCCTTGTATTACTACCTCAACGAAGTAACGGGGGTGCTCCGTGGAAACGCTGCAAACCGGCGCGTCGTCCTCGCTGTCGTCGGAGATGCGCCCTACTCCGTCCCGCGTCCTCGTGGTCCGGGTGCCGTCCTTTGGCCTCGTGGTGCGGTCCTGCCTCGCCGAGCGGTCTGGAGAACTCCTGGTGGCCTCGCACCGTTTCCGGCAGACCTTGGCGATGTGCCCGCGCCGGCCGCAGTTCTGGCACTCAGCCTTGCGGAATGGGCATTTGGCGCGGGCGTGGGCGGCGCCGCAGCCGTCGCAGCGCCGGCCCTCTCTCTGGACCCTCTGGACGTCCTCGTCGTCGCCGCTCTCCGCAGACGAGTTCGAAACTCGCCGGGCCGCGCGCACCGAGCTCTCTGCCTTGGCGGGCTTCGGGCGCCAGTCCTGAAGCTCGTGCACCCCGGCAGTAGTGGCCTCCGCGGCCTGTGCCGTGTCGAGGACTTGTTGCCACGTGGGAGGCGGCTCCCTTTTCATCAGCGCGCGCTGAGTCTCTGTGTCCCTCAGACCGCAGAGCAGGCAGTCCCGGAGGGTGATGTCGGGGAGCTCCCACTTGCATGGGCCGGCGGCCAACCGCAGGGCCGCGGCGAACTCATCGACCGATTCCCCGGGTGCCTGGACTCACCTCCAGAACGCGCTCCGAGCGGGGAACATCGCTATTGCTGGCCGGAGATGGGCGCGCAACGCCGCCAGGAGCTCTGTAGCTTTGAGGTCGCTCACCTTCCTCGGCGCGATCAGGTCCACCAAGGTCCTCTTGGTCTCGTGTCCGAGCATGCGGACGAAAATGGCCCTCTTTTTGGCCTCATCTGAGACTTCGAGCTCCACCAGCGCTGCGTTGAAGTCTATCTCAAACAGCTCCAAGTCTCCCGGCTTCTTGATCTCGTAGCCGGCGCATGTCTTGGTCCCGTGGGCAGCCATATCCCACCTTCGTCGCCAATTTAGTGTATGGGACCAAGGACAACCGGACAACCGAAGGGTTGGTTTAACACAGGTTTATTGCATGTGGTTCCAGTGAAGCATGAGGTAATGGCGGTGATACATCTCAATATATACAGTAGCTCTCTACATTTGAATCTTGTAGCACGGTAGCTCATTGGCTGCTACCGGCGTGGCCTCGCCCAGGCACGCCTCTTTCTTCTGCTGCTGAATGCGGGGAAGGTTTTCCCGCGGCTGTCCGTGATTGAGCAATGTGAACCATGTGAGGCTGAACGCTCGCAGCTGCCCTCTATGGGCTGTCTGCTCGCGTTCCTTTACAGCTGGTATCGTTTGTATCTGGAGTGGTTACATTCTTGCCTTTACAGTATAATGAACATGCATACATACATACATAACACTGACCTTAACAGAAATCGTCTCAGAAAACAATATTTTCTTGCTTTGTACTGCTTTTGTCTTATACATTTTCGTCCGTCCCCAAACCACTAGCTTGCTTTTTGCGCTTCTTTGTACTGGTAAGTGTGTTTAGTATTATGGTACTTGTTGTTGGCAGTGGCAATGTGGTGGCTCAAGTAGTTAAGATGCTGAACTGAAGGTTGGCAGGTCAGCAGTTCAAGACCCAAGTAATGCATGAAGGAATGAACTCCTGTCTCTGTCCCAGTTCCTGCCAGCCTGGCAGTTATAAAGCAAGAAATTGCAAGTAGATGAATAGGAACCACTTTGGTGGGAAGGTAAACAGCATTCCATGCACTCAGGTTCTGTACACTCTGGTGTACTCTACACAAGAGTGTACGGAGCCCTGTTTACCTTCCCACCGAAGTGGTACCTGCACTATTTATCTACTTGCAATTTCTTGATTTCGAACTGCTAGGTTGGCAGGAGCTAGGACAGAGATGGAAGCTCACTCCGTCATGCAGCACTTGAGTTTCGAACTGCTGACCTGCCGACCTTCTAGTTGTCATGGTTTCCACATGCGACCTTGTCTTAATTTTAAGGTGACATTTGATTCATGTAGTATTAAGATACATTTTGCATTTTTCTTAGGCTTAGAAATGCCAGTTTTCATTTTTAAAACACATTGCAATGCCAGGCTGTTAGTCTGACATGGCAATGATGTATAGTTGAGATTAGTTGCCTTCCCAAAGGGAGGAGGGAAAAGTGAGTGTCCAGGACTGGACACATTCCAAGAGAAACACCTGCTGTCCCATGAGGGGACAGAGTGACAGCAAGGTCACATGACCACACCACGAGGGAGATGACGTCTCCCTTCCTGTCAATCAAACTGATTGCCTGGACACCTGTTAGAATAAAACTTTCCCAGAGAAAGCAAAGGTGGGGGCCACATGCGGAGCAGATGACACCTGCACCTGCAAAGGTCCTTGAAGACCTCACTCTTTCTCATGGGAAACAAAGGTGCTTTCTCATTAGATCACCACATTCCAGAGCTCTTTTTCTCTATAAAAAGGGCTCAATTTGTTCATTCGATAGCCACTCCTGAGACAAGGGGGGACCCTTGTCTCTCATCACCATGATATTGATTTCAGTGGGAGCCCTTGCCAGTTGGCTCTCCAAAATGTCTCTTCGGGGCTAAAGCTATGCAATGAGAGGCTGAACTGCCCCTAAACCTAAGAAGCTTGAAACCTGCTAGGGAGCCAGCAAGATTTTATTTCTTTTTCATTTGTTTTATTAGATTGTGTTCTATAGTGTAGATTATTTTAAGACCTGTATCCTGTATTGTGTTCCTTCAATAAATCTTCAAAAGTCAGCCGTGTGTTGCCTGCCTTTGTAAAGAAGAAGAAGGAAGCCCAACAGAGCTGAAGTGACTCCGATTTGTCCTCATCACTTTGAGATCCGGAAGGAGGTGAGAGGGACTAGCTCTGTCTCTAAGAGGGAGGGGAAGAGTAGCATCTCTAAGAAGCCTAGCTTCTGCCAAGTGATTACCTGCCATATGCAGAAGGCTACTCTGTCCCTGTCCCCAGCGAATCGGGCTAGGGAGAGGAGTGCTCATTAAGGCAAGCAGGTTGCAGGACCTAAGGTCCACCCTGCCGGGTGTCCCCAAGAAAAATTCTGGGTGCCCAACGTAGCCTTTGTGAGGCATGATCCTCCCCCTACGTCTCTGATACTAGTCATCAAGTTTCAGCATTTTAACCACTAAACTACCACAGTTGTACTTCCTTTAATCTGATTGCTCAGTGGTTTAGGTATCTGGCTGCAGAGTCAGAAGTTGGGAGTTCAATTCACCACTCTACCTCCTTGACTAGGGCTGAACTTCATGATCCGTAGGGATCCTTCCAGCTCTACAGTTCAATGATGAGGATGATATTATTGAAAGTTTCAGTAAAATGAGAGATGGAGAGAAAGTTTGCCTTACAGACTTACTCTACGTCACATATGTTAAAATCTCTGTCACTTATTCCCTTACCCTCTTTTGTTCTAAAGTACAAAAAGATCCTAAAGTTGTTTGTTTATTACATTTATATCCTGCGCATCTGGGATATTCTCCCACTCTGGGCGGCGTACAACAGATTACAATCCCCCCCCATACCAACACAAAATTAAGTGTAAACAATAAACCCAACCAAATAAAATTATAATGACAAAAAAACAATAACAATGCCCTCAAAACATGCTTGATTAGTTGTAACTTCACCTCTCAGGAAAGCTGCTCTAGGACCTTACTCATTTTGGTTGTCCACTCAATTAAAGTACTTTCTTCTAATACAGGAGTTCTCAACCTTTTAAAGTTGGGGGCTGGGTCATGATCGCTCAGACAGCTTCAGGGGGCCAGACGGCGCTTTTGCCCTTACCCCACCACATGACACTTCCTGGTGTGGTGGAGACGTTGGGGGTCACATGAAATGGCACCACAGGCGACATGCGGCCTGTGGGCCGCAGGTTGAGAATCCCTGTTCTAATAGGACATATTCAAAGGAATGCATGCATGGATACTTGCTAGATCACACAAAGCATGCATGCATTTAGGAAGCTTCATCTAGGCCTGACCTTAAAGCTGATCTTTTTCTTTTCTTTTTTAAGCTTGAGCATACCTTAGAAACAAAGGTAAAGGTAAGGGTTTCCCTTGCTTGAAAGCCAGTTGTATCCGACTCTAGGGTTCAGTGCTCATCTCTGTTTCAAAGCCAAAGAGCCAGCGCTGTCTGCTTCTGCAGACATTTCCGTGGTCATGTGGCAGGCATGACTAGACACTGAAGTGCATGGAATGCTGTTTACCTTCCCACCTAAGTGGTCCCTATTTATCTACTTGCAATTTCTTGCTTTCGAACTGCTAGATTGGCAGGAGCTGGGAGAGATGGGAGCTCATTCAGTCGTGCAGTATTTGGTCCTGTTAACATAGCTGACAATGTAAAAGATTATATTTAAAAAAATAAAGGCATTGTTTTATCATTAGTTATTGCGAGGTAAATGTGAGTTCAATTTGCAAGTCTGATTACTCTATCAATGTGCTAAAATCGCATTGGGGGAGGGAAAATCAGCTACAGTACTAGGAGGAAAAACACATTTCTCTTAATGTCTCCTCCTATGGAACTGTCTACCAAGATTAAGAGCATGTCCAGACAGGGCATTTAGCTTGTTCATTGAAGTTAAAGTTGATCTGCCCTCATACCATAATTTAGTTTGTTTGCAAGAGCTGAGCAGGTTTGTTGAGGACAAGACATTTTAGAGATCTCTCATTCAGAGGGTTGGAGACAACTTAATGGCGCATAACAACAACAACAATAACAATTGAAGCATATACAGTAATACCTCATACAAAGTCCGCTTCATACAACATCGGATTCATACAACATCGCCTAATACCTTGGAAAAAGTTGCCTCATACAAAGTCGTGCGACTTTGTATGAGGCATTGGGGTTTTCCCAGGTTGCATTGTGCCTGGGCAGTATAAAAGGCAGGACACATACGTGCATTGCTCTTGTGGGTTTTGCATTAGGCAAAGAGTGTTTAGGACTGGTTTTGAGTGTGATTTTGGATTTTTTTGGATTTTTTCGTCAGAATTTTTAGAAGCATTCCTGGGATTTTTGCAGCATTCTTCAGGTTCTTGGGTTGTTTGACATGTTTTTGTAATGTATTTAGCATTTAGACAATGATTTCTTAAAGTTCTGTCAGTTTCCTGTCTGTTTCCTTGACTTTGCCCTGACGTCTGTGATGTTACAGTACAATGTATCTTTATGGAAATGATGTTGTATGAGGCATCGCGGCAAGGATTTGGACGTTGTATGAGGCATCGCGGCTAGGATTTTGCATGCCTCATACAAAGTCCAAATCCGTATAAAGTCCAAACTTGTGGAACCAAGTTTGGACGTTGTATGCGGTATCACTGTATAATAAGTATACAATCACCATTTATTTGTCATATACCAGTATGTTTATACTACTTGTGTTGAAATATTTTGTGGAATGCTCAGAGAAGTCACTGAAATGGGTAACATGGGGATATACAATTCATATAATACTCAGGATTAAGCTGGAAATGAATTTTGCGAGAGTTGCAATGCTCTGGATTGACACAGCAGCCTGAATGAACAAAGTATGCATTAACCACATTTAACAGCATTTTAATTTTTCTTAGGGCATGTCTACACTGGTAAAAAACAACAACGTATATTTGCGTTGGATTTGCTGGGTTCAAAATTTATTTAAAGATCAGCAACTACATGACACGTAGCTAAATATTGTGTATTTTAAATCGCCCTCCAAGAGTAATTTATTCCACACCAATACTTGAATCAGTGTAATTTGAATAGGTTTTGAATGTGTGAACACATGTATGGCTAATCTTTCTCACACTAGGTCAGGTGAGAGGAACTGCAGAATGAACTCACCAAAAAGTGCCTTCATTTTGGTAGTTTCATGTCTGGCCTAGATACCAAAGAAGAAAAAGTAGAAGTATTGTGCAAAAGTCCTAGGCCACCATTAGAACATTTGTTTTACAAATGGTATGGCCAATTTCCTGTATTTTCCAGTCATATTCTAGTGAAGAAACTGAGAAATAATTATATACGGTCATTATAAAACAACAAATCTAATGGTAGCCTAAGACATTTGCACAGTACAGTACTGTATATACTGAAAGCAGCTTGACAGCGGAAACCCTAGAACCGTGATGGTGAACCTTGGCACTCCAGATGTTCTTGGACTTCAATTCCCAGAAGCCCAAGCCCCCTTTGAATCCACATGAATGGGTTTACTGCGATTCATCCATCCCACGCTGTCCTCGTCGCTCCTGGAAGTGTAAGTAAAACGTGCCCGCCATCATGGCCCTAGAAACTCCAGGCGGCTGTCTCTGCAGATCACCTTGGACTTCTTCTCCATTGCCACTGCAGACTGCCGCCACCAATCATTAGAGAAGGTGTCCAGCTGATTGGCAGAGACAGGCTCCAATTTAAAAAAAATTGTTCCGAGTGCCATATTGCTGTACTAGTTTGAATAAATATTTTGAAAAATGATTTGTAGGAGCAACAAAGGGATGCTGTTGATTGACAGAGACAGCCTGTCACTGATCAGTTGGAGTCTGTTTACACAATGGCTGCAGATCGTTTAAAATATTTTTTTGAAATGGTATAGCAAAATGCCATTTTGAATAAATACTAACAGATACCTGTTTAGATATATTTAAAGAATTCATTGTGGACATGAACATTGATTCAACTACCATGTGATCTCAAATTGAGTTTATAACACCTTGATCTTGACACTGTTGATTTTACAGATAACCAGGCAGACTGTTGTATCATGAAATTGGGATAATTACTTGTGCATTGAGTGGAAAGTACTACCTGTACGTGATATGTTTCTGTCTCCATTTTTGTCCAGTTAGTGCATATCGCTTATTCCTTCGTCTATGGCTTAGGTGGGGATTATCAGGAACACCACAACGAGGTTTTTTCATCCACCTAGAAAATGAAATATCGCAATAAGTTTGGAAAGTATGCTAAATTATCTGGCTGTGAGGCTATCCTATCTTGTTTGCTTGGGCATCTACAAATAAAGAAGCATAATTAGCAGCAATTGATACAAACTAGGAATAATCCTACCTGTTAGGGTGAGTTTTCCGTGTTTAGATTAACTGCTGTGACAGAATAAAGAGACAGCTTTGAATGAGCCAGTTAAAGAAGTTACAGGGTTTTTTTAAAAAAAAATAATGAAATTATTATATAGTCATCAAAAGTCTTGGTTGGCTGGGAAGCCATTGCCCGCAGTGCTTCCTGGAAGAAAAGCCAGCCTAAGTAGCCATGGGCAAGCTATATGATCCCAAAATGCTCCCAGAGAAGGGAATGGTAAACCACTTCTAAATATTCTACCTAGAAAGGAGTCACCTTAAATCATAAATGATTTGAAGGCACACAATTATTAATTGGTTGAAAAGCCTCGGTTTGGTTTCTTCCAGATTTTATTTTAGTGTTTCTAATCAAAAGGAATTAAGCAGCTACGTCTCCGTTTTCACTTGAACAAACTTTTTAATGGTAAGTGAGAAGAAGATGTGGTAAGAAATACAGATGAATTACAAAGGGAATAGAGCTACATTTTATGTTTTGAAGGAGAAGGAGCCTTGCATGGAAGCATCCTTCATAGTTGAGATTATCAATGTCTTCTTTACAAACCAATGTAACTATTCTATTATATTGGAAACAGGAAGGGAGAAAACATTGCACTCATAGGACTGATATGTCTATACCAGTGATGGCGAACCTTGGCACTCCAGGTGTTCTTGGACCAAGTCCACCTTTGCGTGTACAGTACACTCATTTGTGTGGACTCACAGAGACTTGGGATTCTGGGAATTGAAGTCCAAGAACACCTGGAGTGCCAAGGTTCGTCATCACAGGCCTATACAGATCACATGAAACTAACCTTGGTGTGTGCTGAAAGAATATTTCCTCTACATATTTAGAATAGTTTATAGTACATACATCTCTGTCAAGATAAGATCTTGACATGAATTTTAAAAAAACCTCGGTAATGATCACCAAATTGTCAGCAGTATGTACTACATACAAGTCAGTTGTTTTATAAGATACAAACAATGCAGAGGCATCATGCTTGTTAAACCAATTTCGTTAAACCAGTGCAAATCCCTGTGTGAATACTCTTAGTTTGGATTTAACATGGATTATGTCAGTATCATCTGGTTTCTAGTTAACTCTCTTTAGTGAGAAGATGGACTTGGTTGTCTATTTTAAACCAGGAGAATAAATAAATAAATAAATGCCACATGCATTTACACAGGCCCTTGAGGCACATTACAGTCAGGCAAGTGGTGTCTCCTCCCCCACTCGTGATATTGTTGAACTACAGTTGCCAGCATTTCTCACCACTGGTTATGCCAGATAGGAGTGATGGCAGTCAAGCAATATTTGGAGCAGAGGTGCCCAAACCTTTCGGGCCATGGGCTGGTCACGTGGTTCAGTGGGCCGGTCACATGGTTCAGCGGGCCGGTCACTTGGTCCATCCCACCGGAAGCGTAAGTAAAACACACCTTGCAATCTGTTTTTCAACAGGATGAGATAGATTTTAGGCTGCCATTTTCTCGGCTTAAACCAGGGGTGTGCAATCTACGGCCCGTGGGCTGGATACAGCCTCCGACGCCAATTCATCCAGCCCGGCCTGCCCTCATCGCTCCCAGAAACAGAAATAGAACACGCTCATTTGGGCACCCCTAATCTGGAGGGTCACACTTTTCCCTCTCCGATTGTATAGTTTGCATAACCACCATTTTCAGTTTTGACAAAGACAATGCTTTCTATGTATTTGTAAAAAAAAACAAAAAACGCCCAACAACTCTTACTCAATAGTGGTCTGGTCTAACATTCCTGTGATGGGGATGCCATAAAACTGCTGCATAGTGGAGACTGCAGACTGCATAACTTTTCCTGAGTGTAGAGCAGACATTCGGGTGTCAGAAAGAAGCAGATAACCATATGTTTTTAACCAGTTCTGAAAAGAAAGAAAAAAGATAACACAAAACAAAAATTAAAATACAGTCTGGTTCGACATGATATGTAACAATGTTAAGGGTGCTATTTAAAGAACAGCATACTTTGTTCGTTTAAATGTGCAGTTAGCGTCAAATGTCGTGCTTGTTCATTTTCTTGATTTGTCTGATTACACTGGCATTTTAAGAATAACAAGAAAAGAACATCATGAGCAAAATCTGATTGCTACCAGCTGTACTTACTTAGGAGAGGTCACTGGATTTTGTCTCAGTACAAATTTAGATCTGTTTTCTGCACACAGACCATTAACTTAAAGATCTTAGTTTCAGCTGATGGTATACTTATTTTACTTACATGCTGAATAGTTTGGGGGAGGGGAGTTTTACTACATGTTCCTGTTTACACACAGTTCTTAGTGGCAAAACTAGAACTGAGAAGCTCTGCTGTTTGTTGTTTTAACTGTTCTACACCACCCAGAGTGGGAAATATCTCAAATGAGTGGTATACATTCCAAATATTTTGGCAGCAATGTTATTCTGGTGAGTGACAAAAGAAGGAATTTGAATTCATTGATGTAACTACCAGCTCTCTCTTCTTGACTACATTTGTCTCTTTCTTAAAATGGAACTGGAAACCAGGCAACCTGAAGCATCCTAGAAGAGAGTGAGAATACACTTGATCCTTTACTGACACAAGCAAGGTCAGAATTACTGTTATATATATTCAAGTTGGGAGGACTAAGGGAGTAAGTACTTGCTGAAGTTCAAGAATTTATGATTTAGATCAAGGGTGGGGAACCTCCTTCAACCTAAAGGCCAAATTTAGTTGCAGAGATGTTTGGGAAGGGTTGACAGGTTCTAGTAATTCATGGGACCAAAGGCAAACAGGCTTAAACATACCAGCCTAATTCAGAATAAAGGTTTTATGTCCAGTAACTAAGTCCCAGAAGAAGAATTTCACATTTTTATAAACAGAAATAGCACACGTAAATGTTGAAAATATTGGGGCAATATTGTGTTAGGCAATACTGACTAACACAATGCATATTCATTCCCACCCTATGTTACCAGTTCCAAACATAGACACCTACAACAAAACATGAATGAAAGTTGGTCACCATGGAAATGAGATGTCTGAGGAAGGCTGTTGGAGTGACTAGAAGGGATAAAATCAGGAATGAGATTATAAAGGAAAGAATTGGAATAAAACCAATATGAAATACAGAGACAACAAATAAAGTCATATTGCCCATTTAGAGAGAATGTCTTGGAATTCCATACTGTACAAAGTATATGTGGAAAGAGGAAAAAGACAAAGACCACGAGGCGGACCCACAGGAAGGTGGAGAGATAACATCAAAGAAACTTTACAAATAATGCAGGTGGAAGCTGCTAAAAGTGCCAGAACAAGAACCTTGTATCTCTCTCAACACCCAAAGGAATTTAAAAAGGATGCAAAGGAGAAGGAGGAGGAGGTTGAAAGAAAACAAATAAATGGGAAGGTTGTATGACTTTTCAAGGAATGGTTAAATTAAGACCCCCTGAGGGATGATAGCACTCCCTAAACAAAAGGTTTCCTACATCTGCCTCAGATGAAAGCTCTCTTCTAAACAATGCATGAACATTTTTCACCTCTCTGCAAGTGAACAGGCTATAGACATTTTTTAACCCCCACCAAGTGAAATTACTTGAACCCATTGATTGAGTCTTATCAACTGGATTACAGAATGGATTACATTTATACATCTTGCATTTCCTGATCCCAATATATTTTCTCAACCCAATTATAATGCCTCCTCTCCAGATGGAGCAACATACTGACAACAAGAACATGCCTTTTCTCCTATTCCGTGCCACAGTCAACAAAGAAGGACATTTTAAATCTGGCATTTAGAAGCATTGCACATAAGTCTTTAGGTGACAATATAATAAATATTTTTATCTAGTTCTGTGTGGGTTCTGCAACAAAATATGACTCTATGACCCAACTGGCTATGGAAAGCAGAGTTTGGAAACTGCCTTTTAATGCATGCAGCAGCTAAGAGCTAAACAGTGGGAATATGCAGCCTACATGCTCTCTCATTATCTCTCTTGTGTTTGCTTGAAAATTGCTCCAGCCTAAGGGAGAGATTCTGTAAATAGTGGAAGAGTGGTACGTTGGCCCAGATAAACCATGTGATGCTGATAGTGACAGCAAAACACCCTCATTTGTGAAAAGGTCAGAATAGACTTGGTCCAGGATAAGGTCTGTTCACGTATGAACAGTACAAAGAGAACTGTGAGGCAAAAAAGAGATAAAGCCTCACAGAGCAAGTTCCTTTCATGGGGAAGAAAACCGCTCTCAGAACCTCTCCATCAGCTCCCCTGTTCAAATATTTCAAATTTAATAAAGTTGTCCAGATGATGAGATGATGATAAGTATGAAATGAAGCATTACTTTCAATGTATTTTAAAGAAATGCTATGCTAAACCTTGCTTTTACAATCTGAGTGGCAAGGTGGTGACCAAAGTCCTTTAGGCAGTGGTGGGCACCAGCAGGTTCGCACCAGTTCGCCAGAACCAGTAGAAATTCTGGCTGGCCCCGCCCATCCAAGTTTTGAAATAAAGTAGTCCTAATTTGGGTGCAATGCAGGGCTTTCCCCCTGGCCACACCCACCATACCATGCCCACAGTGTGGTAGCAAAAAGAATTGGAGCCCACCACTGCCTTTAGGTGTTGAAACAAATCCCTGGGGCCATTGTCTACTAAGCCCACAAAAATGTTTCCTCCAGTTGTGCCACATTACCTGGTCATCTGGGTTCTATTCAAATTCTGAGCCACCTTGTCCAAATCCCCTTCCTTGCATGTTCCAACATCTAGATTGCAAAGAAGTAGTTTTGTGCTCCCCCCCCCCCCAAATAGTTCAGCACTAGTTTGCTTCATCCCTGTAACATTACAAGGACCACCTCCTTGGTCCATCTTGTACAAATCAAGGCATTACTTCTAATCTTCAAAACCACAAACAGCTTTGAGCACATATCTTAAAGATGACCTGCTTCTTTAGAATCTAGTTCAATTATTAAGAGAGTTTCCTCTTACCTTCAGAAATTAGGTGGCTGGAACCTTTATAAAAAGTCATTTTCAGTGCTAGTGCTTCAAATCCATACCTTATTTTCGGGAGAGGCTCACCTGACACCCTTTCTGGGTCAGGTGAATAACTTTTTATTCAGCCAAGCCTTCTTGTGTTGTATTTGAATGTTCCATTTTTACCTCAGTTGATACTCTGGTTCTATTTTTAATCTGCATATTTTAATCCTTTTTTGCTTTTTATTTTAATTCATACTGCTAGCTAGCAAGTTAAGACTTTGGTTTTATAAAGCAGAATTAAATCATGTCTAATAGTAGGCCAATTCTTCATTGCTCTAACTTAAGGGAATTGCTCTAGCATCCAAGAACTGTGGATGCCATAGATAGATAGATAGATAGATAGATAGATAGATAGATAGATAGATAGATAGATAGATAGATAGATAGATCTTTATTGTCATTGTCCTGCACAGAACAACGTGATTGGGGGGAAAAACACTAAATAAAACCTAAACAAAATACAAGTATACAAAATTATCAACATACTCCCTCCCCACATATACACATTTAACCCCTAAAAACTCTAAAACTCTAAAAACTCTAAAACCCTAAACATTCTAAAAACTATATACAGAAATGTGGACCAACTACCTCAAAAAAAAATCCAAATGAAATGGTCCGGTTAAACCTCTGGCCAGACTCTTACCTCACTGCATACCAGTTGGGTTGTTCCACACACAGAATTAAAGCAGAATTAAATTGCAATCCAATTCATGCCAGAATCTAAAAGGGGCACTCTTTTTTTGATTCTTGCAAGAATTAGATTACCACTTCGGTGGGAAAGTAAACAGTGTTCCGTGCATTCTGGTGATAAGACATGCCTGCCACATATCCAAGGAAATGTCTGCAGACGCAGACTGCACTGGCTCTTTGGCTAAAAATAGAGATGAGCACTGAACCCTAGAGTCGAATACGACTGGCTTTCGAGCAAGGGCAAGTGACCAGATGGCCACAATTAGAGTCCCAACTTTGATTCCAAGTTGCTTGTCGGCGGCGGCTGCAACTCATATCCAAGAATGCATTTTTTCCTAAAGCAGGAAAATGCCATTGGCATGAATCTGTTTAAGGTGGATCCCAGCTTGCCATTAAGTGACCCACACACTATGATCACAGAGCCATCTCCTGCGGCACATATGAAATGAGACATGCAGGATTTAACACCGGGACTGCAATGGACTACCATAGCCTTGAGGATATTATCAAGGTGCACCTTCACAGCCCATCAATCTGGCATGGCCTCTTCCGCCTTCGTGACCATTGGGAATCAGAGTTCCTTCTCCATTCATTTTGATTGTTTCCAGTGACAATTACTCCACTTGGTCCCTTTAGGGAGTCAGATTATTTACTGCCACCCAAGACTCAGCATTAAGTTGCTGGCTATACGGTATACTCCAGGGGTTCTCAACCTACAGCTTGCGGGCCGGTCCTGGCCCACTGCACCATTTCATGTGGCCCACTGCCATACAGGAGCGTTTCACTTCTGCTTTCGGAAGCAACGAGGGTGGCACAGGCTAGATGAATCGCAATAAACTCATTCGTGTGGATTCACGGGGGCCTGGGCTTCTGGGAATTGAAGTCCAAGAACATCTGGAGTGCCAAGGTTCGCCATCATGGGCCTAGGTATTTCCCTTCTGCCAATTCTTTCTCACTTCAGCAATAGTATATCAGCTATACCTGCTATGCTTCATGATAGTTACAATACTTATTGAAATTTAAAACAGGGATAGGGAAACATGTGCCCTTCAAGATGTTGCTGGGCTGCAGCTCGGACTCTGATGTGGTTAGAGCTGATAAGAGTAGTAAGTCAAGGCTACATAAGCCCCTTCCCCTTCTTGGAAAATATCACTCGGAAGAAAGAAAAATGTCTTTACCATAACATGAGACTGCTGAAAGCTTTTTCCTGGTGCAAAGTGAAAATTGCCAGCTACCTGTTAAGGTAAAGGTTTCCCTTGCTTGAAAGCCAGTCAAATCCGACTCTAGGGTTCAGTGCTCATCTCTGTTTCAAAGCCGCAGAGCCAGCGGTGTCTGCTTCTGCAGACGTTTCCGTGGTCATGTGGCAGGCATGACTAGACACCGGAGCACATGAAACGCTGTTACCTTCCCATCAAAGTGGTCCCTATTTATCTACTTGCATTTTTTTGCTTCCGAACTGCTAGGTTGCCAGGAGCTGGGACAAAGACGGGAGCTCATTCTGACCTGCAGTACTCGGGAATCAAACTGCTGACCTTCCGCCTCCCGGTCAGCATCTTTTCCACTTGAGCCACTGCAGTCCCACCTGTTAAAGACAGCCACATTTCATTAAACTGTTCAATTTTGCATGTGACGCCTCCAGAACTGAATGCAATTGAATTAAATTTAGACCGCAGCTGCTCAAGTGGTTAAGACGCTGACTGGGAGGCGGAAGGTCAGCAGTTGAAAACCCGAATACTGCAGGATGCAATGAGTGCCGTCTTGGTCCCAGCTCCAGTCAACCTAGCAGTTCGAAAGCAAGAAATTGCAAGTATATAAATAGGGACCACTTCAGTGGGAAGGTAAACAGCATTCCATGCACTTCAGTGTCTAAGCATGCCTGCCACATGTCCACGGAAATGTCTGCAAACACAGACAGCGCTAGCTCTTCGGTTATAAACAGAGATGAGCACTGAACCCTAGAGTTGGATACAACTGGCTTTCGAGCAAGGGTGACCTTTACCTTTAAGCAATGATGAGTTAAAGCAAGGAACATTTTAATTAATAAAAATTCACTACTGCAGGTAGTATTTCCTTTGCCAGAGTAACTCTCTTGAAAGGATTTTGGCCAATGAATTAGAGCACTAACGTTCATTCAAGTCAGAGAACGCATGTGGATAGCAGGGATGACTGACGTCTACTGCTTTACATGCCAAAAATGTGCACATAGGTATTATGACAACTTTGTCCCCACATAATTCCAGAAGCAACCCTCAGAAATCCCACATACATCCCCCAATTTAAATTTTTAAAATAATGGGATCAAAAATTCCTCTTGCATCCTCTAAGTCTAGGAGGTGATGGAAACAATTCTACCATACTTTTCCCTCCCACCACCTAAAAAAATAAATAAAAATGCCATTGGAGGACACAAAAATATTGTTTTCCATTTAAAAAGTAAGAAAATTGTTGGCCTAAGGGACACAAGAACAGCCCTCCAGAGATATGTGTGTTGCCAAACCTCAATGTAGATTATTTATTATTATTTTTCTAATTTGTATTGTATTTATTTATAGATGATGAAAGCATACAACATGTATAAAAATACAAGGCACCAATAAAATAGCAAAAAGACACATCAAAAGAATTTCTAAAAACTGTTTTGGGAGTGTGGCTTTCTTTACGAAAATATTGTGTTTCATGAATAAATTTTCTAAGTTGTCCCCAAAGTAGGGAAATAAAGTTGTGGAAAGATATTTGCAATTCAAGCTATGAGTGCGTAGCTAAGAAGTCAGAGGTGAAAGATTACAGTAAAAGCTGGCAGTGTGAATGAAATATAGCAGATGAATTTGCTACAGTTCCAGCTTAATATAAGAATGAATCTAGCTTATTTTCACACTCCCTTTGAAAACCTCTACTCAATATAGGAGTAGAAGAGGTGACAAATTGCTCTCTGCGCAGCAGGTAGATTTGCCCCTACTGCCTCAATAAGACACGACAATTAAACTCTTACAAGGGGTGCTCAGATGAAAGAGCCTGGCCACGCCACTCCCACACAGATCTGAAGTCTTTTTCTTCCCAAAGCATTTCACGTCTTTCCCCAGCTCTGCCAGACTAATGAAGAAATATTCAAAATTAGAACAAATTTAGAAGAACTATTAAGAATAATTACTCAATGCAAGAGAAAAGCAATGGGTTGTGCCAGGTCTCAAGGATGCCAGCTGAAATGTCAGGAAACTGCTGCATTTCCCTGGGTCTCCAGGAGAAGAGAGAAATCTGAGGCCAAGCAGCAATAGAGGAAGAGAAACTTGGATGAATTCCCCCTTATCCACTTAGTGCAAAGGCAGTTGTGTGTTTCATTAGTGTGCAGGGGTGCCCAAACATTTCGGGCTGTGGGCCGGTCATGTAGTTCAGTGGGTTAGTCACATGGTTCCTCCCACCGGAAGCAGAAAAAAATGTGCCTTGCAATCTGTTTTGCAACACGATGAGATAGATTTTAGGCTGCCATTTTCTCTGCTTAAACCAGGTGTGCCCAAACTACGGCCCATGGGCCAGATCTGCCCCCCAATGCCAATTCATCCGGCCAACGCTACCCTTGTTGTTCCCAGAAGCAGAAGTAAAACGTGCCAGTATGGGCATGTTTTACTTCTGCTTCTGGGAGTGATGAGGGCGGCGCAGACAAGATGAATTGGCATTGGGGGCCAGATCTGGCCTGTGGGCCATAGTTTGGGCACCCCTGCATTAGTGTTTCATCTGGCATACCAAAGTTGTTGGCAATTAGCTGCCTATAAACTCCAGCAGCAGTGCAGAGCCTGGAAAACCTCCCTAAAATGTCATGTATATTGAAGACATGGATGTGTGTCATGTGCACACCAGGCAAAATGGCGGCAATCTCTACAACTGCTGGGTATCTATTGCTTCCTGCCTACTTACCGAATAAATAAGCAAACAAACAGTCTCTCTGTCAGTTTAAAGATCTTACTTTCCTGATGTAGTTGAATTTTATTCAGTTTCTGGACCCATTTACATGGGTTCTCATTGTCTCCACAATCAAAAGTGGCCCTGAACATCGCAGGAACCCAGCCTGCAGCCTCTGTTTTCTCCCTGAAATCTCAGGAAAGAGGAAAATGCGGTCATGGAAACACTAGTGGGAAGGTGGTTTATTAGTTTTCAGATGATTATTTTTTAAAGAGTATATTCTACAGCACATTATCCAAACAAAATTAAGTGTCTTTGATAGAAAACACAATTGTCCTTAGAGGGCACAAACAGAAATCAGCAGTCAAGCTCCAAATATAAGAAATAGCATTCAGAAGCTAAAATGCAATAAACTGTCTTGAAGCATTCCCTGAACCTTAGAGGAAAATATTTATTTCCCAAATGTCAATTTTGCTTTTGTACAAAGAGTTAAAGCAAAACAAAACAAACTTACCAGCTTGTATTCACTTGAGGCATAAATCTAGTTTATTGAACTTTCATTCCAGACAAGAAAAAAAATCATTCATTAGATCTGTAGTTCAGATTATGGCAATAGATGTTATGTGAACATGAACATCCAAAACCTGTGACAACACACACACACACGCACACATTTTCTCCTAGAAAATTTAAATGTGATTCACTGTCAAAACAAGGAAATTAAAATATTCAGATACATCAGGTTTTATAAATGGCTTAATTGAAATCTAGTAGGAGAATTGTTGTTCAGTCGCACAGTCGAGTCCAACTCTGGAGGAATCATTGCCCTCCAGGCACTTCTATCCTTTACCATCCTCCTCATCCCGCCCAGCCCTGTGCCTACTGCATCCACAACCCCATATAGCCATCTTATCCTTGGCCGTCCCCTTCTTCTTTTGCCCTCCACCTTTCCCAGCATCAAGGCCTTCTCAAGTGAATCCTCCCTTCTTATTTGATTTCCAAAGTACTTCATCTTCATCTTTGTTATTTGTCTTTCTAAGGAGCAGTCAGGGCTAATCTATACCTATAAAATGGTGCGTTAACCGTTGGAATGTGACAAAGGATGTTGCACCAGGCCCCACTAGCCTGTAATGGGCCTCCGTTCACTCACCCGAACCCGGTTCGCAGGTAACTGTCGGGTTGAAATTTTCGACCCGGGGGCAGGAGCCCCCCAGTCACAAACAAAAAAAGGGAACTTCAATTCCCAACATTCCCGGCGCGGCAAAAGGAACGTTCGAAAATGCGCCGCGGCCAATAAAAAAAACCCACAGGAAACAAACTGCTAAAGTATGCAAACACGCGCAGGCACTACAAGCCCCAGCATCCTGTGCGTCATTAGCGCACAGAACGCTGAGGCGGCCGGCACGTGAAAAATAAAAGTTAAAAAAAAGCCCGCCGCCACTGCTCTTCTTCCCCACAGGCCAGCCAGCATGGCCCGCGGGGGAAAAAAAGGAACCCCCTGCTGCCGGTGCCCTTCTTCCCCACGGGCCAGCCAGCATGGCACGTGTAGAAGAAAGCAACCCCCCCCCCGCAACTTCCCTTCTTCCCACGGTCCAGCCAGCATGGCCCGTGGGGGAAAAAAAGGAACCCCCCGCCACCGGTGCCCTTCTTCCCCACGGGCCAGCCAGCATGGCCCATGGAGAAGAAAGCAAAAAAAAAGCCCCCCCCCCAAGCCCTTCTTCCCCATGGGCCAGCCAGCATGGCCCGCGGGAAAGAAAGCCACTGAAAAAGTTAACCCCAAAAAACAAACCAAAAACAATCAAAAACACTCAAAAATCCAAAAAGAAAACACAAACACAGCCAAAAACAAACAAAAAAACACACAGCCCCCCCCAAAAAAATCCAAACCACCCCCCCCACCCAAAAAAATACAGAGAGCTTACCAACAGACGTCTTGACTTCATGACCACCGGAAATCAAATGAGCAAAGAAAGGAAACACTAACCGGAAGCAGCCAGAGAACAGAAGAGAAGAATTGTAGAGAGGAAGCAAAGCTCACCACCCCCACACAGAGGCCACAAGAGAAAAAAACATTCAAAAATATTTCAAAATAAAATATTAATTCCCAAACAAATCAAATAAGTTAGCCAAAAATTCAAAAATATTCACACTAATCTCAAAAAAATCCCCAAAAAACCAGAAATCAAATAAATTAAAATAAAATTTGCATAAACCAAAATTTGATTTTAAATAAAAAAAATTAAAATAAAAAAATTAAAATAAAATTTGCATAAACAAAAAACAAAAACCTTCAAAAACCAAATTAAAGAGCCCGGCACTAAGGAAGCCAGCGCACAAAAAAATTAAAATAAAACACACACTGGGAGCGCAAGTCCGCCGCAGGCGTACGCAGCACCTCAAAGCCACAAAACCACAAAACCTTTCAACACCATTTAAAACAGCCCAGCACCATTTGTAAAAGAAAAAAAAGAAACCCTTTACTATCCAACACAATTTTAAAAAGCCCAGCACCGCCGGGCAAAATATGCTAGTCTCTTCTAATATTGACCTATTTGTTCTCCTTGCTGTCCATGGGACTCTCAAAACATTCCTACAACACCACATCTCAAAGGCGTCTATTCTTCTGCGTTCAGCCTTTCTAATGGTCCGGCTCTCACAACCGTACATTACCACCGGGAATACCATTGCTTTGACTATGTGGACTTTTGTTTGCAGTGAGATGTCTCTACTTTTAACTATGTTCCCCAGGTTTCTCATAGCTTGTCTCCCCAGAATCAGTCGTGTTTTTATTTCATGGCTGCAATCCCCATCTGCAGTTATCTTTGCTCCTAGAAAAGTAAAATCTGTCACTGTGTCTACTTCTTCCCCATCTATTTTCCATGTACTGATAGGGCCTGTTGCCATTATCTTGATTTTCTTGATATTGAGTCTCAATCCAGCTTTTGCACTCTCTTCTTTCAGCCCAATCAAGAGGCTCTTTAGGTCTTCCTCACTTTCTGCCATTAGGGTGGTATCATCTGCATATCTCAAATTGTTGATGTTTCTCCCCACAATTTTGATCCCATATTGTGATTCCTCCATCCCTGCATTGTGCATTATGTGCTCTGTGTATAAGTTGAACAAGCAGGGTGACAAAATGCAGCCTTGTCTTACTCCTTTTCCTATTCCAAACCACTCCGTAATTCCATACTCTGTCCTAACTGTTGCTTCTTGATTCATGTACAGATTTCTCATGAGGCATATAAGGTGTTCTGGTATTCCCATCTCCCTAATCACTTGCCTCATCTTGTTGTGGTCCACACAGTCAAAGGCCTTGGTGTAGTCAATGATGCAGAAGTAGACTTGTTTCTGGTATTCCTTTGTTTTTGTCATGATCCAACATATGTTGGCAATGTGGTCTCTAGTACCCCTGCCTCTTCGGAACCCAGCCTACACCTCTGGTAGTTCTCTCTCTACATGCTGCTGCAGTCTATCCTATATTATCTTGAGCATCACCTTGCTAGCTTGTGGGATGAGCGCAATTGTTCGATAATTTGAACATTCTTTGGCATTATCCTTTTTGGGGATTGGAACGTATACCGATCTTTTCCAATCCTGTGGCTACTGTTTTGTTTTCCAGATCTGCTGGCATATAGCATGCAATAGTTTCACTCCATCATCTTTTAGGGCTTTGAAAAATTCAACTGGGATACCATCATCTCCTCTGGCTTTATTGTTTGCAGTGCTTTTCAGGGCCTTTCTTACTTCACTCTCTAGGATGTCTGGTTCAAGTTCAAATTCCCTGTTATTTTTATTTTCAGGGGTGTTAAGGTCTTTTTTGTAGAGTTCTTCTGTGTACTCTTTCCATCTTTTCTTGATCTCCTCTGCATCTGCTAACTCCTTGCCATCTTTGTCCTTTATCGTGCTCATTTTTGCTTTAAACGTTCCCTTGACTTCCCCAATTTTTTTTAAAAAAATCTCTAGTTCTGCCTCTTGTGTTGTTTTCCTCTATTTCTTTGCATTGTTCATTTAGGTAGGTATCCTTATCTCTCCTTGGTTTTATTTGAAATTCTTTATTCAAGTGATTGTATTTTTTTTCCTTTCTCTTTTGCCTTTTGCATTCCTTCTTTCCTCTGCTATCTTAAGGGCCTCATCAGACAACCACTTTGCTTTGTGATGAAACAAAATGTTACAGTGGGGTATATAATCAAATTTTGCACTGGAATTGTAATTTAAAGTCCTAATTGGGGCACAGATCCATGTTTCAAAAAACAGGTCTTGATTAACAGACAGATGGAATTTTGTGTTGCCCTTTGGTAGACAAATAATAAATTTTGTGGTAAGGGTAATTTATTGATTTAATGTATTTTTCTAGTTGCACCCTTAAAACAGTGAAATTTTAATGTAATGAAATTTTAATGGAGCACATCACAGTCACATGGCAGTTCATGCACCTGACTGCATAACTGAGATGTATTCTAGCACCTCAACAATAGCCACAGGATATTGCACAAAGTTTATGCCAGGGATTCCTAACCTTTTCCTGCTAGAGACCTAACCATGCCCCCTCAGTCAGCTGAGTGGGCCAGTCACATGGTTCCTCCCGACAGCATTATCGTTGTTGTCGCAAGCATTTGTGCCATGCTTCTGGGCATTTTTACCACCTCCAACGCTTTCTTTGGAGGAGGCAGCAAGGGAGGAACATTTTCGTGCCATTTTAAAATGTTTTTGCCACACTTCTGCTGTGTTTAGGTGCAAAAATGTGGTGATTTTGGCACTTCCAGTGATGTCGGGGCACTTCCAGCATCGGTGGCAATCTGGCCTGGGAGCCATAGGTTGGGAACTCCTGGCTTATGCATATCTCGATTAGAATCCGGTGAACTGTTTTAAACATAAACTAAACATCAACACTGCACAATAACATTCTCTAATATTTCATTATAGGACCTAGCCTACATCGACTCTTGATCTAGACCCCACTTGTTCATTTTTTCTGGCAGTCCAAGGTATCCTCAAAGCTCTTCTTCAGTACCATATTTCAAATTAATCCAATTTTTATCTTGTCATCTTTCTTCAGTGTCCAGCAATCACATCTACACATAGTAATCAGGAATACAATAAAGTGAATGGTCTTGGTTTTGGTCTCCAGTGACAACTTGATGATCTTTTCTAATTCTTTCACTGCTGTCCTTCCAAGTCTCAATCTTCTGATTTCTTGGCTATAGTTTCCATTTGGACTGATAACTGAAACAAGGTATACTAAATCTTTGAACTACAAAATGCAGCTCCCTGTGAAATCTTTCATAATTTAAATTTCTTCATTGTCAAGGTTAAAATTGTGCAGTTCTTCTATAGTCATTATTTTAGTTTTTTAATATTCAACTACAGTTCTGTTTTGTCACTTTCTTCTTTCACTTTCATCAGAAGTAAATTCAAATAACTGCTGCTTTTTGCCAGTAAAATGGTATCACCTGCATATTTAGATTACTGATTGTGGATCCGCGTGCCCAGTTGGCACGCATGGCCTCTGGCAGAGGTTAAACCTAGCGAGCACGCTCCTGGCCCCTGGCCCTTGCCAGCAGAGAGAAATTAAGGGGGGTGGATAAATGATAGGGTTTGATTCACCCAATTCCCTGACCTGACCAGCGGACCTGCTGAGAGAGCGAATATGTTACTCATTAGAGTAATCCCTCATCTCCGAGTCTCAGTCTCATCCCAGAAGCAAACAGGAGCCATGATTGCCTTAGTCTAAGCCCAAAACAATGGTGTTGTCCCAGCCAGTGTTTGTCTGCACTAATAACCTTCCCCTAGAGAAATTCCCAATTAACCTGAGTAAATAGGTGATGTGATTAACTGTTGGGTGACGGTTTCTTCTACCTTGCCTTCTGATCTATAAATGGTTATGCCTTTTCCTCAATAAACCACTGATCTTATCCTCCTCCATACTGCCTCGTATCGTTCTTTGATCAGTCTCCTCCGGGACCTACGGCCCTCAGTGGCCCCGATTCCTACACCTGGTGACCCCGACGTGATCTACTCGTGAGTAAGCGACCCCCGAGCAGTCTTCCTCAGAGTAGCGACCACACGGTCCGGTTCTGCGCTTGAACCGTGTCCGAATCATCCCGGAGGACAGCGCGGCACTCCGGCCGGCAGCCTGCCGATCGGAGGGACGGCCTGTGGTGAGGCAGTCCAAAGAGGCATCCTACAGCTTGCTCCCGACTTTCGCGGCGGCTTGCGCCAAAGGGAAAAACACGTTCCGCTCAGGGCAGCTGTGAGCCCCTGACAGCGCAGTGGCCACCGAGGGCCCGTGGCCGCAGTCCACGCTCCGAGCTCTACCCAGAAGCGTCGTCGCCAGAACCTATTGCCTGCCACAGACGCGTCGACTCGTCCCGAGGAGGAAACTTCCGAGGACCCAATCGCAGGTAATATGGGGACCTGTCCTCAGCGACAGCGTCCATCCGCTAGCCAAAGAACTCGTGAGGGAGAGTTCAGAATCCTGGCCAGGGTATTTAAGGTGCGTTTTCACAGCGGAGAGCTAGCGAGACTTTTGGTGTACCTAGGGGAACACTGCCTGCTTTACCCAGAAGTAGGTACGTTAACCCTTGAGCTCTGGGATCAGATAGGAGACTGCATTCAGCAACCCCCGAAAACTCCAGGAGGCGTAATTCGCACATGGAGAAAGTGTAGGAAGCTCTTGGCGGAGATAGAGCCAGTCCGGGTAGAGGCCAAAGAACCCCCAAATCTGCCAGATGCGCCAGCCGAACCAACGGCGCCTACGGCGCTCTATCCGTCACTCCAATTTAGGCAGAGTAGCGTAGGGAGCTTTCCCTCGGTGACAGCTGCAGACGTCACCGACGGAATGCAAGGAATGAGGAGCGCAGGCGCTTCTCAGAGAGCAACAGGTTCCCTAGCTACCAAAAGTGCCCTTCAGCGCACAGTAGAGGAAGAACTCAGGAAGGGGGAATTACCAGTAGAGGAGCTAGCAGAGCTCAGTCAGATATGTCCCATCCGCATGGAGATGGACGCGCTCACGGGCGCCCAGCAGATAGTACATTCCCCAGTCCCGTATAAGCTTCTCATGGCTATACGGAAAGCCATTTCCGAGACAGGGCTCCAAAGTCGTTTTACGAGGGGCACGCTTCAGCAAGTGTGCGAGAACACCATGTGGATTCCCCATGACTGGAAAGCCGTCATGCGGATGATGCTCACCCCTAGCCAGTATTTAATTTGGGACAGCGAGTTTCGCCTTGAGGAGCAGACAAGGGCTGCCAGGATGGGAGGCGCAGTACTTCCTGACCAGTTATATGGTTCAGGTGCCTTCGAATCCATCGATGCCCAAATCAACTTGCCTCTAGCCACTCTCCAGATGTCGGCCGAGGCCGCCTTTAGGGCGTTTTTCAAAGTCACAGCAACTGGCAAAGCGGCTAAAAATTACACCGCTATCAAGCAAGGAGCCCAGGAACCCTATATGGACTTCATCAATCGCCTGGAAGAAGCCATTAGCAGGCAGATTGATAATGAGCAGGCCCAACAAGAGCTCATGATGAAGTTAGCCAAGGACAACGCCAATTTAGACTGCCGTAAAATCTTGCAGTCCCTGGGCAATCGTCCTGATTTGACCCTTACGGACATGATTAGAGCTTGCGCCGACGTTGGCACAGAATCCTATAGGATGGGTTTGCTAGCGGCAGCGGTGCAAGGGGGTAAGAGACCAAAAGGAAAGACCCAAGGAGCATGTCACAGTTGTGGCAAGGTCGGTCACTTCGCTAGGGAGTGCCGATCCAAGGGAGGCGGACAAAAGTCCGGCCGTCCCAAGGCTCCAAACACCCCATGTCCGAAGTGCAAAAGAGGCTACCATTGGGCTCGAGACTGTCCGAATTCGGGAAACCGGAACGCGGGCATGTCTCTGGCCCCGGTCCAAACAGGGACTCCCCTCACCCAAAGCTCACCAGAGCTAGACTAAATCCCGGTCACATTCCAGACATTGCGAGGGCACAGGCCAGCCCCAAGGGTAGTACAGGGTTAGACTTGACTTGTCAGGCGGACGTTACATGCGACCTGCCAGGCACGGTCTACCTGGTGGACTCCCAGTACATGGGTCCACTGCCCAAGGGCTTTATAGGTTTAGTTTTGCCCCGCAGCGTAGCTGGAGCACGCGGAATTTTCATAATTCCAGGAGTCGTTGACTCGAATTTTTCAGGCGTTCTCCAAGTCCAGCTTTGGACTCACCTGCCCCAAACAATTCCCAAGGGAGACACTTTAGCGCAACTGATCATGGTTCCTTGTCACTCGCCAGCAGATAGCCAGGGAAGGCTCAGTGACAGCTCTGAGTCCCGGTCAGAGGACCGCTCGAGCGCCAGTGAGGCTGTACAAGGATACCAGGTCTTAGCGACAGTGGAGACCAACATTGAGTGGAAGCAGCGCCCCGTTAGCGAGGTATTTTTGAACAAAAGAGCGTTCTCAGGGTTACTCGATACCGGAGCGGATGTGAGCGTGATAAGCAGAAGCCAGTGGCCAAGGGAGTGGGCCATTGAGCCGGTCTCCGATGTGTGGGGGGTAGGCGGCGTCCAGGAAGCGTTTAGGAGCCGAGAGTGGGTGGAAGTCACAATCCCAAGGGCTGACGGCACGGCGGTAATTCGGCCGCACATTCTTGACGTGCACATCAACCTTTGGGGGCGAGACATCTTACAGCAGTACGGTGCTACGCTTACCTTCGGGTAATGGCGTTGCCACTTAAATGGCTCACCGATACGCCGGTTTGGGTAGAACAATGGCCGGTAGTGGGAGAGAAATTAGTTGCCCTCAAGCAGCTAGTTAAAGAACAGCTAGACGCAGGACATATAGAACGGTCCACAAGTCCTTGGAATTCGCCAATTTTTGTGATTAAAAAGAAGTCAGGGAAGTGGCGACTCCTCCACGATCTCAGAGAGATCAATAAATGCATACAGCCAATGGGTCTGCTTCAATGCGGCATCCCCAATCCGAACATGATTCCCGAGGGGTGGGAGATTCTAGTCGTAGATCTCAAGGATTGCTTTTATACAATCCCCTTAGACCCCCGGGACTGGGAAAGGTTTGCCTTTACGGTGCCGGTTGTGAACCACAGCGAGCCCACGCAGCGTTACGCGTGGAAATTTTTGCCACAGGGCATGCTCAATTCGCCCACCCTGTGCCAAATTTATGTTCACAACGCACTGGCAAAGTTCCGAAGCCTTTACCCTAAAGCCATAGTTTGCCATTTCATGGATGACATCTTGGTCGCGATGCCGCAACTCGGCAGCGAAATGTTTTCTGACCTCCAGGCCAGCCTGGGGGACAAAGGTTTACTCATTGCCCCAGAGAAAGTGCAGAGAACCGAGCCCTTCTCATACTTGGGTCATCGGCTTCTCCGCTCTTTCGCAGCACCAGTTTTGCCTCAGATCAATTTACAGGACTCAGTCACCCTTGTAGAGTTGCAGCAAGTTTTAGGTAACATCAATTGGGCCAGACCGTATTTCCGATTGGATACGGATCTTTTGAAACCGCTCTTCTCGCTGCTAACTTTAGGTAAGCAGCCGGCAGACCGGATAAAAATTTCTCGAGAAGCGCGTCTAGCTCTCAAGAAAGTTAACCAAGTTCTCAGCCAGCGATGGGTAGATAGGATCACCCCAGGGCCATATGCTCCGATCCTGAATTTGTACATCGTACGGTCAGGATCCATGTTCACTGGAGCGCTCGGCGTAGATGCCGAGAAAGGGGCGAGTATCGTGGAGTGGGTGTACCTTCCAAACACCTCTTCACGAAACATCGTTCCTCCCCAAGAGTTGGTCTCCGCGGTGGTTTACCACGGAAGGCTGAGAGCTAGGGACATTTCAGGGCATGATTTGGCCAAAATCGTAGTCCCGTTCACCAAGGAACAAGTTCAGCAATTAATGCAGCTCGGTGACTCGCTTCCAATAGCCCTGGAAGGATTCACCGGGTGCTTGGCATACCACTTGCCAAAAGACCCCAGACTTGTCTCACTCCAAACGCAGACAGTCAGCTTGTTTGAATTGCTCTCGCTGGTTCCGCTTCAGGGGGCCAGGACAGTTTTTACTGATGGTGGTCGCACATATGGTGTCTTGACCTGGCAGGAGGGCCAAGCTTGGCGCACGCTGCTAACTCTTCCACAAAAGTCCGCGCAGCGGGCAGAGTTGGCAGCGGTGAACCTTGCTTTGCGCACCTTCGCCAAAGAACGTTTAAACATCATCACGGACAGTCAGTACGTTAGGAATTTGCTTCACAGTCTACCGGGAGCATACATTACTCCCGCGATAGACAAGAATTTGCTTAGCCTGTTTCTCACTGCTCAATTTCATTTGCGAAACCGCACGGAGCCGCTCTATATTGCCCACATCCGAAGTCATCAAGACCTACCGGGTCCGATTTCCGCGGGCAATAGCAGAGCGGATGCGGCGGCAAAGGAAATTCAGCAACGTTCAGTTTTGGGTGTTTTTACTACTCCAATTCAGAGTCATGCCTTTTTTCACCAAAACGCCAAAGCGCTCGCCAGACAGTTCAATCTGCTGCTCTCTCAAGCCCAAGGCATAGTTCACTCTTGCCAGCATTGTGCAGGGGCACCGGGGGGGCCCTCGTGGGGGGTCAACCCACGAGGGACAGAGGCCAATCAGGTGTGGCAAATGGACGTCACGCATGTTCCGCAGTTTGGCAGATGGCAGTACATGCACGTTTGCATAGACACTTTTTCTCAGTTCGTTTGGGCAACGGCGCAGAAAGGGGAGACTGCTTCCCACGTGGAGCAGCACCTCCTCTCCTGCATTGCAGCCATGGGCAAACCTCGGCACGTTAAAACCGATAACGCCCCGTCCTACAGCTCTAGGCAGTTGGCCGCCTTCATGGCCACTTGGGATATTAAGCATACTTTTGGCGTTCCTTACAATCCGCAGGGGCAAGCGATTGTGGAACGGGTCAATGGGACGCTCAAGTCCTATATTGACAAACAAACAGAAAGGGGGGAGCCACCAGCCCTCCCCAAGTCACAGGGCCAGGCACAGCATTGTCTGAATAAGGTATTGTTCACTTACAATCACCTTAATGTTTTTTCGGATTGCACGCCGCAGGAGAAGCACTTCCGCCGTTCGGAAGCTCTCCCGCGACCGATGGTCCAATACCGGGTGCCACCGGACCCTTCATGGAGGGGCCCGGCGCTACTCGTAACCTGGGGGCGAGGGTATGCTGCAGTTATGTCTCCTACAGGTGTCGTTTGGATTCCAGCTCGGTGTGTCAAGCCTTACTTGGAACCTCATGGCGTGGACCCAGACCGACCCGAGTCCGATCCCGGAGATGGAGGACCTCACCCTGACCGAGGAGACCTACCGGGAGAAGCGACGGCTGCGGACGCCAGCACCGAGGATCACCTGGGGGATGGTCAAGACCCTTTGTAGTGAGGCCCAGGGCGCCCTCCGACGCGAGGAGAGGGAGCCGACACCGGAGAACTTCGTAGCAGCAATCTTCGCCCAGATTGATGTCAACACCGTGATCTTCACCATCATCCTGACCCTCTCCCTGCTTCTGGGGGGAGGCGCTCAGGCCGCCTCGTTGGAGGCCAATGATCGACTGCCCGGCGGAGACCTCTCTGCCCGGATGCAGTACAATATTTGGGAGAGGTTGGCGGGTCTCGTCAACCAGTCCGATTTTTGCCTCAGGCAGGACCTTGGTTCTGCTTCGATCCTCAGCACCTGCCTCATCCCAGTGTGCCATTCTCCAGGCGCGCACCCCAGGGATGGGGATTGGCTTGTGAAAAGACTTTTCAGCCCATACATTCCAGCGGCTTCTTCAGAGTATGCCCGTTGGGAGATGCGGCTAACCATGACCTTGCCGGCTGATGCAGCCACCCTCCACACTCCTCGGGTGGCGGTCAGCCCGAACACTACCTGTGGACGAATGTATGGCTGCGCCTCAGCTGGTCGGACCCGGCGCCGCTGCCTCAACGTTGGCAGTGGCAATTGGACTTGCAATAACCCGGTACCACTTGGCACCATGTACGCTCATATCACCCTGCCATCCGGTTGGTTCTTCACATGCAACCAGTACACGTGGAACTACATTCCTGCTAATGTTTCAGACTCTATATGCTGTATCAGTCGCTTGACATTGCTACTCCCTACCAAGGATATGGTCACCCCAAGCCCAAATGTTACAAATGTTTCAAATGTTCCCTCACTCATACGGCACACTCGCACCACCCAGTTAGACAGCTCATGTGAGAGCAGCTTTAGAGTGATGAGCCCTGCCGAATACTCTCCTTGGCAGTCAGCATCTTTGGCGTGCCAGGCTTAGCCGTCGGCAACGCAAAGAGGATTGGTTGCTTGGCTTGCGGTCTAGCAAAAGCCATCAACCATACCTCCTCAGCGATAGCGCTCCTTAATCAAGAGCAGGCAGAGCTTCGCCATGCCATTCTTGACAATCGAGCGGCTATTGACTACCTCTTATTGTTGCACCACCTGGGTTGCAAATCCTTTCATGGTATGTGCTGTTTCAACCTGACTGACAACTCCCGCAAAGTACAGAGTCAGCTCACTGATCTCCACACCATAGTCCAGGGCATCACAGAGGGTTCTGCATGGGGAGCTTGGTGGAGTTCATTGTGGAACTGGATGTGGTCATGGATCCCCTGGGGGTGGCTCCAAACGGTACTCAAGGTGGTTGTGGGGGTGATTATACTAGGCATCGCACTCTGCTGCTTTGCACAATGTCCCTCATCTCCGAGTCTCAGTCTCATCCCAGAAGCAAACAGGAGCCATGATTGCCTTAGTCTAAGCCCAAAACAATGGTGTTGTCCCAGCCAGTGTTTGTCCGCACTAATTAACTTCCCCTAGAGAAATTCCCAATTAACCTGAGTAAATAGGTGATGTGATTAACTGTTGGGTGACGGTTTCTTCTACCTTGCCTTCTGATCTATAAATGGTTATGCCTTTTCCTCAATAAACCACTGATCTTATCCTCCTCCATACTGCCTCGTATCGTTCTTTGATCAGTCTCCTCCGGGACCTACGGCCCTCAGCGGCCCCGATTCCTACAACTGATGTTCCTTCTATCAATTTTTACACCTTCTTTATCTGAATATCATCCAGATTTCTGTATATGTTCTATGTAGTGGTTGAATAGACAAGGAGATAAAATGCACTCCTGTTTGATATCTTTGCCTATAAGAAACCGATCTATTTCTCCATATTCTTTCTTAACAGTTGCTTCTTGTTGACAATACAGATTACACATCAGGACAAGCTAGTGCTAAGGCACACTCATTTCTTTCTTGGAACAGACCCACTAAATCAGTGGAGATTTTGTGACTCATTTCTCTTATGAATTTCATTAATTCAAATGGGCCTACTCTGGTTGCAATTTAGCAAATTGCAAATAGCACAGGCCACTTGAATCAATAGACCTTGTGGAGGGGCTGAGTCACCAAATCCCTACTGATTCAATGGGCCTACTCTAGTGTGATTTGTAACACTAAGCAACAGAATGCCAGCCTATTTTGCTGAACAATATTTCTAATCCCTTTTTGCCACGCAAAAATATTAACTAGTACTTGAATTGTATTGGATGGCCACTGTAGGTTCATAACAATTCCAGTTCTATGGAGATCAAAAGTAAATAAAATACAATTATGAGAAGGTAAATTATAAGTGTACTGTAGGAAAGACTGTATGGCTTGAATGGCTAACAGCCCAATCATAAGATTTATTAAAATAGTGGACTATTATTCTTGATAAAATACATTGACTGCTTTGCTAGCATAATGTCACAAAAGAGCTAACACTGCAGATAGGTGTTGATACAGGTAATCATCTGTTCTAAAAGGTAAAGGTAAAGGTTTCCCTCGCTTGAAAGCCAGTCGTATCTGACTCTAGGGTTCAGTGCTCATCTCTGTTTCAAAGCCGAAGAGCCAGTGCTGTCTGCTTCTGCAGATGTTTCCGTGGTCATGTGGCAGGCATGACTAGACACCAGAGTGCATGGAACGCTGTTACCTTCCCACCGAAGTGGTACCTACTTGCAATTTCTTGCTTTCGAACTGCTAGATTGGCAGGAGCTGGGACAAAGACAGGAGCACATTCCATCCTACAGTACTCAGGAATCGAACTGCTGACGTTCTGCCTCCCAGTCAGCGTCTTAGCCACTTGAGCCACTGCACTATATCCTCACCTAAAACAGAATCAGCTGAAACAACTGTCTGACATTTTGGGAGGATTATGATGCAACTGTTTGTTTGTTTAGCAATTATTCAAAAAAAGAAAAGAAATATACACTGTTTCTAATTAAAACCCCAAAGTAATTTATAATAATAAAACTGTAAACAAGGTCTTCCTGTTATTGGTACTCAAAGATCTTGTATAAATTATAAGAAAAAACATTGTTTAGTCTAAAATAATATGACTACTAGCAAACTTCAAGTAAATCCACCACTGACTTAGAATAAATGTTCAGAGATCAGCATAAAGCCTGGAGAAAAAATGAAATTGCCCTAAAATTACTACTACAATGCACGTATTGAATATACAGTGCCTTTGGGGTTGTGTCCCTTTCCCAGTTATTTGTAGGAACCTCTAGTCAACATATCAGCTGAGATCTTATACACTAGCAAAAGATAAATACTGTCCTTTGCACTTAGTCATCTATTTCCAAACTGATATGAAATAATCTCACTTGATACCTTATGGAAAGGTGTACTAGTGCTCCTTCTCTTTTACTTTTTTAAATACAGAAAGTCCCTACTAGAGCAGGGGTGCCCAAACTATGGCCCATGGGCCGGATTCTGCCCCCGATGCCAATTCATCCAGTCCATGCCTGCCCTCATCGCTCCCGGAAGCGGAAGTAAAATGCACATGGGCGTATTTTACTTCTGCTTCTGGGAATGACAAGGGCGGGTGTGGGCTGGATGAATTGGCGTCAGGGCCCAGATCCAGCCCACAGGCTGGAGTTTGGGCACCCTGGTTTAAGCAGAGAAAATGGCAGCCTAAAATCTATCTCATCCTGTTGTAAACATATCTGTTGCAAAACAGCTTGCAAGGAGGGTTTTACTTCATAAGTCAGCAAGTGTTATTTTGCCTCTTTATAAATCTATGGTGAGGCCCCATCTGGAATACTGTGTACAGTTCTGGTCGCCATACCTCCAGAAGGATATTATGGAGTTGGAGAAAGTACAGAGGAGGGCAACCAGAATGATTAGGGGACTGGAACACCTTCCTTACCATCTGAGGCTGCAACGGTTGGGCCTTTTCACTCTTGAACGACGGCGTCTAAGAGGTGACCTGATTGAAGTTTATAAAATCATGCACGGTGTGGACAAAGTGGATAAGGAAAAACTGTTTTCCCTATCGCACAACACTAGAACTAGGGGACACTCCATGAAACTTTTGGGTACTAGTTCTCAAACAAATAAGAGAAAGTACTTTTTCACCCAGAGGATTACTGGTCTATGGAACTCCCTGCCAGAAGAAGTGGTGACAGCTGTCAGTCTTGACAGCTTTAAGAAAGGATTAGACAAGTTCATGGAGGACAAGGGTATCAATGGCTATAATTATGGATACCTAAGGACAACCTCCGGGTTGGAGAGATAGGCAGGATATCTCTCAATGCCATTTCCAGGGAATCCTAAGCAGGTGAAGGCATCTCCTTGGGAATACCCTGAAGGAAACGGTGAGCCACTGTGTGAGACAGAATGCTGGACTGGATGGGCTGTGGCCTGTTCCAGCAAGGCTGTTCTTATGTTCTTATGTTCTTATGTTCCGGTGGGAGGAACCATGTGACCGGTCAGTAGCCCGAAAAGTTTGGGCACCCCTGTACTAGAGCAATTCCAAAGCTCTGTCCACATGATTATTACCATTCGGAGGCTACAACTGGTCCAGAATGCGGCTGCCTGGGTGGTGTTGGGGTGTGGACGTTATGCTCGTGCCTCCCCACTACTTCGGGAGCTGCACTGGTTGCCAGTTTGCCTCCGGGTGCAATTCAAGGTGCTGGTTTTTACCTTTAAAGCCCTATATGGCAGTGGGCCAGAATACCTAAGAGACCGCATCGCCCCAAGAGTGTCTGCCCGTCCAACTAGAGCGGATCGGAGGGGCTCCCTAGTTGTTACATTAGCTAGAGGGGTCCAGCCCTCTAACACACAAAGAAGGGCCTTCTCCATGTCCGCACCAGCCCTCTGGAACCTCCTTCCAACAGAATTGAGGCTACAGACAGAACTGTTGCCCTTCAGGAAAAGTCTGAAAACCTGGCTGGCAGGACAGGTGTGGGGCCTTAATGGGAATACAGCCCCAGCCTGTTGGCTCATTTCAAGTTGAATCAAGAGAGTCCCTCCCTCTGTATTGTATGTATCCCGTTTTTTACTTTTTTATGAATAGGTGGGGGTGGGTAGGTGGGTGGGTGACTTGGGGTTTTAAATCTTTTTTAATATGTTTTTTAATCCGTTGTAGTCAACCTGAGTCGGGTTCACCTGAGTGGGCAGCATAGAAATCTAAAAATTAAATTATTAAGTTTTTTCATATACAGTTGTTGCACCCTGTGGACATCAGCCTGTTTTCCCACACAATAAAGGAGTGCTTTATTATGTACCTACCAAAAATGAAGTAAAGCATCAAGGAATGATCACTACTACAACATTTCATGAATCTATACTGCAAACTCTTAAAGTAAAACTATTCAAGCCATGTAACCCAAAGCAATGACTGTAGCTGTTTACTTGAAACTTTCTCTATGTATCTACTTTAAAAGTTTCTATGCTATTTTGAATCCTAATTGGATCTCATGACAATGTGGCATAATAAAACACAATAAACACAACATAGCACATCATTTGCTGTGTAACAACCAAACAGAGAGGCAATAAAAGCATAAAACTGAGATGCAGGGCTATTATGAAACCAGTTTAAAATATCTGGACAATTAAAAAACATTGTGGCTTGGTGCAGAAAATACTGCAACATGGGTGCCATTTCAGCTTCCTTAGGAAACATGTTCCAAAATTCATTATTGCTAAAGAAAACACCTTTGTTCTCACACAAGTACAACAGACTTCACTGATTACAGTGAAGGAAGAACCTCATCACATTATGGTGGTATGGGGAAAAGTGACTCTTAGAGCAGAGTTTCCCAAACTATCTTCTGTGGAACACTGATGGGTTTCAATTCCCAGAAGCCTAAGTCAAGTACATTGCCTGATAAGTGCTTTGGGGAACTGACTTAGGCTTCTGGGAATTGAAGTCTAAAAACCAAAGGTTGGGGAACACTATTTTAGAGCATTTGGATTGTCATTGAAGAGCAAACACACTGAACTGGGCTGAGAAGAAAATAGGCAATGTAATTTTAAAAGATTCAGTGTAATATAGCTTTACCCAAATAAGTCAGTCTGAATTCTAGCAGTAAAACACTAAACAGCCTGATGTGATATCTAGCTTACCCTCTCAGATTAAACCCATTGTTTCATAGCTCAAAAAACAGTAAGAACAGCACTCAACCACCCTGATTAAAGGCATTCTTAAATTCTTTCTATTTCAGACTATTAATTCCCAGAAATGCAGTGAATGCGATAGGATTAGATTACAATACCTAACCTGGACAAGATTTCAGCATATAACTTAACAAGAACATGCATCCCATCATCCCAGTTATGTAGCTTGACTCAAAAATATTCCCCCACAATACATATGCTTCTCATTTGTGTTATCTATGGGAATTGTCTGCATGACCATATAAAGAGCACCTTGACATAGAAATGTTCTGCATGCTAAGAAACTGTGGATTAGAATTCAGTGCTTCAGTTCAGGCTCAGGTATGCATTTAATTGCCATTCTTGGAAGCACTTGTATAATAGATTAGTAAATTATGTGGGCTCACTTCCTAGTATTCGATTCAAAGTCAGAATGAGAATAATAGCTGCCTGTACAATTTAAATGGCTAAAGTACAAAAGGTTCAGACTTGAACAGGGGTACCACTCACGTTTGCTTCTGCTAGTTTAATGAAGAATTGAACCTAGGAGAGCAGGTCTAGTTTCAGTGTAAAACAGAAATTACCCTATTATAATTTATGCTTATTATTGATTATGCATGTTCTTTCTTCCTCATTTCTGTTTTTTCACCTCCTACCATAAATCTAGATACCCCTAGATATCTATTTGTGAAGAATGATTGCAAATCATGTACTTTTCATGTTTGTTCATCAAGACAAAAATCGTTAAACTATTACCTATTCACACTGGCAATTTATTGTTTTTCCATTTTGTTTGCAACTCGCCCAAACCAAGAAAAAGTATGCCATTCTGCAACCAACTTCTTACGTATAAAGAAGCCATTAAAATCATAGAAATTTACTCAAGCAAAATGTTAGGCTTTCAATCATTGCTCTCACTAAGGACTACCAATGGGGATGGCTCAGTGCATTGATGGCTTTTGTGTTAATAAAATCATATCCATATCTAGAGATGCTTAATCACACTTAAATTAGATATTAATAAATGGCTCAAGTGGCTAAGATGCTGACTGGGAGGTGGAAGGTCAGTAGTTCGATTCCCGAGTACTGCATGACTGAATCAGCTCCCGTCTTTGTCCCAGCTCCTGCCATCCTAGCAGTTCGAAAGCAAGAAATTGCAAGTAGATAAATAGGGGCCACTTCGGTGGGAAGGTAACAGCGTTCCGTGCGCTCTGGTGTCTAGTCATGGCTGCCACATGACCACAGAAACGTCTGCAGAAACAGACAGCGCTGGTTCTTTGGCTTTGAAACAGAGATGAGCACTAAACTCTAGAGTCAGATATGGCTGGCTTTCGAGCAAGGGAAACCTTTAAGTGGCTGCATTTGTTTCAGAGGGATCAAAATATGACTTTGAATTGCTTTTGAATGGGAATAAAGAATTAGCCCAAAACTCCAAATCAGGGGTTTATTTTTATTTATTTATTTAATTGTATTCCCCAACCTTTTCAAGCCATGGGGGTGGGTCACGCTCTCTCAGTCAGCTTTGAGCACCGGATGACCATTTTGCCCTGCCTGCACAAAGTGGGTGGCCATTTAGTTTCTTGAATGTCCTTGGAAGGGTGGGGACCACAAGAAATGGTGCCACAGGCCGGATCTGCCCACGGGTCTTAGGTTGGGAACCCCTGCTCTAAATGATAAGAATGTGTATATATGCACATGTATTCCATACACTAGTGGAATTTTGTTTGGTTAGTTAATACAAGATACCTAATGTGGTGAAGTAAATAGAATGACAGCCTGTGTCTCTGAAGGCCTGGGTTCAAATTCCTGGTTGGCCATGGAAGCTCACTAGGAGTGTGGGATTGGAAAAACTTCTTCTTGTCACTTGAGAGTCCTGTTAAGGTTGCTATAAATTGGTTCTGACTTGAAGGACATAACAACAAAGTTAAAATGGAGATCCTAAGCACTGTTTTTAGGCATGCCAGAAGCCCTGAGCTGATCAGCTAGGTCACAGTGATAGCGAACCTATGGCACGCATGCCAGAGGTGGCACTCGGAGCCCTCTCTGTGGGCACCCATGCAGTCACCCCAGCACAGAGTTCACCCCACCCCTCTGCCCAACAGCCCAATAGGAGCGTTTCCTTTCTCCCCTGTTGCTGCATTGGCACTTTGCGATAAATAAGTCGGTTTTGGGTTGCAGTTTGGGCACTCGGTCTCTAAAAGGTTCACCATCACTGAGCTAGGACGTCTGGTTTTCCTTTCATTCATCAAACAGAAGACACTTATTTGGCTTTCAAAAGTCTCCCAAGGGATTACAAAATGATTTACAATGATGGCATAATAAAGGGCTATTATTTGAGGACCAACAAATCCCAATCACAGATAAAGAATGTCAACCATTCTACAGACAGGTATGGTGGCCCAGCTCTCACTGCCCAATTGATAGTTTTATAGCTGCAGAGTTAACTTTGTGATGTATTGGGGGGCTATAAGGGGAGGGGGGAGAAAATACAAGAATATAAACAGTAGGAATCAGAAAATGTTTTTTTCTTTTGTTTCCTCATCATACCACCTCACAATCGCTGAAAATTGCTGAAGTTTGCATTCTCCAAAAAGTTCGGCATTATATAATTAAGCCGAATTGGTTCACCTTACCCTTTGTACTGCTCTGAATGCTCAAATGTGTTATCAACAAAGTCATAAAAAGTTGCATCCCAAAGCATTTTAAGCACTTTTAAAAATTAAAGCTACTCCCATAGAGGTACAGCACATGGTAACAGCAAAGTGTGCAAAAATGACAGTATGAGAATAGAATTACAAACTAGTATCACATTACTCAGAGCCCAACCAATATCAGCACTGCACTGCTATACCATTTCCTTTTTGTGTGTTCATAACACTAGATCCCTCTGTGTGCGTGTATGTGTGTGTGTGTGCATGCATGAGTGTGTGTGTGTATATGTTTTGCTCTATTAGGAATGACTTACACTCCTTAGAAAATTCCAAAATAAAGCCTTAGTAACAGAAAAGAAACAGTCCCCTTCATATCAAAACACATTTAAATACAGGAGTTAGTCTTTAAGGTGCCACAACATTTTTTTTTTTGCCTGTTGTTGTTTACTCTCCGATATGCCTTTCAGATCTCTCTCTGTTGGGGATGGCAGATCGTCAGTCTTGTGAGAAAATAAATTCAGTAACTGCACCCATCTCCATTAGACCAAATACACCCTTAATATCTCCTCTCTACTTCTTGACCCATCATCCTCACTGCTGCTGCTTCCTCCCTGCAGGCAGATCGCAGCCGAAGCTTCCTCTCCCCTGTTTTGATTCCTTGCTGCTGCTGCTACTGTACCAGCATCCATCCAGACTTCCATCTAGGCCCGTGATGGCGAACCTTGGCACTCCAGATGTTCTTGGACTTCAATTCCCAGAAGCCCAAGCAACCTGTGAATCCATACAAATGGGTTTACTGCAATTCATCTGGCCCACGCTGGCCTCATCGTTCCCAGAAGTGGAAGTAAAACGCACCCGTATGGTTAAGGTTCTTCCCGGTTAACCCTTCCTCTGTACGGGCGCGTTTTACTTCCGCTTCCGGGAGCGACGAGGGCAGCGTGGGCCGGATTAATTGCAGTAAACCCATTCGTGTGGATTCACAGGGTGCTTGAGCTTCTGGGAATTTAAGTCCATGAACATCTGGTGTGCCAAGGTTGCCATCACAGATCTAGGCTGGTGGTACCCAAACAAACCTCCCACCTCCTTCTAGCCCTAGAGACACCCGCTCCTTTCTCTAAGGGGGAAAAAGAGGGGAAGAACCACCATGACACCAATAAGGGACACGACCTGTCCCACCTTAATTTAATTTATGAAAATGCCATGCAAGAGGGGGGGGGGAAGAGAAGGGGGAAAAACAAATAACAGCAGCTAGTCACAGCCCCTCCCTCCATGCCAACCAGACAGGGAGAAAAAGAAGTCTACAGGGCATGGCTCCCTCTCCCATCACAAGGGGGTGACTCAACCTGCCCACCCCGCCAGCCGAGCCACCCAGACAGGCTGCAGACGCACGGAGCGTGCGTTCCCACGGCCAAGCTGACACGCGTCGGGGAGCGGGGGGGGGGGGGGGCGACGCCTAAGGATGCTCCGGGCGGCCGCTGTGCGCTGCCTGTCCGTCCCTGGCAGCCAGCCACCCACTCCCCCCCCCCCCCCTAGGCTGGCGGCTGGACCTACCGGGCCGACGCTGGTGTCCCCCGAGGCGCAGAGCAGGGCGCTGAGGAGGGGCAGCAGGCGGCGGCACCCCCAGGCTGGGGCTCCGCCGCGGCATCCCCGCTGCCTCCTCCGCTCCATCGCGGGGCCCATCCCTGCACCTGCTCACAGGCACAGGGAGAGCGCAGGGCCCGGGCGACCGCCGCGCATGCGCCGCGGCCAGCGAGGTGGGATGGGGAGGCGGCGAGGCAATGAATGCAAGCCCATTCCAATGCTAGCAAGAGCAAATTAGATTAGACTTCTCGTGCCTACCACCCCATATACGCTGAGTGAGCGTGAGTGCACTCTCTGGGCGGTTCACAAGTCAAATGGCATTTGGCTCCCAACTTACTCGTTTTACCGATGGAAAGCTGAGTCAACCTTGAGCCCTAGTCAGGATCGAACTCACAGCGCTCTGGGCTGGCTGCAGTACGGCAGTTTAACCACTGGGCCGCCAGGGCTCTTTTAGAAAAGTGGGCTCAAGTGGCTAAGTAAGACGCTGACTGGGAGGCGGAACGAAGGTTCGATTCCCGAGTGCTGCAGGACGGAATGAGCTCCCGTCTTTGCCCCAGCTCCTGCCAACCTAGCAGCTCGAAAGCAAGAAATTGCAAGTGGATAAATAGGGACCACTTTGGTGGGAAAGTAACAGCGTTCCGTGCGCTCTGGTGTCTAGTCATGCCTGCCACATGACCACGGAAACGTCTGCAGAAAGCAAACAGCACTTTGAAACAGAGATGAGCACTGAACCCTAGAGTCGGATGCGACTGGCTTTCAAACAAGGGAAACCTTTACCTTTTAATAACAAAAACCCGGCCTGCCCTCCCCCTCCGCCCCGGCCTCAGTCCCTACTGCGGGGGTCTCTTGGACGAGCTTTGAACGTCTGAACACGTGCCTGGCAAGCGGGTTTAATAGAGCGCCACTTATTAGGAGGGACGGCGGCTAGAGAGCTTTCTCTAACTCGGTAGGAAAGCATGGAAAGGGCAGCTTGGAGGAGGTCTGAAAAATACCTGCCACGAAAGAGAAGTGTGTGTTCAAAGCTTGCATCCTGACTGAAGGCGGTCAAGAAACGGAATCGAAGTTTTTCAGAAGCATAGGACACACACCGGACACACACCGCACACTTTCTGGATTATAGCGTCTGAGATCATCACTGACAAGCAGCTAGGCTAGACATGCAGTTTATTTCACCTCGTATGTACCCAAGTTGTATACATTTCCAGTTCTGCACAGGTACATGCCAGCAATTGTACTCGAGCCATTTGGACTTCCATTTCTGGAATTTCTGGACCATTGGCCATGGTGGCTGGGGCATATGGAAGTTGTAGTCCAAAAAAACTTCAAGGTTGCTTCCTCTTGCTTCTTAAAAACAGGAAGGTGCTCACTGGAGGACATAACCATCAAGCGCGGCTCCGGACAATACGGGACCTGTGCAGAACGGTTCTGCGCAGCTCCGTTCTACGCATGCGTAGAACTTTTATGCATGCGTACAACGGACCTGCGCAAAACCGTTCTGCGCTGGTCGGTTCTATGCATGCGTAGAAGGGTTCTACGCATCCCCTTCTGCGCAGAACCCTTCTACGCATGTGTAGAAGGGTTCTATGCATGTGTAGGAAGGATCTGCGCAGAAGGGGTGCACAGTAACTCCTTTCCCCCCGCTGCCAAGATCCGGGACAGCGGCAGCTCCAGGTGAGAAAGGACGAAAATCGGCGCCGAAATACGGGAAATCCCGGCCAATCCAGGATACTTGACAGGTATGCTGGAGGATGGAGCTCACCGGGCAAAGGGTAACGTTGAAGGAGGATATGGTTGAGGAAAGTTCGGTTTCACTTACCAGTGATAACTTTCGTTCTTCGAGTATATAGTTTGTGAATACACACTCATGGGTTATGCGCCTGCGCAGAACGGCCGATCGGAGGCTTGAAAAGCTATTGGTCAAAAGTTTTGGCGGTAAGACCGCCCACCGTACCGCCCACCCTGAGGCGCCCGCGCGCCATTTTACCTCAGTTCCATACTTAAGCCAAACACAGGATAAACCAATTGATCTCATCTGTGCAGCTCAAGAGGGGAGGCAGGGTGGGTAGTGTGTATTCACAAACTATATACTCGAAGAACGAAAGTTATCACTGGTAAGTGAAACCGAACTTTCTCCTTCGTATAGTTTGTGAATCCACACTCATGGGAGATTAGCAAGCTCACACTTACTTGGTCGGTGGGCAGTCGGATGAGATGATCCCACGATGAAGACGGTCAGGCAGGGTGAACTGTCAAGGGCGATGGGCCCGGAGACCCCGAATGAGGACGACACGGCCAAGCCTGGCGTCCGCAGTGGCTCTGGTGTCCACCCTGTAGTGCTGGACAAATGTAGAAGGTCTGGACCAGGTGGCAGCCTTACAGATGTCCTCAAGCGGTGTGCCCTCCAGAAAAGCCGTGGATGTTGCAACCGCTCTGGTAGAGTGCGCCCTGACATGCGGTGGAGGGGGCAGCGATGCCGACTCGTAGGCCAAGTAGATGGTAGAGGTGATCCATTTGGAGAACCGCTGCGCTGAGATGGGTTCACCTTTGGACTTGCCCCCATACGTCACGAAAAGGCGTTGCGACTTCCTGAACTCCCTTGTCCTGCTGGTGTAAAACAATAAAGCCCGTTTGACATCCAGCGTGTGCCAAGTCCTTTCTTGGGCGTTAGCGGGGTTCTGGAAGAATGTTGGCAAGGAGATAGTCTGTGCCATATGAAACTGGGAGACCACCTTGGGGAGGAAGGTGATGTCCGGTTGGAGCACCACACGGTCATTGAAGAACTGGAGAAAGGGTGCGTCCGCCCGCAGGGCGACCAGTTCACCAGCTCGTCGAGCAGACGTGATGGCCACCAGAAAGGCCGTCTTCCATGTGAGGAGACGAGCATCCGCGGTAGCCATGGGCTCGAAAGGAGTCCTGGTGAGCGCGTTAAGGACGGTAGAGAGTGACCGTTGGGTCGTCAGAGTCCTGACCGGCGGGAAGGCGTTCCGCAATCCCTTGAGGAAGCGTTTCACCGTTTGGTCGCGGAAAGCGCCAGAAGCGGGCGAGCCAGCTGGAGAGTGAGCCACCACCGCTGCGAGGTGTACTCGGATGGAGGCGATGCTGAGGCCAGACTCCGCCAGATGGAGGAGGTAGGTCAAGACGTCCTGCAGTTCCACCTGCGAGAGGGGGGTCTGCTGAGATGCCAGGAAAGCACAAAAGCGTCTGTATTTGGAAGCGTAGGACTTCCTTGTGGACGGGCGCCTGGCTAGCTCCAGGATCCTGGACAGTCTGGGGTTATCCTCCACGCGGTGAGGTGGAGGCTGGGCAGGTCCGAGTGGTGGAGCTGGCCCTGCTCCATCTGGAGGAGCGTCGGTGACTCCGGTAGCGTGCGATACTGAGATGACATGCGCAACAGCAGCGGAAACCATGGTTGGCGAGGCCATGCTGGGGCCACTAGGATGGCTCTGGTCCTGTGCTGGAGCATTCTGGTGAGGACTTTCTGGACCAGGGGAAACGGAGGAAAAGCGTAGAAATAGTCCTGATCCCACCGTTTCATGAAGGCATCGCCCTCGGAGTTGGCACCGATGCCCGCCCTGGAGCAGTACCTGTGGCATTTCGTGTTGGACTCCGATGCGAAGAGGTCGATGTTCGGAGTCCCCCAGGCCTCGCAGAGCGACTGGAACACCTCGTCGTTCAGTTCCCATTCGTGGGTCGTCGAGGTGAGGCGGCTGAGATGGTCGGCCAGGACATTCAGCTTGCCCTGAATGTGCACTCCAATCGGGAAAATGTGCCTCTCCAGGCACCACTCCCAGAGTTGCACAGCGAGGTAAAGAAGGGTGGTGGATCGTGTTCCTCCCTGCTTGTTCAGGTACGCCACAGCCGTGGTGTTGTCCGAGGCCACTTGGACCGCCTTGCCCATGAGCAAGGTCTCGAAGGAACGGAGGGCCTTCCAAATGGCCAGCAGCTCCAAGTAGTTGATATGGTGCACCATCTCCTGAGGCGACCAAGGGTTGTTGACCGTGAGAGTCCCGCAGGCAGCCCCCCCAGCCGAGGTTGCTTGCGTCGGTCAATATTTGCAGCGAGGGTTGCGGGGGGTAAAAACTCTTCCCCGTTGCCACGTTGAGTGGTGTCGTCCACCACACCAGCTGGTCCCTCAGCTCCGGGGACGGAGTTAGCCGTTTGGACTGACTCTCCCGGAGCGCATCGAATTCGTGCAGAAGCCACGACTGTAGGGACCGGAACTTTAACTTGGCGTGAGGGACCACAGCCATCGTTGAGGCCATAAGGCCTAGCAGTCTTTGAGCCTTTTTCGCCCGGATGCACGGTTTGGTGCATAGGTCGTTCACTCCCTGCGTGATGTCCTGCAGGCGCTTCTGGGGTGCAAAGGCTCTGGTGGCAAGCGAGTCGAGTACCGCTCCGATGTACTCGACGCGTTGAGAGGGGATCAGCTTCGATTTGGTGAAGTTGATCCTGAGGCCGAGACTCTCCATGAGGTGGACCGTGAACTGCGTGTCCCAAATGGCCGACGAGCTGGTGGGGGATACGATCAACCAGTCATCGATGTATGGGAAGACCCTGATTCCCCGCTGGCGAAGGAAGGCGGCCACCGGAGCCATGCATTTGGTGAAGACCCGCGGTGCCGTGGCCAGACCGAACGGTAGACATCGGTACTGGTAAACCGAATTGCTGATGCGGAATCGAAGGAACCTCCGGTGCTCCTCGAGGATGGAGACATGGAAGTAAGCGTCCTTGAGGTCTATGACTGTGAACCAGTCCCCTTTGTTGATGAGGGGAAGGACGGTCTGCAGGGTCACCATCCGGAACTTCCTGGTGTGGATGCATTTGTTGAGGCGGCGCAGGTCCAGGATCGGGCGAAGTCCTCCGTCCTTCTTCTGGACCACGAAGTACCTCGAGTAGAAGCCGTTGTCCCAATCGGGCGGGGCCACCCGCTCGATGGCTCCCTTGGACAGAAGAGTTGATATTTCTTCCTCCAAATGGGGGGACGAGGTGGTGAAACGATGTCTTCCTACCCGAGGCGCCCGCACGAACTCGATGGCGTAGCCAGAGGACAAGATCCTTAAGACCCACCGGTCGTCCGTGATGCCCGACCATACCTGAAGGAAGTTCCGGAGGGGGAGGTACGGGAGATGGAGCGTGAGAGACTCGGCCGTCGCAGCTTCAAACGCGCGACTTGGACTTAGCGTCCGAACGCTTGCCGTGTCCGTAGGGTTGGTAGCGCGGCTTGTGCTGGCGTCGTTGTTTGTAAGAGCCAGATCTGGGCTGCTCTACAGGGCCACCCTGTTGTTGCGGGTTCCCCTGGTAGCGCCGCGTGAAGGGCTGGAACCTCGGCCTGGCAGGCGGAGCCGGCGTGGTGAGCCCCAGGAACTTGGCGGTGGAGTTGGTCTGCCGCATTTCATTGAGGACCTTGTCCGTGTCTTGCCCAAAAAGGCCTTGCCCGTCAAAGGGAAACTCCTCGATGAGCTTCTTCATAGCGTCATCGAGGGAGGTGCCCCTAAGCTAGGCGTGACGGCGGAGCAGGATCGCAGACGACATGTCCTTCGCCGCATAGTCATTTATATGCCTGGCGGTTCGCATCTGTTGCTCTGCCAGGAAATCGCCCTCGGATGCCAGCGCGTCGATCCGTTTCTGGGCGTCGGCAGGTAACGTCGCCGTTTCGGCCTTCACCCGCTCCCAGTGGTGAGACTGGTACAGGCCCATGGCAGCCGAGTAGTTGGCGGCACGGAGGAAGAGGGAACCGGTGGCGTAGAATTTGCGGCCCACCGCGTCCAGCTTCTTCCCCTCCGGGGTCGACGGAACCGGGAACCCGCTGGTGGCCGTCCTGTGTTGGAAGGCCTTGACCACCAGGGAATTCGGCAGGGGATGTGCCTGCAGGAACTCGACGTTCTCGTCCAGGACTCTATACATGCCGTCGAGCCTGGACGAAACGGAGTGCGCCGACACCGGCTTCCTCCATGTTGCCTTCGCCGACGTCAGCATGGACGGAAGCATGGTGATATGGACCGGCCGTACCGCACGCCTGTCCAGTTTTGCGGTCATTTGGTCCTCACCTTCTAGTGGCGGCTGGTCCACCTTCAGGTTCAACGCGGTCCCCAGGCGCGTCAGCATGGCCGTGAGCGAGCGTTGATCCTCACCACGTGGTGGGTCAACCGCGCCGATGGCCTGGTCCGGCGTCCGCTCGGCGTCGACGTCTCCCTCGTCCTCCTCCGAAGAGGCGCTGGAGTCATCGGAGGACGAGGGAGGAACTCTTACATCCACGTCAGGACCGCGCCAGTACGGCCTGGGCGGGCCGACGGGATGGGAGTCCACCGCTTCAACGACTGGACCAACCCGCGACGATGTGGGTGGGCCAGCGGAGCGGACACTCGACCCTCGGGAGGTCGGTGGGGCCACAGCAGGGCCAGCATCCCTGGGGCTTGCGGTGGTCGGTACCGGAGCCGCAGAGACCGCAGGCATGGAGGTCTGAAACCGGTTGGCAAAAGTCTGAGCCATGACCTCAAACATCTCCTTCAGGAACTCCCTGTGGGATGGATCCCCCACCGTCGGGAGCGACGAAACGGTGGCCGACGAAACGGTGGCTGGCTGGGTCGGCGACGAAACGGTGGCCGGTAAAATCGGCGACGAAATGGTGGCCGGCATGGTGATCGCCGCGTCGTCGAACGTCGGAGTCCTGGGCCTTGGGGAGACGGAGGCCTGCCTCATAGGCGAGCGGGCCCTCCCACGAGGCGGTGACGGGAGTACCTGAAGTGGGCGAGCTGGAGCCCCAGCCCTGCAGGCGAACCCGAGGAGGACCGTCCTCCCCAGATGGAGGACCCAGGAGACGGACATCTCGCGACCGAGTATGGTGGCGAAGGTCCCGGAGACACAAGGGTGTGCGGAGTAGGCGGGAGCGATCGCCTCTTCTCCAACCCGCGCTTCTTTTTTTGTCTCCGTTCTTGTCCCTCTTCTTCTTCTTCTTGATGGTGGCGGAAGAAGAGGTCGAAGGCGGCGGAGGCTGAGAGACGCTAGCCGAGGTAGAAGCGGCCACAACGGGAGCCAGAGAGAGTTCCATCAGGTGCACTTTGAGCCGGTAGCTCCGGTTTTGCACAGCCAGACGGGTGAATTTCTTGCAGTGGGGGCAAGACTGGCTCTGATGAGACTCTCCGAGGCAGAAAAGGCAGAGGCTATGCCCGTCGGAAGCCAGAAACTTTTTCAGGCAAGCCGAGCACTGTTTGAAGGCCGCGGCCATCAAAGAAAAAATTCTTCCAATGGAGGTTTCTGGAACGCGGTTACCCCGAAGGGCTGGCCAGCCGCCACCCCCTTGAGGGGGGAAACGGTGACCGAAGCGAGTAGGTAACTGAGTCCACCAGAAGGAAGAAACAGCACCGGGGTGGCGATCCTGCCCGAAGGACAAGATCACCGAGAAAAATTGTTGAAATTTGCCAAAAGACTTTCCCTCAGAAGGGCGAAAAAATTGAGGAAGCTCTCAACGATCGTCCTGCTGCTACGGCGGAAAGAGAACTGAGGTAAAATGGCGCGCGGGCGCCTCAGGGTGGGCGGTACGGTGGGCGGTCTTACCGCCAAAACTTTTGACCAATAGCTTTTCAAGCCTCCGATCGGCCGTTCTGTGCAGGCGCATAACCCATGAGTGTGGATTCACAAACTATACGAAGGAGAACTGGACCTTCCTTATGTCACCTGGAGGACCCTGAATAGGCTGAGGGTCCGAGTGCCTAAATGCAAGACCAACATGCTCAAGTGGGGGAATGCCGGCAGACAACAATACGCTGTGTGAATGTGGAGAGATACAGAATCCAGCTTATTTGCTGGTTTGCCAATTACTACTGGGAACATGTATTGATGGAGCTTTAATTTTAGCCAACGACAAAACCAAAAGTGGCTTCATTTTGGCAGTCCAATGTTTGATCTGGAGAAATTATTATTTTTTTAAAAAAACAACAACAGAATATGCCCTATGCTTCTAGACAGAAGCCTTATCAACTAGATAAAGTCAAGAAACTTGTGCATCTACTAAATCTTTTTTCCTTAACGGATTCTCTGGGAGCTTTCTGGCAATATATTTATTACATAATTGTACACTTTTATTTGGGGCATTTCTGCAAGATTTGGCCCAATGATAAGCTGTAATTGTTAGCTTCTAAAAATAGTTTTTGATCCTAAGAGAGAATTTTAAACAAGGTTAGATGGTACATCTAATAAAATAATGAACTTTTAATAATAATAAACAATTTAAAATTATGAATGTATATGATATATTGGTAACATTCAAAACAAATTTAAATGTTAAAATAATTATTTTTTAAGACGTAGGCTATTTCAATAGCATTATCTCAGCCATTTACTCGATTTTTGTACACTTGGTGAGGCATAGACTGAATGCTAATGCTGCATTGATTGAATTTCTTCACACTCACAGAAGATTCCTCCTTTATCTAAGCAGGCCTATTTTACTTGATTATTTCTCAATCTTACTACTTCAGTTTAAAGTCTATTAAGTGACTTCCAGATGGTCCAGCCAGAAACTTGTTCTTGTGGGATACACTCTTTAGCATTGGGCAAGGCATTTTGTTTCTTCTCTCCATAGGCTTAATCTAGCCTTCTCTGATTTAATATTTAAAACTTGAGAAGTAAACAGAATTCATCCATTCATTCATTTCACCTATCTAGCACCACAATGTGTGGTACATGATAACTGGTGCAGGTGACTTATCTGCACCAGTCTCCTAGGGGAGGGAGCTGAAAGGAGTATGAAGGAGCATAATACATTAGTGGCAGTTTTTAACACCTCAATTTCCAAAAATGCCATCCATTTGGACTCCAAAACATGCACATGGAAACCTCAGAAGAGTACAGGCCAAACTGCATTATTATACCAAGCAGTGGGGTACTCAGTCAATGGTGTATTTTTTATTTTATTTTTTGCAAGGTGGGCTAATACACAACCAGAACCTCTATGGCAAAGTACAGCATTCCATCCATTTCCTTGGTAGCTGCCAGCGTTGGGTATTAAATCAAGAAATTAAATGTATAAGACAAAGCCATATCAAATAAATAACTTTGTTAGCTGTACAGTTCCAAAAGTTAAGCAGTATCTTGGAACAGTTAAAGACAGGATGGGACAAGCATCAGCTCCTCATTCTCCCCTTTCTCTCAATGCAGACACAATGTTTTTTAAAACAAATATGTCTCATTACAAAATTAGCTGACATCAACACTGTTAATATATTCAATTAACTCTCACATATAAAAATGCTTACGATGGCATAAAAGTTTATATGGTGCCCCAAAAGGCAGATACACTGGATGAATAGAAGGGCTGCAGTGGCTCAATGGTTAAGAAGCTTGCCTTGTTAGTTGGAAGGCTGGCAAGTCGGCAGTTCGAGACCTGGATACTGCATGATGGATTGAGTGCCCGTCTCTGTCCCAGCTCTTGGGGACATGAAAGGAGCCTCATTTGGGTGTTCCCTGAGCAGAGTTTCTTCCGCAAAAATCCTTTCAACTCAGAATAATTTCTAACACGAAATTATTATACTGGAAGAACGCAGTGATAGTTAAAGTACCTCCTAAAACATGCATGTTAATTGCTTGGTTGGGAGAGGCAGCTGGAAACTAAAATGATCTGTATAGCATCTAAATTGCTAGCACCATGAGAGAATTTTGGCTGGTCTATTTTAGACATTACCATCATAAAAACAGAACATGAGCAAGAAATGTATGAGCTAAGTGAAAATCTCAGGTAGCTTCTTAGTCTTTTACTAGTGGAACAAGATAGCTAAATGCAAGAGCAGGTTATACCTTTAATAGACAACTAAAACTTGAACAAATTGTGAGTGTTTCAACAATTCGTCTTCATTAGGCTAAGTGCCAGATTTTGTGGATAGTTCAGGGGAAAATGCATATATGAAAACATCAAAAATCCATGGATGACATCTGTCACTTATGCTTCTTAAGGCAAATTCAAATGTTAGCTGCAAATGGCCTTTGGGGTGCATGGCTTCAAGCTTCATTCCTGTTAGATTTGATTGGAACTTTTCACCCAACTCTTCAAACAAATGATTGCCAAATAATCCATTGTCTGCTTTTGAAACAGAAGATTCTTGTTTGGCTACAAGGCCAAATTTGGTCTATGGTATCATGCTTAATTATGGAAGATATTGTAGGTCAATGTGGACTCTTGATATCAGCCAAGCAGGACTGCAAACTTAAGAAAACATCTGCTTATGCCCACCAGGTTAAAAAATTAATTTGGCTTTAATTGGCTTCTCCTGACAGATCAAGAGACCAAATTTTAACCCCAAGAGAGTTCAGCTTTTTTGTCATGATATTTTCAGTGTCTGAGATGAAGGACAAGATGATTGCTTTTCAATTCTATGCACAAATGCCACTTCAGATCTGGCAATGGATCATGATCAGCTTGGAAAGCAAGCTAGAGGGAGTGGCATAGAGCAGGGTGCAAAACACCCATAGATCTATGTTTCAATAATTCATTGTCATCTTCAGCCCCCTCCAACCACTACTTGTGGTAACTGTCTTAGTCTGCCTAACAGAAGGGTTAGCCCTGCTCTGCATGATCATGAGTTACTGTATACAGTTGCTATCAAGTATAACGTGGGAGAACATATAAGCCTCTTTGGAGGAAAATCACTATACCAATGTGAAAAACTTTCTCTCTAGATAGAGGATGTAATTTCCCCTATCATACATATGGGGTATTGTGCAAAATGGGTGAAAAGTGTTTTCAACAATATACACCAATATGAAGTCCATGCATTACTCAGATTATAGTTTTAGATATATAATCTGCAAAATTTCAAATTTAATTTGCAAAAACCTGACTTGGCAGTAGCACTAGTTGAAAATTACTACATTAGAAAGAATTACAATGCAAATGGAATACATGAACAGAAGACAGATCTAAATGATTATTGGAAAATGTAATTATTTATTTTATAGTCATCTCATTTTCTTCAATGACTTCAAATCTGAATTTAACCAGCAACTGATCCTAATACAATCTGCATCTAATTTCAAGGTAGACTGTTAAACTCAAGTTTCTACATAGCATTTAGGAAAATAAATTCCTAAGAGAATAAGTTACATCAGTCTGCTGCAGTACAAAAAAAAAATCTTGTAGCAATTTAACAACTAATAGGTTTTAGCAATAGCAATTACACTTATATATCGCTCCATAGTGCTTAGTTCACTCTCTGAGTGGTTCACAAGTTAATTAGCATTTTGCCCCAAACATGCTGGGTACTCATTTTACCAACCTTGGAAGACTGGAAAACTAAGTCAACTTTGATCCCCATCATAATCAAACTCGATTTTATTTGGTATTAGGTTTTCAAGGACTGCAGTCCACATCTTCAGATGCATATAGAGACCTAGACTGAAGCTCTGAAGAATAAAGTAATCAAAATGCTAGGACTTGGTCTTCAAGTAAAGAATATTTCTGTAAAAAAAAATAACCACTTTGATTCCAAAAGATTGGACACTCCATTTAATAATATACCTTAAAGAAGAAACCTTGACCTCAACAATCAGCCAACATGACTTTTAGGACTTCTTAGTTTCCCCTCCCAAGGTTGTAGGGACTAGCTTGTTGAAAAGTCCTAAAAAACTCAAAAATTAGTGTGAATTTAGTGATCTAGTAAAATTAACACCTGTCCTTGTTTTGGGATTTTGCACAAAGAAATGACATTTTAGTCATGTTCCTTAAAAGCATAATGTCAGTTAGTACAGCATGGTGACTCTCTCTCAATAAGGGGCATTTATTTCCTAGACGGTAGTGAGTGAAAATGAAAATAGAGAAGACAGCAAGACTCTCCGCTGGCATTTATGCTAAATTTATGTCATAGCTATAAAGATTTCCATTTGTGCACAAAGTGAAAATAAATTCTGACGCTGATTTAAAAAAAAATACTCTTAACAAATAATTGTCTTTAAGGTGTGCTCAAAAAATTCAAGTTTTAGAGCACACACAAACCACTTGAGAACTAGAATATATGTTAGTTAATTTAAAGAGCAGTATAACAAGAACACTGAAGAATCCTGAAAACAGCATATTAACCCTACAATTGTATTGTCTATTCTGGAAATGTTAACATTTCTAATGCACACAGAGAAGTTTTTTTTACAAAACACATTCAGAGAGATATGGTGACATGTTATTTGAACAGTTTTTGTGTGATTCGTAGAAGCTATATGAATGCTGTGCAAGATCAGACATTTCATTTCATTTATTAGATTTATATCCCACTCTACTCAACAAAAATGTGACTCAGGGTGGCTGAATGAAAAGTAGGTGATGTTAAATGTCTATGAATAATACTATTCTAGCATGCATTTATCTCTCTGCTAACATACTTTTTAGGAAATATATTCCACTTTTATTTATATACATAGATATATAGACAGACCAACAAGCAAATCAACCCAGCCGAAACAGAATGAAAAATCCTATTTTGAAGATCTGTTAGTTTTTAACAGTAAGTCAGCATATACACCTTGCAAAAAGTGAGTCTTGTTTCACCATCATAAAACCAGAAGACAGGTTTGGATGCTCCATTGAATCTGTCATTGCCTGAGACCATCTCCAGCAGGCAATAGGAGTTTCTTTTCAGCGTATGTGTTTCAGTCTTTCAGTTTAATTGGAACCACATTAGGCATAAGAACAATACGGATGAGGGGGGGAAATGAAAGAACGGTATACTGTGATAAAACCATCTTGTGGTGGTTCAGATTTAGATATGCCATTCTGGTTTGCAAAGATTCGAAGAGTCATTACCAAGATTAATCAATATGCACAAATCTCCTTGCTTGATTAATCAGGCTTAATTATTCATCGCACTATGCCTGCCATTGTTATATCACTTTCCCTCTTCTCACTCGTGACATCAGATTTAGATGCATGTGTATCTTTTAGAAAGCCATGAAGTACCATCACATAGTCATAGGTTTCCATGCCTTTTCGCCGCATCAACATAGAATGGTGACAAAAAGACTGCAGGTACTTGTGGGGAAAGTGCAGTCTCTTAATCAAAAAAGGTGCTAAACATAGCATATAGGAAATCTTAGATATCTGACCCAAGCTCAGCACACTGCTTGTCTGATATGTGATTTGCTAATGATTCTATGATGTCAAGCAGGAGAGGCTGACTGAGAGACCGAAGGTTTGGCAACTTAGAGACCTTTTTGGGAGAGGGAGTGGAGAAAAGAGAAAGAAAATCTAGTTATTTTGTATCCAGACATGTACAAAACATGCAAAGACAAACAAATGTACATATATATTACAATGACAGCCTTACTGTTGTTATTACATTTTAATAGTTTAAATTCTATACTGAAGTTTTAGGGGACAAAGATCAGGCCCGTGGCACCATTTTATGTGGCCCACATTGCCGTCACTGGAAGTGGGTGCATTTACAGCAGCCGTAAACGTGTCCGAAGCTGTCATAAATGCATTTACAACAGCTGTAAATGCACCTGCAGCTGTTGTAAACGCATTTACGACAGCCACGGACACATTTTACAGCAGTGTTTACAGCAAGGGGAACCACCAGTCTGGCCCACTCAGCTGTCTGAGGGTGCATGGCCTGGCTCACAGCTTAAAAAGGTTGAGAACCCCTGGTCTAGGAACCTTGTGATAAATTACATTCTGAGTCATCATGAAAGATCTAACAAAGACAACAGGCAATAAATATAGTAGCTATCTAAAATATGGGAGTGTAAGCACACTTCAGCAAAATTTGTGGTATCTATTTTTGGTTTAGGTTTTTCCTTCCTTTTGGCCTGAAGTATGCTGTGGCTGAGCTATTGTCTGGAAAAGGCCATAGTAGTGGGAAAGATGGAAGGCAGCAGAAGAAGAGCAAGACCAAACATGAGATGTGAGAAAGTCTTAGGCTTGAGTTTGAAGGGTTGTTGAGGACAGGACATTTTGGAGATCTCTTATTCATAGGGTTACCAGAGGTCGGAGATGATTTGATAGCACATAAGAACAACAACGTTAGGTCCTATCAAGAAATTGTTTTTAAAACGCAAAGTCTTAAATTTACTCAGAAGTGTACATAAGTGTCAATAAGCAAAGAACTGTGTTTGTAAGATTTAAAATGCTGACCAACATGAAAATCCATTAAAAATACTGTACACGTATTATTTATTTTTAGAATGTATATTCCCTGACACATACTAGTACCCAGATTTCCAAAGGAACAGTTCTACCACAACAAAATGCTATCTTCTAGAACCCTGACTTAATTTTGATCCTTCCTTCGAAGTTCTGATCAATGGTGACCATAATGACCAGATAACATGTTAATGTAAATGTGTATTCCAATATTGCACTTCCGGGCTTGTAGTATGAGTGTTAAATATGCAAACAAAGCCTTTCACAATTGGTTACTTAAAAGAAAGCAAGTTAATTTCTCAAGTTGTTGCAGAAATAATCTTGAATTAGAATAAACAGAAAATATTTCCTTCCTAAGAATGCAATGCTTTTAGATATGACTTGTGGTGAAAGTCCTAGGCAAAATGTAGTCCTGTGAAATGATTTAATGAAATACTTTGAAAATAATTATATAAAAAAGGGACCTAATAGAAGTTAAAATACAGTAAAACCCTGACTTACAAATGCCTCGAGTTACATAAAATTGGACTTACATAATGATTTTGTGTTAAAACCATGTCCTGATTTACATGATTTCCTATGGGTTTGCTTCGAGTTACATAAAGATTCATTTTTCCTATGGGTTTGCTTCGAGTTACATAAAAATTCATTTCCCTATGGGTTTGCTTCAATTTACATAAAAATTTCATTTTTCCTATGGGTTTGCTTCGAGTTACGTAAAAAAATAATTTTTCCTATGGGTTTGCTTTGAGTTACATAAACATTTGATTTAAGCAAAAGCCTACAGAATGGACTTTTTCCCATAAGTAGGGGTTTTACTGTATTAGCAATTATTTTCAAGCATTTCATAGTATTGTATGGATAAAAGTAGCTGGCTGGATAGCTCAGTAAGTTGAAAAGAGCTAGCTAGTTTGACTTGTGTAAGTAGTACAGTCCCAGAAGGGAATGGCAAATCTTGTCTGAGCACTAGAAAACCCTGGAAAAAATCACCAAAAGTTGGGATTGTCTTGACAGCATGTAATTATTTAGAATTAATGATAAAGGTGTTAAATGGCCAGATTCCTAATGTAGAAAAAGAATACATGATGAGTCTCAGCCGTGAACTGCAAGCATAAATCTCTTCTGGTTTTATAGTTATAGTGACTAACATATAATCCTGAACAATAACAGCTATACTTATTATTTCATTTTTAAAATTTTGAAAGTCTTTTAAAAAGGTAAACCTAATTTGGGATTGGAGGAAATGCTTCTAGATGAGAGCACAGACTACAGCCAATAAGCACAATGCACATTTGTTTATGCCAAAGCCTTGTTGGAGTAAAGACCACTAAACTCAAGAAGGGAAAGGCATGTTTGGATTCAATGCAATAGAAGCACTTCCAATTAGCCCCAGTGTTATCACCAAATGGAATGTGGAATTCTTGATTCCCCCCCCCTCCCCCCGCCCCAGTATAAACAGCTAACCGTGTTATATCAAATCTACATCTCTTACATTTCAGGACCATCTTGTTATGTAGTCCATGTATGGGAGAAAGAGGTGGAAGGCCAAGATGCTGTCTGGGCATTTCAAACATTTTTGAGAGTCCAAAAATGTATTATCAAAAACCAGGAAGTCTTTTGCCCCTGAATAAAATGCTATTTTCTGCCAAAAAGAATGTACACAGTACATGCATGAAACAGTATAAAGAACAGTAAATATTTAAGCCAATAAAGTATGCAACACCAAAGAACCTGTTCAAAAATGGCTGTGAGTTTTAAAAACAAACTGTGTGATCAACCATACAGTTATTAATACTACATAAGAAAAGCATAGAATATAGTCCAAAGAGAGGAACAAGAATGAAATGCAGGACTACCTTAAGCTGTTTTCAACCATGGCAGAGAAAGGGGACAGCAGATGCCCAGAACCCCAGAAAACTTCCAACCAACCTTGGTGAATTGGTGAACAATGATATGAAGGCAGTGTCTCTTCATGTCCAGAGCTTGGGTCTTGTCAGCTGCCTCTAAAATCTTAAATAAAGCATTAAAGACTCTCTAAGGTTACTGTCTTAAAGGAAAAGTCTTGGGGGGGGGGAGGGGAGTCAACTTCACAAGTTTGAAAAAAGCCTTTGCAGAAGATGGTCCCATTGGTTTTAAGGAAGTAAATTGTATCATACAGGATACTGATTTTGGAAATGAGTTTCATAAACTCTCCTCAGTCACAGAAACCTATGAAGTATCTGGTTATTTTACTGGGCTTCTTCACTCCATGTGGCCTTTCAGAAGCAAATCCAAAGCATGGTATGAGAATTATCAGCCATGAAACTCAGGCTGATGTGCTGACTTTAGCCTTTGCTTCTCCTCTCTACATGTTAAGTTTAGAAGCTTCCGATTACAGTTGACTGCTTCATCTAAGCTTAGTAAAGTACACTTTGCAATCTGTGCACAGATGTTTGCTAGGTTTGGTTTAAGGGGAAGTGAGTCCCATAGTTCTTGCCTGAATTGCCTGTTTTCAGATGTACATTGCTTGAAGTATTTTAACAGACAACATAAATGTCATGAATAGCTCAGTTTAAATACAACACTAAACAATGATTGAGCATGACTTAGCATTTTGTAAATGTAGAACAAAAAAGAAACAAAGATAAATGATTTTATTTTTAATATGGGGCATGTTAAGGGTTCTCAGATTTATTTCAGTGTCAGCTTCTGTGTAGCACAACCCAGGATGTAGATTGTAATAAATAAAAGTGGCAATCTATAATGTGAAATCATCCTGAGGTTGGCCAAATTAGATATGCCTCTCTGCGATTTCAGTTGATCAACTGAAAATAGAAATAGATTATTTGAGAAACTATATAGGATACACTGCACCATTTTTCTACACAGAAGTGCTTTTTTCCCCTTAAAGAAAACTGATAAAGGGATCAGGGTTAGCTACTCATAGATATTTATATCCAAGTACAGTAGAACCCCGCATAACGAACAAACTCCATTCCATGGAGCTCTTTGCTATGCGGTTCTTTTCGTTATGTGGTTCCCTATGGGAGATACCTGGCATAATGAGAAAAAAAGTTTGTTAACCAGGGTTCCCATTGAGCAGGTATACCCTGGTTACCAAAAAAACCACATAACAAATGATTTTTTCATTATGTGGGGTATCGCCCTTGCATAACGAATGCTTCGTTATGCACATTTTTCGCTATGCGATGCATTCGTTATGCGGAGGTACCACTATATACTTAATAATATCATAGGAACTAGAGTTTAGGTTTTCTATTCCATTTTGACTATTACCACAACATTCAAATGAAAATGTGAATTATCTTTCTGAAGTTTTCAATTCGACATCTGTGTACTTTAAAATTGATTATCTCCTATGGAAAAAAATGGAATTTTATTTAGATCTAAACTGGTCAAATGGCAACAATTACCTGGAGCACATTTTCCACAGTAACATTCATTTCTAGGTTCTGCTTACAATATGCTTGGAGACGGTTATTGTAGAATCCATAATAATAGGGGGCAGCAAAGAGGTAGCTAAAAAGCCAGTTAAAGAAAATTCATGGTTTAAATTGTAAGGAACAAAGGAATCATAAACCTAAAACAAATGGCATCAATGACAAATAGAGATTTGACCTCTGCCTGTGTTCTCTCTAATGTGTTATTATGGTTATAATTGCAGCTGGCTGCCCTCCTTGAAAATTGTCTCTGGCTTTGGGCCATGCATGGTGCTGCCAATTTAACTATGTTACATATAAAGCAGCTGCTACCTTATTTTCTGTGAACTTAAGACATTTTGGAAAGAAATGGGAAAGGAAAAAACAAGAGAAAACAAAGGATGTTGCCTTTGGAGAGTTCTTATTGTGCACAATTGTGATTTTCAAAGATTGTGATAGAGGTAAAAGCGCTTTTGATTAGCAGGCATTACATCATTATTGCTCATCTATCAAGTGATTTCCAGTACATTCTGAGCTTAGCCTGCAACACTTACAATGGTGATGTGAGGACGGACTTTCCCAGCAAAAACAAATTATTATGAACCATCTCTCCTGTAATCCAATTATTTTAGGACGGGTGGGCCTTGACTGGGTAATTAAGAGCCATTTACTTGTGCTATAAAATGCTTTAACTGGTCTGTTGATATAGATCAACAAAGCTGCCTGCATTTTTTATTCTCATGGGATCATGCTTATAGGGAATATGATAAGCACCTGCACTTCAAAATTTATCACTACATTAGTGTTTCTCAGCAGAGCATCTGTTTGTTTGGCTGAGGAAATCCAGACACAAGAGGGGTAAAAAAAATAGTACGTAGGCTGGATTTGCTTCTGCTATGGTAACAGAGTAGACCATACTGCCAGTGACTCGTCAGGCAGTGGTTAACTAACATGGCAACCCGAAGGACTAATAGCCTTGGGTGGCAAAGTCCACAGGGAAGGGTGATGGTCCCCAAGTGGTTTAAATCCTACTTGAATCCATCTTGATGGAGGGCCCCAGCTTCATCAATACTGGGTGAGGAGGATTCTGCATAATAAAAGGGCTCAGGACCAGAAAGTGACTCGCGGAGCCGGATCAGTGGTACAGGTATCACTCTGTGATGCAAAAGGCAAATGGAAGACCACTGGATTATATTGTTCCCAGGACAATCTTCATGGTTGATTGCCATGATGATCGCCAATATTTGGAATTGGATATGGCAGGCACAAGAAGAAGAAGAAGATTAATGGAAGCCTTTTCCCGCCTCATGAATGTTGGGGCTGATGCTCTAAAGCGGTGTTTCCCAATATTTGGTTTTTGGACTTCAATTCCCAGAAGCCTAAGTCAATTCCCCAAAGCAATGATCAGCCAATTACTGACTCAGGCTTTTGGGAATTGAAGTCCACCAGTGTTCCGCAGAACAAAGTTTGGGAAATGCTGCTCTAAAGCATGATATATATTAAAGTAACCTACTGTTGCTGATCAAGACACTGAGATAGCTCTTCTTTCAAAATTGTATTATACAATTTAAGAGTTAATGAAACCTTGCTCTGGACACAAAATATATTCCTTGCAAATAATTACTAGTTCAGCTGATTTATGCTTATGCTTGAGAAAAATGAAAATCATGTAGCACTGTGTTAAGTAAATTTTCATATAGATATAAGAGGCAGAAGCAGATCCACTCATATGAAATTATTTAAAGGATACAGTGAGTCTTCAGGAGGCATGTTCACTTCACCATAATAAATATATCTGAGCATGGATTCAAATGCTTGTTTGCTTGGAACCATCTCTCCAATAGAAATATTAACTTGCCCATCTTCTGGCATAAAAGAACGAAACATGGCTTCAAAATAACTGGTAAAATCCACATGCGATGATGCAAGACAAAACAGAGTGAGGCATAAGATTTGAGGGCATGCATGACGAATACAGAAGGGATGCTAGGGTATTTTTAAACGTCTTTTCTACAAATTATCATAGAGGTCTTGAAAAATTTAGCATTTTTGGCAAGCAGTTTCAAAATAAATTTAACAGATTTAACTTTCAACCACCATTTCTACATTTATTTTAAATCAAATTGATTTCTTTAGGATGGAATTATTTTTTAGTATTTCTCAAATAACATATATCTATATTTCTGGCAGCCTTTCTATAAAAATAGCCTCAAAAAGTGGCAGTTCAAACATAGAAGTTGTACAGATATTTTCTTTACTTGGATTTAACAGTGACCTACTAATCTAGGGGCAGGGACTACAGAGGTTCAAGTGGCTAAGACGCTGATTGGAAGGCGGAAGGTCAGCAGTTCGATTCCCAAGAACTGCACGACGGAATGAGCTCCCGTCTTTGTCCCAGCTCCTGCCAACCTAGCAGTTCGAAAGCAAGAAATTGCAAGCAGATAAATAGGGGCCACTTCAGTGGGAAGGTAACAGCGTTCTGTGTGCTCCGGTGTCTAGTCATGCCTGCCACGTGACCACAGAAACGTCTGTAGAAGCAGACAGCACTGGCTCTTCGGCTTTGAAACAGAGATGAGCACTGAACCCTAGTCGGATATGACTCATTTTCGAGCAAGGAAAACCTTTACCTTTACCTACTAATCCGAGGGTGCCCAAACTATTGCCCAGGGGCCGGATCCGGTCCCCGACACCAATTCATCCAGCCCATACTGGTACGGGCACGTTTTACTTCCGCTTCCGGGAGTGGCAAAGGTGGCGGGGCACACAGATGAATTGGTGTCAGGGGCAGGATAAAGCCCCTGGGCCATAGTTTGGGCACCCCTGTACTAATCAGTCAAATATACAATCAAAGCTGTTCATTCTTCCCAAAACTGTAGCCACAGTCTGTTACCAGTACATTAATGAATATAGCAAGATATCTCTCACAGAGACTGTTTGCATAGACATAAACATACAAAGTACACACTGAGGATAGGCTGTGAGACTCACATGCTCCTTCTCAATCACCTTCACTATATATAAATGCAAAAATCACAACTGGGAAGAATCATGGCTGTTTTAACATAGACTTCCCATAACCCTGAATGTCAAATCTGGTACACATAATTTTTATATTCAGAGGGTGCCAAAATGTATACATAAAAGAAAAACTGTATTAAAAGTGTAATACTCTATATCAGTGATGGTGAACCTTGGCACTCCAGGTGTTCTAGAACTTCAATTCCCAGAGGTCCTGATCAGCAGGAGTGCCGACTTAGGCTTCTGGGAATTGCACTCCAAGAACACCTGGAGTGCCAAGGTTTGCCATCAATGCTCTCTCTATATGGTAAAAAAGATGGATACAGGTCATGTTTGACTTCTGCAATTACAAGAAAAGCTCAAGGTAGTTACCATCAGTGTCCAAGACACTCCTGAATATGGCGAACTACTGCTTGAATAATGTTGACCAAAGTGTCTACTTGTATCGCTGCACATGCCATTTCAATTCCTTCCCAAAGTAGTTAGTGTAGCCCATTTTGTATGGTACACCACATCTTTGGTAGAAATTGAGGGATGTTAAGTCAGGAGAACATGGGAAAAACTCAACCATATTTCTTTGTCCTATCCATTGTCCTGGAAAATTCTCATCAACGTAAGTTCAACATGGAAATGAAGTGGGGTGCCATCTTGGTGAAAGTAAAACCGATCATTCCCAAGAAGTGTACAGCTTGCTACCATAATTCAATCCAACTTCAAAATATAAGACAGATAACATCTCTTTAAGTGTACTATATATACATTTTTGGCACCCTCTGTATATTGTCCTTGGAGATCTGGCTATAGTTGTTGTTGTTGTACAGTCACATTGTCGATTCTGACCCTTTGCAGCCCTATGGACCATTGATCTCCAGGCACCCCTGTCCTCCACCATTCTCCTCAGCCCGCCCAGCTCTGTGCCCACTGTGTCTACAATACCATCCAGCCATCTCATTTTTGGCTGCCCCCTTCTTCTTTTGCCCTCCACATTTCCCATCATCAAGGCCTTCTCAAGTGAATTCTCTCATTTGATGTCCAAAGTACTTTAGCTTCATCTTTACTATCTGACCTTCTAAGGAGCAGTCAGGGTTGATGTCTTCTAGGATCGACTTATTTGTTCTCTTCGCTGTCCAGGGTACTCTCAAAACTCTCCTCCAACACCACATTTCAAAGGCATCTATTCTTCTGCGCTCAGCTTTCCTAATGGTCCAGCTCTCACAACTATACATTACCACTGGGAATACCATTGCTTTGACTATGCGAATTTTTGTTTGCAATGTGATGTCTCTACTTTTCACTATGTTCCCCAGGTTTGTCATAGCTTGCCTCCCAAGAATCAGTGCCCTTTTTATTTTATGGCTGCCATCCCCTTCTGCAGTGATCTTTGATGCTAAGAAAGTAAAATCTGTTGCAAAAGCACCATCTATTTTCCAGGAACTGATTGGGCCTGCTGCCATTATCTTGGTTTTCTTGATATAGGGACACTCCTAAATTGAATGAATTAATATGTAAATCAAATTCCATATCCAGAGTCAAGTGACATCCTGCATTCAAATGCAGGAAGTCCTGTCTATTCAGATAGTCATTTCTATATGTGATAAAGAGAAATGGAACTAATAGAACGCAAGAAAGTAAAAGGAGTAACATCCAACAATCACAAGGTATCAAGGAATGACTGATCTGAGTAAACATACCTGGAACGAGCTGCAAGAATAGCTTTATGAGCTGCCCTTGGGTGACCATCTAAGAGTAGAATGATATCACAGAATTCTAGTCCAGCACCTTCCAGATAGGCTTTCATATCTTGAATCAATGAGGTTCCTGAATAACAACAGACAAGGAAGAAGGGAGAAATCATAGAAACTGGATCACATAGAAACTGATGTAAAGTTAGAAGATAATAAACTCTGAATTAAAAATTTAGGGGGAAATCAAATGAATTTTAGTTATCTGAAAGGTGTGTGTTCCCTTCCCTAGAATAAATCTCTTTGGGATGTTCAGCAAGCTGAGACCATAGATCAGGAGTTCTCAACCTTTTTAAGCTGGGGGGGGAGGTCATGCCTGCTAGAAAGCCATTTTGCCCTTCCTTTGCCACCATATGGCACTTCCTGGTTTGGTGGAGGCGATGGGGGGCCCACATGAAATTGTGCTGTGGGCTGCATCTGACCCACAGGCTGCAGGTTGAGAATACATTAATGGCCAAGGAAGAGATGAGATTCGGTCCTTTGGAACCTCCAGCCAAATGACCTCCACCTACAATCAGATCTGCCAGCATTCAGGAAAGGCCTGAAGACCTGGCTGGCCCAGCAGATATGGGGTGCTACAAAGGGACCCCCCACCCCCCTTGCTGGCTCATATGACTACTCTAAAATAACCCATCATCTAGGGACTGACTGGGTTTTGCCTAAGATGTTTTTAATTAAGCTGTATTTTATGTCGACTGTAAGCCTCCCTGAGTCGCTGTGATGATATAAGTCTAATAAATAATAAATAAATAGTGAGGTTATATTCACATAAAAAGGATCAGTGAATATTAGCTTCTTTACCATCATTCGAACTACAAATTGTACTCAGAGGGGCAGGATCTGTTCTCGATCATCCCAAAATGCAGGACAACCTACAGGAAACCAGTTATAGGCTGACTATCAGGGGGGAAATCTTAATTGTTGGAGCAGTTCAACAATGGAACCAATTACCTTGGGAGACAGTGAGCGCCTCAATGCTGGAAGCATTTAAGAGAAAATTGGACAGTCATCTGTCAAAATCTACTTTGATTTGGATCCCTGCATTGAGCAGAGAGTTAGACTCAATGGCCTCATAGGCCCCTTCCAACTCAATTATTCAATGTTTCTATGATTAACTCCCCACCTTTGTGCACCTGTAAGCTGTTTGGATAAGCATTCTTGGGAGTCAGGAGGAAGTTTCTTTTCTGAATTATTATAGTCTTAAATTCTTCAAGAATGAACAATTCTTAACTTCAAAAATTATTGCATTTTACGTTATGCTATAATTTAAGTAGTTTATTGGAAGTATACATATATATATAAAATTTTTACACTAAAATGAAAAATGCATCGTTGTATGGCATCCTAAGACTTCATAAATACTGAAACCATAAACATATGCTACTAATGCTAAATAAATAGATAATATGCATTAAAAAGACACAAACAGATTAGTGTAACTATAAACTTTAAAGGATGCTGAATCACAACCAATTACTCTCTGGAGGAAAACTAGAATTATTACTCTCTCTCTTTCTCTCTCACTCTGTGTGTGTGTGTGTGTGTGTGTGTGTGTGTGTATGTGCTGGGACTTGAAAGAAGCCTCATTCGAGCATATATAGCTTTATGATATTGGTTAGGGACTGTGGTGGCTTAGTGGTCACCTCACTGAACTTAACCACCTGGTTGGCAGGTCAGCAGTTTGAGACCTGAGTGCTGTGTGACAGTGTGAGTTCCCATCCTCTGTGCCAGCTCCTGCCAACCTAGCAGTTTGAAAGCAAGAAATTGCAAGTAGATAAATAGGTACCACTTCAGTGGGAAGGAAACAGTGATCTGTGCAATCTGGTGTCTAGTCATGCCTGCCACATGACCACGGGAATATCTGCACATGCAGACAGCACTGGCTATTTGGCTATAAACAGAGATGAGCACTGAGCCCTAGAGTCTTATTTGACTGGCTTTAGAGCAAGGGTGACCCCTATGATGTTGGTTATTTTATTATATTGGTTATTGGTTGTAATGTAACTTTTTAATTGTATATATATTGTAAGCGGCCATATGTAGCGCCTGCACCAGACGTGCCGGGTATAAATGTAAATAAACAAATAAAAATAAAATAGAAATAGGAAGTTTTTAATTTGCCAAATATTATATTACATACCTATAACAAGATGTTTTTAAGGTCAAATAATTGATTAACATCAGGAATGTAGGGAATTAGAAGATTTACTTGAAAATATTATTTACACATAGGGAGGCACTATCAGAGAATTTCATGATCTTTCTCTTGTTTGGACAAAAAATATCCTTGCAAGTCACTGAGGGTTAATTTTAAAGACGACATCCTACCAACATTAAATAAACCAGCACCATAAGATTAATTATGCATATGGTACCAATATCATAGTAAAGGTAAAGGTTTCCCTTGCTTGAAAGTCAGTCGTATCCGACTCTAGGATTCAGTGCTCATCTCTGTTTCAAAGCCGAAGAGCCAGCGCTGCCTGCTTCTGCAGATGTTTCTGTGGTCATGTGGCAGGCATGACTAGACACTGGAGGGCACGGAACGCTGTTACCTTCCCACTGAATTGGTCCCTAGTTATCTACTTGCAATTTCTTGCTTTCGAACTGCTAGGTTGGCAGGAGCTGGGACAAAGAGTGATAAATTATTTTGGTCACAGTTTCTTACAAACAGAAATGCTATATAATTTTACCCACAACTGCAAATACAAATATATGGTCTTCCAAGGTTCTCTATTACCCCTTATCTGTCAGACTATCAGTATGTGCGTTCCAACTATCAGACTTCTTTTCCTCTGACTTTGCAAAACATCACATCACTAGATGCATAGTTTCAGATAAATTCTATTTTGAGTCTTGACCTTTTCCTGAATTTTACTACTTTTCTAATTTCTTATAAGTTAAATCAACCAGGTAAGCAGAATCAAATAAAAACAATTTGAGCATATTCATGTCTAGGATTCCAGTCCTTATTTTCACACATGCATTTAAGTAGCATTTAATTTAGCTTGTATACATTACCAATATCGAGAGGTTGATCAGAGTGTGTTCGAAGTGGAGGTTGCTGCTTTCTCCGTACGATTTCTACTATCAGAGATGAAGAGAGGTGCTCAAATTCTTTCATCATTATTACCTGATTGAAGTGTGATTCTTTTATCACAAAATTCAGGCAGTGTTCCTATAAGGAAAAACAACAGTGCCTGTCATTTGAAGGAACAACACAAGTCTATAAACCAATGTTTGGAATACTTTTTTTGAAAATTTCCTCTTGAATTTATGAGCCAGCTTCTACTTCTTTCACAATTTCCTCAAATATAATTAAACCTGTTTCCTCCAGTGTATGTACAGAAACACAGATGAGAGGTGCCAATTTTGGATATTATTACATATGACAACTAAAGTATACTGCAATTTCCCCCATCATCTGTTAGCTAATATACCATCATTATATTCAGGGAAATGCTTGGAGCTGGGTATTTTCTCATTCATTTGCTGTATATGAGCCTTCTACTTCATCTGTTGTAGTATAATAGTATTATTCCACATACTGGGGCTGTGACGGAACTTGGTATACCGTGATTTTTTCAAAATGGCGATTTCAAATCCGGGGGATAGTGAAAGAATGTAAACATCGTTACCTCATGAGTTGCCTTGTGTTGTAGAAGAAATGAAACCTAATGTGTGATTGACATGTCTTGCTCTAAGATTCTTGGTTGGAATCCCTAAGGGGGTGGGCCAAGGGTGGACCCTGTGGGAGGAGATATATCCCTGAGACGCAGACACACACTCAGACACTCTCTGGAATGCTGTGCTTTTGCAAGCAGCCAAAATGTAGAAACTTGAGAGAAAGGGGGCCTATAGGCTTTCCCTTAGAGAACCAGTTTGGTTCATATCCTTGTTTTGAAATGCTTTTGATGGACAGTATCCTGTATCTTGTTATGCTTTCAATTTGTTGTTGTTGTTCAGTCGCACAGTCGATTCCGACTCTTTACAACCCCATTGACCATCGCTCTCCAGGCAGCCCTGTCCTCCACCATCCTCCTTAGTCCACACAGCCCCATGCCCATTGTGTCTACAATACCATCTAGCCATCTCATCTTTGGCCGTCCCCTTCTTCTTTTGCCCTCCACCTTCCCCAGCATCAAGGCCTTCTCAAGTAAATCCTCTCTTCTCATTTGATGTCCAAAATACTTCAACTTCATCTTTGTTATTTGTCCTAAGGAGCACTCAGGGCTAATCTCTTCTAATATTGACCTATTTGTTCTCCTCGCTGTCCAGGGGACTCTCAAAACTTTCCTCCAGCACCATATCTCAAAGGCATCTATTTTTCTTCGCTCAGCCTTTCTAATGGTCCAGCTCTCACAGCCATACATTACCACCGGAAATACCATTGCTTTGACTATGCGGACCTTTGTTTGCAGTGAGATATCTCTACTTTTTACTATGTTCCCCAGGTTTTTCATAGCTTGTCTCCCAAGAATAAGTCGCCTTCTTATTTCATGGCTGCAATCTCCATCTGCAGAGATCTTGGATCCTAAGAAAGTAAAATCTGTTACTGCTTCTACTTCTTCCCCATCTATTTTCCAGGGACTGATATGGCCTGTTGCCATTATCTTGGTTTTCTTGATATTGAGTCTCAGGTCAGCTTTTGCACTCTCTTCTTTCAACCTAATCAGGAGCTTCTTTAGGTCTTCCTCACTTTCTGCCATTAGGGTGGTATCATCTGCATATCTCAAATTGTTGATGTTTCTCCCAGCAATTTTGATCCCATATTGTGATTCCTCCATCCCTGTATTGTGCATTATGTGCTCTGTGTATAAGTTGAATAAGCAGGGTGACAGAATGCAGCCTTGTCTTACTCCTTTTCCTATTCCAAACCACTCCGTCATTCCATACTCTGTCCTAACTGTTGCTTCTTGACTCATGTACAGATTTCTCATGAGACATATGAGGTGTTCTGGTATTCCCATCTCTTTAATTACTTGCCACATTTTGTTGTGGTCCACACAATCAAATGCCTTGGTGTAGTCAATGAAGTAGAAGTAAGCTTGTTTCTGGTATTCCTTTGTTTTCTCCATGATCCAACGTATGTTGGCAATGTGGTCTCTGGTCCCCCTGCCTCTTCTGAACCCAGCCTGCACCTCTGGTAGTTCTCTTTCTACATGCTGCTGCAGTCTATCCTGTATTATCTTGAGCATCACTTTGCTAGCTTGTGGGATGAGCACAATTGTTGGATAATTTGAACATTCTTTGGCATTGCCCTTTTTTGCGATTGGGACGTATACTGATCTTTTCCAATCCTGTGGCCACTGTTTCGTTTTCCAAATCTGCTGGCATATAGCATGTAGTAGCTTGATTCCATCATCTTTTAGGGCTTTGAGGAATTCAACTGGGATACCATCATCTCCACTGGCTTTGTTATTTGCCGTGCTTTTTAGGGCCTTTCTGACTTCACTCTCTAGGATGTTTGGTTCAATTTCCCCCTCATTGTTACTATCCGGGGTGTTTAGGTCTTTTTTGTAAAGTTCCTCTGTGTACTCTTTCCATCTTTTCTTTATCTCTTCTTCATCCGCTCTTTGCCATCTTTGTCTTTTATGCTTTGAACGTTCCCTTGACTTCCCCAATTTTTTAAAAGATATATCTAGTCCTGCCTCTTGAGTTGTTTCCCTCTATTTCTTTGCACTGTTCATTTAGGTAGCTTTCCTTATCTCTCCTTGCTTTTCTTTGAAATTCTTTATTTAAGTGATTGTATTTTTTCCTTTCTCCTTTGCCTTTTGCGTTCCTTCTTTCCTCTGCTATGCTTTCAATACTGTAATATAAATTACAGTACTTATAAAATGCCTGAAGAGGCTTGGAGTGATTTCTTGGCTCGACACTACCTTATCTGCACATATCTGATGCCTGGGCTATCCAGCCAGGAGGCTGCAACTCAGAAGGACAATAGGGCCTACCTGTGAGTAGGGCATCCTATTGTTACAGGGGCTAAAGCCATTTTTAATTCACAACGGTACACATGAACATGTCTTAAACATATATTGCTCAGCACCATCTATTGGTTTCTATACAGCTGGACCAAATTAAAACACCTGTAAAAGAAAAAGTTACTGTGGTGGCTTAGTGGTTAAGATGCTGAACTTGATGACTGGAAGGTCAGCAGTTCGAGACCTGAGTACTGCATGACAAAGTGAGTTGCTGTCTCTGTCACAGCTCCTGCCAACCTAGCAGTTTGAAAGCAAGAAATTGCAAGTACAGTAGATAAATAGGGACCATTTCAGTTGGAAGGTAAACAGCATTCCGTGCACTCCATTGTCTAGTCATGCTTTTCACATGTCCATGGAAACGTCTGCAGATGCAAACAGCGCTGGCTCTATGGCTATAAACAGAAATGAGCACTGAACCCTAGAGTCGGATATGACTGGCTTTCAAGCAAGGGCAAACTTTACCCTTTACCTAGAGGAAAAATAGGTAATTCTAATGACTATGGCCATGGATGCCAAAGGCAGTACTGGTAGCTTAATTCAGCAAAACGGTTGACATCTGACAATTCCTGGCATGGAACTAAACATTTCAGAGCTATTTATAAAAGTATCTATTGTATATTTAGCAATGAAATATTTGGTTCTACTCAAGACTGGTACTTTCACTGAACCTTTTATTCATAGTCTTGTTCAAAACCTACCTTTAGCTGATCTAGCTGAAGTTTATTGGCATTCTCACACACAACAAGCACATTTTGCAGATCAACGGAGGCCTCAATGTACTGGACACACAGCTGCTCCAGTCGTGACAGTTGGAAGTGAAGGGCCAATTTGTACACATCCATGATTAGCAGAACATCTTGCACATGTCCTGGACAAGATAACAATCAATTCATTCTCCTTTTGCACAGAAAATAACAGGCATGAGAAGAAGCTGGAATGAAAGCTAAGACCCCTGACCCCGACATGAAGACAGCACTAATGGGCTCTTGTTGTTGTTTAATTTGTTGTTCAGTCACAGTCGATTCCGACCCTTTGTGACCCCATGGACCATTTTCCTCCAGGCACCTCTGTCATCCACCATTCTCCTCAGCCCACCAAGCTCTGTGCCCATTGTGTCCACAATACCATCTATCCATCTCATCTTTGGATGCCCCCTTCTTCTCTTGCCCTCCACCTTTCCCAGCATCAAGTGAGTCCTCCCTTCCCATTTGATGTCCAAAGTACTTTAGCTTCATCTTCACTATTTGTCCCTCCAATGAACAGTCAGGATTGATTTCTTCCAGTATTGACCTATTTGTTCTCTTTGCTGTCCAAGGGACTCTCAGGACTCTCCTCCAACACCACATCTCAAAGGCATCTATTCTTCTGCACTCAGCCTTCCTAATGGTCCAGCTCTCACACCCATACATTACCACTGGGAATACCATTGCTTTGACTATGCAAATTTTTGTTTTCAAGGTGATGTCTCTGCTTTTCACTATATTCTCCAGGTTTCTCATAGCTTTTCTCCCCATTACGCATTATTTGCTCTGTGTATAGATTGAATAAGCAGGGTGATAAAATGCAGCCTTGTCTTACTCCTTTTCCTATTCCAAACCACTCTGTTATTCCGTGTTCTGTCCTAACTGTTGCTTCTTGGTTCATGTACAGATTTCTCATGAGGCATATGAGGTGTTTTGTCCTGCATTCCTGGCTGCAGCAGGAACAGGGATCATATGCTGCTCCAGATGATGTTGGACTGCAGCTTCTATCAGTCCTAGCCAGCATAAGCAGTAGAGAAGGATAATGGAATTGCGGTTTGTCAGCATTTCTCATCCCTGATGTACAACACTGATTCTGCTTGCTTGGAACTGACATTTGTAAAGGGTTATATCTTTGCACCAGGTGAAGGAGGCAATTCTAGTGGAGAAAGGAGAGAAAGCAACATTCCACGAAAGGACACGATGGGCTCTACTAGCCTAGTGTTCATGAGTTGAGCCCCTTTACAATAATGCAGTACAGAGGAATGACAAACCCTATTAAAATTACATTGATGGGAAAAGAGAAATTTAGGAATGGAAAAGAAGGATGGAACTATTACAAAAAGAGTTTTGTAGCATGCCCAAGTAACCAGAGCTCTGAAAACATGCTCTTAGTGAATTCCCTAAGACAGACCCACAATGATCTGCCTTTGGACTCAGGAATCAGTAAGCTTCCTTTAAAAAATAAATCAGATTATTCATCAATCTAGCAAACTATTGTTTATTCAGACCAACTTTAATTCTCCAAGGTTTGAGGCAAAAATCTTTCTGTCACTTGCTATGTGAACCTTCTAACTGCAGGTACTGGGCACTAAAACAAAAGATTTTGCATGCAACACATTTGCTCTGCAACTGATCCGTACTCCTTCACTTGTGAAGAATCCTACAGATGTCTAGGCCCATGATGGTGAACCTTGACACTTCAGATGTTCTTGGAGTTCAATTCCCAGAAACCCAATCATCCTGTGAATCCACACGAATGGGTTTACTGAGATTCATCTGGCCCATGCTGCCCTCGTCGCTCCCGGAAGCGGAAGTAAAACACGACCGTACGGAGGAAGGGTTAACCCGGAAGAGTCTTAACCGTACAGGCACATTTTACTTCCACTTCCGGGAGTGACGAGGGCAGCGCGGGCTGGTTGAATCACAGTAAACCTGTTCGTGTCGATTCACAGGGTGCTTGGGCTTCTAGGAATTGAACTCCAAGAACATCTGGAGTGCCAAGGTTCACCATCACGGGTCTTGACTTTTAATACTACCCACCAGGAGGGCTATTTTTATGGAGGAACAATAAGAGACTGTAAAACTGACCTCTTTGGTCAGTACCTTGGCAGAACTGTTTCTCTCTCTTCTTTCTTTCTGTTTAACGTAACAATAACTTCACTGCTATTATTGTTACGATATTTGTGTTTTGACATAATTTCTATTATGTACTGCAAATTACTTAAGAGGTACCAAAAGAAGCAGCAAAAATATTTCAAGTAAAAAACACCCTAATGATGTGGCACTGTCAGTCGTGTCCTTTCGTGGAATGTTTCTTTCTCTCCTTTCTCCACTAAAATTGCCTCTTTCACTTGATGCAAAGATATAACCCTTTACACATGTCAGTTCCAAGCAAGCAGAATCAGTGTTGTACATCAGGGATGAGAAATGCTGACAAACCACAATTCCATTATCCTTCTTTACTGCCTACGCTGGCTAGGACCGATAGAAGCTGCAGTCCAACGTCATCTGGAGCAGCATATGATCTCTGTTCCTACTGCAGCCAGGAATGCAGGACAAAATGCAGTAACTGTGCTACACTGTTAGGGAGTAAGATCAATGTGGTCAGTCCCAGAAGCAGGAGTTCTTTCAATGTGCAGGCCAGATTTCATTGCTGCGATTTGCTATGTAGTCACAATAGCTATGCTTTGATACAAGGAGTGATTGCCTCATTGCTTCTGGAGGGATCTCTCCATGTACAATACAATTTCCATTTGTGGATTTGGGAGTTATAAGTACAGTATCTGGCATGGATTAGACTGGGGGCCCCAAACCTTTCAGCCCACGGGCCAGTCACGTAGTCCAGCGGGCCGGTCACATTGTCCAGTGGGCCGGTCATGCGGTTCCTCCCACCGGAAGTGGAAGTAAAATGAGCCTTGGAATTTGTTTTGCAACAGATATGTTTTGCAACAGGATGAGATACATTTTAGGCTGCTGTCTTCTCTATGGCCCATGGCCCCCGACACCAATTCATCCAGCCTGTGCCACCCTCGCCACTCCCAGAAGCATTGGGGGCAAGATCCAGCCCGCAGGCTGTAGTTTGGGCACCCTAGTACATCTGCTTTCAACTGTTCTATGCTAGCAGAAGAACAACTATGATGACATGCTCATGGATTATAAATGATCATTCTCTGAAAGAACAAACTCAAAAAGAGGCTTAGAAAGAAAACATACTGCATTCCTACAGGAGTATCCCACCTTTGCGTGGGTATTTGATTTTGTCTGTATAGAGGAACTGCATGAGTACTTGAAAGGGCTGCGCTTCTGCTTCCCGGATGGTCACTTCCAGTAGTGGCTGCAAGCGGCATAGCTTGACATTGTTGCCTGCCATTTCTTCCTCAGCTGTCCCTTGTCCTTCCTCATCAAGATCTTGCTTAGATTTCTAGTAAAATATCAGAAGGAGGGGGGAGTGAATTCTACATAATCCTGATAATCCTACACACAGAAGTTTCTAAAATCTGTTTCTCTAGGAACCCGACCAATTGCACACAGAATGGGCAAACCAATTTTGTTCTTGCCTTACATAACTACTAAAAAACAAAAACATTGTTTCTTAACAAACAAACAAACCCTAATTATGTTGTGTGCACTTATCCAGGTTAATTAAATCCAACTACAACACAAGTCTTTCCATGTAGGAATAAATATACCATTATGTAGACCAGAGGTTCTCAACCTTTTTAAGTCGGAGACCAGATCACACTCCCTCAAACAGTTAAGGGGGCCGGACTGCCCCCCTGTTGTTTGTGGCTGTCTTAATTGAGTCTGTGCCCAATTCCAGCAGCAGTGGGGGCTGGATTATTTGGTGCTGCAGGCCGGATTTGGCCCATGGACCATAGGTTGAGAACCCCTAATGTAGACACTTCAATATCATCTATCACATTCGAACTACTATAGATGTAGCTATACAAGGAGAATGAAACTGCAGATCAGGAAGATATGTGATTTAACTATAATTCAACCTAGAAATGTCACGTCTGTCAAATATTTGCATCATTGTCAGTCATGGCCACAACACCTAAATCATTTTACAAGGAGAACTGGAAGACTGAAAGCTTAAGAATTATTTTTGAAAATGCTATACCTGTTTCAACTTCTCTCTTGCCTGTGTGATTTTCTTCCTGAGCCACTTACAACGCGCAGTGACAATAACTGTATGTCCTCGAACCCTTTCTTCCTTCTGTCATTAGTGAGGAGACAGAACAAAAACAACAACAATCCTGCATTGTTGACAATTGTAGTACAGTATTTGGCAGATAGTTGAATTTTAAGAAGTTTTATTTGCTACAAACACAGCCAGTTACAGTTTGCTGTTTTGGGTAGGCAATATAGCTTACTTTTCTTGAAAAAGACAGGTTCCTTACCTGAAATGGTATTTTTTTTTCCAGTGTTACCTAAGCGATCTCTCATGCAGACTCCACATCTGCCCAGACTCTATTTTGTGAAACTTCCCTACCCTATATTGTTGTTTCTGATGGATGACTCACTGTCACTTTCCAAGCCAAATAATGAGGCATATTTGGCTTCTGCATTCCTACTTAGTTCAAACCTCTGACAATGCTGTTGTATAAAATTGCAAAGTGGAGAACTGATTCCTATCAGTACCTACAGCAAGACTGGCAGATAGGCTATGTGACTGCACAGAAGACCAATCAAAGAATTACAGCTAAGCAACCTCTCTTTCTTTCATGCGATCTCTTGTAAAGTCATACATGTAAGAAGAGTACTCTCAGCTGATATATAGCAGGTGTGCCATGCATCCTTGTCAAAGAAGGCTGTATTTCATCTTCGTAGCCTGTTGACAGTGATGGCCAAAAGTAAAGATTCAGATGCACAGCGAATAAATTAATTCAGGTACAGTATTTTGAGAACTTCCTTGTTAACATACAATAAACAAATCTCTCACTAATATTTATAGCCTGCTGGAATTAAAAAGGATTAATAAGTAAAACATGAACAAATACAAAAACAGTCTGCAACTTCTTTTCCTTTTCACTTCATCTCTTTGAGGCAACCTCTGTTCAAAAATTTGATTAAAACTCTACCCACCTCTCCAAGAACAAATTCCAAGTCACTAAATTGCTTCGTTTCCCACAATCGCCCATAGTCATCATGTAAAGTACATTTTGGGTAACAAGAAAACTGAAAATAAAAATAAAAATTATGTTAAAGTCTCAACAGAAGCAAGTTATAATAACTGCAGTTTCACAGGAGCAGATGTTTGATTACTAGAGTTGCCAATGAACCCTGCATTTCATTCAAAAATCAGAAAAATCACACAACCGTCTTTGGAATATGGAATTTGTAGAGGAAAGAGTAGCATGAATTTATTTTTATGGCTTGAATGTAGCAACCATAAGAAGCTATCTCCAAATGGAAAGTGGTATGTGTGTAATATGTATGTATGAAGTGTAAAGTGATTTTTGGAATGTGCCACAAAAACAAACAAAACCAGAAATCCTGTTACTGTAATATAAATAACAAAAGCAGAATAGAGGCAAATAGCTTAATACAATGAACTAGCTCAGAACAGCTATGTTGACATACTGTACATCCAATTATACCATATCTAATTTGTGATTGAGGCTTCAACTAATTAGGCTGGGGAGGAAACTGTTATTTTACATTTGTGGGATAATGCAAGATTTTATATGCTCAGGTACAGGGGAAACCCACTGACATCAGGGCTTCATTAAGACAGATATAGAAAAATGAACATAATGGCTCTCCTAATTCAGGCTTCAAAGTAGAGTTTAAAAACGGTTTAAAATGCTGCTGAAAGGGATTGACTAGTTTTATTTTGGTTTTTCTAGTGTAATTTTGCAGGGAAGACCTGAATATTAAAACTTTAAAGAAGAGATAATTCTTGGTAATTAAGCTGGTTTAAAGTAAGCAATTATTTTCTTAAACTAGTTGAAATAATTTCAGTATGTTACCTGAAATCTATACATTTCGCCACTTCTAATATTATTATCGACTGTCCCACCAAAGATGTACATTGCATCACCGATGACTGCTGCAGCATGGAAAAGCCTTCCAGCGGGCAACTAGAAAGCAAAAAATAGAGGAAACAATGAACAAATATTGCACTCAAATACATTAAAGAATGTTACCTTCCTCCAACTGATTCTGGCTACCTAAGTAGCAATTTATTTTCTTAGAATCACTGCTTTTCCTCCCTTCATCTCTACAACGTGTTCTTGAGAATATAACAATAAGCGTTTTATTGAGAGTGTTAACAGTGCTCAATTACCGTGAAGCTTTGTTACTGTTTATCATGAAGGAGCCTTTTGCTTAGGTGTGCTGATCTTTCCTTTACCCATCAAAAGAAGAAGAAGACGGCTTACAAACAAACCATTAATGAAATATAAAATGCAAGCAAGACCCAGAAGGGGATAATGGTATTACTGACAAAATTCACTTTACAATCTCTTTTGACTACTTTGTTTATCCTGATTAGCTACTGGAAGACCTGCTGTTATATGATACACACTAAGCAACAATACAAAGTTTGCTCTGTGTGTGTGTGTGTGTGTGTGTGTGTGTGTGTGTGTGTGTGTGTGTGTGTGTGTGTGTGTGTGTGTGTGTGTGTGTGTGTGTGTGTGTGTGTGTGTGTGTGTGTGTGTGTGTGTGTGTGTGTAAACTGAGAGAGTCCAAACACTCCAAGAGGCATGGAGGCTGTTTACAAAAACAATAACAGAGGCCCAATTGGAATGCATACCCAAAAGGAAAAAGGGCACTGCCAGGTCCAAACAATTAGGAAAGCAAAGCAAGACTTTGAGGAGCATATAGCTAAAAATACTCATAGAAATAACAAAGACTTCTTTAAGTACATTAGAAGTAAGAACCCAACTAGGAAGGCCATTGGACCATTAGACGACAATGGAAGGCAAGGGGTTATTAAAGAGGAAACAGAGATTGCAGAGAGACTCAATTAATTATTTGCTTCAGTATTCACTGAAGAAGACAGAGACCACATGCCCAAAACAGAGCCTATCTTCGTAGGGAGGGAAACCGAAGAATTAAGCCAGATAGAAATAACTAGGGAGGAGGTCCTTGCATGTCTTGTTAAACTAAATGCTAACAAATCACCAGGACCAGTTCTCAGGGAACTTAAAGATGAAATTGCTGATCTCCTAGCCAAAATATATCATCTTTCCCTCAAATCAGGGTTTGTGCCTGATGACTGGAAGATAGCGAATGTAACACCAATTTTCAAAAAAGGATCCAGGGGTGATCCAGGAAATTGCCGACCTGTCAGTTTGACATGTGTCCCTGGTAAAGTGATGGAAACTATCCTAAAAGATAGGATTAATAGGCACATAGAAGAGAAGGCGCTGCTAAATGAGATTTGCTTTTGCAAGGGCAAATCATGCCTCACTAATCTGTTGGAATTTTTTGAGTGTCAACAAGCATGTGGATAAGGGGGATCCAGTTGACATTGTTTATCTGGACTTTCAGAAGGCTTTTGACAAGGTCCCGCACCAAAGGCTCTTGAATAAACTTACCAGTCATGGAATAAAGGGACAGGTCTTGTCCTGGATCAGCAACTGGCTAAGGGACAGGAAACAGAGGGTAGCACTAAATGGACACTTCTCCAAGTGGAGGGAAGTAAAGAGTGGGGTCCCCCAAGGTTCAGTACTGGGACCCCTGCTTTTCAACCTCTTCATAAATGATCTAGAAGTAGGAATAAATAGCAAGGTAGCCAAATTTGCTAACAACACTAAATTATACAGGGTAGTGAAAACTGTGAGAGATTGTGAGGAGCTCCAGAGGGATCTCTTGACACTGGGGGAGTGGGCAAAACAGTGGCAAATGAGCTTCAACACTAGTAAGTGCAGAGTAATGCATGGTGGGGCAAAAAAAACCCCAATTACATTTATAAACTGATGGGTTCTGAACTCTCTGCGACAAACCAGGAAAGGAACCTTGGTGTCCTGGTGGACAGCTCAATGAAGGTGTCAACCCAGTGTGCCTCAGCAGCGAAAAAAGCAAACTCAATGCTAGGGATCATTAGGAAGGGTATAGAAAATAAGTCAGCAAGTGTCATTTTGCCTCTTTATAAATCTATGGTGAGGCCCCATCTGGAATACTGTGTACAGTTCAGGTCACCATACCTCCAGAAGGATACTATGGAGCTGTAAAAGGTGCAGAGGAGGGCACCTTCCTTACCATCTGAGGTTGCAACAGTTGGGCCTCTTCACTCTTGAACGATGGCATCTAAGAGGTGACCTGATTGAAGTTTATAAAATTATGCACGGTGTGGACAAAGTAGATAAGGAAAAACTGTTTTCCCTATCGCATAACACTATAACTAGGGGGCACTCCATGAAACTTTTGGGTACTAGTTCTCAAACAAATAAGAGAAAGTACTTTTTCACCCAGAGGATCACTGGTCTATGGAACTCCCTGCCAGATGAAGTGGTGACAGCTGTCAGTCTTGACAGCTTCAAGAAAGGATTAGACAAGTTCATGGAGGACAAGGGTATCAATGGCTATAATTATGGATACCTAAGGACAACCTCCGCGTTGGAGAGATAGGCAGGATATCTCTCAATGCCATTTCCAGGGAATCCTAATACACACACACACACAAGCAAACCCATAGGAACAATTAATTTGTTATGTAACTTGAAGCAAACCCATAGGAAATTACTACTACTTAATTATGGAAATTGTGTTATGTAAATCGGGACATGGTTTTAGTACAAAATCATTATATAAGTTGAATTTTATGTAACTCGAGGCATATGTAAGTCGAGGTTTATATATATATATATATATATATATATATATATATATATATATATATATATATATATATAGAGAGAGAGAGAGAGAGAGAGAGAGAGAGAGAGAGAGAGAGAGAGAGAGAGAGAGAGAGAGAGAGAGAGAGAGAGAGAGAGAGAGAGAGAGAGAGAGAGAGTGAGTGTTCTGGGCTGGACACATCTCTCAAATTACAGATTCTTTTTTTGGGGGGGGGGAGGTTTTGACAGCAGCAGTCACTGAGTGGTATCCCAGAGGAGTAAAAAGACCCCTTGGCAGGCTCCCTAAAAGATGGGAAAACCCAATTGTGAAAAGTTTTAGTCAAACCTGAAGAAGAGTGCAGCAGAGAAACAAATGGAAAAGGAACTGTGACCAGCAGAAACTTATTCCTTGATAGTCTGGTCAATCAAGGAATATATGAATCATGAAACAGATTTTTTTCCTATTTAGTAAGTGATACTTGAAATTGGGGGTGGGGAAGTAGCTTATTTAAGGTCTAAGCTTTCTTTTTCACCTCACTATCTGGACTTGGATGAATAACCTCCCAGGTCTGAGAGTCCACATCATAAGTGTGAAGTTCATTGGGCAATGTGTTGTCTGCTGCTCCACCAAACACGTAGAGTTGGCGATCGAAGGCAACCATTGTGTGGCCATATCTCCTTTGGGGAGGGGGAGGAGAGCCCCGTAGCAAGTGCTCGGTAGGAATTCGTGTCCAGCTGGTAACAAAGGGAAAACAAATTGTAATTACAAAATGAGTTTCTAATGGCTTACTTCCTTTGCAATGTGTAGAGATGATTTATAGGTTGGCTGTCCAAGGACTAGTTTGGTTATATACAGAGAGGACCATCACAAGAAAGACGGCCACTAGGTGACAAACTATGCATAAAACAGCTACAGTCTGCATCGGTGAAGGGACAAATCTGCTTCAATGAAACCACTAACCTTCTAGTTATACAGGTAACTAATTGCTGTTACTCTACTATGGCAAACTGCTATAGCATCTGTTTTCTCCTTTTCCATTTTCATTAGTATTTTCTTTCATTGCATCACTGACTTGTTTTTTCTCCATAACTCACATTTACATTATGAGGTCCTTTGGAAATCATATTAAATAGGTCAGTTATTTATACTTTACAGAGTTTGTTTAAATTTAGCCAAAGCAATCACACTTATATAGTGCTCCATAGCACTTAGTGCACTCTCTGGGTGGTTCACAAGTTAATAAGGTTTTTGCTCCCAACATGCTGGGTACTCATTTTACCGACCTTGGGAGAATGGAAAGCTGAGTCAACTTTTATCCCAATCAGGATCAAACTCACAGGCTTCTGGTTGCAGTACAGCAGTTTAATCACTGCACCACCAGGGCAACACAAAAGCCACTACTGTATATAGTTTAACTTGGTTACTTTTCAAACATACATTTGTTCCTTGAATTCAAACTGAAAAAGATTGTTGGTGATCTTGGCTCCACTTTGCCCAGAAAAAACAAACATCTTCTCTTTGCAAACAGCCACGGGGAAATTGCAGCATGAAGGGGGAATCTCTCCAGTCTGTTTAATCTGAAAAGCAGGAACATAAAAAAGCTCTATTTTCATTTAAAAATCCAAGAACTAGATTAATTAGGTAAATTTGTGTTTTGGTATCCATATGTTTACATGTGTGGCCTACATCCTAACCTGTTTATATTATTGAAAAAATAAACAAAGAAGGATTAAGTATTAAAAGCTTGAGCTTTTTTTAATCACCTATTCAGAAGTAAATCCCACTTAATTCAATGAGACTTACTCTCAAATGTGAATATAGAATTGCAGCCTCGAGTATAATTAATCCAGAACAGTATAGCTGAGATTTAGAGAACTATATCCTACTAATTCTGTACAACAAAAAGTCTCACGAGCTTGTTTTTTTCTCAAATATTGGCTGAAACTGTATTGTGCAGTTAAGTGAATGGTATAACTTTTAGAAAGAAATTGACACATTAATAACACTCTCGAGACATTATGATGCATAATGAATTACGCTACTCTGCATTAAACAGGTAAGTTATAGACAGATTTCTTAATTTACACAAACAACATAATTTATAGACACAAACTGCACACCAAGATTGCAGTCATTGTGTCTTTATGATCAACTGGTTCCTAAACTCTGGGAACCTCAAAAACAACTTTTGATTTGACAGAAGTCTGCTGTTTGATGAAGAAGGATTTTTAAAATCCATTAGGATGTGTGTGAGTCATGCCTATTATTTTTATTCTATAATTTAATTCAGGGGTGCCCTTTTCAGACCGTGGGCCAGTTAAGTGGTTTAGCGGGCCAGTCATGTGGTTCTTCCTACCAGAAGCGGAAGTAAAACACGCTTTGCAATCTGTTTTGCAACAAGATGAGACAGATTTTAAACTGCCATTTTCTCTGCTAAAACCAGGGGTGACCACACTACAGCCCGTGAGCAATATCTGGCCCCTAACACCAATTCATCCGGCCCATGCCACCCTCGTCACTCCCAGAAGTGGAAGTAAAAAGCGCGTGGTTTGGGGCCGTAGTTTGGGACCCCAGATTTAATTTGAAACAGCTTTAAAATAAAAGTCATTACTGTGAAAGATGGATTTGGTTTAATAATAAAGTTTGTGCTCCAGGATTCAGTTTGCCAAGCTACGTTTTTCATTACTACACCAAAACATATAAAACAAAGCCATGGTTTAGTTTAAATTACTTTAAAACATATACCGGTGGCTCAAACTGTAGGGAACCAATGAAAGAATTCCCCCTTTTATAATTTTCTATTCTATAAACCTTCTATATTTTACCAAGCTGGAAATGATTGTCACAAATCATGAACACCATAAACCCACCACAGCCATATATAGCTAATCTCTCATATTAGTTAACCTTGTCCCTTGTCACAAAGAAGAAAGTGTCTTGTGTCACTTAAATAAAGACTTAAATTTATTATGGAACAGGTTTTCATGACCCCCATCACATTTTACATGACTATATTTTCTAGATCAAACTTTTATTCAGTCCTCTTACCTCTTCCCAACAAGTTAAATCCCTGTCTTGCAAACTAATGGTCCACATGTCATTTAATCTGTATTGGATGAAAAAGTTATATTTTACACTTCCCAAAAAAAAATGCTAGTCTCTTTGTGAGGGGGACACAGAAGGAACCTCTCTGAAGGGTGGAAAGCAATGTGAGTAAACTCAGGTGTCCATGGGCAATGGCATGCAACCATTTCTATATTTTATATATGTCCATAATTTTAAACTGTGCAATGCTCTGATACAAAGAAAGAAAGAATTCCCTTCATGTGTACTGGAACAATCCTTACAATCTGGAGACTGACTGAAAATCAAATGAAACATTACAGTGTCGTGCATTTATAAAAACCCTCACAGATATAAAAAGTGGCTTTTCAGAGGTGCAGCATGAAGCCAAGTGATACAGGTCTGGCAGCTACTGAATATTCAGAGGTAGACAAAAGGATATTATTGCTTAATTAACAAAAGCTAGTCTAAGAGAAAACTGCAGCAGCTGGTTAATATTTGGCAATACTGAAGAAAAGATTCCTATAAACAACATAATTCCAAGAAAGCCCAGAAGAATGCTACTTACCGTGCATTTCCATCATATCCAGCAAAGATCCACAGCTTATCACTATAGACCGTTGCACCATGAGCAGAGCGTGCAACAGGCAATCTGGAACAAACAAAAAAGTCCTACCAATTATCTTCCATGAGAATGTGATCACACATCTACAACAGAGATTCACTATTTGCCTTTGTGCCTTAGTGAAACTGTGAGTTGGTATGAAAGCTAAATGTGGTGTGTGTGTGTGTGTGTGTGTGGACATGACATGCTCTGGTCTTAGGTTAGTTTCACTTTGGCAGCAGAATGTGTTAACTGTTTACTAGATCAGCAAACACAATAAAATAAGTTTAAGATTCAAGTATTTCTAAGATTAATATAAGAAAAAAGCTCCAGGTTCTTTTTCAGACTGAAGAATTTAAACAATTTATTTAAATACAAGCACTATGATTCATGAATGAATAACGACAATGAATAAACAGAGTGCAAGTGTCAGTCTAGAAGGAAGATACTTACTTGTTACCCAATAAACATATTGATTGCATGGTAAATAGCTGTGAGACCCAAAGCTGTACAATTATTTGAAAGAAACATTCACCACTGAAGTTCTCTGTATTTGTTAATTAGCTCAAAGAAACAATTAATGTTCTGCACAACAGTAAGCTATGGTATCTGCACTCAAAATCTATGTTATAACATGCATTTAGGATTATCTACTTATTTAATTCAAACAAAAGCATATACAGTAATCAGTATCATTTTAAATAAACTAAATAGTATAGGTTAATAGAAATCCTACTAATCTCTCAAAAAGGTACATTTTTGATGACACAATATATGTACTTTAATATGACAAAATAAATTCTCTTAATTCTACACGTGCATTCTATAGCAGCTACAACTGCATATTAACATTAAACCATGGTTAAACACTATGAAGATGAGATCATGAATGCTCTGAACTTCCACATGTCCTCGTTCTCCATCATCATTTGTAAAACGAATTTAGAAGCTTCCAGTTCTAGTTTAAGTAACTGCAGGATTACATTATGTCTGGACCTAGACAAAAAGCCACCTTCAACATATAACCTTCATAGTTTTGGTGACTCAGAATGATTGGAAAAACAGTAATTCAACACATCTGGAGAATATGAGATTACTAATCTGAATTTAATCAAAAGGCTGCTAAAACAAGCCAAATATAAGCATTGTTTTTTAAGGAAATGGTTTGTTTCAGTAAACCATGGCTCCAATCAACTAGTTTCAGATTCAGAGAGAATGCTAAACAAAGATTAACAAAATAAAAACCCCGGCTTCTCTTTCCTTTTGACTATGACGATGGAAAGATACACATGAGGTCTCTTTACAAAATAGCCAAAAGGCTGTCAATCCTCTCTGCCTAGGATTGGTTTTAACTTCATAATAATAGTTGCCAGTTTATGCACACATTATTATAGCTCTTTAACTGGACAGTGCTGTTCTTCTAAATAGCCAAGAACAGGAAACAGCAAAGGGTAAGAACAGAAACAGCAAACGGTAAGAACAGAAAACCTTGGGAGTATTTTTTAATGTTATTCACATTTGTATCAAGATGACAAATGCTGTGTGAGTCTTTTTTTTCTTTTACAGATGTGCCTTAATGCAGGGACTCTTACCGTCCTTCAATCTTCCACTCAGTCCACTGGCCTGTTGCAAGTTTATATTCAAAAAGATCGTTTTTATTCTTCAAATTGGAATTGGAATATATATCTCCAGTATAGCCACCTAGAAAACAATATAAAATGGATATCTGGCATATATTTAAATTAAAATAAATGTCTGATATATATCTAGCATTAATCAACTTAATTTTAGTCTGTTACTTTGTGTTAAATTGTGATAATATGTATAATTGTGATAATATGTATGACAGCAAAATACTGGAGTAGAAACTGGCAAACCACATCAGGAAGTTTGTCAAGAGAAGTCTATGGACTAGAACAAAAGGCAAAACAAAGGGGCAAAATAGACGAAACACGATGCTTAGCCCACCAGGTCGGAAGAGGGGGGTGGATAGGACAGTGGGAGGAGAAATATGGTGTTGTAAGGAACAATACTGCATAGGGACATGGAATGTGAGATCTATGAATCAAGGAAAGCTGGAAGTGGTAAAAAAGGAAATGGAAAGAATAAGCATTGGCATCTTGGGAATCAGTGAGTTAAAATGGACAGGGATGGGCGAATTCAGCTCTGGAAACCATCATATCTACTACTGTGGACAAGAAAATCTCAGAAGAAATGGAGTATTCATAATTGTCAATAAAAGAGTGAGAAAAGCAGTAATGGGGTATAATCTTTAAAATGACAGAATGATCTCAGTCAGAATACAGGGAAAACCTTTCAATATCACTGTAATCCAAATATACGCACCAACCACTGGTGCAGATGAAGACATACTTGACCAGTTCTATGAGGACCTACAACACCTCATAGAATAGACACCAAGAAATGATGTCCACATTATCATAGGAGATTGGAATGCCAAAGTAGGAAATCAAAAAGTAAATGGAATAACAAGCAAGTTTGGTCTTGGAACATGGAATGAAGCTGGGCAAAGGCTAATAGAGTTCTGCCAAGAGAATGTACTGGTCATAGCAAACACTCTCTTCTAGCAACACAAGAGGAGACTTTACACATGGACATCGCCAGATGGCCAACATCAAAACCAGATTGATTACATTGCAGCCAAAGATGGAGAACCTCCATACAGTCAGCAAAAACAAGACCTGGAGCAGACTGTGGCTCAGATCATAATCTACTGATTGCAAAATTCAAGCTTAGACTAAAGAAAATAGGGAAAACAATTAGGCCAGACAGGTATGACCTAGACAACATCCTTAAGGAATACACAGTGGGGGTGTGGATGAGATTTAATGGCTTAGACTTGATAGACAAAGATCCCAATCACAAGTTGGGATCAAAATTGCTGGGAGAAACATCAACAACTTGTGATACGCAGATGATACTACCCTAATGGCAGGAAGTGAGGAAGACCTAAAGAAGCTTCTACTTAGGTTGAAAGAAGAGAGTGCAAAAGGTGGCTTGAGATTCAACATCAAGAAAACCAAGATAATGGCAACAGGCCCTAACAGGCCCTAGAAAATAGATGGGGAAGAAGTAGAAGCAGTGACAGACTTTACTTTCTTAGGATCAAAGATCACTGCAGATAGCGATTGCAGCTATGAAATAAAAAGGCAATTGATTCTTAGGAGGAAGCTATGAGAAACCTGGGGAACATAGTGAAAAGTAGAAACATCACCTTGCAAACAAAAATTCACAGTCATGGCAATGGTATTCCTGGTGGTAATGTATGGTTGTGAGAGTTGGACCATTAGGAAAGCTGAGCGCAGAAGAATAGATGCCTTTGAAATGTGTTGGAGGAGAGTTTTGAGAGTACCCTGGACAGCGAGGAGAACAAATAGGTCGATCCTAGAAGAAATCAACCCTGACTGCTCATTAGAAGGTCAAATAGTAAAGATGAAGCTAAAGTACTTTGGACATCAAATGAGAAGAGAGGATTCACTTGAGAAAGCCTTGATGCTGGGAAAGGTGGAGGGCCAAAGAAGAAGGGGACGGCCAAGGATGAGATGGCTAGATAGTATTGTAGATGCAATGGGCACAAAGCTGGGTGGACTGAGGAGGATGGTGAAGGACAGAAGTGCCTGGTGAGTAATGGTCCATAGGGTCACAAAGGGTCGGAATCAACAATGCGACTGAACAACAACAAACAAGAGAAGTGATTAGCAAGAGAAGTACGGGCACAAGCAAATAAGAGAAGTATGGGTGCGTTTTACTTCCACTTCTGGGAGCGAAGTGGGCAGTGCGGGCCGGATGAATCATAGTGAATCCATTCGTGTGGATTCACAGGGTGCTTAGGCTTCTGGGAACTGAAGACCAAGAACATCTGGTGTGCCAAGGTTCACCATCACGGTGCTGGGTGCACTCTCTGAGCAGTTCACAAGTTAATTAGCATTTTGCCCCCAACATGCTGGGCACTCATTTTACCGACCTCGGAAGGATGGAAGGCTGAGTCAACTTTGAGCCCTGGTTAGAATCGAAATCACAACCATTTTGCCACCAGGGCTCCTTTATCACAAAGTACGTTCAGTCAAGCACAATGCACAGTCCGCTCCCTCACAAATAAGAAAAATGGGGGCTACTCAACTTGAGACTTTGAAGGTGGCTATACATGTGGCTAAAAAGGAATGAGAGCAAATCCAGAGTGAGCATTACACCCCATCTACATACCTATGTATGCACCTAAATTTGTACCTGAATCTAAATTGATTCATTGCCTCAAATAACAATGAATTCCAAATAAACAAAATACCTTTTCTAAACATATATTTTTCCTCACATTCCTTTTAACATATTGCTACAGTTGTTACTTCTACCCAAAATAGGGCAAATGGAAATAATGTTTCTTTTGTTTTACAAAAAAAAACCCCACACACTCTGAAATGATAGAAACAAGATTGCCACTTAGTCAATGTTACTAGTGTCACTGCTGTGCCCTCTAAGAGCCATAGATTCCAATGAGCATTTTCAGATGCACTTCTTTAGCAGCAAACAATAGAAACTATTCTTGAAAGTGTAGTGCTTTTAAACAGTTGAAGATTAAGGCTGACATTTGTTTTATCTTAAGGTTTTAAAACTTTTACTGCAGGAAATTGGCTGATATAATCTTTACAGCAATGCAGGATGGGTTGGGTGTTCAGGAACCTTTCTTTCAAATTGCCTAGTCAGGGACATTGTTTATACTGCCGTACTAAAGAAGTGCATTTGAAAGTGGTCTAAGAAATTAGTGGCTTTGTACAGAGTGGTTAAGATGCTGAACTTGATGACTGGAAGGCCAGCAGTTCAAGACATGAGTGTTGCATGATGGAGTAAGCTCTCGTCTCTGCCCCAGTTCCCACCAACCTAGCAGTTCGAAAGCAAGACATTGCAAATAGATAAATAGGGACCACTTTGGTGGGAAGGTAAACAGCGTTCTGTGCATGCCTGCCAAATGTCCACGGAAATGGCTGCAGACGCAAACAGCGCTGGCTCTTTGGATGTAAACAGAGATGAGCATCGAGCCCTAGTCAGATACGACTGGCTTTCGAGCAAGAGCGACCATTACCATTAGCTTTACAGAGCCAGTGTTGTCTGAGGTATATGGGTGCTTCTTTCTTTGTGGATGAGGACGAGTGATCCTATGACTTAGGAGAGACATTTTTTCCCAACATGATATTTTTCAGCCATGCTAGACCCCATTAACAATGTTACAGTGAAGGAAATAACACTTCTAAAGGAACTGGTAAAAAAGTGCTACTAGAGCCAGATTGTGACACATCCTATTCTCTGTAATGAAGTTTATTTTTATTTAGAAAGCAATAATTTAGTTGACAAATTATAATGGCCATTCAACAAATCAAATACTTCTGTTTCTGTTCAAAAGCAGTGAATCACTCTCTCCCTTTTTAACAGTTAACATTAACTAATGAATTGTTTTTAAAATCAGACATTACAAACTCTGGAGTAATTTTTGTAACTCACTATTGAAGCTGTTACATTCCAAATTATCAGCCATCTGCTTTAGTCATGAAGGCTAGAATGCTTTATACATTTGATAATTCTTGCACTAGAGTAAAGCAGTCTTATTGCTGATCTCTTCAACAAGTGTGGCAAAATTCCAAAGTTATATTGTTTTGAACAACTGCTCATTTAAAATCATACTTCTTTTTGATAACTTACCAAACACAAACATACTGCTTCCATAGACTACAGCTGAATGGTGATACCTGGGAGCTGGTGGGGTCCCTGTGGTAAAAGCCCTGTGTAATACAATACACAGCAACAAAATCAGAACTCACATTAATGTTTATTAATAGCCAGAATCCAGCCCCACACATGCAATCATGTGTTGTACAAGCAATCGGATTTTTCCAGTCTTGCACCAGGAGGTATCCAGGTCATCCTTGTGCAAGTGGAAGACCTATTAGCTGCAATGGGGTGGTTTTCTATAGCAAGCTGGAGATTTTGTGGAGCATTTCTACCACTTGCCTGTGCCCACCACCTCCTCCTCCTCCCTTCACAAACTAAAAATTCAGTAGCAGTGGTGGCAGCAGGAGAAGAAAGAGAAGACCTCATTATTTTCTTCTGTACAAAGCTTTGCCTTTCCTGATCTACTTTAATGCTGGGCTGCAAGGAGTCCTCAGTTCAGGCAGTGTGGGAAAGATCCCTTTTCACAGTGGCATATACCAGTGTGGAAGAAGGGAATGAAGTACTGAACCTGGATCAAGGAGACTTTGCAGTACAGCATTCAATGCAATGGGAAGAGAGACAGCTTTAGGGACAGCTTTGCAAAGCCTCTGAAGAGGGCAGAGGACCAGTTGTTTACAGCAGCAATCTTCATGGAGCTCACTGGACAAGGGACAACATTAAAGGAGGATGCTAGCTGAGGATCTCAACCTCCCCTACATCACTTGGAGGACCCTGAATAGGCTGAGGGTCGGAGTGCCTAAATGCAAGGCCAACATGATCAAGTAGGGGTTGCTGGTGGAAAACAATGCACTGTATAAATGTCAAGAGATAGAGTGGTTAAGAAGCTCGCCTTGTTAGCTGGAAGGTCAGCAAGTCAGCAGTTTGAGACCCGGGCACTGCATGACGGATTGAGCGCCCATCTCTGTCCCAGCTCATGCCAACCTAGCAGTTTGAAAGCAAGAAATGGCAAGTAGATAAATAGGGACCACTTCGGTGGATAAAGATCTTGGGGACATGAAAGGAGCCTCATTCAGGCGTCCCCTGAGCAGTTTCTCCAGCGAAACTCCTTTTAATGCAGAATAATTTCTGACACAAAATTATTATTATTATTATTATTATTATTATTATTATTATTATTATTATTATTATTATTATTATTATTATTATTATTATTATTATTATTATTATTATTATTATTATTGATGCACAATACGGCTCTGATTACTGCCAGAGGCATGCACCAATGAGGACTTGGGTTTGGGCAATGACAAAGCGAAGAAAGTGGCTTAATTTTGGCAGTCCAGGTTTTTATCAGGACACGAAAGAAAGAAAAAGCCAACACCGCTGTCATCATCTGTCACCTCCAGAGTATTCTCTTTTTCAGAGAGTCAGTAATAGTCACTGCCTCCGCTTTCTTCTTTTCCAATTGGAGAACTTACTCCTTCTCTACCTTTGGCAGGCAGATGGATATTGTCACAACTGCTGCTGCTGTTTCCTCCTCTAGCAATGGAGGGGCTCTTACTTCAGCAATTGTTTCAGAGTGACTTTTTGTTCCTGCCTGAACTGACAAAAGAACCTGGGCTGTCCACTTCCACAGGGGTGCGTTATACACCGGAACTGCAAACAGGATACTGACCATGTTATCTAAAACAGCCTTCAAATCATGATACTTTTTTGTAAACATTTTCTTTTAAAGTGATATTTTCTGTCACAAGAAAGATGAGCAGAAATAAATGGTGGATTTTCTGGGTGATTTTCTCATTCATATTTTAAGATATTTATTGACAATGGTAAAAGAAAAAAAATGTTGTTGAGAAATATTCCCTTCCAACCTCTCGCCAAATCAATCAGAATATTTTAACGCATCTCACTCTTATCCAACTCATCCCTGTCTATTTTCTTATTTATACTCTTACATTATTGCACAATTAGTAATAAAAATTTTCTCTAATTAATTTTTTCCTGAACAGCCATTTACAAATCCATCATCCAGTTTTTAACCTCCACTTTTCTTCTAAATAGCTCTCCACAATGCCTCACTGTTCCATATACTCTGCCAAAGATCCTCCTCTTAACGATTTTCTGGGTGATTTGATGAACATTAGCTGGAGTTTTCTCTCTCTATCTCTCCTATGCAGCAAGACAAGGCCTCTTTGAAAGGTTTCTTTTTCCTATATGAGGCTGATGAAAGCTAATGGGGAGAACAAGAACGGACCTTGAGACTGGCATTTCAATTCTGTTACTAAAAACAAAAACCTTGGCCATGTTTGTGCTCAGAGGGACCACATTCCTTAATTCACCCTTAACCCCTTGCGTCACTGTTTGGCACATAGTGAGAGTTGGGCCATGGCCTTCTAAGAAAACCCCCAACTGATCCCAATAAAATGAAATCTATTCACTTCATCTTATACTACTAGCTCCGTGATACCTGGTAGATCAGCAATATAGTACTGCTGGTGCATACAACCTATGTAATTGCTCAGTATTTTGAATAACATCACTTTCAGTCTTAGACCCACCAAATTATATATTATACTAGCAAGGGTTACCCGGCGTTGCCGGGCTTTTTTCCCCGTGTGTTTTAATAAAAAATGAACCAATTTTATTTTTGCAATAGTTTTAAATTGTGTTGGAAGGTTAAATTGTGTTAATGTTTTTTAAAAATTGCTTAGTCTGTAATTTTAAATTTTTAAATGTTTATTTATGTAATTGTTTTTTGGCTTGGCTGTTATTAACTGGGATCTGATTTTTTTGGTTTTTTTTAGGATTAATAAAAGAAGAAAGTATGATATAATTTTTTCAAATTGTTTTATGTAAGTGAATAATGTTTTAGTTTTTTGAATTTTTTAAATTAGTTGTACCGTAGGTCATAATTTTCATAATGTAATAGTAAATGTTTTTTTACATTCCTTGGTTTTAAAATGTGTTTAGATTTTTGGAGTTTAAATTTGAGTTATAACTCAGCACAGGAGTTTTAAAAGTTTCTATTGTATTTTATTGACATATGTTTTAGTGTAATTTTTTTTACTTGTTTTTATTGGTGTGACCTTTTGTGTAAAATTGTGAATTTGTGTTATGCTGTTGTGTGTTTTTGAATTGTTTTTAGTATTGTGGCCAGCAGGTGGTGCTGGTAGGGGTTATTGTATTTTGACTTTTTCTTCTCTCCTGGCCTATGGGTGGAGCTTCTTCTTGGAAGTAGTCTCTTTCTTTATTCATTTGTTTTTCAGTCCTGGTGGTGGTTGCACATGTTTTGGTAAGCTTGCTTGTTTTCTTTGTTTTGTGTGTGTGTGTGTGTGTGTGTGTGGGGGGTGGAATTTGTATTTTTTGTCTGTTTGTTTTGTTTTTGATTGTGTCCTTGTTTACTTCGTATTGTTTTTGGTGTTTTTGTTTTTGTGTATTTTTGGATGTGTTTGACTGTTTTTAGTTATGTTTTAAAAAGATATTTATTTATTTGGTGTTGGGGATTGGGGAAGGGACGTGGTTATTGGGGGTTAGGAAGGGTGGGCTAGGTGGTGGGGAGAGGGGCATGGTCGTTGGGGGTTAGGAAGGGTGGGCTAGGGGGGGTCGTTGGGGTTAGGAAGGGTGGGCTCGGTGGTGGGGAGGGTGGCTTTAGTGTGTTATGGTGGTTTGTTTGTGTGGAGTCGTGAAAGTAGATCGGGTTTCCCCTTTAATATCTGTGGGTGGGGGTTGCGACCCCCCTCTCCGCTGCCTTCCCTAGGGTTGGGAGGTTTGTGGGGAGAAAAGGGATATATTGCCCCCACACTTCTGGAACCAAACGATCAGGCAGACTGGATGAAATCCCCACCCCCACCCCCTTCTCCTTAAAAGAAGTCCGTTTTTAAAGAGAAGAAAAGACGGAGTTGTTTTAAGGAGGGGGAGGGGTGGGGGATCGATCCTCTCTGCCTGTTCGTCTGTGTCCAGAAGGGTGGGGGCAATATATCCCTTTTCTCCCCACAATCCTCCCAAACGTAGGGAACCCAGCGAAGAGGGGGATCGCAACTCCCCCACCCCCTGATATTAAAGGGGAAACTTCAGTCGGCAGCTTCAGGCTCTGTTGGTGAGGGAAGGAAAAGGAAAGCCGGCTGGTGTGTGCTTGGCTGTGACTTGTTTTTCTTTTTCATTTTTCGGGCGCCGTTTTCCTCAGCGCTCTGCCGCTCATGGCGCGCAGGACGCTGGGGCTTGTAGTTATGGGTTGCTGCTTTGTGTTTGTGCTGCGTTTTTTTAAAATGCTTTTCTTTCGATTGGCTGCGGCGCGTTTCCGAACGCTGCCCCGTGCGAGAGCCTCTCAGCCTGATTGGCTCTGGTGCGGCGCGGCGCAAGGAATGTTGGGAAGTGAAGTTGTTTCCCTTTCTTCGCGTTTGTGGGGCTGTTGCCCCACTGCCAGTTTTTTCAATCCTTCGTTGACCTGCGTACCCAGATCGGCCATGTGCACGAAGGGTGAATGCAGGCAAGTAGGGCGAGGCATAGCAACCTATAGCCAGTTCCAACGGTTAACCCTTGGATTTATAGGTTAAGATTGTGCTATCATTATTTTTAAAACTCTAACCATTTTGTTAATTAATTTGTAACTTCAAACTATTTCCAAATATGCTGTTCATAATAATAGCCTAATTAAAACTGTGGTCTCATGGAGAATACTGCTCTTTCCCCTCACATAGCAACTGAACTGAACTTGACTATATTGTGATAGTATGTAGCTATCAAATACATAAAAATGCAGTAGAATATCATTGTGGGGTTTTTGACATCCTCATTTAGAGTAACAACTTGAAATATATGAAATATTCATTAGAAACATAGTTGTACCTGCACCAAGAGCAGTCTTTCACATCAAATCTCAACAGGTCATTCAACATGGTTTTTCTTCAAAATAAAGAGATAAGAATACATAATGTTACATTCATATACTACAGTTTGTTCTAATTTATAAATAGTAGAAGTTTACCCAAATAAAGCCTATAGATTAGAGACAAGAAGTCAAGTAACAATGGCTAGTAATAGGAAAGAAATTGTTGCAATCCAAATGGTGGTGGGAAACAAAATATGAGTTAACTATGATGCTTGAATGCTTTTGTATCAAACTTAGCAATTACTACATTGGTTTAGATGGACTATACATTTACCTTTCACTGAAGTTATACTAACTGGATATACCATCACTGAATGCTTACTGTTCTATTGTTCTGCCTCACACGTAAGGGTTGTCTTTCTTGTTAAACTGTCCTTGAAAATGACACAGCATATATTCAGGAAAGAATGCACATTATTGCCAGCAACAGTACCACTTACAGAATTTTGATCCAGATCTGATTACCCTCTGGCTATTTGCAAGACAGATTTACTAGCTAAATTTTAAGACTTAGCCAATCTAATTTTAATGTAGAAATGAGGGCACCCACTCACAGACGAGAAGAACAGGAGAAACGTCTGGCTTTATTCCTGCAGTTATTGACTGATACTATCCCAAGCTATCTTTAAACAAATGCAAAGAGCACAGACTCAAACTCAGATCTTGCTGCAAGCAACAAATATGGGGATATGGGTTTGATGTTTTGCCATCATCTCTAGAGAACTATTTACTTACTTACTTACTTACTTACTTACTTACTTACTTACTTACTTACTTACTTACTTACTTACTTACATTTCTGTGCCCTCTTGTAATTAACATATGGCCTAGTCATGATGACACAAGGTTGGCTGTACACAAGGCTAAGAGATGGAGCACCTGCCAATTCTAATCTGGCATCCTATCCACTGTGCTACACTGATTCTCGCTGCTTACCCCGGAGGAACCACTAGAACAGAAGCACAGAATATCCCTGTGCAACCAGTTTTTCCTCATAAGAGGCTGACTGGGAGGCGGAAGGTCAGCAGTTCAATTCCCAAGTACTGCAGGATGGGATGAGCTCCCGTCTTTGTCCCAGCTCCTGCCAACCTAGCAGTTTGAAAGCAAGCAATTGCGAGTAGATAAACAGGGACTACTTCGGTGGGAAGGTAACAGTGTTCCGTGCACTCCGGTGTCTAGTCATGCCTGCCACATGACCACGGAAACATCTGCAGAAGCAAACAGCGCTGGCTCTTCGGCTTTGAAACAGAGATGAGCACTGAACCCTATAGTCGGATACGACTGGCTTTTGAGCAAGGGAAACCTTTACCCCCTCTATTTGGTACTAGTCAGAAACGCATCTAGAGTACTGAGTCCAGTTCTAGAAACCACAGTTTTAAAAGGAAGACAACCAACTGGCACAAGTTCGGAGGAGGGCAAGAGGGACTGGAAACCAAGTCCAGTGAGGAAAAACTGAAGCTCATACTTAGCCCTGAGAAATGGAAAGTGAAGGCAGATATGATAGTACCTTTCAAATACTTGAAAGATAGTCGTAAAGAGGAGGAGCAGGATTTGTTCTCGCTCATCGCAGAGTGAAGGCCATGTAATAACAGGCTGAAAGTACAATCTAGACTGAATAGCAGGAAACCTTATTAATTGTTAGAGCAGTACAACAATGAGACCCATGATGATCTCGGGACCTGTGAGACCATCAAGGCCAAACTCCTGCTCAAGGCAGGAATCCAAATCAAAGGAGATATAACAGGTGGTTTGTCCAATTTCCTCTTGAATGCCTCTGGGGTTGGAGCGTTCAACACCTCTCAAGACAGCTGGTTCTGCTGTCTTACTGCTCTAACAGTTAAGCTGTTTTTCCTGATATTCAGCCTATAGCTGGCTTCCTGCAATGTGAGCCTGTTATTAAACATCCTGCACTCAGGGATGATTGAGAACAGATCCTTCCCTCCTCTGAATGACAATATGTCAAGTATTTTAAGGGTGGTATCACATCCTCCTGTCAGTCTCTTTTTTCTCAAGGCTAAACATGCCCAGTTCCTTCAGTCTTTCTTCATAGGGCTTGGTTTCCATTCCTCCTGTCACAGAAAGAGCCTTCTAGAAGATTGTGTTGTTTTTTTCCCAACCACAATTGGGCATACCCTGGGAATGACAACTTTGTGTTGCCGGCTAATCTTTCTCACACTAGGTTGGGAGAAAGGAACTACAGAATGAACTCACCAAGAGGTGCCTTCATTTTGGTAGTTTTGCGGCCGGTCTAGACATGGGAGAAGAAGAATCCTTGATGCCATTTTCTGTGCCTGTTCTAATTTGTTCTCATCTTTTGTTTAAAGCAGGGGTGCTCAAACAACGGCCAAGGGGCCGGATCCGGCCCCCAATGCCAATTCATCCGGCCCGTGAAACCCTCATCGCTCCTGGAAGCGGAAGTAAAACGCGCCCGTGCGGGCGCATTTTACTTCCACTTCCAGGAGCGACAAGGGTTTCACAGGCCAGATGAATTGGCATTGGGGGCCGGATCCGGCCCCCAGGCCATAGTGATGCTGGCTCCCTGAACTATGTGGCCTGAAGTTAGGGCACCCCTGGTTTAAAGTGCATTGCCCAGGATTGGCTTACCCGTTATCTCCGCCAAAGACGTAGATAGCATCCCGGTAAGCGACCACCGTATGTTTGCTGCGGCTGGGAAAGAAAAAGAAGGGAAAGGACTTTTAAAAAATGCTTTTTATTAAGATTTTTAAAATTACAAAATGAGTACAAAATACAAAGCAAGTAACAAGAAAGATAAGATAAAATAGTAAAAAAGAAAAAAGGAATAAGATAAACATAATCATCATAAATGGAAAGAGAAATAAATGATCTTGGTAACATCTATCTCAATGCAATTGTTCATCCATCAATTAAGAGCTCATCATAATGATAATAATAGCTCCAACCCTAACCTTTTGGGGGGTCCCCTTTCCCCCCCCATAGCCCCCCCTAACCTTTTGGGGGGTCCCCTCTCCCCCCATAGCCCCCCTAACCTTTTGGGGGGTCCCCTCTCCCCCCATAGCCCCCTAACCTTTTGGGGGGTCCCCTCTCCCCCCCATAGCCCCCCCTAACCTTTTGGGGGGTCCCCTCTCCCCCCCCATAGCCCCCCTAACCTTTTGGGGGTCCCCTCTCCCCCCCATAGCCCCCCTAACCTTTTGGGGGGTCCCCTCTCCCCCCATAGCCCCCCTAACCTTTTTGGGGGGTCCCCTCTCCCCCCATAGCCCCCCTAACCTTTTTGGGGGGTCCCCTCTCCCCCCTAACCTTTTGGGGGGTCCCCTCTCCCCCCCCCACATAGCCCCCCCCAACTAAGACAGGGTCTCACCGAGCCCCGACGAACTCGTCGCAGGGCGGGAGGCGGCGCCACCGGTGCACCGTCTCGAAAGGCCCGAAGTTCAACGTCAAGTATTCGACGCTGTCCGAGCAGCTATGGTCGAAATCCACGCTGGGCGCCACTTTGGAGCGGCCGCCAGAGTCAGCCCCGGCCGCCATGGCCGGAGCTGGAGCAGAAGAGAAGCAGCGAACACACGCCCGGCGACTACAGGACCCAAGCCTGAACTACAACTCCCGGCATCCCCCCCCTCTCCACTCCCCTGCAGTCGCAGAGCGCCGCGCCCTGCTGGATCGTACTACGTTTCCCAGGATGCCTTGCGAATTCATCCACTGAGTCTTCGCCTAATTTCAAATCTCGAGTGACAATCGCAGCAAACGCTGGGAAACATTTGATGTTTGCCTGTGTGTCGCTAGGGCACTTTTTGTTGTTGTTCAGTCACACAGTCGGTTCCGACCCTTTGCGACCCTATGGACCCTTGCCCTCCAGGCACCTCTGTCCTCCACCATTTCCCTCAGCACTCCCAGTTCTGTGCCATTGCATCCACAACCCCATCTAGCCATCTCATCTTTGGCCGCCCCCTTCTTCTTTTGCCCTCCACCTTCCCCAGCATCAAGGCCTTCTCAAGTGAGTCCTCCCTTCTCATTTGATGTCCAAAGTACTTTAGCTTCATCTTCACTATTTGTCCCTCCAATGAACAGTCAGGGTTGATTTCTTCTAATATTGACCTATTTGTTCTCCTCGCTGTCCAGGAAACTCTCAGGACTCTCCTCCAACACCACATTTCAAAGGCATCTATTCTTCTGCGCTCAGCTTTCCTAATGGTCCAGCTCTCACACCCATACATTACCACTGGGAATACCATTGCTTTGACTATGCGAATTTTTGTTTTCAAGGTGACGTCTCTATTTTTCACTATGTTCCCCAGGTTTCTCATAGCTTGTCTCGTCTTTTTATTTCATAGCTGCAATCCCCATCTGCAGTTATCTTTGCTCCTAGAAAAGTAAAATCTGTCACTGTGTCTACTTCTTCCCCATCTATTTTCCATGTACATGATAGGGCCTGTTGCCATTATCTTGATATTGAGTCTCAATCCAGCTTTTGCACTCTCTTCTTTCAGCCCAATCAAGAGGCTCTTTAGGTCTTCCTCACTTTCTGCCATTAGGGTGGTATCGTCTGCATATCTCAAATTGTTGATGTTTCTCCCAGCAATTTTGATCCCATATTGTGATTCCTCCATCCCTGCATTGCACATTATGCGCTCTGTGTATAGGTTGAATAAACAGGGTGACAAAATACAGCCTTGTCTTACTCCTTTTCCTATTCCAAACCACTCTGTCACTCCGTGTTCTGTCCTAACTGTTGCTTCTTGATTCGTGTACAGATTTCTCATGAGGCATATGAGGTGCTCTGGTATTCCCATCTCTTTAATTACTTGCCACATTTTGTTGTGGTCCACACAGTCAAAAGCCTTGGTGTAGGGCACTGGCACATTGTTGTTCAGTCGCACAGTCGACTCCGACCCTTTGCGACCCCATGGACCATTTTCCTCCAGGCGCCTCTGTCCTCCACCATCCCCCTCAGCCCTCCCAGCTCTGTGCCCATTGTGTCTACAATACCATCTAGCCATCTCATCCTTGGCCTCCCCCTTCTTCTTTTGCCCTCCACCTTTCCCAACATCAATGCCTTCTCAAGTGAATCCTCCCTTCTCATTTGATGTCCAAAGTATTTTAGCTTCATCTTTACTATTTGACCTTCCAATGAGCAGTCAGGGTTAATTTCTTCTAAGATTGACCTATTTGTTCTCCTCGCTGTCCAGGGGACTCTCAAAACCCTCCTCCAACACCACATTTCAAAGGCATCTATTCTTCTGTGTTCAGCCTTCCTAATTGTCCAGCTCTCACATCCATACATTACTACTGGGAAAACCATTGCCTTGACTATTCTAATTTTTGTTTGCAATGTGATGTCTCTGCTTTTCACTATGTTCCCCAGGTTTCTCATCGCTTGTCTCCCAAGAATCACATTGCACATTGCACATTGTGCACATGTGCACATTGCAATTACATTTCTCTATCGCCCCATAGCGCTTAGTGCATTCTTTGGGCGGTTCACAAGTAGCATTTTGCCCCCAACATGCTGGGTACTCATTTTACTGACCTCGGAAAGATGGAAGGCTGAGTCAACCTTATACCTGTCAAGTTTTGGGAAATTTATGTCAAATAGGGGAAATTTCCCGGCTAAAATGGGAAAGTGGACAGCTATGCTTATCCTGTGCTGGCCTCCAGTCTAACTAATACTGGATGATGGCAAGAAAGTGTGTAAAATACGGGGGTTTGACAGAAATTTCCCAAAACTTGACAGGTATGGTCAACCTTGAGTACCCCATCAGGATCGATCTCATAATGTTCTCCTTGCAGTACAGCAGTTTAACCACTGGGCCACCAGGTCTCTAAATCAGACACCCTAGGATGGAAGAACCTATAAGGAGTACAGTGGCTTAGTGGTTAAGACACTGAACTTGATGATAGGAAGGTCAGCAGTTCAAGACCCAAGTACTGCATGATGGAGTGAGCTTTCGTCTCCCAGCTCCTGCAAACATAGCAGTTCAAAAGCAATTGCAAGTACATAAACAGGGACTGCTTAGGCAGGAAAGGTAACAGCATTGTGTGCTCAAGAATCTATTCATGCCTACTACATAACCAACCATGGAAACGTTTGCAGACAGCGCTGACTCTTTGGCTGTAAATGGAGATGTGTACCACACCCTAGAGCAGGGATTCTCAACTTGCGACCCGTGGGCTGAATGCAGCCCACGGCACCATTTTACATGCCGCCCCCCCCCCCCAGGAAGTGCCATGTGGTGGAGGAAGGGCAAAATGGCCATCCACTCCCGAAGCTGTTTGTGGGAGCATGACCTGGCCCCTGCCTTAGAAAGGTTGAGAACTGTCCTAGAGTCAGATACAGTATGACTGGCTTTTGAGCAAGTGAGAACTTGACTTTGAGCAAAGTAATTTGTGCTTCTGCTAGACATCATGCATTTAAAGTTATGTGATACCTGTCAAGTTTCGGGAAATTTCTGTCAACCCCCCATATTTTACACTCTTTCCTGCTGTCATCCCGTATTAGTTAGACTGCAATTAGACTGGAGTTAGACTGGAGACCAGCACAGAATAAGCATAGCTGTCGAGTTTCCCGTTTTGGCCGGGAAATTTTCCTTGAAAGAAATTTGCCGAAACTTGACAGGTATGTGTGAAGCTCAAGAAGTACACAGAAAGAGCCTCCCCAAAGATTGTGGTATTTTTGAACCATAATTGGGCGTACTCTGGTAATGGCAATCTTGTGTTGTCAGTTAATCTGTCTCACGCTAGGTCAGGCAAAAGGAACTGCAGAAAGAACTCACCAAAAGCTACCTCCATTTTGGCAGTTTCACGTCTGGCCTAGACATGGAAGTATAGTCTGTTTTCTAAAATGTTGCCACAGAGGTGTCTAACCCTTTGTCAGTCATGCAAAGGAACAGCAACCTTACGTGACCTTTCTCTTGGACTTCAAAATACAATTATATTGTGAATGGCAGTGTTGGGTAAAGCGAAACTTAACTTGAATAGGGTTAAAGCGGGACAGATAAAGTTCTTGTGGAAGCGAGTCATGTAGAATATGCAGTTTATTATACGGTAAAATGCACACACCACATTATTGCACGTAGATTAAAAAAATTCTGGAAATCAAAAGCAACAGCATAATTGGTCCCAGTCAAGTCTTAATGTACTCCTGAATTCCAAACATGAGGATCTTGAGTCAAGGCAAGCTCAAGTATTGCAAGGGCAACGCTCTTCTTCCTAAGAAAAGTGGAGCACTAGTTAAACCATCTCAAGCTTCTAGTAAAGAGTCAATTATGAGACCATGATATCCTTATATGAAATAAAGACTATTTGTAAGGTTGCAGTTTATTAAGCATTATATACATAAAATACACAAACACTGGTTATTAGTAACTATTATTTAGATTCTAGATCTGCATTTTATCTGATCTAATCCCGATTTCATTAATAAGAAGTTGTTAATTCCTTAGGAAGATAAATTCATATAAAACTGAGGAAAGTTGCTTGCATTGTCATTCATCAAGGTTCAGCATCGATGTACACGTCAGGCATTTATTTAAAGCAGCAATAAAAATGTGAGGTACTCTTTTGAGTCCAATTTCCATATGCAAATATATTAATAAACTATCAAACAGGAACACTGAATGTATAAGGAATAAAATCTATTTCTAGTATCCTAAATAAACTCTTAATATGTCATCCTGAGCTCTTAACTCCTGAGTGTGCGCTGTACTTTACCTGCTTCAAACATAGGATGACATGCTGTGGTTCTCTTAAGTAAAATATAATCCATATTTTATGGATATGTCAGAAATTGTAAAAGTGTGCAAACAGAAGAAAAAAACATGTAAAATAGAAAAAATTATACTTTCCTTTCAAACTTGTCATGACACAGATGGTTTTTACTAAGCATTTTTTTTTTTACATTGCATACTTTGATCCCAGAACTCCTTAAGGCATCTATTTTAATCGTTCATCCCAATATTTTGGTAAGATAATTGTAACAATCATAGGAGTTACAATGCATCACATCTACTTGGCAATGTCATTTTCAAAAGAATACTTTGATGTCAACGATGGCAAACTATGCTTTAATTTTTTATCATTTCTTGTTCTTTACTACTTCAAATTTCACTCTATGAAATGACAGGTATGACTGATAGAACGCTATCAACTCACCATATATATCTTACTGATAATTGACAGAGTAGACCCACTGACTCAATGGGATTTATTTAATTAAAGACTTATTGTTTAGCAGCTAATTTTGTAGCACTCACTCTACAGCTGAACAATCCTGGCACTTTGAAGAGCACCTAAGTTATTTTTTAAAACAATATTTAAATATGTTGTATAATGGATGTTACTTAAAAAATAAGACAATAGTGCAGACTAGTGAAAAGTGGTAGCTGGTTTCTTATGCTAAGCAAAAAAAAAAAGATATAGACAACTGATTCCTATTTGGATACAGATGAACATTACTGAAACTAATGATTGAAGTGTTAGCCGTATAAGTCTGTGCAAGCATATCAGAGAGTAAACAAAACAGAACAGCAAAAAAAGACAAAGAATGTTGTGGTACCTTAAAGACTAACTCCTTAATGCTTACTTTTAACATTCAAATACAGGAATTAGTCTTTTAAGGTGCCACAACATTCTTTTTTTGCTGTTCTGTTTTATTTACTCTCTGATCTGAAACTAATGAGTTTCTTTAACTCAGCCAATTAAGACACAGCACAAACTGTTGCTTATTGCCAAATAGGATATCTGAGATCCAAGATGATCCCAGTGTTCAATTATCCAGGTGTATGTTTCCAATTCACACATATTTCTAAACAAGTCAAATAACAGCAGTGCAGGAAATAGCACCTTCCATACAGAATATTACTAAAGCCTATAAATATTCATTAATCTGGCTCATTCATTCACACTTCACAATTAGATTATGGTAAAAATAGTCCCTCATTTGACTGATGGTAAAAGTCTCACTCAAATTTGAAACTGTCCTTTGTAATTCTCGATTTTTCTTTGCTGTGCCACTTTTCTTTCTGCTTGGTATTACAGTATCTATAAATATCAGTCACCAGAATTTACAGTGAAATATGTGACAGTTACTAAAATAAGACTGATAAAATATGCAATCTCCTTTGTTAGGCTCACAGGACCTAGCCCTCTAGAAACTGCTATTCATTAGATTTAAAACATCTAGTCCATCATTATGTTCAAAGTGACCAACTAATCACCTATAGCAAGGATGTCAATAGGACACTAATACAACTGCACCCTCTATGTTACATTTCACAGCAATTACTATATTAGTCATACTACCTCTGATACTGAAGATATTTAATCATACAGCCATCTAGTTCCTTTCAACTGACAAACACCACTGCATCTTATAGCATCGAGTCTCAGTTTTACTATGCAGTATTGCATGAAAAAATGCTTTTTTTATCCTGCCCTGAATTTTTTTACTATTTATTCTCATTAGATGATCTTGGTTTCTAGGATTATAAAGGAGAAAAATGTCTCCATATACACTTTTCTTCACAGTATTTTTTATACACATTGATCAAGTTTCCACTTACAATTTTTTTTTTTTGCTAAGCTGAACAGCCCCAAATGCCGTAACTTTTCTTTATGGTGAGGTGATCTATTCTCTTGATAATTTGGGTTGCCTGCTTCAGTATCTTTTCAAGCTCCACAATATCCTTTTTTTAGGATTTTAGCTTTAACACTGCTCAACCCATTGAATCAAATATGGCAGATGTAACGCAGTCTTCAAAATAGGGAGCCAGTAACCCATGGCTTCAACCAGTTTCTAACTACAGTAGTTGCAATACATGGGAAAACTCTCCATGGGTTACACAGCCTTTAGGTTAGCATATCTGCTTCTGTTAGACACTCTAGCTTTTAAGGAACCAAAATGTTTCATTATACAGTGGAACCTCATACAATTGCTCCGTATAGCAACAAAAACGCATAACAATTAGGTTTTTTGGGGGAAATGGTGTCCTGCATAACAATTTTCACTATGGAAAAAATCGTACAACAATTTTTCAATGGGAAAAACCACTTAGTAAAATAAATCATTGTACGATGCATCCCATAGGGGAAATCGCTATACGATGCATGTATCATATAGCAATTGTTTCGTACAACAACGAACCCCATGGAACAGATTAAAATATTTGTATGAGGTACCACTGTGCTTTCTCTTTCCTTTGAAGACAGAGAAAGAACATAATTTGTTTTAAAAAAACAACAATACAATTTTGACACCATGCCCCAAAAGAGACAGACTTGGCTAGAGATTCATTCAAACTTTATAAAAATTATGTTTAAATAAAACTTACTTCTAAGAATATTTACTTTTACACTTCTCAACAATGTGAAACCAACAGGCCAGTTGATGTAGTACACTACTGCAGTTTATGCAATGAAGTGTCCAATGGCACAGAAACTAAAAATACATTTTTCCCCTATCCAAACTATGACTGGGCCCTAAAAGTTAATTAAAACAGTTTTTCCCCCAAAAGTAACTTTGAGATTACCAAAAGATACAATTTCCTTCTGTTCAATGTTTAAAAAGGAAGATACCAATGTAAGTTTGAACAGTTTTATTCAATCTCTCCCAAAAGTGAGATAAAGGCAAATAGGTGTGAGATGCTTCACTGTATTTACTTGCAGATTAGCCAGTAAATGTTAATTTTGCTGTCTTATAAAAAATACACATACTAATGTATGGAGTAACTTAAGTCATTTTGTATACTTCTTGCGTGTGAAGGAGGCAAAAGCTACTTGAGGACCATATTTAAGAAGTAAAGAGGCAAGTTAAATACATTTAAGATTTCATATAAAAAAGTTTGGTTGCAAAACCAGTTATCAGTAACCACAGGAACTGAGTTTTTTTAATGTAGTGAATCTGCTCAGTATGGTACAGAGTAGATTTAAGCTAAAAGAATTGTGAAAGTGGTAGAGCTCATGTATAAGCCATCATCTCCACCTATAAATGGACTTTTTTAGCTTAATTTATTTTTGCAGGTTTTAATCCAAAATCATATACTGTAAGCAAATTCTGTTTCATTCAAGTGACTACAAAAGGCTGTCTTGTGTAAGAAGAAGATAATTTACCCTGTGTAACACAAGTGTGAAGTGGGACAAACCTCCCATTTTTATACAAATCCAAACTAGTAGCAACCACAATTTCTTCCTCATTCTACAAGCTGTGCCATGAAAAGTCAGTGAAGTGCCTTTTCAGTGGAGGAGAGAAAGTGGAGGGCAGGGGACATTATTTTAATCTTCTGGGAAAGTTGCTCTGAAAACCAGTGTTCCCATTGTGTGAATCCAGCATGTAAAAGTCTGTGCACATCTGGCTTTTATTGTCCTGTCAGCCTTTTCTCTCTTAACTCTACATAAGAGAAGGAATGGTTCTTCGAAATTAAGATAATCACATTTCTAATCTCTGGCAAGTAATGGAGGATGTTTCATGTTCAAGTCACAAAAAATTAGATCAACCAGAAAAAATTGTCCAGATATGATCACAAATGTCTGGTTTTATATGCCAATGGTCTGAAGAACTCTTCTCTCGTTCTCATTAAGATGGTCTGAGAACACTGCATAGCAAGGTTGCTGTGCAAACTGGCACAAAAAGTTTGTAAGGTAAGTCTGGAAAGAAGAAAAAGGATAGTTAATTTTACTTCCACCGAAGATTATATATATACTGTATGTACACATAGAAAGATTTTAGAATCTGAGAAATCACAGTATAAGATAGCTTAGTTCTTCAAATTTTGTTAAGAAAAAATTGCCTTAAACATTCTGCATAACAAATGAAGGCACAAGGCATGTTAGTAACTATTAATACATCTCTGTTCTCTATGGTGTCAGGTTTGCACACATGGTTGAAATCTTGTTGCTTAGCATAATAAACACAACTAGAATAAGTTAGGATTTGGTGAGTTAACTCCTCTGTAATGGGTTTACTCTAGTTGTGACTTACTATGCTGAGCAACAGGATTTCAGCCTATGTATTCAGAGTTGTATAAATTCTACACAGTGACATACTTTATATAACATCAGCAGAAAAACACATTAGTTAAAAAAAACTTTTAAAGGCCCGTTCGGTGTAAAGGCAGTTTTGTCACACACACCCTTTTTTTTTGGGGGGGGGGGGGGATTCATTGCATTTCTCAGCCAAGATATGGTTTTGATAAAAACAGAAAGTAACCTAATTCCACATTCCCATTCTAAAACTAGCTAGAGAGACTCCAAACAGTAAATTGATCTTCATGCCCCAATGTATAATGAAAATAAGTCAGCAAGTGTCATTTTGCCTCTTTATAAATCTATGGTGAGGCCCCATCTGGAATACTGTGTACAGTTCTGGTCGCCATACCTCCAGAAGGATATTATGGAGCTGGAAAAAGTGCAGAGGAGGGCAACCAGAATGATTAGGGGACTGGAACACCTTCCTTACCATCTGAGGCTGCAACGGTTGGGCCTCTTCACTCTTGAACGACGACGTCTAAGAGGTGACCTGATTGAAGTTTATAAAATCATGCACGGTGTGGACAAAGTAGATAAGGAAAAACTGTTTTCCCTATCGCATAATACTAGAACTAGGGGACACTCCATGAAACTTTTGGGTACTAGTTCTCAAACAATTAAGAGAAAGTACTTTTTCACCCAGAGGATTACTGGTCTATGGAACTCCCTGCCAGAAGAAGTGGTGACAGCTGTCAGTCTTGACAGCTTTAAGAAAGGATTAGACAAGTTCATGGAGGAGAAGAGTATCAATGGCTATAATTATGGATACTTAAGGACAACCTCCGGGTTGGAGAGATAGGCAGGATATCTCTCAATATCATTTCCAGGGAATCCTAAGCAGGTGAAGGCATCTGCTTGGGAATACCCTGAAGGAAATGGTGAGCCACTGTGTGAGACAGAATGCTGGACTGGATGGGCTGTGGCCTGTTCCAGCAAGGCTGTTCTTATGTTCTTATGCCCCCTAGAGCACTGGTGGTGAACCTATGGCACATGAGCCAGAAGTGGCACTCAGAGCCCTCTCTGTTGGCACCCATGCAGTCACCCCAGCACAGTCTGCCCCACCCCTCTGCCCAGCTGCCCAATGGGAGCACTTCCTCCCTCCCCAGCACAGTTCACTTGCCCCTCTGCCCAGCTACCCAATGGGATCGTTTCCTTCCTGCCCCCAGCACAGTTCGCCCCGCCCCTCTGCCCAGCTGGCCAATGGGTTTTCTTCCTCCCCTGTTGCTCTATTGGTACTTTGTGATAAATAAGTAGGTTTTGGGTTACAGTTTGGGCACTCGGTCTCTAAAAGGTTCGCCATCACTGCCCTAGAGAGTACAAGGGGCATTTTATGTTCCAAACCAAACCAGTGGACTATAATTTCTGACAGATACATATGTATTTACATGGAATATATTACACTAAAACAAATGAGACTTACATCCAAGTAAGTGTGCATGCAAAATTACAGAAGACCAGCCAAACACAATATTCTGCCAGTTGCAAAACAACTGTTTTGAAAGTCAGTCTATTCCAAGCACTGAAGCTTACTTCCATACCAATTTATGGCATGAGACTTAAAATACTACTTTTACAGAAAGATAATATTTCAAAAGTACTTCTCCAGAAGGTTCCTCACCTATAGAGGCAAACTGAGTCATAGCATGTTTTTTTTTCAATTTATCTTTTCCACTTTAAAAATATGTGAGGAAATTGGTAATGCCTACTACCTGTAGATCTATCTGATACAGAGGATCTTTCAGTGCGTCTGGATCATCTTCATCCTCATCTTCATAGTAATCTTCATCTGCAATGCAAACCATGGTCAGTGAAGCACAAGGCCATGGCTGGGTTAATTACCTTACAGCCACGAAGAAAACTAATGCATGCTTAAAGAAATGTAGGAGTCATGTGTTGTGTTCTAGTAACATTTTAAAACTTAATTTGGAGATTGAAAGAACTATGGATAGTAATGAAACAAATTTTAAAATTGTGTATTTTTGTATGTCTAATAGTCACATCTTCAAGTTGTATACTGAAAGTTATTTATTGCACACACACACACACACACATACACACACACACACACACCTCAAAATACCAAATTGGAATCCCTTAAATAAGTCCAGGTATGTTGCTGATAAAGAAAATAGCAAACAAGTAAGTTTTTTCTGATCCTGATTCCAATCTTTGAGTTGTTCCTTGTTCTCCTGAATAGTAGCTGAGGGTTAAATCTACAAAGCCAATGTAATACTAATGGTAACAATAGAGCTTCCCCTTTACTTCCTGTAACTCTTTGTGGTGCTGAAATCATGTTTTTGAAGTTTTCCTAGCCTTCTAGAGATTTTTGGGTAGAAGTACGTCAACCATCATTCTGGCATGTTATTTTTCTGCACTTAGAAATATTTTGTGTCCTAAGCAGCTTGTTTGTATGAAACAGCATTCAGACATGAATGCCTTTGCTTATATGTGTAATTTAAAATTTATCTATATGTATAATTCTATAATAGGAAATTTCCTGCTAACTGGATATGAAGGCTTTGTATGTATGTTGGGGGGAAGATAGATTAATCCTGTTAATTTGTATCTAGAACGGATATCATGGTAATAACAAATTATTTCATCAAAAATTTTGTATGAAGAATAAACATTGCCAATTTACCCATGTGCATTGTTCTTATTTTTATTTATTCATGAACACCCACCCTGACATTAAGAGGTCATCTTTTTGTCCAACAGTGGTCTGCAAGACATTTTTTTTAGAGCTGAGGTCCCTACACCCCTCAAACATCTTCACAAATTCAGGATTGCTGTACTCACCATACTTGTTTGTAGCAAGAATATCAGACAATAACTGTCCTGTTAACCCTTCCTCCTCCTCTTCTTCATCTTCTTGATCTTCCCACATATCATTGGATTCCTCTGTTAAGTGAAGGGAGTAGATATGCTAAAACAACTGCAATCTATACAATTGCTAAAATACTTATTTCCAAAATATCAAATTTTAACAGTACTAGGATAGCATACTGCCCATATTTTACGCAAACAATATGTAACAAAAAACCCTTTAATTCTTACAGTAAATACAAATACAAAATCTCTAGGTTTGACACTGGAACACATTCAAATGCATGTTAGTTTCCCTATACTATGTATTTGTAGAAAGAAACTAATACCAGTGAGATTCTGAATGTGCTTAGTGTGAAGTAAAATTTGTTTTAGGATCAGGAAAGTAACAATATTTCTAATCATATTTAAAACCACTGCTTCCATGGAATATTTCCAGTCACAGGTTGAAGAAAATGGCATAGAACAGTTATGGCGAACCTAGGAACTCCAGATGTTCTTTAACTTCAATGGTAATTGAAGTCCAATAACACCTGGAGTGCCAAGGTTCACCATCACTGGCATAGAACATCCAGGTTATCAAAGGCACATCTGAACCATACAAAGAAGACAGCACTCGCTGACAAGAAAGAAATTTCATTTCACTTTAGCACTTAGCAAAACTTCTACCAAGCTACAAGGCTAACACATTTTTTAATGCTTATTTTAGACTACTAAACTCCTGTTATTGTGTATTATGTGTCATCAAATCAGAACTGATCTACAGCAACCTTAACAGGGCCTTCAAGGTAAGTGAGATACTTAAGAAATGTCTTTGCCAGTTCCAAAACTATCCACTCCGTGAGCTTCTATGGCCCTGTGGGGATTCCCACCCTAAGTCTCCTGAGTCCTGGACCATCATGCTATCCATTGCACCCACACTTGAACTTATGCAACACTATAAATACAGTTTCACATCAGCAATCATCATACACTCATGTATTTTACTATAGTAACATCTCACCTTTTGCCTCCAGTGAGTTTAAGGTGACCTTTTGAGTGTACAGTCAGCCTGCGAGGCGCAATCTACTGACAGATGGTAACCAGTACATAATAATAATAATTTCATGACATAAATTATTCTAGGTTAAAAGGATTTTTGCTGGAGAAACTTCACTCAGGGGATGCCCGAATCAGGCTCCTTTCATGTCCCCAAGATCTTTTCCTACCAAAGTGGTACCTATTGATCTAATTGCAAATTCTTGCTTTTGACCTGTTAGGTTGGCAGGAGTTAGGACAGAGACAGGTGTTCATTTTGTCATGCAGTACTCGGGTCTTGAACTGCCGACTTGCTGACCTTCCAGCTAACAAGGCGAGCTTTTTAACTACCGAGCCACCACAGTCCCTCTAACTAGTACATGTATGAGATGGATGGATAAGTGGGGATTTCAACCTGAGTCCTTTCAATCACAATCTTATTATCTAACCCCACACCATGATACTTAACACTCAATATTAATTGTAATATAAATGAAAAGTTACACCAACATGTTACCTTGATTCCATTCTGCAGCGGTTTGTCGAGAAGCATTTGCCTCTATCGCATTAGAAAGTTCATTTATTATCAGCTTTAAAATTTTAACCAACAAAGGAATGTTTGTCCAACGTTCTGGATCTGTGGCACAGAAGTATATTTTTTTAAAATCAACAACTTTAATGGAACTCAGGACATTTAAATACTCACATCTAACTGAAGGGCATTACAAAAGTTAGTTATGGAAAACAGCACTAATCATCCCCCACCCCCAGCATTGAATATTCAGCACGATTCTTTCACCATCAGTACAATAAACATGATTAAAGCATACAGGATGCAGAGATGTGAAATTTACCACACTGGACAACTATAGATAATTTGTACCTTCTCATTAAAATTATCAGTTTGGGACAGTGCAATTATCTACTGCAATTCATTGAACACTATCAATGTTAGCCATTCGTCTGGTCTTCAGTGGTTTTAACAAGTGTGCAAAATTCCCTTAGGGCAAGTGATTGGTCTGGCAAAGTAGATGCATACTATGTTGTCACACAAGTAGTTTATTAGGTACAGAAAAAGAGCTTTCATTGCAAGAATGGAAGCAGATTTCCTCCCATCAAATGAGAAGAAACAGAACATTCTTCTTCATTAAGTAAGGTTGTCCTTGCTTGAAAACCAGCCGTATCCAACTCTAGGGTTCAGTGCTCATCTCCATTTATAGCCAAAGAGCCAGCGCTCTCTGAGTCTGCAGATGTTTCCATGGACATGTGGCAGACATGACTAGAGCCTGGAGAGCATGAAACACTGTTTACGTTCCCACTGAAGTGGTACCTATTTATTATCTACTTGCAATTTCTTGCTTTCGAACTGCTAGGTTGGCAGGAGCTGGAACAGAGACACGAGCTCACTCCATCATGCAGCACTTGGGTCTTGAACCTTCTGACCTTCCAGTTGTCAAGTTCAGTGCCTTAACCACTAAGCAACTGCAGTCCCCACTTCTTCATTAATTTGATTTATTTTCAGGCAAGCACTTCCAGAACCAGCTCCAACTGCATCTGCAAATTTATTTGCCTGAAGTACTATGACCACATGGTAGCATGCTTGTAATAGATCAGAGGAAGGAGAAGAGGAGTTTTTAAAAGGACCCTTTTCTTTGTATTGGTACCCAGTTAAAAGGGAAGAACAATTAGTCATTAAAGAAGAAGACTCACAAAATGTAGTAGCTTACCTTTTACTCATATTAAGGACTATTCTTTGAAAGTATAATGTAGCAACAATTTTTAAATTACAGGCAATGTCTGCTGGCTTTGTAAATATATTAGCCAACACATCACATTCTTATTTTAATTATTTTTATGCATAAGATTTTTAGTTATCTAGAAGTGAGCTTCAATAAAAACACAGGCAATTTCATACATGAAAAAACACCAACAATATTTTTCTGCCACCTGTATGTATACCTTGGTTATGTATGTATGTATGTATGTATGTATGTATGTATGTATGTATGTATGTATGTATGTATGTATGTATGTATGTATGTATGTATGTATGTATGTATGTGCGTGTGCATGCATGCATGCATGCATGCATGCATTATTTATTTATAAACGTGCACATATCTGGTTAAAAGTTTCAACCCTCTTTTAAAATATTTTTGTAGGCTTCTTCTATTTTGCGTGATTCAGTACTAAAGAACATTCTGACACTTACTTTTGGCTGCTTTTGAACGTGTGCGTATTCCTTCTTCCATGTTAAATATCTCTTCTCCCTTTACTCTAATGTCTTGCAGACGTTTATCATCTGTATTGATACCGTACTGAAGAAGTTTACATAAGGCTACAGAGCTGAAAAATATCATAATGATATAAATAATGTGATTGCATTTTTCACTCCTTGCATAAACGTATCTACACAAAGATTTAAACACAGAAGTGCAAGATTTAGGCCAAACAACATACATTAGCATCTGTGTTAAAACTACAGAAATGTAAACACCTACAGGGAAAAAAAATCTAATTTGTTAAACACAGAAATGATTTTAAAATGAAAGGAATGAGCACATTTTGGTCTTTGGAGCAAATTTTATAATTAAGGAATACCTTACCTAACTTTGCCTTCATATTGTCCATAAAACAAATGTTGTCGACTCATCCATTCTGACATTACAAATTCCAAAGCAGGTTTGCCCGTTGGCCCTGGCAGACTGCAAAGGAATTCTAATAGCGGTTCCAGCTGAGAATGAACCAGATGAGCGAATACCATGATCAAAGACTGCAAAGGGGACAAAGTAATGAAGACATTTTTGCATTTGTTTGAAAGCTCAGTAGCTTTACTAATGCCTAAAACTGAATTCAGTATTACTGTATATATAATCATGTATAATTTATATTCAATATAAATTTATAGTACAAGATCAGTTACTGATCTTCACTCTAAAAGATATCAGACACTATAAAGCACATTTCCCTTGTACATTTACATTATTGTTCTAGAAAATCATTCTTCACCGACTGACTTAGAATTCTACCCACCTTCTTTGGCGCATTTCAATTACAATTCTAGCAAATATGCCACTCCAGAATACTGAAATTATACGGCAACAATAAATGCATATTATACCATGAATTGTAGCAAGGCCTTTTAAAATATTACATGGCAAATTGTTTTATGTGCTAATATTTTGGTTTGGATTTCAATTTGTGAGACTTTTGTGTTCTGAACAGTACATAGGTATAGGTAAAGGTCGCCCCTGCTTGAAAGCCAGTCGTATCGGACTCTAGGGTTCAGTGCTCATCTGTTTTGAGCCAAAGAGTCAGTGGTGTCTGTGTCTGCAGATGTTTCCGTGGACATGTGGCAGGCATAAGTAGACACCAGAGTGCATGGAATGCTGTTTACTTCCCCACTGAAGTGGTATCTATTTATCTACTTGCAATTTCTTGCTTTTGCACTGCTAGTTTGGCAGGAGCTGGCACAGAGAGCGAAGTCTCGAACTGCCAACCTTCAGGTCTTGAAGTTCAGTGTCTTAACCACTAAGCCACTGCAGTCCCTGAATAGTACATATCTCTTCCTTATTTAAATAACCGCAGCCTCTGTATTACATAGATGTAAAAAAAATTGAGCACAATATTCAATGAAGCTGGATGTTAGCTTTTTTTACTTCTAGTTGTCAAGAATGCAAAATTGGACTATTGAGCGACAAAAATAATCTGCACATCCCCAGACTCACCTGGTAAGGGGTATGTCAATATTTGTAATTTTGTATAAAGTATTACATGATTAAAGGAGTGTAAGAAATATATCTCTGGAAATGTGAAATTAGAGGTTTGCATAGCAATGAATTGTCTGGTAGAACTTACTTTAGGGCAAAAATCTAATGTTGCTAAAGAAGCAATATAACATAAAAGTCTATTGGATCTGCAAGATTAGCAAAACACATTGTAAGTGAATGGAGTATTCTGCTTTTGTGAAGCCTATAGCAAAAAGCATTTACTTTGCCAGGTTAGTAATAGATCAGATCGTTTACATTTCTTTTATCAAACATTCTCTGCTTATGTAGCAGAATCTAGGGGATTTTATATTGGTCATATTAATGCAATTTTGCAAGTTAGGCAGGAATATGTCAACAAAGATAGGAAAAGATAAATATTCTATTCTTATCAAATGGCTACTGTAAGAAAGGCAAAAATAAGCAAGGTGTCACAAAGACAAAGCCAGGCCAAGAAGCTAGGGGAAAGAAGGAGAAAAATCCATTGGTACATGTAGCAGTACAGAGGTGGAACAGACAAGAAAATAATGGATTTTCCTCCATAAATTTAAACTGGCTAATAGCTGGGTGAGTGTTTAGAAAACTTTTTTTCACATGTGTACCTGAGTATGCTAACAGGCTATGTAATATATTTCCACTTTTATAGATTTTTACTTTTTAAAGAATTATAATCTCTGATTTTTGCCTGTAACTAAAGGTTTATTCTTACCTGTAATTTTTATAGCTAAAAGCTTACAATTGAAATATATTTTTCTGACTTAAATATTTGCCTGCAACTTAAGTTTGTCTTCATATATTTTAAGCAGTTGTTCCTGTATCTTTTTCGCACAGCTGTAAGAATTAATTTTTAAAGTACGGTAACAATACCTGTGACTTCTCAAAACTTTTGTTTCAACTTTGAATTACTTATGCTTACAAAACCTAGAAGCAGTGTAAATGAATAAATCCTATAGAATTAGATGGAAAGTTTATAATTGAATACCCAGATGAACTTTGATATGATTTATATGATTACCTAATTTCAAACTGGAATTAACACTTTCATGAATAAATACTAGCTGTGATGGACCATGAACACTCAAACTAACAAAAATGTTATAAATCTTATAGTGCTCTGAAATCACTATTAGAGCATCATACATTCCACAGGCTGTATGATGTAGGTTTATCCTATTACCCTTTAAACTTGATGGTAACAAGTAATGGGTATATGGCCTTGATTTCTATTATAATAGCAAATATGATATTTTTTTACTGTTTTGCAACAATCTCACAGATTATCTAAAATTTAGATTTGAAACGCAACTCTCAGACATCACAGGTTGTTTGTAGCTCATGCTTTGTGAAGCTCAGCTACATGGAATGTATTGTTACAGAGGCAACTTTTAAACTTGTGATTTCATTTCAGAGATCGCACTCATACCTGATACCATCTTGATATTGCATTCAGAATCAAATTAAGTTTGTTGTGAGAAAATTCAGAAGATTAGTTTCATGTATAAAGTTTTACTTAAATATGTTAAGGTAGGGATAGGGAACCTACGGCCCATGGAGCCAAATCAACTGGCCCATGCCTTCGCTCCAGCTGCTGCCACTGGAATCAGCCGCGGACTCATTTACAGCTGTTGTAAACGCGTTTATGACAGCCGCGGACTCACTTACGGCTGTTGTAAGCACCTTTACAACAGCCTAAATGAGTCTGCAGCCGATTCTGGTGATGGCAGCAGCTGGACCACCAGTCTGGCCCGCAAACTGTCTGAGGGAGAGTGACCCGGCCCCTGACTTCAAAAGGTTGGCAACTCCTGTGTTGAGGGATATATTAAGAAATAAAAGTACATTGTTACATTCTAATTTTTTACTCAACTTTCATCCGGTTTCCAACTTCTTACCTGCATTACAGTAAGGGTTTCCGCTTGCTGCATTTTACTAAGAATTGCTCTCAAAATCTGGTCCAAATTTTCTCCCAATTCACTTCCTGCTTTTGAAATCAATGTGGAAACTAATCTGCCCACAAAGGCAGCTGTGAATTCAGAGGTGCGTGGATCTAGAAGCTGGCTCACTACCTGCATCACATACCACAATCCATTATGACCTTGCTCATCATGCCACTGGGCAATTTGTTCCAGAGCTACTGAAACATATGCACGCAAGCACTCACCACCATTCTGTAGGAAAGGAAAAGCAATTGATTGGTGATACCATATAAGTGAAGAAGCAAGTAAAATGTGTAATAACTTTCATTATTTATTTATTTAGATTTATATACCACCCCTATCAATAGACTCTGAGTAGTGTACATAGTCCAGCAAACACCTCACTGGCTGCTCAGCAAAACTTAAAAACAATATAAAAAGTTAAAAGCCCTTCAATAAAACCAATTACATGGGGGGAGGGACCTCAGATGAGCAAAAAAGGAGAGCTAGTTGGCAATCCCGCCCACCAGATCTGTTCCGCTAACCACATTTTCAATTCTCTCCTAAACGTTAGCAACTGGGCCTGGAAGCGTAATTCTACCGGGAGGAGGTTCCATAATGTGGGGGCTATGACCGAGAAGGCCCTTTTCCTTGTGCTGGAGAGGCGCGCCTCCCCAACAGATGGTATATGGAGGATGCCCTCTCGGTTTGCTCTCGTGGGACAGGTCAATGTCCTAGAGATGATGAGGTCCCTGAGGTATCCTGGTCCGTTACCATGAAGGGCTTTAAAGGTGATAACCAGCACCTTGAATTGCACCTGAAGACATATAGGCAGCCAGTGCAGCTCTCGCAGCAGTGGCGAGGCACAGGCGAAACAACCACACCCCACCACCGCACGGGCTGCCGCATTCTGGACCAACTGCTGTCTCTGTGGACCAACTGCAGTTTCTGGATGGTCATTAAGGGCAGCCTCATGTAGAGCGCATTACAACAGTCCATACGGGAGGTGACCATACGTGAGCAAGGCCTCCTGGTCCAGGAGTGGGCACAATTGGTTAATGACACGCACTTGCCTGAAGGCCCTCCTGGCCACGGCCATAACCTGCTCCTGGAGCAGAAGCCACGAGTCCCCGAGGACCCCCAGGTTGCGCTACTGATCGGATTGGGGCAACGATGCCCCATCCCAAATCAGCGGAGATAACTCCTTATGAGGACTGGGGCTCCGCACCCACAGAGACTCAGTCTTGCCGGGATTCAGCTGTAGTCCGTTGTCCCCCATCCAGACCCTAACTGTCTCCAAGCAACTGGTCAGAACTTTGACCGCATCACTGAGATCACCACGGGCAGATATACAACTGAGTATCATCAGCATACTGACCCCATTTTAATATTTTTAGAGACCGAGTGCCCAAACAGAGGGACAGGGTGAACTCTGTGCTGCGGGAGGGAGGAAGAACTCCCATTGGACTGCTGGGCAGAGGGGCGGGGTAAACTCTGTGCTGGGGGAGGGAGGAAGCATTCCCATCGGGCTACTGGGCAGACAGGCGGGTGAACTCTGTGCTGGGATAGGGAGGAAGCGTTCCCATTGGTCTGCTGGGTAGAGCGAACTCTGTGCTGGAGGGAGGGAGGAAGCGCTGCCATTGGGCTACTCGGCAGAGCAAACTCTGTGCTGGGGTGATGGCACATATGCCAACAGAGAGGGCTGGGAGTGCCACATCTGGCACGTGTTCCCTAGGTTCGCTATCACTGTTCTACAGGATGGCCTGAAAACATATAATGCTGCTCTGGTCCCTAATACATCTGGAAGGGAGGCACAAACCTGGAACTATAGTTAAGTGGCTCTGAGGTTAACCCATAAGCAGCCATCTCTTAAGGACTCAAGAGAATCAAATATGTAAAAACCCAACGTTAGTCACTTGTCCTAAAATGCAGACATTTTAATATTAATGCTGACTTTAAAGAACCAAGATATGATTGAAAGGATTCCACAACTTGATTAACTTAAATATTTATGTATTTTTTACAAGCAATTCTTTTAGATATGAATTGTAACCATTTTTCTGGAAAACAAGCATATCAAAGTATGTGCAATTCTTTAATCACTGTATCTAAATTGTCTTCTTTAACTATATTTCAACTTTTGATTACCCCTTTTTATTAATTCATTGACTAGTTACAACAAACAAAATCCCTGAAAGTGAGAAAGAGTCAGGTACTACTTGCTAATTCCAGTTCTATTAAGGATTAAACAATGTAAATGGTAATTGTAAAAAGTATGCCTAATTTGTAACCTTGTACAGTATTAATAAAACTAAGAGGTCTGGACCTCAAAAATAGAATCAGTTGCTATCTTAAGTCCACAAACCTAAACATATCAGAAATTAAACAAAACAAAACAGACAAAAATGTTGTGGCACTTTAAAGACTAACTATTGTACAGTATTTTGATGTTAGCTTTCATGGATCAAGTCTACTTTGTGATCCACGAAAACTAACATTAAAATACAGTAAAGGTAAAGGTCTCCCTTGCTCGAAAGCCAGTCGTATCCGACTCTAGCGTTCAGTGCTCATCTGTTTCAAAGCCAAGGAGCCAGTACTGTCTGCTTCTGCAGAATTGCCATGGTCATGTGGCAAGCATGACTAGGTAACGCTGTTACCTTCCCACCAAAGTGGTCCTTATTTATCTACTTGCAATTTCTTGCTTTCGAACTGCTAGGTTGGCAGGAGCTGGGACAAAGACGGGAGCTCATTCCGTCCTGCAGTACTCAGGAATCGGACTGCTGACCTTCCGCCTCCCAGTCAGCATCTTAGCCACTTGAGCCACTACAGTAGTTCGTCTTTAAAGTGCCACAACATTTTTTGTCATTGTGTTTTGTTTACTCTCCAATATGCTTGAAACACAAACTAACTCTACTATCATTTAAAAATCTAAACATGCTATTCAATATGAAGGGACCTGACTGCACATGCCATATGACTTAATAAACCTTCTTTCTTCTTAAAAAAAAGTTTACCTGCATAGTAGCATGATCATCTGTATGTAGGCTACATTGAGCCACAGCAGGAAAAGCTTGGCATATTAAGAGCTCTGAAAGAGGAGGTTTAGTATTTCTCACAACCGTTGTTAAAATGTCTATTGAAGTCTAAAAAAAAAGAAGAAAAGTTCAGAAACAAGAATGAACTATTTGTAAAATAAACAGACTAAAACAACAACAGGTTGAATTTGATCCCCATTTGCTAAAATCAATATAGATAAAGTATGAGTTTTTATTTTCTGCTTCACAGCTATTTGCTTCTATACTAAAGGAATAAAAATTGATGCCAAAAGACATATTTTCCAGTCTATATTAATTTCATAATTTTCACTTTATAAAAACCATTCCTTTATGAGAACCAACAAACAGAGCAGCTTTCAGGCGTTACTTTTATCACTCTGAGCTTATGAAACCAAGATTCTTGAAAATAACAGAAGATGCTGTAAAGTGGGTCCTCAAGCTTTTAAAGCCCGGGGCCAGTTCATGTTCCACCAGACTGTTGAGGGGCTGGACTTCATACCTCTGCTTGGCTTGCCGTGTCCCTGCCAGCACTCTGTAGCAGGGTGGATGTTGTAAGGAGCTGCTGTATACACGTCTGCCTCGCTCGCCCAGCCCTTCTGGCAGCAGCTCCTTACAACATCTGTCCTGCTACAGAGCGCTGGCAGGAACATGCCAAGCCAAATGGAGGGGACAATGATAGAGGCAGCAGCAGTGAGGGCTAATTTTTTGATGCCACAGGCCGTAGTCTGAGGACCCCTGATTTAGACCCATGGTTCCCAACGTGGAGCACACACTCCACAGAGGGGCAATTTGATTTTTAAGGGGAGCAATTTGAGAATGAGTTATTAACAATTAATGGACTTTTAGCTCCATGTGAATAGGAGTTCACTTTTTGAATAATAAGAATTATATGTCACCTGGTGGGTAGGCTAGAATCAGGATTTTAAAGATGCTTAGGTGAGGCATGGCCAAAAAAGGTTGAGAACCACTGATCTAGACTAAAGCACTTAAGACCACTAACTTCAACATCAACTAAGTTCAATTCATTTAAGTCAAGAACCAAACTCATTCAAATAGATATAACCTAGAAGTAGGTTGATAAATAAGTGCTCATATTTAAAGTCAAGAAACGTATTGAAATGGGTTCCCAAGGTTGAGAAGAACAAACATTGGCAGTGTGCAATTCCCAAAACATATACTGTATGCTTTTTCCAATGGTGACTAAATACCATTTCCAGAGGTAGCGTGGGAATGAATGTTCCTGTTTCCTATAAATAAAAATTGTCAAATACATAGAAGATTTCCCATTTTGAAAGTGTGTCCAAATACTTACGGCACAAAGTCCTGCTGGAATCTTATCAGGAGGAGCCTGCATGATACTAACAAGAGTTGGGATTAATCTCATCTGCATTGCGTGTTGGCAGGCTTCTATTTGTGCTAATTCCTTAAAGATATCTTGGGCAAGAGAAGCAACAACAGGATCTAAAAGAACAAAAAACAAACAAACCACCAATTACTACTGAGGAATATCTAGACAAAATCACATACAGTAGTTAAAATAAGAAATGCAATTTATTTTAATTGCTACTATATCAAAGAAAATGCTCTTCTAGGACACAAGACAGGACAACACATGTCCCTGTCCATGTAAGTATGATGGCATTTATTTCAAATTACGGAAGAACAAAAAGAGAAGACATAGCTTCATGAAAATAATAAGAACCTCAGGATCTTAGACTATAAGAGAATTCTTCCATTTCTCTTGTATTGAAACCTCCCCACGTATAGAATTCTTGATGCAGAATGTGTGAATGAAATGATAACATTTAGTTAAAGTACTGATCTAAAGTTCAGAATCAGAAATCCTTGTTTTTGAATATGCTAAATCCACTTGTTACTCTAAGTGCAGTAAACAAACTGAATCAATAAGACTTTGTTGTCCCCCATATAAGACTTAAGTCCAAGCAATGCAACAAGTCAATTCTGACTGGGGCTGATTATTATTTGTATTCATAATAAAGGATTTCAGAATAACAGTTAAAGTATACTTGCCTGTATGCCTTTGTGGAAACAAGAATGAAGAATAAATAATATAAGGGGTATATTTTAATTCAGGGTTTGGCTTTAATGTGTTGCATACTAATACATAAACCTATCTGCAGACAACCAAAAAGTGTCAGATAAACTATTTTAGAATTAGACCTGTTTCAATAATCACAAGTATAAAATTAATTACAAAATACTTTACTTGTTGATTAATGATGTAAAAATGAATAATTTGTTCCTTGCTATCAACTAAATGATAGGCATTATTAAATATGAAAAATGAAAGCAGATACTATCAGAATTGGGTACAAAACATGCAGAGCTTTCAATTCTCAATGTGCCAACATCTTATAAAGCAGTGATAGTGAACCTTGGCACTCCTGGTGTTCTTGGACTTCAATTTCCAGAAGCACTCCTGCTGATCAGGGCTTCTGGGAATTGAAGTTCCAGAACACCTGGAATGCCAAAGTTCACGACCACAGTTATAGAGCACGTATGAAAAGCTTGGTTTCTTGAGGTCAAGAAAACAGGGTCAAAGCCATTTCCAAACTACCAAACCACTTGTTCATACCAAGGCTTTAAACATAATTATAGGCAGTGTTATGCTGCTCCTGGTGCCCACAGGTGCCCGGGCACCGGTAGAGGAAATTCCCCAGGCCACGCCCACTTGGCTGGCCACACCCACTTGGCTGGCCACGCCCACCTATCTACTTCCGACCATGGTGTAGGGAGGCCAAGTGGTCGTGGCTCACAGAGTTAGCCATGCCCACAGCATTAGCCATGCCCATGGTGAGGGTAGTATTTTTTTTTTTGCAGAGTATCACTGATTATAGCCCCAAGTTCACTACTCTATAGGTATACTTAATCTGGTTCCTACAGATCAGATTAACAAATGAAGCAAAATTTAATGGTTATTCTTATCTTGCTGGATTTTTCCCATTCAAAATGAGCTTCAACGTTGTCCTCTACATAAGACACAGAAATGACATTTGATTGTGTAATCCTGTAACTGAGCACACTTTTTGTCTTTCAAAAACATTTTACCTAATTATCATTCTTTCAGTTAAACAAAAATGAATTATCTCTATCCATAATTACATCATCAAGATATTGTCTGGGCACATACCATTACTATACTTGAGAAAGATGGCTATGGTGAAGGGACATATCTTGTTCTCTACACTTGCTGTAAAGGCTGGATCTACTGTGCAGACAATGCAAAGGGTTTCCATCACAAGATTGAGGACCTCTGAACTAAACTGAGCTGCTAAATGGATTAGTCCATCAAGGATACTGGGAAGGAAAGGCTGTAAGACATGGGTGCTTTCAGAAAACTTCAGCTGGTCACAATAGCTAAGGGGAAAAAAAGATCAGCAAAGTCAGTAAAACTGGAATGGTGTACAATATTGCTCATAATCACAAATTTAAGATTACAGATCAAATACTACAAATTTCTTCAACCTAAAACCAGAAATCAACAAAAAATGCCTTATGTCTTGATCTAAGGCAGGGGTAGGCAACCCATGGTCCATAGGCCGAATCTGGCACATGATGCCAAATAATCTGGTCACATCCTCACTTACGACAGCCGCCGACTCATTTACACAAGCTGCAAACGGCAGGGGACCACCAGTCTGGCCCCCTCAACTGTCTAAGGGAGTGTGACCTGGCCCCTGATTTAAGAAGGTTAGCAACCAGATCTAAGGTAAAGGTCCCCCTTGCTCAAAAGCCAGTCATATCTGACTCTAAGGTTCAGTGCTCATCTGTTTCAAAGCCGAAGAGCCAGCGATGTCTGCATCTGCAGACGTTTCCGTGTTCATGTGGCAGGCATGACTAGACACTGGAGTGCATGGAACGCTGTTTACCTTCCCACCAAAGTGGTCCCTATTTATCTACTTGTAATTTCTTGCTTTCAAACTACTAGGTTGTCAGGAGCTGGGACAGAGACAGAAGCTCACTCCATCATGTAGCACTCGAGTCTTGAACTGCTGACTTGCCGACCTTCCAGTCATCAAGTTCAGCGACTTAACCACTAAGCCACCGCAGTCTTGATCTACATACCCCCAAATAGCCCTTACTGCAGAAATTCGCACAGAAGGTGGTTGGGTTTCATGAAGACCACTGACGGTAGCTTGTAGGAATTGCTGGATTAGTTCTGGAGACATTGCAACTGTGAATCGACTGGCAGCCCATAAAGCACGACCGAGCAGAAAAGGAGACACTAGAAGAAGAAGAAATGTGTTCATGTTAATGCTATCTACTGTCATGAGTAGCATTGAAAAGCAAGGTTCCATATATAACTGAGAAGAGCTCCTTGCAGAGATGGAATGAAATCAATAATATATCAGCCTTGGCATTAAAGCATCCAAGGCATGTAAAAACAAGTAATTCTTGAGTGCACCTGAAAATCTCTTCCTTCACTGCACGCTGTGTAGGAAGATAGAATGGGATGTCACAGTGGTTAAAAAAGCAAGATAGCCAAAGTCTTTGGATGAATCCATACACCTCTTCTGTCCATTCTGTTTTGACAGAGACAAAAGATGTACAATGTTTCCAGAGCTGAATTCTGAAGGGGTGGCAAATGTTCATGAAATGAGGAGACAGACGAAAGATAGGAGTCACTGACTTACATGACTTAAATTTTCACTAACTGCCGTAATTTAAAAGTAGATGTTAAGAGTTGGGTGATTTATGGACTAATTTCAGTATGCATACAACTAAAAAGGTAAGATAATTCACACGTACAAAAGCCTTTGCCTTGATTTATACGAACAGCATATAGGCTGAAGTAAACAATTTCTACCACACAAACAACTGAATTTCCGACTCTTGCTTTTTATAGGCGTCAATCAATAATTCAAATTATGAAATACCTGACAGATTGAGGTCTGCAAGAACAACACTTGTTAGAAATCCATGCATATCAAAGTGTATTCTGCCGTTTTTCACACTGTCTGTGATAAGTGATTTGACTGAACCTAAAGCCAACATGCAAGCTTCATGGATCTTCCACCTGCAAAATACAAGTGACTTAGGTTTTCCAGCACTCGCTTTTTAATTTTACTTCCTTGGAAATGATAAAAGTAGTTTTGTTACCATTAATAACAAGAAAATACTCATAACATGTAATTATAAACATGGTATAGTATATTATATTCTTCAAACAAAAGAGGTGACTACCATACAATGCTGTACTTGTGGTCTCTTATTCCCAATATTCTAATGTACTTGAAATGCTATTTGCTAGATACAGCTTAACAGAGGCAGACAGGATTCTTTTGGGATTTGAAACTGAAGATAATTAAGACATAGTGGAATGTGTAAAGGGATCGTTGAAGAAGTCACTCTCATTGACACCATTGCTATCAGCAGATACAACACAACCAAAAGGGAACCATTTACAATACAATATTCTTATTTCATGGAATTTCTTCTTCTTCTGCCGTATCTAAATTCGAATATAGACAATCATCATGGCGACCAGCCATGAACTGTCCTGAAAATATAATGCAGTGGCCTTTCATCTGCCTTCCACATTGCATCATGACCCCCGTACCACTAATCCAGTTCTGCGAGTCACTTTCTGGTCCTGAGCCCCTTTGGCACGCAAAGTCCTCCTCAGCCCCAGGCCAGGATGGATGAGGCTGCTGCCCTCCATCAAGATAGATTCAAGTGGGATTTAAATCACTTGGGGACCATCACCCTTCCCTGTGGACTTTGGCACCCAAGGTCATTATAACATTTGAAAAATCTCAACTGAATGGTATCTCAATCCCACTTCAGACTGCTGCATTTGTAGTGAGTTTTATTTTTTTATTTTTTAAATCACAATTTTATAGCTTTTATAGCTTAGTAACTTTTTTATGTTTCTCATGAAGTTGGCAAGTGGTAAAGATGTACAAGACTATTAAGGGACCTCTTATTGCCCATTCAATCATTTATATGGCTACCTTCCAGCACTCTGCATACCCACTAACAACTTTTTACGATTTGTGGAAGTTAAATTAACCAGTAAATTCAATATTAAAAATAGAAACATACATTAGCAATTTATTTCACTGTCCTGGGATAAATTTATTCCAGGTGCTGACCCGAGTTTTGTTAATTTGTCACTAGAGCCTTCATATCACTTGCAAACACGAGAAAGTGGACAATTAGGATGCATGTAATTCTATACTTAATTTCTAACCTGATTATTCAGCTGTGGAACAAAATTATGTTGTTGTTTTTTTAAAAAAAGTGCATGTAAACTATTCTAAAGTATGACTGATTCATGACTTCCTCTGCAGAAACTGCCATAACAAAAAAGTTGAATGGATACATAGTAAACCAAAAGTTGAATGGATACACAGTAAACCAATTCGTGTGGATTCACCGAGACTTGGGCTTCTGGAAATTGAAGGCCAAGAACACCTAGAGTGCCAAGGTTCGCCATCACTGACCTATACAGTCAGGAATTCGGGTCCCATTGTGGCCAATCAGATGTCTACATCAGGGGGTAGGCCCATGGGTTGGATCCAGCCCATTGTACCATTTCATGTGCCCCCCAAGGGCATTCAAGGAACAAAATGGCCACCCCTTTGAAATTGTTGGGACAAAATGGCCATCCCATCATGCAGGAAGGGCAAAATGGCCACCTGGCCCTCAAAACTGACTGAGTGTGACCCGACCCCCCAGCTTGAAAAGGCTGGGAACCCCTGGTCTACGTAAACAGGTGCATCTTCTCATTCATGCTTCCCATGAGTTTACTAAGAGGCATACTGACTCAGATACTAATGACAAAATGACTTACCAGTGCTCAGCCCTGCTGTTCTTTGCCTGCTCAGCTTCCTGTAAGTGTCTTGTGGCTGCTGCAGCCAGAGCTGTTGCACTCTCATTCTGGAAATCAGTTGCCACAGCCTAATAAAAATATGACAGTAAGTGGTATTTTATACAGTAGGCAAAAGGGACTTTCACTTTACTATATGGTGCTGATAACCAATCTAGAAGACGTAGTACATAACCTACAAATATGGTAGTAAAGGTAAAGGTCGCCCTTGCTCGAAAGCCAGTTGTATCCAACTCTAGGGTTCAGTGCTCATCTGTTTAGCCAAAGAGCCAGCAGTCTGTGTCTGCAGACATCTCTGTGGACACGTGGCAGGCATGCCTCAACACCGGAGTGCATGGAATGTTGTTTACCTTCCCACCGAAGTGGTACCTATTTATCTACTTGCAATTTCTTGCTTTCAAACCGCTAGGTTGACAGGACAAATATGGTAAACCCGACCAAAGAGTGAACACACTCTTAATTTTGTCCTAGGACCAAATCTTCCAAGATGGATAGCAGATATCGAAAGGGAATGTACTGATGACAAAGGAGAGGGGAGGATGAAATAATGGTTTTCCCAAACTGTTTTTTTTATCATGCCTCTCATTTTGAGTTCTTTCTTTATTCATGTCAGACGCACCACAAGCATATAATAACATACAAAGCTAAAATTAACATGTCTAAAATAAAATAGAATTAAAAGGGCTAGATGACATCCACGCAATATCGGGCCACATCAACAGCATTTCCTCTTGCCAACATATGGTCCTTTTCAGGGCATGTTGTGGGGCATTGTGTGAATTATATCATATGGGAGATAATTTGTCCTTCTCTGCATTCACACAGGCTGTCATCTACAGGGAAACCCCACTTTCTCAGATTAGCCCTTGATCTTGATCTTCCTACCTCTGCGCACAGTCTGTTTAAAGCTTTCCACACAGGCCATGGTTGTTCTTGGCCAGGCGGTAGAGAGTCATTTGGTTCTGCCTAGTTATCTGGTAGCTCCTTGCTTGCCTTCCATAGTTGTAAGGCAGTTTGTGGGGACTAGTTGTTCGAAGGGGCAGAAGTTTTGAGGAAACCATGCCTTGATTTCAGTCTCTGCTTTGGTGGTTGATGATCAAATAGGTGTGTTTCTGAGGATCTTGCTTTGATCCACCCTTTCTGAGCAGCACTTTCTCAAAGGAATTTTGGTGGAGGGATGCTAGTTAAGTAATACACTTTTTTGTACTGGGGTTGGCTTTAAACATCCTGTGGCCAATCTCGTTGTTTCATTTAAGGTCACATCCACCTGTTTTGCATGTTTTATCTTGTGTTGATATCATTATAAACAAAATTTCTCTGCCCAGATTCACCTGAATGCTGCGTGCAGTGGATAAAGAAAACAATATGCATCATAATAGCTCTTGCTTTTAGTTAGATATTACCAGGAAATAGCATGGGAGAAACCACAACCCCCTGTAATGTTACATCCTGTACTATATCTCAAACATGCTGACAAAAATAAATAACACACCAATTAAAATAGTTTCACAAAATTACAACACAAGCTCCCATCTTCTTTTTCTATACTATCCGCCTCCATTTTGTTGGCTTAGAATCCTCCAAGCATTGTCTATTTGCATTTATCCCTATGATCCCAAGATGTACTTGGGGTAGAGAAGACAAAAATCCTTTCTGCCCTTTGGATGCTTTTTCCTACTTCCTGCTGCTTCTATTCATAGACTGAGATTTTCAGAGTCTGCCTATCATTCTCATTTCCCTTTTATCCTACGTGACTTTCTGAGAAATAAACAAGTTATTGTTCCCCTCTCATGTGCCCTTAAAGGAACATGTCTATTTAGAATTAAGGTTTAGGCATTAGGCTTTTCTAACTTGAATGTAACTTTCTTAATAAAAGCTAGTAGTTTGTTTTAATCTGTATAACATATACGAATGACCAACCAGTTCCTGACAATACACAATTGTTGATCTTCGCAGATAACACAGCAATGGCCGTACAAGGATCAGGTTTTGATGAGGTAGCTGAAAAACATGCTGGAGCCCTTGAAGAATTACGACGGTATTACACTATCAACCATTTTAAGCCTAAAATGAGCAGGACTTAAGTTTGAGCTTTTCATTTTATTTATTTATTTATTGTTATATTTATATACCACCTTCCTCACTCTAAGGGGCGACCCAAAGTGGTTTACAAGTAATAAGATATTACTAGAGTCGGGGGGGGGGGAGTGGTTAGATGTCAAAGCCGCCCCCTCTCCCCAACAGCTTCTCTTCTGCCCTCCCAGGCCCCAAGGGGCCAAGGGCTAGAGTCCTGGCCACCTTTGAAACTGAAAGGGCTTGAGTTAATGAAGCCATGTGTATGCTGTAGTGACAGGATGCCTCAAACCTACAAATATACCTTCTTGTTGTTATCATTCCACCTAAGATAAAGAGAATTAACATCAGCAGATGTCGAAAGAACTAAGCAAGAGAATGACCCTCGACAGCCTATGAATGGATATAAGCCTCAATTCTGCTGGCTCAGATCCAGGAAGTGCTTTATGGAAAGAAAGTACAAAAGAGCAAAGTTAAATTATAAGATGGAAAAAGGTGCTCACTGAACAAGGAATAACATTAAAGGAGGATATGACTGAAAAACCTGACCTTATCTACGTCACTTGGAGGACTCTGAATAGGCTGAGGGTTGGAGTGCCTAAATTTAAGACCAGCATGCTCAAGTGGGGACTGCTGGTGGATAACAACATGCTATGTGAATGTGGAGAGATACAAAATCTGGTTCATTTACTGGTATGCTGATTACTCCCAGAAACATGTACTGGTGAGAATTTAATTTTGGCCAACAACAAAGCCAAGAAAGTGGCTTCATTTTGGCAGTACAAGGTTTGATCTAGACATGAAAGAGGTTTTTTAAATTACTTTTGCCTGTTTTATAGCCCAGGTAGCTATGCAGTGCTTACTCTGCTACCGAGAAATAAGTTAACAGTTTTCCCTCTGAACTCCTGAATACACAAAGCACTTTTAAGACTGTGAATGAATTGCTCTATGCTCTATTCTCAGTATAAAAAAACTGCATTTCCTGTAATTCTGGGCCAAAGTGGCTTTAAAGAACACAGTGTAGGTTCACATATACTCATGTGATACATCAGCCTCTGATTCACCATTACTCTTAAACCAGGGCTAAGGACACTGAAGATGTTACTGGACTCAGAATCCCATCAGTCCCAGTAATCATGCCCAATAGTTAGTATACAGACAGTTACCTGGAGTGCCATGGGTTCCCAGCCCTGACTGAGATCCTTCAGAATACTTGCTATTCTCTCTTACCAGCAATAAGTCTTGTGCAGCGATTCTAACTGTATAAGAAAATGTATCATCGTCTTCATCTTCAACAAATTGTTGCGGGTTTGCAGTCCAGACCTTTATCTAAAAAGAAACCAAAATAGGTCAATCACTTTAGACTTTTCTATCCTGAATGTGATTTCAGGACTATACATAACTAAACCAACTATCATATTAGTTATTTTATTTCTTGTTTTTCCTATAGCACATTAACTCAATGAACAATGTTGTCAATGTCTACTATATCAGAAACATCTGAAATGCTTGATGAAGAGATTTTGGATTTCGAAAGCTCACATCGTTTTAATTTTTGGGTAATCCAATAAAAGTATTGCCTTCCTCCTGCATTTTTTATAATCTGAAATTAACTTTCAGCATCTTTCTTCGTAAAAAATTTTTTTTACATGGAATAGATTACCACATTTTAAAAAATGTTATGTAAAACCTCCCAAACTACTCTGTACATGATCTGCACCAAGACAAGTGACTTCTGGAAAAAATAAAATAAGTTTCTGAAATCCCTTCTCACAACTACAGTGCAACTTGTCTCTTAATTCCCCACATTCTTCTCTGAGAAATGTAGGTGGGGTAGGCAATGCAGGCTGATAATAATAAAAATACAAAGTCTCTTCTTGCCGGAGTACTTAAGTCTCCACTGCTACTCCACCAACACTTTGCTTTTTGGTTACCGGTATGTGCAGATGCATAATCAAGGTTTAAGTAACTAGGGAAGGGCACTTGGGACTTCCAATTCTCAATTCAGTTTGTAATACATATAAATAACTGGTGATAAGATGCAGTGAAGGCAGAAATTATATTAGTGTTGGCATGGTTGCATAACATGGTGCAACTAACTGTGGCTAGCTGACAAACTGTTGGGTTAATGTCATCTGTGAGATCAGTTGCATGTCAAGGTCATCACTTAGAAGTAATTAGCATGACAGATTATACAAACCTTACATAAGCACCACTAGGATTTTGTCTTACTAATGAAAATCAATAACCTTGGTATTCTTCATTTGCAAAGGTAATTGCAAAACAGCTTGATGACGTTTCTGAAACGTCTGCTGCTCAAAAATGGAGTAGGCTACTTTATCAACATTTCACCCGAAAACAGTTACCTGATGAGTGAATACTTATATTAACAGTCAGTAATGGAGCAAAGGTAGATGTATTACATAATCACTATATTTTCATCAATTATTGGCCAAGAAGCCAGTAGTGAATAAAAAATTTCTATTATCACTCATCTTGTAACAAGAAGCTCTTCTCAAGAAAAAAACAACACACTTTGATGACAACATTATGCTATTCAGCAGTCTTACATGCACGTTACTTATATATAGTCTTAAAAAGGAAAGTTCGGTTTCACTTACCAGTGATAACTTTCGTTCTTCGAGTATATAGTTTGTGAATACACACTCATGGGGGGGGTTATGCGCCTGCGCAGAACGGCCGATCGGAGGCTTGAAAAGCTATTGGTCAAAAGTTTTGGCGGTAAGACCGCCCACCGTACCGCCCACCCTGAGGCGCCCGCGCGCCATTTTACCTCAGTTCCATACTTAAGCCAAGCACAGGATAAACCAACTGATCTCATCCGTGCAGCTCAAGAGGGGAGGCAGGGTGGGTAGTGTGTATTCACAAACTATATACTCGAAGAACGAAAGTTATCACTGGTAAGTGAAACCGAACTTTCTCCTTCGTATAGTTTGTGAATCCACACTCATGGGAGATTAGCAAGCTCACACTTACTTGGTCGGTGGGCAGTCGGATGAGATGATCCCACGATGAGCTGAAGAACCCGTAGGTGGACCCGTCAGGGGCGTTGAGTCCGGAGCCCTCTGGTGAGGACGACACGGCCAAGCCTGGCGTCCGCAGTGGCTCTGGTGTCCACCCTGTAGTGCTGGACAAATGTGGAAGGTCTGGACCAGGTGGCAGCCTTACATATGTCCTCAAGCGGTGTGCCCTCCAGAAAGGCAGTGGATGTGGCAACCGCCCTGGTGGAATGCGCCCTGACATGCGGTGGAGGTGGCAGTGAAGCTGACTCATAGGCCAGGTAGATGGTAGAGGTGATCCATTTGGAGAACCTTTGAGCAGAGATGGGTTCACCCTTGGACTTTCCCCCATAAGCCACAAAGAGGCGTTGCGACTTCCTGAACTCTCTAGTCCTGCTGGTGTAAAACAATAAAGCTCGTTTCACATCCAGCGTGTGCCAAGTCCTTTCTTGGGCGTTAGTGGGGTTCTGGAAGAAGGTTGGCAAGGAGATAGTTTGTGCCATGTGAAACTTGGAGACCACCTTGGGTAGGAAGGTGATGTCCGCTTGGAGGACGACGCGGTCGTTGAAGAACTGGAGAAAAGGTGCGTCTGCTCGCAGGGCAACCAGTTCACCAGCTCGTCGTGCAGACGTGATGGCCACCAGGAATGCTGTCTTCCATGTGAGGAGACGAACATCGGCGGTAGCCATGGGCTCGAAGGGGGTCCTGGTGAGCGCGTTAAGAACGGTGGACAGTGACCATTGAGCCGTCGGTGTCCGGGCCGGCGGAAAAGCGTTCTTTAGTCCCTTGAGGAAGCGCTTTACCGTTTGGTCGCGGAAGGCCCCGGAAGCGGGCGAGCCAGCAGGAGAGTGCGCTACCACTGCTGCGAGATGCACTCGGATGGAGGTGATGCTGAGGCCAGACTCCGCCAGCTGGAGGAGGTAGGTTAAAATGTCCTGCAGTCCCACCTGCGTGGGGGGTGTTTGCCGGGCGGCCAGGAAAGCACAAAAACGCCTGTATTTGGAAGCGTAAGACTTCCTTGTGGAAGGGCGCCGCGCTAGTTCAAGGATCCTGGCCAGTCTGGGGTTATCCTCCACGCGGTGAGGTGGAGGCTGGGCAGGTCCGAATGGTGCAGCTGGCCCTGCTCCATTTGGAGGAGTGTCGGTGATTCCGGCAGTGTGCGATACTGCGACGACATGCGCAACAGTAGCGGAAACCAGGGTTGGCGCGGCCACGCCGGTGCCACCAGAATTGCATTGGCTCTGTGTTGGTGCATCCTGGTGAGTACCTTCTGGACCAGAGGAAACGGAGGAAAGGCATAGAGATAGTCCTGATCCCACCGTTTCATGAAGGCATCGCCCTCGGAGTTCAGTCCGATGCCTGCTCTGGAGCAGTACCTGCTGAGTTTCCTGTTGGACTCCGATGCAAAGAGGTCGATGCTCGGCGTCCCCCAGACCTCGCACAGGGACTGGAACACTCCGTCGTCCAGCTCCCATTCGTGGGTCGTGGAGGTGAGACGGCTCAGGTGATCTGCCAAGACATTTAGCGTGCCCTGGATGTGCACTCCAATTGGGAAAATGTGCCTCTCCAGACACCATTCCCACAACTGCACTGCCAGGTACAGGAGGGTGGTGGACCGTGTTCCTCCCTGCTTGTTGAGGTACGCCACCGCCGTGGTATTGTCCGAGGCCACTTGAACCGCCTTGCCGGTGAGCAGAGTCTCGAAGGAACGCAGGGCCTTCCAAATGGCCAGCAGCTCCAAGTAATTTATGTGGTACACCGTTTCGTGCGGTGTCCAGGTGTCGTTGACCGTGAGAGTCCCGCAAGCAGCGCCCCAGCCGAGGTTGCTCGCGTCGGTCAGTATCTGCAACGAGGGTTGCGGGGGGTAGAAACTCTTCCCCGTGGCCACGTTGAGTGGTGTAGACCACCACAGCAGTTGGTCCCTCAGTTCTGGAGATGGGGTCAACCGTTTGGATTGGCTCTCCCGAAGTGCGTCGAACTCGTGAAGGAGCCACGATTGCAGGGACCTGAATTTCAACTTGGCATGGGGGATCACTGCCGTCGTTGAGGCCATCAGGCCTAGAAGTCTCTGAGCCTTCTTCGCCCGGATGCACGGTTTCGTGCGCAGTTCGCTCACCCCCTGCGCAATGTCCCGTAAGCGTTTCTGGGGGGCGTAGGCTCTCGTAGTAAGCGAGTCGAGTACCGCTCCAATGTACTCGACGCGCTGGGAAGGCGTCAACTTCGACTTGGTGAAGTTGATCCTGAGGCCGAGACTCTCCATGAGGTGAACCGTGTATTGTGTGTCCCGAACGGCCGACGGTTTGGTGGGGGAGACGATCAACCAATCGTCGATGTACGGGAAGACCCTGATGCCCCGTTGGCGGAGGAATGCAGCCACCGGAGCCATGCATTTGGTGAAGACCCGCGGTGCCGTGGCCAGACCGAACGGTAGGCATCGGTACTGGTACACGGAATGGTCGATACGGAAGCGGAGAAAACGTCTGTGTTCCTCGAGGATGGAGACGTGGAAGTAGGCATCCTTGAGGTCTATGACTGTGAACCAGTCCCCTTTGTTGATGAGGGGGAGGACGGTCTGTAGGGTCACCATCCGGAACTTCCTGGTGTGGATGCATTTGTTCAGGCGGCGTAGGTCCAGGATAGGGCGAAGGCCTCCGTCCTTCTTCTGGACCACGAAGTACCTCGAGTAGAAGCCGTTGTCCCAGTCGGACGGTGCTACCCGCTCGATGGCTCCCTTGGAGAGAAGGGTTGCTATTTCTTCCTCCAAATGGGGGGACGAGGTGGTGAGACGATGTTTTCCTACTCGAGGCACCCGCACGAACTCGATGGCGTAGCCAGAGGACAAGATCTTTAAGACCCACTGGTCGTCCGTGATGCCCGACCATGCCTGGAGGAAGTTCCGGAGGGGGAGGTACGGGATGTGGAGCGAGAGAGACTCGGCCGTCGCAGCTTCAAACGCGGGGCTTGGGCCTCGCGGTCGAACGCTTGTCCTGTCCATAGGGCCGGTAGCGGGGTTTGTGTTGTCGCCGCTGTTTATAGGAGCTGGATCTAGGCTGCTCCGTCGGTCCCTGCTGCTGTGGATTGCCCTGGAACCGCCGTGTGAAGGGCTGGAACCTCGGCCTGGTGGAAGTTGCCGGCGTGGTGAGCCCCAGGAACTTCGCCGTGGAACTGGTCTGGCGCATCTCATTCAGGACCTTATCGGTGTCCTGACCGAAGAGGCCCTGCCCGTCGAAGGGAAACTCCTCGATGAGCTTTTTCATAGCGTCATCGAGGGAGGTGTCCCTGAGCCAAGCATGGCGACGGAGGTAGATTGCGGAGGCCATGTCTTTTGCCGCATAATCGTTGATATGCCGGGCAGTGCGCATCAGCTGTTCGGCGACGAAGTCCCCCTCGGTGGCCAGCGCGTCAATCCTCTTCTGGGCATCGGCGGGCAGTTTAGCCGTCTCAACCTTCACCTGCTCCCAGAGGTGAGATTGGTACAGGCCCATGGCGGCCGAATAGTTTGCGGCCCGAAAGAATAGGGAGCCGGTGGCGTAAAACTTACGCCCCACCGCGTCCAGTTTCTTTCCCTCCGGCGTCGACGGAACCGGGAATCCGCTGGTGGCCGTCCTATGCTGGAAGGCCTTGACCACCAGGGAATTCGGCAGGGGGTGCGCCTGCAAGAACTCGACGTTCTCGTCCAGGACCCGGTACATGCTGTCGAGCCTGGACGAAACGGAGTGTGCCGCCAAAGGTTTCTTCCACGTCGCCCTCGCCGTGGTCATCATGGAGGGGAGCATGGTTATGTGGACCGGCCGCACAGCACGCCTGTCGAGCTTCGCGGTCATCTGATCCTCACCCTCCAACGGCGGTTGGTCGACCTTCAGGTTGAGGGCGGTGCCGAGCCTCGTGAGCATGGCGGTCAGTGAGCGCTGGTCCTCACCACGCGGTGGGTCCACTGAGCCGATGGCCTGTTCCGGCGTGCGCTCGGCGTCGACGTCTCCCTCGTCCTCCTCCGACGACGAGCTGGACTCATCGGAGGACGAGGGAGGCAGTCTTTCGTCCACGTCCGGACCGCGCCAGTACGGCCTGGGCGGGCCGGCGGGATGGGCGTCCACCGCATCAACGTCCGGACCACACCATGACGGGTTGGGTGGGCCGGCGGAGCGGGCACTCGACCCACGGGAGGTCGGTGGGGCCGCGGCAGAGCCGGGATGCCCGGGGCTTGCGGTGGTCGGAACCGGAGCCGCAGAGGCCGCAGGCGTGGAGGTCTGGAACCTGGTCGCAAACGACGCCATGACCTGGAACATCTCTCGGACGAGGGCCATCTGAGACGCGTCCGAGTCCGCTGGCGGTGGAGCTCCGGTGGCCGGCGGGATGGTGGCCCACGAAACGGTGGGAGCCGAAACGGTGGCCGGCGTCGGTGTCGGCGAAACGGTCGTCGGAACGGTGACGACCGCCTCGTCCGTCGGCGTTCTGGGCCGTGGAGAGACGGAGGCCTGCCTCGGCGAGGAATTTCTGCCCCGAGGAGGAGAGGAGAGCACCTGAGGTGGGCGAGCTGGAGCCCCAGCCCTGCGTCCTTTCTCAGGTGACCCGGAAGACGACCGTCCTCCCCAGATGGAGGATCCCGGAGAAGGACATCGGGCAGTCGAGAACGGCGGCGAAGGCCCGGGAGAGGCGGGTGTGCGCGGAGTGGGGGGAAGCGACCGTCTCTTCTCCGACCCACGCTTGCGCTTCTTCTCACCGTTCTTGTCCTTCTTCTTCTTCTTCCTCATCGGAAGCACGGAGGAAGAGGCCGGCGGTGGTTGAGCGGCAGCGGCGGCCGTGGAGGCGGACGCGGCGGGAGCCAGAGCGAGCTCCATCAGGTGAGCCTTGAGGCGATTGCTTCGGTTCTGCACCGCGAGGCGCGTAAACTTTTTGCAATGCGGGCAAGACTGGCTCTGATGCGACTCTCCCAAACAAAAAAGGCACAGGCTGTGTCCGTCGGAAGCCGGAAACTTCTTAAGGCAAGCCGTGCACTGTTTAAACGCTGCAGCCATCAACCGCGGAAAAAATTCTTCCAGTGGAAGTTTCTGGAGACAAGTACCCCGAAGGGCCGACCAGCCGCCACCCCCTTGAGGGGGGAGACGGTGATCGATGCGAAAAATTGGCTACTGAATCCACTCAAGAGAAGAGACAGAGCCGGGGTGGCGATCCTGCCCGGAGGACAAGATCACCGAGAAAAATTTGTTAAGATTTGCCAAAAAGACTTTCCCTCAGAAGGGCGAAAAAATTGAGGAAGCTCTCAACGATCGTCCTGCTGCTACAGCGGAAAGAAGAGAACTGAGGTAAAATGGCGCGCGGGCGCCTCAGGGTGGGCGGTACGGTGGGCGGTCTTACCGCCAAAACTTTTGACCAATAGCTTTTCAAGCCTCCGATCGGCCGTTCTGCGCAGGCGCATAACCCCCCCCATGAGTGTGGATTCACAAACTATACGAAGGAGAACTGATTGTATTCTCATGGATGCTGTATTTTCTTACAGTAATGAACAGCTAGGATCAAAGCATGCAAAATTGATTTTATTTTTTTACATGATGTACAAAAGACATGCTTACTTGCTCTTCTGTGATTTGCATATAAAGAATGATGTAATATATTAATTCTGGCAAAGCTTTTTTTACTGTGCTTTTCAACTTGTGGTTTTCCAAGAGAGCATGAACAAATTCAAATATGCTGAACACTAGATTTTCAAAGCCTAAAACTTCACCTATATTTGGAAGAAAGTAAAACAAGGAGATTTAGTAATTTCTAGCATAAAAAGTCTAATAAATACCATGAAGTTTTGAAATAATTATTTCATTGCATGTAAAGGTTTCCCTTGCTCGAAAGCCAGTTATATCCGACTCTAGGGTTCAGTGCTCATCTCTATTTCAAAGCCGAAGAACCAGTGCTGTCTGTTTCTGCAGACGTTTCCGTGGTCATGTGGCAGGCATGACTAGACACCGGAGCGCACGGAACACTGTTACCTTCCCACCAAAATGATCCCTATTTATCTACTTGCAATTTCTTGCTTTTGAACTGCTAGGTTGGCAGGAGCTGGGACAAAGACGGGAGCTCATTCTGTCCTGCAGTACTTGGGAATCGAACTGCTGATCTCCTGCCTCCCAGTCAGTGTCTTAGCCACTTGAGCCACTGCAGTCCCTCTTCATTGTATTACATCTGCATTATTCTATACAAACTCATGTTTAGCAATGCTAGTCATTGATCTTACAATATTCTCAAAACCCAACCATATTCTCAACGAATTATTTCTTTTTAGATGATCTAATCTTGCAATTTATAAAACAGACTATCAGTCACATCACTAGCAATCCATTTCCTACCATCAGAATCCACTGGGTCCTCTACTTCTTCTGTGTAATTTACTTCTGTTCTGACATAGGTATAAGTAAGTTAAGGAAAATGAATTCAATTTACATACACTACTTTTTATTTAGTACCAAAATCTCTTGTTCTACTATTGCACTTCTGTTAAAATAGAAGGTAAGGAAAAGTGTAAAGTTTTAAAGAACCACTGGGAGATTTAAAAAAATCTTTTTAGAACCAAGGTCCATATTTGAATTTGAGGAGACAATATATTGAACTGTAAATAAATATGGTGGCTAATGCTATCGCCCCGTGATGGTGAACCTTGGCATCCCAGATGTGCTTGGACTTCAATTCCCAGAAACCTGAGCAATTCCCAGAATCCCATCCGGGCGCATTTTACTTCCGCTTCCGGGAGCGACAAGGGCAGCGCAGGCCAGATGAATCGCAGTAAACCCATTTGTGTGGATTCACACAGTGCTTGGGCTTCTGGGAATTGAAGTCCAAGCACATCTGGCGTGCCAAGGTTCACCATCACGGCTATAGCCATAGTCACCTTTGAGTGAAATTGCACTACAAATGTGGACAAGCGTTTTGTAGAATCCTGAACTAGCAAAGCCCTCCTCTGAAAAACAGCATTCCCCGGGCTTTCTCTCTTGCTCATTCTCCCCCTGCCTCACTACACCCTTTCCTATAAATTAGCACTATTGCAAAACAGCACAAAAAGGGTATAAGGCTGCACTTTCTGTGAGTGTGTTCCAAACAATCGGAAGAATCTGCTGCATGGAAGAAATCATGTGTCTTGGATAATTCTTCACTAAAGCTGTCACCGCCTGAAGGAGAGGAGAAACAGACATTCACTTGTAAAACTAAGCATTTTTTTCAGCATCTCACACATCCCACATTTCTATTCTACAAAAATAGAGTTTTAATTTAAATTTATTAGTAGCAAAATAAATACTTGCTTGCAATTGATCTACAAAACATACTTCTGACTGATAAAGAATAGAGACAGAAACATTTTAATCTGTGGATTCACTTATTGTTGGTGACAATAGTGGATAGAAATTAAGTTAATGTGAGATAATATATAGCCTTGTTCACCTTTAAGAACACTACTGGGAAACATAGGTGCTTTTGTAAAACCTCTAGTTCAGTTTTTAAAATTCTGAAAAACACACAACGAATACTGAGCTTTATACTATCTTCACAGTACTTGCCCTGACCTTATTCTAAATTTAATGTACAATGAAATATCATGTGATAATTTGCAACCAGGCATGCACAATATGTCCAAACAGTACTGTTTATGAAAGAATATGCATTGTGATATGAAAGAAAAAGAATTTGAAATATCCTTCCCTAAAAGGTTATTGAACTGGATTTTGTTTCTGCCAAATGAATGGCACCTGCACATTAACATTACTGACAACTTAGTTAACAGAACCACCTATGTTATATTGGTTCATTGTATATTATATTTTAAAAAGTGCTGTAATATAATACATTCCTTAGACAAAACAGTACTGCTGGATAGCTCAGGTATCTGGTTGTGGAGCCAGATGTTAGGAGTTGGATTCCCCACAGTGCCTCCTGGACAAGGCCTGGACTTGATGATCTATAGCAGTGATGGCGAACCTTTTAGAGACCGAGTGCCCAAACAGAGGTGGGAGGAAGTGCTCCCACTGGGCTGCTGGGCAGAGGGGTGGGGTGAACTTTGTGCTGGGGATACGGCACGCATGCCAACAGAGAGGGGGCTGCGTGCCCCTTCTGGAACACGTGACATAGGTTTGCCATCACTGATCTATAGGGTCTCCAGTTCTAACATGATGATGATTAAAAATAATTCTTCAGATCCTTAATTTCATGTTAATATATTGATGCACTTTATATACAGTAATACCCCGCATAACATTAAAGCTTGGTTCCACAAGTTTTAACATTAAGCGGTTTTTAACATTGTGCGATACATTTATCGCACAACATTAAACCAAAGCCCATGGTGGCCACTTTGAGTTGGGAAGGGCTGGGGGAACCCAACGCCAGCCAGGGCAACTTTTAGGCACCTCCCCCTGCCCTTGAAGTCAAAGCGACCACCGTGGGCCTGCCCTCCGCTGGCCGCTTTGATTTGGGAAGGGCTGGGGAGAGCGTCTAGAAGCTGCTCTGGCTGGCGCTGGGTGCCCTCCCCCCCCCGGCCCTTCCCAACTCAAAGCGACCCAATCATCGAGCGGATTGCATGCCTCTTCGGAAAGGGAACCGGGCGGAGACCAGCCCTGCGGTCTTTAGAGCAGAGATCTCTGGAGGAAATCTGGGGGGAAACGCCATGCATCACACAATGTTAACTTAACATTGTGTGGTGCAAATTTTTCCTCAGATTTCCTAATGTTATCTGGTTTTAACGTTGTGCAGTGCACATGTTATCCAGGGTATTACTGTACTCCTTTTAAGAATCACATTTTCTACTTTATCACAAAAACAGTACTTCCAACATAACATTTCACACAAACATGTTGATATACTTTATATACCCACCTTTAAAACTTCCATTTTAAGCCCACTATCTGATGTAGGACCATCAGGCATTTGCAGAGCCTGCACAAAAGCTTCTGTGAACTGCTGTACCACAGGGAAAATCAGAACTTTGGCTGCTCCCTAGAAGAAGAAGAAGAAGAAGAAGAAAGTATCCCTTGGTTTCCAATTGTGGAAACTTGCAAATTGCTTGACACAATAAAAAGGCAGCAGCTTGAAGACTAGGTATTTATTAATTCTAGAATTAGGTTTATTTCTTTAAAAGTTCTACATGCTTCAAACTCCTGATTACGACAACTGATAAATTCAAAGGTACATGTAACTTCTACCTAATTCTGATTTATTTGACAATACTGAATTTACTTCAGTTCTTTCAGATATTCTGGCTACCCACTAGTAAAGTAGAAAACAATTTTATAAATTGTAACAGATCTTCTCAAAAATCAAGAGCATTGATACATTTTTGACCAGATCCATTTTTGTAAAGAACTTGCATCTGTTTTGTAAAGAACTTGCATCTGCAGGACGGAATGAGCTCCCGTCTTTGTCCCAGCTCCTGCCAACCTAGCAGTTCGAAAGCAAGAAATTGCAAGTAGATAAATAGGGACCACTTCGGTGGGAAGGTAACAGCGTTCCGTGCACTCCGGTGTCTAGTCATGCCTGCCACATGACCACGGAAACGTCTGCAGCAGCAGACAGCGCTGGCTCTTCGGCTTTGAAACAGAGATGAGCACTGCACCCTAGAGTCGGATGCGACTGGCTTTCGAGCAAGGGAAACCTTTACCTTTACCTTTACTGCATCTGTTTTAAAGAATACTGTATATGTCTCTCACTTCATAACAAAACAATGAAAAGAATGACCTTCCCAAAGTTTGTGAAGCATCGCTATAAATCAGGGGTGCCCACCAGTCACGTGGTTCCTCCTCAGGAAGCATTGAGGGCAGTGCAGGCCGGATGATTTGGCACCACAGGCCGTAATTTGGGCACCCCTGCTCTAAATACATAGCAAAACACACACTACCAAACCATATCAGTAGTTTTTATAGTGAAATCTCAATCATTTCCTCACATGAAGTAAGAACTAGGTTTTCCCACTAAAATAGGGCCAGAAGCAAATTCAAGTAGCCTCTTACATCATGACAAGGTCAAGCAGGCATGGGGTTAAGCATATCACCAACTCAGCCCAATTTATAACCTTTCACACATTTCATTCAGACTCATGTAAATCCCATTAATTTGTCAAACTCAAGAAGAATGTTAACAGAAATGAGCCAGAATAGCAGTTCCTCAATTTGGAGGTTTCTGGAGGTTATCCCCTTCTCATACACAATAACCAAGTGAATGGTTTTTACAGTGATATTGAATAATAAAAAATATTGATGGCTCAGGGGTGGCCAACCTTTTTATGCCACAGGCCTGACCATGCTCCCGGACCACATCCCCCAGAAGTGGAAGCATTTATGGATGTTGTAAATTCATCCACTTCTACATTTACGACAGCCATAGGCACATTTGCGCATTTTATGGCTGACATAAATGCACCTGCTTCCACCTCCAGGTGCAGTGGAGGCGACAATGGGCCAGATGGAATGGCATTGTGGGCCAGGTAGATTGGGAACCCTTGCTCTAGTTGCAAAGGAAGCATATTTCCTACATACAGAAAATAATATCTCATATGACAGGAAGCTAGAAAGCATAAATCACTCAGACTGAAATGCTCTTTGTCACGTTTGACAGTTACATAGTTAACAGTATTACTTTTTTTACATACATGTCAGAGTTAATACTAAAGCTGACTCTTCATGAAATGTGTTACATAAATATTTATGCCAGCAAAATCAAGATAATTCAAAAAACAAGAAATCAACTGTTCACCTTTTCCAATTCTTCCATGTTACATATCATATGAGCACAAGTGGTGAAAATTTCTACAGCACGTGACCTTGTACGAATACCATAAACCTAATGGAAGAGAAAAAGCTTTCAAAACATGAAAAGGGCTATGTTTCTCACTGTTACTAGCAGTGTTCATCACAATACTAGTTCTTTTGCCATTATAATTCATACAGAGCTGTCTAATTAAAACAAATTAAGTTTGCGTTGCAATTTTGCTCTGTACAATCTAATCATTTACTTCTTAGAAGTATTTTAAGGTATAGGATATGGAGGATATATTCTTATTTTCACAAAAGTTCTTCAAAGCATATTCTTATCCCTAGTATAAAAGTTCGGACACTGTGATGTCACTATTTTTGCTGACGTAGAAGTAGTTTGGTATGCCAAATCTGTCTTGCATTGTCATATAATTTGAGACATACAAATTTAAGGACTGCTGGGAGAACTATAGAAGAACAAATAAAAAGCCTTCCTGCTGAATTTCTGCAACATCACCCCTGTAAGACTAGAGGATCTCTTAAAAACTGGTTAATGGAGTCTAACAGATTCCTGGGAGCTGTAGGAAAGTTTGGTTAGGAAGCCTGCTGTTCCCACTAAGTGATCTCTGGAAGGAAATACAACTTCAGTGGCTTTACCAATCATCCCCAGATACCATTTTTACTTCACAGAGGCTGAATGGCCTATTACTATACAGCACATCACTCTGGAGTCCCCTCCCAGTGGATGATTTTCAACTGTTGAAAGCTAGGATTAGGACAAAATTATTGGACAAGTCTACTCAGTCACTTGCATGCCTTATTCTTTTGCTAATGGGTTATTAAATCTAGCAGAGAATGGAATCTTTGCTGGGTTGAGGAAGATGTGAATATGTTCTTGAGAGAAGGAACTATCCTGGCTTATTAAAAAGAAACAATAATCTGACCATTCTTGAAGAAACCCAGCTGGACCCAAAAAATATAAACAATGTCAGGTGGGTAGTCTAAAATCCCGTTTTTAGTCTACATAATTCACAAAGGAATTGTAAAAAAAAAAACCTCCCTCACTCTTGGATGAAAATTATTTTTAAGGTCATTTCAAACCAGGTTTAGGCTTAGTTTGTGGGCAGCAATTGCACCCATTCCCTTACGACATATGTGAAGGGAAATAAAGGAGTGTCAACCCTGTTGATTTCTTTGGATATTTCAACAAATGTTTATATAACTGACATGGTACTCTTCTGGATAAGCAGTATGAGTGTGGGAGACACAACTGGGCTCCTACTAAGACTGCCCAGCCTCAGTTCAAAACTCAAGTGGCTCCTGCAAATGTCAGCTAAGCACAGCCCAACTCAATAGGAGATAGAAATGGTTGCTGGCGAGATGCCTCTATGCAGTGTTTCCCAACCTTTGGTTTTTGGACTTCAGTCCCAGAAGCCTAAGTCAATTCCCCAAAGCACTGATCAGCCAATGTACTGGCTTAAGCTTTTGGGAATTGAAGTCCCCTTGTGGGGTGTGGACCCCATGTTGGGATCCATTGCTGTACAGACACCCAGAGAACCTCTGCAGATTCTAGAAACAATCATGGAAAGGGCCATCAGAATGCCAGTGGTGTATCGAGAACAGTGATGGCAAACCTTATAGAAACCGAGTGTCCAAACAGAGGGGCAGGGTGAACTCTGGGGGGTGGGGGAGGAAGCACTCCCATTGGGCTGCTGAGCAGAGGGGTGGGACAAACTCTGTGCTGGGGAGGGAGAAAGCGCTGCCATTGGGCTGCTAGGCAGAGGGGTGGGGTGCACTCTGTGCTGGGGGAGGAAGGAAGCACTCCCATTGGGTTGCTGGGCAGAGCGAACTCTTTGCTGGGGCGATGGCGCACTTATCGACAGAGAATGATCTGTGTGACCCGTCTGGCATGCGTGCCATAGGTTTACTTCTACTGATCTAGAAGAATGTTTTCTCTGTGTTCGCCCTTTTCAACCTTCTTACAGAACATCACATAACATATTTGGGAGTGAGGAATAGAGGAAATATGCATTGCTTGCAAAAATTGCAAACTTTAAATCTAAAATGTTGGAAGAAAGCCTCTTCTAAATCACACTGTTATTAAAACAAAATGGATAATGGCTATTTTTATTCATACCTCTGCCATTGTGAATATCTTATACATCTCTGGTAGAATAACTGGAGCAACAAGAGGCATCTGTGTGTCAGTGACCTCCCGAGTGAACTCTAGAAAACAGTGAAAAACAGTGAAACAACATAACCAAAGTGTATTTCTGCAGAGATCATGCAGTAGTAGCAACTTACTTCTACTCTAGTCACCTGTTGAGTGTGTTACAGATTCACAAATGGGCAAAAGAAGGATTAATATGTAATTCAATCCTATTTATGAACATGGGATATTGTTTCTGTGACCACAATTTAAAATTACAAGAAATCGGCAGATGTTGTCTTGCCCGTGCTGCCAGGAAAAAGGATGCCAAGCTTTGCATAGCAAGGCCAGCATCACTGCTAGCAATCAAGATGGTTTATAGGATCTCCTAAGTCAGTACATTGGCTGACCAGTCCTTTGGGGAATTGGCTTAGGCTTCTGGGAATTCCAGTGCAAAAACCAAAGGTTGGAAAACACTGCTCTACATCTTCCTACGGCTTTCCTCTCTTCCAATGTGACTCCTCAAACGCTCACTTGATTCCCTTCCCCTTTTTTGTGGCTTTTCTCTCCCCGCCCTTTCTCTGTGCCCCGTCACTTCTTTAACTCCCAATAACTTCTCTGTTCCTGTGATTCCTCCTTCTTTTCTTTTCTGGAAGCCATATTAGACATAAGAAAAATAGTAACAGATTTGGCTACTTGTTGCACCAAAATGGTGGCAAAACATGTTCACTGTGTGTATATCTTTAAAAAAAAACCATTAGAACTTGAAAACTATTTGTACAAATTTCTCCAAATTTTATACAGAGCATATATGCTGCCTACTCCTCCCTTTCAAAACAAGTGCCGGTTCAAGAATCTGTTTTAAAAATGTTTGGACTGTTCCCTCCTATCAATTATGGCTTATGGACTGCTCTACTGACTGGTCATGTAATATAAGAGATATATTCCAGCACACCTCTAATTATGTGAATCAGAAGGCTTGATCTCACAGAAGTAGTACATGTCTGTTTGGTTTTAATACAGTACTTCAAAATGTAAATGAAACCTATTATATTAATATCATGTTACCACTTGGGGCATTTTCCCCCAGGAAAAAGCATCATTATGCCCGGATTACATCACAAAGTAGTACTTTATAGGTATTACTACTTATAACACAGGACTTCCATACTGAAAAATAGCATCATCCCATATTATTCATAATGCTCTATCATTATGTAGTTTCCAGACTTCAGATATATGTATGAGAGGAATGGAAGTTTCCAGACTTCAGATATATGTATGAGAGGGATGGAAGTGAAACCATGTCTTTATCATAAACCTTAGTATGTATGGCATAACCTGTTGAGGGTAGGGAGCAGTATATATCAATTTAAAAACACTATATTACAATGTTTTGGAAGCCAAAGTTAGGCTGGCAGAATTGCACCTGTACATACCTGTAAGCACCCGCATAGCCCCATGTACTGCATTCAGATCCCCACTGACCAGCATTTCCATCAACAAATTGAAAAGTTCAGGCCAAGCTTCAGGCCAATCCCAATGTGCTATTGCGGAAACTGCATAAGCGACACTTGAACGCACTTTACTAATCGATTCTCTTAATCCATTGGGAAGTAGTTCCCTAATGGCAGCTTTTGCCTGCAGATGAAAAAAAGAAAGATGAATTTGCCAAGAAACATCCATCAATTCCACAAGACTGCAGGATTTCAACAGGGTAAAAGCTTAACAATCCTTAGTTACAAAGCAATAAACATTCAACAAAAATGTGTTTTATTGAAGTGCATATGAGCCTTCAAATGGGTTTAACATATAATACAAGAAAGGCAGTTCCATTCTATATATGGAAAGAATGAATATTTAAAATAAAGATTACCCTTTCGGTAGTCTCAGGAGGTCTAAACTTGTCCGACTGGGAGCACCAGTGAGTTTCCACATATTGTTTCAAAATCACAGATGCCAGCTGGGAAGAAAAAGAAATGAAACCAAGATGCACAAATGGAAAAGTCGTCTCAAATGTCCTCTTAAGATGTCACAAAGAACAGCCAAAACTCTCAAAGACTGAGAAGATTATTCATAATGTTGAGTATTTTATGCCTTGACTTCTGGTTAACTTGCCAAAACTATTTATAGCTATAGGAGTTGAAAACACATGCCTATTCTTGATTTAAAAACAACAACAACTAGTACCTTCTTTTTGTATGGGTAAGGTTTGCATCCAGGTGCTTCAATATATTACAACTATCATGGAAACCAATACTTCTCCATTATACTAAAGTAAACTGGTGAGGACCACTCAATAGGGCATGCACAGATCTAAAGTTTGTTTAGCTCAGGGTTTCTTAACCTTTTTGCACCACAGGCCTAACCACAGGTGAGTGGGCCAGACACATGGTTTTCTCCATTGTAAATGCTGCCATAAACTGTGTTTGTGCATGCGCAGATGCATTTATGGCTGTCGTAAATGCAGCCACTTCCAGGGTCACCATCACGGGCTGGATGATTTGCCATCGTGGGCCGGGTCAGGCCCATGGGATGTAGGTCGCGAACCCCTGGCTTAGCTCATGGCTATTAATTTAATTTCCAGTATTCTTATAAACCCATAAAGGAAGCAAGGAGGAAAGTCAACCTGTATTAAATCCTATTAAATTAACTGCCGTCTCTTTTTAAAAAAAAACACAGGAAACATTTTAACATCCTATATTACATTTGGTAAGACTGACCTGACGAATGGCCAGTGCTCCTTGGGGATCTACAGTCAATTCTGCCAAGTGAACACCAAATTCTGAAATAAAAAGAATCATATAAGGAGTTAACAATGCAATATTTTCAGTTTCAAAAGTCATGTGACTGAACTACACTGTTGTTGTTTTTTTACAAGTGATCCTTATTCTACATATTTTCTGCTCTATGCTAAAAAATCTTACTGGTAAAAGAAACTTTCAATTCAAGTAGTTGATAGACTGTTCTGTTCCCAAGAAACAATAGAAATAATTGCACCTGGAAACATGAATGATACATGAAAAACTACATCACATATCCTGCAGCACCAGGAGCAAGTAATTCAGCCCTAGTGAGACAACGTCCATAATGGCTTTTATAAAACTACCTCAAGTGTATGGTATTTTTCAAAATCTTCTTTCTTGCTTCCCATGACATAAGAGAAATCATTCAATGTTACACTGACAGCTCTTTAAAAAAAGAATAAAATGTAATATCAGAAAATAATAATAGGAAATGCTGCAAAAGCTGCATATACTGGCTCTTTGCCCTATCACTGAGGTAAAATCAGATTCACATTTTAAGTCTACAAGGCCTTGAAGGGTAGCATATAAATACAATGAAATAAATAAATAAAAACTTGCAAACTACCCTCCTCTCCCTCCTCCAACTGACCAGTTCTCAAAAATATAAGATAGTAAGAAATGGAACACATGTTTAACAGGCTTTATTAGTTTACATCATATTTAAAACTTCCTAATCTTGTAAAACCTAAATAAACTGGTAGCAAATAAGAGTGCAATAAACATACATTATTATAAACAGTATTTGTTAATCTAAAATTATATATTCAAATACATAATGAAACAATTACTGTATATACCAAAATCAATTTGTTATAGACAACCAGCCTAAGTCAACTGCAAATTTCCCTTGAGTAAGAGGCTTGTGGATTAATTCTCCTTGTTGATAAAATACAGTTAAACCCCTACTTACGAAAAAAGCCCGTTCCGTAGGCTTTTGCTTAAATCGTTTTTTAATGTAACTCGAAGCAAACCCATAGGAAAAATTAATTTTTTACATAACTCGAAGCAAACCCATAGGAAAAATGAAATTTTTATGTAATTTGAAGCAAACTCATAGGGAAATGAATTTTTATGTAACTCAAAGCAAACCCGTAGGAAAAAGAATCTTTATGTAACTCGAAGCAACCCCATAGGAAATTGTGTAAATCGGTAGATGGTTTTAGCACAGAATCATTATGTAAGTCGAATTTTATGTAACTTGAGGAGGCATGTGTAAGTTGGGGTTTTACAGTACTGTAACAAATAATTGATATGTACTGAACCAAGCAGGAACATTTATTCTTAAGTGTTACAAGTGTGCCTCTTTGATTACACTTTTGGAAGAGGTTTAAAAGAGCTTTGCAGAGAACAAACTGAATTTGCTCTCTGGGAAAACATGGCTCCTGTTCAACATGAAAACTAACATTTTTGAGGTCGCAAACAGTTGGACTCGACTATGCGACTGAATAACAACAAAAATAGAACCACCATTCTAGGTACATGAGCATAGAAACAATCATTTCCAATACGAACCAAAATTCTTAATACAGGCGCAGCCTTAAAGCTTTGTTCCCATTGAAACCCCAACCAAAAATACCGGTCCCCCCCCCTCAAGAATAGCAGCACTTTGTTATTGTTCAGTACAGTCTAATCATGCAAGGGTGATGAATAAAGAAACTCCTCTACAGTAACTCACAAAAAGTGTCAGCGCAGCTATAAATATTTTAATTATGAACGAAGTGAGGTGCTACAGTCTATTTTGATTTTCACTCAGGGAAAAGAATAACTATATCGCACTGACGGGAAAGTTCCATAAAATGTTTTGCCCATCTAAGAACGGAATGGCAGCTCCCTATTTACAAAGCAACTGTTACATTCCTCTTCTATATCACAAACAGGTACAAACACCAGGCATATACTTGCAAGAGTCAAGCCACATGAAGCAAAGAACTTTGATACAATCAGGCAATTTAAATACAGTATAGGTATGTGCAAACACTTAAAAAGTGGATGGAATCCTTAATTCTTGATTTTGCTATAGTAAATACCAGAAGACTAACAACAATTTGTGTTATGAAGCGTGGAGTTGCTTTAGAACAGGGATTCTCAACCTGTGGCCCACAGGCCGGATGCGCCCCATGGCACCATTTCATGTGGCCCACCTCCACCACACCAGGAAGTGCCATGTAGTGGAAGAAGGGCAAAATGGCTGTCTGGCCCCCAAAGCTATCTGGGGGAGCGTGACCCGGCCCCCAGTTTAGAAAGGTTGAGAACTCCTGCTTGAGAACCATTATTGTGCATAACTAAACTGAACAATTACTAGAGCCTTCTGGTATAGTAATGACCTATGTGTCACAAATAGAAAACATATCCTTTTCTCCACAAAAAAAAAAACAACAACAGCTAACTTCGTACAGGTTGCCTGAAAATCGTACAGGTAGCCTGAAATTCATACAGGTATCAGCAGTTTGTGGACAGTTCAGTGAGGCAGAAAGGATTCTTCTCTCAAGCATTTATATTAAATTTAAGATAGATTAATAGCTGGCCAGGCTGTACCTTTGTTGTTTTAATTGAATGAAAGGTGATAAGACAAATATTTGAGACCGAATTAAGCTTTCATTGTTGTGAGCGAATTCTTTACTAGAGTATGTGTACTGTATTACAATGTGTCATTTTAGGTTTTTTTAAAAAAAGAAGTTTGTAGAAGATTTAAAAAACAATATATGTACTGTCTCATTAGGGACTGCAGTGGCTCAAGTGGTTAAGATGCTGAACTTGATGACTGGAAGGTCGGCAGGTCAGCAGTTCGAGACCCGAGTACTGCATGACGGAATGAACTCCCATTTCTGACCCAGCTCCTGCCAACCTAGCAATTCGAAAGCAAGAGTAAATAAATAGGTACCACTTCAGTGGGAAGGTAACAGCATTCTGTACACTCCGGTGTCTAGGCATGCCTGCCACATGTCCATAGAAACATCTGCAAACGCAGAGAGCGCTGGCTCTTTGGCTATAAGCAGAGATGAGCACTGAACCCTGGAGTCTGATACAACTGGCTTTCGAGCAAGGATGACCTTTACCTATTTAAGTATAACACTGTTGAGAAACAACTTAGTGACCTCAATGAAAGGTGCAAAAACTATTGAACTCTTACTTTCGTCCTTCCAAAGTTCCAGAATTATGATGGGATACTTTGCTTTATCAGAGCAAGCCCATCCTAAATATAGGAAGCAATATTTTAAAAGTTCTTTTCCTTCAGAATTATTCAAGTTGATACATACTTTAGTCATCTCAAGTTACTTGTGGAACCAAAGCCAAGACTAGTACTGTAGTAAAAAACTGTACAACTGGTCTTGATTCGAGTAAAGGCTCCATCAGGTAGTCTCAGTGAACACCACATACTCAGGACTGAATCTTCTCCCTTCGTAGAACAGTGTTTAGGCTATACTGGAAGAGATCCTGAAAACTTCAAATGAGAATTGGAACGCGAAATCCCTCTCAAGTTCCAAGTTAGTGGAATCACTGTATGACCACTAACTACCTGTAACCATAGATTAGGAACAGTGGTGGGCTCCAAAAAAATTTACTACCACACTGTGGGCATGGTATGGTGGGCGAAGCCAGGAGGAAAGCCTTGTGTTGCACGTGAATTAGGACTACTTTATTTCAAAACGTGGATGTGCCGGGCCAGCCAGAATTTCTGCTACCGGTTCTGGCGAACTGGTGCGAACCTGCTGGTGCCCACCACTGATTAGGAGTAACCAGAGCTCTAGATGACTGTGAAAGTTCTGAACCACTTTAGGATTGTATGTGGGTGAACAATCTGCAACTTAAGCAAAACAAGATGAAAATACTGTAGCTTGGAGATTTTGGCAAGCTGAGAGTAGATGTACAATCTGTTTAGGATCAGCATGTGCCAGAAATTCTCAGCTTTGGAGCTACAGTATGTTAATGTTTGAGGGGTGGTGGTGGGAACTATGAATATTTTCCCACATTTATTTATTCATTTGCGCTATTTCTGTACCGCCTTCCTCACTTAAAAAAGCGACCCAAGGTGATTTACAAAGATAATAAAACATTACATAAAAACAATTACATAAAAACAATAAGTAAAGTCTGGATAGCTAAAACAACCATATTAAAATCACCTAAAATGATCTGAATAAAACTATCTTTACCCTCTCTGCACCCAAGTTAAAGAGCTGACATAGCCCGAACCCCCCTACATGGGCTAGACAAGCCAGTGGGAGTGGGAGGTCATACCATTCACGCTCCACACCCACTGACATAGCCATGGCTTCAGTGATCTTCTAAACATACCTGTCAAGTATCCTGGATTGGCAGGAATTTCCCTTAATTCAGCGCCGTAAACTCTACTTTCCTGCCTCCATCCCGTAATTTGACGGTGGGGGAAAGAAGTTACTTCTGCGCAGGTCCCGTATTCTCCGGAGCCGTGCTTGACAGGTATGCTTCTAAAGGGGAGCAGCTCTGTCTGGAGGTGTAACTCCAGTGGAAGGAGGTTACAAAGGGCCGGGGCAGACACCGAGAAGGCTCTCCTCCTGGTCCCAGATAGATGTACTTCTTTCACTGGTGGGACCACCATGGAGCATCTCCGATCTGCCATCGTAGGACGGGATGAAAACCTTGGGGTGACGCAGTCTCTTAAGTATCCTGGACCACTGCCATGTTGGGCTTTAAAGGTTGTTTTAGCTATACAGATTTTACTTGTTTTTATGTAATTGTTTTTAAGCTCAGCTGATATTAAAATTGAAACTCTTTCTTGAAGAGGTAAGAAATTTTTTAAATTTATCTATATAAACTGCCTTTGGAGTCAATAACCAAATTCCACCTGGCAGCTGCATTTCCAACCAAGATGTTAACTAGGGTTTGTAGGATGGACCACCTCCTTGACATATCACTTTTAACTGCTCATCAGTTTGTTTCAGTGGAACACCACCTTCTTCTGTCAATACTGATCTACCTGCAACCCATTTCTCTCTCTTGTAATTCTTATACTATGTAGATATATTTTGGTTTGCTTTTGACATTGCAGATATAAATATCTCAAATTGTTGTTTTAGTGGGTCATAATTTTATGTACCTATATTTAGAAACAAATCTGATCAAATGCAACTTCAGAGCAAACAGTGCATAAGACTGTTTTGTGATGGCATAGATCCATGTAATATGAAAAGCACTTTCCCTTCAGCAAATGTCCACCTTCAATTTTCAAACAAATGCAAATTGTTGTTGTTGTTGTTATTTAGATTTCTATACCGCTTTTCTTCTAAGGGAACTCAAAGCGGTTTACATAATGCAAAATACAATATCTAGAATACAAAAGCAACATACAAAATCTAAATCCTCCCGATATATATAAAAAACAGGACAATTATAAAATTATATATAAACATCAATAGCAGCACAAAAGTATACAAAATATAAAATGTCCAAGTACAAATCATCACCGAAAATAACAATATAAAAATTTTATCCTTCCAAAGTGGGTCAAATGAGTACCCATCACGTGGGGGGGGGGTGTTGATGGTGCACTAAGCGCTATGGGGTGGGATAGACGTGTGATTGCTTTGATCTGTCTATCTATCTATCTAGCTAAAGATGTAAACAGCCCTGAGCAGGCAGTATATTAAATATATTTATTTATATTAATCCTATTTACAGTACTATACAGTACTGCCCACTCTGAGCTGTTTACATCTTTAAAAACAATAGCAACCAAACAAATAGAGTTTCACAACCCGGGCAGCAATATCAAAACGCAAACACACAGGTGAGAAGAAAAACCACATAAATTAAGAAAAGCAGCGTGGACAAAAGGAAGAAATGAACAGAACTTGCAGGAGCTTTATGGAAGCTATGAAGCGAGGAAAGAAGATACCTGAGAGTTTCTCATTCTAAGAGTAGCTTATCTTTATCAAGGTGATAACTGGCTGACCTGGTCAGAAATTGCGAAATTACCTCCACATCTGTACACGGGATGTCGTTAAATCAATTATGTTACCCTCTTATTAACATCACCTTTTACAGACTCTGTTGCTCTGATCTTTCATGTAATACAGATACAGAATTTTCTAATTAAACCTCTAGCCTCTCTCACTCTGATGGCTTTTTAAAACAATGTAATGACACCAATAAAGTCTACTTAATACAATATGAAGAATAGTTTAAAGAATTATATTTCTTTATTGAGATATGAACTGCTTCCATTAAAAGCCAAGTAGAAGTCAGTAGCTTTTCAGAAGGTTATGAAAGGGTACAAGTTTAGGACTACTGTTGAGAATCCCTCATTGGATGCTTATGTTGTGATGTTGTCCACCAACAGCTCCTACTTGTGCATATTGGTCTTATATTTAGGCACTCCAACCCTCAGCCTACTCAGAGTCCTCCAAGTGATGTAAGGGAAATTGAGTTCCTCAGCCATATCTTCCTTCAACGTTGTTCCTTGCCCAGTGAGCTCCTTCCTCCATCTTCTAATTTGGTTTTGCTCTTGCGTACCCACATGAATGCTTGTTCTTGCCATAAAGATCTTCCTTGATCTGAGCCGGCAGACTTGAGGCTCGTATCCGTTGAGGGTGCCAAGGGTCATTCTCTTGCTTAGTTCTCTCAGTGTCCACTGCTACTTCTCTCTTAGGTGGAGCCATACCAACAAGAGGGTGTATTTTCTCAACTGGTGTAGGTCTTGTTTTGCGTATGTGGATGCTTACGTTATGTAAACGTAGTATGCAGAGAGTGTCATCAAGAGATTTCAGTGACATGAGGACTAAAGTGACTTCTAAGGTAGGCCAAGACTAGGCTGTTTAGAGCATTTACCAGTAGAAATTATCATACTGAACTGTGCTCTGTAGATAAATGGGGAAAGAATTCTTTATAGTACTAATATTATGTGCTGTTGGCTAAACACTTGTAAATTCAGGGATATGATATGTTTTCCCAACTGGCTTCCTGAGCAACTCCATGTAGAATGCCTTATTATCCAAAGTCATGAGCAATGTTCTCTCAATCTCATAAACACACAGCTTTTTCACCAGATGGAGCTTTTAAAGAAGGAGGCTAACTGTGATATAGATTTCTACATCCAGATAAATTCTAGTAGTATTAAAATGAGACTGATTGGCAAGGTTAAAACTATCTATAATGATTCTACTAACCTTCACTTAAAAGTCAGTCAGCTTTCTCTTGTTTCATGACTATTATAACACAATTCAGAGCTTTTGGGGTTAGAAATACTAAATACATGAGAGAATGTTGAGGCAAATATTGTACTTCTGGGGCAGTACAATTTTGTCAGCTCAAATAAAGAATACTAATTTTCCTACTCTAAATAATTCATACACTAATGTGATAATTCTATATACAACTGGTGTCTCCATTAATTTTCTTCCTAATTAACAAAGAAAAATAAGGAGCCTGAGACCTACCGCTGTTTTAGAAAAACACATCTGTAACAATAAATTCTAATAATATTTGGTTTACAAATCAAAATATTTATAATCAAATGTATTTTATGATAGATGTGTCATTTTCAGTGATTTTGTTCCCATTCCATTCAATTTACTTTTGAAGTACAGTGGTAATTCATACGATTTTAATCCATTCCATGGGGTTCGTTGTTGTACGAAACAATTGATATACAATACATGCATTGTATAGCAATTTTCCCTATGGGATGCATCATACAATTTTTTTTTTTGCTAAGTGGTTTTTCCCATTGAAAAATTATTGTATGATTTTTTTTTCCATAGGGAAAATTGTTATTCGGGACACCATTTCCCCCCAAAACAACAACAACAACAACACCCTAATTGTTATGCAATTTGGTTGCTATACGGGGCGATTGTTGTATGAGGTTCCACTGTATTACACAATAACATTAATAACACATTAGAAAAATCAGGAGGTCTAAATTTCATTTTCTTTGACAATGCCGGAACTGTTTTGAAAGTGCCAAGGGCTGCTGAATATAAAAGTTGCTGTAATTGTAAAATATCACTTTACTGCTATAGAAGGTAAATAATATCTGGGGATATAAATACTATCTATAGAAGGGCCTCATCTCTGGTGATATTTAAGAAACAGCTAAAGATTCTGCTCTTTAGAGAGGCTTTTCAAGACATCCTCTCCAATGCAACTTAATATTTAGTTTCTTTTTGGTTGAATATATCTATGGTAGTTTGGCTTTTTCATACATTGCCATTAGAGTGTTCGTTAATTTGTTATACTTTTTATTATTATACTTTTAAAACACTGTATCTCTTAATGTAATACACCGCCCAGAGTGGATAGACCACCCAGATGGGCAGTATATAAATGCAATGAATTAATACAAAGATGGATGCTGAACCATCAAGTTCGGAAATAATGTTCACTTTTTCAGAACAGGAAGAAGAAAATGTGTTTTTGAATAAGGGATATAAAGTTTAGACCAGCGTTTCCCAAACTATATTCCGTGGAACACTGGTGGACTTTAATTCCCATAAGCCTAAATCAGTTCAATGGCTGATCAGTGCTTTGGGGAATTGATTTAGGCTTCTGGGAATTGAAGTCCAAACAACCAATGTTTGGGAAACGCTGGTTTAGAGATTGGAATAGTTCAGAATAGCTCCTTGTTCAGGACAGCTCCTACATCATCATAGGGACTGCGGTGGCTCAGTAGTTAAGAAGCTCGTCTTGTTAGCTGGAAGGTTGGCAAGTTGGTAGTTTGAGACCCAAGCACTGCATGATGGAATGTGTGCCCAACTATTCCCCAGCTCCTGCCAACCTAGCAGTTTGAAAGCAAGAAATTGCAAGTAGATAAATAGGGTGGAAAAAGATCTTGGGGACATGAAAGGAGCCTCATTTGGATGTCCCTTGAGCGGAGTTTCTCCAACCAAAATCCTTTCAACCCAGAAATCACCTTTGTGTACTTCTGACATGATTTAAAAAACAGGGTCTTAATCATGCAATACTGGCAGAATTTTCTGCTAAAAATAGATATGTACCATATCCCCAAATTCTTCTAATTGCAGAGTGCTACTCCTACATGGAGGCAATCTCATTTGAATTTTTAACAGGAATATCAGACACAAATCCTAAGTAGCAATTACTTATAATCTGTGTGGTTACCAGGTCCATAACAAGTTTTTTTCTAACTAGAATAATACTAAAAACTCTATAGATGTTTGACAATTTGAATTAAGTGGGGCATTCGCTGGCCATGCAGTCAGAAGATGTTTATGTGCATCGGTACTCTGTAGGTATTCCCAATGAAACTGTTATCATAGATATAATTTAAATAACACACAGGAATATCACTGGGAGAATCACCAAAGAATTATATTGTGTGTCTAAATCAGGGGTTCGCAACGTACGGCCAGCGGACTGGACCTGGTCTGTGGCACTATTTTATGTGGCCTGCCGCCCTCACTCTCACCACCACCACAAGCAGCGAAAACAGCTGGAAATGCACTGTAAATGCACCTGTGGCTGTCATAAATATGTTTACAACAGCCGCAAATGCGTTTTACAGCATTTACGGCGGGGGCACCACGTGTCTGGCCCAATCAGCTGTCTGAAGGGGTGTGGTCCAGCCCACACATTGAGAACCCCTGGACTAAATGAACACTCCTCATGATGTGAAACATCCAAATGGCTGAAAAGAGATAAAACAAAACACACAGCACAAAAACATAGACATGTTGACATTTCCATTTGAAATAACACAACAAAGTATCAAAAATCACAACCTGCCTAAATGACACGCTTGTACCAACCTAGCACTCAATCACCACGTCATGTCACAATTTCAGGAATGTTCTGCTCCCTCTCGTTTAACTGCTTATGCCACTCTTGGTACTCTCATAGACTGATCTCACATTTGAATTAGGTAATGAATATTATTTTCTAAGTATTTTAAGAGAACCCTCTCTATTTATATGATTATATAAGCAAGACTAAAAGGAATCCTCTTCCATTGAGAATTAGGGAGAAACCAAAAAATTGTTCTTTTAATGTTTCCTACACTTACCGTATTTTCCGGCATATAAGACGACTGGGCGTATAAGACGACCCCCAACTTTTCCAGTTAAAATATAGAGTTTGGAATATACTTGCCGTATAAGACTACCTCTCTTCCAATGCACACCAAATAAAAATTAACCCACACTCAACCCGAGTCGAATGGGCATGTTCTGGTGGAGAGCCAATCCACGCTCACGTTCTCCTCCTCGAGGTACAGGAAGATGTGTGCAGCTTGCTTCCCCTTGCTTCATACTCCCCGCACAGAGTGGGGACTTGGCCGCGGCACCCCCCACCATATGCGCCGGACATATGAAGCAAGGGGAAACAAGCTGCAGTTAAGTACCTGTCCTATAAGACGACTCCCGACTTTGGCACAGATTTTTCGGGGTTAAAAAGTAGTCTTATACGCCAGAAAATACAGTACTTAATATACTGAGATATTTTCTCTTGTGTCGTGAAGAGCTAATGGGGTTAACCACAGCTAGGCCTGAATTAATGTGACAGAATCCTTATCCTAAATTTTATTCCAACCTTCTCCAGTCTGCCAAGCTCCTGATATGTATCAAAAATACAATTCTCCTCCTACCCAGCAAACTTTGATTAGCTGTGGAGTCTGGATATGATATCTCACACATTTGAAGGGCATCAGGTAGGAGAAGGCTGCCTTACAAAACCACGCTGCAGTATACAAAAGCAGTTGTATGGAATGAATTGACAATCGTCCTCCATCTTTCATGTCACCTAGAGCAGAAATTAAATCATGCAGTTCCAGCCTTTCCAGTTTCTGTAGTCTTGACATGCAACCCCTCCTGAAAGCACCCCTACCAGCTGACATGACATTGATCCACAGGGCTCATCTTCACTGGACAACTTACAAAAGGAACTGCTACTTACTGGAAACACCTAAGGTTACTGCAAAGGTGCAAATATCTCCTCCAGTGCAACGGTGACCCTAACTTGAAGACTCTCCCCTTATCAAAAGAACTTCTAACCAAATTAGAAGATGGAGGAAAGAACTCACTTGAAGAAGGAATAACGTTAAAGGAGGATATAGCTGAGGAACTCAACCTCCTCTACGTCACTTTGGAGGATCCTGAACAGGCTGAGGGTCGGAGTGCCTAAGTTCAAGACCAACATACTCAAGCGAGGCCTGCTGGTGAGCAACAACGCACTGTGTGAATATGGAGAGATGCAGAATCCGGCTCATTTGCTGGTCTGCCGATTACTGCCGAAACATGTACTGTGCTGATGAGGATTTAATTTTGGCCAAAGCCCAAAAGCTGGCTTCGTTTTGGCCTAGACACGAAAGAAGAAGAATCAGAAGTACTGCTGGCGGCTGGTTTGGAACGCTATCCACAGGCCACCTGGGCCAAGTTTCCTTCGTTCCCTACAATTCGCCACAATTCCCAATACAATCAGTCTGCTCTGGGAAAGCCCCAACAAGTCCTGGAAAGATAGCCTAGTGGCCCTGGTGGCTAAGCTTGGCACTCCAGCTGTTCTGGAACTTCAATTCCCAGAAGCCCAAGTCACCATTCCTGCTGGTCAGGTCTTCTGGGAATTGAAGTTGCAGAACAGCTGGAGTGCCAAGCTTAGCCATCACTGGCCAAGTGTTTCCTACCCAAGAGGACAGTGAAGACCGCCTAACTGGCTCCTGAAGTGAAATGTACCACCAGCAACCCAGTTAAGGATGTAAATTGCCCATCACTATGCTTAACTCTCCTCAGGCAGCCCCAGGTCACACAGGTAGCCCAAACCTCCACACCCCCACCCCAGGAGAAATAACTCCTCCTTTTCTCTGGCAAACCCTCCCTCCTCTCTGCCTCACACACACACACACACACACACACACACACACCCTTGACCCATTCACGCGCACACACACACACACACACACACACACACACCCTTGACCCATTCCTGAATCGAGATCCATGCGAGATCCATGCGGCAGAAGCCCAGGATGAGTTCCCGCCTATTTCTCCAGGAGGAGCCCTGGTGGCAAAGTGGTTAAACTGCTGTACTGCAGCCAAAACGTTGTGAGTTCGATCCTGATGGGGAATGAAGATGACTCATCCTTCCATCCTCCAGAAGCTGGTAAAATGGGTACCCAGCACGTTGGGAGCAAAATGCTGATTACCTTGTGAACCGTCCAGGGAGTGCACTAAGCAGGGTAAAGGGTCTCCCTTGCTTAAAAGGCAGCCGTATCTGATTCTCTAGGGTACGGCGCTCATCTCCACTTACAGTCAAAGAGACAGCACTGTCTGCACCTGCAGATGTTTCTGTGGTCATGTGGCAAGCATGACTAGACACTGGAGCGCACGGAATGCTGTTACCTTTCCCACCGAAGCAGTACCTATTTATCTACTTGCAACTTCTTGCTTTCGAGCTGCAAGGTTGGCAGCAGCTGGGACAGACGATGGGAGCTCACTCCGTCCTGCAGCACTCGGGTCTCGAACTGCTGACCTTGCGGTGGTCAAGCTCAGCGTCTTAACCACTGAGCCACCCCGACCCCCCCTTTCCCGCCACCCTATGGGGCGGTAGATAGATAAGTGTCACTGCTCTCCCGCACACTCACCCTCGGTCACCTCGAGCACCTTCACCTGCTCCTCGGCGGCGGCGCGCACCCCTTGCACCGGGCAGAGAATGCCGTTCAGGGTCTCCACCAGCGCCTCTTTCAGTCCCTGCGCCACCGGACCAGGGAGCCCTCCGGCTACCCCGGCCGCCCCCGCCATCCCGCTTCTGCCCTGCAGGCAGCGCCGCGGCCGCCGCGTTGCCCGGGAGAGGGAGGGAGCCGAGCGGAAGGGCGCGCCCGAAAGAGGACTCGGAGGAGGAGGACTCGGAGGAGGAGGGGAAGGCGGCGCCCGAGGGCTGCTGCCACCATCGCCACTGCGCGCCAAACGTGCACCCAACGTGGGACTGGCGGGCCGAGAGAGCGGCGCCTCCGAGACTCCGGAGAAGAGCTGCTTCAGGAGAGCGCCCCCTAGAGGCTTCCCGTGGAACATTTGCCTTTGCACGGCCATAAAAGAATCCACAGGGTAGGGACTGCAGTGGCTCAAATGGCTAAGACGCTGACTTGGGGGGGGGGGGGGCCGGAAGGTCAGCAGTTCGATTTCCGAGTACTGCAGGACGGAATGAGCTCCCTTCTCTCTGTCCCAGCTCCTGCCAACCTAGCAATTCGAAAGCGACATTGCAAGTAGATAAATGGGGATCACTTCGGTGGGAAGGTAGAGAGCGTTCCGTGCGCTGCGGTGTCTAGTCATGCCTGCCACATGACCTCGGAAACGTCTGCAGAAGCAGACAGCGCTGGCACTTCGGCTTTGAAACAGAGATGAGCACTGAAGCCTACAGCAGATACGACTGGCTTTCGAGCAAGGGAAACTTTTACCTTTAAAAGAATCCAGTCTGGCCAGGTTATCCTGCTACCCTGAGACTGCAGTAGCTCAGTGGTTAAAAAGCTCGCCTTGCTAGCTGGAACAGGCCGGCAAGTCGGCAGTTCAAGACCCGAGTACTGCATGACGGAATAAGCGCCCGCCTCTGTCCCAGCTCCTGCCAACCTAACAGCTAAAAAAAAGAAAAGAAATTGCAAGTACTGTAGATAAATAGGGACCCCTTCAGTGGGAAAAGATCTTGGGGACATTAAAGGAGACTCATTCGGGCGTCCCCAGTACCGTACTACATGCCCCAGTATCGTACTACAAACTGAGTTCCGAGATGTGGTGATCAGAGTGGTCGTGCACAATATTCCCAAAGTATGAGTGTTAAATCAGTTTCTATAAGATGCTGTTTATGAGGCAGGGTTCCGCTACCAAAAACCCTTTCAACACAGAAAGCACCTTTGTGTGCTTCTGACACGATTTTTTTTTAAAAAAATCCTGCTATGGCAGGGTTCAGCAAACTTGGCTCTCCAAGTGTTCTTGGACTTCAATTCCCAGAAACCCGAGTCAGTACATCTGCTGATCAGGGCTTCTGGGAATTGAAGTTCAAGAACAGCTGAAGAGCCAAGTTTGCTGAACCCTGGGTAGATCATACAGCTAGCCACTCAACGCTGATCATTAAAAGCTGTTCCTGGATCTGAGTCAGCAGACTTGATATGAGCCTCAAGTTTGTTCAGGAAGAGCTTTATGGCAAGAACAAACATTCTGGAGGGTATAAAAGAGCAAAACTAAATTAGAAGATGGAGGAAGGAGCTCACTGGACAAAGAACAACATTAAAAGAGGATATAGCTGAGGAACTCAACCTCCTCTACATCACTTGAATAGGTTGAGGGTTGGAGTCTCTAAATGCAAGACCAACATGCTCAAGAGTGTTGAGCACTAATAGAACACACATTTAGAGGCTCTTCAATGCATATTACAGAATCTTTATCCTGAGGAAGCTATATGTAAAAGGCTGGTTATACCGGAACAGTCTTGATGTACTTTGGATTTGTCTTTACATTACCCCTATATTATTATTATTCATATCACCACTGATATTGTCTTGGATTTTTACTTTAGAAGAAGAATTCCACTTGATTTATCTATGAATTTTGAAGACAATTTGAAGACATGATTTTTGGATCTTGATATTTTGGAGTACTGTATGAGGCTAATACTTTACCAAATATATATTCTTTAATTAATGCCAACATGCTCAAGAGGGGGCTGCTGGCAGACAACATCAGTGTGAATGTGGAGAGATACAGGATCCAGCTCATTTATTAGTCTGCCAATTACTGCCAGAAAAATGCAGTGATGAGGACTTAAATTTGGCCAACAGCAAAGGCAGGAAATGGCTTCATTTTGCCAGTCCAGGGTTTGATTGGGACATGAAAGAACACCAGTTGTCAGGCGGTGGTTAATTAACCCGACAACCCTGAGGACTAAAGGCCTTTAATAATTTACTTTAATTTAATAATAGATTTATATACCACCCAATCCAAAGGACTCTGGGCGGTGTACACAAGTGATGTTCCCCAAGTGATTTAAATCCCTCTTGACTCCATCTTGATGGAGGAAAGCAGCTTCATCAACTTAGGCCTGGGGCCGAGAAGGTCTTTGCATGCCAAAAGGGCTCAGGACCAGAAAGGGACTTGCGGAACTGGATGTGATACGGGTGTCACACTGAAATGCAGAAGGCAAGTGGAAGACCACTGCATTATATTCACAGGACAATCTTCATGACTGATCGTCATCATAATAGCCAAAATTTGGAATCGGATATGGCACAAGAAGAAGAATGGCCAAGAAATAAGAGTGGGTGGCGAGAAAACGGGTGTCTGGTGCAAGGATGGGCGACCTTCCTTCGGCTGCAAAAGGCGGACTCCTGGTTTGGTCAAAGCACTAAGCAGTCTGGTCAAGAGTCTTGGAACGGTGAACTCATCAGTGCAATCCTGCACAAGCCCACACAAGTCAATAGGACTTGTTCAGGGAGGAGGACGAGGCGCCTCCGAGATGGGTGAGAGAGAGTCAGAGACCAAGCAGGCTGTTATGCAAACCTCCATTGCTAGGGGACGGTGCGGAGATAACTGGGATCCCCTCCCCGACCCGCATGTTTGTCTAGTCTAGGATTCTACTCTCTGTAGCCATCTGGAAGCCCACAAGGGGGACGTGAGGAATGAAGCGCCCTCCCACTCGTGGGCCTCCACCATTGGCTGCCGGGGCCCGGGAGGACGAGGCGAGGAGACTCTTCACACCGGAAGCGGAAGTAGATCTCGCGGCTAGTTAAGTAAAGTGCGCCTTTTCCAATTTCTCTCTCAAAATTGTGCCGGTTCCTTTTTTGAAAAAGCAGTTTAAGAGAAGGCCGCAGACAGTGGCTTAGTGGTTAAGACGCTGAGCAGTTCGAGACCCGAGGGCTTCACGACGAAGTGAGCTCCTGTTCTATTTCCCAGCTCCTGCCAACCTAGCAGTTCGAAAGCAAAAAATTGCAAGTAGATAGGTACCACTTCGGTGGGAAGGTAAACAACCTTCTGTCTAGTCATGCCTGCCATATGACCACGTCTGTAGACGCAGACAGCGCTGGCTCTTTGGGTGTAAACGGTGATAAACATCGAACCCTCCTAGAGTCAAATACGACTGGCTTTCTTTCGAGCAAGGGAGACCTTTATCTTTAGTGTGCTCAGAACTGGGTGCCTGGAGGACTTGGCCCGAAGGAGTCTGCTCCATTTTGTCCTGGCTGTTGGAAGGAGTTCAGAAATACTTCGTGTAGGCTGATTTCAGTCTCTCGCCACACAGCTGCTTTTGGATCCAGAAAGAGGCTTGTCCCCAATTCTCCATGCCATGGAAACATGGACTAAGCTCTACCTGATGTTGCTTCTTTGCCTGCAAGCCTGAAACATTCCAACAGTTCCTGATAGGAAAGTTAGTGACAGACTTAGGTTACTTTGGAAATTGGTAGTACAGTTGCTCAATCAAAAGCTGGATAGAGAACAATACAAAAATAGGAATAACTGGACGATTCTTGGAAAGCAGGAACATAAACAGTGGGAAATACCTCCAGTGCTTTTAAAATTGTTCATAAGAATCCTGAAGTTATGATAATGAGATGACCAAGTTTACTCTTTATTCTTATCTGCCCCAGTACCGTACTACAAACGGAGTTCCAAGATGTGGTGACCAGAGTGGTGCACAATATTCCCAAAGTATGAGTGTTAAATTAGTTTCTATAAGATGCTGTTATGAGGCAGGTTTATTTCTCATTCATTTGCTTATGTTCTCGAATAGGGAATTGTCACTTTTCACATCATAGTTGATGCATACACTAAGCTATTTTATGACAAGCCAAGATCCCTTTTTTATCACCAACTCAGGCCCATCAGTGTGAATTTAGGATTTCCATCCTAATATGAATTACTTTACATATCAACCTATGTATGCTGTTTTGATGTTCGTTCTCTGCTAGGGGCACGCCAGGAAATTCATTCTCTTTTTAGTCTAACAGCCATATTTTTAAATATTGCCATAAATAACAAAATATTAAATAACAGCATTGGGACTTTGAACTGCAGCTGTTCTACCGCTGTGACTTGACCACACACATATTCTTATGAAGGTACAGTAAAACCCTGACTTACATATGCCTCGAGTTACATACAGTTCGATTTACATAATAATTTTGTGCTAAAACCATGTCCCGGTTTACACAATTTTGTACGGGTTTGCTTTGAGTTACATAGATTCTTTTTCCTATGGGTTTGCTTCAATTTACATAAAAAAATCATTTTTCCTATGGGTTTGCTTTGAGTTACGTAAAAAAATAATTTTTCCTATGGGCTTGCTTTGAGTTACATAAAAAACAATTTAACCAAAAGCCTACGGAACTGACATTTTTCATAAGTAGGGGTTTGACTGTATTGAGATACCCAGTGTGGTGTAATGGATAGAATATTGGACTAGGAACTCAGTAGTCTTGGGTTTGGATCATCTCATTCTTTCAATATGAAGATACTAATAGAAAGTTCATTGTATTTGTTCTGAACATCCCATTTATGTTTTATTTTTATTATGCATTGGTTGGTTGGTGTGCTATTTGGGATTATAGTTTCATAGTGCCCTTTTGTTGGATCATAGCTCAGTCTTCTCAGTAGTCTCCAAGCTTTTGCTGCTGCTTGCCATATCAAACACAGTTATAGTGTCTATCCAGCAAATTCTTATTGTTTTGGCAAGAGCTGAAGTCAAATTTCCCCCAGCTTTTATTATATGTTCATAGAATCATAGCATAATAGCATCATAAAATAACTGAATTAGAAGGCATCTATGAAGTCATTGAGTCCAGTCCTTTGCTCAATGCAGAATCGAAGTCAAAGTGGATCTGACAGATGGCTGTCAAATGTTTTTAATATCTCCATCACTGGAGCACACCACCTCCTGAGATAACTGGTCCTATTGTCATACAGTACTACTCTAACAGTTAAGACTTTTTTTCCTGATATTCCACCTATATCAGGTTTCTTGTCATTTGAATTCATTGTGTCCTAAAAAAATTGTGGCAAATGACAGTAAAATATTTTCTTTTCATTAAAACAACTGTTTTATAACACACATACCAAGAACTTATTTACAGTTTGATGTTTCTCTCTAGTCTACTTATTACAATACTTAATGATTTTTAAAAAAATATATAAAAGCTGTGCCCGACTGATGGACATACAGCTGGTTCCAAATTGCAATGCAAATATCACCTCCACTCCCACAAATTTGTTTCATTTTAAAAGATAGTTACATATGTAAACTACAAGGCTAAAATAGATTTGAAGGGACTGTTACCATGTGGATAAAATGCAGTTATGGAATGTTTTCATTTATCATGCAGCAGCATAGACAGTACAGTATCTCATTTTCTACAAATCCAACACTATATTGTTAGCATGGATGATTGCTTTGCTTAAGAGTTTGAATAGGCATCATGGTTATATGGGCTTCAACTTGAACCAGCAAACTGAAGTGATGTGGCTTTTTAGGCTAGTATTAAAAATACCAGTGTGGATCTGATATATAGGCCTGATGAAATAGGTAGCATGTGGGTGAAGAATGAATCATCCCAGATACATTCTTTCTAGCTTATTGACTCAGCTATTCTATTTTAAGACAGCTTCCTAACTAGCTTTATTGTAGAAAAACTTCCAATGAGAGAACACACCATTGTATAGTATAAACCAGTATACTGCAAAAGTAACCCATTAAATATGTTTGTTAGAACAGTGTCTGTTAAATGAGAACCCCTGTATTTTAAAACTGCTTAGGCCATTTTCTTCAGATTCTATGAGGACAGACATTCTTCATGTACTAACCTTGCCTCAAACAGTCACTAAACCAAGAGAAGGCCTGGCAAAATGAAATTCTGTAATTTTGGCTGAGCTTTCTCTCCTATAACCCTCAAACTATCATCTGAGGCAAATAATTCCCTTGTGCTGGAAACATGTAAAAAGAAAGTTGCAAAACCCTTTTGTAGATTAAGATGTTTGACCAGAGTAGAAAAGTTTATTTGTTTGCTTATTTTCAAAGGTGTGACTAGTCTAAACCATTTTGTAACAATTATCCTAATATTAAAAACTCTGTATTCAGAGGATAACTTTTGTTACCTCAAAACAAATTTTGGAAGCAGCACATCTATAGGCATATCTATATATGGATGTAACAGCATTGACAAAATGAAAAAGTCAACATAGGGTTCCTGATTCTGACTACCCTCACTGTGGACTGAAATATGAATCAAGCCTACTGCACTTGAGAGATAACACTGAGACGAAAGCTCTCATTGGATCAAAGGGCTCTTATACATACCGTGTTTCCCCGAATATAAGACACTGTCTTATTTTTTTAAACTCCAAAATTAGCACAAGGTCTTATTTTCAGGGGATGTCTTATTTTTCCATGAAGAAGAATACCAGTCTCGATCGCGCTTCCCCACTCACAACCAAGGGACGCTTCCCTTGGTTGTGAGTGGGGAAGCACGATCGAGACTGGCCTCAGCTGTGAGGCGGCCGGCGTGGCCCATAAGAAGGCCTGCCGCATTGGAGTCTCAATCCCGCTCTCACCAGGGGAAACTTCTCTTGGTTATGAGCGGGGAGGCAATCGAGACTCCGATGCGGCAGGCTTTCTTATGGGCCACGCCAGCCCCCTTACAGCCAGGAGGTCTTATTTTTGGATGGGGCCTTATATTTCAAAGGCAGGGGGAAAAAGGGGGGTATCCTATTATGAGAGGAGGTCCTATATTCGGGGAAACGGTAGAAAGTCTTAATTCTCATTAGCGATCTCACTATGAAAACTATCCAGCAACAACTAAGAGACAGTAACAAATTTGTCTGATACCCTTGATACATCAACCAAGTGACCTTTGCAGAATTAACAAAACCTTTAACATAACTTGGAAATCCTCCTTGCCAAAATTCACCAAGCTCCCCAGGTTATGATTTTAGGTATTAGGCCAAAATTTGTCTGGGAAGGTCTTCAGCTGAAAAGGTCTTCCTCTCCTTTAAGAAAAGGCTAACATTTTCTCTATGCACTTTGATTTTTAAGATTTTATGACTTGATCTTTGAATTCTTTATTTTGATTATATTGATATATTCTAAGGGTTGTTTAATTCATTTTACAGATTGGGTTTTATATTTATATGTTCTTGTAAACTGCTTCAAGTTTCTTTTTGAAGAAAAGATCCAAAAAGTAATCCTATTTAAACTAAAGCTATAAATGAGCCAGCATTCTAGAAAAATCATTACTGGAAACCCTTTTGTGGGTGTCTGAAAGAACCTATGTTGCTGTAAAATAATGATTGAATACATTAATACAGAAAAAGGTAAACATCTTTCAAATTCAGTACTATGGCCAAAATCCTATTTTAAAAAACCATGCGTGATAAGTGGTTTCCCCTTCTTTCTTATTCTTGTAGTGGGTATGTGTGTTTCATTCTCCAGCGCATGCAGGAGGAGCATGATGGATAGTCAGCTTGAAAGGTTGGATTGGTTGTGCAGTTGCTCAGTTACATGGTAACTGTATCTTATCATCCAACAAGACATTGTGTTTCTTGTGCTGTACTTTTCAGCTGTAGAAAAAATGAACCACATTGCATCAAAACTGTACAAAGAGTTTCATGAACATTAATTAAGTACTGTATTTCACAGCAACAAAAGAATCCTATTTGGTTTTGCTACTGAGTAAAACTGATACCAAATGGGTTGGAGTGTAACTGGATATGCTCCTAAATTCAGGTTCTTAAAATATTATAGCTAAAAGTAATGGTAAATATTAATAATTATTATTTTGTATCAGAAATTATTTTGGATTGAAAGGATTTCTGCTGGAGAAACTGCTCAGGGGACACCCGAATGAGGCTCCTTTCATGTCCCCAAGATCCTTTCCCACTGAAGTGGTCCCTATTTATCTACTTGCAATTTCTTGCTTTCGAACAAGGTTGGCAGGAGCTGGGACAGAGATAGGTACTCAAATAGTCATGTGGTACCCAGGTCTTGAACTGTCAACTTGCCAACTTGCCAGCTAACAAGGCAAGCTTCTTAACCACTGAGCCACTGCAACCCCTTAATGGTAAATGTAATGCCACAGCATAGTGCCAATTGCTAAGTATCAGTGTCAGATTTATCCAACCTGCACCTCACTGTTATATTTTACTCCAACCTATATTGTATGCAACTGTATGAAGGAAATCTCATCTGTATGTAATTATATATAATAAAACATGTTTTTGAAATGGCATATTTTCTCATTTTTGCCCTTTTAGCGGAGGATTTAGTTCCAAGGAAACACCTTAAGACAAATACAGTAAAACCCCTCCTTACAAAAAAAAAGTCAGTTCCATAGGCTTTTGCTTAAATCAGTTTTTTATGTAACTCGAAGCAAATTCATAGGAAACCATGTAAATCAGGACATGGTTTTAGCACAAAATAATTATCTAAGTCAAATTTTCTGTAACTTGAGGCATATGTAAGTCGGAGTTTTACTGTATCATGGTTCTTAACTGGTTTTAAGCGACTGAGAATAGCCTTTGAAATTGTCCTTCAGCCTTACTACCAGCATAAATTCTCCCTCTAGCTTTAATTGTGATAGTCTTGATTAAAGTTCTGAGAAGGGCTTTGAGGATGATCAAGGGATTGGAAACAGTCCTTTGAGAAAAGACTGAAGGAATTGGACAGGTTTAACGTTGAGTAAAGGAGACTGAGGAGTTATCATAGCACTTTTCAAATACTTAAAATAGTCATAGAGGAGGAATTGACTGTTCTCAATCATCTCCGAGCACAGGATGCTTAATAACAGGCTCAGATTAGAGCAGGGGTGCCCAAACTATGGCCCACATGCCGGCCCCGGCCCCCAATGCCAATTCATCTGACCCACAAAGCCCTTGATGCTCCCAGAAGTGGAAGTAAAATGCACCCGTACGGGCGCATTTTACTTCCACTTCCGGGAGCAAAAGGCTTCGCAGGCCTGATGAATTGTTATTGTGGGCCAGATCCAGCCCCTGGGCCATAGTGATCACCCCCTGAAACATGACTGGCCCGCGGCCCAAAAAGTTTGGTCACCCCTGTATTAGAAGAAGCTAGGTTATATCAGGGTGGGGTGGGGAGAATAACTGTTAGAGCAGTACAACCATAAAACCAATTACCTCAGAAAGTGGTGAGCACTCCAATGCTGGAGGCATTCAAGATAAATTTGGACAACCATCTGCCAGATCTACTTTAATTTTGATTCCTGCATTGAGCAGGAAGTTCAACTCAATGACCTTATATAGCCCCAGTGGGAATTTAAACTGAAATGGAAAGGAACAGGGACACCCTATTCCACTGCCCATACCTATTGCCTTACCTTGTTTAGAAGAGGCACATCATAACCATACCAAATTATTTGAGGTCATCTGAAAACATCTTTTGTTGTTGGGGAACAATTCAGATAGTGAAGTGCTATGGATAAATGGCTGAAATCTTGCTGGTGCAGCTCCATGTGCCAAAACCCGATGGTGTCATTTGCCATGGCCTTTTACTGCTAAATAGAAATTTCTGAAACCACCCCGTTCCTGGTTCTGAAGTTTCATAGGGATGTCTTTTGTTCTGGGGAAATCTTTGGGAGCCTTAGAAGAGGGGAAGGGAAGATTTACTATGCTAAAATTGCTGGTGGTGGTCTTGTTTTTGTTGGCAGAACTCCTAGCGCTGCGTTCAGACATTAAAGAATCTGTTCCCCAATCCCAAGGTCTGCTTGTATTTTACTTGGCATATGTTCCTCTTTTTTTGTCTTGATCACTCTTTCGTTATCCATATTGTTTTGGCCTAAAGGACTTTGCCAAAATATCTGGTCCTCTTAATCACACAATACAAGCTGTAAGTACTTAACTCCTTATCTATGTTGTTTCTTGCATCTTAAACCATGCTTGTTCCCACTGATGTCTAAAGGCAGTTTGCTGCCTTCTGCATAAGAATTGTTCAAGCAGGGGGTAGCTGAAGTGATTTTTCCTGCTTCTAAGTAACGCTTATATAAACTAAGACAGAGTTGAATTAAAAGAGTTAATACTTCAATTTGTATTAGTCCATGTGCTCATGCATGATGGGGGAAGAGAGAGAAGCATTTAGTTTGTGAAGTTTCTTTGTCCCACTACCAGGTGCAAATTCTTACTTGCCACAGGTGACCTAGAAGATATTTTTAAAAGCAGGTTCAATTTTCCTGGGCATAGAGACGAGTTACTCAGAATGGTATCAATCATTTAAAAAATAGAACATGTACAAACATGTATCATAATAACCTATCGAGTGGGAAGTAGCTGCGACTAAGCCTCTCCAAAGACAGCAGTATTGAATTTTGTAACATAACCAAGGGTTTATTCCACAATATAAATTGCAACATTTGATACAAGCTACCAAAAAGAAATAAAGCCGAAATACAGCTGTGGCCATTACTTTACAGAGATTTCCTGTCTCCTACATCACTAGCCCATCAGTGACACTAGAATCTAAACATTTGCTTTCTTTCTGTACATTAACCAATGCTAGAAGTACCAACACGCTGTTCAGAATTATAATTCCAGTCACTGAAACCAGACACAGAAGTTATTGCTTAGATAAATAAGTCTAGTCTACAAAATTAAAGTAGGGGAAAATCTAAAGTTTTCAAAAATCTTCAAGAGAGTAAACAGATTTCTTCAAAAATTGGAATTATGGGGAGTTTCAGTGCATTGTTTTGCACTTAAACAGAACTGAATAAATGTGCTGGTAAATTTCAAAGAGGTAATTTTAATGCTGTACATGAAAAGGTGCATGTTTTGATGCCTTCCAAACTGGCGAAAACCCCTGGCTAAACAGTCAGCATTTCAAACCTTAGTAACCACAAACAGCTTAAAGGATAAAAATACAAAAGTGTCAAATTGTTCTAAGTTCTGAAAAATGATCCCATGAGGAAAGAAGTAGCACCATTTGCAACTTGGCTCTAAAACCAACCCAGTGGCTTTATGGAGAAAAACTTCATCATTTTTTTCTTGTAGCATCCTGAATGCTCATCAGGCATTCAGCTTTCAGTATGGGAAGTCCTTTCCAGTACAGCTTGCACAAATATAGTCTTCTTTTTCTGCCATCTCTGGAGAAACACCCACACACACTTGATGGAACCACTGGTTGCAGCACCCATCACACTGAACCCAGTCCACCTAGACACAAAAAAACAGACATTAAAATCTTTATAAAACAAACAGTAAATTACTGTGTTTGTTTACATAACAAAGCTATACAGAACTTGCCTGGCCAGACATCCTGCTACAGTAATAGAGTAGACTGTACAGTCAGCGACTCAATGCCAAGTGTCGGGCGGCAGTTAACTAACCTGACTCCCTAAAGGGGCCAATGGCTACAGGCGGATGAGCCCCTTTAGGTGGAGTGATGGTCCCCTCAGTGGAGGAAATGCCACTGGAAACCATCATGTTGGGAGGGGGGTTGAAGGCGGCCCAGAACCAGGTGGCCTCCAAGACCAGGCCTTCCAGTGCCCTGGGGCAGGAAAAAACCATATACTTGGAGCGAGTTGTGGCCGACAAAAGCTATGCATCCAGCTGCCTATCCAGCTTTTGGCATTACACTGTTAAAAGCATATACACAAAGTGGAATAGATTCAGTTGAAAACAAAAGGTAGTGAAAATCAATGGTCCTATGATTTTTGGCCAAGTGTATTAATTTGTTGCAACAAAAACAACAAAGGATCTCAGCACCCCAGAAGACTACAAAACTGATGAGGCCATTAATTCTGTAAATCATTCTGAGTTGTCAAGTATCTAGTCAGATAGGTAGAAACAGGGAAGATGGTATTAATTGATGGTAAACTGAATGCCCCAGAAGTGAAATCTAAAATGTTGAAAAATGGAACACTGGAGAGTTACAGGTCCCACCCTCACACTATCCTAATTGATCCAGAAAAGCCTCTCTAGAACATGTTATTTCTCCACTGCCCATTAGAAAGTAGGAATCAGAAAAGAACAAAAAAAATAAGAATGAAAGTAATGAGCTTTGATTAGGGAAGGCCCAAGGAATCAAGGTAAAGTTTCATGGTCACAGGATCCCTGCCTGATTCAGGATGGCAGTGAAATAACATATTCTCTAAGTCTTGCCGTCAACTCAGGAAACTGGGTATATTTTCCATTTTTCTTCTTCTACAAATATTTACTGATTTTCACTTGTAAAACCTCAAAGTGGAATGCAGTAAAATAGGGTGTCTCAAGAAGAGAGAGAGTATGACACCACTATTCATATATCTACCCCAGAAGGCAGTCGTTAGGCGCCGTCAAATCACCTCCAACTTTTCCAGTCATGAATGAGAGATCTCCAAAATGTCCTATCATCAAGAGCCTGCTCAGCTCTTGTAAACTCAAGGCTGTACTGTAGCTCCCTTTTGGAGTCACTCCACCTCATATTTGGTCTTCTTTTCCTGCTGCCTTCCACCTTTCCAAGCATCATTATCTTTTCCAGAGAATTTTGCCTTCTTGAGAGATGCCCAAAATATTACAGCTTCTATTTTGTCATTATTGCCTCCAGAAATAGTTCATGTCTGATTTGCTCTAGGACACCTTTGTTCAGCTTTCTGGGAGTCCAAGGGTATCTGCAAAGCTTTTGTCCAGTATTGCGAGTTGAAATGAATTATTTTTTTCTTATCAGTTTTCTTTACTGTTCAACTTTCCCACCTGTTCACAGTAATCAGGAATACAATAGTGTGAATCAGGGGTGCCCAAACATTTTGGGCCATGGGCCGGTCACGTGGTTCAGGAGACTTGTCACTATGGCCCAGGGGCCTGAAACAGCCCCCAATGCCAATTCATCCGGCCCGTGAAGCCCTCGTCGCTCCCAGAAGTGGAAGTAAAATGCGCCTGTACCCGTTTTACTTCCGCGAGCAGTGAGGGCTTCAGGGGACGGATCAATTGGTGTCAGAGGCTGGATCCAGCCCCCGAGCTGTAGTTTGGGCACCCCTGGTGTGAATGATCTTCACTTAGGTCTCCAATGACACATCCAAATGTCTTCATGCTGCCCTTTTGAGTCTCAGTATTTTTCTGGTTTCTTGACTGCAGTTTCCACTCGAATTGACAATTAACTCAAGGGATACAAAATCTTTAATCATTTCAGTTTTTTCATTGTCAACATTTAAGTTGTGTAGTTCTGTAGTTATTTCTTCTTCTTGATATTCAATTACAGTCCTACTTTCTTTTTTGGCTTTCATCTGAAGACATTTCAAGTTACTGTTGCTTTCTGAGAGTATTTTTTTTTTAATTCTGTCTTATTTATTCATTCAGTTTCAAACCGTCTTTTCCCTCCTTCACTTACCTCGTCGCCTTCAGGTTGCAGACAGTTGACCGCTGGACAGATGGCATCTTCATCTCCAGATTCCTCCTGGTCAGAGAAGGACAGATCTGAAAGGAGCAACTGACTTTCACCAGATCGCTGAATGTCAAATAACTTTTCTCTTTCCAGCTTGTTTGTGCTTAACTCCCTCAAGTGAGACAATTTGAGTTTCTTCTTGCTGGGTGTTATTTTTCTGACTTTTGTTCTCTTCTCATTGCAGAAATCCCCTCTTTCAAAGCGTCTCTTCAGTTTCTTTTCCACAGAACAAATTCCATCTCTCTTCCCACGACAATCACTCTATAAGAAATGTGTATTAGCATAAGAGAATTAAGTCCTATTTAGTTATTTCTGTATGTTATAGGGAACCTTCTTCATGCACTGAATGAGAAGCATATTGAAAAATTTGATAAATACTAAGAGTTATAAGATTGACTATTATTCAATAAGAATTTACAGGTAATTCCCTTGTTTGGCTTCTATGGTAATAATAATATGAATCTGAGATTGTTGTAAATATGTAAATATTGTATATATGTATCTGTTTTGAATTACAATGTATTAGTGATATTTCTGTACCATTATGTTTTATAGATCCCTGAGGAAGGTTTACACTGAAACTTCTTATTACTGGATGGAATTTGGCTGTTTTTGAATTTATATAAGTGCATTAAAACTCTCTTTATTTTACTGCCTCAAACGGTCTTGCTGCGTCAGTTAGGAAATCTCTACAGATGTTACTTGTGGCATACTCACTATGCAACAGTGGTTCCCATTCCCTACAGGGGGACTTCAATTTTCAAAAGCCTAAGTCACTACATTAGCTGATCAGTGTCTTGGGGAATTGACAAAGGCTTCTGGAAATTAAAGACCAAAACCAAAGTTTGAGAAACACTGGTCTATAGTGATTTCTTCAATTGCAGCAATTCAAAAGTTGCACCTTCCTTCCAAAAGTTATACCATTTGTATAACTTCTCAACAGGATTTCAGCTTATTCTGGACAATTCTGAAAGCCACGTGTGTACAATGCAGGAAAGAAAGGCAAGCTGGCCTCACCTTCGGAAGGGAGACTGGCGAGAATACCTGAAGCGGGGCAAGAATAGCTGAGGCGGGGCAGCCCGTGGACTCCTGGTCGGGCTCAAAAGCCACCTCCACCGCCGCTGAGCCAGTCTCGCCTTCGGGAGGGAGACTGGCGAGAACATCTGAGGTGGGGCGAGAACACCTGAGGTGGGGCGGCCCCTGGACTCCCAGTCGGGCTCAAAAGCCCCCACTGCTGCTGAGACGGTCTCGCCTTCGGGAGGGAGACTGGCAAGACCATCTGAGGCGGGGCGAGAACACCTGAGGCAGGGTGGCCCCTGGACTCCCGATCAGGCTGAAAAGCTACCGCCGCCGAGCCGGTCTCGCCTTCGGGAGGGAGACTGGCAAGAACATCTGAGGCGGGGCGGCCCCTGGACTCCCGGTTGGGCTCAAAAGCCGCCTTCGCTGTCTCCACCACCGCTGAGCCGGTCTCACCTTCGGGAGGGAGGCCATTGAGAACACTGGACATTTGCCCTCCGTCCCATGGCTGGTTCGGAAAGGGGATACTGGCCACAGCTGTGCAAGTCCGGCGCAGCAGCTACAAGAACTTCCCGCTGACGATGGGGAAAGTTCGGTTTCACTTACCAGTGATAACTTTCGTTCTTCGAGTATATAGTTTGTGAATACACACTCATGGGTTATGCGCCTGCGCAGAACGGCCGATCGGAGGCTTGAAAAGCTATTGGTCAAAAGTTTTGGCGGTAAGACCGCCCACCGTACCGCCCACCCTGAGGCGCCCGCGCGCCATTTTACCTCAGTTCCATACTTAAGCCAAGCACAGGATAAACCAACTGATCTCATCCGTGCAGCTCAAGAGGGGAGGCAGGGTGGGTAGTGTGTATTCACAAACTATATACTCGAAGAACGAAAGTTATCACTGGTAAGTGAAACCGAACTTTCTCCTTCGTATAGTTTGTGAATCCACACTCATGGGAGATTAGCAAGCTCACACTTACTTGGTCGGTGGGCAGTCGGATGAGATGATCCCACGATGAGCTGAAGATCCCGTAGGTGGACCCGTCAGGGGCGTTGAGTCCGGAGCCCTCTGGTGAGGACGACACGGCCAAGCCTGGCATCCGCAGTGGCTCTGGTGTCCACCCTGTAATGCTGGACAAATGTAGAAGGTCTGGACCAGGTGGCAGCCTTACATATGTCCTCAAGCGGTGTGCCGTCCAGAAAGGCAGTGGATGTGGCAACCGCCCTGGTGGAATGCGCCCTGACATGCGGTGGAGGTGGCAGTGAAGCTGACTCGTAGGCCAGGTAGATGGTAGAGGTGATCCATTTGGAGAACCTTTGAGCAGAGATGGGTTCACCCTTGGACTTTCCCCCATAAGCCACGAAGAGGCGTTGCGACTTCCTGAACTCCCTAGTCCTGCTGGTGTAAAACAATAAAGCTCGTTTCACATCCAGTGTGTGCCAAGTCCTTTCTTGGGCGTTAGTGGGGTTCTGGAAGAAGGTTGGCAAGGAGATAGTTTGTGCCATGTGGAACTTGGAGACCACCTTGGGTAGGAAGGTGATGTCCGCTTGGAGGACGACGCGGTCGTTGAAGAACTGGAGAAAAGGTGCGTCTGCTCGCAGGGCAACCAGTTCACCAGCTCGTCGTGCAGACGTGATAGCCACCAGGAATGCCGTCTTCCATGTGAGGAGACGAACATCGGCGGTAGCCATGGGCTCGAAGGGGGTCCTGGTGAGCGCGTTAAGAACGGTGGACAGTGACCATTGAGCCGTCGGTGTCCGGGTCGGCGGAAAAGCGTTCCTTAGTCCCTTGAGGAATCGCTTTACCGTTTGGTCGCGGAAAGCCCCGGAAGCGGGCGAGCCAGCAGGAGAGTGCGCTACCACTGCTGCGAGATGCACTCGGATGGAGGTGATGCTGAGGCCAGACTCCGCCAGCTGGAGGAGGTAGGCTAAGATGTCCTGCAGTCCCACCTGCGTGGGGGGCGTTTGCCGGGAGGCCAGGAAAGCACAAAAACGCCTGTATTTGGAAGCGTAGGTCTTCCTTGTGGAAGGGCACCGCGCTAGTTCAAGGATCCTGGCCAGTCTGGGGCTATCCTCCACGCGGTGAGGTGGAGGCTGGGCAGGTCCGAATGGTGCAGCTGGCCCTGCTCCATTTGGATGAGCGTCGGTGACTCCGGCAGTGTGCGATACTGCGACGACATGCGCAACAGTAGCGGAAACCAGGGTTGGCGCGGCCACGCCGGTGCCACCAGAATTGCATTGGCTCTGTGTTGGTGCATCCTGGTGAGTACCTTCTGGACCAGAGGAAACGGAGGAAAGGCATAGAGATAGTCCTGATCCCACCGTTTCATGAAGGCATCGCCCTCGGAGTTCGGTCCGATGCCTGCTCTGGAGCAGTACCTGCTGAGTTTCCTGTTGGACTCCGATGCAAAGAGGTCGATGCTCGGCGTCCCCCAGACCTCGCACAGGGACTGGAACACTCCGTCGTCCAGCTCCCATTCGTGGGTCGTGGAGGTGAGACGGCTCAGGTGATCTGCCAAAACATTCAACGTGCCCTGAATGTGCACTCCAATTGGGAAAATGTGCCTCTCCAGACACCATTCCCACAACTGCACTGCAAGGTACAGGAGGGTGGTGGACCGTGTTCCTCCCTGCTTGTTGAGGTACGCCACCGCCGTGGTATTGTCCGAGGCCACCTGAACCGCCTTGCCGGTGAGCAGAGTCTCGAAGGAACGTAGAGCCTTCCAAATGGCCAGCAGTTCCAAGTAATTTATGTGGTACACCGTTTCGTGCGGTGTCCAGGTGTCGTTGACCGTGAGAGTCCCGCAAGCAGCGCCCCAGCCGAGGTTGCTCGCGTCGGTCAGTATCTGCAACGAGGGTTGCGGGGGGTAGAAACTCTTCCCCGTGGCCACGTTGAGTGGTGTAGACCACCACAGCAGTTGGTCCCTCAGTTCTGGAGATGGGGTCAATCGTTTGGATTGGCTCTCCCGAAGTGCGTCGAACTCGTGAAGGAGCCACGATTGCAGGGACCTGAATTTCAACTTGGCATGGGGGATCACTGCCGTCGTTGAGGCCATCAGGCCTAGAAGTCTCTGAGCCTTCTTCGCCCGGATGCACGGTTTCGTGCGCAGTTCGCTCACCCCCTGCGCAATGTCCCGTAAGCGTTTCTGGGGGGCGTAGGCTCTCGTAGTGAGCGAGTCGAGTACCGCTCCAATGTACTCGACGCGCTGGGAGGGAGTCAACTTCGACTTGGTGAAGTTGATCCTGAGGCCGAGACTCTCCATGAGGTGAACCGTGTATTGTGTGTCCCGAACGGCCGACGGTTTGGTGGGGGAGACGATCAACCAATCGTCGATGTACGGGAAGACCCTGATGCCCCGTTGGCGGAGGAATGCAGCCACCGTAGCCATGCACTTGGTGAAGACTCGCGGTGCCGTGGCCAGACCGAATGGTAGGCATCGGTACTGGTACACGGAATTGTCGATGCGGAAGCGGAGAAACCGTCTGTGTTCCTCGAGGATGGAGACGTGGAAGTAGGTATCCTTGAGGTCTATGACTGTGAACCAGTCCCCTTTGTTGATGAGGGGGAGGACGGTCTGTAGGGTCACCATCCGGAACTTCCTGGTGTGGATGCATTTGTTCAGGCGGCGTAGGTCCAGGATAGGGCGAAGGCCTCCGTCCTTCTTCTGGACCACGAAGTACCTCGAGTAGAAGCCGTTGTCCCAGTCGGACGGTGCTACCCGCTCGATGGCTCCCTTGGAGAGAAGGGTTGATATTTCTTCCTCCAAATGGGGGGACGAGGTGGTGAGACGATGTTTTCCTACTCGAGGCACCCGCACGAACTCGATGGCGTAGCCAGAGGACAAGATCCTTAAGACCCACTGGTCGTCCGTGATGCCCGACCATGCCTGGAGGAAGTTCCGGAGGGGGAGGTACGGGATGTGGAGCGAGAGAGACTCGGCCGTCGCAGCTTCAAACGCGGGGCTTGGGCCTCGCGTTCGAACGCTTGTCCTGTCCGTAGGGCCGGTAGCGGGGTTTGTGTTGTCGCCGCTGTTTGTAGGAGCTGGATCTAGGCTGCTCCGTCGGTCCCTGCTGCTGTGGGTTGCCCTGGAACCGCCGTGTGAAGGGCTGGAACCTCGGCCTGGTGGAAGTAGCCGGCGTGGTGAGCCCCAGGAACTTCGCCGTGGAATTGGTCTGGCGCATCTCATTCAGGACCTTATCGGTGTCCTGACCGAAGAGGCCCTGCCCGTCGAAGGGAAACTCCTCGATGAGCTTTTTCATAGCGTCATCGAGGGAGGTGTCCCTGAGCCAAGCATGGCGACGGAGGTAGATTGCGGAGGCCATGTCTTTTGCCGCATAATCGTTGATATGCCGGGCAGTGCGCATCAGCTGCTCGGCGACGAAGTCCCCCTCGGTGGCCAGCGCGTCAATCCTCTTCTGGGCATCGGCGGGCAGTTTAGCCGTCTCAACCTTCACCTGCTCCCAGAGGTGAGATTGGTACAGGCCCATGGCGGCCGAATAGTTGGCGGCCCGAAAGAATAGGGAGCCGGTAGCGTAAAACTTACGCCCCACCGCGTCCAGTTTCTTTCCCTCCGGCGTCGACGGGACCGGGAATCCGCTGGTGGCCGTCCTATGCTGGAAGGCCTTGACCACCAGGGAATTCGGCAGGGGGTGGGCCTGCAGGAACTCGACGTTCTCGTCCAGGACCCGGTACATGCTGTCGAGCCTGGACGAAACGGAGTGCGCCGCCAAAGGTTTCTTCCATGTCGCCCTCGCCGAGGTCATCATGGAGGGGAGCATGGTTATGTGGACCGGCCGCACAGCACGCCTGTCGAGCTTCGCGGTCATCTGATCCTCACCCTCCAACGGCGGTTGGTCGACCTTCAGGTTGAGGGCGGTGCCGAGCCTCGTGAGCATGGCGGTCAGTGAGCGCTGGTCCTCACCACGCGGTGGGTCCACTGAGCCGATGGCCTGTTCCGGCGTGCGCTCGGCGTTGACGTCTCCCTCGTCCTCCTCCGACGACGAGCTGGACTCATCGGAGGACGAGGGAGGCAGTCTTTCGTCCACGTCCGGGCCGCGCCAGTACAGCCTGGGCGGGCCGGCGGGATGGGCGTCCACCGCATCGACGTCCGGACCACACCATGACGGGTTGGGTGGGCCGGCGGAGCGGGCACTCGACCCACGGGAGGTCGGTGGGGCCGCGGCAGAGCCGGGATGCCCGGGGCTTGCGGTGGTCGGAACCGGAGCCGCAGAGGCCGCAGGCGTGGAGGTCTGGAACCTGGTCGCAAACGACGCCATGACCTGGAACATCTCTCGGACGAGGGCCATCTGAGACGCGTCCGAGTCCGCTGGCGGTGGAGCTCCGGTAGCCGGCGGAATGGTGGCCCACGAAACGGTGGGCGCCGAAATGGTGGCCGGCGTCGGTGTCGGCGAAACGGTCGTCGGAACGGTGACGACCGCGTCATCCGTCGGCGTCCTGGGCCGTGGAGAGACGGAGGCCTGCCTCGGCGAGGAATTTCTTCCCCGAGGAGGAGAGGAGAGCACCTGAAGTGGGCGAGCTGGAGCCCCAGCCCTGCGTCCTTTCTCAGGTGACCCGGAAGACGACCGTCCTCCCCAGATGGAGGATCCCGGAGGACATCGGGCAGTCGAGAACGGCGGCGAGGGCCCGGGAGAGGCGGGTGTGCGCGGAGTGGGGGGAAGCGACCGTCTCTTCTCCGACCCACGCTTGCGCTTCTCACCGTTCTTGTCCTTCTTCTTCTTCTTCCTCATCGGAAGCACGGAGGAAGAGGCCGGCGGTGGTTGAGCGGCAGCGGCGGCCGTGGAGGCGGACGCGGCGGGAGCCAGAGCGAGCTCCATCAGATGAGCCTTGAGGCGATTGCTTCGGTTCTGCACCGCGAGGCGCGTAAACTTTTTGCAATGCGGGCAAGACTGGCTCTGATGCGACTCTCCCAAACAAAAAAGGCACAGGCTGTGTCCGTCGGAAGCCGGAAACTTCTTAAGGCAAGCCGTGCACTGTTTAAACGCTGCAGCCATCAACCGCGGAAAAAATTCTTCCAGTGGAAGTTTCTGGAGACAAGTACCCCGAAGGGCCGACCAGCCGCCACCCCCTTGAGGGGGGAGACGGTGATCGAAGCGAAAAATTGGCTACTGAATCCACTCAAGAGAAGAGACAGAGCCGGGGTGGCGATCCTGCCCGGAGGACAAGATCACCAAGAAAAATTGTTAAAACTTGCCAAAAGACTTTCCCTCAGAAGGGCGAAAAAATTGAGGAAGCTCTCAACGATCGTCCTGCTGCTACGGCGGAAAGAAGAGAACTGAGGTAAAATGGCGCGCGGGCGCCTCAGGGTGGGCGGTACGGTGGGCGGTCTTACCGCCAAAACTTTTGACCAATAGCTTTTCAAGCCTCCGATCGGCCGTTCTGCGCAGGCGCATAACCCATGAGTGTGGATTCACAAACTATACGAAGGAGAACACACACACACCCCAACGCTCCCCTGCAGGGTTTTTTCACTGCTGGACTTTCCCTGCGGTTTGTTTTCATCATGAGGGACCCCACCCACCCCAGGGGGGACTTAAGGGCCGTAGAGGCGGCAGGACTCCCATCGCTGCCTCCGGTCCCACCGGCGGAGAAGCCCGCCCACCATGTTTTGTTATTTTTTTTGTTAGCTGAAACTGTATTGTAGTATATATTTTTGTTGTAATATTTTGCAGACAGAGATTTTGTAATTATACTTTTGGTGATTAATATTTTTACTGTATTCATTGTATGTTATGTTATTGTATTTTGTATTTATTGTCCGCTATGTAAACCGGTTTGAGTCGGGTTCGCCTGAGTGAGCGGTATATAAGCGCGAAAATTAAATTAAATTAAATCTGTTTAAATGCTTAGAAATGAGATATGAAGGAAATGTTACAAACTAAACTCAAGAACGTTAAACGGAAGGGAACAGAGAGAAAAAGCAAACATGAATAAGTACAAGTTGACTGTTACCTAGCAGAGTTGTATGTAAGCTTGCTCCCCCTAACTATTGTTTTAGTTCAGGAATTCCCAACTTGCTGCCCGTAGGCCGGATGTGGCCCATGGTGCCATTTCATGTGGTTCCCCCACTGCCTCCACCACACCAGGAAGTGCTATGTGGTGGAGGAAGGGAAAATGGCCATCTGGCTCCCAAAGCTATTTGAGGGAGCATTACCTGGCCCCCGACTTAAAAAAGTTGAGAACCCCTGTTTTAGTTCATACAGACAGAAGAACTGCCAGACCTCTACTTTCAGCTTGTTTCCCTACAGGGTACTGACAAAGCTTATGCAATGGAATGGAAGTCTTACAAATGCTCTAATTGTACAAAAGGTTTGGAAACAAAATATGTTACAGGTGAGGAGGAATACAAACAGGCAACAGGGCAGATTCCTGGCATGTCTTCTTTCCTTAAAGTGACATTGCATCACATCCTGGTGGTGGGCAATGCCGGTCAAGGAAATAAAAGCTATATTTTGATAAGTATCCCTCCAGATGTGCATGTGTGCAAGGAAAACACTGCATCTGCACTGGAACAATTGTAATAACCCCATCCATCACACTTTTAAAGCTCCAATACTGTAAAATTGACTGGTCAAGGTCTGGGGAAAAGGAGCAACATCCATAAAGTGAAGAAGTTCTGCCAGATGGAGACAATTGCCCTTTTCAATCAGCCCATGTGTGTATGCAATAGGATGCTCTCTTTTTAGGACTGCTTTCCATACCACTCAACGTTCCACTTTGAAAAGTTTCCAAGCCCTCCAGAAGAAATGCCGAGAGAATGTGGGACCTTCACAGAAGGTGGATTCTCACTTATTAAATCAGACTTCTTGTGGTTGCAAATACCAAACTAGATCCTGTTCAATATATCTAAGCAATCTCCCCAGTGCTTACCTTTTCACTGGTTGGTCCCACTGGTGACCTGGGCTCTATCTTTGAAACAGGGCTTTGCTTTGTAAATAAAATCTCGTACAGCTCTTGTATTTCTGGTAATGAAACCTGTAGTAGCTGAGCTTCCATCAACAGTTCATTCAGCTCTGGACTTAGGGCTACAATGAATAGAAAAAATATTTAATTCTTTAGTGGAAAGGTCACGTAGTTTTTACATTTTTATTTCCAATGCACATATGAACTTTTAAAAAACCCAAGATCCCTTCCTAGATGAATCTACACGAAGAAATACTTTTATATCTAAATGTTCACACTTATAAACACTTTTAACATACTTACCATGAAGGGGGATGCAATTTTGTTCTGTAGAAAAACGAGAGTGTAAATGCATGGCTCTGTGATTCCAGTCATGTGGCAAAGAAAAAAATGTAGCACCAATTGTCTGTGAAACCTAATTAAAGAAAAGCAATTGAGCACTGTATTTTAACATGCTGAGAAAATGAATAATCATGCTATAAATAAGTAATTTTAACTATTAATTAAAACACTCTACAGGTACTTTCAAATCTTAGGTTTAGAAAGCTCTGTTACACTATGCTGCGTCTTTATCATCATTACTGTTGTTGTTGTTGTTTATTATTATTACTGTATTATCATTTTTACAGAAAAGATATATGTGTAACAATATAAAAAAGAACAGGTTTTTTCCACATAAGCAGACAGGTTAAAATCAACGGAGATCAAGATGGCCAGAAAAGGCCAAATCAATTGGCATAGTTTCAATTCCAAATAATTTTTATAGCATTATTAAAAGTTAAAGTTATTAAGCAGACAAGAGGACCAGGCATTTCATTTGGTCCATCACATTTATTGCTGATGTTTTTGCAGCAGTAAATTCAGCTGTACGCATGCACATACTGTACACACACAATGTAGAATCAGCATGGATAACCAAACTTGCTTTTTAAAATGATGTTAACTAGTATCTAAAGTCAGCCATCCATCAAAGGCATCAATAAGATTAACAGTCATGCAATAAGAAATGTATTAGGAACAGAGCACACACACATACACCATTGTTATTTAATTGATATTTAAAGCAAAAAGCAAACACTTATAACTACCCCATAGCTCTTAGTGCACTCTCTGGGCAGTTCACAAGTTAATTAGCATTTTGCCCCCCAAACGTTGGGTACTCATTCGACTAACCTCAGAATACACTTTGTCTTTTACTGTTTTAAATTTATAATCCTCATCTCTTATTAGGTTGGGTTATACATAATGGGAGGAAATATTATCAAAGAATTCATTGATGGGATATAATTTCACTGATGGCAGTGATTTGGCAAGGTAATCTTAACATGATTCAGTGCATAACTGAATGAGATCAACTCAGTTTAGAGCAGCCCTGAAAATAGCATACTGAATGTTAGAAGAGCCTCACCTTGAAGGAATAAAAAAAGAAACCATATTTTCAGAGCTGGACCACCTTTCCTATTAAGGGAAAGATGTTCACCTTTTTTTTTTTACTGAAAGGGTTTTATGGAAGTTGATATTTTGTACTGTATGAACAGCAAGAATGTTTTTAATTAGAATTTGCTTGGAGAAAATGAATCACAGCAATTTTAAGATAGAGAAAATAAGCTATTATTTTATACAATGCACATTTACTTTTACGAAGCTGACTACAATACAATGTGGTGATTGCCCTCAGCATGGGCAGATGTCAGCTTGGTAACTAAGAGCAATTCTCATCAGATTATGCTGGTTCATTAAGTATAGCCTCTTTGGATAGGAACAGCTACCTTTGAAGATGACTCAAAATGCCTCATAACATTAAAAAAATCGAATTAAAATGGAGTATGTGTACAATTTCTAAAAATTGCATTATGGAAATTCATAATACTTTTGGTCAGTATGAATCGATCCCAGAAAACTTGCTGACAATACATTTCTACATTTCATCATAATGTTGACCATACAAAGTGTCAAATAATAGGGTGCACCCTAGTAAATTTACACGTGAATTTTCAGACAGTAACTGGAAGGCTTACCTTACTAGTATCTTGCAACTGGCCTGCCATAGTTTGCCACTTGCTGTACAATATCCCTGAGGGCACTTTGTCTTGTATGAGTTTTACATTCCCTGAGGATAACATTTGCTGTGCTCTGTGTTGCCAGTTCGCGGTTCGCTCTATCATATAGCGTAAAGCATCTCCTTCAGGTAGTCTCACACGAATACGCTGCAAGGAAGCCAGTAAAGGCAGGATCTTTTCTAAAGGTGGCTTTTCAGATCTATGGCAGTGAGGACAGAGCCACACCCGAGGTTCCTGCAAACTGCTCGGAACTGAAACACAGCTGGTATGGAAGAGCCTTCTGCACAGTTCACACTGTATCATTGCTGTGGTTGGCTCTTTTTGGCAGAGGCAGACTTTCATCTCTGTATCCTGTTCGTTGGAAAAGATTTTTTCTTCATTTGCTGCTCTCAAAGTATGCAATGCTTCCATTTCCTTTAAACGGGCTTCGCCAAGTGTAGACATCTGGAAGATACGTATGTGACATCATTTGAATTCCTCAGAGAGAAAAGTTTCAGAAAGGAGAAAGTGGACAAAGTGATGTCGCATATGGTTTCCCCGTCTTGCCAGGCCAGATGGACTCAGGGTCTTTTAGGATCTCAGAGACAATAAGCACTCAGTGGGTGAAGAAACAAAGTTTTATAAGACAGTTCTCTAAGAAAAGCATATCAGAGACAGGGCAAGAAACAGGAACAAGAAAACAAACCAATTATATTTACCTAGCATGGGTTCTCTCTGTACCTTCTCTAACTGCCTGGAAACCCAGTTAGGTGGCAGGGATGCTTTCTAGCACTTCCCATGTATGAGAGCTCCAAAGTCTGCTGGCTAAATTCCCCTTCTTAATCCCCTAGCAGCGAAAAAGTGCTGTCTCCTTTTCTTTGAATCTAAGCCCCTTGCTCAGAGGACGTCCAACCCCAACAATGGCTACCTGGCCTGGGCTAATTGGTGCTTTGTCCTTGCCGGTGGAACCTGTTACTGGTTGCTATTGCAGGAAAGGTTCACTGTGACCTGTCTCAACCCTTCTTTATTTCATCAGGGACTTTCCACTCAGTAGGTGTCAGTCCGCTGTATCAGCCAAGGACACGGATAACATCAGAGCCATCCTACCTCCTCTGTCTTCTCCTGCCCAAAACTCCAGGTTTATTCTTATGGCTCCACTAAATCTTACTAAGTGATAGGCTTAATTGGGAGACATTCCTTTCCAGGTCAACAAGCACTTCTAAGTGCATTAATTGCTCAGCAAGCAAATTCTACTACTTTAATGCATAGTCACAGGATTTTAACCAATTCAGAACTTGGAAGGGAAAATGTCACTTAACTCCTTGAGTTTACGATTGTCTTCTGCAAAACCCATCTTCCCCAGTGTGCGATACATTCCCAAGGCCCAATCAGACTCCCCCCATTCCCACAAAAAGTGTTCCCCAGAATGTGGGGAAAAAACAACCCTGCTACTCCTTTAAACCCAAGGATAAAATATTCACCTGCTAAATAAATCATACCCTCACTCATTTAAAAATCAAATATATCATTTTTTCAAAATCTGAAATGAACTGGACATCTAACATTTCTTGTTTCTTCACATTTCTGGAAACCCGCACAGCCTCCATTGGATCCTGAGGAAAAATCCTTAGTTCCCAAACTCATTGCAGCTGTTTACCTCATCCTTTCAAAGTGCAAGAAAGGATCCGTTACTAAAGCAAAGTTTAACAATCTCCTGTTCTTAACACATTAAGGAAGTATGGCGATTATGTAAAGCTGGCTAAATGTTAAGGTATTCTCATTTGCTAAATGTAAGGCTTGACTTGTGTTCACAGAAACTCCACCCTAAAAAATGTGCACACCCTTATTATTCTCATGAAGCCTGCTTTTTAAAAATGTATACCCGCTCTTTGTATTTCTGAAAATCCACCAACAGCTATAGTGGTCAAAAATAATGTTACTGGTCACCTTCTCACCTCTATGAATTTCAAAATGGGATGCATTATAGAAGAGTTGGCTAAATGACATACACATTTCAACAGCCACTTATAAATGTATACATACCGCAGCAGCAGTTTCCTTACTCTCAGATAAAGCTCTTTCTAAATCACTTAAACTTTCTAATTTGGTGCTTCTTTTCTTTCCATTTGGGACAGATTCTTTTAATTTTTTTGTTTTTCTTTTAAATCCCAATGTTCCAATATCACACCTTGGACACAACACCTGAAAATTACAAAATGCACTGAAATTACTAATATTTAAACAGACTTATACTCATGTTATTAAGATACAATTAAAATTAAAGCATGTTAAAATCATTTAATTAAAATGAGAAGCTGAAATCCAATTATTCGAAGCTATTAATTGGCAAGATGTGCCTAGAAAAGTCTTTGTAAGCCAACAGAAGAATAGAACCAATGTGACAACTCTGGCCTCTACTGACAAAGAGTTCCAGAACCTGACGGCAGCTACAGAGAAGGCCTTCTATTGGGACCTAACCAAACAGTCATCTGAAAGTGGTGGGACTAAGCAAATCTATGGCAGGCTTTCAGATAGGCTGGATTCAAGTAACATAGGGTTTAACAAGTCTAACCAGTATTGTGAATTGTGCCTGGAGTCAGACTAATAGCCAGCGAACATACTGTATGAAGGAGCTATACATTCACTATAACTGTGCTATCTGTCACTGTTGAAAAAAGTTGAAGACCAAGGGACCAAAACAGAGTCTCAACCTATTCACCACTAAATGGTAAAACTGGCCTGCATTTTTTTAAAAACAAGAATCCAGTGAGACACAGCAGAGATTAAGTACATGCATATGCTGGGCACGCATCTCAGGGGTTTGAATATCAGTCAGGGTTTTTTAGAACATTATAAGATTTGATGCACCACAACTAACAGTTTGTTATATGCTGCAGTTTTGTCTGGGTAACTCAAACCATTGTCAATAGATGCTAACTCATTGGCAAACGTGTAATGCCACAATATTTTTTGCATTCACCCTTTGGATGTGATGCATTAGCTTGCAAGATAAGTTTGTTATGCAACCATTTGCAATAGGTAATGCTTTGTTGTTTTTGTTAGCCAACCTGAGTCGCGCAACCAAGAGATGGCATACAAATTAAACATGATGATGGTGGTGGTGATGATGATGCAAGTTTGAATAATAACGGGATTTTGTCAGTGAAAAAAGGTGCAATGTTACTATTCTGTTAGGCTGGCCAATTATTGTGTGCCTATGTACCTGATGTGTGTATAAATTGATGCCACGAGGCCTCAGTCTTATGTCTGATGAAGTGGACTTGGTCCACGAAAGCTCACAGTTAAATACAGTACATGAGTTAGTCTTTAAGGTGCCACAACATTTTTTTATCTTTTTTGCTGTTCTGTTTCATTTATTCGCAGATAAAACATTTGTCTTCTGATAGTTGAAGCAGATCAAAAACCAAGATAGTTGAAGCAGATCAAAAACCAAGATTGAAGCATTTGCTTGTGGAAACATACGGACAGAGTAAAGGACATTGTAGAGGCAATAAGGACAAGTAGACACTCAATTGCAAAACAGTAGAAGCTGCCAAACTAAGAAAGGTTAGAAAGATTAATCGAGCTTTTGCTCTTTCCTGAGGTAAGAAGACGGAAATAGCATAGGCTACTTCTTAATTTACGAGAAGATCCTAGATACTGAATGGCACAAGAAGAGGGTTGTTGATATAAAGACCTAGATCGCCTAGACCAGTGTTACCCAACCTTTGGTTTTGGGACTTCAATTCCCAGAAGCCTAAGTAAATTCCCCAAAGCACTGATCAGCCAATGTACTGACTTAGGCTTCTGGGAATTGTAGTCCCCTGTGGGCCGTGGGGCCCACTTTGGGAACCACTAGCCTAGACCAAGAAAAATGAATTTGCTGTGCTCTCAAAGTGTATGCCTCTTGAAGAAACAAAATAGCAACAATCTTGTGGTCCTCTGAGAAAGCAATTCACTATGTGGTTCTAGCAATTTACTATGTTAATAAGCAACAAGATTTCAGCCACTGCATCATAGGTGATTAGAATTATCCACATACTGATATTAGCCATCCTGAAAGCACTGTCCCCAATAACTCAGCTGCATTGTCTCTCAGTTAATGTCATTGAACTCTCACTGTGGCCCTAACTGGTTAAGATCACTCTAAGAAGGAGAGGGAAAAGAGTAGAGAAAATGGCACTAAAGATCAGTCTAGAAACAGAATGGCTGCAAGGATTTGTTAATGACATTAAAAGAGTACAAATAAGAAACACCTCAGAAGCATAGTATACATTCTGTAAATCTTCAAATATATGGCATCACCAGAGCTTGGAAACGTCATTTTAAAAAAAGTTATGTCTAGCTACCTGCTTAACTTCTATGTCACATGTACTGTACTTATCCACACACACACATCATGGTTTCAAGGCAAATGTATATATAATTTAAATTATTTACCTCAAGAAGAGAATAAGAAGAGTTATCAGTCAAGAAAGTATTGCTTGCACACTCTTTCCATGCCTTAACCTCAGCCACTAATGATTCTAGTCTTGGGAGATATTCCAGATGTACAGGAATAGAGCGGCTTCTTGAAACAAGTTCCACAAGCATATCCAACACAGGTACACGTCCACCAGCCTGCACAAAACAAATTCCTTAGTAAAAAAAATAAGTACTTTGACACTGAAGATACACAAAGAGATGGCTAAAAACTTTTTGTGTCAGATGGAAATGGCAATATATTGGTTTGCACAATCTATATTTAAGCATGATTTATTTTAAATGCAAACTCAACCAAATCTGAGTATCTTTCCATATTATTACATAACAAAACAGAGATACAAATGAAATTGAAAATTTGTATTTTACCTTGTTAATATCTTACTATGTTTGCAATAGAACTAGATGATAAATATAGTGGTACTGTATATGAAAGAGTAAGTGGATTGTTTTGCAGTGAGTTTCAGTCAAAAATAGCCCATTCTACTCCATCACCCTTATAATTTTGACTAATGTTTGAATATCACATAACACCCAGAAACAAATGCAGTTATAAGAAACCAAACTACAGTATAATTAACTATGAAAAAACCTACCTGCAAGCCCTCCACTTCTTGTAGCCAGTCTTTGGCCTTTTTTACAGCATCTTTCAGAGTTATGCCATTGGGAAGATAAGCTGGGATTTCCTCTATCTCTTTCACTGCTGCTTCAAGACTACTTAATGATTGTCGTGGTCTTAAAAGATATAAATCATAACACAGACAAATTTTAATACCATATCTTTCACTCAAAATCAGTATGAAATTGCTGTCTGCCAATTAATATGAAAGTCCTAGATGATTTTGTCTCCCAAAAGCAAATATTTACACAATCTCTTTACCCTTAAAATGGGACTCTGCTTAATGGTTACTTAGCCCAGCTTTTTACACCCACAGAGGCCAGTGGCCAATTAAATGCTTCCTGGAAGTCCACAGGCAAGTCACAAGCACAACATTCTTTTCCCACTGATGCTCCTCAATTAGTATTCAAAGGCTTGCATTCTCCAGTTCTGTGAGGCAGCATATAGAGCCATCATGATTCATAGCAATTGACAGTCTTATCCTTAGCCTCCATAATTTTTTATTTTAATACAACCTACTTTGGTGGTTATCTTCATAATTCCACAAATCATACAAATTCTACACTGTATAAACCAGTACTCCCTTCTTTAGTTTCACTGGATATCCTCAAGACAAGGAAAGGCATCTGCTGGGAGGCACTTAGTTATAACCCACTTTTTGATTGCCCCTTCCAGAGAGGCACAGAAGAACATAAAATCAGGTCCCGAACTACTGGAACAAGGATAACCTTTTCTTGTCATGTGATCTCTGCACCCCACCACAGTGCAGATGAAAGGGATGTCAAAATGTCAGAATGTCAGACAAGGAAGGACTGTTAGCTTTGATACAGGGGGTTTGACAAAAGTGAGGTATTAACCATTCCAGAAGTACAGCCATTGGCGTGCGCAAGCACGCACGCGCACGCACGCACGCACACCCCTCCATTTCTGGTGGCTCATAAGTATGTATGCCAAGTAGTTTCATGGCCAGATGTGGTTTCTTTTCTGGGTTCCCAGGGACCAATCGAGCAGATAAAAGGCCTGAAAGTGGTTCTAAATGTTACACTTATATGTGGTAGCTGTTCCACATGAGGTTCAAAGAAGTATCATTGTGAGTGAAGGAGGCCATCATTAGACTGAGAAAACAAAAGAAACCCATCACAGAGATAGCGAAATCATTGGGAGTGGCCCATGCAACAGTTTGGAACATCTAGAAAAAGAAGGAAGTAACTGGGAAGCACAACAAAAGGCCTGACCAATTAAGGGAGACATCTACAGTGGATGACTGCAGAATTCTGCTCATGATGAAGAACCCTTTTACAGCATCTGAGCAGGTTAAAGTTATGCTGATTTTATATTTGTCTTTAGACAGTAATGGCACAGCGGTGGGTAGTATTGCTATGTTCTTAAGGGTTTTTAAATTGTTTTATATTGGTTTTAACTTGTGTACACTGCCCAAAGTCCATTGGATTAGGGTGGTATATAAATCTATTAAATTAAATTAAGAACACTCTTGAGAAGGTAGGTGTGTCACTGTCCACATCTACAGCTTTATGAGTGTAAATACAGAGGCTTCACAACAAGGTGCCAACCACTGGTAACACTCAAGAATAGAAAGGCCAAATTGGACTTTACCAACAGACACCTAAAAGAGCCAACTCAGTTCTGGAATAAGATTATTTTGACTCCGGAGACCAAGATTAACTTGTGCCAGAAATATGGTAAGAGAAAAATATGGAGAAGGAAAGGAACAGCTCATGATCCAAAGCACACCCCATCATCTGTCAAACATGGTTGAGGCAGCAGTATGGCACGGGCATTGCATAGCTAGCTGCCAATGAAACAGGTTTTTGTTCCAGCTGGGCAAAAATGATTTAATTACTTGAAAGGAGTGAGGAACAATTGCAACAGTTGTGAAATAGGACAATTCAGTTTCTACCTTGCTTTGATCAGGGTTCTAGCCTTGTCATCCCAGTGTTCAGATATTGTTAAGAGCTCTTGCAGTTTAGCCATTGCCTTCTCAACTGCAGGATGAGGAGTTAATCCAACACCAGAGTCAATGAGTCTTCTCATATCATCCAGAGTGAGAGTATTTCGGTCCAAGCAAACCTGCTGTACTTCTTCCAGCCAACGTGCTTGTTCTAGGCGTACTCGTAATTCACCCAGTTGAGGAAGATCAATATCAAAGTCAAAACTGACATCTAAGAGTTCCTGTAATTCTGAAGCACTGGGTATTTCTTCAGAGAGCAGCTTTTGGCTATATTTCTGGAAGTCTTCTACACGAGTAAGAAGATCCTGAAACACAACAACAACACTATGCTTAATACTCATTTTTGTTGCCTTTTCTCTAGTTTAACTACAAATGAGAATATGTAGCAGTTGGCCTCGACTAATTCTATGATTCAGAGTGTTCAGGTTTTTTAGAATTCCAGAAATTTTTCTCTAATTGTTTTTCCAGACTTTGAGATCTGTAAATCTTATCTTAAGGAATTAACTCATGCTTATTAGATTTAAATTTTTGGCCAGGAAGGACTCCAGTCTAGATTCACTGACGTTAGGAAATAACTCCTGGTGTAGTTCTTGTATGCCAAGAAAGAAAATACTAATGAAACATCAACAATTTATGGTCATTTGAATGTATGTTTTCTCCATGTACCCAAGTATAAGATATCCTTTTTACTTAAATTGCTGTGAATGGTAACTTGTGTGATTGCAGCTGCAAAGCACTATTACGCTCCATTAGCACAACTGCTCACCCTGTATATTCTTCTATCTGTACAAATAACATCTGAAATCCAATAGTATAAAAGCTCACATTTTATTTAATAGTGCAGGGAATTAACAAATCCTGTTAGGAATAAAGCTTTTATATACAGTATATATAATCAGAGTATACAGGACTAAAGTTAAAAGAGTATAAGGACAGAGTATACAGCATTTTTTTAACACAATAACAACAATGGCCCAGAATTCATATATCTGTGTATACACATTTTTTTGTTCCAAAAATAAGGAGGAATATCTGATTTTCTTCATATGGGATACAGTCTGAACTGAACTAAGGCATGTTCTAGAAATTCTAACAATATTTACTTTGTCAGTTAACTGTCTGTTAATCCAATTACAGTCTCAGTGATATAACAGCAGCTAATCTAAAGGCTTTTACAGTAGTTTATCTACTGTGTATCTCAGGCAGCTATATAGATCAGCAGTAGAGCCCAGAAAATACACAGCTACATACAACTGTATTAAAGCCTTGTAATTTCAGCCCTTCAGCTTAGCAGTATTATTTATTTTGACTATAAAGCAGTTTACCCAGTTCCAGATTAGCCATATAGCAAGAGTAGCAAATGCTATGGTCCCCACATCTGGGGGTGGTGGGGTGGTGGTGGTGGATGCCAGCACCACCCCTTGGAAGCTGCCCATCAGCCTGGCTTCCCACGCCATGCGCCGTAGTGGAAACTAGTGCAGAATAGAACTTCCCTTTGGAAAGTGTGGGGGGGGGGAGAGAGAGAGAAAGGCACATGGGGGAGGGAGGGAGGGAGGATGCACATTTGAATATATGGGGTCCATGCAGGAGGGGGTAATTGAGGGGTTGTTGAGTCCGGCGCTTAAGAAGTATTCTGACTAGCAGGGTTGGGTCAAACACAAGTGATTTATTATTCAGCTCATAGATACCGGACTGGGGAACATGTACAAGGTGGCCAGCTTATATACAGTGAGAATGGCAGTTACATAGGTTGATACATTTCGGCGGGCTTCCGGAGAAGCGGGAAGTTTTGTACTGATGAATCAGCTATTTTGACAGTAGTTTGAAATTTGCGCCTTTGCAAAAGGCATGCCATTCCGCCGTAGACTTTATGGCGCTAATGGTGGTTTTAATAAATAATGCTTGGACACAACAGGAGTGGAGGGAGAGAGTGAGCGGAGGGTGCACTCTCCACCCCTCCATCACCCCCTCCTGCACGCGCACCATATAAACACGTCCAGCTGCTCTGACTTTCTCTTCTGTGAGGTGTGTGTGTGTGTGGGGGAGATCTTCTTGGCCTTTTGCCTCCACTGGGCTTTTCTCCTCGAGCCTCAGCTGCCTCTGTTTACCCCTCTGTCTCCCTCCATGCAGGGCCATAGCAAGGGGGGGGCTATCCTCATAAGGGTGGCTGGGGTGTGTGTGTGTGTGTGTGTGTGTGTGCCTGGCCAAAAAAGGATTCGTGCCCAGGAGTCCCACCCAGAAAGGTGCACATCAGGACAGTGGCCATGGCTTTTTTGTCTCTTGTCTCTCTTCTCCTGTCCCTGTTTCATAGCAGGGTTTTTTTACTCCGGATTAGGGAGTGGGTGAGTGGGTTAGAGAGAAAGAAGAAGGAAAGAGGAGAAGGAGAGGGGAGGAAATGTGAAATAATTGGTGTACGTTTGTGATTATATGTTGACTTAGTGCTGTCCCCCTTTTGCTCCCAACTCAGTCCAATCTTCACTCAGCAGCCAGTCTCACCAGGTTTGGGAAGATTTAGCACTATTAATTAACACTTACGTACCACCCCATAGCGCATAGTACACTCTCTGGGCAGTTCACAAGGTAATTAGCATTTAATTGGTTTTTTAAAAAAAAAAATATTTGTCTCACTTGAACAATTTATTGTCTATAACTATGTTTTTCAATGATGTAAGCTGCCAGTGGTTATTTTTTGAAGAAGGGATAAAATTATTTTAAATAAATAAACACACATATTTATTGTTCTATTCCTGGGTACTGCATGACGGAGTGAACTCCTGTCTCTGTCCCAGCTCCTGCCAACCTAGCAGTTTGAAAGCAAGAAATTGCAAGTAGATAAATAGGGACCACTTCGGTGGGAAGGTAAACAGAGTTCCGTGCACTCTGGTGTCTAGTCATGACTGCCACATGACCATGGAAACATCTGCAGATGCAGACAGAACTGGCTCTGGCTATAAATAGAGATGAACACTGATGGGCCACATGAAATGGTGCAGTGGGCCACATCCAGGCTATGGCCCACATCTGGCCCACAGCCTGAAGGTTGAGAATCCATGCTTTAAGTATCAAATATGATAACACTAAATTTCAAAACTTTTTCAAGGATTTTTCCTCAATACACTTTTCAGCTGGCTCTTATCCTGTATGAACATAAGAACATAAGAACAGCCTTGCTGGAACTGGCCACAGCCCATCCAGTCCAGCATTCTGTCTCACACAGTGGCTCACCATTTCCTTCAGGGTATTCTCAAGGAGATGCCTTCACCTGCTTAGGATTCCCTGGAAATGGCATTGAGAGATATCCTGCCTATCTCTCCAACCCCGAGGTTGTCCTTAAGTATCCATAATTATAGCCATTGATACCCTTGTCCTCCATGAACTTGTCTAATCCTTTCTTAAAGCTGTCAAGACTGACAGCTGTCACCACTTCTTCTGGCAGAGAGTTCCATAGACCAGTAATCCTCTGGGTGAAAAAGTACTTTCTCTTATTTATTTGAGAACTAGTACCCAAAAGTTTCGTGGAGTGTCCCCTAGTTCTAGTGATATGCGATAGGGAAAACAGTTTTTCCTTATCTACTTTGTCCACACCGTGCATGATTTTATAAACTTCAATCAGGTCACCTCTTAGACGTCGTCGTTCAAGAGTGAAGAGGCCCAACCGTTGCAGCCTCAGATGGTAAGGAAGGTGTTCCAGTCCCCTAATCATTCTGGTTGCCCTCCTCTGCACTTTTTCCAGCTCCATAACATCCTTCTGGAGGTATGGCGACCAGAACTGTACACAGTATTCCAGATGGGGCCTCACCATAGATTTATAAAGAGGCAAAATGACACTTGCTGACTTATTTTCTATACCCTTCCTAATGATCCCTAGCATTGAGTTTGCTTTTTTCACTGCTGAGGCACACTGGGTTGACACCTTCATTGAGTTGTCCACCAGGACACCAAGGTCCCTTTCCTGGTTTGTCGCAGAGAGTTCAGACCCCATCAGTTTATAAATGTAATTGGGATTCTTTCCCCCAACATGCAACACTCTGCACTTACTAATGTTGAAACTCATTTGCCACTGTTTTGCCCACTCCCCCAGTGTCAAGAGATCCCTCTGGAGCTCCTCACAATCTCTCAGTTTTCACTACCCTGTATAATTTAGTGTCGTCAGCAAATTTGGCTACCTTGCTTTTTACTCCTACCTCTAGATCATTTATGAAGAGGTTGAAAAGCAGGGGTCCTAGTACTGAACCTTGGGGGACCCCACTCTTTACTTCCCTCCACTTGGAGAAGTGTCCATTTAGTGCTACCCTCTGTTTCCTGTCCCTTAGCCAGTTGCTGATCCAGGACAAGACCTGTCCCTTTATTCCATGACTGGTAAGTTTATTCAAGAGCCTTTGGTGTGGGACCTTGTCAAAAGCCTTCTGAAAGTCCAGATAAATAATGTCAACTGGATCCCCCTTATCCACATGCTTGTTGACACTCTCAAAAAATTCCAACAGAATAGTGAGGCATGATTTGCCCTTGTAAAAGCCATGTTGGCTCTCCTTTAGCAGCGCCTTCTCTTCTATGTGCCTATTAATTCTATCTTTTAGGATGGTTTCCATCACTTTACCTGGGACACATGTCAAACTGACAGGTCGGTAATTTCCTGGATCACCCCTGGATCCTTTTTTGAAAATTGGTGTTACATTCGCTACCTTCCAGTCATCAGGCACAAAGCCTGATTTGAGGGAAAGATGATATATTTTGGCTAGGAGATCAGCAATTTCATCTTTAAGTTCCCTGAGAACTGGTCCTGGTGATTTGTTAGCATTTAGTTTAACAAGACATGCAAGGACCTCCTCCCTAGTTATTTCTATCTGGCTTAATTCTTTGGTTTCCCTCCCTACGAAGATAGGCTCTGTTTTGGGCATGTGGTCTCTGTCTTCTTCAGAGAATACTGAAGCAAAGAATTCATTGAGTCTCTCTGCAATCTCTGTTTCCTCTTTAATAACCCATTGCCTTCCACTGTCATCAAATGGTCCGATGGCCTTCCTAGTTGGGTTCTTACTTCTAATGTACTTAAAGAAGTCTTTGTTATTTCTCTCAGTATTTTTAGCTATCGCTCCTCAAAGTCTTGCTTTGCTTTCCTGATTGTTGCCTTGCATTTGTTCTGCCAGAATTTATGTTTCTGCCTGCTGTCCTCATTCGGACAAGCCTTCCATCTTCTAAATGAGCTTTTCTTGCTCTTGATCACTTCCCGAACAGCTCCTGTAAGCCACATTGGAGTCCTCTTGGACCTGGCAGTGCCCTTTTTCCTTTTGGGTATGCATTCCAATTGGGCCTCCGTTATTGTTTTTGTAAACAGCCTCCATGCCTCTTGGAGTGTTTGGACTCTCTCAATTTACCCTTCCAGCTTCTTTTTTACTAGTTTCCTCATCTTTGGGAAATTTCCTTTTTGAAAATTTAAGGTCGCTGTGTTAGATTTTATCAGTGACTTGCAGTCTATGATCAAGTTAAACATAATTGAGTTGTGGTCACTGTTCCCTATTGGATCAGTCACATTAACCTCTTGCACCAGATCCTGAGTATTACTCAGGATCAAGTCAAGGATTCTTGTACCTCTAGTTGGGTCTTCAACCATCTGTCCCAGGGAACAATCATTTAGCATATCTAGGAACTTTATCTCTTTATCATGTGCTGAACAACAGTTCACCAAGTCTATGTGAGGGTAATTGAAGTCCCCCATTATAACCAGGCTTCCCTTCTTGGATGCCTCCTTTACAACATTCTCCAACTGCCAGTCTCCCTCAAGAATTTGGGTCGGAGACCGATGGTATATGCCTACTGTTAGACCATCCTTGTGGCCTGGTACTCTTACCCACAGAGCTTCTAATGGTGACTCCAAATCACCTAGATATTCCAATTCATACGATTTTATCACTTCTTTGACATACAAGGCTACACCACCTCCTGTTTGCCCCTTCCTATCCTTCCTGTACAGTTTGTAGCCTGGGATAACTGTATCCCATTGGTTATCATCCGTCCACCAGGTTTCAGTGATACCAATAATATCAATATTCTTATCTATTGCTAAGTATTCCAGCTCCCCTATTTTGTTCCGGAGGCTTCTGGCATTTGTATACAAGCATTTGTATATGCTTTCCTGATACAGTCTTTTGTGTCCAGTTGCATTGTTAGACTGCCTCTTGCATCCTTCTGCTAGAATGCAAGTGACTAGCTCCTTGCTCTGCTCAGTAATTTTTGCATCCTCCTCACTACTCAAGTACACAATTTCCCGAACCGGATGCTGCCCAGCTCCTGTCGGCTTTCCCCCAGTTATCAGTTTAAAAGCTGCTCTGCAGCCTTTTTGATGTTGAGTGCCAGCAATCTGGTCCCATCATGGTTCAAATGCAACCCATCCCCCTCCTGAACAGATTTGGCTTGTCCCAAAATGTTCTCCAGTTCCTGACAAATCTGAAACCCTCCTCTCGACACCACCGCCTCATCCACACATTGAGACTTCTGAGCTCTGCCTGCCTGGTAGGTCCTGCGCGAGGGACAGGCAGCACTTCTGAAAATGCTACCTTGGAAGTCCGGGACTTCCTTCTGTCTGACACAGGATATGTGCAAAGAAGTGTGTGCATGTAGAGCAGAAATTCTCAACCTTTTTAATCCTGGGGTCGGGTCACGCTCCCTCAGACAGCTTCGGGAGTCAGATGGCCATTTTGCCCATCGTCCACCACATTGCACCTCCTGGTGTGATGGAGGCAGTGGGGGGCCACCTAGAATGGTGCCATGTGCCGCATCCAGCCCATGGGCTACAGGTTGAGAATCCCTGGTGTAAAGGTCTCTCTTACTGGATAGCTAGTCTTGTCTGACTCTAGGGGGCAGTGCTCAACTGTTTACAACCAAAGAGCCAGTGCTCTCTGCGTCTGCAGACATTTCTGTAGTCATGTAGCAGGCATGACTAGATGCACGGAATGCTGCTACTTTCCAGCTGAAGTGGTACCTATTTAACTACTTGTAATTTCTTGTTTTCGAACTACTACATTGGCAGGAGCTTGCTGTGTTGAGTTATGCTTATTTATTTATTTATTTATTTATTTATTTATTTATTTATTTATTTATTTATTTATTTATTTATTTGTTTGTTGTTAAATTTCTATACCACCCACTCAGCCAAAGCCGACTCCGGGCGGTTCACACAGTGAGTAAAAACAGATAAAAATCAATAAAAACAGATAAAAACCAGCAATAGGAACCCACCCCTAAAAAGAGAGAGGGGTGCAGGAACCGAAGAAACCGTGGGACAAGCATCCTCCCCTATATTAACCACCCAACAGAAGCCACCCCTCCACCTGCACCCCAAACTTGGCCCACCAGCCAGGTTTTTAGTTCTTTTCTAAAGGGCAACAACTCTGTCTAGAGACGCAGTTCTACTGGCAGGAGGTTCCAAAGGGCCGGTGCGGACACAGAGAAGGCTTTCCTCCTTGTGCCAGAGAGACGAGCCCCCCTGGCCGATGGCACTATTAGAGAGCCCCTCCGGTCCGCTCTGGTTGGACAGACAGACATTCTTAGGGTGTTTCGGTCTCTAAGGTAACCTGGCCCACTACCATATAGGGCTTTAAAGGTCAAAACCAGCACCTTGAATTGCACCCGGAGGCAAACGGGTAACCAGTGCAGCTTCCGAAGCAGTGGTGAGGCATGGGCATAACGTCCACACCCCATCACCACCCGGGCCACCGCATTCTGGACCAGCTGCAGCCTCCGAGTGGTCATCAAGGGCAGCCCCATGTATAGCGCATTACAATAATCTAGACTGGAGGTCACCAAAACATGAGTGACCTTGAGCAAAGAGTCCCGGTCCAGGAGCGTGCGCAACTGGCGAATCACCAGAAGTTGGGCGAAGGCCCTCCTGGCCACAGCCGCCACCTGTTCTTCTAGCAGCAGCCGCAAATCCAGGAGGACCCCCAAGTTGCGCACCCGGTCGGTCTGGGGCAAAATAGCCCCATCCAAAACCAAAGATGGTAGCTCCTGGGATAGCACAGGACCCCCCATCCACAGCCACTCAGTCTTACTAGGATTCAGCTGTAACCCATTCGCCCCCATCCAGACCCTAACCGCCTTCAGACAACTGGAAAGGACTTTGACTGCATCACTGAGGTCCCCACGGGCCGAGATGTACAACTGTGTATCATCCACGTACTGGTGGTACCGCACCTCGTGGGAACGGATGATCTCGCCCAGCAGCTTCATGTAGATGTTAAATAGGAGAGGAGAGAGTACCGAGCCCCGAGGCACCCCATATTTTAAGGGCCTAGCACTGGACGTCTTGCTCTCCAACCACACCGACTGGGTCCGACCCCTCAGAAATGAGGAAATCCAGGACCATACCATGCCCTGGATTCCATTTCACATCAGTTTGCTCTTAGTGCCCAACCTTGACACCACAATCCTGCACACATCCATTCACTGAGTTTAGTGGTAATTATATGGTAATTATATCACAGAAAACTAGCACTCCATGTAAACATTACATTTGTACTTCACAGGCACTTATAAAAAAGAGAAAATGCAAGCCTCTATATGACTGCAACCTTACACATGCTTCTAAAAAACCAAGGTGAAATCATAACTATACAAGATAGCTAAGGATCTGCTGAGCTGACACTGGGCCAGCTGAATCTGTATTTAATCCAAACATTTCCCAGTCTAGGGGGTTTCAGAAATTACTTAGAATAACTTTCACCTTGACTTAACTTTGTGCTGACGTAGTTACTGGGCCCCTAGCCTAGTGATGTTTTAGAGCTAACATAGCCTAGCTCTTTCCTCACCCTTCCCCTTAACTACCCCTTTTGTTTGTCTGTTCAGCTTATTATCTCACCCAGTATAGCAATTGTACTGTCAGTCCTCTGTGATCAGCCAGCACAAAGGGCTTTTGCCCATTCCAAACAAACTACAGCCTTTACTATAAGCTGGAAATGCTCTGTGAGTTCCACTAGGGAGATCTACATCTGAGTAAAGAAGGCTACGACTGACCTACTATGTCAATTTCATTTTTTATGCTTATGATTTATTTATTTTATGACCATCCAGGTCAATATGTTATTCAATATGTTAGTATTTAGCTCACTAGTTGGCTAGTTCAATAGTTTATCTGTATCTGGCTGTAGAGGTTGGGTCTTGATTCCCTACTGTGCCTCCTGCAAGAAGAGCCAGCCTGTGTGGTGTTGGCCAAGATGCACAATCCCAGGGAAGAAAGGAATGTTGAAGCACTTGTGTATTCTCTACCTCGAAAACCTGGAAAGGGTTGCCATAAGTCAGAATTGAGTTCCTGGCACACTGTTATCATTATTACTACCTTCCTCCTCATCATCATCAATATGGGAAAATCACTCTTCATCTCTGAGATTCAAGTTACCTTTAGCAATGTTGTTTGGCTGAGGACACATGGCAGAGCATACAACTGTCTAACAAACAAGCGGAGTTCATTCACAGTCAGCTGATTCTGAGATTTTCCTCCTCCAGATCGGTATCTAGAATTATACAGACATGTTTGCACATTAGAATATGTAACCCTTTTAAAGGCTCTAAAATTATTAGAATTATGTAATGTTGACCCTGGACTCTTTTTAATTGATATTGCCCAATTTTTACTGCGGCTGATAGTGTTTAAATGTGAATATTGAGTGACAGATATCTTAAAACCACAACAAAATGTAAACACTATCTATCTATCTATCTATCTATCTATTTATCTATCTATATCTATATATCTATATATCTATAGATAGATATAGATATAGATAGATATAGATATATAGATAAAGATAGATATAGATAGATATAGATAGATAGTGTTTGAGTAGTGTGTACAGATGTACACACACACACACACACACACACACACACACACACACACACACACACACACACACACACACACACACACACACACACACACACACACACACACACACACAGAGTATAATGTTTTTCACATTGTAAGCCACCCTGAGTGGTACTTGCACCAAAAGAGCAGGATATAAATGTAAATTAAATTAAATAATAGAATAATAGTTTAATCTTTAAACTATAATTTAAATGTTTCAACTATTTATACAATCTGAAATAAAGTGAATAATAATGAATTTTGTCCTGGCTCTTCAATTAAATTGCTTGGTTGGGTGGGATTATATTTCAATTGTCATTTTTTTGCCTGTTTTTCACCTTGCCGGGCAAAATCCTATTGCAAGACCTTGACTTATGTAACCTTGCATGACTTTGATTGATAAAACTTTGACTGGGAACCAGAAGCATTATATTTAAAGCAAAGTTCTCTAGGCTCCTTCTGCCCTGGGGAAACCTTTGGAAACAGCAAGGTAGGAAGGAAGTGGAAAACCTTTAATACATTTTTTAAATTCTGCTTCCCACTGCCGGGATGACGACTGCCAGTGGTTTGTTTTTTTTACTATCCTAAAGCTCCAAAAGGCAAAAGGGGATTCTAGAAAGCCTAGGAACTTAAACTATTTAAAAAAATATAATACATGTTCACAAAATGAGCCTCCTTGAAGATTGTGGTATTTTTGAACCATAATTGGGCGTACCCACGTAACGGCAACCTTGTGTTGCCGGCTAATCTTTCTCACACTAGGTCAGGCAAAAGGAAACTGCAGAATGAACTCACCAAAAGGTGCCTTCATTTTGGCAGTTTCACGTCTGGCCTAGACATGGAAGAAGAACTAGATAGCAATTCTACAACAGTTATTCATTTCTAAATGTAGTGATGCATTGCCACATGCTTAGAGTCTGGCATGAAAGACACAGCATGAGCACGAGAAGGGTTGATCAGTATTGAGCCCAAGTACTAAACTGTTATCAAGCACAATATATCCATTAAACAGATGACTCACCCAAAGATAGCAACATAGAACAAAGCACATGCCTTTGATCTGGAATAGAATCTGGAAGCTCAAGAGTCCTCCTCCCCAAAGAAAAGCTACAAAGTGCAGCAAGTGCCCTTTTTCTCCAGGCTTCCCTCACAAGGGTCTAAAAATGGCAGCATGAATCGAATGGGTTCATTCCATTCACTATTTCTATCATTTCCCCTTTTTCTTATTGCCACCTGAATAATTCCATTTCATTGGCAAATGTTGCCACAAGACTTATTCCAATTTTCTCCTGAGGTCTTTTCTCATGCTATTTGTGTTTACTTACCTACTACCATCAGAACATTTGTGTTGTGTATCACCTGCACTGTTTGTAAGTAGCCCATCAATGTATCACTGCACTTTCTGCATTCAATTTCCCTTCGAAGTGCAACAGGTTTTCCTAATTATTTCCTTGGAAATGGAATCACAGAGCATTCAGTAGACATACCTAGTTTGCCTCTTGCCATTGAGAAGCTGTTGTGCAACTGAAGCACATTTTTCTGCATCCTGAGTGACTAAACGAAGGTGTCTCAGCAAATCATTGTCTGGAAATTTCTTCATTTCAGATTCTTCTATTAAAGCCTTGAAGCTCACAAGACCTTTGAGAGAACAATGATTTTTGGTAAATATATAAATAAAATATATTGTTTGCAATCTTGTTTTTAATAGAATAACTGCACATTCATAGGGAGTCATTAAGCTTGATTCAATGCAGAACTAGCCTAACATCATATGCACATTTATGGGGGAGTAAATCATCTGACCTAACTTGAACATCTGACAAGTGTCTCTGCTGGCTGTTTGATAATATTTAGTAACAGTACAGAACATAAAATACAGATACCTACTTTTTTTATTATTAACTTTTGCCTCCAAAGCTTCATTGACATTAGAAGCCCATTCATTGTACGATTCTGCCCGCAGCTTAAGTGCATTCATCATTGGATAGAGTTCATCTATTGTATATCGGTATCTAGAAAGAGATGTTACATTATGGCACATACCAATACTGTAACACTATGGTAATATGTATATCTGATGGAAGTGAGATTTTACAGATTATGGAACTGTTGTTTAAGACATCTTATCCACAATTCCTCTCTCCTATTTTCTAATATAGAGGAAACTAAAATACTCAGGCCAGAATCCTATTTAGATTTTATTCTGAACTAAGCAAAATTTCCTAAGTGCCAAATAAGGAATAAGATGCCAGTTTTGGCCTGGTCACATGCCAATTATGTTACCAGGTATAAAATTAAACCCTTGTTAACTAGCTGTAAATCACCACTATAATTTTTGTAATTTAAATCTATTCTATAGTAAAATCCCAACAGGGAACCCAACAGGCTTCTAGTCATTGTAATGTCACTGCATTGAATATTTGCACACTTTCACCGTTAGAATCCAGTTTAAAAAAATCAGAATGAGTGCATCAGGTAGATTCCCTTATTTTAGTTTACTATACACTGTAAGGGGAGCATGTGAGAGGACAACATATAGCGTTGGTACTTTTGATACAGCTACTGGTTATTATGTTTAGTTCCAGAACCAGATGAAACAATATTTTCATCTTGGCCAGGACTGTAAAGCAGCACTTTCAGACATAGAACTGCATCCTGATGTTCCTCTATTGCAAAGAGAAATTTAAAATGAAAACAAATAGCAAGCTGATGGCACCGATAGTAATGTCTCAGAAATTTTTTAAATCATGTCAGAAGTACACAAAGGTGCTTTCTGGGTTGAAAGGATTTTTGCTTGAGAAACTCCACTCAAGGGATGCCTGAATGAGGCTCCTTTCATGTCCCAAGAACTTTTCCAACTGAAGTGGTCCCTATTTATCTACTTACAATTTCTTGCTTTTAAACTGCTAGGTTGGCAGGAGCTGGGACAGAGACAGGCGCTCAAACTGTCATGCAGTACCTGGGTCTCGAACTGCCGATTTGCCAACCTTCCAGCTAACAAGGTGAGCTTCTTAACTACTGAGCCATGACAGCCCCTATGGCACTGATGAGACAGTGTTTCATATTACAGACCTGGGGCAGATAGCAATCATACTTTTACAAGTAACAAAAAATAACTGTTCTTTTTATTTTTGGAAATTATGATACTGTGGGTCTTTCGCTGTTAACCACTCAGAGCGGGAATTTCCTCTGAAATGAGTGGGATAAAAATTTATTAAATAATTGATAATTTACAGTACCTAACTATTTTTTCAGCCACAGAACTACTGTGGTGATTTAGGTTTAAAAAGTAAGTTTCCAAGCTTTGACCAGAGAATACTGTTTCTTGTTAATATGTGGCACAAGCCACTATGAAAAGGTTTTGGTTGCACATTCAATAAACTATAGTTAGAGAGGCTATGAAATAATTTGTTCAGGGAAGTAACAAGAAAACTGAATTGTAGGGGAAATAAAAACATGGAGGCAACATACAGCTACAGCACCAACAACAACTATCTGTATAGAACCCCTCTTCCCCCAATAGTGGCAAAAAAGAGAAATCATCAAAATGCTTTCTGATTGTCTGCAACAGCTTTTCTTAAGGGTACTACTGACAGCACTAGGAGGATGAATAAAAACCTGGTGAAGTAGTGACGAAACTACTACTGGAAAACCTTACATGCCTTACTGTATGTCTAGAAGTCATTAAACATACCTAATTTCCTAATTTAACTGTGATCTGTAAACAAATATTTTAAAATATTAAAATGCTAAGTGCTATAAACTAAAGCAGGTCCAAGGCCAAAAGATGTATGGCTCTGAGACTACTGAGCATTCAAAGAAAGTCTGTAATTACACCTAAACAAGATATGCGCCCTGACTGCTCCTTGCTCCCAAGTAAACTATGTCTATGTTTATTTGAATTTGGAATTTACTGGCTGCAAAATGAGAGTGAAGGCAACTCATTGTATCAGATTCAAAATATTATTTAATTATGGGTTATGTTTTCTAATATATTTTAGATATATCAGATATAAAATTCAGCTGATGAACGATAGAAAAACTACAGCATTGCACACTTCTTTAAATTAATATATTTATCAGAACAGAATGATGGCAAACAAAATCTTACCCAATTTTATACTGGTATGTAGGACATGTACAGAGGTCCTCAACATGATACAGACATGCCAATACACCCGAGTTACAAGAACAATAAACTGCAGACATATAACATGTGGTTTTGCACTTTACACACTGTCGTTCATCATCAGGCAAAATTTCCAAATTCATTTTTTCTGAATCAGTAACTCCCTATAATAAAGCAAGCAGTTACTTCAGGGAATAATAGAACAAAACAGTCTAAGTTATGTAGGTAGGCAATTCTCACAGACACTGCAAGCTGCTGTCCTGTCAAAGTATGTAACACATGTTCAGGTTCCATAGAATGTATTTAAAGTATTTAATCTACAGTTATAGATCAGTTGTGCCTAACACAGAGATAAAGATGGTCAGGAAAAAGAGTTATCTTCTTTTCATTAAAGGATCAAATCCACTTAAATGACTATAAAGGTAATGATTTGAAAAAAATAAATGAATACTGTCCCTTTAAAAAAGAACATGAACTATCTTAAGAACTATTTTTACTTCTTTCTCTCACATGCATTTCAGTTAAGACGTTCAAGGAATCAAAGCATTATTTTGTATGTGTCGGAAGTGCAGAACTTTCCAATATACAGCCATTCCTCAATCAGTTGTTTTAAAATTATTTTAGTTTTTGTTACCTAATTTTACAAAAACCTACCAGCTTAAACACAGCTTCCCGCAATGCCTTTTCATCTTCAATCATAATCGCCATATCTTTTTCAACAGTGGAAGCTACCACCACATCAAGAGTCTCTGCTTTGGCAGCCATTCTACATATCATCTCATCATGAGAAAACACACAATAGCGGTTTAATAAGCGATAGTGCTCCACACACTGGCGACCTAATGGCAGCTAGAAGGGAAATGACAGCAAATGAGATTGGGTTATATTCTTTGCAGCAAACAATGAAGTTGCAGGTTTTTGCAAGTGAACAGGAAAAGTATTCAGCTGATGTGGTCTAGTAAACCTGGAACCTTTTTTAAGGTTAGGTGCAGACCAATATAAACAGAACCAAATACACCTTACTGGGCACTATCCCATTAGTTATGCCCTATTATCCTATCTTCTCTTGGGATAGATCTCAGCTATGAAATGCTGCAAGTTTAGTAGTCAGTGTGAAGATTTGCTGTTGCAGTACACTGCCATATGATTTGGTGTGAAACAGTAAATATCCAAGTTGATTTCCTAATTTGCTCTAATTCTCAGCTAAAATTTACATAAATGAAATTATACCAATATAAATTTTCAACTGAATTCTGGCCAATAGGTCGATTCCAGGAGGACCATCTCTTTCTAGCTACACCTTCTCAACTTTTAGGATATTCAGAAGAGGCCCTATTCTCTGTCCCATTGTCAGCATAGATGCACTTGATGGACAGGAGAGGGGACCTTCTCTGTGACAACTTCCAAATTGTGGAATGCTCTTTCATGGGACATTAGATTTACACAGACACACACCCTCCCTTTTATCCTTTTACCACCCATTGAAGATCTCCCTCTTTAGGCAGGCTTTTAATGTTTGATATTTAACTTTTAACTCAAGTTCTGAATGCTATTTTAATATAGCTTTTTTCACTTGCTAGTTTGTTTTTAAAGTCAGTGTTTTAAATTGATTGATTATTTTAATTACAAAGATAGCTTAACTGTTTTTAATGTGTTACAGTATTTAAATGTTACTTGTTTTGACCTTGTGAGCTGCTTTCAGTCCTCTCATGAGAAAGGCAGCCTATAAAGGTAAAGGTAAAGGTTTCCCTTGCTCGAAAGCCAGTCGTATCCGACTCTAGGGTGCAGTGCTCATCTCTGTTTCTAAGCCGAAGAGCCAGTGCTGTCTGCTCCTGCAGACGTTTACGTGGTCATGTGGCAGGCATGACTAGACACCGGAGCGCACGGAACGCTGTTTCCTTCCCACCGAAGTGGTCCCTATTTATCTACTTGCAATTTCTTGCTTTCGAACTGCTAGGTTGGCAGGAGCTGGGATGAAGACGGGAGCTCATTTCCGTCCTGCAGTACTCGGGAATCGAACTGCTGACCTTCCGCTTCCCAGTCAGCGTCTTAGCAACTTGAGCCACTGCCTATATTTTTTTTTAGCCTATAAATTAGACTAAATAGATAAATAAGTACAGATACTTATCTCAGTAAAGGATTTTAATATTAAATGAAGATTATGCAGTGCTATGTGCAGTTCTGAAGCCTCTGAATTTAATAATAACAGCATATTTCCATTACTACACTGGTTTCAATAATGCCCTACAATTGGTATATCCCTATTATCCTCACAAAGAGGTCTTATTGCTTCAGTTGTTTAGGAAGAATTTGCTTCATAAGAACTTCTTAGGCACAGTTAAGTTCCTTACAGATGTAGACCATGTCAAAAACCAAGTATACTTCTTAAGTGTACTTATAAGCGACAAAGGAGTATCTCAAAAGTACAATGAGATTTTTGAAAGCTGCTTTCATAAACAAAATAATACACTCAGAAAACTATGAATACATTTATCTTCAGACTTTGTTTCTTTACTGGATTCAGTTACAGTGCATAATAAACAATCTAGCAATACTCATGTGAAACTCTTTTGTTGGCAAAAAGGACAAAAGTCCCAAAATAGTAAAACATACTGAAACCATGTTTTCTAGTAACATTTCTTAACACAATCTTACCCAGTCCACAGTGCAGAAGTTAACAGCCTCAGCAAAGTTGAATCCTTGATTAAAACCACTATGATAGGCTCTTGGAAATGTGATCACAAATTCACCAGCACACTGATTGGTTCGATAAATCTAGAATAAAGCAAATGAAATCTGTATATGACAAAGGATCATCTGGTATCAATTCTGTATATTTAGTGATCAGTTTAATAGCTGTTTATAACCCTATTTGATGTGCACATTTACTCTTTTCAAACCTACACACAATGAGTGTTCAGAATCAGTCCATTATGCGCAATATGAGGTGCCTGCCAAAATCATGGAAGCTTACTGATTAGCATCTGGTTATGATATGCTTTCTCTCTCATATTTCTGCAAGCATACTGCAAGCAGATGAGTCCAAAGGGCATCCCAATCTTACAAGGGGCTATGTCTGAGCACAATCTTTTACTTCCCAGACTAATCTACTCCCCAGCAAGAGTGTGCTGTTTATACGATGTGTGATGCTATATGATGCTTTTTTCCACCACGAGAGTGATGTAACATGGATCTTTGTGAACTAATAAAGAGGCAAATCAGTCTTATGAACATAGTATTTCTGAGTAGCAATTAATTACACAAAAGGCAAGACACATAAAACAAATAAATCTGAAGTGCTTTTAGGCTCCTTTCTTGTGCAGGAATAGCTCAACTGCATCACACCAGTTTACAGAAACAAAACATCTACTCATATCTGTAAAAACAGTTAAAATATTACCAGATACTACAACATAATGGCTTAAGAAGAAAACCTTGTGCTTTAATGGAGAGGGGTAAAAACAAAAGCTTGGTGACATACAGGCACACCATGAGACATCAGTGTATTGGGATTCATGATTGTAACCAACTGATGTAATAGATCTGGTTGGGATTCAAATAATTCAGGGGCCAATTTCTTCATGACATCTTCCAGTTGCTCAGCTGCATATCCTGGAGCTCCATACCATGTCTTAGGCTCTCCCCTGTAAAGAATTTGTGAAAAAAGAATATCAGAACAAACAACAATTTGTAGGCTTTGGGGATGGAATGAGGAAAGTTTAACCTCCAACTTTTACTAGACTGTAACTCTCAGCAAGCCAAGCCAGTACAGTTAATGGTAAAGAATGGGTTGAGTTTCAATCCAATAAAATCTGAAGAGCCACATGTTGCCTGCCATCACAATTACATAACACAGACAGGAAGATAAACAAAGCGTATACAGAAATGCAAAGAAATTTACATGTCAATATTGAAAAGAAACTTAATTGAGACTAACAAATTATGGCAGGCTATATACACACACACACATCACTTAGCTTGGTACTGATCATCTTACCAATGCAGATAGTTAATGGAATAGCTCCAGTGATCCTCAATATGCCAGCAAAATGAAGAAAAGCACATTCCTACATACAGCCATGGTAGCTTCATTCCACATATATCGGCGGTGATGTGAGCAAGTACAGACTGCTCCATTACAGGCATATTGTTCAAATTCCATCCACTATCAAGATAGTCCTAAATCGAAGCAAATAGTTATGATTTACATTTCTAAGAAAATTAAACCAAGTAAAGATGGCAATAAAATTTTGAATTTGAGAAGAACAGTTTTGTTTTTGCTAAGAACAATTTTCTAATTTTTGGAATCCTCTTTTAGGCCCATCTATTGTTTTGATGCTAGTTCTTCTGGGAAAACAACTAGGTATTATTTTATTAAATACTGTTTGTTCCTATACTACCATATGCAATTATGCAGAACGCATGGGCTGCTTCTACATTAGAACTCCTTAGCATTCTTGAAACATCTACTCTCAACTCTTGTTTTACTATTCCATATTGCATTTAGTGTGCATCATCTCCATTTAGATTCAGCAGTGTCAAACTAGCAAGGGGAAATTAGGTTGGGGTTATGTTGTGTTGCCTCTGTTATTTTACACAACAACTTAGATAATGGAAATCAGGAGAAATGCTGACATGTCTCACTTTTTTTGTAAAGTGTTCCAAGAATCAGTATACTGTAAATGAGAACTCTTCCCTCTGACTTGGACAAAACTATAGAAAAAGCATTCAGAGCATGCTCCTGTCCAAAAATGAGAACAAAAAATCTTCCTCATTGGATTCAGTTGAGAAGAAGGATGTACCAATGTTTTTAAAGCTTTAGTTGATTGACAAGAATTAGGAATCAGAGAGGGGAAGTGACTTTATTTGCATCAAGCTTTAAAGACCTTTGCAAAAGATGGAATTTTTCACACTTTTACAAACTATTCTAGGTAGTAAAACATTAATTTTACTCCCTCCCTTGGAATCTAAGAATATTTGAGATCTAACAAAAATAAAAACACTGGTTACAATACAGTAATACCCTGTATAACGTGTGCACCACATAATGTGTGCACTGCACATCATTAAAACTGCACAACGTTAAGAAATCTGGTTGCGGTGGCTATTTTAAGGCCACCACCACCACCACCGACGGATGTCCTCCCTGGCCCATCTGGACGGACGGGCCAGGGAAGGAGTCCGGTGGCACCTGGGTTCACAGCAGCAGCTGCTCCCACTTCCCACCAGCTCTATAGGCCGGGGAGGGAGTCCCGCGGCGGCGGCATTGGTGGTGATTTTGAGGCCGCCAATGCCTCCACCAACTGACTCCTTCCCTGGCACATCTGGCCGGTGGGAAGTGGGAGCAGCTGTGGCAGCAGTTTTGGCAGCCTCAAAATCACCAATGCCAATGCTGCCACTGACGGACCCCACCCCAGCCCATCTGTCTGGACAGGTCAGGGAAGGAGTCCATTGGTGGCGGGGTCCGCAGCAGCAGCTGTTTCCACTTCCCACTGGCTGGACAGGCCAGGAAGGGAATCCGGCAGTGTTGGCAGCCTCAAAATCGCTGCCACCAATGCCGCCGCCATGGGACTCCCTCCCCAGCCTGTCCAGCCAGTGAGAAGTGGGAGTAGCTGCTGCTGCGGATCCCGCAATACATGTATCACACAACATTAAGGATCGTGGAACCAAGTTTTAATGTTATGCGGGGTATTACTGTACAAGAAGAACATTTGGGGGAGAGGAAGAAAATCAAAATGACATAGAGGAAGAGCTGGGGTTATTGTGCTAAGATGTTCAATATCAGCCACGACCACTCTGCTCTTCTGATTATCCTTGGTTTCCTTAAAATTGGAATAAAATAATGTGGAACAGAAGGAGGGTAAAAGGGAACAATGGTTTGATGAATGTATTGTCTGGATAATATATAAAAAATGAGTAGAACATTCTTATTTTATGGGTTTTGGCAAGCATGCTATCTTTACCTCTCTCGTAGAATTAGCTAGATCAGAGGTTAGCAATCATGGCTATCCAGGTGTTCCTGGACTTCAATTAGCAGAAGCCCAAATGAGCACACCTGCTGATCAGGGCTTCTTGGAATTAAAGTCCAAGAATATCTGGAGAGCCAGGTTTGCTGACCCCTAAACTAGATGATCATTTAGGTTCTGAAATACTATAGTTTATTTCTCACACGTAGAAAAGAAGGCACAAGGCAAAGGCCACCTCTAGTTGCTAAATTTCATTGGACTTGAAATATTTAGATTTCAAATATTAGTTTCAGTAAAACCCTACCTCCTCTTCTGGCCGTAGTTTAATTTTCCCGCCTCTCACAGGAAATCCACTACCAAACTCCTTTGAAGCAATATCAGCACCATATTCTACAGTGACATCCTCTTCAATTGTACTGACAAGGCGCCAAAACTCTTTCTCAACTAACTCTGTGGGAACCATCTGGAAAAACCCAACAAGACAAAATTAGCATCAGCAAATATGTGAATCAAAACAAAAAGAAAAATAGTGTCAATACAGTAACAAAGGGAAGCAAATGGAATGATGAGGAGGTGAGGGGGAGAAGTGTTATAATCCTCCTAGAGAGGATGCTTTTCTAGGAGTGGATATGTTTTAAATATTAAAAACAATTTATTTTCATTGGCACTGTTAGAGTTTTTTCACAACACTATATTAAAGCCTTTGAACTATAAATTCTTTCTAGAGGCAGTTACACAATACCGAAAGATTTTTTTTAAAAATGTCATTGTGGTTATTGAAAATACAGCTCTAGCAAACAGGCAGAAGTTCAAGGTAAATTCCCTTTTATGTTTAAATCCTGACCCTGCATCCTTGATTATTTCCACAGCTGCCTTTCTCCCTGGAACAATTAATTTTGATCTAAAAGGCTGAACTAGAAAAGAAATTCAAGAAAGGTTTCATTCTATGTTTTAAATCATCCCTTGCCAAATGAGCAAGGAATACAGACAAAATCTATTTCTGTTTTCCTTAGGAGTGTATATTATAATAAATGTTGTAAAAACACCAAGTTACAGATTCATTAAAAATATGAACCTACATGCACTGGCATATTAAAATAATCCGATTTGAAGGCATCTGCCATTTCTCCAAATGTGCGAAGCGTGTAGTCTCGTGCTGCCTGTTCAAAACCAAATGCTTCTTGTGGTTTATTATACTCCTGTGTAATTAAAAGAAAACACTGAATTAACAGAGAATTTTAAATTGTGTATGTAAAAATAACTACTTTTAAACTACATGACAGAATGTGCTTTACAAAAACTGATTAGGAGGGTCCCAATTTTACAATAAGACTACAAAAACTGAAGGTTATGCTGATGATGTTATGTGCCATCATGTTATAACTAACCTACAGCAACCCTAAGAGGACCTTTAAATCTAAGTGAAACATGTAAAGAACAGTCTTACCAGTTCCACCACTCTCATGAGTTTTCTATGGCTGAGTAGAGATTTGAACCCAGGAGTTCTGAGCCCCAAACTATCACTCTATCTATTACACCGCACTGAGTTATATTATATAAGTAGAGAAGTAATTAGTAGAATAATGAATAGTTTTGTAGTGGGAACTGCTTTTATAGTCTTTCAGAAAGCCCCATCATTTTAGTGAAAGCTGCTGCAGAACAGGCTCACTGGTCATTATGGGTATATTGCCAGTAGCGATTGTATCAACTCTTGATTGTGGGGTTCACATCTCTCATAACTAGGTGCAAGCGGAAAGTCTCCAGTGGTAATATATGTGAACAGCAGAGATGTCCTCTCCATGAAGGACATGGTACCAGGAGACATGCTATTCTACAGAGTGGTGAAGATGATTAACTTTGAAACTGGGATTGCAAAAGGATGCTAAGGTAGAAACATTGTCAATGTCCTTCAAGGTAAGTCAGAAGAATCAAATACCAAAATCTCATAGAACATATGCCACATAAGGCTAACGATGTCCATAGCTGAAGTGATTTCTCGCAAATAAAAAATTGCCACCTGGTCCTCAGGGAAGGTCCCGAGGCTCTCTTGGGATTCTTTTCATCATAGTGGGAGCCACTGGGCAGCAGGAATTTTTGAAGAATCCCTCCCCACTCTGCAGCCCCCAATAATTTTCCCAGTCAAAAGAGGTAAGAGAAAAAGGCCAGACTCCTGATTAATATTAGTCAATTTTGGGTACTGATTTTTTGTATTTCTGAGGTAATCAGGGAAATGTCTTTCACAATCCTTTATTACCTGAGCTATGCACTGGGGACATCTCCAGTCACCTTTTGGAACATCATGAAGAGGTGGTATTAAGCAAAATGTATGGTAACTGTCGTCACAGCCATCACAGAGGAGAAGGCGATCTTCATCATTACCACTGCCACACAAGAGACACACATACAAATCCACCTGTCAAAAAATGCCCATATACAAAATTAAAATTGGTCCCATTATCCTGTTTATTTTTATGACATGGTTCATCATCTAAATGATAGAATTTCATAAAAATATGTCATACTCATTCTTTTTTATTTATTTATTTATTATGATTTTATTAAATTTTTTGACCAACATAAAAAGGAAAAAGTACAGTAACAATACAGTACAATAATAACTCAGTTTTAACTCACATTCATAGAGGCTAGCACATAACAACACTTAAAACTAACTATTTACCATATAACCAACAGTGTTAGATACCACAATATAGAATATTACACAATCAAACAATAAGAGCTTTCTGTGTTACCTCTATTATAGTTTTTAATACTTACAAATCACCCTGTGAATATATACAATGTCATACTCATTCTTAACTTAATTTCTTGTTCTCATTCATAAACATATAAAGATACTTCTGCTCCAACTGTTGGAAATATCAATTTAGAAATATATACACAAAACAGCAAAGAATAAAGAGTATCTGATAAGCCAACTTCAGAATGACCTTTTTTTTTAAAACGCATTTATATTACATTTCTACTGAGAAGCACAAACAGTTATCAATTCTGTTGCCAAAACTCTGACTTAAAGAAAATATGTATGCAAATATACCCATCAAGAACAGTAAAGGCTTGTGAGCTTCCACTATGTTATCTGCAGCCTCTGACAAAAATGTCACATAGAACTTGGACAGATCTACTTGGATCATACCTGTCAAGTATCCCGGATTGGCTGGGTTTTCCTGTATTTCCGCACCACTTCCTCCACTTTCCCACCGCTATCTCGTAATCTGACCGGCGGGGAAAGTAGTTACTGCGCATATGTGTATGCGCAAAACCCTTGTGCGCATGCGCAGAAGGGTTCTGCGCAAGTCCCTTATTTTCCAGAGCCACGCTTGACGGGTATGACTTGGGATAGGTAATTGCCAAGCTTGAAATTTCATCTTGGATAGGTGTCTCAGTAGTTAAGAAGCTCGCCTTGTTAGCTGGAAGGCTGGCAAGTTGGCAGTTCAAGACCCTGGGTACTGCATGACGGATTGAGCGCCCATCTCTGTCCCAACTCTTGGAGACATGAAAGGAGCCTCATTTGGGCATTCCCTGAGAGGAATTTCTTCCGCAAAAATCCTTTCAACCCAGAATAATTTCTGACACAAAATTATTTATTATATTACTAGCTCAACAAATTACAAAATAAGCAGTCACCGGTCCAAATAACCTGCTATCAAAAAATTTAACATTAAACAAGAATTTTAAAAATTACAGCTGAAATCCTGTTTGGTTAAGCAAAAGGATGACAAACAAGAGTAGCTGGCAATTAAAATGCAGTCGTATCTTCAACCAAAGTATAGTTTATTTTTCCAAAAACATGTAACTCAAATTCCTTGCCTCAGGTATGTAAAGTTCACATAGAAAAATAAAGAAAACTGAAGCTAATCCGGTTGTAGTAGCTTTTCGAGTCGCTTCCTCAGGGTTTTCTATAAATTTCATTTTTTCAACTCTTTATCACCTCATGGATTAAACCAGGATTATGATTTGAGCTGCTTTTTATAGGAATGTGTTCACTTTAAGGAGCTGTGTAATCAGGATGGGAGGCTCAGCTGTAAGAATTACATTGTATAAATATGAAGGGAGCAAGGTCTAAAGCAATGTCGTAGGCACTAAAGAGCTAACCAAGAGGCTTAGACACATAAAAAAGATATTCAGAATTAAAAAAGATTATTCAGTATTATACAAATAATTATTATTAGGTAAGTGATTGCATCAGTTTTGAGAATATGTCCTTTATTGTAACGTCAAATTTTGTATTTAGTTGTAATATGGGAAAAATGGAGGGAGATAGTCACCAAATGGTTCGATAGTATTGAAGTGAAGAATTGTGTGTGTGTGTGTGTGTGTGTGTGTGTGTGTGTGTGTGTGTATATATATATATGTATGTATGTATGTATGTATGTATGTATGTATGTATGTATGTATGTATGTATGTATGTATGTTGTGATTACGTGATATTGACATTTCATTTTTAATCCAATTTATAGAAAACCCTGAGAAAGCGACTCCAAAGGCTACTACAACCAGATTAGCTTTGGTTTTCTTGATTTTTCTATGTGAACTTTACATACCTGAGGCAAGGAATTTGAGATATGTTTTTGGAAGGATCAACTATACTTTGGTTGAAGATACGACTGCATTTTCTTTGAGATGGCTTTCCTATATCTGCTTGCAATTCACCGTCTGGCCATTGTCTATTTGCTACCTGGCAATTAAGGCATAACATTCAGTCAGCTAGAAGTGACTGAATGCTATGCCATATGTACCTTCCACACACGTAACAAAGCACTAGAATTTCAGCCAAATTTGTGTCACTACATTTCATAATATGAGATCTAAGAGATTATTTCAGTATTTTCTGCAGTTAGCACTAAAGACTATACAGGAAAATACTCACTGCATTAATGTTTTTCTTAAAACGTCCCTTTGGTTTTTCCTTCTCTATTTCCCAAAGGGGTTGCTTTTTTCCCACAGCATCACATTTCACTATATCATGAGATCCTTTATCTGATGAAGCAAAACATTTAGTTAATATTGCTCTCAAAGTTTTGAGACAAAATAGAGTTTTCTAAGAATATCTAACTAGAATAGACATCCAAGGAAATAAATTTTGATTAAATTATGTGATCTATGATCTATTATATGCCTATCATAATACTCTCTTTGAAAATACATTTCTTCTTGTGAAAGAGAACAGTGGCATCTCTTCTGAGGTACCACCGATTTTACACTTTCAAATGTTTTCATTAAACTCGGCAAAACCCACTTATCCAAATGTAGTGATTAAGTTTGCTATTGCAAAAAATATACTTCAACTTCTTTTTAAAGAAGAAAATACTGTGACTTATGCAATTGTACCAGCTGAAAGAAAATATCATAATGTGCAGTGACACAACTGCAGCTAATTAACAACTCTCAGACTTGATGCATTGCTACATGTTAGTCATGTGGCTTGGCAAATTAACAGGAATCCAAGCAAGGTTTTGTTAATTATTAACAAATTAACTATGCAAGAGGATTTTTTTTAAAGGAATGGATGCTTCCCCCCCCCCCAAAAAAAAAAAGAAAATAAGAAAGAAAGATACATTATTCTGTTCAAAGTTTATAACATTTTGCATCCACAAAATTTACTGTTTTGTTTGGGAATGATCTTTAAAAGATATCATAATTTTGACGAACATTATATTGAAATGAACATTGGTCTATTTATACTGTTATACTTAACCACAACATGAATCTTAAAGTGAGCAGATGTTATTATTGTGTTTTCCACTAAAATACTTACCACTGTCTGGTTTTGCAGGGGTGCTTCCCATTCTGCGTCTTAAATTGTGAGTTTTCATTTCTGTAGTTTCCTCTGGGTCAGTTTTAATATTAGCAGCCTTGAAAAGAATGAATAACCTTAGTATTTACTCATTTTAATATTCTATTGAGAAAGCATTTACCTGTTAATGGTATGACACAATGGAGAGCTCTTGTCAGCAAAGGCACAATAACAAGAATCCAAACAAGAGGAACTCTCCCATAAGACAAAAAGTTTCAAGGATACAACACACAGCCTAAGATGCCTAAACTAAAATCTCTACTAGCACATTGTCCATGTGAGAGAAAGTCAAAAGAAAAGTTAGGCTACCGAAGTCGTGCAGATGACTGTAGTAAGAGATATTTATTCATTACAAATAATAGAAGTAGATTAGTAATATTTAAGGGGTCAACGTGTTGCATTAAAACAGGGGTTCTCAACCTAGGGCCCGGGTGCCAGATGTGGCCCATGACACCATTTCATGTGGCCCCCTACCGCCTCCACCACACCCAGAAGTGCCATTTGTGACAGGCAGAGCAAAATGACCATCTGGCCCCTGAAGCTATCTGAGGGAGCATGACCTGGTCCTCAGTTTGAAACTGTTGAGAACGCCTGCATTAAAACCTGAAACTGCTTGAAAACCTAATTAAATGGAAATATTTGTATCAGTTATATTTGGGCCAAAGCCATCAGAGAAAGCAGGAGTAAACACAGCGAGAAAGGATATATCATTCTGCAGTCCTTTTCGCATCTTGTAAGTTAAATATATGAGTCAGTCCATAAAAATATTAGTACATATGTAATAATCAGAAGTAAAAACATAATCCCTGATCTAAGAGATCATGTGAAAATATTGTAAGTGCCTTAATGCTCTATCATTTATTCCTTCATTCCATTTATATCCTGACTTTTTCCAGCAGAGACCCCAAGTAACTTATAAAATATTTAAATAACAAATGTAAAAATAGTTAAAGGAGGAAATCCTGGGAGCTGCCACTGAGAAGACCCTCTTTCATGTCTTACCCAGCAAGGGGTGTGTGTGTGTTAAACTGAAAGTAAATCCTCCTTGAAAGATCTTATATTCTGGAGGAGCTCATGTGGAAAGTGCAATCTTTAGCCAACCTGACCTAATATTATATATGGCTTTATCAATCTGAGTCACATTTTTAATCTCTGGTAAGGCAAAAACATGTGAAGGCTTGAAATGCATCTTCTCTGAATCAATATATTGGAAGTGAAGCTCACCTCTGCTCTCATACGTTTTGCTCGACGTGCAGACGGACAAGTTTCAGATGGCTGAACAGACTGCCTTTGAGGAATATCATGAGGTTTATACTCCTTGTCCTTTGTACCACTGGCAATATCAGGCTTCTGGAAACACTAGAAATCAAGTGAGCAAAAGTGAATTACTGTTTTTCTCTGTTTCCTAACAAAAATCTCCCTCACACAATAACTATGTAAATAATTTTTAAGTGGTAGAAAAATGCACACATTAATTATAATGGACTGAAATGACCAAATCTACTTTCTAGTAAGTTTGTGGTTTTGAATTAAATCTAAGTTACATTTTCTGAAGGGCAGGTTACCTACCATAAATATAGTTCTTCGAGTGGTCCTGTGAGCATTCATACTGATGGGGTTAGTCGCACACACACGCGATAGCCAGTTCTTCCTAAACTAACCTTTTTTCTATTCTAGAAAAGTCTCAATCCCAGCATGCCTAGCGCCCGCCCATCCTGCACAGTTCCATTTGCATCACCGCAAAGTAAGGGCGGGTCTATAACAACATGAGAGGGGAGTTAGGGCAGTACGTATGAATGCTCACAGGACCATATGAAGAACGTTTACGGTAGGTAACCTACCCTTCTTCATCATGGTCCGTGATCATCCATAGAGATGCTTCATTTAGAGCATTCATAGAGATGCAACCATTTAGAGAATTGCGCCACAAAAAAATCAGTCAGACTAGCTGCCCGATTTTTTAACGTTGATTTATTAAACTTTTTACAGTGAGCACAAGCACTTGGTAAATGTTGTTTCCCTAAACAAAAAAGGCAAAAAGCACGTCCATCAACTATCGGGATTTCACTGTTGCACAAAGAGCAGTGATTAAATGGTGCAGTCATACAAGTCCCTGCCACTAGTGGCAAACGTTTCCAAACAAACACAGTGAAATTCAGATAAGTCCTAAGAAACAAGATGAATAAAGTTGAAAATCCAATCCGTTGATGGAGTCCTCTGGGCACAACCATGCCTGACCAAGCGGACTCTAGGTGCTTTTAAAAAACTAACAATAAACAGTCTTAACAAAATCTAAGAACAAAGAAACTAATTAGTAAATGGAAAACGATTCCAATAGTTACAGCACATGGGAGCCTGGAAGAACATGAGCGATGTGGCGTAAAAAATGGAACTGAGCAGGATGGACGGTGCTAGGCATGCTAGGATTGAGGCTTTTCTAGAATAGAAAAAACCTTAGCTTGGAAGAACCGGCAGAGAGATGTCATCAGAAGAATGGAAAGTAAAGTACAGCAATACCTCGGACAACGTTTGCACCAGATAATGCTAAAACCACATAACGTTAAGCAATCTGGGGGGAAAATTGCATTGCATAACATTGAAATCCTATGGGATGTATTGCATAACGTTCGCTGAAGCCTGTGCCAGTTACAATGTATCTCAATGGAGTTTTAACGTTATGCATTTCATCCCATAGGATTTTAACATTATGCGATGCATAACGCTAAGACTCGTGGAACCAAGTTACAGAGCCATTTCTACAAGGACACAAGCAGTCGTGGGAAGGGGGTGGAATGGAAAAAGTAGCTACTTGCCACTTTCTTTTGAGAGAAGCAAAGTCTAGATCTGACCCAATGTTACAGATGACTGACTGAATAACATCAATGTCATTTGAAAGTCAAAACAATGTTTTTGTTGATATACTTTATATAACATTGTAACAGCTACTGTATAAACACATCCAAATCATTCTTGGTTCAATCTGTTTAGCATCTTAGCAACAATTAGTATGTAATAAGCCTGTAAAAAAAATCCTCACAATCTAAACAGCGATATGACTTGGCATAAATAGTGACATTTCTTTAACTTTGCGCTAGTGGTTTTACCAGAAAATTATTAGACTACCATAATAAACAGAGTTGGAATTTGTAATAACCTTATTTATTATTGGCAAGTTTAATTAGAAATGGAGACAGCCTGGCAATGATTAAACCATCTGTACATACAGATGTGTTGAACATACTGTATCAATGATGTCAAAGTCTATCAATCATATTTCAAACAGTAGGAAAAGGCACAGGGTATAGTATTGTCATATTTAAACTCTGCAGTACACACAAAATGTGTGTATTACTATCCACGTATTACAGTCATATCGCCCTTCTCTATGGTTTAGTGATTAATCAGCCAAGGACTTATGTTCATAACTAATCCACAGAAGACCATATCAATCAATACTAAAATGCTGATGCTTAAAAATCTAATTGCCTTCCAAAAGAATACATAGAAGTTCTCCCTTATTTTAGCTTCATAATAACTATGTGAAGTATGTTAATCAAAGGTAATGTTTTTGACCCATCTAACTGCAAAATATGACTTTGATTTAGGGTTTCTTGGTGACTTTTGGATATGGTTTCTAGACCTTGAATTTGACGACTTTGCTGGCAATTGAGTGCAAGGGCCAAGCTGTTTTTGCAAATGAAATAAAACAGCCAGAATGACACCTGACATTAAGTCATCTCTTGAACTACATTTACACATATATGTTTGTATCTATAATTCTATATACAAAAAGTAAGCCCAATTTTCTGAGTGTGGTCCTGTACATAGTCAAAATGGTGAGGTTCTACACAAAAAAGAAGGAGGTATTATTAGGCTCCAAGAAATGGCAATGCTTCCAAAAGATATATTAAAGGGGGAGAGCACTAAAAATACTCAAATAGCCTATACAGTGGTACCCCATATAATGAACGCTTCATATAATGAAAAATTCATACAACAAATTGTTCGTGCGCTATTTGTGATGCACCATATAACGGAAAAAAAGTTCATTATATGGATCGCTATTGATGATACCCTGTACAATGAAAAAAGAAATTTCATTGTTCAGGGTATCTCCAATAGCGATCCATATAACAAACTTTTTTTTTAATATACGGTACATCGCCCACAGAGATCCGTATAATGGAAAAAAACATATAGCAAAGAGCTCTGTGGAACTGAGTTTTTTCATTATACGGGGTTTTACTGTATAAGGTTTTGTGTGTTTAGTGGCAATGGAACATTGACTGAGTATTGAGGCATGAGATTCAAAAAATGGGAAGCAGGGTTTAAAATTAAATATTCTAGAATCTTGATTACAACCACTTCATATCACAGCATTTTGTTGCAAGATCCATTTGTTAGGGAATAAACTAAACAGGGTACAAAACTGGGCACAACTGAGAGAGAAAAAATTTTTCCCACTCTTTGCAGCATCCTTGAGTACATCTTCTTATGCCTACTGAACATATAAACACAATGAATGCATTTATTTTTTCATAAACAGTATATTTAATATGCTGTCCAAATTTTACTGATTGTTCACATATTTGTAATATTATTACCCTTTAAATAATGCATCTGCTATGCACTGGTTTATAAAACTCACAAAAACATCTCAATTTTTAAAACATAATTTTTATCTTTGCATGATCAGTCAGAGAAATACTTATACAGTATAGGAACAAAGTAATCAATGGTTTACAGATATTCTCTACACATTTTCCTTCTATCACAGCAATACACATGGGGAGGAATGTTGCACAAAATATTCAAAGTACTGTATTTGCTGGCATGTAAGACCCACTTCCCCCTTAAAATACATTGGAATAATGGAGTGCATCTTGTAAGGTATATAGTGGCCTATTTTGGTAATAACAGGGTGCATCATATTCTGATGTGTCTTATACGCCAGCAAATATGGTATATTTCATTTCTTTCATACGTTAGGTGTATAAATAACATTCTTACAGAAACAATAGGGGGAGCTTCCATCCTTTATCTTTTGGCCAACAGTAGTATCCCAGATTTTATTTAATATGTCTTGTGACAGTATAAATGTGAACCAAGCATTTGCCAGTAGAAGAAAAGTGGACTTTTAATCAAGAGAATACAGAATTTTGCTTATTTTATGTTTTACAACTGCCCTGTGCTATTCTGCTGACAAACACCATGATTTTTTGCTTCTGAATTTCCCATACTAGTGTCCTATAACAGATCTTTCCATCTTCTTATGAGTGAACTCATTTGCTTGCATGGGTAAGAAAAGTAACATGGCACTAGTAACAAAATGCATTTGAGTAACCACAGTCTTTCACCTGGAAGAAAGACCTTGCCCATACAGGAACAACTACAAAATATTACATTTTCTTCAAGGAAGTAAGATAGGAGTTTTAAGTGTTATGGCAGCCAACATGCCAAGTTTATCCCTCTTCTTACATTTATTAACTCCTTTCTTGAATACATGACAAGAATTTCAATGGTAGGGAATCACATGCCTGATTCAATAAGAGCCTATTTGCCTTGCCAAGCAAAAAAGATGATTCACAAACTTTCTGTGAAGTGCAAGATCACCAACTGAAACCTTTTAAGTTATTAAGCTACCGTTTGTTTTTTTCCAAAAGGCACTACAGTATGTCTAGTTTGGAGTCATGCTGTCAAGACTTGAAGAAGAAAAACCAAGGGGAAACTGTGGACAATGTGTGTGAAGAAACAATTTTAAATAATGAATGGCAGTAACAAATTGAGAAACAATGTTATGGAATCTTGAAGAGTAATAGATTTAATGTGGCATTAGCTTTTGTGGATTGCAATGAACATCAGATGTTTCCCCTAAGTACTGTATACTGTAGTACAGTACATGGAAGGATATGCTCAATTAAACTTATTAACCTTTACAGTATAAGATCTTTGCTGATTTTGTGACCATGTAATGTAAAATGCAGAACAGGTGTGTGGAAACGTAACTGAGAAACAGAGCAGGAATTCACAGGCGAAATAAATTATCTAAATTTTTATTCAGTGTACATAATGAAAAGGAATTCCATTGTAATAAGCACTTGCTGCCATTCATGAGCACAGCCATAAGTAATGGATGCACTAAATCACATATAAAATGTGTATGATAATGCAATCCCATGATAAGCTATAACTGAGTATCCCCAAAGGAAAGAAGGAGTCGAGATTTTTATTCTAGTAATCAAAAGGACCATAATGAGAGATTAAGAAACTAGGGCCCCTAAAAGAAAGGAGGCATCAAAGAAAACTATTACAGGACTTCCTGGGGAACATAGGAAAAATCAAAATGAAGTACCTAATATGGAAGACCACAAGAAACAGGACAAAGCAAAAGAATAAAATGAAATGCATTTAGTATGCAGAGAGTAATACTAAACTACCACTTATGAATGCAATCTGGCACCACCCATGACTGAACCTGAATAATCTGTTACTTTGTCATAAATCACTGATATTTAGAAACAGTATCATTCAAAGATAAGAGTACTAAGTTGCTTAAGGCACTGTTGAAATAAGTGTAGTATTTAAAGAATTACATTCTGATAACAGCAGTAAATAAATTTTAAATTGTAGTCATTAAGACACATACGGTGGAACTCCGGATAACAACAAAACTCTGTTCCACGGAGTGCAGCGCTATCCGGATTTTGACGCTATGTGGTCCCTATGGGAGATGCTTCAGATAAGGCCAAAAAAGTTGTTGTTATGTGGAGCATCAATACCAAATGCCCCGCATAACGTTTTTTGGAAATTTTTGGCGTTATGCGGAGCATCACGTGGTGCATAATGAATGCATCATTATGCAGATTTGGTGTTATCCAGTACCATCATTATCCGGAGTTCCACTGTATTGCTCTTTTCCCAGTTTTCATCCTGTCCCCTGCCTATGTCTTCTGCTAGCAAGATTCAAGCAGTACAGAGGCTCTTGTGTTCTCCAGTATAATGAACAGCAGATTACTAAAGGTTTCCCTTGCTCGGAAGCCAGTTGTATGCGACTCTAGAGTTCAGTGCTCATCTCTGTTTCAAACCCGAAGAGCCAGTGCTGTCTGCTTCTGCAGACGTTTCCATGGTCATGTGGCAGACATGACTTAACACCGGAGTGCACAGAATGAAATTTACCTTTCCACCGAAGTGGTCCCTATTTATCTACTTGAAATTTCTTGCTTTCAAACTGCTAGGTTGGCAGGAGCTGGGACAAAGATAGGAGCTCATTCCATCCTGCAGTACTGACCTCCCACCTTTCAGTCAGCGTCTTAGCCACTTGAGCCACTGCAGTCCCTAGGCAGGTGAAAACATACAAATTGCTGACATTTAGGTATTGTTGAGATGAACCATAGTGGCTGATATATCTTATCACAAATGTCTTCAGTAAGTGTTTGTACCCTCTGATATCACAGTGATAGACATTTAGATAAAAGTTCTCTGCAGAGAACTTCAGTCCCACACCTAAATGTTCTCTGCAACGTTATGTAGTACATCGCTGGAACCACTTGGTGGTAGCAAGAAGCCTCCAGACAAATAAAGAACCAGGATAAACTGGGTGCATTCCTAACTTCTCTATCTCTGTCTGATCTTTTTCAGATAGCCACAACTTTGATAATCTACCAGCTAACAGAAAACTTCCACAACAAAGCTCACCAAATGAAAACCTAGAATTATTATTTTTCCACAGCTCTGAATAATTCAGAAGTTACTAAGCACTAATATCCCAACATTTCAAGAGTAGGTTGATCAGCACTAGATTAGCACTTTTAAGACTCATAACAATATTGTATGAAGAGATATTGTAGTCTGTTTTAAGTTTTGTAATTTGTCTTTTTCTTCTTTTCTCTCTTTTTGAATGTTGAAATTATGAGTGTATGATAATCGTGTTCAATTAAAAAAAAATTGTATGAAAACTTGTTGTAATAAATGCTAGACAACTTTCCAAAAGAATAGGTTGCTTATCAGTAACTATGATTAATCTGTGAAGCCATATATTGAGGGATCTTGTGCTATCAGCCAATTTTGAAACATTGTAGTACTAAGTACCTTAGATACTCCATATATGTAGTCACATTCTGACAGCCTCCTTCACTTTCTATTCCACCATAGAAGAACAGACGTGTCCAAAAGGAAAGGAAATGGTGTAAGTTTACCATATCTGACACTTACAGTAACTGAGTTCTGATTCTGAGAGTAAAAAATGAATCCATTCACTGAAATTATTTTAAATAAGGATACATTCCCTAAGATGATAAAATGGGGTAGTACCACCAACCACTCAATCCAGAGAAGAAGTGAAGGGGAATGGAGAAGTAATGGTAGGACTGTCAGAATCTATAGTCTTCAAATGTATTACAAGAGTCCTGTTGCAAAGGTCTCTGATGTTCCATGCTAGGTTAGATACAACCACAGTAATCACAGTGGGACACTTACATTATGACTAGGTTGCCAGAAGAATCAGCAGGACAGCAAGGACCTCACGGCAGCAAAGCAACCAATGGAACAAGTATGCAGAACTATGCCTAGGTGGTTCAAATTGAAGGTGACATCAAAAGTTTAACGTTGCAGGGGCCAATGTCACAAGAGCTAGACATAAATATGTGATGTATTGGTAGACCTGAATAACAGTAAGATGACCAAAAACAGCACTTCTGGAACCATGTTTTTCCCATGCATCCCTGCTCTTGGTGAGATAGAGATGAGGAAAGACTGTTTTTTTCTGAGCAACCTGCCACACATGACTTTATCAGATGACTACTCTTCATCAAGGTGCTTCTTTAATGCTGGAGGCCAGAAATACATCAGTAGAATGAGAAATAAGAACTGGAGGAGAGGTTGATAATTGTTCGATAAATAGAAAAATCAAGGACAAGATTGATGTCTGTCAGAAGCAGTGACAAAACCTTTGAAGCCAGAAGGTGCCTTTAAGCCAGTAGAAATGTCATAGCCAGTGATAATGAAGAATGTGAAGTAATATACCCATATTTGCCAGCATATAAGACACATCAGAGTATAAGATGCACCTTGTTATTACCAAAATAGCTGACTATAGGACACTATATACATTACAAGACACACTACATTTTTTCCACTGTATTTTAAGGGTGGGAAAGTGGGTCTTATACTCCAGCAAATAAGGTAATCGTCAAAGTTAGAATGTCCTTGCTGCTAAAGTACCAATTGAGAGGGAACTAAACCATGGGGGATCAAGGTACAGTATGCACATTGCAAAGGAGTAGAGTGGAGCCTCTCACCATTGGAAGTTCCAAGGAGTATCAGTGCAGATGTATATGTATGAATCACAGAGAACACTTTTAATGAATCATGTTGTCTTTTTAACTAAAAGATTAAATTCAAGCAGTCAATCCAATGTTTATGGATGCTGAGGCATTCAATAGTGAAGCACTCAGCACTAAGGAGATTACAAGTAAGCTCAGTATCAAAAGGCCAGAGCAACAGGCAGTGTTACAGTCTTCATTGTAGAGGACACAGCTATGGGATGTGCCCATGCTTGGCTAGCTGAAGAGACAGAAAGGTCTTCTGTTTATAGAGACGGAAGTTTGCCAACTGCTTACTGGGCGAAATTTAAAGTGATAATTTTAGCTTAATGGAAACTTAGCCTTAAAAGCCTTAAACTTCTTGGGAGCTGGCAATCTGAATGTCTGCACTGTTATAAGCCTGTCGGATGTTAAGAATTTCAGGATCTTAAAAACAGAAACCATTTCAGAGGTCCATCTAACAATTATGCAGGAGAGGGCCTTCTGTGTGACTCCCAGACTACAGAATGCACCCCCTTTAGAGCTGCAGTCTATTTCCACTCTGACTGATTCTAAGAATGGAGTAAATTACATATTTTCTTGTAACAGCATGCATTGTCTCATTTGTCCCGCTGCATTATTTTTAATAGTTCCCTTGCCTAATAAATAAATATGTAAATAAAAAGAATGGAGCTTCCATTAAAAATCTACTAAGTATTAGAATGTTCCAAGTCTGACTTCTGCAGAGACACAGAATGTCACAAGTTAGAGGCATAAAGAAACCATGAAGAAGGAACAGTATGTCTCAGAAAATATAAATATGGGGAGAAATGGACAAGTCGTATGAAGAAAATACTGAAATTCTTAGATCATAAATAAGAAAATAATAAGTGTAATATTTTACATAAAATAATAGTCACAATGTACCACTAGAAATGTGTTACATTAAGCTGCTTGGCATTTATTTCATGGCATAAATAAGAGACATTTGTCATTACTCCCCACTCTCTAACTGATAATGACAATCCCTAAATGCTGAAAATACCATGAAAACTAGAGAGAGAATACACAGATGTTCTTACACAGCAAGAGAATTACCAGCACAAAAAGAACACACTTATTTCTCAAATTATTTCTCCATAATTCCAAGAAAAAGTAGTGATTGATCTCTGTCCAAGAAACTACCTGCAAAAACATCAATTATTAAAATATACCACAAAGATAAACAATGTCAGTACAAAACATAAAATCAAAAATAGCAGAACGGTTCACGTAAAATTCACAGACTATCTTTAGAGAACTTAAACAGTTATACACCAGAATCCTATTACATATTTACACTGGAATGACTCCAGCATAATTTCCATGGTGAATTATTGCATATTACTAAGACAGCACATGCATTTGCTGTGACATGCTGAGTCATGTGACTAGTGTGTGACTGCAATGTCTACATCAACTTCTTAACCTGTAGCAGTTTGCCACTGAAGTTTCCACTGGTGAAGTTATGCCAACAAACATAACTAACAGGATTCTGGCCAAGGTACTGTGTACAAGAAAGATGGGGGGGGGACACCTATAGCAGCTTGAAACGGGGAAAGGAAAGGACTGTTATTCAAAAAGTTGATTTAAACATACCTTTTCCAGAACCGCATCATCGACTAAACACATCAGTTTGGAACATATGTCAGGTGCCTATTGCAAGAGAGAGATTGGAGAGTTACAATTTAAAAGAACTGTGACCTTGAAAGTGAGGTCACAAGTATTCATTTGAAAATCATTTACAGTACTTCCAAGTGGCCTTTTTCTCAAAACCTGCATACAGTATTTTCATTTCAGAAACATCATACACCATAACAAAAACTTGATTTTCAACAGTACATGATAACTGCCATGGTTCTGTTTTTTAGGTTCATCTGTAAGATTTTCAATATGTTCCTATCACCCTTAACTCCAAATCCCAATCATACAAAGACAAACAGATTCTTCTCAATAACTTATCACAACTCTGTTTTAACAGTTAGAGTAAAACACAGATAGAAGAAACTGCTTTACTGATTTCCACAAGTCAGAAAAATACATAGTGCTTCACTAGTTTCCATTATCCATTGCGAATATATAAGAATGATTATGACAGAAGTTTGCTAGGACAAAGATAAAGGGTTTCCCTAGAAAGCTCATGTATCATTAGTATTTCTTTAAATTATTTGACGAGAATATCAGGGCTTTAAAAATATGGCAACAGGGCTTTGGCCCATCTGGAAGACAATGGAACAGTATGGACAGGCTACAAAGTTGGATACTATCAATGGCTCCAAATCCAGAGTGTACCCTGATAAAATGCTATGATCACATATTAGGACAAAGGGGTTATTTATTCTCTGGGAACAACGAAAGATGTTGCAATGCACTTTCCCTCCCAACTTGACATCTACCAATACAGACCTGAATTTCAATGATGAAGGTAAAGAAGCTAATCAGAATGCAGGAAAAATAGTGTTGGTGAAACAAAAACCAATTGCTGCTTTGTGGAAAATTTCTAATGCATTCATTCATTCATATTCACATACTGATGCTCTGTCTCATATATTTTATTTATTTATTTATTTATTTATTTATTTATTTATTTATTTGCAAATTCTGACTACTTAGGGGCCTGCTTACAATAGTTTGCCATTGTTTTGAGAGACACTTCCATTTTTAACATGGGTAAGATTACCTCTTCTAGAACATTCCCTTTGCAATTCTTTTTTACAAAGTCTCCCCAATCCTAATTTCTGGGCTGTGGGCTGCTCTGTCTACTTTGATTCTCTTACTTTCTTCTTTTATTTGTATTCTCTCAACACAGATATATACATCACAATCACTAGTGAGGTCTAGACTTCACTACTTTATTTGATATTGTTTAATTGTTTAATTCTTGTTTTCATGTCTGAATTTTCCTGGATACAGAGGTGAAACTCGGAAAATTAGAATATCGTGCAAAAATGTTCATTCAGCTCAGTAATACAATTTAAAAGGTGAAACAAATATATGAGATAGACTCATTGCATGCAAAGCGAGATAGTTCAAGACTTACTTTGTTATAATATTGATGCTTATGGCTTACAGTTTATGAAAACCCCAACCCCCCAATCTCATATACCCCATAATCGTCACATAATCTCATGTATGCTGTACGCCAATCATCACAATGATAACAAATTAAGGCATGACATCTCTCACTTTGCATGTTGTGAGTCTATCTCATATATAAATATTTATTTCATCTTTTAAGTGAAATGAATGAATATTTGCACGATATTCTAATTTTCCAAGTTCCACCTGTATTATTGTAAGCCGCCCTGAGTGTTGCTTGCATCAAAAGGGCGGAGTATAAATGTGAATAATTATGAGTAAATATGAATGGATTCTAAAATGACTGGAAGAAGGGATTTGGGAGGCATTTCTATGGGAAACTGTGCTCTCGACCCTCTAGTGTCAGGCTCTGGTAATGACCTGACAGTCAGCTGTTTGTTCCCCCACCACCCCAGAAGTGCGCTGCTTTTAAACTGAACGCCGCTTTTAAGCTGCCGAAACTCACAAAAAAATGTGACAAAAAAATCCAGAAATGGAGCAGAAATGCTCCAAATACCCACCTGCCACCGTGGAAAGTGGCATGGGGTGCCTAAGTAGCCCAAAAAAAGCTCTGTTATGTGAAATAAATCTGTTAACAAAGCCACTATTTTCTCTGGATTTTCTTTCACTAACAGAATATTATGTTAACCAAACTGTTCGTTAACTGAGGTTCGACTGCACTGGGGAAAGGACTGGTGTTTATATTCCCACTTCAAGTGGTAGGATATTCTCGGCATTAAACTGAATCATATAGAGGCCAGGCAATCTTAACCTATAAAACCAAGTGTTCACCGTTGGAATTGGCTATACGTTGCTGTGTGTTGCCCTACTGACCCGCACCCTCCCTTCGAGAGCACGGCCGAATTGCCTACGCAGGTCAACGAAGGATTTAAAAATCCGGCACGGGGGCCTCAGCCCCACTAACGGCAAGAAACGTAAAGAACATCACTTCCCAAAAGTCCTTGCGCCGTGCCGCGCCAGAGCCAATCAGGCTGAGAGGCTCTCGCACGGAGCAGCGTTCGAACACACGCCGCAGCCAATCAAAAGAAAAGGAATTTAAAAAAACGCAGCACAAACACAAAGCACCAACACATTACTACAAGCCCCAGCGTCCTGCGTGCAATGTGCGAGCAGAACGATGAGGCAGCCGGCGCGCAAAAACAAAACTAAAAAAAGCCGCCTCCGCAACCATTTAACCCCACGGGCGAGCCAGCATGGCCTGTGGGGGGAAAAATAAAAAAGAAACCGCCGCCGCTACTCTTCCGTTCGAAGGGCCGGCGCACGAAAAATAAAAGTTAAAAATAATCCCACCGCCGCAGCCATTCTTCCCCATGAACGAGCCAGCATGGCCCGTGGGGGACCCCCCCCCCAACACCACCATGGCCCTTCCGATCGAAGGGCCAGCCGGCGGCCCAAAAAGACGAGAAACAAACAAAAAAAACCACCCCCGGCCGCCGCTGCCCTTCTCTTCGAAGGGCCAGCCAGAGCACCAAAAATTAAAGCAAACAACCCACCCCCACCCCCCGCAACTGCCCTTCTTTCCCACCGGGCAAGCCAGTATGGCCCGCGGGGAAAAAGAATAAACACCCCACTGCCTCTCCCTTCCTTCCCATGGGCCAGCAAGTATGGCCCGTGGGAAAGAAATAACCACCACCCAGCAAATGCCCTTCCTTCCAATGGGCCATGAAGCATGGCCCGTGGGAAATAAAGCCTCCCCGCAAATGCCTATCCTTCCCACGGGCCATCCAGCATGGCCTGCGAGAAAAAAAGCCACCCCCCCACACACACACACACTAGAAAAAACACACAAAATCACAAACAAACAGCCAAATATGAACAAGATAAACACACACATACACCCCCCAAAAAGAATCCACCCCCAACCCCCCCCCCCAAAAAAAACCCCCACATTACTTACAAAAAGACGTCTTCCTTCTATGAGAACCGGAACACAAATGAGAAAGAGGAAACTTACCGGAAGCAACACCAAGAGGACAGAAGGTACCAAATGCAATGAGAAGCTCAAAAGCTCACCACCACCACCCAGTGGCCAAAACAGAAACAACATTCTAAAATATTTAAAAAATAATAATAATTCTAAATTTAATCACATAAATTATACAAACATTCAAAAAAAAACCACACTAATCTCAAAAATTGCCAAAATAAAACCACTTTTCACTATGAAAAACCAAAACAAAAAAATTTAAAAGAACATTTTAAAAAACAAAATTAAAATTAAAAGTAAATAATATTACATTAAATTAAATTAAATTAAATTTACATTTTTTTTACATAAACATAAAAAACAAGTTCAAAAACAAAATTACTCGAAGCCACAAAATCAAAAAAACTTACACCACCATTTAAAACAGCGCATCACCATTGCTTCGACAAATAAACGAAAGCCTTTAGTATCCAACACAATTTTAAAAAGCCCGGCAACGCCGGGCAAACTATGCTAGTTATTTATAAATATAAATATAAAAGACAGACAGAAAGAACAAGGAAGGTTTTATGGTCTACTTAGAAGACAAAAGAACTAAACAGAGTTTTCACAGGGAAATCTAACAGTGAAGGGCCGTCATTAAAGGGTTTTATTCCTTAGTAGTGTTCTAAGAGCAAGACTTCCTGGGATAGCCTTGAGGTCTGGGAAAGTTTATGTGTGCCTAAGGAGTCCTTAAAATAATCTGATGCCAAATCTTCCACTGGTTTTAAACCCGTATTAATGCAGTAAATTTAACCTAGACACTGGCAGCAAATACAATTAATGAAAATAACTGGATGTGAAGAAATTTGGCAATCCATAAACATCTTTGCAGCTGAATTTTGCACAAGCTAATATTTCCAAACTATCTTCAGACCTGTCTAATGTACAGAGAATTATACTGATCTATCCTATATGTTGTTAACTGCTACTTCCAGCATAATTTTTCCTGGAAGTCATTTTTTATCCTATATGTACTGTAGCTGTTGCTTAAAAACATAATTTAACTCCCAATTGACAGAGAAAGCCTACCCTTTTTCAGATACGATGTCCCATTCGTAGTAAAGCAGCATCACACTGATCACCAGATACCAAGTATGGTATGTGACTATCTCAAAAACTGCAATTATTCCAATTTTTAGAGAAGGAATGTGAAATAGTTACAACCTACTTAACAGAGGTAAGAAAGGGACCAAACCAAGCACAGAGCATAGCATGCTAATTTTCATAGAAATGAAACTTAGCACACTGAATATGTATTCTGCAAAAAGCAATGGTAAGACTTTTCAAAGGCAGCAGCAATGTTAGATGTGATTCAGACTATCTTCTAGAAATAAGGTGACCCAGAACATTCTTCCTTTCCATTGGACAAAAGTATTTATTACAAAACACCAACTTCTCAATATTAAATACTTTCAATAAAATATTAAAAACAACAGCAGACACTTAAAAATTATATCTCTGGATTAAAGAAAATCTTTTAAGTAAAGGTTTCCCTTACTTGAAAGCCAGTTGTACCACCGAAGTGGTACCTATTTATCTACTTGTAATATACTTTCGAACTGCTAGGCTGGCAGGAGCTGGGACAGAGATGGGAGCTCACTCCGTCATGCAGTACTCAGGCCTTGAACTGCTGATCTGCCAACCTTCCAGTCATCAAGTTCAGCGTCTTAAAATTATATTAAAAATTCTAAGGTTTTGCTATACACTACCCTTTGGAATTCCTACAATACCCACCACCAAAGTACATAGCTCAAGGGAAAATATTTTTAAAGCACATTTCAAATGTTTCATAGCTCTTTCCTATAATGAAAAAAGCAGAGATTGTAAATTTATAAGTTTATTAACTCAGCAAAACTCACCAGCAGGCTTGCTCCGCTCTGGAATAAGTTGTAAGGATAAAGAATGCGCTCATAATGAGCACGGATATGTGAGCCCACAGCTTTACCAGGTGCAAAACCCATTTTGGTAGCTATTCTAGTCCACTTCCTGTCCTTACAGACCAAGTCAAAGCCACCTTCTTCTGCAACCAGCTGCAAAAGAAAATTATTGCACATCAAAATTTATGGATGTAAAAAAAAACTGACAAATACAGCAAAAAAAAAACAAAAAACACCTGCTTTGCTTCATATGCAGATATTTTACCAGTAAATGCCATAAAGGGAAAGGTTTCCCTTGCTCGAAAGCCAGTCGTATCCGACTCTAGGGTGCAGTGCTCATGTTTCTAAGCCGAAGAGCCAGCGCTGTCTGCTTCTGCAGACGTTTCCGTGGTCATGTGGCAGGCATGACTAGACACCGGAGCGCACGGAGCGCTGTTACCTTTCCACTGAAGTGGTCCCTATTTATCTACTTGCAATTTCTTGCTTTTCGAACTGCTAGGTTGGCAGGAGCTGGGACAAAGACGGGAGCTCATTCCATCCGGCAGTAAATTCCATACATCTAGTTTAAAAGTATAATTTTAACATATTGATTTAATATGCCAGAAAAAATCCACACAAAAAATTAAAGTAATTAGTAAAAGTTAGCCCAATTTATCTACATCTTAATTTTGGTACATTTATCAATTCAGGGGCCTTCAGTACTAAAAAATAAGAATCTATTCTACAGTGGAACATTGGATAAAGTCCAAACTCTGTTCCACAAATTTGGACTTTATCCGATTTTGGACTTTATCTGATTCAAATGGGCGATGCATCGAATAACGTCCAAAAAATGGACTTTATCTGAGGCTCCTATACCAAATACCTCGGATAACGTCTATTTTTTTAGCGGTTTTGGACTTTATGCGATGCATCATGTGTGCATGAAAACCATGACTTTATCTGAATCAGACTTTATCCAAATCGGACATTTTTCCAAGGTACCACTGTATATCAGCTAAGTTACCACTGATAATAAGGTAAGCTTTATCATTTTAACATGAGATAATTACTCTATTAAGCTGGAACAAATCCAAGATCTTTCTCTCCACATGTGGAATTTTCAGTGAGCATCCTTGAAGCTCCCAGAACTTTGCAATCTGATCCAGAAAATTCAGTTTTACGCGGGTCTGAGCCTGTCGGAACAAAAGGTGCATTTATTATACAATTCACTATAACTATCACTTTGAAATTTCAGCTATAATTTTCTTAATCTGTTTTGTATATTGAACAAACAAAATTGCCAATTAAAAATAGCCTCTACTAAGAAGCATTTATTCTTTGTTCATTTCAATTCTGCCAAAAGCAGTATCTGCTGTGCTTCTGAACAGCCACATATGCACTTGAACAATACTTTTCTGTAATAATAAAATTGTATCCTCCCCCACTAAGGAACACAATGGTTAGAATACTCCTCTTTATTTAAAATGACCAAAACCAAATTATCACTCCAAAGACTAAAAGGAAATATACCAGGCTGAATGAAACCTATACATAAGGATGTGAACAATGAAATTGCTGAAGATCTTGACTGAGAACAGTATTTTTTTAAAAAACTTATTCATACTTAATTAAGGCTTTTCTGATGGCACCAAATTATTTAAAGCAATTAAAGCAAAAAAGACAGCAAAGAGCTCTCCCAACTGGGAGAATTGATGTTAAAGTAATAAAATTGAATTTATATAATAAGCATGTGTAAAGTCACATATGTTGAGGGGGAAAAAAGAAATTCTAACTTTATATATGCAGTCATGAAGTCTGAGCTGTCAGTTGCTGATCTTGGGGCTTCTTCTTCTTTCATGTCCTGATCAAACCCGGGACTTCCAAAATGAAGCCACTTTCTTGGCTTTGTTGTTAGCCAAACTTAAGTCCTCATCAGTACTTGTTTCTGGTAGTAATTGGCAGACCAGTAAATGAGCCAGATTTTCTGTATCTCTCCACATCACACCATGTGTTGTTGTCTGCCAGCAGCCCCCACTTGAACATATTGGTCTTGCAGAATTTTCGCTGTTTTTGTAATTTTTTCACCGCATCTTCACTGTATTTTTGTAGCAAAAATGCAGCGTTTTGGCACTTCTGATTTCTGCAGCAGCAGTGGCAGTGGCCACAATCGTGGTGCTTTTTCGGCACCACCAGAGGTCCACCCACCCCTGACCACCAGAAGTGCCAAAATGCCACATTTTCACTGAAAAAATGCAGCAAAAAATGGAGTGGGAAAAAATTAGAGTGAAAATCCTCCGAGCACCTTCTCGCCACCATCAAGTTGATTCCAACTTGTAGCAATCCCTTCCAAGGTTGTATAGGTAGAGAATACTATAAAAGGAAAGGAAATCAGGTGCTAAATTAAAGGTTTGACCACATCCTTTGCAATCTCAACAATCTAGCTGTTCCAATTTCTTCTCACCATGCATGGATTTTAACCAGAGAACATACTGTGATAGTAATGGATAGCTGTTGGGAAACCCAACACAGTAAAGCAAGTTAATACTGAAGCAAAGATTCATTTCAGTGCTTGACCTATGAACGCAACTGAACGTACCAACTTGAGGGAACTATTGAGTTCATGGTTTTTACATACTGTAGGCCTATGGCCATGATGGCGAACCTTTGCTCTCCAGGTGTTCTTGGACTTCAATTACCAGAAGCCCAAGTCAGGACTCCAGTAGATCAGGGCTTCTGGGAATTGAAGCTCAAGAACACCTGGAGTGCCAAGGTTTGTCATCACGGCACTAGAATCTTCCAGCCTTTCAAAGTCAATGCTGTAGATGCACAGAGACTCCAGCAAGGAGTGCGATTAGCCTGTGCGTCTGCTGCATTCTACCAGCACAAGTCCATATTTGGTTCCTCCGCTAATTCTAGACCTGTTATTTTAATACAAAAACAAAATGAAACAAAACATTGCAGTAGGTTTTCATTTCAATAAGATCAACTGTAAACTTTTGAATTTTCATTTACGTCATTACCTCCAGTTCATTTAGCCTTTGGATTCGAGGAGTAAAATGAAGTTTATCAACATCACATGCAAAGGGAGGCTGCCAGTCCTAGAAAAAGAAATAAAGGATTAGTATACTTATAACCCAAACATAAAACACAATATAGTATTTTCAGTGTGTTTTCAGATATAAAGATATTTTGCAAGCAGGGCTGTATGTAGTTACTTTTTACCAGGCTTTAGATCACATATACAAACTCTAGCCAGTGCTATGTCATGATTTTAACTGTACATTTCATGTAGATGTTTTGAGTTACAATCGTCAAGAACCAGAAATCTGAAGGGCTGAAACTGAAAAACCATAACAATCTTATAAATTATTTCATAAGAATCTTTTAGATCCAGGAGTGAACAGTTCTCCATATTTTGTCATACAGGTATTGCATTATTAAACCATGTTATAAAGGTACAATAAATTATCAGTGGTGGGCATCTTACGGCTCTCCATGTTTTTAGACAGCAACTTCCATCATTCTTTACTACTATCTATACTAAATAAGGCCTCTAGGAGTTACAGCCAAGGAAAATCAAATTGCTAATCCCCGATGTAGACTATAATGATGATGGGGCAATAAGGCTGTTCTTCAAGGTACCAAATTTCACAAGTGGCCTACTTTTACTGTCATAGGTAAAGGCAAAGTAGACAGGGTGCCTAGAACAGAAGTGGATTCTTAGACGTGAAGATAGCACTGGCATCCAGATGGACAGCTGGTCTACCTGGATCATGGACAGACCAAGCCTCTCTATTGGAGCACAAGTTACCTGGAATTCAGCAGACCAGACTTTTTCCCAGATGCAGAAGAACAGGCTATGGCAGCACTCAGACAGTAAGTGGCTATATCTAGAGCAGTGTTTCCCAACCTTTGGTTTTTGGACTTCGTTCCCAGAAGCATAAGTCAATTCCCCAAAGCACTGATCAGCCAATATACTGACTTAGGCTGACACAGATGGAAGTAGGAAGTGGCGGAATCTAGATCAATAGCGGATCTACCTAGATCAGGGGTCGGCAACCTATGGCCTGAGGCGCCAAATCATCCAGCCCCCGCCATGGCCGCGGACATGTTACAGCAGCTACGGATGTGTTTATGGCAGCCTGAAGACTTTCCCAGACAGAACATTTATTCATTTTAATGTACCAAGTTCTCATGCTGATATGTTCTACCAAGTCACTTCTGGCATATCATGACCTTAACAATTAGTAATCTTCAACACCAAAAAAAAATAATTCTACTTTCAACAACCCTGCTCTGCTCTTGCAAACTCAAGGCCATGACTTCCTCTGCTGAGTCAATCCATCTCCTAAAAATTTAGTTTAACTTTAGTCTTACTTTTTTGTAGCTGAGCTTACATGAACAGTGCAAAGTAATAAAGGAAAAGAACAGAAGGGGAAGGACTAGAAATCTCTTCAAGAAAATTGGGGAAATTAAGGGAACATATCAAGCAAAAACAGCCATGATAATGGACAGAGCCTAACAGAAGCAGTAGAGATTAGGAAAAGGTGGCAAGAATACACAGAATAACTATACAAGAGGGACCTTAATCTCCTTGACAATCACCTGAAGTCTTAATTTAAATGGGCCCTAGAAAGTATTACTAACAACAAAGACAGTGGAGATGATGGTATTCCAATTGAGCTATTAAAAGCTCTAAAAATCAATGTCATTAAAGTGCTGCACTTTACCAGCAAATTTGGAAAACACAACAGTGGCCCCAAGATTGGAAGAGATCAATTTACATTCCAATTCCAAAGAAAGGCAATGCCAAAGAATGTTCAAGCTATCATACAATTGTGCTCATCTCACATGCTAGCAAGGTCATGCTCAAAATCCTACGAGCTAGGTTTCTCAGAATGTGGATCGATAACTTCCAGAATTACAGCCTAGGTTCTGACGAGATAGGGGAACTAGAGACCAAATTGCCAACATTCACTGGATTATAGAGAAAGCTAGGGAGTACTAGAAAATACATCTACTTCTGCTTCATTTACTATGCTAAATAGTTTGATTTCATGGATTAACAACGAACTGTGGCAAGTCCTTAGAGAGATGGGAATACCAGACCACCTCACCTGTCTTCTGAGAAACCAGTATGTAGGTCAGGAAGTTCCAGTTAGGACTGGATATGGAACAACTAATTGGTTTAGAATAGGAAATGGAGTATGACAAGACTGTATATTGTCATCTTGCTTATTTAACTTATATGCAGAGAACAGCATGCTTAATGCAGGACTGGATTAATCACAAACCGGATTAAATTCGCTGGGGAAAATATCAACAATCTCAGATATGCAAATTACACCACCCTAATGGAAGAAAGTGAAGAAGATCTAAAGAGCCTCTTGAAGAGGGTGGAAGAGGAGAGTGCAACAGCTTACTTGAAACTCAACATTAAAAAAAACCAAGATCATGGCATCTGGCCCCATCACTCTCTGGCAAATAAAAGAAGAAGAAATGGAAGAAGTGACAGATTTCACTTTCTTTGGATCTAAGATCACTGCAGAAGATGACTGCAGCCATGAAATAAAACAATGCTTGTTTCTTGGGAGGCAAGCTATGCCAAACCTGGGCAGCATAATAAAAGTTAGAGACATCACCCTGCCAACAAAAGTCCAAATAGTTAAAGCAATGGTTTTCCCAGTAGTAATGTATGGCTGTGAGAGCTGGACCATAAAGAAGGCTCAGCACAGAAGAATAGTTGCCTTTGAACTGTGGTGCTAAAGAAGATTTCTTAAGAGGCCCCTGGACGCAAGGAGATCAAATCAATCAACCCTAAAGGAAATCAAGCCTGATTGCTCCTTGGAAAGACAGATACTAAAGTTGAAGCTCAAGTATTTTGGCCACCAAATGAGAAGAGAGGACTCACTGGACAAGACCCTGATGCTAGGAGAGATCAAAGGCAAAAGGAGAAGTGGCAGTAGAGGATGAGATGGTTAGACAGCATTGTTGACGCAGTGGGTGTAGATCCAGGCAGGTTCCGGAAGATGGCAGATGACAGAGGAGCATACCTGTCAAGTATCCCGGATTGGACAGGAAATCCCATATTTTGGCACACGTTCCTCCCCTTTCCCGGTGCTGTCCTGTATTTAGAATGGTGGGGAAAGGGTTTACTGTGCATGTGTGCATGTGCAGAACCCATCTGGGCATGCGCAAACATGTTCTGTGCATGCACAAAGGGGTTCTGCGCAAGCACAATGGAGTTTTTCCTGTGCATGCACACCCGGGCCGGAGAAGTTCCTGTATTTTCCGGAGCGGCACTTGACGGGTATGCAGAGGAGCCTGGCTTATGGTGGTCCATGGGGTCGCAAAGGGTCGGACTCGACTGTGTGACAGAACAACAACAACTGCCCCATAGTGCTAGTGCACTCTCTGGGTAGTTCACAAGTTAATTAGCATTTTGTCCCCAACATGTTGGGTACTCATTTTATAGACCTCAGAAGGATGAAAGGTTGAGTCAACGTCGATCCCCATCAGGATCAAACTTGCAACATTTCAGCTGCAGTACAGCAGTTTAACTACTGCACTACCAGGGCTCATGTTTTGTGGTCTTCCAGGGTATGTCACAGGAAACATATCATTTATAAACCTAAATTAGGAATTAAGACTACAGAATCAAGGCCTTGGTTTTTATTCTGGATTAATTAACAATCAGTCTGGGAGTATGGGTAAGTAATGGTGTAAAGTGCTGCACAGTCTTGTTCTTAAACAGAAAGCATCATGTCTGAAGTTATTTAGCCACCAAATAAGAAGAGAAACACCAATGGATGCTAGGAAAGATTGAAGGTAAAAGGAGAAGGAGCAACAGAGGACAAAATGGTTAGACAGTACTGTTGACTCGGTGTGCCTAGATCTAGGTGGATCTAGGTGGACTACAAATGAGCCTGGCGTGCTGTGATCCAAGGGGTTGCGAAGGGTCAGACATTACTGTGTGACAGAACAACCACAAAACTATATCATGCTTAAGAATACAATGAACATTTCACCTTTTATCTATGTATTGATTGTCCAGATTTTATAAGACTTACTAAAGGTAATCAGAGTAGAACAAATAATGTTCTTAAAGAATCCTGCTAGCTCAAGCCCTTTGTTGGAACTGAGAAACAGCTTGTGTAGTTAAATAAGAACTAGCAGTCAGACAGATGGAGAAATTTGTGCTTTTCAGTGTTATATGCTTACTTAAGCACTATCAATTTATGAATGCATAGGTAGAAAGGATAGGTAACATTCTACAACAAATAACTTTGATCCCAGCAACAGTGGAAGTTACTACTGTTCTTCTGAGATGCAAAATATGCACAAGCTACAGCACTTTAGTGTTTACAGTACTCGGAACTAGGTCTTATTGAGTCCAATGGAACTTACCCTCATGTAGATGAATTAAAAACAAAGTAGGTTACGAACGATTGAATCATGATATATAGAGTGTTATTATTGCATATTATTATTGAGCTGGGCTCCGACGTGGTCGTTGAGCTCGGACCTTGTTAAGACGTGTTTAAGGTTGTTGTGCCTTGGACTTCCACCCCCCCCCCCCCCGGATTACTGTACTTTTCTTGATTTGTAACTTGTAAACTTATAAACTGTTATTGTAACTGTTTTGTACATTTTTATTGTATTTATTATATTGTACCCTGGTATTTTCGACCCATTTTATTTATGTACTGTTATATTGTGTCTGTACTTGATATGTTGTTATGCCGCCCTGAGTCGGCCTTGTGCTGAGTAAGATTGAGTATTATAATAATAATAATAATAATAATAATAATAATAATAATAATAATAATAATAATAATAATAATAATAATAATAATAAAATAAATAAATAAATAAATAAATAAATAAATAAATAAAAATAAGGTGAGGACCTTTACATTTATACTCAGTCAAAAACTTTATACCTGGATTCTGGAAGCAAATCCCACTGACAAATGACAGTCCAGTTAAGAGTACATTTAACTGCATCCTTATTGTATAGGAAATGGTGGGCAATATTGGGCTTCCCCCAACTCATCTGGGATCACACTTGGCTACCACTACAGCTTTAAATTTCTTGTTGATTTGTTTCTGCAACATCCTGATGAAGCAATATGGAGCTTTCCAATTTTAAACCACAAGCACTACTATCACACAGTTACACACCCTATACATATACAGTTTAGGCACTTGCATCATCCATGCAAGTTACCTCACAACAGGTTTGGTACTTTGCCCATCAAACATTTTTCACAATTTGGATTCTACCAAAACGTTTTGCAATCTTTTTTCAATGTTGACTCACAAATTGGCTGTATATTTGCCACCCTTTTTAAATTCACACAGGAAAAGTGCTAACACCATCACCACTATATCATGTTTCTCATGAGCACTGATCATCAGATACAGTATAATAAACTTTTGTAAACAATTTTTAGCCTCTAGCAAAATTTGTTGTAACATTTTCTGTTATAAGAGTAACAATGTTAATATTAATATTTTCTTCCATTGTTCTAAGAGCCAGCTTATAGATATTTCAAAGAACAAATGAACAGTGATGAAATTACTTCTGTTATATGTCTTGCAGGATTATGAACATAGACAAAAATCATGCTGTATTTGACATAAAATCATGATATATAATTTCAACATAATAAGGATTACTGATTGCAATATTTAAAAAGTCATGAGATTAGAAGATTACCATATCATGAAATTGTTCTGGTAGCACTCAAAAGGGCCAAAAAAATTATGAAGATTAAAAAATATGGATAATGAAGTAAATGTGTCCTTAAACAATGACTTGCTTCAGTCCATACCTGTCAAGCACGGCTCCTGAAAATATGGGAACAGCTCCGGCCCCAGTGTGCATGCACCGCAACAACACATCTGCGCATGCGCAGAACCCCTCTGCGCATGCGCACAGCCCATTTGCAATGGGTGCACATACGCAGTAACCCCTTTCCCTGGCGTTCAAATATGGGATGGAGGTGGGAAAGGAGAAGAACAAGCGGAGAAATACAGGAAATCCCGGCCAATACGGGATACTCGACAGGTATGCTTCAGCCACTACACAAGTCTGTCACTTTAAATATAAAAATTTTCAATAATATTCTGTTCTACACAGATAGAAACATTGGCTATAGCTATATATTCAAGTATTATATTACAAATAATATTTCATCCACCAATTCATATTTCTACTGTTTGGCTTAAGGTATCATACACCTAAATTTTTAACTTGTGCAGTACACCAACTTGAGGTTATAATCACAGTCATAGGCACATTCACTTGTCTCTGTATGGTTTGTCACATATTAAACATGTCTCAGCATGCTGCAGTATCCCAAAAACCATCAGGGTACCTTTTAATACATTGAGCAATGCAAAAGAAAAATGATCCTTATAAGAGACTAGCTGATTACCCGACCTTGCTTGGGTTTAATTTTCCACCAGGACACTTTCAGATCCCGGATGCTAAATTCAACTGCAGCCTTTACTCGCCTCTTTACTACACAGACACCCCAATTCCCAAAGCAGGCTACTAACAACAGCACACTCTGCCTGTGCTCAGAGGCACTCTTGACACACACACACACACATACACACACACCTCTGATCATAGATCCATATTAGAAGACCTGATCTCCGTCCCCTCAAACCATTGGAATGCCAAAATTCCCCCCCCAACCCGGTTTTTGGACATCGACGACTCCCCTCTGGTTGGGGAATTCTGGAAGTTGTGCCCCTCCAAAAAGAAACTGTTCCACGTACGATTGCCCACTCGTAGCAGGTGGCAGCCTCTGGGTACTTTCAGCCAACGAAGAGCCAGCTGCCTTGCTCCTTGTACTCCTGGGTGCTGCGGCTCTTCTCAGGGCTGCCGCCCGGTAGGCCTCCGCCTAACAGGCTGCTCCCTAACCCGAGGCAAAGGCTTCCGCCGCTGCCAGGCCTGACGCTGAAGCCCCCAGGCAACCTTCCTTCTCCTTCTTGCTCTTCATGCCACTGGACAGGCAGAAACAACCACAGCCACCCTCGGCCCGCCCGGAGGAGCCGGTGGCCACCGCTCACCCCAGCCTCACCTCACAGCCACCACTGCCCGGCTCAGGCCTGCAGCACCCGCCGACGCAGAAGCACAGCCCGGGGGGACGAAGGGGAGGGAAGGCCGGCTGCGGCCACAGCTTTCTGTAGTGGCGGCATGTCCCTGTGGAGAATTCAAGCTGCTGCCTTGGCTGTGGGGCGCATGCAAAGTATTGCTGTTTCTTGTGCGTGCGGAGTACTGGTTTTTCGTCGCTTTTTCTGCTATAAGTGGAGGTGTCCCCTTTGCGTCCCAATTTGTGGGGCATAGACCCCCAAATGGGCTTTGCCCCCCCCCAGTGCTGATCTCGCAAGACCAAGGTATGTATTGCCAAATTTCAGCGAGATTGGTCCATGGGTATGGGAGCCTTTTGAGCACATACAAACCCACACCTCTGTTTTTATAGATATAGATAATAATATGTGTATTATGCACCTGGAATTGATCACCATGAAAAGCTTGGATGTACATTATTATAGGAACATATACCAGACATTAAACATTCAGGAATTGTAGTAACCTGTAAATCACTGTTAAATTTAGGCAGGAAGATGGTCTCCCTGAAATACAGTAGTGCTAAAAAGATTACAGAAGTAGTTTTACATCATCATCTCTCTCCACCCACTGTTCAGTCCTCCAGTTTGGAGAACTACAAGTAGGGTGTTGAGTTTGATGACTCTCTAAACACACAAGAAAAACAGGTGTAAGTATCTCCTTCATCAAGAAACTGCAGATGTTCTTGCACCATGGACCAAATCAAACTGTTTAAAAGTAGCAAATTGGGACACAAAACAATCAGGAACAATGGAATAGAATTGGATGTTCTTCGGGGACAGCTCTTTTATGCACTCTCTGGTTTGTTACAAAATATTTGGGAAAACATTTGGCACAATAACTGTGCTAATTATGCTGTGATAAATATATATAATCCATAATAAATCCACATGTCTTTTTATGAAGAAAGCTACAAGCAGCAAAATTCCTTATACAGTGGTACCTCGATTAAAGAGCATAATGCGTTCCATGGGATTGCTCTTTAAGTGAAAAACCATTGTAAGTGACCAATTGTGACTTCTGGCGGGGGGGATTGCGTACCCCAATTTAGTTGTTAAGTGAGGCAACCATTCAGAGAAAATTCTGCTCTTTATGCGAGTTAGTCTCTAAGCGAGGCGCTCTTTATGCGAGGTTTTACTGTACATCCCTCTCAGAACTAGTGATGTTCTGTAAGATTACATCTCCTGTTTTCTTAGTATCTTCTGACTATGTAGATATCAAAATCTGACAACTACAACCACTTCCAAACCGTAGTTTGCAAATTCCCTTGAAACTGTGGTTTTAAATTATGGTTCAGAGCAGTGGTTCCCAACCTTGGGGCCATAAATATTGTGCTTTGGGAGATGCAAGTATGAAATGCGAATCTGGACAAAATGAAGACATTAGCAGGAATGAGGAAATGATAAGAGAGTCTTGGCAGGCTATATGTACATACCCAGGAAACTAGATACAGTACATAAAGAGATTTTAGAAGAGGTAGGGTATCATTAGATCCTCAAATATTTTGGATTTTAATTTTAAAAGCCTCAGCTAGCACAACCAATGGTAGTGCAGACCAAAAAATCCCCACTTCTGTCCTAGCAAGATGTGGAAAATGTAGAAACAAGCTTAATAGAAGACCAAGAGGCTAGTTACAAATTGCATTCTGAGTAAAATGCAGGTTAGGGATGACTCTTCCAGCACACTCCTCTTTAACATGTATGTATAAGCTATGAGCTGATGGTTGTTTGCATCACTAGGAAGCAGGTCATGCAATTAAGAATGAATTTCAAAAAATGAACTATACTTCTGATGAAATTAGAAGTGGTTAGTATAAAGTAAATAGCCCAGCATATATTGACTTGAAAATAAGGTTCTTCATCAACATTCAATCTTTGAGGAAGTCCTAAGCAAGCATTTCATGTTCCACATCTGCCTGCTAAATAAAAGGGAAATTGGTTTATTAGTTATGTGTATATATAGAATAAAATAGTTTTATGATTGCAGAATGATGTACAGTATAGGAAGTTGTCATCTCTTAACTAGAAGAGGGGGAATGCGGTGGCTCAAGTGGCTAAGCTGCTGCCCGGAAGGCCAGCATTTCAGCAGTTTGAGACCCAAGTACTGCACAATGGAATGAGCTCCTGTCTATGACCCAGCTCCTGCCAACCTAGCAGTTCGAAAGCAAGACATTGCAAGTAGATAAATAGGTACCAGTTCGGTGTGAAGGTAAACAGCGTTCTGTACACCCCAGTGTCTAGGCATGCCTGCCATATGCCCACAGAAATGTCTGCAGACACAACTCTTTGGCTGTAAATAGAGATCAGCACTGAACCCTAGAGTCGGATACGACTGGTTTTTGAGCATGGGCGACCCTTACCTTTACCTAACTAGAAGAGACTTCTTGCTTTTTGATTCATATAATGATCAAACTAAAAATGATAGTTATCTTTTTCTTAAACATTTTAGATAAAGGGGATATTTGTCTGTTTGTGCTGCTGCTTTAATGCTAAAAGATGTAGAAAAAGTAATTGCCACTACATATTTTATTCATGATGATCATATGCTCCACAGAATATTCTCCAATCAGTAGATGCAATACAATATCCTACACAAGTGTTTAAGTGCTACTGATTTCAGTGGGATTCAAATATCTGTTAAGACTCAGCCTGATTCTACAGTTAGGTGTTTACTGATTTCAACGGAGTATCTGACTCTCTGTATGATTAATTTGTATGCTGCATTAGAGCAGGGATTCTCAATCTGTGGCCCGTGGGCCAGATGTGGCCCGCAGCACCATTTCATGTGGCCCCCTACTGCATCCACCACACCAGGAAGTGCCATGTGGCAGAGGGAGGGCAAAATGGCCATCTGGCCCCCAAAACTGTCTAAGGGAGTATGACCCGGCCCCTGGCTTAAAAAGGTTGAAAACTCCTGCATTAGAGCCTATAACATTGTTTGAGACAAGGACAAACACACACACACACACCAACTAGTCCTCAGATATGAAACAGATGGGAACTTGGGACCAGGTTTTTATTTAAACATCAAACATATCAGTATTATCTGGATGTTTTAAATTTCATGGGTACTTCTCTTTACTGTAACTGTAACATGGACTGCCTCATTGTACTCATATCAATTGTTGGATGGTCAGTTTTTCCATCTGTCTATTTATATGGTGAAGAGAAGCTGAATATTTTAAAATACCTATGAAAACAGCAATGTCTGTTTAAAATCTCATCTTCTTGGTTTAGAATAACTCTGGATTATTTTACGTTGGTACAATTTATATTTTTCCATTAGATTATACAACAATATCATGAACAGAGGGGTGCAAACCCTGAAACAGAACAACCAAAATTCTGATCTGAAGCATACCCCATCTCCCACAGGAGCCAAAGGTTTCAAAAAGCTACATACAGAACAGGGAGCTAGAGTGTTTCTTTCAAAATGGCAGCAGATTGCATTTTGTAACAGGAACAAAGCATCATGATAGTGGATGGATCATTACAAACATACACAATTAGATCTATTATTTGTCCTTGTAATTGTCATTCTCTACCAGAGTAGATACAAAAGAGATGGTACTTCATCTCTGTTGATTAAGAAGCAAGACAGCTGAAGCTCACAAGCCTCTAGATCAGTGTTTCCCAACCTTTCATTTTTGGACTTCAGTTCCCAGAAGCCTAAATCAATTCCTCAAAGCACTGATCAGCCAATGTACTGGCTTAGGCCTCTGAGAATTGAAGTCCTCTTGTGGGGCATGTGCCCCACGTTGGGAACCACTGCTCTAGAACAATAGTTGGCTACTCTTCCCAGCAAAATGTATGGATAGACTTACATTTTCTTCAGTGTCAACTGGCAAACACGTAAGAATTAATCAACTAGAAGAGAGCTAGCCACTTCTTATCTCTAAGGGTCACTTTATATTCCATATACTATTTTACAAACAGAAGAATTTTGTTTATTCTTACCTACTCATGAGCCTTTGGCTCTGTAAAACTGACACTTATCAATATGGATTTTCAAAATGTACGGAACACATGAACTTTAATGGCAAGAGATCATAGATTGGATGATAAGATGAGGGAATGTCTTTCAGAAATATCTCTTTGAGAGGGCAGTTTGATAATAATCCTTTACTTTTCTGAGGCCAAAATCATACTGCAAAATACTGTGGGTGTTAACAGAACAGTTTACACAATTTGCAGGTTACCAGTAGTCCATCTGATTGTAAAACTAGTGGCACACCCCATTAAACAACCAAAGAATTATGTAAAATGTGAGTATTTTCAATTGCTTGCATGACTCCTGTGATATGGCCATGTACTACAATAAGATTCTGGCCTACAATACTGCAGCAATATATATGAAATGTGAGTCTTATTTCCTACCAAGTAAAACTAAGATATTTTTTTAAACAATGCACTGATTGTTAAGACTATTAAGGGCCAAATAATGTAACCAACAGTTGGCTACCCCTACATCAAAAAGACATTATGCACACATGTTTGTTTGTTCATGCACACACACACACACTGCTTGTTCAATTTAACAGTAATGCAAACCACAACCAACTGTGAATAACTAACTCAAAACAATTTTATAAACATAAAAGTAAAATAGTTGTCATGCAAACAGGTATTTTGCTTCATTGTCATAAACATGTAGTTTTCACCTGGTTCAACAGCAAATTTTTAAACTGAAAAGTTGGCAGAAACTAGAAGAGAAACTTTAAAAAGCAAATTATGTTCACTGTGTTAAATGAAATTATTTCTAAATCAGATGGCTGCCCTGTTTATACAAGTGTCATCCACCAAGAACTGTCCCTATACAAACCTTAGTGCAATAAATGAAACAGAAATTGCACAGGAACAAAGGTTGGCAGACTTCAGCCAGGAGAACAAGGCATGCATCAACACACTTCTTTCTTCAATCAAGTGCCAATCTGCAGTTATGTCCTCCAAAGTCATATTGAAATGTATTCAAATCCAGAAAATAATTAGGATTAAAGTTTTACCAAAGAAACCCTCCATTTATTAATATATTTTCTTCATCCTAAGTTTCAGACTAAAGTTTCAAGGATTTGTTACAATATTTTTATAATGATTTCCATTTATCAAGCCTCCTAAATCACGAATGTCTTTAATTTTTATTATAGTAATATGCACTCTTTCAACAAATCTTTGTGTCATCAAATTCCTCTCATCAGTTTACCTCTTTTCTTAAAACAAGTATAAAATAGCTTGCTAACAAAGCTAGAGCAAATTATTCTGAGAAACAATGAAACAATAACTGAAAGAATTATCCTTTTTCAGCCTGCTGTAGTGCCTGCTTATACTTCTAATGATGAAGAGACTTAGCACCCTTCCCACTATGTATTACACTCTAAAATGGTGGCCATCCCTCCCTAGGATTCTGAAAGAAAAGATCTCTCAAAACTCCAAGGCTGACATTTACATTTTCTCAACTTTACAATATAGGCACTTATATTAAAATTAAGATATTCTGTGGAATAGCCACAGAAACAGAAAAGATTTTATGGACTGAGAAAAGAAGGAAATTAAGGAAATCAACAATCCTAGCTCAACCACAATGCCAACATGGAGGACAACACCCAGGCAGCTTCCTTACTTGGGGCTTTACACAGTGACTGCTATACAATATTTATATTGAAAAGTAGCAGCCTGACCAAGAATCTGACAAAAGCTTAAACTTTTTTGTGTGTTTTAACCAAACACATCTCCACATTCTCTCCATATACTACTCTGTAAGTAGTATAACCACAACAATGGCTGTCTCTTTCTAACCATATTTTTTTTCTCTTCCATTACTTTTACTGTAGAATTGCACACTTCTTGAAGACACTGAAAACCGACTATTATCTTCTCATCACCTAGGTGTTTGTAAGGTAAAAACTGACCGACTCCTCACCTTAAGTGAGGGTTTGCAGGGCAGTTGAGGCTCCTTTCTAAAGTTCCTTTTATTACTATGACGCTTTTTAAAGCTGCTCTCCTGATCATCTAACTAGTACTTGTTCTGGCGAAACAAAAGCCTCGACTGCTCTTCAGGCTGTGCCTGTTGGGCTAAACTCAAGGCCAAACCATCCCAGGAAAGGACTTCAGAAATAAGCATCACAAACTTCTCCAGCTGAGTTAGACCTTAATGTGCCCCATTTTGTGCGTAGATGTAGGTAAAGGCGCACAGGGTGCAGCCCGTGCGTTTGTTTCTTGATTTCCAAACCACTGAGAAGACACACTGCTTTGTGGAGTTATCTGTTACGCTAGCCAACCCTTGTGTGCCTTCTGTACCTGATGTGTATGAAATTGATGCCAGGGAGTCTCACCCCTAAGTCTGCCGAAGTGGACTCGATCCATGAAAGCTAACATTAAAAAAAAATACAGCAGTTAAGTCTTTAAGGTGCCACAACGTTGGCTTTTCTTTTTGTTTGGTTTATTACACGCCGACAAAAAAAAAAAACTTTATGTGGGCCAGGGAGGGGGTCCACAAAGAGGAAAGTTATTTTGCGTGAAAAGTGGGAGGGGGGGCAAAACAAGAGCGATTGGGGGGGGGGAGAAGCTCCCTGGCAGCCATATTTGAGTGGGTCTCCCTCAAAAGAGTAGGCTCCGTTGGAAAGACAAGGGAGGGCCATTCCCACCCCTCCCCAAGGGGAGGGCATCCCACCACTGCTCTGGTGGGCTGCAGGAGAAAGTCCATATTGGGACAATAACGCCTATAGGGAATCGAAGGACCAAAGAATAGGGTCTTCAGCCTCCCCCACCCACCCCAGTAAACCAACGCCTGGCCAGCCATAAGCAAAAGGGGGACGAAGGGAGGGGGGGATTGAGGTGGGGGAGAGGACTTTCCTTTGAGAAAGGGGAGGAGGAGGAGGAGGTTTCCTCAAGGCCCCCAAAGGGAAACTGCCATGCAAGTTTTCTGAGTGGGTTTCTCTGCATGGGGATACCCCACCCCACACACCCATTCAACTGATAAGGCCAGAGCCAGGGCAGGTGGGTGGGTGAAGGAGGGGACACACGTGTGTGCGTGTGCGTGTGTGTGCACTCCCTGTGGCCCGTGGGCCCGAAGAAACCCCTGGTGGGCCGCTGTCCCGCAGAGGGTCTCTCCCCCCCTCCCCCCCCCCTTCGCTCTCTCTCTTTCTCACTCACCGGAGGGGGCCGCACCTTACAGATCCCCGTCTGTTCGGCGATGGGCCGGATCTTGTGGATGAAGGCGAAAGGGTCAGCGAACTCCTCCCAGCTGGGCTCGAACACGGGACACTCCGGGGGCGGCAGGAACTCGGCCATGGCCAGCCCTGGGTCGCCGGCGGCAGCAGCGCGCCGAGTAAAACAGCAGCAGCAGCAGCCGTTGCCGAACAATCCCACTCACCCCCCCCAACGGCCCAAAGGAGCCGCTGAACGCCTTTGGAAAATACGCCGTGTGCTTCCGCGGGAGGGAGGGAGGGAGGGAGGGAGCAAAAAAAGAGTCCGCCGAAGCAGCGGAGGAGGAGGAGAGGCCTCCTCCTTCCCCCACCCCCTGAGGGTAGCCCCGCCCTCTTGTTCACTCTTAGCATATATGGGGGGGGGGTTGAGCCCCATACTTCTCCTCCCCCTTCCCCCCTTAGGGTTGCCCCGCCCTCTTGTTCACTCATAGCATATTTGGGGGGGTTGGGGGTTGAGCCCCATACTTCTCCTTCCCTCCCCCCACCCCTGAGGGTTGCCCCGCCCTCTTGTTCACTCATAGCATATATGGGGGGGGTTGAGCCCCATACTTCTCCTCTCCCTCCCCCTTGAGGGTTGCCCCGCCCTCTTGTTCACTCATAGCATATTTGGGGGGGTTGGGGGTTGAGCCCCATACTTCTCCTCCCCTCCCGTCACCCCCTGAGGGTCGCCCCGCCCTCTTGTTCACTCATAGCATATATGGGGTGTGTGAGCCCCATACTTCTCTCCTCCTCCCCCATCACCCCCATTTCTTTGTTTGGGGGCTCTCGGGGAAAGTCAATTGGCTTCCCAAAACTCGGCCCTGTCCCTCCCTCGGGTTTCTCTTGAGGTGACCCCCATACATGCATTCTGGTGTGGTTAAATAGTAATGGAGTTTGGCCGTGAAAAAGTAAAAAAAAAAAGGGGGGAGGGAGCCTCAAACCTGCTAAGCCCCAGGTCCTTTTTTATTGTAGCATTTCCCCCTAGCTGAGACAGGACTGTTTTTAGTCAAAAGAGGCCTTACTAGGCTCTGAAAAGCCCGAGTTGCCAGGCCTTGTGGGAAGGCTTCATATTGTTTTTGTTTTGGATTTTTTTTCCATTTGGAAGGGGCAGCTCCCTTTTAGCCTATATCAGAGAGTAAACAAAACAAAGACCCAAAAAACATTGTGGCACCTATAAAGGCTCACTCCTGTATTTTAATGTTGGCTTTCATGGATCAAGTGCACTTCCTCAGATGAGTGAAAGTTCATGATTTCCTGGCCTCGGCTGTGTTGGGGCCGGGTTGTCTTCTTCTTTGGCTCCGTTCATTAATGTGCGGGCCATGGGATTCCATTTTGTGGACATTAGTAGCCGAGGGACTGTGTAATCAAATGTCTATTGTACAATTCATTGTGTAACTTACTGTATTGTATTATTATTGGTTTCCTATTGTATTTTCATGCTGTTTTATTGCGTCTATATTTGATTTGTTATGAATATATTGCATTTTTGTATTTTTCTTGTATTATTATACTGTTATAATTGTATGTTTATTAATTGTATGTATATTAATTTTTTGTTGTAATTGTACTTATATCATTGTGTTGTAAGCCGCTCTGAGTTGGCCTTTTGGGCTGAGTGGAGCGGGGTATAAATCCAATAAACATAAACAACACAACATGATATTAATGTATACACATCAGATGCAGAAGTACACAATGGTTAGTATAAAACAGGGGTGCCCAAACTATGGCCCACAGACTAGGTCCGGCCCCTTGTCGCTCCCGGAAGCGGAAGTAAAATGCACCCGTATGGGTACGTGTTACTTCCGCTTCCAGGAGCAATGAGGGTGTTGCGGGTCGGATGAATTGCTGTTGGCCAGATCTGGCCCTTGGGCCATAGTGACCAGCCACCTGAACCACGTGACCGGCCCATGGCCTAAAAAGTTTGGGCGCCCCTGGTATAACATGTTACAACCGGTAAAATACATTAAAATACAGGAGTTAGTCTTTGAAGTGCCACAACAGGTTTTTGTCTTTTGTTTATTCATTGATATGCTTGCCCAGATTAACACGCCTTACCTTTACCTTGGTAGATTACCTTGGTAGATTAACACCATTTCAAAAATTCCCTTTTAGCCATAGATGTTACTGTACTTATTCTGCCAACGCCAGAAAGCAAGGCAGTTCTGTGGGCAAAATGAAACTCAAAAGAATCAGGCAATCTATGTTTCAAAGTTCCAGATGCCAATCATCATTAGCATTTGCTCGTTCTTCACTTTTCGACTACATATAAGGGGTGACCCTCAGAGTGTGGCCTCCCTGCTGGACAAAGTGTGTGTGACTTCCGATGTTTAGCCCACATTTTCTAGGGCCCTCCCCATGTGGGGCGGGTAGCGGTGCTTCTAAATAGGCCTGCCCAAACACAGATGCAGGACTGAATTCCTAAATAGTCACACAATTTTCAGAAAGCCCGAGGTCTGTCCTGAGACCTGCTATGTGGACTGTGCTGGTATGCTTTGGTTGCCCTGAGCATTTTGTACATCTGGTCCAGGTACTTCATGAAGGCATGTTTAGGAGGGTTCTCCATCAAAACAGCATATCAGATGCCTTCCCAATCACCCATGGATTGAAGCAGGGATGTGTGCTTGCTCCAACCCTTTTTGCTCTTTACTTGGCTGCCATGCAGTATGAAAGATCTAGTAACAACACAGGTATAGAGATTAAATACCACTTCGACAGAGGGCCCTTTAATTTGGCTAGACTACAGTCCTGAAGACTAACCAGTGTTTACATGATAATGGAAATGCAATAAGCCAATGCTACTGCATCGCCTGTTCTCACACCTGAGGAGCTGCAACAGTCAGTTAACTGTTTCAAGAATGTATGTGATTGTTTTGGCCTCACCAAAAAATGCTCAGAAAACCAAGGTACTTGCACAACTCGCCCCAAGAACAGCCTTTCCATAGTTCAGTATTACCATCTCAGATTCAACACTGGAACAGGTAGACCAGTTTTCTTACATTGGTAGCATCCTGTCTAAAAACTGCACCTGTTAACAAGATGTGATGAAGAGAATTGGTGCTGCCCATTCTTTAATATAAATTTTTATTTATTTTCAAAAGGAAAAAACAAACATACAAAAAAAGAATAATACATCATAACAATATTACATAAAACTCATGACATAAAACTCATTACATAAATCGGCGAAATCAAGGGAACATTTAAAGCAAAAATGACCATGATAAGGGACAAAGACGGAAAGGAGCTAGCTGATGCAGAAGAAATTAAGAAAAGATGGAAAGAGTACACAGAGGAACTTTACAAAAAGGACCTCAACACTCCTGACAATCACAATGATGAAGAAATTGAACTTGAGCCAGACATCCTGGAGAGCGAAGTCATAAAGGCCCTAAAGAGCACTGCAAACAACAAAGCTAGTGGAGATGATGGTATCCCAGTTGAATTCTTCAAAGCGCTAAAAGATGATGGCGTCAAATTACTGCATTCAATATGCCAGCAGATTTGGAAAACAAAACAGTGGCCACAGGATTGGAAAAGATCAGTATACGTCCCAATCCCAAAAAAGGGCAATGCCAAAGAATGTTCAAATTACCGAACAATCGCGCTCATCCCACATGCCAGCAAGGTGATGCTCAAGATAATACAGGATAGACTTCAGCAACATGTGGAGAGAGAATTACCAGAGGTGCAGGCTGGTTTCAGAAGAGGCAGGGGGACTAGAGACCACATTGCCAACATACGCTGGATCATGGAGAAAACAAAGGAATACCAGAAACAAGTTTACTTTTGTTTTATTGACTACACTAAGGCATTTGACTGTGTGGACCACAACAAGATGTGGCAAGTAATTAAAGAGATGGGAATTCCAGAGCACCTCATATGCCTCCTGAGAAATCTGTACATGAACCAAGAAGCAACAGTTAGGACAGAACATGGAATAACAGAGTGGTTTGGAATAGGAAAAGGAGTAAGACAAGGCTGCATTTTGTCACCATGCTTATTCAACCTATACACAGAGCACATAATGCGCAGTGCAGGGATGGAGGAATCACAATATGGGATTAAAATCGCTGGGAGAAACATCAACAATCTGAGATATGCAGACGACACCACCCTAATGGCAGAAAGTGAGGAAGACCTAAAGAATCTCTTGATTGGGCTGAAGGAGGAGAGTGCAAAAGCTGGCCTGAGACTCAATATCAAGAAAACCAAGATAATGGCAACAGGCCCAATCAGTTCCTGGAAAATAGACGGGGAAGAAGTAGAAGCAGTGACAGATTTTACTTTCTTAGGATCAAAGATCACTGCAGATGGGGATTGTAGCCATGAAATAAAAAGGCGACTGATTCTTGGGAGACAAGCGATGAGAAACCTGGGGAACATAGTGAAAAGCAGAGACATCACATTGCAAACAAAAATTAGAATAGTCAAAGCAATGGTTTTCCCAGTAGTAATGTATGGATGTGAGAGCTGGACAATTAGGAAGGCTGAACGTAGAAGAATAGATGCCTTTGAAATGTGGTGTTGGAGGAGGGTTTTGAGAGTCCCCTGGACAGCGAGGAGAACAAATAGGTCAACCTTAGAAGAAATTAACCCTGACTGCTCATTGGAAGGTCAAATAGTAAAGATGAAGCTAAAGTACTTTGGACATCAAATGAGAAGGGAGGATTCACTTGAGAAGGCATTGATGCTGGGAAAGGTGGAGGGCAAAAGAAGAAGGGGGAGGCCAAGGATGAGATGGCTAGATGGCATTGTAGACACAATGGGCACAGAGCTGGGAGGGCTGAAGGGGATGGTGGAGGACAGAGGCGCCTGGAGGAAAATGGTCCATGGGGTCGCAAAGGGTCGGAGTCGACTGTGCGACTGAACAACAACAACAACAACAACATGAAAAATAACACATACATGGTAGTTAAACTGATTATTTGTCATGGTACACACACAATTGGATATCCACATTGTAGGTTAGTACTGTAACCATAACCTTCATAAAAGGTTTCAATATTACAGTTATTGGTTAACAACCATAAAATTCCTTCTTTTCAAATTACAAATCACCCAGTGAATATTCACATTGCCCCGGAGAGTTTAGTGTCTGTATCATCTCCAAATCCCACTTTGAGATGGTATAGGTCTAAAACTATCCCTACCCATAAGAGAGTGATCTACAAATGGCTTGCAAATATTCCAGGTGCTGCCCATTCTGCCTTTGGTCATTTATCACACCGTTCTTCATAAACAAAGATTTAACAGTTCATACAAAGCTCATGGTATACCAAGCTATTGTTATCTCAACGTTATTGTATGGCTGTGAAACATGAACCCTCTATCACCAAGACATCAAAAAACTTAAGTGCTTTCACCAACAGAAGCTAAGGTCCATCTTGAACATCAAATGGGATGACTATGTCACCAAATTCACAGTACTCAAGAAAGCACATTGAAGCTTCAATCATAGACCATCATCTTAGATGGATAGGGCATGTCTGCCATATGGACAGTTCCAGGTTTCCTCATCAAATTATTTATGGGGAACCTAGCTTGTGGAGCTCCTTTGAAGCATTATAAGAACCAGCTGAAACAAACCATAAAAGTGTCAGGTATAAACCCACAAACCGTGTGTGTGTGTGTGGGGGGGAGCAGCCATAGATTGCCCACTTTGGCGCCAAACCATCTCTGCTGCTACCGGTCACTTCAAAGGAGAACGCCGCAGACATGAAAATGCTAAGCAACAAGCACGAAAGCTTCGTCAAACTCAACTACGCCCTCCACCATCTATTTAGTGTAATGTTTGTGGTTGCATGTTTCATTCCAGGATCAGTTTTTTGAGTCACCAGAGACACATCCATCAATGGAGAAAATGACTTCCAGGAAAAATGCATGCTCAGATACGAGTAGCAGCTAACGACGATGTTTCAAAGTAACAAAATGTGCCCTAATTAAGCTGGTACTTTCTTGGGTTAGGTTATATAGAAATTGTACGGCTGAGTCATCCGGTTTTCTGTTCCTAACAATAAAAATACTAATCTACCAGTTTTGGCACCTGTTTTATACATTTAAATCTGTTTTGAATAGTTTTTTTGAATTCCGAATGTGTAATGAACCAACAATCAAACATGGTTTTGTTAGTTGCCTTGCAACATTGATAGTTCTTTAAAAAGGCAGTTTGTGAATGTGGTTAAAAGGTACTCACACAATAGTGAAAGTCCTGTCTTTAATGTCTTTGAACTTTGGTTGTTGTTTTTTACTGGGCTATTAAGAGTACTTATGATCAGATATGGCAGTTAAACTGTACTGGAGCGCCGTAGGAAAGCAAAGAAAGGGCAGAGAGAAAAATGAATTTTTTAGACTAAGTTATTTGTATAAATATTTTAATTCTGAAAAGTGTCTCAGCATGTCTCGGCAAGATACAACAAATAAAACAATAGTTTGAAAATTAAAAGTTGACTTAGTAAAGGTTTCCCTTGCTCGAAAGCCAGCCATATCCAACTCTAGGGTTCAGTGCTCATCTCTGTTTATAGCCAAAGAGCCAGCGCTATCTGCATTTGCAGACATTTCCGTGGACATGTGGCAGGCATGACTAAACACCGGAGTGCACTAAACACTCTTTACCCCCACCAAAGTGGTACCTATTTATCTATTTGCAATTTCTTGCTTTCAAACTGCTAGGTTGGCAGGAGCTGGGACAGAGACAAGCACTCACTCCATCCTGCAGCACTCAGGTCTTGAACTGCTGACCTGCTGACTTTCCAGTCATCAAGTTCTGCATCTTAGGCACTAAGCCACTGCAGTCTCCAAAGTTGACTTAAAGTTTGCTTTATATTCGTATTTTGCAGTGTCATAGGAAAAGACTTGGTTCCTTTGTGTACCACCCATATCTAATTCAAACTGGAGACGAACACCAATGAAAGTTGGAATGTGTTTTTCAGATTACTCATGTCTTTCTAAACTTACTTTCCTCCTCCAGAAGTTAAGGCAAATGGTGATAACAGCCTGTTCCTATAATATATATGTTTTTCTCAAAAGTAAAACCAACTGAATGCAGCATTTACAGTACTTCCAAATAAGCATATACGGTAGATGACTGTAGCCAAGTGAATTTAAGAATTATTTCAGTTTGTAACTCACCCTTACAAAATAAAATGGATAATATTGTAAATTAAATGTTAAATGGGTGCATAGATAATTTATTTGGCCATGAAGTATGCTATGCCAAATAGCCCTAGCATTTTTCTGAGCCTTTGCTCAGAAAAATGTTTATATTGTTTCCAGAGGATTCCTAAACTTATGATACAAAAAAAGGTTTTATTGTTTTGTGTCTAAGCGTGACATAAAACTGCCAAAATGAAGGCACCTTTAGGTGAGTTCATCCAGCAGTTCCTTTTGCTTGACCAAGTGAGAGAAAGATTTGCTGGCAACACAAGGTTGCCGTTACCAGGGTACGCCAGATTGTGGTCAAAAATACCACAAGCTTCAAGGACGGGCATGTTTTACTTCTGCTTCCGGGAGTGACGAGGGCAGCGGGCCGGATGAATTGCAGTAAACCCATTCGTGTGGATTCACAGGGTGCTTGGGCTTCTGGGAATTCAAGGAGGCTCTTTCTGTGTACTCTTACAAAGAAGTTAGGGGTACACAAGAGAAAAGGTTTCATAATTATGGAAGAACCATGAAGGGCATGTTATTGTTCATACTGGATTCTTCAATTACATAAGGATTATATCAACATAAGAACAGCCTTGCTGGAACAGGCCACAGCCCATCCAGTCCAGCATCCTGTCTCACACAGTAGCTCACCATTTGCTTCAGGGTATTCCCAAGCTCATGCCTTCACCTGCTTAGGATTCCCTGGAAATGGCATTGAGAGATATCCTGGCTATATGTCCAACCCGGAGGTTGTCCTTAGGTATCCATAATTATAGCCATTGATACCCTTGTCTTCCATGAACTTGTCTAATCCTTTCTTGAAGCTGTCAAGACTGACAGCTGTCACCACTTCTTCTGGCAGGGAGTTCCATAGACCAGTGATCCTCTGGGTGAAAAAGTACTTTCTTTTATTTGTTTGAGAACTAGTACCCAAAGGTTTTATGGAGTGTCCCCTAGTTCTAGTGTTGTGCGATAGGGAAAACAGTTTTTTTTATCTACTTTGTCCACACCGTGCATGATTTTATAAACTTCAATCAGGTCACCTCAACACCCACCATATTAACTTCACAGAAAAGAGTGGATCATTTGAATCCCATGAATATTAGCATAAAATTGCAATTTGCAATCCACTTATTCCAGAAGAATCCTACAATTTACAGTTAGAACTAATCAGCCCTGGATGGACTACTTTAAGTTTGCATTAAAAAAAAAGGCTGCGTGCAAGAGTGGTGACCTTCCTCTCCCAACACCTCAGGTGCTACTGGAACAGTTGCTCTTGTAAAATCATTATGTTTGGGAGTCTTTAACTTCCGTAGTAAATTTTCACTGAACGGAGAAACGTCTTATACTATTAAATCACAGCATAAGTGCCCGTGGACTGGCATGGTGACATAGAGTTCCGCTTGTCCTGCTGTGACAAAACTTTAGGGTTTTTCTCTTTGTTCTGGGTGCTGGATAGGTAATTGTTGCCATTTCAGATTGCCTCCAGTCCCGCCAGCAACAGGGGATCATCACCAGAGAGAGGCCTCTCTAAGCTAATGAGCTCCTCCGTGCAGCAGAGAACGCCAACGGCATGCATGGGTCTCTAATAATCATCCACCTTCTTTCCCTTTATCATCTACTAGCATAGGTTGCCCGGCATTGCTGGGCAGTTATAAATTGTGTTTTGCTTTTTTGGTTTTGTTTTTTTAGTTTTCTTTCCCTTTATCATCTATGTTTACATGTGCGGAGGGATCCCGTCCAGCTGACAGCAACCACAATGCCGGCCCTTCTTTTTTTAAAGAGCCTCTCTGTTCTCTGGGATAGGCCAAGTGCTCGAGGGGACGTCAAAGGGGGAGGGGAAGCCGAGCTGTTTCATTGTCTGGGCCTGGCACTGTGTATGCAGTGGTGGGGAAGCCTTTTCTTTTGCAGTGGAAACACTGCAGGGGGGGCCTGGGGGGGCAGCAAGCTGGAGTTGTGCGCTCCCCATGGAAGCCTATAGGAACTGCAGCCCCTTTGGCTCAGCAGGGGCTCCTCTAAGCAAGGTGCGGGGTCTCCTATAGAGTAGACCCGTGATGGTGAACCTTGGCACTCCAGATGTTCTTGGAGTTCAATTCCCAGAAGCCCAAGCCCCCTGTAAATCCACACAAATGGGTTTACGGCAATTCATCCAGCCCACGCTGCCCTCTTCACTCCCGGAAGCAGAAGTAAAAAGCGCCCATATGGGCACATTTTACTTCCGCTTCTAGGAGCGATAAGGGCAGTGTGGGCTGGATAAATCACAGTAATCCCATTCGTGTGGATACGGGCGCGTTTTACTTCTGCTTCCGGGAGCGATGAGGGCAGCATTGGCCGGATGAATCGCCATAAACCAATTCGTGTGGATTCACAGGGGGCTTGGGCTTCTGGGAATTGAACTCCAAGAACATCTGGAGTGCCAAGGTTCGCCATCACGGGAGTAGACAATGGGAAGTGTTCATTGGATGAGGAGTCAGCTGTAGCTGTTGGGCGCTCGCGATGCCCCATTTTGCTCCAGTTTACTTGGAAGTAAGCCCCCTCTCAAGTCATTGGGATTTACTCGCGAGTAAGTGGGCAGGAACCTAATATCTTAACCCACGGGTGCCCAAACTATGGCCCAGGGGCCAGTTCTGGCCCTCCGACGCCAATTCATCCAGCCCACACTGCTACCGTCGCTCCCAGAAGCAGAAGCAAACACGCGTTTTTTGCTTCTGCTTGCGGGAGTGACGGGGGGGGGGGGCGGCGGTGCAAGCTGGATGAACTGGTGTCGGGAGCCGGAGCCGGGCCCCGGGTCTTAGTTTGGACACCCCTTTCTTAACCCACACTGAACACAGTTTACTTCCGGGTAGACATAGGTGATTTATTCTGACATTTCCAGTGCCACGTTGTAGGGGGGCGGGGGGGGGGGACCTGCTTTTCCTCACCATGCCATGGCTTCTCCTCACCCTGAAAAAGCAGCTACGATCCCTGCCTCTCCCTTGCAGCGATTTGAGTCTCAAATCCCCCACCAATCAAAGCGGATCATATCTTCTCCCCAACAAGCGCTCCCTTACTCTGGCTTTATTCATTATCCCCCGCAACTCCCCCTCCTCTTTAAGCAGAAACTGGGCTCTTTTTTTTCTTTTCTTTTTTTTTTTTTTTGGGGTGGGGAGAGATTCTGGAAATAATCCAAAACATTTCTCACAAACTGATCTCTCTGAGTTAGCAGTTTGCCCACCCTAGCAAGGCGTAGTTTCCCATAGCAGTGCATTGAAAGGAGGCTTTGTTGCCCACCCTGAAAAAAATGTTCGCCCAACAATATCTAGAATCCTGGCTACAGGCCCTGATTCAAAATTGACACAATAATCTGCGTAGTCTGTGACACCGAAATCTATTTCTACGTTTATCAGAAAGTAAACAAAAAAATAAAATCCAAATAACGTTGTGGCACCTTAAAAAACTAACCCATGTATTTAAATGTGAGCTTTCGTGGATCAAGTCCACTTCGTCAGACAACTCAATCCACAAAAGCTCACATTTTTTTTAATACAGGAGTTCGTCTTTAAGGTGATACAACGTGGTTTTTTTTTTGTCTTTTGTTTACTCTCTGATATACTTGCACAGACTAACACGGCTACCACTTCAAATATTTCTACGTTGTTTCTATTAACCTTATAAAGTTGCACAATGGGGCCGGACCCTGTATATGGACACATCATCTCTCCTCCATCCTTATCTGCAAGGAAAGGAAAGAATATTAGATGGCAAGTCTGGGCAGGTTATCTTGCTATAGTAATAGAGTAGACATACTGCCAGCAACTCAACGCTGATCGGTTAATTAATCTGACAACCCTAAGGACTAATAGCCTTGGGTGCCGAAGTCCACGGGGAAGGGTGATGGTCCCCAAGTGAATTAAATCCTACTTGAATCCATCTTGATGGAGGGCAACAGCTTCATCAATACTGGCCTGGGGCTGATGAGGACTTTGCCTGCCAAAAGGGCTCAGGAGTCAGGACCAGAAAGTGACTTGCGGAGCTGGATCAGTGGTACAGGGATCATGCTGTGATGAGGAAGGCAGATGAAAGGCCATCACATTACATTGTTCCCAGGACATTCTTAATGGCTGATCACTATGAGGATCACCAATATTCGGAATTGGATATGGCACAAGAAGAAGACATGGCAAGGTGAGGCCAAGCAAGCTTCCACAAGCGAAGAAACCTGTCAAGTGCTCCCCATGTGGTGGTGGGGAGATGAGGCTAACCTCAGATGTTGACCCAACAAAGCAGTGGGGGATACAGACACAGGACATCCCCACTCCCACCCCATGGAGGAAGAGAAGATGAAGAGTAACTCTCTAGGACCCCGGGGAGCAGCAGGCGCTGCACGTAGCACACGTGTATTTGCTGCCTGTTTCTGGGCCAAGCGGCTCCTCCCCCATCGCAAGCTTTTCACTTCTTCCCAGTGCTTTGCCCTCCATTCTCCTGACTTCTCCCCTTCCACGCCCTCGCTCTGTTCTCCCTGTGAGCCTTCATCTGAGCATGCAGTGAGCAAGGCCACTTAGCACACAGTAACAGCCCTCAAGGGACACCAGGCGTCTTTCTGGTCCACTGGAGCCAAAGGGACAACTTTCATTTCATCCCGTGGGCGCACCAGTTTAGCCGCTGGGCATAAGGTGTCCAGTTGGTCCTTAACTGCCCTGTTGCCCTCCCAAGCTGGTTAATGAATGGTGGAAGGCGGGTGTTAGTACTGTAATAGCAATTACACTGCAAACGGTGACTGCAGCCAAGAAATAAAAATATGCTTTCTCCTTGGGAGGCAAGCTATGGTAAACCTAGGCAGCATAATAAAAAATAGAGACATCACCCTGCTGACAAAAGTTTGCCTAGTTCAAGCAATGGTCTTCCCAGTAGTAATGTATGGCTGTGAGAGCTTGACCATAAGGAAGGCTGAGTGCAGAAGGATAGACACCTTTGAACTGTGGTGCTGGAGAAGACTTTTGAGAGTCCCCTGGACTGCAAGGAGATCAAATCAAGCCATCTTGAAGGAAACCAACCCTGACTGCTCCTTGGAAGGACAAATATTGAAGCTGAAGCTCAATTACTTTGGCCACCAAATGAAAAGAGAGTACTTACTGGAGAAGAACCTGATGTTAGGAGAGATAAAAGGCAAAAGGAGAAGGAGGTGGCAGAAGATGAGATGGCTAGACAGCATCATTGACGCAGTGGGCATAGATCTGGACAGACTCCGGAGCATAAAGGAGCCTGGCATGCGGTGGTCCATGGGGTCGCAAAGGGTTGGACTTGACTGTGCGACTGAACACAGTGGTGTTGAGGCATACCTGCCACGTGTCCATGGAAACATCTGTGTCCTCTGGGCAACTGAGATTTATCACTGGCTAATCCTTTCAACCCAGAAGCACCAGAAGTAGAAATAAAAATTAATGCCTGCCATTTTTAATGGTTTATCTGGTTTACATTTGGCTGGAATATTGGTATGAAGTGCTTCTGTTTTGTCCTTAGTATTTGTTATACAGTACAGTATATGAATTGTTTTGACCAATATTCAATAGTGGCAGTATCAAAATAGCATTATATTGTATCAGTGGGACGTGCAACAAAACATGGCAAGCTCCATTGAACTTTTAAAAGTTACAAATGTAACAATTTATTTTTCAGTCACATAATCGAGTCCGACCCTTTACAACCCCATCGACCATTGCACACCAGGCACCCCTATCCTCCACTATCCTCCGTAAGCTGCTCAGCTCTTCACCCATTGCACCAACAATACAATTTAGCCATCTCATCCTCTGCTGCCCCCTTCTCCTTTTGCCTTCAATCTTTCCCAACATCAAGGCCTTCTCGAGTGAGTCCTCTCTTCTCATTTGGTGGCCAAAGTACTTTAGCTTCATCTTCAGTATTTGCCCTTCCAAGGAGCAGTCAGGGTTGATTTCCTTCAGGATCGACTTATTTGTTCTCACTGCTGTCCAGGGTACAGTACTCTCAAAATTCTCCTCCAGCACCACATTTCAAAGGTGTCTATTCTTCCAGAATAGACAATATTCTACATTCAATATTCTTCTAGAATAGACAATACATATAAGTATTGCAATAGCAATACTTACATGCTGTCCTGTGCTTACAGCCCTCTTTGGGTGGTTCATAAGATAATTAGCATTTGTCCCCAACAAGCTGGATACAATACTTAATTTACCAGCATTTAAAGAATGGAAAGCTGAGCCAACCTTGAGCCCATCAGGACTGAACTCAGCTCATGAGCTGAGCTTTGGCTGCAGACTGCAGCTTAACCACTACACCATGTGGGGACCTCATTTCAAATGTTAGATATGTTAATATAGAGAAATGGGAGAATTTTTAAAGGGTAACCCTTGTGCAAAATTGAACACCAAGGATGGGTAATACCTGATTATGTTACTAAAATATCAAGATCAGATCAGCTTTCAAATTCTGCAGGGCGGACAAAGGGTGGACAAAGCAGAGCTTGTGAGGAGGATGAAAGAATAATCCAAGAATCATGTGGCCAATGTGAATTTTGGATTTTCTTTTTTCTTTAACTGACCCATTCTTATATGTATAGTGTGGATTTTGTTGCATGTTTGTAACTGATTTGTTTTGTTACACTTTATTCCACCTTTGTTCCTGGATGGAAGGAAACACAAAGTTTTCCATGCACTCACTTATTGCCCTTGCTCAAAAGCCAGTTGTATCCAACTCTAGGGTTCAGTGTTCATCTCTGTTTATAGCCAAAGAGCCAGTGCTGTCTGCATTTGCAGACGTTTCCGTGGACATGTGGCAAGCATGACTAGACACCAGAGTGCACGGAACACTGTTTACCTTCCCACTGAAGTGGTACCTCTTTATCTTCTTGAAATTTCTTGTTTTCAAACTGCTAGGTTGGCAGGAGCTAGGACAGAGATGGGAGCTCACTCCATCGTGCAGTACTCGGGTCTCAAACTGCTGACCTGTGGACCTTCCAGTAGTCAAGTGCAGCATCTTAGCCACTAAACTACTGCAATCCTTCAGTCTCATTTATAGGCATAGATAAAACACACATGTATCTAGTAGCATCAGCAAGGAAACTGGCTACATTATGTGCTTTCAGATCATACCCACAATGGTTCCAAATCTTAGTTCCCCAAATACTGTTGGATTTTAGTTTTAAGAACCTCCAGCTTGTATGGCCAATATTCAGGAATTCTGATCATTGTAGTCAAACAAAATCTGGAGATGTGAGTTTGGAAACTACTGCTCTAGGATGTGTTGGATTAGTATATGCAAACTATGGCATAATGATGCTGATTGTGTATGTTTAACTGGGATCGACAATTTATTTACAGTATTTATCATATGACACTTGCACACATTGAGTCAACATATAACAAGAAAGAAAATATATATATAAACCATATAAAACTAAGCATTAATTTATAAACAACCATCTGCAATAAAAGATTGCAATGACAAATGCCTTAGTTTGCCTGTTTACTTACTAGATATTTAAGCCACCCTCACAGTCCTTACAAAGTAGTTTCCATAGAACTTGAAGCCAGAAATAAAATGAAGCCATCAACATTTAAAGAAGCCAAATAATCATAGAGACCTGAATCCGATTGCTATTCTCTGCTAAATAGACCCACTGAACTGATGAATATTACTTAACTGTAACATTTATCATTCAGTTGAGTAAACTGAGAGTAGCAATTGAATGTAAGTTCAATTTAAAATGATCAGAAGTTCATAAAAACTATTTACATTGAATACAATGTTGTCACCCATGTTTGAAATAATAGCCTGATGAGATCTTTAAGGAAATAACACATTGTACAAAATGTAACCTTGTGTCCAGTTAAAGGTCTGCAGTAAATGTGCCATGTGCATCAATGTTGTTCTTGTTAGGTGCTGCAGAGTCACTTCCAACTTAGAGTCACTTCCAATCCTGTGGTTCCCTTAGGGAGTCAATCTATTTCACATTTGATTGTCTTTTTTCCCTGCTGCTTTCCACCTTTCCCAATATTACTGTCTTTTCCAGAGATTCTTGCCATCTCATGATATCCCAAAGTAGGAGAAGGCTCACTTTCATCATTTTTGCCAACAGAGATAGTTCAAGATTTTTAAAATACAGTCAGAAGCACACAAAGGTGCTATCTGTGCTGAAAGGATTTTTACTGGAGAAACTCCACTAAGGGGATGCCCGAATGAGGCTCCTTTCATATCTCCAAGATCTTTTCCAACTGAATTGGTCCCTATTTATCTACTTGCAATTTCTTGCTTCCACACTGCTAGTTTGGCAGGAGCTGGGACAGAGATGGGTGCTCATTCCATCATGCAGTACTTGGGTCTCAAACTGCTGACTTGCTGACCTTCCAGCTAACAAGGTGAGCTTCTTAACCACTGAGCCACCACAGTCCCATGGTTCAGGATTGATTTGCTCTAGGATCCGCCCTAAGGATGTCTGTCCGTCCAACCAGAGCGGACCGGAGGGGCTCTCTAATAGTGCCATCGGCCAGGGGGGCTCGCCTCTCTGGCACAAGGAGGAGAGCCTTCTCTGTGTCCGCACCGGCCCTTTGGAACCTCCTGCCTGTGGAACTGCGTCTCCAGACGGAGTTGTTGCCCTTTAGAAAAGAACTAAAAACCTGGCTGGTGGGCCAAGTTTGGGGTGCAGGTGGAGGGGTGGTTTCCGTTGGGTGGTTAATATAGGGGAGGATGCCTGCCCCACGGTTTCTTCAGTTCCTGCATCCCTCTCTTTTTAGGGGTGGGTTCTTATTGCTGGTTTTTATCTGTTTTATTTGTTTTTATATGTTTTTACCCACTGTTGTGAACCGCCCGGAGTCGGCTTTGGCTGAGTGGGCGGTATAAAAATTTATCAATAAATAAATAAATAAATAAATAAATAAATAAATAAATAATAAAAATAAAAAATCATTAATTTTCTTCCGGCTGTCCAGGGTATCTGCAAAGCATTTCTTCAGCACCATATTTCATATTAGTCAATTTTTCCTTATAAGTTTTCTTTACTGACCAGCTTTCACACCTGTACATAGTGATCAGAAATGCAAGAGCAGATTATCTTGGTCTTAGTTTCTTACACTTGATGATCTTTTCTAATTCTTTCATTGCTGCTGTTTGGAGGTTTAGTCTTCTTCTGATCTCTTAGCTGCATTTGGATTGATGATTGAACCTTGATGTACAAAATATTTTACCATTGTCAACATTGTCAACATCAATGTTGTGTAGGTTTTCTTTTTGTCATCTTAATGTTCAACTGCAGTCCTGCTTTGGAATTTTTCTTTTCACTTTGGCTGAAAGTAAATTCAGAGTCATTGCTGCTTTCTGTCAGTAAGATGGTGTCCTCTGCATATACTGATGTTTCTTTTGCCAAACTTCTTCATCTGAAACTAGTCTGGCTTTCTGTCTGATATGTTCTGAGCAGGTAAGCGGATAAAATGCACCCTTGTCTGACACCTTTGCCTATACAAAGCTATTCTGTCACTGCATATTCTGTCCTAAAGGTAGCTTCTTGTCCATAATATGCATTACCCATCAAGACAAAAAAAATATGTTTAGGTGCATCCATTTCTTTTAGACAGGGCCGTAGCCAGAGGGGGGGGGCAGGGGGGGTTAGGCAAAAACCCTCCTGAGCTAACAGCATGCACCCCACCCCACCCCGGGATGCCAATGTTATATATGTGTGTGTGTGTGAGACATTTGTTGCCTCTCCTGAAAAAAATTTCGCCCCTCCAAATCTAGAATTCTGGCTACGGCCCTGCTTTCAGAACAATCTATAGTTTCTCATGATCCATACAGTCAAAGGCATTGCTGTAATGTGTAAAGAATAGCCAGTGATGTGTTCCAATAGATATTTACCTCTTCCTTTTTGGAAGCCATATTGAGCATCAGGCATTTCTTGTTCATATAAGAAAAAAGTCTTTGTTGCTACACTTTAACTATCACTTTGCTTCAGTGGGAAATTAGAGAAATGGTTATATAGTTACTGCAGTCTTTGGCATCTCCTTTTTTGGAACTGGAATATACATTGAGAGCTGCCAGTCTGAAGGCAATTGTCTGTTTTCCATATCTTTTGGCATCTTCTTGTCAGGGTTTTGACAGATTAAGGACACAATCCTAACTAGTTTGTCTGATTTTAGGAAGACTGAATCTCCATTGTACCCAAAGTCCTCCCAGTTTATGAGAGGAGGGACTCCAGCTGGCCTAAGGGGAAAATAGCACAAGGAAAAAATAAAAATAAAAACAACAAGCCCATTACAATCACCATGGAAACTGAGTTCACAGCTACCAATCAAGAGCTAGCAGCCTGCACAAGGGATTGGGCCAGTTGAAGGGCCCTTGTGCCAGTAGAAGGGGTTTATGTTCTAGTTAAACCCATCTCAGTCATTTTAACTTGCAGTTAGGATTGTGCTCTATGTCTCTGTGGCTTGAAATTGTTCTATTGGCATCTCATCTACTCTTGGTGATTTATTTCCCCCCAGTGCTTTTAGAACAACTTTCATTTTACTTTCTAGAACTGCAGGTTCATGGCCATAGAGCTCCTCTTCAAAGGAGTCTGTCTTCATTTTATCTCTTTTGTAAAGATCTTCAGCATACTGTTTCCAATTTTTTTTTGTTGTCTTCTCCTGGTGAGATAGTGTTCTTCCTTGTGGGCGTTCAACATTCCTAATCTAGGTTTAAATTTCTCTTTGATTTCTTGATTTCTTCTGGAAGGGATCTCTTGGTTTTTCCCCATGTTGTTTTTCTCCTTTATTTCTTTGCACTGGCTATTGCACTTGTCTCTAAGTGGCTGTTGCTGAAAATCAGCATTCAGGGTTCTGACGCTATTTCTGTCACCATTTACGTTTGCTTTTCACCTGTTTGTCACAGTTTAAGTGCTTCCTATTTCACTAATAAAATACAAATCATATAGTGTGCTGTCAAGTCAATTTTGACACATGGTGATCCTTTCCAGAGTTTTCTAGGTAGAGAAAATGCAGAGGTAGTTTGCCATTCCCTTCTTCTGGGAGCCATCCTGGGATTGTGTTGCTTGCCCATGGCTACACAGACAGGTTCTTCTCCTAGGAGGCACAGTGGGGAATTGAACCCCCAACCTCTGGCTCTGCAACTAGATGCCTAAACCATTGAGTTATCCAGCCAGTTGCACCACCTATACCAGAATATATTTCAGGGTGGCAGAAAAATAGTCATGCCCTTTTATTAGATAATATGCTCTTCACCTCACCTCCTTCCTTCAAGCAGTCTGCCAATGTTCTAGCCCAGGGGTGCCCAAACTACAGCCTGAGGGCTAGATCTGCCCCCCCCCCCCGACACCAGTTCATCAGGTCTACGCCGCCCTCGTCACTCCTGGAAGCAGAAGTAAAAAGCTCCTGTGTGTGTGTTTTACTTCCACTTCCAGGAGTGATGAGGGCAGCGTGAGCCGGATGAATTGGTGTTGGGGCTGGATCTGGCCCAAAGGCTGTAGTTTGGGCTCCCCTGGGTTAAGCAGAGAAAATGGCAGCTTAAAATCTATCTCATCCTGTTGCAAAACAGATTGCAAGGTGTGTTTTATTTCTGCTTCCAGTGGGAGGAACCATGTGACTGGCCCGCTGAACCATGTGATTGGCCCACTGAACCACATGGCTGGCCCATGGCCTGAAAAGTTTGGGCACCCCTATTCTAGCCAGTATTGTTCACTGGGCAATTTTTCCACCAGTTTTTTTTTTTTTTTGCCCCAACATCTCAGGATTTCTTTTCTTATCTAAAAGGTAAAGGTCGGCCTTACTCAAAAGCCAGTTGTATCCAACTCTAGGGTTCAGTGCTCATCTCCATTTATAGCCAAAGAGCCAGTGCTGTCTGCATATGCAGATGCTTCTGTGGACATGTGGCAGGCATGATTAGACACCGGAGTGCATGGAACACTGTTTACCTTCCCACTGAAGTGGTACCTATTGATCTATTTTCAACTTCTTGCTTTCGAACTGCTGGCAAAAGGTTGGCAAAAGCTGGGACAGAGACAGAAGCTCACTACTAGCTTACTAATACCTCCTTCTTCTATGTGGATGGACATTATCAGATCCCACTTTATCCTTTTCTGGGATCCTTGAAGATATTGAGATTGGTAAATGAAATGTCATAAACCATAAAAAACAGTGGCTGTCATGTACTATGCTCACCAAGCCTAGGATATTTGGGAAATCAGTCTACTAATTATATACCTTAGATAAGGGATTCTCAACCTGCAGCTTGTGGGCTGGATGCAACCTGTGGCACCATTTCATGTGGGCCCCACTGCCTCCACCAAACCTGGAAGTGCCATGTGGTGGAGGAAGGGCAAAATGACCTTCCCACCTCCGAAGCTGTCTGAGGGAGCATGACCCAGCCCCTGGCTTTAAAATGTTGAGAACTCCTGCCTTAGGTGTCACACAGCTGTATTTCTTGTGTTCCACTAGATGGCAATGAATAAAATGGGACATTGTTAAAAAGGGTTTGGACATAATGATGGTGAGACAAACCATAAATAGCTGGGAGTCTGGGACTTCTTTTTCACATGCTTAAACAAACCTGACCAGGAAGATATCTGCCCTGGCAGAATGTGAAAGGTGTTTTCTGATTATATACAGTCTTTGATGCAAACACAACTTTATCATGCACCCCCTCCCCATTCTGAACTTTTATGTTCCCATCTCTCTCTCTTCTAACTGCTTGAAAAAATTTTCTATGAAAGTGGCCTCTGCCTTACCACTACCCTAAGAGAGAGAGAGAGGTTACCTTTCAAAAAGTTTCTAAAACCTGGAGCTGAATTTTTTGTTTATGAACCAAACAACTTTTTCTCCTCTATTTCCATTTTTAATCCCTTTTGTACTCCCATAATGCTTATTCTGCTTTGGCAAAGAGATGTTATAATTATAACAATTATTCTAAACTTCTTAAGCAAGCTATAAGCATGTATTTACACAGGCTTTTGCAGGTGGATGACTTCTTTTATTCTATTTATGTATTAGTGGTTAATGTTTTTTCTCTCTATATATATACTGTACATAGAGTTGGCTGGATAGCTATGTGAGTTGGGTTTCTGGCTGTGGAGCCAGAGGTCTGGAGTTCAGATCCCTCTGTTCATCCCAAAACAGCCAGTCTGTGTGGCCTTGGCCAAGTTGCACTGTCTCAGGCTGCCCTCAGAGAAGGGAATAGTAAACCACTTTTGAATGCTCTCTATCTAGACAACCTTGAAAATGGTTGCTGTAAATCAGAATTGACTTGATGGTACTGTTGTTGTTGTATCTTTTTCACTTATGATACATATTTTATTGTATCAAGCATTTACTGTATAAATACAATGACTAAATAGTGTTTGTCACATATAATATATGTTTATTTATTGCAAGCTGTATGTTAACTAATGTAAATAAAATAGATTTTGGATCACTAAGGTTGCCAGCCTCCAGGAGGTCTGCTCACATGCTTTGAATGGCCGCATGATTTGCTGAGCTCAGCAGGTGAAGCTTTGCATTGTATCACCGGATAATGTTTGTCATAGTTAGCAGTTTGACTACTGAATCTAGATCAACACTAGAAGATTTTCTTATTGAATCATCCACTTTTTTCTTCTTCTGGCATGGGTCCTGTGGATTTAATGGCAGCATGGGTGAAGAAAGTTGGCAGGTGAGGTTAGTTGTATGTGAGGAGGGAAAAAAATCCTGTGTACCTACCTGATCCCTGCCAAAAATGTTGGCAAGGCTACAAGAAGTGACATGAGAAATGTTTACAGTTTGAAGTAGAACAGGTTTTTTAGGAGATGAAATCATTTAATGACAAAATTAAAGAGAGAGAGAAAAAGAAAGAGGCAGTTATACCCAACTCGTTGCCAAGCTTTTTCCAGAAAACCATCCAAGAGTTCTTTAAGATAAAGGTTTCCCTTGCTTGAAAGCCAGTCGTATCCGACTCTAGGGTGCAGTGCTCATCTCTGTTTCAAAGCCGAAGAGTCAGCAGTCTGCTTCTGTTATGTATGTATGTATGTACAATGTTACTTTAAGCAATGTATGAATGTAACCTGGCCACAATTACAATGTAGCTCAGCTGTTAAAGGAACGCGAGTAAGCTGCCCATAGAGGGCAGCTGCGAGCGTTCAACTCACATGGTTCTCATTCCTCAAATCGCCGGCAGCCGCGGGAACTTTCCCGCACCAGCAATCTACTACTGGAACCGAGGGGGGGCGTGACGGGAACAACGTCACGCCGGTAGCAGCCAATGAGCTACCGTGCAACAAGATTCAAATGTATTGTACCACAGTATATAATGTGATGTATCTCCGCCATTACCACATGTTCGTACTGATCATCAACCAATAAACCTGTGTTAGTCCTTACTGCAACTCCTTCCTTGTCTTCCGTGCAAGACACTAAATTGGCGATGAAGGTGGGATATGGCGAATCCCAAGGTCAAGCCATACCAGTTTGATGTCAGCGAACCCAAGCAGTGGGAGCTCTACGAATGCCAATTCCGGCACGCTATGGAAGCCGCGGGCGTCGACGACGATGCGAGGATGCGCTCTTACTTCCTGGCCCAGGTGGGGCCGGCCACGCTGCGCATCCTGATGAACCTGGTGGCCCTCAAGAAGGTAGAAGAGGTGCCCATCGACCGCATGCTGGGGCTGCTGGGCGAGCACTTCCAGCCTCCCGTGTCGATCTTCCCAGCCCGGGTCGCGTTCCACAGGCGAGACCAGCGACCGGGCGAATCCGTGTCCGCCTACGCGGCGGCCCTCAGGCTGGCAGCGGTGCACTGCCAGTGGGATAACCTAGACCAGGCTCTCCGAGACCACATGCTGTGTGGCCTGAGGGACGAGGAGCTTCAGCGGAAGCTCAAGACCCGCGACTACTGCCTCACGTTCAACGAGGTACTGCGGGAGGCCCAAGCGGCCGAGGCGGCCAGGAGCGGGGTCAGAGTGTTCAAGTCCCGAGGGGCCACGTCCGAAAGGGCCAAGTCACCAGTACAGGCGGCCCGGCGGACACCAACGAAAACAGCCTGGCGGGCCCCCAAGCCGCCCGCCGGCACACCAACGGCGTCCGAGGAGTCGTCCACCACGGCAGACCCCTGCTCCAGCGAGGACGACGACGTCCAGCGGGTCAAGAAGCGAGGAGAGAAGCGACAGACCCGCGAGTGGCAGGACCGCCGCTGCGACGGTTGTGGGGCGTCCCACGACCGCACGAGGTGCCCGTTCCGGAAGGCCGAGTGTCACAACTGCGGCCAAAAGGGGCACATCGCCCGGGTGTGCAGGCGCGGGCGAGTCGAGGACAAGGGCAATTCGAACCATCCCCAGACGCACCAACGGAAGGCGGCCGGCACCAGGAAGGTCTCAGACGACCATAGCAGGGCAGGCGTGAACCGCGTGGGCCTGGAGCACCGGCGTTTTTCGTTGAGGTACAGTTACAGGGGGTCCCAGTGAGGATGGAGATAGACTCGGGGTTGTCCTATTCCATCCTGTCCCAAAAGGAGTATATGCGCATTCCCCCAGATGCGCGGCCCAAGTTGCGGGCCATGAGGTCAAACCTACGGGACGTACAAGGGAACGGGATCCCAGTGTTGGGGGTGGGGAACTTCAAGGTGAAGTTCAAGAACTACTCCGAGAAACTGCCCCTAGTAGTCCTCAAAGGGGGGAGGTGCTGCCTCTTGGGAACGCAGTGGTTCGCTCCCCTTGGAATCGAACTGTCTGGCATTAACGCCATAGAGACTGCCCCAATGCGGGACGTGTGCAACGCACACCCGGACGTTTTCAAGAAGGGGCTCGGGACTTACAAGGGGCCCCCAGTGTCCTTTGACCTGGATCCCGAAATCCGACCCATCCGCCTCAAGCCCAGAAGAGTGCCTTTCGCCCTCAAGGACAAGATCGAGGCGGAACTGGACAAATTGGTGGGGCAGGGGATTTTGGTTCCAGTTGATTCGGCGGAGTGGGAAACGCCGATTGTGACAGCCCTTAAAGCAAATGGGGAGGTTAGGATTTGTGCGGACTATAAATGTACGATTAATAAGGCCATTCGGCCAAATGCATATCCGGTGCCCGTGGTCAGCCATTTACTGGCCACGCTTCATGGGGGGAAGTGTTTTGCCAAGCTAGATCTGGCGCAAGCGTATCAGCAGCTCTCTGTAACCCCGGCTGCTGCCGCTGCGCAAACGATCGTAACGCATAAGGGGGCATTTAAGGTAACGCGCCTTCAGTTTGGCGTGAATTCGGCCCCTGGAATCTTCCAGTCCCTCATGGAACGCCTCTTAAAGGGGCTTCCAGGAGTCCTCCCATACTTCGACGATGTGTTGATAACAGCGGGGGGCGAGTCAGAATTAGCGCAAAGGCTAGACAGGGTCCTTTCCATATTCGAGAAAGCGGGCCTCCGGCTGAGAAGGGACAAATGTGCTTTCTTTGCGAGGGAGGTCGAGTTCCTGGGGTTCAAGGTAACTCCAGAGGGCATCAAGCCCTCCGAGTCCAAGGTTGCGGCTGTGGAAAACGCCCCTCGCCCCACCGCAAAACCGGAGCTGCAGTCGTTTCTAGGGCTCTTAAATTTTTACCATTCCTTCCTGCCGAGGAAGGCATCCGTTGCGGAGCCGCTGCACGCACTATTGAAAAAAGAGGCGGTTTGGCGGTGGGGAGATAGGCAAGAGAGAGCTTTCAGGGAGCTAAAGGCACTTCTATCCTCAGATGCTGTCCTGACCCACTTTGACCCTAAGAGACCAGTAGTTCTAGTCTGTGATGCGTCCCCAGTGGGGGTGGGGGCGGTTCTATGCCATGTGTTGGAGAGCGGGAGGGAAGCCCCGGTAGCGTACTACTCAAGGTCCCTCTCGAAGGCCGAGTGCAATTACGCGCAAACTGATAGGGAGGCCCTAGCCATCATCGCGGGAACGAAAAAGTTCCATGACTTTTTATACGGCTGCGAGTTTACGGTAGTGACGGATCACAAACCACTTCTGGGGATCTTCACTACCGGCAAACCCACACCGCAAATTCTATCCCCCAGGATGCTGCGTTGGGCCATCTTTCTCAACGCTTACCAGTATGAGCTGGTCTATCGCCCAGGGAAGGAGATCTCCCATGCGGACACGCTGTCCCGATCTCCCCTCCCAAGTGTAGGGGACCCCACATGCGAGGTAGAGCAGGACCACCAAGTCCTGCTGATCGAGTCTCTCGACTCACCCCCCATTCTCCCGGCCGACCTCGCCAAGGCCACGGCGGCTGATAAGACGCTGGCCCAAGTTAGCTCCTGGGTGAGGAAAGGGTGGCCCACTACTCCCCCCGAGGAACAATTCAAGCCATTTGTCAGGCGCAGAGTAGAGCTTTCGCTGGAAAGGGGCTGCTTACTCTGGGGCCAGCGGGTAGTCATCCCAGAGAAGCTGAGGGCCAAAGTACTGAGGCTATTGCATACCAGTCACCCCGGGATCGTGCGCTCCAAGGCTCTGGCCAGGAGTTTCTTTTGGTGGCCCCAGATAGACGCGGATATAGAACGTTTAGTGGGCACGTGCGAGAGCTGCCAGAGCTCTCGACCGGAGGAGTCCCGGCTACCCCATAGGGAATGGGACACGGCCCGCGGGCCATGGTCCTGAATTCATGTCGACTTCGCTGGCCCTTTCCGCGGGTCCATGTTTTTGCTGGTAGTCGACTCCTACTCCAAATGGTTGGAGGTAATCCTTATGAACAGCACCTCCTCTGCCGCAACCATCAAGCAGTTGCGCAAGCTTTTTGCCTGTTTCGGCCTGCCAGACGTCCTTGTTAGCGATAACGCTAGTACCTTCACGTCTGCAGAGTTCAAGACGTTTATTGAGTGGAACGCCATCAGGCACATCACGGCTGCCCCGTTTCACCCCGCCACAAACGGTCAGGTAGAGCGCCAAGTGCGCGCTACGAAAGACGCACTGCAGCGCATGGGTCACGGTGAGTTGAACCTTCATTTGTGTCAGTTCCTCATCTGCTACAGGACAACCCCCCTAGCTTCAGGATTTTCCCCAGCCGAACTCCTCATGAGGAGGCGTCCGGTAACACTTTTTGACCGGATGGATCCGTCCAGGGTGGAGGATGAAGGGAGAAATATAAACATAGGGGGAGAGAGCTCAAAAAGTTTTTCGGCAGGGGACCCGGTTCACTGCAGGAACTACGCGGCTTCGGGGCCAGCGTGGGTTCCAGGGACAGTCATCGAGCAGACGGGGCCAGTATCCTACAGGGTCAAGACTAGTTCGGGTCTACTCTGGAGAAGGCACGCCGACCAACTCAGAAGGCGAGTCACTAGTGAAGGGGATTTAGCATTAGGGTCCTCCCCCACCCGCATTACCCAAGGGGGAGACACGGCGGAACCCGCACATACAAATGCATATCCTGGGTTCTCGACCACAGAGGAGGATACTTTGAAAGAGAGGGATCAGTTTGATTATGATTATGAGTTGCAGTACCAGGGGGGGTGTAGCAGAGTGGTCCCCCACCCGTCCTAGCGAGAAGAGGGGTTTCAGTTCAGCCCCTGGTACCTCCAGTCCCCCCAGTCCTTTTGTGTTAGAATATACCATAGCGCCTGCTCCCCGGAGACAAACACCCCCAAGACAGGCAACAGGGGGGAGTCCGCCCACCACAGTCTCTAGAACTCCCGGGCAGGGAACGGGGGGTGGCGAGGCCACGAGGGCCTCTTCATCGGTCCCGAGATTCGTACTGGGGGGGACCCCAAGCTCCTCAAACGGTAGGCAGGGGTTCACTTCCCAACTGTTCATTCCATTCCCGTCCCCCAGTGTAAGGTCACCGCGGAGCCCACACCAAGCCACTAATGAGTCCTCCATTTCCGTTGCAGGACAGGACTCCGCAGAACCAGGCTCCCCTATGTTAAGTCAAGCGTCCGCACGCCCCAGGCACACGTGCGGCAAGCCACAATGGTTGAGGGACTTCGTCCCGTCCTAGGGGGGAGGGATGTTATGTATGTATGTATGTACAATGTTACTTTAAGCAATGTATGAATGTAACCTGGCCACAATTACAATGTAGCTCAGCTGTTAAAGGAACGCGAGTAAGCTGCCCATAGAGGGCAGCTGCGAGCGTTCAACTCACATGGTTCTCATTCCTCAAATCGCCGGCAGCCGCGGAAACTTTCCCGCACCAGCAATCTACTACTGGAACCAAGGGGGGGCGTGACGGGAACAACGTCACGCCGGTAGCAGCCAATGAGCTACCGTCCAACAAGATTCAAATGTATTGTACCACAGTATATAATGTGATGTATCTCCGCCATTACCACATGTTCGTACTGATCATCAACCAATAAACCTGTGTTAGTCCTTACTGCGACTCCTTCCTTGTCTTCCGTGCAAGACACTAAAGCTTCTGCAGATGTTTCTGTGGTCATGTGGCAGGCATGAGTAGACTCACGGAATGCTATTACCTTCCCACCAAAGTGGTCCCTATTTATCTAATTGCAATTTCTTGCTTTTGAACTGCTAGGTTGGCAGGAGCTGGGACAAAGACGGGAGCTCAATCCACCCTGCAGTACTCGGGAATCGAACTGCTGACCTTCCAACTCCCAGTCAGCATCTTAGCCACTTTAAAATTTATTAAAATTAGGTTCCTCTGGCTGTGGGACATCTTTGTGTTCATTGCAGGGGAGTGAACAGTGTGGAGAAAATAGCTTATGTTGATTCCATGTTAGTCACCATTAGATGTGTGAATTAGCAGAGAACCGAAAACCAGTGTAGCCTGATATACCTGGATGCTGTCTGATGTACTGGAACTAATGGAAAAGTGCACTTAGTTCCTGTAATTACAGCTGGTGAGTTGAGTCATTTTAGCAACCGGTAAACCTGAGAGAGGGAGAGTGGAGGGGGGGGGAAAGGAGTGTGTATGAGGCAAAGAAACCAGGAGATGGGCAGAAGATTAAAATTCTTGGAGCAACGAATGGAGTGAAAAGATGATAGCATTCCTGAGGTGTTATTAACCTGGGGGCATCAGCAAGTTCATAAGTAAGAGGATTTCCACTGTCACAGCATGCATAGATTTTTAGAAAGTTAAATCATCTTGCCCCAAAGCCTCCTGGGAGCAAATAAATTTATAAGTGGAAAGCATCTGTTTCTGAGCATGCCAGACCTATTTTGCTAGGCTGACTATTAACCCATGCATGCCTTGACAATATGTTGTGCCATGAATTGGAGCAGACGCTTCTTTTCTGTTTTCACAGCTACAATGCAGTGTGACTCTGAATAGCTTCCAGGTCAGCCTTTGCATGGGAACAGGACTTTGAGTTTCAACTTCAACTGTTGGCTATAGATTCTTTGGCTGAAATCCTATTGCTTAGCATAGTAACTCTAGAGTACACCCACTGAAGCAGTGGGATTTGGAGAGTCAGTTTCCTCCATAAGTTTCATTGATTCAAATAGGCCTCTTCTAGTTTTGATTTTTGGGACTGCAGTGGCTCAAGTGGCTAAGACGCTGACTGGGAGGCAGATGGTCAGCAGTTCGATTCCCGAGTACAGCAGGACGGAATGAGCTCCCGTCTTTGTCCCAGCTCCTGCCAACCTAGCAGTTTGAAAGCAAGAAATTGCAAGTAGATAAATAGGGATCACTTCGGTGGGAAGGTAACAGCGTTCCGTGCGCTCCAGTGTCTAGTCATGCCTGCCACATGACCATGGAAACATCTGCAGCAGACAATGCTGGCTCTTCGGCTTTGAAACAGAGATGAGCACTGAACCCTAGAGTCGAATATGATTGGCTTTCAAGCAAGGAAAACCTTTACCTTTACTAGTTTTGATTTACTGTACTTTACTATAGTGTAGTAAATAACAAATATGGTAGGCACATTTGATTCAATGGAACCTATGAAGGAGTTGGTTCACCAAATTTCCACTACTTCAGTGAGCCTACTATAGTGCAACTTACTATAGCTTTCAAGATTTTAGCCACTGCATTTGGAGATGTGACCTGTGAATATTTCAGATTACTGTATGATGTAAAAGTCTCTCTTGCTCAAAAGCCAGATGTGTCTGACTCTAGGGGTGATGATCATCTCCATTTACAGGCAAAGAGCCAGTGCTGTCTGCATCTGCAGCTACTTTCATGGTCTGCAGATGTGTCTATGTTCATGTGGCAGGCACGGCTAGATGCCATAGCACAAGGAATGCTGTTACCTTTCCTGCCAAAGCGGTACCTATTTATCTACTTGCAATTTCTTGCTTTTGAACTGCTAGGTAGGCAGGAGTTGGAACAGAAGATGGGCACTCACTCCATTACACAGCACTCAGGTCTCGAACTGCTGACCCTTGTTGTTGTTATGCTCAGTGTCTTAACCACTAAGCCACCATGGCCCTTCAATATATGACAATGAGCAGATGTTCACTGTGCCCTCTGAATTAGAAATCCTCAAACGTATATAAGAGCCAAAGACCTATCACAACTAACACTGCTAAGGCTGGCCGAGGTACCTACTTTCTGTCTCTGGGAAGGATATGCCAACTTGTTTCATCCTCTTCTCTGCCAGACCTCACATAACTGGTTTGTCCATTTGCATCAGAGGTGTTTAATTGATTCTCAGTAGCTACACTGTGCTGTTCCAAGGTACTGTACATATCTCTGAGGAAATCCTATTGTAGGAGGATAATGCGCTGTGGAAAATACGTAAGCATTCCTCTCATCGTCTAACCTAATGCAACCCTAAAAACACAAAGAAAGATACAGTGAATTAGTAAGGTATAGATGGGTTTGGCTTTTCCCATCCTTCATTTGCAGTGCTCAGCATCAACAGTTGAGAAATGCTGGCCAAGAATGTTTGATTTAGGCAAGTGTGATCCAGTTCCAAATCTTAGTTTGCCATCATGCTCACTACTAAGCAATCTTGGGTCAATCACTCTACCTAAACTACATCCAGTGGTGGAGTACTAAATTTGGAAGTTCAGGTGGTCATCACAAAAGTTGACCTAGAGAGCATGATGTATAGGCATGGAGGAGAGTCCAAATAACTGGCAGGTGGATTGGTCTGTATCAGTGCTGGCAAACCTGTTAGAGACTGAGTGCCCAAGGAGGAGGCGGTGCGTGGGCAGGCACCACCCATGTGATGTCGCCCGCCCCCCCGCATGTGCACCCAATCCCCCGTGTGTGTGACTGACCCCCCCCATGGGTGTACCCAACCCCCCGCAGGATGGGTGCACCTACCTCCTAGGAGGGGTGGATGGGAAGTGTCTGGTCATCTCACCTCGCTACTACCCCTGCCTCCCAGGCAGGATTTTAGTCTCACCATTGATGGAGGGAGAGGGGTGGGTGAGGAAGCAGCACTGCTAGTGGTGCCGGCCGGGCCAGGCCAGGCTTACCTGTGACAGTGTGCCCACAGAAAGGCCTCTGCATGCCACCTCTGGCACACATCCCATAGGTTTGCCACCACTGGTCTGTATTAACAAATAAGCAGCAGATATTTTGGAAAATGAATGGCTTAAACAGCTCTTTTAAGACCAAATCACCTATAAATGCTTTGCACTGGGACAGTGACAGCTACAACAATGTATTCATCCTAGAAAAATTCACTTCTCTCTCAGCTAGTTTAAGGAGTGCAGTCAAGTGCATAAAAATTGGGAAATCTTGAAGGAAGGTGATAAATAAATGTCAGTTTCTTTTAATCAGACCTTGTGAGCCCTGGCTCTACTACACCATTGTCTACTTCAAAGGATTGTTGTGAAGCAAATGAGCAAATTCACATCTCCCTAAGGAATGATAGGATTAAAATGTATAATGGCAGCAAACGCATAAGACATCTGAAGTGTTGTACTGTATACCCATTTGTATTAAATGAAAGACTGGGTTAGGGCTTGTTGTGGTTCAGCTTCTTTATTAAGCTCTGGAAATGCTTAGCATGCCAGTCTGGGATGCCAGACCTTCAGAAAAACTGGGTTAAAGCTATTTATCATGGCTGGATGAATGCATTTGAAAATTTTTTTAGTAAAAAGAAACTAAAACACGTAAGTCATACAACAAAAGGAGAAAGATAAAAAAGCCAGGAAACGATTCACAAAGGGAGAAACTGCTTAGTTTCTGGCAGCACTGTATTCTTTGGAGAATACTTAAAAACTTGTAGATTCCTGATCCACTCTTGAAAAACCATTTATTAAATGCTCATTAGAAGGTCAAGTAGTAAAGATGAAGCTGAAGTACTTTGGACATCAAATGAGAAGGGAGGATTCACTTGAGAAGGCCTTGATGCTGGGAAAGGTGGAGGGCAAAAAAAGAAGGGGAAGGCCAAGGATGAGATGGCTAGATGGGATTGTAGATGCAATGGGCACAGAACTGGGAGGGCTGAGGGGGATGGTGGAGGACAGAGGTGCCTGGAGGACAATGGTCCATAGGGTCGCAAAGGGTCGGAATCGAGTGCGACTGAACAACAAATTTATCACAAATCATATATCCAGAAAATATCTGATAATTAGTAGTTTCTATTGTTACTGTGTGCTGGAAGTGAAATGCAACCAGTATGATACGTTTGGCCTTGTGTCAGAATATTTATTTACTTACTTCATTATTATATGTCATCAAGTCAATTCTGACTTATGTTGACCTTTTTCAGGGTTTTCCAAGCACAGTACTCAGAAATGGTTTACCATTCCATTCTTGTGGGGGCATCCAAGAACTGCGTAGCTTGCCCAAGGAGAGCAAGCTAGCTCTTCTGGGATGCACAGCAGGGAATTAAGCTCCCATTTTCTGACCAGCTTCTAGATACCTAACACACTGAGCTATCCAGCCAGCCCTTATTTAGCAGTACGGTGGTACCTCGCTTAAAGAGCATAATGTGTTCCACGGGATTACTCTTTGAGTTTGCAATTTAAGCGACACAACATTGTAAGTGACCAATTGTGACTTCTGATAGGGGGGGGGGATTGCAAACCCCGATTCAGTTGTTAAGTGAGTTTTTGGTTGGTTTTAGTTGTTAAGTGAGGCGACCATTCAGAGAAAATTCTGCTCTTTAAGTGAGTTAGTCTCTAAGCGAGGCGCTCTTTATGCAAGGTTATACTGTACTCTCTAGTCTGGTAGTATATGATTAGATTTGAATAAACCTATCAGAAATATGCAAGTGAGTAGATGACCAGAGAACAGATCCTACTTCTCCTCTTTATGACCATCTTTCAGGAATTTGACAAGGGGAGGACTGCAGTGGTTTAATGGTTAAGACATTGAACCCGACTGGAAGGTTGGGAAGTCAACAGTTCGAGACCTGAGTGCTGCACAACTGAGTGAGTGCCTGTCTCATTCCCAGCTCTGCCAACCTAGCAGTTCGGAAGCAAGACACTGGCTAACAACAAAGCCAAGAAAGTGGCTTCATTTTGGAAGTCCAGGATTTGATCGGGACATGAAAGAAAGAATAGGAAGAAAACAAGATTTAATAAAATAAGTTTTAACTTCACACCTTATAATTTGTAAGCTATTTTGTAATTTTAATTTAACTACTGTATGTTCATTTCAGCAGATATGATTTCTTTTCTACTCTCTTTATTACCATAGTTTTGTTTACATTGGCTGATTTTGTTCTGGTATAAGATAGCATCAAATAAACACTTCCTCTGATTATCTGGGGATGCTGAGTGTAATCTTTTTCTCCTAAGTTTGCTAGAAGCTCATTATTGCACTGCAATGTATGAAATGTAAGAAAAAAATTACACTTCCTCCCACCATCCCACATAGTTGTGACTTTTTAATATCCTCCTTCTGGGGACAAAGACAGTATCTAAGATCACACAGGGTGGTTCTTTTCTAGCAGCTGAAATGCAGCAGGCACGTGGCAAAAAAAGCCCAAAATGGAGTGAATATGCCCCGAAAAGCTTCCTGCTGCCATGGGAAATGGCGGAGGCTGTGCAGGAAGCTGGGAAGACAGCATCAGTAGTGGGCTCCAAAAAAATGTACACTGTGGGCGTAGCCAGGGGAAAAGCCCTGTGTTGCACCCAAATATTTGGGGTACTTTATTTCAAAACTTGGATGGGCAGGGCCAGACAGAATTTCTGTTACCGGTTCTGGTGAACTGGTGCAAATCTGCTGATGCCCACCACTGGACAGCATGATTGTTGCTGCTGCCACCAAAAATGCAAGACCAGGGAGCAACCACGCCTCCAGCCCCTGGTGGGGAGTGCCGGGGCGGGTTCGGCCCCCGGCAGGAAAACATTGCAAACCCCCAACTTTAAGCTTCCAAAAGAGACATAAGGAGTTCTCAACCTTTTTAAGCCGGGGGCCTGGTCATACTCCCTCAAGACAGCTTTGGGGGCCAGAGAGCCATTTTGCCCTTCCTCCTGTGGTGGAGGTGGGAGGTCACATGAACTGGTGCCACAGGCCACATCCGGCCTATAGGTTGAGAATCCCTGATATAGATCAATCCTACTAAAAAAAAACAACTGTTTGGAAGAGATGTATATATGTCTTCTGGGATTGCAATGACAGTGTCTAGATCAGTGATGGTGAATCTTGGTACCCCAGCTGTTCTTGAAATTCAATTCCCAGAAGCCCCAATCAGCAGATGTGCTGACTTGGGATTCTGGTAATTGAAGTCCAAGAACAGCTAGAGTGCCAAGGTTTGCCATCACTGGTCTAGATAAATGGTTCCCAACTTTTGGCCATGCCCCACATAAGCATCTCTAAAATTCTGACACACACTCCGTGACATATAGTTATTATTCAAAAAGCGAATTCCTACTCATGTGGAAGAAGCCTAAAAGGCCATTCACAATTAATAACCCATTCTCAAATTACCACCCCCCCCCTTTAAAAATTGAATCACTCCACACTGGAAACCATGGGTCTAGAGCTTAAATATGTTGTCCCATCAGTAGGTGACATTACTGCACAGAAATGTGTAAAATTCTGCTCAACCTAAGTCATGACTAGAAAACAAATTTTTTTTTTTTTGGGGGGGTCCTTAAAGACCATTTTCTGGTGCAGGAAGTTAGGATAAGGTAACAAGCAGTTTCATCATTAAATCTCACCTTTTTATTGATGGCTTTTCAAAGCAAGGATAACTCAACTGCTTTTAAGGATCCCTTCTCTTGTAGTTTGCTTGTTTTGGGGCATGCAGTACAAAGACATATACTCCATCTTAATTAATACACAGTAATATTTTATTTGTGTCCAGCTGAATATTTTGATGTTTGCATCATCATGCAAATTACCTTGGTTATAAGAATTCATTTCAAGCACTTTAGTAAAGTGCTAAATATATGATTTACATTTGAGATGTATTCCCCCTTTTACTTTTTTTTAATTACAGGAATAGTAAAAGTAACAGCCAGACAACAGGCTTTTGTGATGTTTAGTACTCCTCGCCATCATCTTCGCCATCTAAGGAGTCAGTGCCCACTTCTTCATAATCCTTCTCAAGCGCAGCCAGATCCTCTCGGGCCTCAGAGAATTCTCCTTCCTCCATTCCTTCTCCAACATACCAATGGACAAAGGCACGTTTGGCATACATCAAGTCAAACTTGTGATCCAGTCGAGCCCAAGCCTCTGCAATCGCAGTAGTATTGCTGAGCATACAGACTGCACGCTGGACTTTGGCTAAGTCACCACCAGGAACTACTGTTGGAGGCTGATAATTGATACCCACCTAAAAAGCAACAGATATACAGCCTTGACAAGATTTTCTTATAGCGTAAGATTTATTTTTTGGCATTCCAAATGTATCTGAACACACGAACAAGAAATGCAGGTCAAGATTGTTCTGCATTTTAAAAACCAGGCGTGCAGGATTGCAGAACTTCAAACTAATTCAATCTATGCTTCTTCCCCATATTGCTTTAAATAGAGTAAAAAAATCAATCATTTCTTGAGTTCTATTCCAACATAGGCAGCATTTCTGTTACAGGTATAAATTTTACTGACAATCTTAACCACTATGCTTTACTGATAATCTTTCATGCTTGATTACTCTTGGAACTAATATACAAGGAATGGTTCAGTGAGTCTTCAGGCACATTAAAACCAGCAGCATCACTATTTGTTAACATAATCCTTCCTTCTTTGCATATCTGTATCAGCAAGTAACTTAAAAAAAAATGAAAGTTATGATAATCTATCTGTTTGTCTATAAGAAAAAGGTCCATGGTTGCAATACCTTTATGAGGACCACAATCATGTTATCTTGATCCCAGTGAAAGTTAGTCAGTTAGGCCTACTTACCTTATTTTAAAGAATTACATAGCTTGTATATATTCAGTAAGTTATAGTTCTATAATAAACAATGAGCCATTCTAAATTCAAGCAGCAGCACTTACCTTAAATCCAGTAGGACACCAGTCAACAAACTGAATGGAGCGCTTTGTTTTGATAGCAGCAATAGCAGCATTGACATCTTTAGGGACAACATCACCACGGTACAACATGCAACATGCCATGTATTTGCCATGTCGAGGATCGCACTTCACCATCTGGTTCGATGGCTCGAAACAAGCATTGGTGATCTCTGAGACAGAAAGCTGCTCATGATAAGCTTTCTCTGCAGAAATAATGGGGGAATATGTTACCAGTGGGAAATGGATCCTGGGATAAGGCACCAGGTTAGTCTGGAATTCTGTCAGATCCACATTTAAGGCACCATCAAATCTGAGAGAGGCAGTGATTGAGGAGACAATCTGGCCAATCAGACGGTTGAGGTTGGTGTAAGTAGGACGTTCAATGTCCAGATTCCTACGACAAATGTCATAGATGGCTTCATTATCAACCATGAAGGCACAGTCAGAGTGTTCAAGAGTGGTGTGGGTGGTCAAGATGGAGTTATATGGTTCAACAACAGCAGTTGAAACTTGAGGAGCTGGGTATATAGCAAATTCCAATTTTGATTTCTTTCCATAGTCAACCGAGAGGCGTTCCATCAACAGAGACGTGAAGCCTGAACCCGTGCCTCCTCCAAAACTGTGGAAAATCAGGAATCCTTGCAATCCAGTACATTGGTCGGCCTGAAAGAAGAATATGCATATTACAGCAAAGCTTTATGTTAATATATATCACACACACACAACACAACATCTGCCCTTCTCTTCTTGCTTATGACATTCCACAATTAGCAAGCAAACCCAATTGCTTTAGTCAGTTATTTTAATTTGTAGTGGACTTCACTAAGTATTTTCAAGGAAAAGAGACTAACTGTAATCAAAGTAGAGTCCATTATGCACTGCACCAAACTTATTAGTGATCTCCTTCAGTATGGGATTGTTTATAGCAAGAATTGTGAGCAATTCCCAGATCAACCAGCGATGTTACTACTCAAGAGGGAGTTGTTTCTATTGAGGCCATTGGTCAGTGATGGCAAACCTTTTAGAGAGCGAGTGCCTAAACTGCAACCCAAAACCCACTTATTTATCGCAAAGTGCCAACACAGCAACAGAGGAGGAAGGAAATGCTCCCACTGGGCTGCTGGGCAGAAGCTCCCATTGGGCTGCTGAGCAGAGGTGGGCTGAATTCTGTGCTGGGGGAGGGAGGAAGCACTCCCATTGGACTGCTGGGCAGAGGAGCAGGGCAAACTCTTTGCTGGGGTGACTGCACAAGTGCCCACAGAGGGCTCTGAGTGCCACCTCTGACACGTGTGCCATAGGTTCGCCATCACTGCTATAGGTAAATTACCTGAACTCTATGTATTGAGAATGCCATAATGTTTGGAATAAAAAGTTTAAAGCCTTGTTTTTGTTACAATAACTCTACTAGTTTTTTTTGGCTTGATTCCACATAGCAAAAGAACAGGCTAAAGCCAGAAAAATGGCAGAAGCAAGTGTGAAATATTGTTTCATTTCTCTTACAGCCCCTCCCCCATCCCATACTAACAAAATCATGTCCTAAGCAGAATGAAAGTGATGTTTACTTAGTCCCTGTTGGTTTAACAAGAACAAGTTTGTAACAGCAGACCTGCAATCACAGACATCTAAAGTAATAGCAAGTTTCCAATGGAAATGTGTGCATTTTCACTTGATATTTTGCTATACTGTATTTTTGTATATTGTTGTAATACTGTATTTTTTGCATTATGTATCTTAACATTGTATCTTTAAAAAATTTTGTAAGCTGCTTCGAGTCGTTCGTTGGATTGAGGGAAGCAGGATATAAATAAAAACATTATTATTAGTAGTATTTTGAAAAATTTGAGAATGCTTAAATTGTGACAAAATGCAAATAAATGTCTACTTTTCAGAATAATGGTTTGGTAATACAAATATGTCAAAGTCTAACAATGCAGAAGCGATAGAACATACCAGCTTTCTGACGCGTTCTAGTACTAGGTCAATTATTTCTTTGCCAACAGTATAGTGACCTCTTGCATAATTATTAGCAGCATCTTCCTTGCCAGAAATCAGCTGTTCAGGGTGGAAGAGCTGTTTATATGTCCCGTTCCGCACCTCATCTGAAACAGAAAGTATATTTTTCTACAGTAAAAAATGCCATCCTGTAACAGCTATTGTATGTTGTAAAGAGGACCATAAAAATAATTGAAGGTGATACAGTACTTTCATTCAATTTGAACATGTTAGTTTTCTTTCAAACATAGTCATGTAAACTCTTAATTCTTTGTATGTGGTTCAACAGTAACTGTTGTGTATGTTTGAAGCTCCACCACTCAGTTTTTTTATTTCCTGGTAAATATAAAGGTACATACTGTACAGTATATAAATACAATGTTTATCCAGCTGCAGTCACTTGTTAAACTGTTTCAGAGGATAGAGCTTCATAACAAAGAGCAGAAAGATGCTAGCAAAGATCATTGCTTAGCCAAGCTTAAATTAAAAACAGGTTACCCATGTAACTATAGGTTCCAAACACAGGTTACTCATGTGTTTAGAAATAAAGTCCTGTTGTATCTTGCTCTGGACTAACGTTTTGCTGACTGTTTAGTATCCTATCTGGAAAGTAACAAAGGAAATAAGTCTACTAGGCTCTGTTATACAAATATCTCCAGCATACTTTTTGAAACTGTTATTGCTATTTAGGGTAAACTTACCTATCACAGCTGGTTCCAAATCAACAAAAACAGCACGAGGGACATGCTTGCCAGCACCTGTCTCACTGAAGAAAGTGTTGAAGGAGTCATCACCACCACCAATTGTTTTGTCACTTGGCATTGTGCCATTAGGCTGAATCCCATGCTCTAAGCAATAGAGTTCCCAACATGCATTGCCAATTTGAACACCAGCTTGGCCAACATGGATTGAGATACACTCACGCTGTGGAGAAGGAAACAGCAGGGTGGTTAATACAATTGCATCCTTAAAGAATTGAAAAGCTAACAGACATTAAATGGGGGAAACATACGATGTCCAATTTCTCAAAGTGAGTTCTTTACTGACAAATTAATGATTTTCCTGCACCCAACATTTTTCAGCTAACTACAGAATTTCTATCTGAGAACCAACAATATGCAGTATATAAATTTTCACATTTAAGGTGAAGAAAAATAAAATAAACCTATATATTAATGTCAACAATCAGCAACACACTAACAGCATCATTCCTGGCATAGCATATTGCAGATACAGATTAAAATTTTGCTCAGGATAGAAGTTATGCCCCTTGACTATTCTAGTCAACTTAAGTACACCATCAAAATATACATTCTTTCCTAGAATCAGTTACAATGTTGACATATGGAGACAAGTGTTGTGCAATGTTCCCATGCTTTTTTTCCCAATCCAACAGCCTCAAAATCACATATATAGGCCCTATAAATTGACAAGAGATGGCTAAATAGTATGTCACTTACAGTCATGCAATAGGAAAACAATATACAAGGCAGACAATAGTGTTCACGTGTTAGCTTGTCATTCAGAGAAGCCAGTTTCATTTTAAGTGATGGAGCAGAACCAAGATTTCCTCTGCTTACCAACTACAAATGCTTGGCTTTTGCATAGGTTTCAACCAATACACTTCTGTCTTGACTATGAATTGCTGATGCCAAAAAGCAATCAACCTTTTTGCACCATGGGCCGGACCACACACCCCAGACAGCCGAGCTGGTCGGTCACATTCCTGCTGCGGTAAACGCTGCTGTAAAACACGGTCCACGACTGTCGTAAAAACATTTACAACAGCTGCGGGTGCATTTATGGCAGTGTTTACAACAGCTGCGGGCACATTTTATGGATGTCATAAATGCATCCACTTCCAGTAGTGGCAAGAGTGGCAGAGGGCCACATGAAATGGTGCCGTGGGCCAGGTCTGGCCACCCCTGCCAAAAAATCTTACTTATCCCCCAAACCACCCCTCAGTTTGATATCAGACTGTTATTATCAGTGCCCTGTTGCTTAATTAAGTATCCTACTTTGTGAAGTATGGCACGATGTCCCTTGAGCTCAGGTGATAAATGTTAACACTATTTTGAGCTATTCTTATTTTTTCTTCAATTACTTTTTTAAAAAAGCAATCTTTTCTTGATCCCAAAGGATACTTATGCAACAATCTCATGTGCAGTCTAAGAATGGTATTTCATTTTCTGCACAATGAACAATTTTAAGAACATAATTCCAAATATTTTTCATTAAGTCCTTAAATCTCCATCTGCTGATTTCCCCATAAGCCTGTTGGTTCTATTGACTAAATCTCTGCCCTTCAGAATCAATCTTCTTCCTTTGCACCCTCAGTTTCTTTGCCATTAATTAATGCCTGCTGGATAAACAGTAGATAAAGGTTTAGTAGTTTAACAAGCTCATCTCATCCAGCTATTATGTGTTCAACTATCTATATAACTATGTATCTAATTGCTTGGTGTAAAAATATTCAAGGTTGTCCTGAATCTTCCCCAACAAAAGGGAGATGGCTAGGCAAGAATGTCAAGGATATGGCTATCCAGTCTTACATTGAGCAGATATCAGCCACACATTGTACTTACCATCTTACTAGACATCTAACCAGGCTATCCACCCTAGTGTCCCTGTTGTTTTCAGATACTACATCTGTCACCATTGGCCATTCTGATTGGGGCCAACAGGAAACTGCAGACTGCTAGCTCAGGGAAGACTGAAAGTCATGAAGAGCACAAGCAGTTCATAGAACACTTTACCTATCCTGCCAGAGTTCACAAATACTGAATGTAGATTATCTCAGATGCATGTATTATCTCAGTATTTGTGTGCCAAAGTATACCCCAAATGATGGGTGGTCCTACTTTTTTTTACATCCAGAACTTGACTGCCCAGTACTCTACCCAACTGGCAGAGTTATAGTATATGTAGCATATGAAAGAGAAGAGACTGAGTATTAAAATGGAAGTACAGTAGTTGCTTACCCCTCTCATTACCCTGTCTACTAGTTCCAAAAAGCATCACCTACCACTGGCCCCAAACCAAACAGATGGATAAAATGAACACCTCACCCACATTTATTTCAGAACCACAGAACTTAAGCACCTGCTTTCTACTTAAGCAACTTAAGTAGAAAGATGTTCTGTAAGGAAACTGAAAGAAATGTCTGACCACAATGAACTAACTCAGGGGTGCTCAAGTTATGGCCCACAGGATCTGGCCCACACAGCCAAATCATCCAGCTCATGCCACCCTTGCTGCTCCCGGAAGTGGAAGCAAAATGTGCATGTGCATTACGCACCTGCGTGTTTTACGTCCACTTCCAGGGGGAGGAACCATGTGACCGGCCCACGGCACAAAAAGTTTGGGCACTCCTGAACTAGCTGATGACCTGTATTAAGTGGCAGTGGAAATTGACCAGTACTGGCATGATTATCAGAACCTAAATGTTTTGGAGGTTTCGTGATCTCAAGATGAAATTTTTTAAAAAAGAAAACTGGATAAACAATGGAAAGCAATAGCAAACCATAGTTCAGAGACTTCTATGCTTGTTTGGGGGTGGGGAATTCATTTCCATAACCAGTTACACCATTTCCTGTTCTTTATATACAGAGAACTCAAATTAACTGCAATAGTTCAATCTGATAATCAGGAAACACTTTTTTTCTAGGACAAACATGGTTTAGTTATTTTTGTGCAAGTGGTTCATTTTTAAGTACCGAAAGGCAATGATTTTAATGGCCAGAAAGAGTGCAGGATTTTGTCTAGAGATTACCGAATTCTTGCTAAGGAAGCATTTGGCTTACTGGTAGCCTTTTCCAAACTTCATTTGCTTATTGTTTCTCAAGACTACAGCATAGAGTTGTATCTGGAGAAACTGCTGCAACATGCACAAAGGTGCATGAAACAAGGAAGTCCTGGAACCGATTTTATTTAAGAAGCCTTGCAATACAATTTGAAACAGGATGAAGCGATACAAGGACAGCATAAAGGCAACGACTTTGTGCCAATTTTTTTTAAAGTATAAAAAGAATTCCTTTGAACTAATTTGCTCTAGAACTGTTAAAAGTGCCAGTGAAGCAAAGAACTTGAGAGGCAGCCATCTTCTTTAGAAACTTCCCACCATTTTGCAACAAAGCTTCTGTGCTAACTTGTGGAAGGGGGTGGGGGTGAGAAGAACCAGGATTGGCCAAAAAGTGCACCACCCGGTTATGGCACCACAGCGAGAGGCCAGGATTCCTAAATAAACATGCCAAATCGTGAGCCATCAGGAAAAGCCTTGAGCGAGTTTGAAAGGGAGGTTAGACCAGACCTGAGAGGCGGATTGAAAACACACACACACACACACTCTCTCTCTCTCACACACACACACACACTCTCCTACGGTTCCTTTGCCCCATTCCAGACAAAGGGGAAGGGTGGTTTCCTTCCCCTTCTCTTGGAGAGGTCCTAGCTACGTGTCCCAGACAGCGAGGCGCCCATCGTTGGCACTCTGGGGCCATTCAACAATTACGTGATCCTTGAAGGAGGGGAAAAGGGGGTCTGCCATCTGAATTACGTACAAATTACGTGGGGGTCAGGTCAAAGATTACGTCATCCATTTTGGAGCTGTTGTGCATTAGGCACAAAGAGTGAAAAACTCTAAAAATTCGAGTTTTGCTACAAAAGCTCTGGATTACGTAATTTTAAAGGGGAGGGGATCGAAGCGAAAATTACAGTCGGATTACATGGGTCAATTTCCCCCCAAAATGGATCACATAATTGTTGAATGGCCCCTTTGCGCCTTCCAGTCCCCTTTCAGGGGGGTTGCTTTCTATAACAGTGAGCAAGCACCCTTCGATACCGGCCCGTAGTGTTTAATACCCTGGTGGGGCGGTCCACACACGGCATTTCGCATGTCGGACTCGCCCCCCCCCCAACATGCTGGCTCCTCATTTGGAAGGCTGAGTCATCCTTGAGCCCTGGTCAGGATCGAACTCGCAACCTTTTGGTCGCAGGACAGCAGTTTGAACCACGGCGCCACCACCAGGGCTCCTTTCGGTCCTCGTTTTTCCCCCTCCGCGCCAAGGGGATGTAATGGTAAAGGTTCCCCTTGCTCGAAAGCCAGTCGTATCCGACTCTAGGGTGCAGTGCTCGTCTGTTTCAAAGCCGAACAGCCAGCGCTGTCTGCTTCTGCAGACGTTTCCGTGGTCATGTGGCAGGCATGACTAGACACCGGAGCGCACGGCGATATTACCTTCCCACCGAAGTGGTCCCTATTTATCTACTTGCAATGTCTTGCTTTCGAACTGCTAGGTTGGCAGGAGCTGGGACAAAAGACGGGAGCTCATTTCCGTCCTGCAGGACTCGGGAATCGAACTGCTGACCTGCACGAACTGCAGGCGTAGGCAGCCCCACTTGAGGGCATTTCAGCCCCCGGCCACCCTCCCTCCGTGGCTGCATGTTGGGGCGAACGGAGAGGAGGGTTCCCCTTGGGAAGACCAAGGCTCGCTCCGTGCCACCGCTGCCTCGCAAGGAAGCGGCGGGGATGAAGGCAAAAGGCCCTTTTTCCTTACCATGGCTCTCCCGCAGAGGATGAGGCGAGGAGGAGGAGGAGGAAGCGGTGCACTGGCGACAGCAGACGCGCAACGGGTCTGAGCAGCACCGCGAAAAACAGCGGCTCCGCTCGCCAGGCAGCCCTTATATATATAAGGGCAGCGAAAAGGGCGCCCTTCTCCTCGCAGGGCATTGGGCGACACGACGCTCTCCCGCGCCTCCCCCCAGGAGCTATTGAAGGGCGAGCGGAGGGGAAACGCCCCTCCTCGGCCACGATTGGGCCAAGCCAGGAATTTGTCCATTTTGCAGACAGCCATAGGGTAGTTCGTAATGGAGCACGGAGGAATGATAAGTTCCCGCCAAAACAAGGAAGGTACTGGGACAACACCCTGTCGCGCCCCCCCCCAATATATATATATATATATATATGCCTCTGCTCTCACATAAATGTGCTTTCGGGCTCGGGGTCCTGGTCGTCTGCTGCTCGTCCGTGTCACTATTTCATTTCATTTAAGAACATAAGAACAGCCTTGCTGGGACGGGCCACAGCCCATCCAGTCCAGCATTCTGTCTCACACAGTGGCTCACCATTTCCTTCAGGGTATTCCCAAGGAAATGACTTCACCTGCTTAGGATTCCCTGGAAATGGCATTGAGAGATATCCTGCCTATCTCTCCAACCCCGAGGTTGTCCTTAAGTATCCATAATTATAGCCATTGATACCCTTGTCCTCCATGAACTTGTCTAATCCTTTCTTAAAGCTGTCAAGACTGACAGCTGTCACCACTTCTTCTGGCAGGGAGTTCCATAGACCAGTGATCCTCTGGGTGAAAAAGTACTTTCTCTTATTTGTTTGAGAACTAGTACCCAAAAGTTTCATGGAGTGTCCCCTAGTTCTAGTGTTATGCGATAGGGAAAACAGTTTTTCCTTATCTACTTTGTCCACACCATGCATGATTTTATAAACTTCAATCAGGTCACCTCTTAGACGCTGACTGGGAGGCGGAAAGTCAGCAGTTCGATATTCACAAGTACCGCAGGACGGAATGAGCTCCCGTCTTTGTCCCAGCTGCTCCTGCCAACCTAGCAGTTTGAAAGTAAGAAATTGTTGCAAGTAGTAGATAAATAGGGACCGCTTCGGTGGGGAAGGTAAACAGCGTTCCGTGCACTCCGGTGTCTAGTCATGCCTGCCACATGACTACGGAAACGTCTGCATAAGCAGACAGCGCTGGCTCTTCGGCTATGAAACAGAGTTGAGCACTGCACCCTAGAGTCAGATACGACTAGCTTTCGAGCAAGGAAAACCTTTACTTCTATGCCGCCCCTACTCAACAAATGTGACTCAGGGCGACTCACAGAACCACAACATCAGATACAGCAAAATAGAGCAAAATACTGTACAGCAAAATACAGAGGCCAATAAAATACAATAGCTTATAAAAATACAGTAAAATAATCTAACAACAATATAATATTGCAAAACAGTGAAAAGAAACAGTACACTTTTCTGATCAAAAATAATAAAGTCACAAACCACACAAAAAGTTAATAAACAAGTGGCAGGTGTCCTCAGCCTCAGCCCCAATGTCATTTTCACAGATGATGGATGTGTCTCTGGTGACTCCTTGCTCAGAAAGATGACCATCACACATTGGTTGCCAACCGCCGTGCAGGTCTGAACTAGAGGCTTCAGTTTCACCTGAAACCTGCCTCCACCTCCCTTATCCCATCACCGTTGGATTTTGAAAGAAGAGGGATGACCAGGGAAAATGCCGTTGGTGTGAATTTGTTTAAAGTGGATCCCAGGTTGCCATGAAGTGACCCACAGTATGATCACACTATGACCCACACTCTTTTGAAATGTTTTGGTAATTACTTTATAATTGTAATTGTGACATTGTAATTGTGATATTTTGTAACTGTGATATAGTAATTGTATTTATTGTAACTGATATTTTGCTTTTTGTTAGCTGCCCAGAGTCGCATTGAGAGTTGGGCGGCATACAAGTCGAATAATTGAATTGAATCACAGCACGGTGCCCTCTTCTGCAGCATGTAGGAAATGAGACATGCAGGATTTGACACTGGGACTGCAATGGACTATCGCAGCCTCGAGGATATTGACAAGGTGCACCTTCACAGCCAGTCCATCTGGCATGGCCTCTTCTGCCTCCATGACAGTTGGGAATCAGAATAGTGAAGTGGTTTCTCCTCTGCTCATTTTGCCTTTTGGCCCAATATGATGGTTTCCAGTGGTTCTTGGGGTGCCCCTTGCTTTACTCCATATGGATGTGCCTTTGACCCTGGGGTCCAGGTGCAGGAAGCATTTGCTGCCCTGATGTTAGAAATGCTGTTTTAATGCGTAGCGACAGAAGCTGAGGGAACTAAGCACATTTTATGGCAAGAACAAAACTTCTTGAGGATATGCAAGAGCAAAATCAAATTAGCAGACAAAGAATAACACTGGAGAAGGATATGGTGGAGGAACTCGATCTCCCCTATGTCACTTGAAGGACCCAGAATAGGCTGAGGATCAGAGTTCCTAAATGCAAGACCAGGGATTCTCAACCTGCGGCCCATAGGCTGAATGTGGCCTGTGGTGCCATTTCATGTGCCCCCCCACTGCCTCCACCACACCAGGAAGTGCCATGTGGTGGAGAAAGGGTAATATGGCAATCCGGCCCTCAAAGCTGTCTGAGGGAGCATGACCTGGCCTCTGGCTTAAAAAGGTTGAGAACTCCTGTGCAAGACCAACCTGCCCAAGTGGGAGCTGCTGGCAGACAAGAACACACTGTGAGTGTGGAGAAATACAGAATCCGGCTCCTTTATGGGTCTGCTGATTACTAGCAGAAACATGTACAGTACTGACAAAGATTTAATTATGGCCAATGACAAAGCCAAGAAGGTGGCTTCATTTTGGCAGTCCAAAGTTTGATCTGGACATGAAGGAAGAATTCATTTCTGTGATGTGATAACGTACTTTTGGTTAAGATGGGGGTGCCCAAATATTCCGGGCCATGGGGCCAATCACGTGGTTCCTCCCACTGGAAGCGGAAGTAAAACACGCCTGCACATGCACAAAAAGCTGCTGTAAATGCACCAGTAGCTGTCGTAAATGCGTTTACGACAGCTGCTGGTCATTTATGGTACCGTTTTGCGCATGCACAAGTGCATTTTACTTCCACTTCTGAGGGCAGTGCAGGCCACATCTGACCCACAGGCTGTAGGTTGGGCACCTCTGGTCTAAGAAAACAGCTTTTTGTCATGTGCTGTCATGTGTATTTGTGTTTAAAATTCCAGCTAATGTTTTAGCTGCTGTTACCCAGAGGAGAGCCCACCCAAGGAATTTTGCTGCTGGAAGAAGAGAACAGGATTTTACTAAATATATTGGAGTATTCAGAGCATTGTATCTCCCTTGACACCTGAAGTGGTAAAAGAGGAAGTGAAGAAGAAAGAAGATGACCTCAGAGTATATTTCTGTAGGGATTGGACAGTTTAGTTTAAAATAGTGTGAAATAACAGTAAAGCAAATCAAATAGTATAATAAAACATTAAAATCCATATGGCAAAAGTTAAGGGGTGATGTGTATTCATCCAGTCTGTCCACTTACAAAAACAGCTGCAGTTAGAACCAGAGTTAAACCTACATGTAAGGACTAAAACAGTAGATCTTAAGTCCACCACAAACTCCCAAAACACTCTTATTGTTGATCTGTCTATTGTAGGAATCTTTTTAGAGATTGGTTTGAGAAGGAGTCAGCTGATGTGGCTCATATCCCTAAATCAGGGATTCTCAACCTGTGGCCTGTGAGCTGGATGCAGCCCACAGTGCCATTTCATGTGGGCCCCCACCGCCTCCACCACACCCGGAAGTGCCATGTCTTGGAGGAAGGGCAAAATGGCCGTCTAGCCCCCTAAGCTGTCTGAAGAAGCATGACCTTTAATCCTTTAAAGCCCTACATGGTAGTGGGCCAGGGGCACTGGTGATGTGGTGACCTCTGCCTGCTGGCTAATATGGCAATATCGCTCTCTCGCTCTTTTAATTCTTGTAGTATTTTTAATTGGGTTTTAATGGGTTTTTTACGTTTTAGACTGTTATGTTGATTTTAATGTTGTGAGCCACCCAGAGTCATTTCGAGTTGGGCGGCTATACAAATTGGATAAATAAATAAATAACAATGACCCAGCCCCCTGTTTAAAAAGGTTGAGAACTCCTGCCCTAAATTCTAGTAAGCATCTAAATACCTAAATAAAGATTAAATGTTATTAGGCCACATATGCTCATGCATTATTTTTATTTATAATCTTGTGTATATGCAAACATTTCCTTTCTCAAAACTCTGGCCTCTGAATCAGAAGCTGACTCAGGAAGAACTAGACTTTCTCCTAAAACAAAAATTCTTTGCACTTAAAAGTCATATGCTGACCTGGTAGAGAATTTACAGTACTTAATTATTCTGCCTATTGACAGAATGCTTACACAAGCAACACTCCAAAAGTTCATTGTGTTATCATCACTTTCAAAGTTCAATACCTGTGCCTGTTTCCCTCTCTGCTTGGTCACCTTGACAACCATAGGTGCTATGCTAAAAAATTGCACCTGATCCGTCATAGGAAAATGACTGTAATGGGGGAAAGTTCACAGTGAAATCAATCTTGATCTTTAAATGCTATAACATTTGTTTGTTTTTGCTTTGTTTTTGTTATAGACAAAAATACTAGAATGCCTGAGAGCACATAGAAGTCTTAGACTGGCTTCGTGAAGGTCAGAGTGTGGCTGAAAGGCACATTTCCCTAGGGACAAGATTATAGATCTGGAATGCACTAACAAAAAAGTCCTCATTTCTGCTGCTGTTACAAAGCACACAAGTAGATCCAGTTGAAACCACCCAGTATAGGCACAGCAATAGATTTCTCCAGCCTGGTTTCCTTCAGGTAGCTCAACTGTGATATCTATCATCCCCAGCCAGCAGATATGTGGTTTGTAGTCCAACGTATCTGAAGGCATCAAGCAGAGTGAGGCTGATATAACAAATTCAAATGTGCATCTATCACATTTTTGTTATTTCTATGGTGGTGGTGGGTATATTTGATGATTCCTACATGGAAATATATTTTTATTCTTTCATATATTTTATGCATTTAAAGCAGTCATTATCTTCATTTATGAGGACAGATACTTTCTCAGTAAGTATGTTAGCTGAACTGTGGGAAAGGACATAGAAAAGGTGCAAAAGGACCTAATTTATTTGAAGAGGGAGTACTTCGAATATAGCAATACAAATTCAAAAATGTTGGCAAGAGTGGCAACAGAAAAAAGGAGTAAAAGGGAAATTGGAATTTTGATTAAGAATGGAATTAGATATAACAAATTAAAAGATAAAACAAAGATAATTAAAGATTTCTACCAGGAGTTATATACTGAAAAAAAGATAAATGTAGGGACGTTTAGAGATCAATTAGCAAAACAAATGGGGGGGGGGGGAGATAACTTTAGAGCATAAATCTAGAATGGAAGAATTAATAACAGTTAAAGAAATAAAAGATGTGATTGATAAGTTGAAGACATGCAAATCTCCAGGGGAAGACGGATTGCCAGCAGAGTTTTATAAGGAGTTTGAAGATAGGGTGGTCCTAAGATTATTAAAATTATTTAATTATATATTGGAGGGGGGCTCAATTCCAACTTCTTGGCATAGATCTATAATTGTTCTAATACCAAAACCGGATAAAGATCCTGAAAAGGTGGAGTCATACAGACCCATCTCTTTAATAAATCAAGATACAAAATTTTTTACGACAATATTGGCAAATAGACTAAACAATGTTATGAACAATTATATAAACAAAGATCAGGTGGGATTTCTAAAAGGAAGGCATATGGTGGACTTGACAAGGAGGGCTTTAGATATAATTGATGTTGCTTCAAAAGAGAAAGAAAAAGTTGGAATGCTATCCCTGGATATATTTAAGGCATTTGACTCTCTTCAATGGGTGGCTATTAATGAGATAATTAAATCTTATGGGTTTGGAGATAGATTTAAGAGAATTATTGAACAATTATATCAGCAAAGTTCTGCCAAGATTAGAGTAAATGAGGTTATGACAGATGAGGTAAAATTAGAGGCAAGAACACGTCAAGGGTGCCCATTATCTCCAATATTATTTATTATGGCAATGGAGGTGTTAGCAAACGCCATAAGACAGGATAGAAATATTGAGGGAGTCGCCGATATAAAGATAAGCCTTTACACTGATGATACTCTAGTAAGTGTAAAACATCCTTTGAGGGCTTTGGATAGGATTCAAGAACACCTAAATGATTTCGAGGAAGTAACGGGATTGAGGATAAATTGGGATAAGTCCGAGATGATAACATGGAATGTAGTTAAAGAAGATCAAAAGAAAATAAAAGATAAATATAAAATTCAGGTTAGGGAAAAATTGAAATATTTGGGGATAAATATTTCTTGTAATTGGGATGATCTTAAGAGCCTTAATTATGGAAAGCAAAAAAAGGAAATCAAAGAATTTTTTTGCAATATAATAAATTAAAGTTGTCTTGGTTCGGTAGAGTGGCACTATGTAAGATGATGTTACTTCCAAAATTAAATTTTTTGTTTGATGCCCTCCTGATTCAATTAAAAGACAAAGAAATTAAAGACTTTCAAAATTTATTTAATGCATATTGTAATGGAGGAAGAAGATCTAGAATCAATAGAGGCTTGCTGTATTTATCCCAAAAAGAAGGTGGATTGGGCATACCAAATCTTAAAAACTATTATAGAGCTTTTCAAATTAGAAATGTTGTTAAAATGTTAAGGAAGGAGAAATTAATTTGGGAGGACATCGAGATGAAGGAATTAAATCAGATTGGCAAAGCAGTATTTTTGGATAAAGAGAGGAATAAAGTAGGGATCAAAAATAAAATGTTGAAAGCAACACTTGATACTTGGAAAAAAGTAAAGAAGGATTTAATCCCTGATGTATCTCCGATTATAGAAATAGTTGATTTTAAAAAATTCCCGATAAAGTTAGATAGAGAAGCCAAGGAAATTTTGGGTGAATATAATATTTTTCTGTTGAAAGATTGGGTAAAAGTGTGTAAAGATAAGGAGAAAAAAGTGGAGTTATATACACAGCTGAACTTAAATTGGTTACAGGTATTACAGGTAAATAAATGGAATAGTGTATTTGGAAGAAAATAGTTTGGAAAGAAATACCACTGATTTTGAGGAAATATTATTGAAAATTAGAAGAGGGGAAGTGGATATAAAGGGTTTGGTGAGCAAAATTTACAGGATTTTAAACAAAGATATCAACTCACAAGAAACATTGAAGAAAATATGGGAGCAAGATCGTAATGTTAGCATCACAGATTTCGATTGGAAAAATAAATGGAATAAAAGAATCATGAGAGCTATGTCTGTCAGAATAAAAGAACATAATTTTAAAATTTTGTGGAGATGGTATTTCACCCCAGTGCGGTTGCACCAGATAGATAAAAATAAAAGTCAAATGTGTTGGAGATGTAAAAACAAACTGGGAACTTATGAGCATATGTGGTGTAGTTGTAGGATAGTAAAGGAATTTTGGGAGAAAATAGGAAAAGAAATTCTCAGAATTATGGGGGTAAACGTCAATCTGGGGCCAAACTTAGCCTTACTGACAGACACAGGAAAAGTATATTTAGATAAGGATAAAAAAGAACTGTTGTTATATGTATGACAACGGCGAAGCAATGTATAGCGAGGAATTGGAAAAATGACTTAACATTAAAGATCGAAGAATGGTATAGGGAAATGTGGCAGTTAGCTCTGAATGATAAATTAATATGGGAATTGAATAAGAAAAAGGGAATAGTAAAAGAGAACAGATTTTTTTGAATTTGGCAACCCTTTGTCGATTATGGTAAAAAAATAATAATGATGGGAGCAGACCAGTGCCTGAACATTCCAGTTTTTGGAAATAATATAAATGTGTGTCCTACCGCACCCTCCTGGGCCTTGTAGAGTCACTTAGGGTGATAAAGCACTTGAATTTTATTGTACTTTATTGGAAAGTCTGTATCTTTGCTTCAAGGAAAAGATCTCTAATGATTGCTTGAAAAATAAATTAGTTTAATTATAGAAACTCTTAATCAAGTAGAAATTAATTAAATGATTTAGGATGAATTTGATTGTCTATACTTAATCTAGTGCAGCTTTATCCTTACTTTATGAGTATGTTAGTGTTGATTTTTTCCTCTTTCTATATATGTCGATCTCCTTTTTTGTCTAATGTATATATATTTTGTTTTTGTTTTTTTCTTCTTCATATATATCATTTGTTGTTGTCTTTTATATGTTAAAAAATCAATAAAATTATTTTTTTAAAAAGTATGTTAGCTGAGCATCTCCTCCTTAGAGCCCTCGTGGTGTGATGGTTAAGCTGCTGCAGGCCAAAACTGCTCACAATCGGAATTCGATCCCAACAGATTCAAGGTTGACTCAGCTTTCAATCCCCAGCGTGTTGGAAGCAAAATGCTAATTACTTTGTGAACTGCCCAGAAAATGCACCAAGTGCTATTGTGTGGTATGTAACTGTAATTGCTATTGATATTACCCACATAGCTAGTTTTACTACCAGTGTGATGCAATTGCTGCTTCTTCTGCCATATCTGAACAGCCATGAAGACTGTCCTGAGAGTATAATGCAGTGGCCTTTCATCTGCCTTCCACATCGCAGCATGACACCTGTACCACTGATCCAGTTCCGTGAGTCACTTTCTGGTCCTGAGCCCTTTTGGCACGCAAAGTCCTCCTCAGCCTCAGGCCAGTATTGATGAAGCTGTTGCCCTCCATCAAGATGGATTCAAGTGGGATTTAATCCACTTGGGGACAATCATCCTTCCCTGTGGACTTTGGCATCCATGGCCGTTAGTCCTCAGGGTTGTCAGGTTTGTTAAACACCGCCTGATGATTAGCATTGAGTTGCTGGCAGTATGGTCTTCTCTATTACCATAGCAGGATAACCTGGCCAGACAAGCCCCATATAATTTAATTAAAGTTTCTTTTATGGCTGCAACTAAATGTTGTCAATATCCTCCCTAGTGCTTTGCCTAGGTTTAAGAAATATATATAGTGGTGAAGTACAGTATACTGATTAACCTTCCACTAGCAAGCAAGGGCATTTTAATTGAAATATGACTTTGGCCACAGATTGACAACGAGGATGTGCCATTTAATGATTAATGTTGTCCACCTTTTGTTACTTTTTAGAAAAGACATTTAGATTATGTTGATAAAGCGATTATTTTAATGAAGTAGTGTAACAATATTTTAATACTGCAATTAATTATTTTCTTTAATTAATTCCTATGCAGTCTGCAAGGGAGAAAGGCAGGCTAAAACGAGTAAATAGCTGAACAAATAAATATGATGACCAGAGCAGAGATAATGGCAGCTATTTTTATGGCATAGTGATGATGATTTAATGATAGTAGTATTTATATACCATAGTTTTAATGTTTACAAAGTCTGTGAGACACATAAGCACATAAGATTTAAACTTAAAATTTAAATAGTCCAATTCAGACATTGTTCAGCCTGGTGCCATCAACATGGACTAACTTTAGTCTCACTGATTTCAGGTGAGTCTGTTCTGTCTAAGTCAGAATGTAGCTCATAAATTTAATAATCCTCCTGCAACAGTACAATTATTCCATGATTGTAGAAGGAGAATATAGATGAATAATAAGGTACTATTTAAGAAGGGAAGGGGCTGCAGTACCTTGGAGGTTAAGATGCTAAACTTTGTGACTGGAAGGTCAGCAGTTCAAGACCTGAGTGCTACAACAGAGTGAGCTCCCATCCTCTGTCCCATCTCCTATGAACCCAACAGTTTGAAAGCAAGAAATTGCAAGTAGATAAATAGGTACCGCTTCAGTGGGAAGGTAACAGAGTTCTGTGTGTTCTAGTATCTCTAGTCATGCCTGCCACATGACTACAGAAAAGTCTACAGATGCAGATAGTGCTGGCTCTTTAGCTGTAAACGGAGGTGAGCACCATACCCTAGAGTTGGAAACGACTGGCTTTCGAGCAGGGGTGACCTTTACCTTACTGTTTAAGATCACCTAATGAAGTTATAGAAGGGCCTGAATGACTTTCACTTCAAACCGACTATTTTAATCAGAGACTATAAGGTCTGCTCTGCTTTTAGGTTTTGTGAAGCAAACTAGAATAAATTAAAATATTTGGCTGTATTGCAATTATTTAGAATGAGTGTATTTCTGGATCCCTCAGAGACTCTTTCTCAATTAAGCCCCCCTCCACTAACTGTTAACAAGTTTGGGCTCATAACGTTGCCAACAAGAACTTAATTTTTTCTTTCATTACGGATGCTTTATGGAAGGAATGAACTTGACCAGGTATAAACAATGGGAGTATAGAAAGAAACTAGCAGGAGTTGGTCTATTTACTGCTCAAGGAGTTGCTTGTCTGCTATAATTGCTGCATGTAACCCATTTATTATCTAGTTAGACAGGTCATGCAAGATTGGTCTAGAGATTATTTCACATTCTCTCATAAATCAGGTGATGTTGCAGACTTTAAACATGCACATACTGCACCTGGTAATTTCCCTTCCCTGCTGTATAGATTTTGTATACTTCTAAGAGGATTACTCACTTCTATTTGTTTTGAAATTCCAAATACTTTTATTGACCCATGCAAAGATTTAATTACAGTCTCTTCAGGTTTGGCTTACAAATAAAATATATGACTGGGGACAATGCCAAGAAAGGACAGTTTGGGCAATTATATTAATATTTTTCTCAAATGAGGAAAGCTGTACAGCTAAGATGACATGTTTAATTAGAAAAGACACCAAGGCCAAGAAATTATTCAGAAAGTATTGTCGGCTACAGAGCCAGCTACAGAGATAAACATTTAAATATTGTACAGTAACACCTCGCATAAAGAGTGCCTTGCTTAGAGACTAACTCACTTAAAGAGCAGAATTTTCTCTGAATGGTCACCTCACTTAACAACTAAAACCAACCAAAAACTCACTTAACAACTAAATCGGGGTTCGTAATCCCCCACACCAGAAGTCACAATCGGTCACTTACAATGGTGTTTCACTTAAAGAGCAAACTCACTTAAAGAACAATCCTGTGGAACGCATTATGCTCTTTAAGCGAGGTACCACTGTATATTCTTCAACATTCACATGTGTTGAAGCAAAACATCACAAAATTTGTATTTTTTAAAAGCAAGTGATATGCAAGTAGTTTACAAATATTTTATTCTGTTTATGCTTAATTATTATTTAGTATTGGATCTGTCCAACATTACAAAGTGTTTGAGAACTGGTCAAAGAATGGAACCCCAGAGACTAGATTCCATTATCAGAAAAAGTGCATTTCAACTCATGTCTTCAGAGGATCAGACCACTTTTAAGAAAAACACCTGCCTTTGGAATGAATTCCAGGTTCATGTTGAATGCTTACGTGCAGAGTGGTTAGGAAACTGTTCCAGCATATGAAAGACAGCCAATTTATAAGGGGATGTAAACCGTGTTTGTGGCACATAAAGTCAGTGCCTTTAAAGCTAGAATAAGCATATTTCTGTTCTTCATAAAGGAGTTGTTTTTTTTATTTTAAAATTCACATTTAACAGTGCTGGGGAAGAAATCGTTATGTATGGGATAGCTTTAAGGCTAGGAGGGTATTCATCACTCTTTCCCAGGCAGTAATGGGCCAAAAAGCTGAAAATATTGGGAAGAGGTAAAGGAGCCAGTGGGTGCATATAGTTGTGCCCATAATCTCTTTTGAGCAAGATTGAGAGTTGAATCTAGTATTAAGACTCAAGAATCTTCTTGTTTTGCAAGCACTGATAATAGAGGGGCAGGAAAAAAAAGGCTCTCTGTGGGCTGACAGTGAACATTTCTCAAGACTCAGCACCAGCATTGGGCCTGAAAAAGCTTCAAGGATGTGCAGGATGAAACCTTCCTCAAAAGCAATTCTGGCCCCTCTCAACCCTTCACTACGTTGTTCTTGTAAATATTCCAAGCACCTGTCCCAGTAATATCACAAGCACCCAGGCCCTTGTTTTGGATCTTGGCCCTGAAATCTAAGGGAACAAATGTGCAGATCTGACAACTCTACCTATGATGTTCATGGTCCGAAGATCCAGTTCTTTAAATTTACGTGACTAAAAAAAGTTACGTAATTTGTGAAAGCTCACGATGTAATAGACATGTTAGTCTTCAAGATGCCATGGTACTTTTCTTTGTCCTTTCTGCTGAAGCGGACTAATATCACAACCCCTCTGCAAACTGCTTTAACTTCTGCAGCCCATGTTCAGAGAATAAGCCAATATATTATCTGAATTAAAGAACAAGAGCGAGCAGTGAAAACTCTAAATTGAAGAAAAAGACTTGGAATGCTATAAATACTGACAGTCTCAATCCCATGGTACCTTTTGTGGATTAAATGTAACTTCCTCAGACACAAGGAGTGTACAATCTTCTCTTTGTCTGAGGAAGTGGGTTGTAACACATGAAACTCATGCTGAAATAAATCTGTTTTTAACATGCTACAGTTGTTTTGTTTTCAATTTTGTTCCACTACTAGAAGATTTTACCATAATCAGGCTTTTGCTATTAAGCTAACTAACATACTTCTGCTAAAAAATCACTAGTCCATAAGATGTTTCACTTTCCCCTCATATTTGAGAAGGGGTCTTAGTTGGAACTTTGAGGTAAGTAATTATCATTGCAGTCTATTTTAAAGAAATTACTTTTTGACATCAAAATTTTAGTTTTATGCCATTCTCTTTTAAATCCTAAATGAAAAAGGAAGTAGTACCATATATACTTGAGTATAAGCCAAGTTTTTTAGCCCCAAAATGAACCTGAAAAAGGGCTACGGTTTATACTCAAGTCAATGACCAAGTCCGTGCTAGATTGAGATGTGCTGACAATTTAATTAATTATACCATATTTTCATGTACAGTATTTTGATTATTGAAACTTAGTAGCTGCTGCATTTCCCACCTTCGGCTTATACTCGGGTCAATCTATTTTCGTGTGGTTTCAGGTCAAAATTAGGTACCTTGGCTTATATTCAGGTCGGCTTATACTCGAGTATATACAGTATATGGAATATTTTCAAAATGCAGTATACAATTGGGCCACTAGGGGAAAAAAGCAAATAATATTTCCATGAAATAAAAAGGTGACTAATTCTTGGGAAACAAGCTATAAGAAACCTGGGGAACATAGTTAAAAGTAGAGACATCACCTTCCAAACAAAAGTCTGCATAGTCAAAGCAATGGTATTTCCGGTAGTAATGTATGGTTGTGGGAGCTGGATCATAAGGAAAGCTGAGCACAGAAGAATAGACGCCTTTGAGATGTGGTGCTGGAGGAGAATTTTGAGAGTACCCTGGAGAGCAAAGAGAACAAATACAGTAGGTCGCTCTTAAAAGAAATCAACCCCGATTGCTCCTTGGAAGGTCGAATATTGAAGATGAAGCTAAAGTACTTTGGACATCAAATGAGAAAGCCTTGATGCTGGGAAAGGTTCAGGGCAAAAGAAGAGGGGGGGGCAGCAGAGAATGAGATGGCTAGATGCAATGGGCACAGAGCTGGATGGGTTGAGGAGGATGGTAGAGGATAGGGGTGTATGGGGTGTGATAGTTCATGGGTCGCAATGCAACTGAACAACAACAAAATCTTTCCATGTATTTTTTTCTGACTTGCTGGTAATAGCACCACAAGTTAATAATGTGCAAATAAACAGGTTACAGTAACAGCAACCTGATTGCTGTGAAGTAATGAGCAATGTAACAAGTTCTGGGTTCAGAATCTCTTCCTTTCAGAAAAAAAGAGATAAGGCAATATAAAGAGTTCAACGGCCTGTGGGCTGGTCCCAGCCCCTGATGCCATTCTATCGGACCCATGGCAACAACCCTGGAAGTGGAAGCACCCATGCATGCGCAAACACGCCCATCATGTTTACGACAGTGTTTGTGGCAGGGGAAATCATGTGTCTGGCCCGCAGCACGGTCTGAGGGGGAGTTATCCGGCCTGTGGCACGGTAAGGTTAAGAACCCCTATCTTAGACAGCTATACACCTGGAGTGGGGTGTTTTGTGCTCATTCCTATAACACCAGTTACAATGTGCTCTAGGTGTCTATTAAAAGACACACCTCTCTGGTTAGACTTTTCATGATTGACTGCAAACTATATTTCAGGGCCTCTCTCTTAGCTATTTTCAACTGTTCTAATTGATCAAAGTTTCTATGTCAGCCTCTTGTTTATTTTATTAGTTGCTTTTTAAAAACATATAATTTGTTTATTTAATTTAAATTTAATTGTTCGATTTCTACACCTCCCACTCGGCCTAGGCTGATTCAGGGCAGTTCACAATCACAGATAAAATATAATTAAAACTAATTAAAACTACCCACCCCCTTTAAAAGGGTGCAGGGACCGAAGGGAAGGAATTATCCTCTATACCAACCACCCAATGGAGGTTGCCCTTCCACCTGCACCCCATACTTGGCCCGCCAGCCAGGTTTTGAGTTATTTTCTTAAGGGCAGCGATTCCGTCTGGAGACGTAACTCTGTTGGCAGGAGGTTTCAGAGGGCTGGTGTGGACACGGAGAAGGCCATCCTTCTTGTGCTAGAGAGGCGAGCCTCTCTGGCTGATGGAACAATTAGAGAGCCCCTCCGGTCCGCTCTGGTTGGACAGACAGATGTCCTTAGGGCAATGCGGTCTCTTAGATATCCTTTATCTTAGGTGATTATTTGATACATTGCTTTGATGTACTTTATACTGGCAAGCAGTATATAAATTGATTAAATAAAACAAAGCAAGAAAAGTGGATGATGAGACAGAAAGATGTAACAACTGTAGCAGATTGGTTGGTTTTTAAAAAGAATTTATCCTTACCATGGATTTTTTTTAACCTTGTAGATCAGCATGGCTAATGTGGTAGCCATACTTGAATTAGAAAATAATATGTTTAGAGAAGTGATGCCCAACCTTTTTTTGGCCAAGCCCCACCTAAGCATCTCTAAAATCCTGATCACACCCACACCCACACACCCATGTGACATATACAGTCATTCTTATTATTCAAAGTGAACTCATGGAGAAAGCCTAAAAGGCCACTCACTGTTAATAACTCAGACAGCTTCAGGGGCCGGACGGCCATTTTGCCCTTCCTCCACCACATGGCACTTCCTGGTGTGGTGGAGATGGTGGGGAGCCACATGAAATGGTGCCACGGGCCACATCCGGCCCATGGGCCACAGGTTGACAATCCTTGGTTTAGAGTAACAGGGTAGAATATACCATGAGCAAAAGTTATAATAACCCATGAAGCACATTTTGCACTAAGATTTCTGGCCTTTTAAAGTATGTAATAGTCACATTTTGGCTTCAAATGACCTTTTTTAAAAAAACATAAGGCTCTCCCTAAAACCAGTCCCTAGTTTTGCTAATAAACACACAAGATCGTTGCATTGTACTGCTGTTTTGGGCTGACTCAGTTCTGTGCTTGTTTTCCTAACACAAAGACAGGTCTGAATTGCAACTGGATTTTATTTTAAATGGAAACCAGCCATTATTCTTTTGTCCCAGACTGCATTGCTAGGTGTAACCTGATACCTGCAACATCTGCCAGTAACTACTGTAATTCATACAGTCAGCGAAAGCCATTTTGAGACCAATTCTTAACTGGAAACCTCATACCAAAAACATCTGCCTTTTTCTTCCCCATCCCCCATCCTCCTCCCTCTGAATTTCATACTACGTAGGCTGATTAAGGGATCCTTGGAGCTACAAAAAGTGGCATGTTTTTGTAGCATTTTGGTAAATAATGTTTGCCCCCTCAGGGACTAGCATGGCTAAGTTTGCGGGTTTAAAAAGATGAAATAGGTAATTTCCTTAGGATGGCAATTGAAACATTAAGTCTTCAAGGGAGGCTAATAATGTAATGAAAGGCAGCTGACGGCCTGGAAAAATATTAATGCTGTTGTACAGTATGAGGCTAGAGAACCATGTTCCCTTTCTGGCAATGCTTCATCTCACAGCAAGGAAAGCAATGCGATTCTAAAACAGGAGCGCCACCCTGAGGGCGACAACTGAAATGTCATCAAGTCCTTTTACAAAATACATACTGAGGTAATAATAATTTTGTGTCAAAAATTATTCTGGGTTGAAAGGATTTCTGTGGAAGAAAGTCCGCTCAGGGAACACCCAAAGGAGGCTCCTTTCATGTCCCCAAGAGCTGGGACAGAGACAGGTGCTCAATCTATCATGCAGTACCTGGGTCTTGAACTGCCGACTTGCCAGCCTTCCAGCTAACAAGGCAAGCTTCTTAACTACTGAGCCACCATAGCCCCTACACACACACATATTAAGGCAATACCTTTATCTGGCAACTAGAAAGACACAAACAGTGTGCAAAAGCACAAACAACTTGGAAGCTTTCAAGAGAATAATCTCTTTCTCAGGTAGATGTGAAAAGTAAGCAACAAGGGAGCAGAATGAAGGCTGGATCGTAAGCCTTTGATATCTACTTATTGCTACAGAAGGCAAGCGAGGTCTTCCTCCATGTCTATGCCAGATGTGAAACTGCTGAAATGAAGGCACCTTTTGGTGAATTCGTTCTGCAGTTCCTTTTGCAATGCAGGAGAGTTGATGCAGAGGAAGAGCTGGGCCTCAACAGATGATAATGGTATTGGATAATATCTGATACGGCTCACAGACTCATTTACTTCTTTTTTGCTTCCTCTTTACCCCATTGGGTGTCGAGGGAGATGCACAGTTCTTGTTCTGGCACTTCTAGAAGCCTCCACTGGTAGTTCTTGTAATATTTCTTTGATGCTATCTCTCAACATAATTCCATGTAGAATTCTTCTTCTTCTTCCATATCTGAATCTGAATATTGGTGATCATTGTGGCGCTCAGCCACAAAGACTGTCCTGAGAAGATAATGCAGTGGCCTTTCATCTGCCTTCTGCATCGCAGCGTGACACTTGTACCACTGATCAAGTTCCACGAGTCACTTTCTGGTCCTGAGCCCTTTTGGCAGGTAAAGTCCTCCTCAGCCCCAGGCCAGTATTGATGAAGCTGCTGCCCTCCATAAAGATGGATTCAAGTGGGATTTAATCCACTTGGTGACCATCACCTTTCTCTGTGGACTTCGGCATCCAAGGCAAGCTGAAACATATTGCACATTTGTTCAAAGTGTCCATTTCACAGCCTGCCTGGAATTCACTAGTGTAGTAGAGTTGCACGTAGTCAGTATGCTGATGTCAGTGAAATCCCAAACATCCATACAACAAATTTTCAGTGGGGAAAAAGCACTTAACGGAAAAAAATGTTGTACGATGCATCCCATAGGGAAAATCGCTATACGATGCATGCATCGTATAGCAATTTTTCTGTACAACAATGAGCCCTGTGGAATGGATTAAAATTGTTGTATGGGGTACCACTGTCCTTCAAAACTACCTAAAACTGAGAGGACAGCACCCTTTTCAAACGCATGCATTGATATACAGTAATTTGTATGTATTACGGTTTAACACCAGAATTTGGTTTCTGGGTAAGCATAAATTTCTTATTAAGATTTCCAACCATTTAGGGAACTAAATCTCATGCTGAAATAAATCTGTTAAGTCTTTCAAGATGCCACACGTCATTTGTTTTTATATTTATTATATATGTTGAAACAGACATATCTTTCACTGACAAACCCTTAACCCTTCATCTCCTATAATATCCCTTTAAATTAGGTATTGTGTGTCTGTCGTAAGAATGGTGTCAATTTCTGGCTTCCATTAGTATAAAGGCAAACAAGTGCATACAAAAAAGAGGTATTACATTCTTCTTATGGAATCTCTTTCCCTTCAAAACGGCTTAACAGTTTTTATTAGCTAAAGTATATATATATGGTAAATTTAGTATGTATATATATATGGTAAATTTATGAGAAAATCACAATATACACACTGAGAAGCTCGATTTAGATTTAATTAAATATAAACAATCATAAAGGACTAGGCAGTGTTTTCCAACCTTTAGTTTTTGGACTTCAGTTCCCAGAAGCCTAAGTCAATTTCCCAAAGCGCTGATCATCTAATGTACTAACTTAGGCTTCTGGGAATTGAAGCCCACCCTGTGGTGCATGGGCCCCATGTTGGGAACCACTGGACTAGAGTGTCTAATAACACCCTCATATGGCCTTTTGATGACTTTTCACCCTTGAAATCTTATCTGCCCCCGCTTTAAATCTCCTGCAATTAGAACCTGGCTTTCAATAATAGATTACACTCATGAAATGGAAATTAATAGATATCACTGTCATGTCAGTCAATTATACACATTTGATGGTCCAAAATATGGCAGAAAGCCATACATTCAAATCTGATACTAAAGGGGAAAAAAGATAGACAACTTATTTTGTGTTGCAGTTCTATGCTCATTTTTAAAGAAGACAACAGTTCCATGAACCTCAATGTTTTCCTTCCTTCCTCCTCCTTCTTAGGATTTGTTTTGCTGCCCAATTCCAAAGACTCTGGGTGGCAATTTTAAAATCACAATTAAAACCCCATTAAAAACTACCACAAAACTTTCCCTACCCTCCCACCAGTTTAAAAAGAAGGAGAGAGCGTTCTTAAATTAGCCAGCAGGCTGGTGCCCCACACCTGCTCTGCCAGCCAGGTTTTTAAACTCCGTCTGAAGACGCAACTCAGTTGGCAAGAGGTTCCATAGGGCTGGAGTGGACACTGAGAAGCCCCTCCTTCTGGTGCTAGAGAGACACACCTCTTTAACAGATGGAACAATTAGAGAGCCTTTCTAGTCCACTCTGGTGGGACGGACAGATATTCTTGGGGTGATGCGGTCTCTTAAGTATCCTGGCACACTAACATGTAGGGCTTTAAAGGTAATAACCAGCACCTTGAATTGCACCCGGAGGCATACCGGCAACCAGTGCAGCTCCCGAAGCAGTGGCGAGGCACGGTCATACCACCCGCACCCCATCACCACCCTAGCAGCTGCATTCTGGACCAGTTGCAGCCTCCGAATGATTATCAAGTGGAGCCCCATGTACAGTGCATTGCAGTAGTCAAGTCTGGAGGTGACTAGAGTGTGCGTGACCATAAGGAAGGAGTCCCGATCTAGGAGTGGGCATAACTGGCATATGACACGAAGTTGTGCAAAAGCCCTCCTGGCCAAAGCTGCTACCTGCTCTTTGAGCAGAAGACATGAGTTCAGGAGGGCCCCCAGATTATGCACCGGGTCTGTTTGGGGCAAAGTAGCCCCATCCAGAACCAAAAATAGTAGCTCCTGAGATAATGCAGTGGCCCTAACCCATAGCCACTCAGTCTTGCTGGGATTCAGTTGTAGCCTGCTGTCCCCCCAACAGCCTCCAAGCACCTGGAAAGGACTTTGAGTGCATCGCTGGGATCACCACGGGCTGAGATGTATAGCTGGGTATCATCAGCATACTGATGATACCTCACCCCGTGGGAACGGATGATCTCCCCCAGCGGCTTCATGTAAATGTTAAATAGAAGAGGGGAGAGAACCGAGCCCTGAGGCACCCCATACTGGAGAGGCCTAGGGCTGGACATCTCATCCTCTAAACACACTGACTGGGTCCGGCCCCTCAAAAATGAGGCAAACCAGAACAAAACAGTGCCCTGGATCCCAATCCTCGGAGCCGTCCCAGAAGGATACCGTGGTCGATGGTATTGAAGGCCGCTGAGAGGTCAAGAAGAGCAAGGACGGACGGATGACCACTTTAAAAATGTGAACCATCAATTTGCATGGCAATATTTTTCTTTTAAAATACACACAAATGTAACCACAATTATTATACAGGAATGGTAGTCAGATTTCCAAAGGAGCTGTAACTCACTTGAGAAACAATATAGAGACTTCTTTTTATGCACCATATTAGGGCAGCACATATGTGTCATTTTCCAGGCTGCATCTTAATTTTACAACATTGATGTCAGCCCCTTAGGGGGAAAAGCAGGATATCTGTATCGGCCCAATGGGCTGACAGGAGGTTCAAGACTGGCCTTCTGGTCTCCAGTCATTCATGAGACACGCGGTCCAAAGCCACATAGAAACTCTTTTTGTCATCCAAGCAGTGCCAGCCTATAGGGCCTATTTCACAGTCTGCGCAGATCAGGAATTTTATATTTCCAACATCCTTGGTGAAGCCCACATTTTCGAAAGAGAACATGTCATCAACCAGCCAGTGGTCTTGTAGGACATCCCCATCCGGGTCGTTGTTACCCACCAGTGCTGTTTTCTTCTTCATGGCAGGAAGAAAAAGCTGTTCAACAACAAAATAGGCAGTCACTTGCGGTTATAAGGTAAATAGCACTCTTTGGGGGCAGAAATTATTTTGAGAACCCTCTACTTTTTCTTGAACATAAAACTCAAGCATTCACTAGCTGTATATACACATATGGAATATTTGTTCCTTTCCATTGCTGTCTTCAATACTTAGATCAGTGTTTCCCATACCTGTCAAATTTTGGATTTGGAAATAAGGGAAATTTCCCAGCAAATGATATTTGACAGCTATGCTTATCCTGTGCTGCCCTCCAATGGCGGCAATAGGGCATTGCAGTCTAATTAATAAGGGATGATGGCGGGAAAGAGGGTAAAATAATGGGTTTTCCCAACCAATAAGGGATACTTGACAGCTATGGTGTTTTTGGACTTCAGTTCTCAGAAGCCTAAGTCAATTCTCCAAAGCACTGATCAGTCAATGTACTGGCTTAGGCTTCTGGGAATTGAAGGCCCTTGGGGGTGTGTATGTTTCCACATTGGGAAACACTGAGTTAGATAAACCCAAATATTAAATACCTGAGCATGGATGGTCTAGCCAAAAAGTAGGACATCCCCTCTAGTTCCCAGGCAAAATCTGAGGTGTAGCTTTTCATCACAGTTAGTTTTTTTTGTTAGTCTGGGCTTTGTTACAAAGTTTGTAGAACAACAATCACAGTGATGTCGATGATGATCACCCCTGCAGTTATGCCTCTGAGCATCTGCAGAGTTCAGTCTCCCCACTCAGTAACCACATACATACATAAAACAAACACAGAGGAAGAGAGCTTTCAAGATTGATTCCCATCTTCATAATTATTCTCCATTATTTTGGAATCATTACCCCATGCTACAATGAACAAGCATGTCCACACTTCCTTTAGAGAAATAGCAGAATCTTTCCTCCCTTGGTCCACTCTGTTCTTACAGCAGGGATGTGAAATCAGTGGGGAGGAGAAGCAGAGATTGGTCCAAAATCACACAGCTGGCTAGAGATTAAAAATTGGGCCTCTCAAAATCTGATGGGGTACTTTTGGGGGTACATCCCACTCTGAGTGGTGAACAAACAGATAACAAATAACCAATGTGGTGTAGGGGACAGAGTGAGTGACAGACTAGGACTCTAAAGATCAGGTTCAAATTCACGCTTGGCCATGAAAACTCAGGTGTGTGGGGTGGAACTGGTAAAACTGTCCTTTAAATATCTCAGCTATCTTGTTGTTATAAATTGGCTCCATCTTAATGGCACATAACCGATCAAATCAGTCACTCTGAACTCGGACATCTCCAACTTGGTGCCTCTGGACAATAGGGATTTTAGTCCAATGCACCAGCTTAGGCCACCATAAGGTGAAATGCTGCAGCAAACTGTTTATTTAAGGGCTACCTGATGACTATGAGTAGAATATTTACTATCAATATTGTTATGGTTTTAAGATTTTTTGGTGCCATCTGGTTTTGTTTCTTGTGTTTTTGTTGTTTATCACGGCTACTTCTCTCCTTAGCTTAGATAAGGAGAGAAGTAACAGTAGACATGGAGAGAACAAAGCAAGAGAATGACCCTCAACATCTTCTGAACAAATATGAGCCTCAAGTCCACTAGATCAGATCCAGGAAGAGCTTTATGGCAAGAACAAACATTTTTGAGGGTATGCAAGAGCAAAATCAAATTAGAAATGGAGGAAGGAGCTCACTGGATAGCGAACAACATTAAAGGAGGATATAGCTGAGGAAGAGGAACTCAACCTCCCCAACATCACTTGGAGGACCCTGAATAGCCTGAGGTGTGGAGTCCCTATATACAAGACCAACATGCTCAAGTGGAGGCTGCTGGCAAACAACACAGTGTGTGAACGTGGAAAGATACAGCATCCTGGTCTGCCGATTACCGCCAGAAACATGCACCTATGAGGACTCATGTTTGGCCAACGACAGAGCCAAGAAGATGGCTTCATTTTGGCAGTCCAGGGTTTGATCGGGACACAATATCTCTCAATGCCATTTCCAGGGAATCCTAAACAGGTGAAGGCATCTGCTTGGGAATAATACTCTGAAGCAAATGGTGAGCCACTGTGTGTGACAGAATGCTGGACTGGATGGGCTGTGGCCTCTTCCCGCAAGGCTGTTCTTATGAAAGAAGAACTGGCTTTCACTGGATGATTTTACTCTGCTCTTTCGTTATATATTTTATGATGTATACAGGTGAAACTCGGACAATTAGAATACCGTGCAAATGTTCATTCAGTCCAGTAATGGAATTTAAAAGGTGAAACAAATATATGAGATAGACTCATTGCATGCAAAGCGAGATAGTTCAAGCCTTACTTTGTTATAGTATTGATGGACATGGCTTACAGCTTATGAAAACCCCAACCCCCCAATCTCATGTACCCCATAATCATTACGTAATTTCATGTATGCTGTACTCCCTAATCACCACAATTATAACGAATTAAGGCATTACATCTCTTGCTTTGCATGTAGTGAGTCTATCTATCTCATATAGTTGTTTCACCTTTTAAGTGGAATGAATGGACATTTGCACGATGTTCTAATTTCCCCGAGTTTCACCTGTATTATTGTAAGCCGCCTTGAGTGTTGCTCGCATCAAAAGGGCGGAGTATAAATGTGAATAATTATGAGTAAATATGAATGGATGGATTCTAAAATGACTGGAAGAAGGGATTTGGGAGGCACGCGTGGGAGCGGAAGGGGACCCCCCACCCAACCCGCGCGCCTGCCCAAACCATCATCACATCCTGCAGTGGCAGGAAGCACGGACGGGTGTGTGTGTGTGTGTGTGTGTGTTTGTGTGTGGTGGACTGTGGTGGGGAGGCGGCCAGGGCGCATCATCCCCACACCCCTTCCTTCTCTCTCTCCTTACCTCTCTACGGGCGAAGATCGCCGTCCCAGGCAAAAGGACGCGGGAGCCACAGCGCTGGCACAGCACGGCCTTGCGGTTCCGGCCTTGGGCACACACCAGCTCTTGGGGAGCTGAAAGGGCGACCACCTCCCTCGGAGAACCACCACCGGGCGCCGCCATAGCCACGCAAGCGCAGCGCGGGAGGAGGGACAACATAGGCGGCAAAGGCGGGGACTTGGCGAAGGTCCTCCTCCTCCTCCTCTGGGCCTTCTTCATCTTCCTTTATTTATTTATTTATTTATTTATTTATTTATTTATTTATTTATTTATTTATTTATTTATTTGTGCACTGCGAGCGTCATCCCACAGTAGAATGACAGTCGCTGCACCGCCAAAACTCCTCCTGTTGTTCTTATTGTTTTTATGAGTGTGTGCATGTTGCCTTTCACGCATTTGATAAAACGGTACTCCTAGTCACGTGGCTCAAGTGGCTAAGACGCTGACTGGGAGGCGGGAGGTCAGCAGTTCGATTCCCGAGCACTGCAGGACGGAATGAGCTCCCGTCTTTGTCCCAGCTCCTGCCAACCTAAGCAGTTCGAAAGCAAGAAATTGCAAGTAGATAAATAGGAGGCCACTTCGGTGGGAAGGTTAACAGCGTCCCGTGCGCTTCGGTGTCTAGTCATGCCTGCCACATGACCACGGAAACGTCTGCAGAAGCAGACAAGCGCTGGCTCTTCGGCTTTGAAACAGAGATGAGCACTGAACCCTAGAGTCGGATACGACTGGCTTTCGAGCAATGGAAACTGGTCATGTTGGATCACTGCAGATGGCAGTCATGAAATAAAGCAGGGGTACCCAGACTACGGCCTGGGGCCCAGATCCGGCCCACAATGCCAATTTATCCGGCCCATGGAGCCCTTGTCGGGGGCGTTTTACTTCCACTCCCGGGAGTGACGAGGGCTCTGTGGGCTGGATGAATTGGGGCCGGGGGCCAAGGGCTGTAGTCAGGATTCTAGATTGGGGTGGGGATGGGGCGAATATTTTTTTCAGGAGGGGCAACAAATAGGTCGATCTTAGAAGAAACCAACCCTGACTGCTCCTTAGAAGGTCAAATAGTAAAGATGAAGCTAAAGTACTTTGGACATCAAATGAGAAGAGAGGATTCACTTGAGAAAGCTTTGATGCTGGGAAAGATGGAGGGCAAAAGAAGAAGGTGGTGGCCAAAAATGAGATGGTTAAATGGTATTGTAGACACAATGGGCACAGAGCTGGGTGGGTTGAGGAGGATGGTGGAGGACAGAGATGCCTGGTGGGCAACGGTCCATGGGGTCGCAAAGGGTCAGAGTCGACTGTGTGACTGAACAACAGCAAAACAATGTCACACACACACACATACTGTATATAACAATGGCATCCTGGGGTGGGTGGGGGCAGGCTGTTAGTCCAGGGGGGCTAATCCTCCCCGGCCACCCCCTGGCTAGGGCCCTGTGGGTGCTGGACCTGGCTCCCGGCCCATAGTGACTGACCCCCTGAACCATGTGACCAGCCCGTGGCCCAAAAATGTTGACAACCCCTGAAAGAAAGAGGTGCTTACTTCTTGGGAGGCAAGCAATGAGAAACCTAGGTAGCATAATAAAGAATAGAGACATCACTCTGTCTACAAAAGTCCACATAGTCAAAGCAATGGTATTCCCAGTAGTAATGTACGGCTGTGAAAGCTGGACCATAAGGAAAGCTGAGCACAGAAGAACAGACGCCTTTGAATTGTGGTGCTGGAGGAGACTCTTGAGAGTCCCCTGGACTGCGAGAAGAACAAATCAGTCAATCCTGAAGGAAATCAACCCTGACTGCTCCTTGGAAGGACAAATACTGAAGATGAAGCTCAAGTATTTTGGCCACCAAATGAGAAGAGAGGACTTACTAGAGAAGGCCTTGATGCTGGGAAGGATAGAAGGAAAAAAGGAAAAGGGGGCGCCAGAGGATGAGGTGGGTAGATTGCATTGTTGATGCAACAGGCGTAGATCTGAGTGGGCTGAGGAGGATGGTGGAAGATAGAGGAGCCTGGCGTGCGATGGTCCATGGGGTCACTAAGGGTCAGACTCGACTGTGCAACTGAACAACGAAAGTCATGTTGGAGTGGATTGGCGCGGTAAGCGGCTTCCAGAATAGCCTAGCCCTATATCTCTGTAAAAACGGGCTCATTTAATGGGATGGGTTATGCATCAAGATAGGGACTGTAGTGGCTCAAGTGGTTAAGATGCTGAACTTGATGACTGGAAGGCCAGCAGGTCAGCAGTTTGAGACCCAAGTACTGCATGATGGAATGAGTTCCTGTCTCTGTCCCAGCCAACCTATCAGTCCCCTACCACTTGGGGCGGGGAAGGTAAACAGTGTTCCGTGCACTCCAGTGTCGAGGCATGCCTGCCACATGTCCACGGAAACGTCTGCAAAGGCAGGCAGTGCTGCCTCCTTGGCTGTAAAGAGATGAGCACTGAACCCTAGAGTCGGATATGACTGGCTTTCGAGCAAGGATGACCTTTACCTATGCATCAAGATGGGGGCGCAGTGGTTGAGGTGCTGACCTTGACGATCAAAAGGTCGGCAGGTTATCAGTTCTAGACCCGAGTGTTGCTGGACGGAGTGAGCGCCTGCCTCTGTCCCAGCTCCTACCAACCTAGCAGTTTGAAAGCAAGAAATTGCAAGTAGATAAATAGGTTCCACTTTGGCAGGAAAGGTAAGTGTTCCGTGTGCTCTGGCATCTAGCCATGCCTGCTACGTGACCACGGAAATGTCTGCAGATGAAGACAGCGGTGGCTCTTTGACTGTAAACGGGGATGAGCATTGACCCTTAGAGTTGGATACAACTGGCTTTTGAGCAAGGGGAAAGTATGAATCAAGTGGAAAGTATGGCTAAATATGTCATGGCTTCCGCTGAACTGGAGACCAAAATTGCCAACCCATCGTTGAACACTTTTGCGTGGATGGTAGCTTGCTGGGATGCCAGAGGCAGTAGCATCCTATTGCGCACCCCAGTTTACCTTGATGAGCTGAGCACCAACAGTTGTCCCTGCTTGTTGACCAACAAATTGCTTGTGGTGACACAGAATTGGGTGCACGCACACACAAAATTAATGCTGCCAGATTTCAAAAAGCAGACACTGGAAGCATTCAAGAGAGTATTGGAAAATCATCTGTCATATCTGCTTTGATTTGGATTAGTGCATTGAGCAGGGGTTGGGTTTGGTGGCCAAAAGGCGCCATCCAACTCAGTCATTCTGATATTGGCCTTCATTCAGAGGCTTTACCATTGCACCTATCGGCCCACAAGTATAACTGCATTTGCATTCCATTCTGTATACAGGTCCCTATGGCAATGTCCATGTCAATGCTTCCTTGTTTTTCTAATACCCTCTTGACTTTCCACTGAAACAGATAAATATTGTGGCTTCCACATTCAACTAGGAACATAACCTGCTTAAAGCATCTAATTCTATTGTGGCCACAGATGATTACCTGAACCTGAGCAGCTTTACTTGTCATTCTCAGTTGACAATGAATGTAAGCAAGCAGAACAGAATAAGCAGGCTAGTTAATGAGAAATGTAATTGGGACTACACAAACTACCTAAGTAGACCACTCTACCCTTAATTCTGATGATATTTACTGTGGAAATCAGCAAATTACCATCTCTCTCTCTCTCTCTATAAATGATGTTTTAGTTGCAGAGACATCCATACTTTCAGAGCCAAAGTGCAGTCACTGAAGTACGTATTGCCACGATATACAAAATCTAGTCACACCAAACAATAATTTGATAAGCAATGAGTGTAGTAGTTTGTCAAACTGTAAGTTAATATAGTGTCATTTGCTGACCCAATGACAACCCATTAAGTTGCTTCTTAAAATGCCATTATGACATTAAGTGTTCATTTCTTTGTTTTAAAACAAGGTTTAATAACTTGCAGTCTTTTTTAGAATAGTCAACCCTCACATAACGCGTTCGTATAGCATAATTTTCGCTTAACAACGCGTCGTTATGCCCCACATGCTCCCCCACATAACGTTTTTAGTGTCATTGTCCGGACAACGCTAAAATAACCGGCCACCACCGCTAAAAACATCGTTATGCGGGAAACTCCATAGGAACCCGCATAACAACAAAATTCGCTTAGCAACGCTACACGAGTAACCAAGTACCGTCGTTGTGCGAGGGTCTACTGTATGCCACAAAGCCGAGGGTAAATACAGAATTCATGTTACGTCGCTGGTAGCTCTTATGTACAGCTTACATGTAGCTGCCTAAAGGGGTTTTAAAATTTCTCCTGACCATGCTGTGTTTGACTTTTCAAAATTGCTGTAGTTACTGGGATGTAACAGTGCAAATATACGAAGGCAACCTATCTGAAGAGACTAAATGTTCACTTGTATTTTTACGCTTTTATTAAAAAACACATAAGAAATGGGTCACAAACACTGGTGTGAAAGGACAGAATTTTAAACTCAGTGTTGCTTGAAAGTGCATCATTATCCCATGCTGCAACATCCCCATAGCAAGGAGTCAACGGCACCAAAGAAACTAAATACATTCACCCCTTGGTTCCTGTTTGGACAACGCAGGAAGAGGTTCAGTAGATCATGGGAAAGAGCTCCAGGGTGATGCTGAAAGCTTCCAGCACCGAACTGAGAGATGGAGCTGTATTGTCCACAGGTTCAGGTGTCCATTTCAACAATGTGACTTCTCTTCGCCATTTAATAACAATGCATTACACACCAAAGGGGGATTGAATTGGCAGGAAGAGAATCCTAAATGAAACTACAGAACGGTGGCAAGAACAAAATTTAAGAGATCCAGTTCACACAATGTATGATTATCTAAAATCTTTGCTGTAACTCAGGGGTGCCCAAACTTTTTTTGGCCCTAGGCCAGTCATGTGGTTCAGTGGGCCAGTCATGTGGGTCCTCCCATCGGAAGCAGAAGTAAATGGCACCTGGCAATGTTTTGCAAGCGGATGAGATACATTTCAAGTTGCCATTTTCTCTGCTTAAACCACAGGTGCCCAAACTACGGCCTGGGGGCCAGATCCGGCCCCTGACACCAATTCATCCGGCTCACATTGCTCCCGGAAGCAAAACAAGCTCATAAGGGCGTGTTTTGCTTCCACTTCCGGGAACGACATGGGCCGGATGCATTGGCATTGGGGGCTGGATCTGGCCCCCAGGCCATAGTTTGGGCAGCCCTGCTGTAACTGGTTGTGGAAAGAAGAGTCAGCAAGAAAAGCTGTAATATGGCAGCAACTGTTAATGCTGTTAAGGACAGAAAACTTCTCATGCTTCAAATACGGATGTTAGTGGTCAAACTAGGGTGCATGTCTTATGGAAAGCAGAGATGATGTGAGAGACAACTTCTCCTGACATTAAGCACGATGGATATATAGAATGCAACAATCCCTGCAAAGGAGATCAGGCTTCAGCCTTACCTACACTGCAGACTTAGAAGTGCCTGCGTAGGCTTAAAAGGTGCTCTAAAAACTGTGAAGATTTACTGTATTGCAAGTGAATGTTCAAGCCCTAAAAAGAGCCTGGGCAGAGATACTACTTGAAAGCATATGTCTGCATTCTGCCTTTATGGTCAGGGTGCTAAGAATGCACTGTCAAGATGAAATGCTGCTCTGCTCTGTTAAATAAGAACTTCTACCCTAAGAGGCCAATGTAAACTATAAACAAATTTCTGCTTGCAAGTACAGTACCAGAATGCATTCTTCTGGAGGTGGGAGATGGGAAGAGAAACACAGGTATCCTGCCTCTGTCTGAAATGAGATACAATATTCTTTGTCGCCTGCCATCCTTTCTGAATGATGGAAGATTGAATATTGCAACTGGCAATAATCTCCATTTCCTTCTCCGTTATTAAAGTCAGAATCCTTAGACTAATGCACTCTTTCAGTTATCCGAATTATCCTGTGGTTGCATCTTCTCCTAAGCATCAACTACATGTTTTGGCCAAACCTCAAAAAGACATGATGTTAACCAGCAATATGTCTGCACTGCAGCATGTTTAATACATGGAAGCATTTAGGCACCTGCCAATCCTTAGACCTGTGTTTCCAATTCTTGTGCATGCTAATGCTTTGGGGAGGAACAAGATAAATTGCTTAATATCAGCTGTTCAGCAGGTTGGATGACAGCCAAGGCATCTTTGTTTTGAAAATTCACTATTACAGGGGTAGCGTACATAAGCATGTTGCTTCTCCATTTTCAGCTCAAGATTGCTTATGTGGTATTATCGAGGTCTTCTGTCTCTAAACTGGAATCAGTAGCTTTATTTGACGAGGTCGATGATGTGCAGCGCAGGGCAAGTACTGAAAATGACTGCATCCACAGCTACAAGCTCAGGAATTCCAAGTCAGCTGGAGCTTTCTGTCCTAGCTCTCTGTCCCACGGAAGTGCTGGTTCAAGTCTTTTCACTAAAATGTCACTTCTCCCGCAGCACACAAACGCCAGCGTCACAACGCTGAGTCCCCAGTGATGTCACCACTTCCCAGCTGTCAATGATGGGGTCATAGCACTCAATACTGCTCAGGAGCGAGTTCCCATCATACCTAGAGGCAACAGAGGGTTAGAGATGAGACATGACCGGAGACTAGAAATTCTGGAGGTAAAAGAGATCAATTTTGTGGTTAAGAAGCTCGCCTGTTAGCTGAAAGGTAGGCAAGGCGGCAGTTCAAGACTCGAGCACTGCATGACGGGATGAGTGCCCGTCTCTGTCACAGCTCCTGCCAACCTAGCAGTTCAAAAGCAAGAAATTGCGAGTAGATAAATAGGAACCACTTCAGTGGGAAAAGATCTTGGGGACACGAAAGGAGTCTCATTCGGGTGTGCGCTGAGCGCAGTTCCTCCAAGAAAAATACTTTCAACTCAGAAAGCATCTTTGTGTGCTTCTGACATGATCAAATAATACATGTCAGTAGTTTGGAAGGGACAACAAAGGCATCTCTGCTAATTCAGATGAGGCAGGGATTCTGTATTTTTAAAAGACCAATGCAAGGTAAAACTATCATATCTGTTTTTCCTTGTGCTAACATAATCATCCAATGCCCATGTTATGTTTTTATAGAATGTCTGCATGTCTGGACGAGGCCAAATGCCTTCTATAATACTGAAATTGTATCAGAATATTTTTTTAACCTTGTTATGTTTCAATAAGCTACTGTACACATTTGGTGTGCCAGATTATGAAGACGCTGAAGTAGCCATTCTATCAGTAGAGAGTGTACCTCTGTACTTGAATATGTACCTAACTGTAAAAAAAAGAAAAGAAATCTACAAAAATGTCCTTAAGAACAGGCTGACAAATGAAATAGCTGCATAAATAAGATGTCCCCACCCCAGCTCTTCTGCTTTGTCCCTTGAGCTGAGAAAGTGAGAAGGGGACATTTGTTAAGCAACCTGACTAGGACAACACGATGGGCACGTATGGTACAAACAGCCTGCCAGCAGCCTCCACAGCAGAAACAATCTGGATAAAATCTTAGCCAATCTCAGAATAGGAATGAGATCAGATGTTGGATGAAACTACACACTAGGTCAGGGGTGCCCAAACTTTTCGGGCCGTGGAGAGGTCACGTGGTTCAGCTGGCTGGTCACATGGTTCCTCTCACCGGAAGCGGAAGCAAAACATGCCTTGCAATCTGTTTTGCAATAGGATGAGATAGATTTTAAGCTGCCATTTTCTCTGTTTAAACCAGGGGTGCTCAAACTACGGCCCGTGGGACATATCTGGCCCCAATGCCACTTCATCTGGCCTGTGGCCCTAACACCAATTCATCTGACCCGCACATTTTACTTCTGCTTCTGGGAGCGACGAGGGTGGCATGGGCCAGATGAATTGGCGTCGGGGCCCGGATATGACCAGATATGGCTGTAGTTTGAGCACCCTTGCACTAGGCAATCTGTTTCTGATCCATGCCTCCAACTTTGGAGCCTAGAAAGATGTAGCAAAGATACAGCAAAGCAGTTTGAAGCAAGCACTACAGAGACCTTTGAAATAGGAATTAGTGAAGTGTTATAAGCTGTCTGATTGGTACAGCATGAGCATATCTAGTCTCCACCTCACAAAGTAGCTTTGCTTTGTGGCTGGTTGTTAGGAAATAAACATGAGTTTAGTTTGCATTACCACTCCTCAGACTCCAAGCTTGGAGGGGACTACAATATTGTACTTCTAAGATTCTGCAGAATATGGTACCTCATAGGATCTCACCCAGAGTTAATATGCGTGTATAGTGGAAAAAAACGTGTGTAGGACAGTGATGGCAAACCTTTCAGAGACTGAGTGCCCAAAGTGCAACCCAAAACCCACTCTGTGGTGGATGGGAGAGAGGAAGCCGTCCTATTGGGCTGCTGGGGAGAGGGGCAGGGCGAACTCTGTGCTTGGGTGATGGCTTCTGTGTCCCCCAAAAGGGCTCTGCATATGCCCTCTGGTACGCATGCCACAGGTTTGCCACCACTGGTCTAGTACATCTAGGTCTTTTCCAGGGGAAGAATCATGATTTGCTTACCCTGCTATGGCATAAAGCCTTCCCCTCAACACTGTTGCACCCACATAACAGCGGGGGGTTGTCATGCTGGTCACTGTTGTCCAAGAATCTGTACGGATGTTATAAGCTTCAACAGAGGATAGATGTGCTGTTCCATCAAATCCTCCAACCACGTAAATATGGTCATTCAACAGGGCTACTCCAGCTCCTATCACAAGAAACATCAAGGTAAATGAGCATCATAACAATTTGACATGTTGGAAAACAAGAGATAGATTTCATATATTACAAACTGATGGAACACATGCATTTTAGTATCCTACTAAGGTGACAAAAGAAGTACTGTATAACACAACTAGTCCCTAAACTGAAATGTGTGAACTAGATAGCAGTATTGCTTTAAAATGTTTAAGAAAAATACACAGTAAAAATGCCCTACCAAACTGTCTTACTGACATGAAGCGATGAGGAAGAATAGACAGCTAATAGTGTGAGGTTTATTAAAGTATTATGGTGCTAGGAAATGTGTTAGAGGGTTTATCAAAGGATTGGCAAATTCTGAATCCAGCATTTGAGAATCTTCTTCTTTGCTTCCTCTTTTACCCCATCGGGGGTTGAGGTTGCATGGAAAACAAGAATTTTTTTTCTAAACCACAATCACCCTGCCATTCCTGTTACTAAAAATGGCCAACAGAGTCACAAATGCATTGTACTTTATTATTTCTGGTTAAGATTAGTTAGAATGTATGCATTTTATTGTATAGCTCCCCATCCTGATAGGAAATCCCACCTGAGCGCTTAGTGGCCATTGGAGTGACATTGGTCCAGTGTCCAGTGTGAGGGTCATATCGCTCCACAGAATTTAAAATGTTCAGGCCATCATACCCACCTGAAAACACACAGAAGAAGCCAACAAACACATTAATATGGGCAATACCCATAAAAAGAAAAGGATAAAAATCCCTGATTGAAGCTGCCTCAAGTGGAGGGAAAGACTTTGAGTCATAAAACAGATAGAATAAAGGAAGAGGCAAACTTTTACCATCTCACCAACAAACATTATTTATTAAGTAAAAACTGAGCCCAATTCTTCAGATTCCTTCTGAAGAACTAAATTTTGAATAATCTGGAATTAAATTCTGCTCAAAAGGCCTGGAAAGATTGTGTTACTAGCCACAGAAAGAAATTGGAATTTGTTAACAACGCAAGGATGGCTGGTTCTGAACACCACAATAATCCAAGTGGTGACACTTCAACGTTTTCTTCTTCTACTACATGACTGCTCAAGGCAGGTACCCAGCGGGATGCAATGGACAGAATGACAGATTAGGACTCAGGAGTACCCGGGGGTGGTGTGTTGAATCCCTGCTCAGCTATGGATACTAGTGGGGGGAATAATACGAGTAAAAGTACTCTTTAAATATCTCACTTGCTTTGAAGGTTCTAGTGAGGGTGGTAAGGTAAGCTTTCCCTTGCTCGAAAACCAGTCGTATCCGACTCTAGGGTGCAGTGCTCATCTCTGTTTCAAAGCCAAAGAGCCAGTGCTGTCTGCTGCTGCAGACATTTCCATGGTCATGTGGCAGGCATGATGAGACACCAGAGCAAACGGAACGCTGTTACCTTCCCACTAAAGTGGTTCCTATTTATCTACTTGCAATTTCTTGCTTTCGAACTGCTAGGTTGGCAGGAGCTGGGACAAAGACGGGAGCTTATTCCATCCTGCTGTACTCAGGAATCAAACTCCGCCTCCCAGTCAGCGTCTTAGCCACTTGAGCCACTGCAGCCCATACTGAGGGTGGTAGGGTCATAATATTATAGCTCAAAGATTCTGAAAAGTTAAAAGAATATTAATTTTTAATAAAGTCTCACTAGATATTTCTATGAAACAATTAGGCTAGAATTCTACTGTCACTTTATGCTTGTGCAAGAGAATAAAAGTCTCAACGGCACATTCTCACTGAAAGGGTACCACCTGCATTTCTGGGAGCACACTCAAGCTATATGTCCAGGAACACAGTGAGCATGTCGTTAATGAGCAGCAATTTGCAATCTAGACTTAGGTGATTTCTGTTATGCAAGCATAAATCAGCAATAGGATTCTGGCTACAATCTAATTAGGATATTACCATCTCAAGCTATCCTTGTAATATTAAACCAGCTATTATGATAATAAACTCTTAAGTATGCAAAAAGTAAACAGAAATGAAAAGAAACATTGACAGGATAGCACTAAGCCAGTCTTTGATTTATAAAGATCAGAGAATTGATGCAATCAGTCATTTAATGACCCATCCCCCTTGCAAAAGTTTTTCTCTTTGCTGTGTAGCTACTTTTATACAAACAAGGTGGGTTCCAGACACACACAACTGTCCTGGCAGAAGCACATTTTCCAACCTATTTCTTGCCACAAGAGCTTCCTCAGCCCCCAAAGATGCCACATAGGTGGTGGTCACTCTGTCAGATACAGGCTTTTAGAGAGCAAAGACTTTTCATTTGCCATAGGCAGTTAACAGATCAAACCCACAAATTATTATTCTCATGTACTGGATTTTTTAATTTAGAAGTATTTCAGAGAAGAACATTTCCATATTTGATAAAGATACTCAGGGTAGAACAGTACCCACAAATACTAGGCAACTGGCAAGAATACCTCCTAGTCCAGGGGTGCCCAAACTACAGCCTGTGGGCCAGATCTAGCCCCCGACACTAATTCATCCCCCCGCCCCCCCTCGTTGCTCCTGGAAGCAGAGGTAAAACGCCCATAGTGTCGGGGTCGGGGTCTGGCCCACGGGCTGTAGTTTGGGTACCCCAGTTTAAATAGAGAAAATGGCAGCCTAAAATCTATCTCATCCTGTTGCAAAACAGATTGGAAGGTGTGTTTTACTTCCGCTTCTGGTGAGAGGAACCACGTGAATGGCCTGCTGAACCACATGACTGGCCCATGGCCCAAAAAGTTTGGACACCCCTGTCCTAGTCATAACTTTCTTCTACACCATTTTCACTAGAATGCATCTGAGATGCTGGGACATCACAAATCAGAAAAGACATTAAAGTTACGTACCAAGACAGTAGATAACATTATTAGCAACAACCAATCCTGCTCCTTCTCGTGCAGTCTGCATGTCTCCCAACATACTCCACTGATCAATGTTAGGATCATATCTTTCCATACTTGTGTGGCGTCGACTTCCATCAAAACCTCCAGAAACGTAGATCATATCTGCAACACAATCCCAGATTATGAGCCTGACTTCAATAACTAAGGCTTAACTTTGGCTTGATGTTATTTGTTTGTTTACTAAAAGATGTTTACTTTGCCATCTCTCTTTATTCCCAGAGAAGTGAAGTGGCTTACACTAAAATATAAGGCTTGCATTAAAATAAGGCAGTAAGTACAGTTAAGACAAAAGGATAAACCACCAGCAGGTCTCTGGTTACATCTCTGATGGAGAGAGATGTGAAGCAAAGCCTCTCTCAACGATCTAATAATGTCATGTGGGTATTGCATCTTAAACAGAGTGAGGACTGGCTGTGGTAGATGCAAAGCCACTCTGTTCACACGGGGATGGAAGTCCTCTCCCCAATGTGACTGTGAGGAAGAAGACCAAACCATGGACCACATTAGATTTAGGTGTCCTTTATGTGTGTTTGGAGGCACATTGGAGGATATGAATAGTGCCACAGAGGAAGCCCTTCAATGGCTTTCAAACCTAGACGTGGAACTCTAGAAATCTCTTGGCCAAGCAAGAGAGATCTGTCAGTTCCTTCAAATGTTGTCTTAATGCACCTAGATGGATTACAAGAATAGTTATCAATGGGGAGATGACAAAGTTAGCTAATATTTATCTCCCAAATAAGGTAAAGGTCACCCTTGCTCGAAAGCCAGTCATACTGTCTCTAGGGTTCAGTGCTCATCTGTTTATAGCCGAAGAGCCAGCACTGTCTGTGTTTACTGGCGTTTCTATGGACATGTGGCAGGCATGACTAGACACCGAAGAGCACGGAACGCTCTTTACCTTCCCACCAAAGTGGTACCTATTTATCCACTTGCAATTTCTTGCTTTCGAACTGCTAGGTTGGCAGGAGCTGTGACAGAGACGGGCACATCACGCAGTACTCGGGTTTCTAACTGCTGACCTTCCACTTCCCAGTCAGCGTCTTAAGAGGTATGAGTTAATTCTTTCAAATGTTGCCTTAAAGAATCTAGGTGACTAGCAGGACAAAGAATTAACCAACATTTACCTCCCAGAGTGGTTGCACCTGCTAGGCCCCGTCGAACATTCATGGGAGCCACAGAGTACCAAATACTGTCTTCATCACATGTATAATCCAAACATTCTACAGAACTGAGACGAGAACGGCCATCATAACCACCTATTACATATATCCGATCATGCAAGGAAACTGTGGCAACGTAGCGTCTTTTACGGCTGATGCTCTATGCAAGGGAAGAGAAAAATACATTTTGTCAGCTGTAATCATCATTGTCCCCTGCAATTTCCTTGAGCAGCCACGGGGAGATGTGAAATAGCTGAAAGATAATGGTTTTATGAAGGATGCTAGACCTGAGTGAGAAACACAGTAAAGATTGATGCTCTACTCAAAAACCAAAACTCAAAACTAGGTTCTTTACCCAAACCCCAAAAATCCCTCAAGAAAATTTATGTCCCAGCATACCTATTGAAAGATTTACACCCAGGAAAGGGCAACAAGGATGATCAGAGGATTGGGAACTAAGTCATAGGAGGAAAGACTGAAGGAACTGGGCATGTTTAGCCTTGAGAAAAGGAAACTGAGAGGGGATATGATATCACTCTTCAAAAACCTGAAAGATAATCATAAAAGAGGAAGGGCAGGATTTGTTGTTCATCATCCTGGAGTGCAGAACGTATAATAACAGGCTGAAACTACAGGAAGCCAGATGCAGGCTGAATATTAGGGAAAACATCTTAACGGTTAGAGCAGTATGACAGTAGAACCATCTGCCTCGAGAGATGGCAAGTGCTCCAACACTGGAAGCATTCAAGAGAGAATTAAACCCCCATCTGTCATGTCTAGCTTGATTCAAACTCCTGCACTGAGCAGAGGGTTAGACCCGATGGCTTAAAAGGCCCCTTCTAACTCAGTCATTCTATGATGACGCTGAGATTTGGGGACTGAGGTGAGAGACAGTTTCTCTTAAGATATCTCTATAAACTCATGATTACGCTTAAATTTGAACTCAGGACTTCCTCACCTACACTTCATTTTTTCAATTCTTAAAGTCTTGAAAAGCAAGACTGTTTTGGGATTGCAAGTCACAGACTTTTTTTTTTGCTATTGGCTATGCTGGCTAAACTGGTGGAAGTGAAGGCAACAGCCACTGTCTCATTACCGAAGATCATTGCAGTTATGGACAGACGGAGAGAGACTTGTTCCATTGTGCACAAATGGTGTATATTCTGGAGCTGTGTAGGACACTGGCTTGGCTTTTGTCATATCAGAGAAACATCGCTGAAAGTCCTTCCTATGGCACATTAATTATCCCCAAGGTAAAAAACGTGTTCTTTTATATTGCTGTGAGGCAAATATTAAGGAATTTGAGAGGACAAACAGTGGGCAGAGAAAAGGGTCAGGTACTCCTTTATCTACTGATTTTCTTGCTTTAAATTCCCTCCTGCCTGAGGGACTTTGAGACACTTATTACATGCAACAGATAGTAACCTACAAACAGCATCTTAGTAAGCATAACCAGACTGGAAAATACACCCATGTTACTGGCCTTTCCTTACTGTAAAGTATGTGACAAAGCAGCCAATTACATACTGGTAGGAAACTCCACTCCTGTGTCTTTGGGTCATATTTCTCCACCACATCGATCGGTGACTGCTGACTTCCAAAGCCCCCAATTACTAACAGAACCTCATTGGCTCCTGAATAAAAACAGACCATGGAATTGTTACTACACCCAGTACATCATCAAGAATAAATCTTTTGCCAGGTATTAATACAGGAGTTCTCAACCTTTTAAAGCCGGGGGCCGGGTCACGCTCCCTCAGACAGCTTCAGGGGCCAGATGGCCATTTTGCCCTTCCTCCACCACATGGCACTTCCGGGTGTGGTGGAGGCGGTGCGGGCCACATGAAATGGAGCCACGGGCCGCATCTGGCCTGTGGGCGGCAGGTTGAAGGATCTCAAAATAGGATCCTTCCCACAAACATAATCTCTGAGGAGCCTTTGTCACCTTCCTCAGTGATATGCGGATGTTCTCCTCAAGCATAAAAAGCTGATTTACAACTGTTGCATTGAAGAACACACTACTCTAAAACAATTCTGTCCAGCGATCTCATTTAAAAAAAGGAAATACCAAGACACATTTGACCAGTTTAGTAGGTATTTCTTTCCCGTTTTCTGATAGCCTGTGTAAAAACTGTTCTGGTTCCATCAGCATTGAAACACAAATCATCCAAACAGTAAAGGTAAGCTTGCTAGCCATACAATTTTAAATAACATACAATCTAGGTGGGGAATCTTTGGTCTTTTAGATGCATATTGCTCAATGAGCTACACCTTTCCTACAAAAAAAAAATGTACAATCTTTAATTGACTGTCTGTCTAGGTTATCCTGCTATGGTAACAGCGTTGACCATACTGCCAGCAACTCAACACCGAGTGTCAGGTGGCGGTTAACTAACCTGATTGCTAGGTGGCAGTTAACTAACCTGAGTGTCAGGTGGCGGTTAACTAACCATGGCTGTTAGTTCTCAGGGCTAACAGCCATGGATGCTCTGAGGACTAACAGCCATGGATGCTGAAATCCACAGGGAAGGATGATGGTCCCCAAGTGGATTAAATCCCACTTGAATCCATTCCATCATGATGGAGGGCAGCAGCTCCATCAGTACTGGCCTGATGCTGATGAGGACTTTGCAAGCCAAAAGGGCTCAGGATCAAAGTGACTCGTGGAATTGATTCAGTGGTACATGTGTCATGCTGCGATGCAGAAGGCAGATGAAAGGCCACTGCATTATATTCTCAGGACAGTCTTCATGGTACGGGTACACAGAAAGAGCCTCCTCGAAGATTGTGTTATTTTTGAATCACAATCAGGCATACCCTGGGAACAGTAACCTTGTGTTGCCAGCTAATCTTTCTCACACTATATCAGGCCAAAGGAACTGCAGAATGAACTCACCAAAAGGTGGCTTCATTTTGGCAGTTTCACATCTGGCCTAGACACGGAAGAAGAAATCTTTATTTACCAAGTCCCTAATGAACTGCAGCAGTACAACAAATACTGTATAGGGTTAGTGATTTTTTATATTCAGGGATGAAAAGAATGAAATGTGATTCTCAGATGCATAACAGGGTTGCCTTAACAAAATATAATGACTACATTTTCAATTTGCCAGTGAACAGAATACATAAGCATATGAATGGGACATCAATATTTTCTAATACAGTACTGTACTATCCCCAACCGTCTGGGTGTGCCTTCCTCTGTTACTTACCCAAACGTGTTCTGGTCCTGGGACCCTGCATTTGGCTCCGAAGCTCCGGTCTAAGATGAAATTTCTTTGCTTCATCTACAAGATCTCTGCATTGCAGACTACAGCGAATAAGAGGCTGGGAAGACATATAGCCATTATACAGTTTTTATGATTGATATAAATTTTACAGCTCCTCAACTTAACCATGTAACTTGGGGAGAGAAAAATTCTGGGCTTCCAGATATTGTGCACCAACTTTCATTAATATCATCCAGCAGGGATAAGGAATGGCAAGGCAAGGCTTATACTCCAACACATCCGGATGACCCTAATTTTTTCATGTTTGCTACTACTAGCAATACACTGATAATGCTCTCTGTCATAGTGATAACACTGAAGAAAGCATACACAGTCTTGCCCTTCTCCAAACAGTACTTTATGCTTAACTTTAAGGAAACAGACTGATCTATGGAGTATTGTGTTCTGCATTGGCAGGCAGCTAGAGGCAATCTAGCATAACCATCAGCCCATTTTAAAGTTCCTTAGTTTCAAATGGTACTATGTGACATTTATGTGAGACTTACTTCACAAACTCTGGACCAGGTTAACTCCATCTTGTGTGAAAAGCTCATTGGGAGATTGTGCTGCACCAAGGCGGAAGTGCAGGCCACAAACGTGTTGTGCAGTTGGTCAAAATAGGACTGCACAATTGACTTGTGCAATCCTATAAAATCATGCATGGTGTGGACAAAGTAGATAAGGAAAAACTGTTTTCCTTATCACACAACACTAGAACTAGGGGGCACTCCATGAAACTTTTGGGTACTACAGTAGTTCTCAACTAAATAAGAGAAAGTACTTTTTCACCCAGAGGATCACTGGTCTATGGAACTCCCTGCCAGAAGAAGTAGTGACAGCTGTCAGTCTTGACAGCTTTAAAAAAGGATTAGACAAGTTCATGGAGGACAAGGGTATCAATGGCTATAATTATGGATACCTAAGGACAACCTCCGGGTTGGAGAGATAGGCAGGATCTCTCTCAATGCCATTTCCAGGGAATTCTAAGCAGGTGCAATGCTACTCTGAGCAAAACTGATTCTGGTCAATATACATTAAAAGGAAAGGCAAGGAATGCCATAAATGTATTTGTTTCATAGCTGAGATAGAGTTTTATTAACAGGTTCCAGGTTATTTTTTTTGTATTCTTACATGTGATGCATATATTTAGAGCTGTAATGCTGACATGAAACCCATTTATTCAGCCAGATTGAGGCAATGTTTCATATTGAGGATGGAGAAGAACAGATCGCAAGGTAGCAAGAAGGATGTAATGTTTCCTCACCTTGTTTCTAGCTTTTAAAAGAGTCCAGAACAAAATATCTCCTTATGGAAGGCATCCAAATTTATTTTAAACAGTGATTTGTTATAGTGTGTTTATTGTTTATGTCTAATTTTCTATTGTAAAGTTTTTAATATCTTGAAAGCCACCCAGAGTGAGAAAATATCCCAGATGGACGAGATCATAATCATCTACTACTACTTATGATGATGATGGTGATGATGAACTCTTCACAAAAATTATAGCAGATAATTCAGAAAAATATCATTTTTTTTAATTTAGCAGGGAAACAAATACTGTAAACCTATAATCATTAGGTTACATTCTGTAATACAAGAACAGACTAGAAGTGGCCAACCTGGTGCCCTCAACACGTTCTGGACTACAACACCCAACAGTCCAATCCAGCATAGTAAATAATTAGGGATTATAACAGTCCAAAATATTTGGAGTGTACTCCATTGCCTACCTCTGCATTAGCCTGATTCCATAAGTGCCTTAATTCATCTCACCTCAGTGTCTATGACGTCAGTGATATAACGGGGGGTGAGAAGTGGCATGCGCACATATTGCAGAAGCTCTGGAAGGGAAGCTTCACGTTCCTTCTTTGAGTGCTTAACCCAATTAATAACTGCCTCAAAGACTGGCTCTTCAGAATCCACCTGTAAAAAGAAAAGCATGACGTCAGTCTTTTGCAACAGATTACTCTGGCTTAGGAGAGCAGACGACTTTAGGGACAAAGTACAGATCACCTCTCTGGTACTGACTGATTAAATAACATGATCCTCTTCTAATGTGTATAAGCGGCTCTCAGTGAAAGAAGTATATACTGTATTTGCCAATGTACAAGATGCATCTGAGTATAAGATCCCACCCCGTTATTACCAAAATATCCCACTATAGGCCACTATATACAGTACAAGAAGCGCTCTATTTTTCCAGTGTATTTTTAGAGGGGAAAGTGGGTCTTATATGCGACCAAACATGGTAATTATCATGTAACTGTCACAAGCAGCTACTGCGAAATACTCAAGACATGATATTAATGAAGATTAAAGATGAACATGTACCATGAACATAAATGTCTCCTCTTCTCTGTAAGAAATGAATGCTCTGTTGTAGCCAGAGAAAATTTAACAAAATGGATATATTTTTAATTTCACAGAAAAGAATTCACATCACTACAAAAAAAAAAAAAAAAAAAAGAGAGGAAAATCCAGGTGTTTTTTTTTTGGGTGGTGAAAGGCTGTAGGCCTTAAAAGTACATTATTATAAGATTCTTATCAAACAGGAAAAGGAATGTGTTAAGACATCACTCTAACACAGTGGTTCCCAACCTTGGGGCTCTGATGTTATTCAACTAAAACTCCTAGAAGTCTTTGCTATTGGCTGTGCTGACCAAGATTTCTGGCAGTTGTAATTCAGGAACATCTGGGATCCTAAGGTTAAGAATTGCTCTAAGACGGTGGTGCCCAAACTACGGCCTGTGGGTCAGATCTAGCCCCGATACCAATTCATCTGGCCCACACTGCCCTTGTTGCTCCTGGAAGCGGAAGTAAAACGGGCCTGGGCACATTTTACTTCTGCTTCCAGGAGCAGCAAGGGCTGGATAAATTGGTTGGGGGCTGGATCCGGCCCACAGGCTGTAGCTTGGGCACGTCTGGTTTATGCAGAGAAAATGGCAGCCTAAAATCTATCTCATCCTGTTGCAAAACAGATTGTAAGGTGCATTTTACTTCCGCTTCTGATGGGAGGAACTATGTGACCAGCCCACTGAACATGACTGGCCCGTGGCCTGAAAAGTTTGGGCACCCCTGCTCTAAGAGAAGAAAGAACTCACTAGTTTCAGCCTGAACTGTTGCATATAATGTGGTGGGAGGGGGAAGAGATACATTAATATCGTTAGAGTGAGAATATATACAACTGGCTTATATGTGCAGAATTCTGGGATAAATTAAAACAGTGTCAGTACAAATTTGAATTTATCTTGCTAATTATAAATGTGAGAAATTTTCAAATCAATGCTGGGAGACTCGGAAGTCTAATGGGAGGAACTATGTGACCAGCCCACTGAACATGACTGGCCCGTGGCCTGAAAAGTTTGGGCACCCCTGCTCTAAGAGAAGAAAGAACTCACTAGTTTCAGCCTGAACTGTTGCATATAATGTGGTGGGAGGGGGAAGATATACATTAATATCGTTAGAATGAGAATATATACAACTGGCTTATATGTGCAGAATTCTGGGATAAATTAAAACAGTGTCAGTACAAATTTGAATTTATCTTGCTAATTATAAATGTGAGAAATTTTCAAATCAATGCTGGGAGACTCGGAAGTCTAATAAGTATTTCTTTATTTATATACTGGTTACGTTTGATTTTGATTGGTACAACTGAGTACCATCTCCCTCATTACTTTGTATAGACAAGCTACCTTTTACCTGAATTTCATCACATTTGATGAGCTTTTCTACTTCTTCTTGGTGTAGGAGGATAAACTCTTCATGTTGAACTACATCTGGAAAATGCTTCTGGCTGAAGACCTCGGCAGCTTGCATCAAGTCAACACAATTGTGTGTTTCAGCAAAATCTCGGATCCCCAAACAGTTGGATGGATCCAGTTGGCTTTCCAGAAACTCACAGCAAGCCTGTTTCACTCCTGTGGAGAAAAAGAAATTAAGATGTCAGACTGTAACACAGGTGCCCAAACCATTGCACTGGAAAATAAAAATAACACTTAGATCTTAGAAGTACTGTATAAGGGAAAAAAGTGAGATACATATGGATGTAATGACCAGCTTTATCATTTAAGATTACTGAAGACTATCCAGCTTGCTGATACATCCTGCTTTACTGGTCTTGCTTGCAACATGAATGGTTTGTGGCAGGCAAACCAATAATATGGCTCCAAGACACCAAAAAAGGTGTATTCGTTGTTCTAAAGCAGGGGTGTCCAAACTACGGCCACGGGCCGGTCACTATTGCCTAGGGGCCAGATCCAGCCCCTGACACCAATTCATCCGGCCCACAAAGCCCTCGTTGCTCTCGGAAATGGAAATAAAACGTACGGGAGCATTTTACTTCCACTTCCAGGAGTGACAAGGGCTTCGTGGGCTGGATGAATTGGCATCAGGGGCTGGATCGGGCCCCTGGGCCATAGTGACCGGTCCACGGCCCAAAATGTTTGGGCACCCCTGTTCTAAAGATCAGGGACGTTTTATGGACATTAAAGATCAGGGACGTTTTATGGACATCAGATGTTTTAGATAGTTTTAGTATTTGGTTTTAATTGTATGGGGATGGGTTTTAACCAATGCTGTGAGCCGCCTTGGGTTGCTGAGGCGAAAAAGGCGGCCATACAAATCTGAAAATAAAATAAATAAATAAACAAAATTATCTGAACAATTTTGGCAGGGCCGATATTCTGCTCCTGGGAGCCACAGAATGTTGCACAGGTCACCCAAAATACTAAAACCTAAAAAAAAAAAAAAAAACAACCAACCCCAGAAGAGACTATGAGTCCTGTTGCAGTTCTGAATAACCAATGTTTAAGATGACATTAAAAGGTGCAAAGACCTATAATCTGCTTTAAAAGCGAGTTGGCATTTCTGGAAATTTCCAGGAAAACTTCTGCTGGAAAAAGAGGATTTAAGTGGAGAGCTAAAAACTACAAAAGCAGTCTTGGAGGGTGCAAAAGGAGTTTTGAAGGTACCACTATCCTCCCATCCCCGGGCTATTTAATCTGCTAATTTTTGCCATTACCTTTCAGCTGAAGCAGACAAGCTGCTGGGAGCAACTCTTGAACATTTTCCACTGTCACATGAACAGTCTCTGTATATACAAAGTCCAGCAAAATTTCCATAGTTGAGGCAGTTAGCCCTTGAATATCCACGTAAGGTTTATCCTTTTCTGAAAGCTGCAAATAAGTCAGGAAAGCAATGTTTTATTTTATGTGTATTATGTTTTGGAGTGGGGACGCCTGATCTGGAAAGGGGTTGCAGTGGCTCAGTGGTTAAGAAGCTTGCCTTGTTAGCTAGAAGCAGTGGTGGGCATCAAAATTTTTCCACTATCACACTGTGGCGTGGGTTACTCCATGGGTGTGGCCATGTGACTGGGTGGGCGTTTTGGGAAAAAAATGCAATTTGTTTTAAATCCAGTCGGAATCGACTGTGCGACTGAACAACAATCAAATGTTTTAATTGGTAGCCGTGTTAGTCTGCAAGCATATCTGAGAGTAAACAAAACAGTACAGCAAAAAATAAGAAATATGCTGGTTAAAGCTAAACTTCCATGTTATTTTTCATACTGTATTTAGCTGGGTTCTTCGCACTGCGTTGCTAAAAGGGGGTGTCCATTTGAATCACTTTTTGCTTTTGAATTTCCCGGGTATTTGAAAGTAAGAAATGTGCTGGCTAAAGCTTTAGCTTACTTGCAAACACCCAGGGAAATTTGAAAGTACTGTAGAATGGAATTCAAACAGCCAGCCCCTTTAAGCAACGCAATGCAAAGAACCCAGCTAAATAAGAGAAATAGCATGGAAAATTAGCTTTATCCAGCACATTTCTTACTTGCAAACTACTAGGGAAATCCGAAAGTAGAAAGGTATTCTCTCCCCACCATAGAGCTGGCCGCAACTCCAAGCGCCTGGAGTGGGGTGAGGAAGGGAGCAGGGTGGGGGCGTGGCCAGGCAGGGTGCGTGGCCAGGTAGGTCCACTATTGGTACACCCGATCCGGTCCGAACCGGTCAGTGCCCATCACCGGTTGGAAGGCTGGCAAGTCAGCAGTTCAACACCCAGGTGCTGCATGACGGTTCGAACGCCCACCTCTGTCCCAGCTCCTGCCAACCTAGCAGCTGGAAAGCAAAAAATTGCAAGTAGATCAATAGGGACCACTTTGGTGGGAAAAGATCTTGGAGACATGAAAGGAGCCCCATTCAAGCACCCCCTGAGTGGAGTTTCTCCAACAAAAATCCTTTCAACCCAGAATAGTTTCTGACACAAAATTATTATTATTATTATTATTATTATTATTATTATTATTATTATTATTATTATTATTATTATTATTATTATTATTATTATTATTATGGTTAATAATAATAATGTGGTTAGTTTTAATAGGCGGGTGGGTATGTTGGGGTTTTAATTGTTTTTAATATGTATGTTTTAATCTTGTTGTGAGCCGCCCTGAGTCGGGTTCGTCTGATTGGGCGGCATAGAAATATGAACCATAAATAAATATTATTATTATTAATCTGGAAACTTCAAGTAGAAGCCATGACTAACAATTGGTAGTATTAAAAAAAACTCACAATAGATTTCAGCAAATGGAAAATACAACAAATACCTTACAGAACTTCTTCATGAAAGTACTTATACAATTGGCATGTAAAAGACAGGAACAAAGTTAGTGAATATGTTGTAATACCTACCACTGGGATATAAGCATATACATTTACTACAATCGATTAATACTTGTGGTGATTCCTTCTTGTATATATGTCTCTATATATGTGTGTGTTCTTGTGCATGGTGAATGAATGGGTTTTGTTTGACAGTGGTAAATTGGATATATGCCAGGAGAGTCTTAAAATACCGTAGTTGAAGACACAATACATGTGAATGGAACGGTGTGCTGATTGGCCAGGCTATACATATACTTTATTGGCAAAAATCCTTTTGCTTTGTGTAGTAAGTAGCAAAGGAGGAAATCCGCTGAATCACTGGGTATTTGGTCAGTCCACTGTAAATTCTACTGATTCGAAAAGAGGCCTATCCTAGTTGCAACTTAATACACGGAAGAAAGTAAAGTAATTCCTTTTTGAATTCATAGAATTTTCACTTTGGTATGTTAATATTTTTATATCCATTTTGTATCCCAATCCTATTAATATATTCTTTAAAAAAAACCTACTGCCTTATATCCGTATGGGCACAGAATTGCATCTGATGCTGCACAATTCTATAGATCTTTACTCAGGATTATTCCCTGCTGAAATTGATAGGACTTAATCTCAAAAATAGGTGTACATAATTCTAGCCTTAATGTTATTTCCCCCGTTAACTGTATATTGCAAGCAACCAACTTTCAGACAGAAACAACAGCATGCATCTACAGTGCATCTTGCTTACCTCACTGGTGAACATAGCACAGAAGTAGTCACTACAAGCAGCTAATACAATACGATGAGCTGGAAAGTCTTTCTGTTCCACACGCAAGGTCACATCACAAAGTGTGTTACTTTTTCGCAGAGAGTTCATTGCATTGAGAATGGACTTGGCATGAGAATTAGTCATTATATCTTTAGGCGCCATTGTGAGTTATTCCAACCAACAAGACTGTTGAGAAAGCAGGTTCTATGAGTAACCTGCCAAGAGAAGAATTTGCTTCATTTGTGCCATCTAATAAACATGGGGCCAAATTTAAGACAGATACAAAGTGGGAATGAGGAACACTGTCTCTTTTGTATTTTTCTAAACTATGGAGTCGGCTTATGGTCAACTCCGCTCTTTTCAATTTATTGTAAGGCACTTTTTCAAACAAGTAACAATGCTTTAATATTAAAATTTCAGAGCATACTACTGCTTATCTATTTACTACCACATGCAAGCTCAGTGGGCTATAGAAATCAAAGTAATACAAGACACCTGTCCAAGACAATGCAAAGAAAGATTATATATCAAAGCAAAGCAAAAGTGCAGAAATGATAGTCTAAGAAAACAGAGAAGCAAAACCTTTTACTCAGAATACAACCAAAGTCAAGCATATGCACAGCTGGAGTACACAGACCATCTACAATCTGAAACACCACCCAATATTTTGCAGAGCTTTAAAATAAAGGTAAAAAAACACAGTACCCTTTAGATAAGGAGTTCTCAACCTATGGCCTGTGGCACCATTTCATGTGGCCCGCATCGCCACCGCCACTGGAAGCAGATGCATTTATGACAGCCAAAAATGTGCCTGTGGCTGTTGTAAATGTATTTAAAACAGTCGTAAATGTGCCTGCAGCGGTTGTAAACGCATTTAAAACATCCATAAATGCACCTGTGGCTGTCGTAAAAACATTTAAAACAGCCGTAAATGCACGCACGGCTGTCATCAATGTGTTTACAACAGCTGCAGATGCATTTTACGGCAGCGTTTATGGCGGGGAGAACCACCAGTCAGGCCTGCTCAGCTGTCTGAGGGGGCATGGTGTGGCCCATGGCTTGAAAAGGTTGAGAATCTCTGATTTAGATGTTTGACCTACAACATCTATTAGCCACAGCTGGTATTAAGAGTGTCAAGTGGTGGTTAACTAACCTGACAACCCTGAGGACTAATGGCCTTGGGTGCCGAAGTTCATAGAGAAGGGTGATGGTCCCCAAGTGGATTAAATCCCACTTGAATCAATCTTGAGGGAGGGCAGCAGCTTCATCAATACTGGCCTGGGACTGATGAGGAATTTGTGTGCCAAAAGGGCTGAGGACCAGAAAATGACTCATGGAACTGGATCAGTGGCACGGGGTGTCACGCTGAAATGCAGAAGGCAAGTGAAAGGCCACTGCATTATATTGTCTCCAAGACAATCCTCATGGCTGATTGCCATGAGGATAGTCAATACAGTATTTGGAATCAGATAAGGCACTTGAAGAAGACAGGAGCTGCTGTTCAAGATAGCCTTTGCCTGATTTTTCTCCAAAGCATTCTTCTTCTTTAAGAGCCAAAGCCTGCACTTCAAATATAAAGTTAATTTTAAACAATAAACACTCACAATCCATCTCCCCAGCATCCCAGGAAATGTATTTTTCTAAGGATTTGGAATAGTGGTTATAGATGGACTCCATCTGTTGGTGTTATCAAGATTTGAACTAACAGATGCCATTATGCTGCGCACAATCAGCAGGCCCAAGTCATTTACACGTAAGTAAATATTATTTATTTAGCTAATTATTGCCTTACATACACCTGACTTCATGGACGTAAGCAAGGAAAAACTATTTAAGAACGAGTTCTGCTCATTTATATATAATTTCAGTCACCGTGATAAATAGTTGATCACCTTGCTTGATGCAAGATACCACAGATGCCTGAATAAGGGGCATTAATAACTCAAGAGATTAACTCTCCCAATGAGCCACAATAAACTACAAATCATGGAAATACTCCTTCGTGGGGTTTGAAAAAATCACTGCACACACACAAACTCCCCATTCCAACTCAGGGAGCATATAAGTGAACTCAAGAACCAGCTGTCATCCCTCCAGATGATACTGCAAATACAGACTTCACAATCTAGAGTAGGGTACTGTAGTATATTTATTACTCAATACCTGGAGCTATTTGTCAGTAAATGGGAGCTGCAATTCAGGGCCATATCCAGGATTCTAGATGTGGGTGGGTGAATATTTTCCCCCAGGGTGGGCAACAAAGCCTCTTCTCAATGCATTCCTATGGGAGACCATGCATTGTCAGGGTGGGCAAGCTGTTAACTCAGGGTGGGCCAAGCCCACCCTAGCCACCCCCTGGCTATGGCCCAGCTGCAATTTTAGATATAGAAAGGCCAGACTCTAAAGAAACAAACATCAAGTCCCAGAGTGAGAAAAGATTGCTGTAATGGAAGGGAAGGGGCCATGGTGGCTTAGCGGTAAAGATACTGAGCTTGATGACCGGAAGGAAGGTCAGTAGGCCAGGAGTTTGAGACCCAAGTGCTGTACGATGGAGTGAGTGCCCATCGTCTGTCCCAGCTCCTCCTCCTCCTGCCAACCTAGCAGTTCGGAAGCAAGAAATTGCAAGTAGATAAATGGGCACCACTTTTGGCGGGAAAGGTAACAGCGTTCCGTGTCTAATCATGCCTGCCACATGACCACGGAAAGAGCTGCAGACAGGCAGCACTGTAAACGGAGATGGGCAGGCACCGCACCCCTCGAGTCGGACACGACTGGCTTTCGAGCAAGGGCGACTTTTACCTTTACCTAATAATAATAAGGATGGAAGGGGAAACCGTCTCGTGCCGTTTCCTACGGCTCTATTTACCTCCAGGATCTTGCCCTGGGGCAGCAGCAGTGGATGCCTCGAGGCATGGAGCGAGAGGAAAGGGAGCTGCTGCTCAGCCTCGCCTCAGCCGCACGCAGGCAGGACCGGACCGGTCGGACCGGCAGGGCGGCATAATAGCGGTCCCCGAAGCCGCCGCGACCGCCCTCCCGCCCCTTCCCCCGAGAGAGGGACTCCTCTCGGGCCCACACCACACCACACCACTGGCCTCCTGCCCACCCAGCGCCCGCCTCCCTCGCATCAGGCGCGTGCTGATGACGTCACAGCGGTCGCCGAGCGAGCCGCAGATTTCAAGGAACGTAGGAACGGCTTCTTGCTTTTATTTCACGGTCCGCGGTCGGCGCGGTTGCCGAGCAACGCGGAGATTCACAGCCGCAAAACCCCGTAGGCGCGCGCGCGCTGGCGGAAGTCAACGCCGGCCCCCGTCTTATTTATACTGTTGCTTATAAAACTGACATGTCTGACTCAAGGGGGCGCTGCTCATCTCCGTTTGCAGCCAATTTGAGCTAGCGCGGTCGGCGTCTTCTGCAGACGTTTCCGTGGTCACGTGGCAGGCATGACTAGACGCATGGAACACTGTTAACCTTTCCTGCCGAAGCAGTACCTATTTATTTACTTGCAATTTCTTGCTTTCGAGCGGCTCTGTTGGCAGGAACTGGGGCAGGTGATGGGCACTCACCCCATCCTACAGCACTTGGGTTCTCAAACTGCTGACCTGGTCGTCAAGCTCAACGTCTTAACCACTAAGCCACCGTGGCCCCCGACGTGTTATTTAGGGAACTCCAGGTTCCTCAGAAGAGGAGCATGCTAGACATTTGAGCGTTTGTAGAGATCTGTGTAACAGCCATTGTATTTCCTTCCCGCCCCCATTTTCTTGTTCCCAACCTGCTTGGAGATAACTCCTTGTGAAACCTGAAACAATCACATCACTTTGTAGTCGTGGGCTCTGTTTGAATATGTGAAGACGTCTCCTGCCACATTTATTTATTTAATCATATTTCTAATGCCACATTTCACTTCATGATATGCAATTACCGTGATTTGACCATCACATCCCTTCTCCTTTATGGCTTCTCCTGTTTTTTTGTAACTTAGCAAGTGAAGAGATCTAGAAATTTCAACAGATTGCACACATTTATTGTTGGCCTGATAAAAGGTATTACATTATTCTGGTCCTCAGAGTATTTTTTACGGTTACCTAAGTAATTTTGTTTTTTGTAAGACACTGATATGATTGGCCTTTAAGCTGCTGCAAGACTAGACTTTATTTGTGTCTAGGCTAAACTTTAAACTGCCAAAATGAAGCCACCTTCTTCGCTTTGTCGTTGGCCAAATCCTCATGGGTCCATGTTTCCGGTAGTAATTGGCACATTGATTCTGTTTCTCTTCACATTCACACAGCATGTTGTTGTCTGCCAGCAGCCCCCACTTGAGCTTCTTCCTCCATCTTCTAATTTGATTTTGCTCTTACATACCCTCAAGAATGTTTGTTCTTGCTATAAAGCTCTTCCTGGATCTGAACCAGTGGACTTGACACTCATATCTTGATGGAGGGCAAGTTAAAACTGAAGCTAAAAACTCGGATGACCATCATATAAGCCAGCCGGAGGGGGCGGGGGCTGCCCCATCAGCAGCACCCCACACCCGCTGTGCCAGCCAGTTTTTAAACCTTTTCTAAAAGTCAGCAGCTATCTGGAGCAGCTTGGTTGACAGGAGGTTCCATAGGGCTGGAGCGGATACCGAAAAGTCTGAAAGAGCCTCCTTGAAGACTAGTGTTTTTGACCCACAATCGGGTGTACCCTGGTAACGGCCACCTTGTGTTGTCAGCTAATCTTTCTCACACTAGATCAGGCGAAAGGAACTGGAGAATGAACTCACCAAAACGTGCCTTCATTCTGGCAGTTTCACGTCTGGCCTAGACATGGAAGAAGAAGAAATGGCTAGTATGGCAGTTACCAATTGTATTAATATTTATTAGTGAATTATCAAATAATTATCACAGAACTCTATTCCTGCTTGGCTTAAGAGTTGGATTTTTAAAACTGTTTTAGGAAAGAGTGTGTAGTGCTGATATTGTTCAGTGGATTGGAGTGTCTGGGTGCAGAGCCAAGGACTGGAAGTTTAAATTCTATTGTGCTCTGTTGTGTTTTGGGATCAAGGAGACAGCGGAGTCTTGATTCATGAAGAGGCATAGGGCAAGATAGCCCGGCCGGAGTTTATTAGGAATAACAGGACAAAGAAAATTCCAGAGAAGGGTATGCAATATATCCTTATTGGTTACCTGCGATAGCATAAGGTTACTTAATTGGCTAAATATCAGCATGCCTGCCTCGTGCTCACCTTGCTGATTGGACAGAAGCTGCGTGCTAGCTGAATGATTGCGTGCCATCCCTGGGCATGGTAGGGAGGGCCAGAAGGCCTGGAGTGATGCTTAGAGGCCCAAGCTGGGGCCTCTAAGTTACGGTAAAAACAGATGAGGTAAGGAGAATGATCACCCACGATTTATGACCATGGTGTGCCAATGAGCCACAGCGATCGTGCTGTGAACCTCCTCACATCTCCCCCCTTCTGTTTTTAAGAAGCTTATAAGCATAATAAATTTGGTCCTTGCGTGCACGAGGCCGGAAGCGAAATCCTTGCAGGCAGGTGGCTAGCAACGAAGGTATGCATTGAATAAAGCAACAGGCAGTTATCAGAATGGCAAGAATAATTAAACCATACTGCAGAATGGTCCGTACCCAAGCTCCGTTGGGAAGCCAGGACCAAAGAGTGCTCCACCATGAAGGCAGAGGATTTTGCTTAATATCAGAAACAATTTTGGTTAAAGAATCCAATTGGTTTTGTACCTTATTAGAATTATCGGATAAGTTAAAGCAACACATATTAAGCACAGACTCACAACCTTGATGATGCAACATCAGCAAATAATCGATCGCGGCGCGGTTATCTAAAATGGCGTTGCGAAGCTGAAATTGCTCCCTGTTCAGGAGGCTAATAGCTTGGGAAGTGTGATTAACGGCCTTTACAAATGCACAAGCAAGCTTTCCAAGCTGCCTTGCATTCCCGGCTGCCAGGCCAGGCACGCCAACAAGACTGATGGCCAAGGATGTGTACTTGGCCTGGGAAAGCACCTTAACAGTGCTATCGCAATCAGAGGGTAACTGCTCAGCGGCAGTACCCCGGGTGATGCGTTTGCAGGCGGGGCGCTGACGGACCAGCGTAGTGCGGTTGGGCAAAGCAACAATCATACGACTAAGGCAACAAGTGGTTTTAGAGAGGTTAGCAGGAATATAGTTCCAAATGCGTGACCCACAGGTCCAGAACCACCCGGAAGGCAACAGAATGTGCTGAAAGTTAAAATGAAGGTCCTCTGTTTCTCTCCCGGTGCAATTAAGGCCGCGACTGGGCTGGAAACAGCGAGGCTTTGACTTATGTTGAGTACAGTTCACAACCCTGGCACATTTACTAGCATTACTAACAGCTACAATAGGAGTATAGAGAGACAGGGCATCAATGGGCAGCCTTTTGGTTGCCTTTCCCCAAAGGGGGCTAAGAGCATATTTGTTTTTGACCTTGTCATTAAAGTCGGCCATATCGTAACCCAACACTGACCTACCGACGTTTTGGGGAGTGTAGCAAATGGGAATGAGACAGGTGCTTAACAGGTGATAGGAGTCAACGCTTTGCTTAAGGCAAAACTCAGTTTGATTAGAAATGCGGGCAAGCTTATACCATAGGTTATACTCAAAGCGTTGGGACAGCTCATCTTGGACGGCAAGTGCCCCTGGAAAGAGAAGCATGTAGCAACAAAGAATCATTATAGAATTAGCATTCAGACAAGCTATGATAGCAACAACAAAGTTCTCAGGAGTCTTTTCCACCCGAATTTCGTCCAGCACGGACTGGGCTTCATCCGACAATGCTTTCACCTGGCCCCAGGTTATTGGCGGGTTCTGCCCCCTTCGCCTTCCCCCTCGGTTCCGTCTCCTCTCCGGGAGCTCGTGCATGTGAAGGTTGAAGTTTGGAATGGGGTTGGTGAGACCCTGATGCCATGCCATGCTTCCACGGTCGAACAAACCGGGCAGGGACCCAAAGAGGACCTTCTGGCGTAGACACGGTGGCGTAGTCCCTTCCCCAGGTGATGAGGGGAACAGGCCCTTTCCACTCCGGGTCCGGCAGGCGTCTGTACTGGACCTGGGGGGCAGGCAGAACCTCAAGCTGGCGGTAGTGACGCTGAGCCCTGGATAAAAATTGAGAATTAAATTGAGACAAGTTAAGGTGGTTTAGCGTAAACAGTACACTAGCAAGCCACTCCTCCTTTTCCGGATGTGAGAGGGGGATAGTTCCCCCTTTCCTTTTTTGGCGATCCAGTGCCTCTTTCAGTGTTTTGTTGGCCCGCTCGACCACGGCCTGTCCCTGAGAATTATAAGGGATGCCGAATGTGTGGACAATCTGCTAGCGGGTACAAAACTCTGCTAGGGCAGTAGAACAATAGGCAGGGGCGTTATCGGTCTTCAAACGGTCAGTTTTTCCCATGACCGCGAAGCAGCGGACAAGGTGATTGCAAACGTGTTTGACCTTTTCTCCCTTCTGGGGCGTGACCCAGATATAGCCAGAGTAGGTGTCAACACAAACATGTAAATATTTCCATGGTGCAAAAGGTGCAAAATGGGTAACATCCATCTGCCAAAGCTGGTTAGCACCCAGACCGCGAGGATTTACTCCTGCAGCAGGATTCTGGGGCTGTTGTGAGCACTGTGGACACTGCTGAATTATGGCTCTTGCATCCGCAAGGGGAATGTTAAACTCTTTAGCAAGAGCTTTGGCATTCTGATGATGCAAAGCATGGCTTTCAATGGGGGAACAATACATGGCACGTAATGCGCCATCTGCACGGTCATTCCCTTCGGTCAAGGGGCCGGGGAATGGCTGATGACTACGAATGTGTGCAATGAAAAAGGGTACTGTTCTCCGTTGGAGCAGCATCTGTAGAGACAGGAACAGTGACAGCAAGTTGCTATCTACTGAAGGTGACACATAACTTCCCACAATGTTGGACACGACATTGGTGACATACAGGCTATCAGAGATCAAGTTAACAGGCTGATCCTGAAACAGACTAAAGGCAAGGACAACTGCCGCAAGCTCTGCGCGCTGTGGCGAGCGCTGCAGCAGCGTAAATTGACTTTTCCATGTCCCCTGCTCCTGCCAGGCAACCACCCCACAGCTCGGGCTACCATCAGTGAAGACAGTGAGAGCCGGCAAAAGGGGCGTGGGAGAGAGGAGGTGGAAAAGCTTCAAAGGTATATGCTGAGCAACCTGGAGCCGAGGATCCTTAGGAGAGTGGTACACTACCTGGCCTGTAAAATCTGCCATAGCAAGTTGCAGCTCGGTAGAAGAGCGCAGTCCCGCTTCCCAAACTGCGAGGGGAACGGGAACCACAATCTCCATGGGATCCAGGGCAAACAGGGCGAGGCAGCGGCGGCGGCCTTTAGAGACGACCTGCGCCAGCATGCTCAAAAAGGGTGTAATGGTATTTTTTGTGGTGTGTGAAAGATACAACCATTCTAAAATACGAATTTTCCCATCTGAAGGCTCCTGATGTATGACAGCATATAATTGTTTCACATCTCCCAAGCAAAGGAGCTTGGGGGGGGGGGCAATTTGGCTCAGCCCTATCAACCCAGACCTTGGCCATGGCAGAGTTAACCATGGAAAGGACCTCCCGTTGTGGGGCGGTAAGGGTGATCAGATCTCCTGGATTCTTCCCTGCTCTAAGAGCGTCAAAGAGGGGGCTGAGCGCAGCGGTGGTAAGCTTAAAATAAGGGCGGAGCCAATTGATAGCTCCAAGTATCTGCTGCAGGGTGACATAACTGACAGTAGGTGGAATTTCAATCCGCGGCAATGCTGGCATAGAATACACAGCCATCATGCGGTGCCCAAGATAGGAGAAAGGTTCAGCTAACTGAACCTTTTTCTGGGCGATTATCAGGCCATAAAGGCTCAGGGTCTCCTGAAGGCGAGGGAGCCACCCCTCTGGGAGGGAGGTCCCGGCCACCAAGATGTCATCCATGTAATGATATATAACCAAATTAGGGTAAGCCTTTCTGTACGGCATGAGAGATGCATTTACATAAAACTGACACATGGTGGGGCTATTGAGCATTCCCATTGGCAATACCTTCCAATGGTACCGGACTGTGGGCTGGGAGTTATTCAACACTGGGACCGTGAAAGCAAAATACTTCCAGTCCTTTTCCTGAAGGGGAATGGTATAAAAACAATCCTTGAGGTCAATGACAGCCATCTCATAATCATGGGGTATCAAATTTGGGTTCGGGGTTCCACACTGGAGCGAGCCCATCGGCTCAATTATCTTATTGATCTCCCACAGGTCATGGAGCAACCGCCACTTCCCAGACTTCTTTTTGATGACAAATACCGGGGTATTGAACGGACTACTAGTCGGTTCAATGTGACCCACGTCCAGTTGTTCCTGAACGAGCTGCTTAAGCGCAGTCAACTTCTCTTGCGGAAGTGGCCATTGTTCCACCCACACGGCTTGATCGGTCTTCCACGTGAGTGGAAGAGCACAATGTTGATGGCTATTCATGAGTTATGAGGGTGGTGCCAACAAATCCCTCCCCCACAAGTTGAGATCAATTTGTAAAATACAGGGCTTGATGCGAGCGATCTCAGGCCCGCCAGGTTGGAGACTGACAGATAACCACTGAGCACTTTTCCGGGAGGCCTGGCTACCACCGATGCCCCAAACTGAGGGAGCGGTTTCGGTTGGCCACAAGGGATCCCAGTGCCCAGCGGCTATCACAGAAATATCCGCCCCCGTATCTAACAGTCCTTCTAGCAACTTACCGTTTACCCAATACTTACGGGTAGGCTTCTGTTGTCCTATCTGCTCTTGAAGGGCGGCAACCTGTGGATGATAGGTGTCTCCATCGGCCCCGGCACGGGTGAAACCAAACCCCCCTCTGCGAAGGGCGGGCTCCGCTCCCCCTGGGGTCTCATAAGAAACAATGATCAATTGTGCCCAGGAGTCCCCCTTGCGCAGTTGCAATGGGAGGTGACTCCAAAATTGTACATAAATGATGCCTGTGTAGTCTGCGTCTATCACGCCAGGAACTATCATGATGCCATGTTTGGCCGCTGATGAACGTGGCAGTACCAAACCAACGGTCCCTTTTGGCAAGGGGCCAGTAAGGTCGGCAGGCATCAGGATAAGCTCCCCAGGCAACGCAGTTGTCATGTCCTGTGTGTTAACGAGATCGAGACCAGCGCTGCCAGCAGTAGCAGCCTTGCGCTGATCGACCCGTGTCCCCTTTATTTTTCCGGGGCCCGGGGAGGGCCCGGTATCTAATTTCCCTGTGGTGAGGGATTGACTCTGCACTGGCTAGCCCAATGGTAGCCTTTGCCACACCGGGGGCACTTCTTGCTGGGGCGCCTGACATCCTTTCCACCCCCTTATGCGCTCCCCCTCCGGGGGCGTGACAGTCTTTCTTGAAGTGGGCCGGTTTCTGACAGTTGAAACAATTGCCAGTGGGCTTGTTTCCGGCACGAAGTGCTCCAGCCAGAAGGGCCATTGCATGTGTTTGAGTGCCCACCTCCATACAGGCTTGAATCATGTCAGCCAAACTATACTCAGGGCGGTGAATGACATTTTGCAAAATCTTCTTGCAATTGGCATTGGCCTGCTCAAAAGCCAGCCGTTTCAGGAGTTCTCCTTGGGCATCAGGGTTGTCTATCTGTCTTTGTATGGCTTCCTTCAATCTATCAATGAACTGTGAGTAGGGTTCAGTAGGCTGCTGCCGTGTGGAAGTAAAGGAGCGTGTGAGTTTCCCAGAGACGGGGACCCTTTTAAAGGCTCTCATGACGCACATAAAGGTGCGGTGGAAAGACTCCCGAGGGAGTTGCATCTGCTGTTGGAGGGTAGCAAATGCACCTGCTCCATAAATCTGCTCAGGGGTGTTTTGTGGCGTACCAGCCGCCACTGCAGCCGCTCGGAATTCACTATCCCAAACAACATACTGTGAAGCAGTCAAAATCATTCGAAACAAGTCTTTCCAGTCTTGGGGTAACATAGTGTACCCATTTCCAATTCCCTCAAGCAACCCTTGCACAAAATCTGATCGGACACCAGCCTCTCTAACAGCTTTATTAAGTTCCCTAATTACTGTATATGACAGAGCTTGCCAATGGATACGTTCCTCTGGATTCCCAGCCGCCCCCACCCCCATCTCAACCGTAATGGGAAAAGCAGAAGGACTCTCTCCTTGCCACTCTTCCGCCTCCTCCAGGGACAAAACCCCATCGCTCTTGGCTCGATGTATAGCAGAGCGAACATTTCCCATCACACCGCCAGGTAGGCAGGCGGCACCTGGAGAACCAGGCTCGGGATGGGCGGCACCAATGGTGCCGTAGGTGGTAAAATAGCGGGCAGCACTTTTGGATAAGGAGGTGGTGGGTCCTCGGGTGGATGAGTCAGAGGATTGGTCAGGGATGCCTCTGCTGGTACCAATTTCCTGACTGCCTCATTAACTCTTTGCCAAATCAATAAATGATGAACCGCTGCCCTGGGTTCTTCCAATAAAATTGTTCCAATTCTTTGCCAATCATCCCGTTTGAGTGATCCAATTTCTGGGTACCAAGGACATTGGCATTCGACTTCCTTAATGAAGTCTTCAAGACTATTAAGCGTGATGTCTGGACATCCGCTCTCCTTGATGATTTTCTGTAATTCTTTTGCATGGGTCTTTTGCCCTAAAGAAAGTTCCCCCCTCATACTCACAATTGGGAGCTCGAAAGCTGAGAGGTGCACCAGGGGGCTATTCCAGCCGGTGAGTCGGGGAGTTGGGATCCAGCAATCGCGTCGCGGGTCGCCAGATGTTGTGTTTTGGGATCAAGGAGACAGCGGAGTCTTGATTCATGAAGAGGCATAGGGCAAGATAGCCCGGCCGGAGTTTATTAGGAATAACAGGACAAAGAAAATTCCAGAGAAGGGTATGCAATATATCCTTATTGGTTACCTGCGATAGCATAAGGTTACTTAATTGGCTAAATATCAGCATGCCTGCCTCGTGCTCACCTTGCTGATTGGACAGAAGCTGCGTGCTAGCTGAATGATTGCGTGCCATCCCTGGGCATGGTAGGGAGGGCCAGAAGGCCTGGAGTGATGCTTAGAGGCCCAAGCTGGGGCCTCTAAGTTACGGTAAAAACAGATGAGGTAAGGAGAATGATCACCCACGATTTATGACCATGGTGTGCCAATGAGCCACAGCGATCGTGCTGTGAACCTCCTCACAGTGCTCCATAAGAGAGAAGTTCATATACTCACAGAGAGTGTATGTGGTTGCTGCGCTATAGGTGGCTGCTCCAGATGTAGCCTGGGGCAAGTGCAGAGTCCCAGTCCAGGAACTACCATTCTGAGTCCTTTTTAACTCAATAGCCTTCCAAGGCTTGCCATATATTTTAAAAAGGGTGTGTATATAGTGACTTGTCAGATAGGCCTACTCACAGGGTTCTGGAGGACTCTGCCATAGTTTTATAGCATGCAGGACATATATTGTTCTATGATGTGTTTGTCAAGCTGAAAAGTACGATAGTAAAACAAAGTCCTCAGAGCACTATAAGATTTATAACACCCCTTTGTATTTTGAGTATGTGAGTGGTGCATCACAGCTGACATCTATCCCCTTAAAGGGCTGATACTGGTGGAAATCAGATAACCTTTTCAATCATATCAAATTTTATCTGGGTATCAAGGTATACGTTGTTTCATTGTTGAAATGATTCAGGCAGCAGTGGCTTATTTATTCCTACATATTATTTATTCCCACCATGTTCCATATGCACATATTATTTATTCCTACCATGTTCCATATGCATAAAGTTAATTCAAAGTTAAAACATGTAAAAGTTGAGAGGTCATTGGTGTGTTCCTTCAAAAAAAAATCATTCTTATGAGAAAAAGCTGTAGGTGCAAATATTTAGTTTGGTAAAAGTTGTTAAAATGCTTACAGCTAAGAAAAGTTAGTAAAGGTAAAGGTTGCGCTTGCTCGAAAGTTTCTGTCTCCTTCAGGAAGGAAGCTTTCTTCCCCATCCCCACCCAAGGTGCCAGGGGTGTGCTGGCTATGCTAAAAGGGCGCTGGAGAGGGAGGAGGGGGTGGCATCTATGGGGGTACTGCATGATGTCATGGATTGTAGTCACTACATGACTTGTTCCTGTATCTGAAATGGCCAGCACTGGCCTGCAAGGTTCAATGCATCACCTCTGCCCTAATATGCATAATCCCCCTCCCATGCCTTTGTTCCCCCTCTTCATCTCCTCTTTATTTAAACTGGGGTGGCCAACCTTTTTACCACGGGCCTGACTCTGGACAGCTGAGCAGGCTGGACCACGCCCCCTGGAAGTAGAAGCAGGTGCATTTACAGCTGTCATTTTGGCAGTTTCATGTCTGGTCTAGACACGGAAGAGGAAGATGCTTGTTAATTCTGATTATTTCAAAGAGTGAGACAGGACTTTGCCAGTAAATAAAAACTCAGATAAGGTGAATATGGAGATGGCAAAGTAGCCCTCTCATTCCCACCCCAACCTCTGGTTACACTGATATTAAAGTTAATTCATTTCATCTGTCACAGATTTGTAAACTGCTCCCTGAATAAATGGAGTATTGGTTTTCAGATATTTAGCTACTATTCTACTATATCAGAATCCAAAGTCAACATTTTACTGGTTAGCTTTAATGAGTGGTATCCTTCCAGATGGCAGGTTATTCTGACACATTAATGAGATAACAGCATTATGTAATTTGCACAGTTTGCACAGTGTGACAGATAGGCTTTGACCTGGCCCTTGCCCTTGGGGCTCTGCCGTTCCTGGGACTTTTACTAGCCTGCCCTATGGAACTTCCCCAAAGACTCCCGAGCTCAGGAAGCCTAAATGCCATGCTGCATATCCTGCAGAAACCTGGGGCTTACCTGTATTGACAGAGCCCAGCAAGTATTATGGAGAGTATTGTATTAAATGTGGTAGCGTGTGGCTTATGGCTTAACTCTTGTCTTACCCCCTCTCCCAAAGAACAGACATTGTTGATGAAGTAAAAATGTTTATTGTTCTTGAAACATATTGTAGAAATAACAGTTCTTCTGTTGGTTCAGGATACAGAATTACAGCATACAAAAATACTAATCAAAAAGGACAGTTAGGGAAATCCACACTGAGGCCTTTCCCCAGAAACAAAAGGAAAACCTGACTAATCTAGGTTAGAGTCTGGACTCGGTGTTAGAGTCCCCCTCTCCCTTCTGAGGTGTTTCTCTCAGAAACCCAAACTCTCACTCTCTAACTCCCAAACTCATGTGCCTATAGGAAAGACATGAGCTTGGTCCTCCTAATTAGCATACAGCCAATTTGAGCCCAGGGTTTGTATAAACAACCACTGGTTCCCTTACATATGTCTGGTGTTCCTGGCTCTGGATGTTGACGTAAACGGACATTCAAGAACACTGGGAAGAAGACAAAACATAGGCCTGAAGCTTTGAGAAGCTTCTTCTATGCCCACCTGCTTGATAAGCGCAGCAGAAAGAATTATGAAGTCTTTGCAAGGAAGCAAAGCTACATTCTAAGACAGTTTAAAAACCAAAGAGACTCCATGTTGAATAACTTGTGACCCATTTTATCACACACATTCCAAAATGCACAGCTAGTTCCCCAATAATAATAATAATAATAATAATAATAATAATAATAATAATAATAATAATAATAATAATAATAATAATAATAATAATAATAATAATAATAATAATAATAATAATAATAGGTTTATTTATACCCCGCTTCCTTCAGCCCGAAGGCAACTTGAAGCGGCAAAACAACATTTACAAAGCAATACAATAAGTACATAAGTACAGATAATAATTATCAAAAAATATCAAAAATAAACAAGACAATCTATAAGCAAACAAATATCAGCATTTACAACATAAGGGGAAATTACAATATATCAATCAAAACCAAATTCAATACATCAAATAATAAATACATCAATACAATTCCTACCAGCTACCTCTCACAAAAAAAACTGACAACCATCAGCTGACACAGCATCGACAGCATTGGTAACCCCACCCCCTACCGCCGGAGCCACCACCACCCAAGCTCCCACCTTCCATGGCCGACCGGGCCAGTTGAGGAGCCAAAATGGTGATGGCTGGAATAGCACTGGCGGCAGTTCTTGCTGCCCCAGCTGCACACATGGTCGCCAATTGTACCCCCTCCGTGACAAAGGCCCCCGCCACAGGTGAGGCTCATTGGCAGGTAGCGGCGGCAGTGGCATGGCAGCGCTCCCTCCTCCAGCGAGGTCCGGGTGAGGTGAACCAGTGGCAGCCATTGCGGGGACTCCAGTCTTTTGTAGGCGAGAGCCCCCTGCCACAGGTGGAACTCGTTGGCGGGCAGCGGCAGCGGTGGTGCAGCAACTCTCCCTCCTCCAGCGGGGTCCGGGTGAGAGGAACTCACTATAAATATTTGCTTATTTCACAGCGTGGTCAACCTGAGCCAAAGCAGCACAAGTGAAATCAGTATCAAACAAAAATTAACAGCTGTTAAGGAAAAATATAGGATAGAAAGAGGTACCTATTTATCTACTTACAGTTTCTTGCTTTCGAACTGCTAGGTTGGCAGGAGCTGGCAACAGAGACAGTAGCTCACTCCACCGTGCAGCACTAGGGTCTCAAACTACTGGCTTGCCGACCTTCCAGTCGTCAAGTTTAGAGTCTTGTAACTTTTAAGAAAAGTTACAAATACATAAGTCTTAAGTTGCAGGCAGAAAGCAGATTTTTTTAAAAAGTAAAAATCCATAAAAATAGAAATATTTTACTAAGGGTTTTGAAAAGCATATTTAGACACACATGAAAAACAATGTGTTTTCTATGAGCTCTCCAGCCATCTGCAGGTTTAAATCTATGGAGGAAAATCTGCCTCTGTTTTGTTTTTACTGCTGCTACAAATCATCTGATAATGATATCCAATGTGGTGAAATTGCCTCCTGCTTTTTGGTTTGGGACTGTGTTATACTAACCCCAAGAACAGGATGTTCATGTTCCACAATCTTTGTTGATATATTTTTGCTTTCCTTGCGGATTGCATTAGTGGCAAGACCAATCCAGTATATGAACAGAAATTGCCTAGTAAGGAAAATGCAAACATTCTACTCTTATCGGTAGTCTAACAAAATAAATGGTTTTTGTTTTAAGATTTGCTACAGTAGACAACTCCATTGACTTTTATATGGATGTCCACATGACAAGCAGATCTCATAGCAAAAATAATACACTTTGTGTCCTTAGGAAAATGAATTGGTTTGTACTCAGGGGATGTATGCATTGCTACTTAATTGCTCTGCAATGATCTCTAATGGACCATTCTAAGGTTACTTTTATGTTCACAGCCCATTTTCAAGGTTACATCTACTGCATAAATGCAGTATTATTCAACACTTTATACATACAAAAATTTAAATGTTCACAGCTCTCCCCCCCCTCCAAGCCCCTTCCCCCCACATTCAGGTAAAGGTGGGGATATGTTGCTTATAAGTTTTCACTGTTGGTCAATTGTTCATTTTAGCAAACTTGACAATTTTACCTTTCTGTGGGCCTTCTCCAACATCAGTTTGTCTATTTAGTTCAAAGGTTACTGAAGAAACAAAATATTTCTAATGGGCTTCAGAGAAGTGTAGGAGTACTCCTTTTTGCAAGAAACCTACCAATCTATTTGGCTATCAATATTTTGTTCCTTTGAGAGACAGTCTTGATAATGATAATTGAGATATCTGTTTTTGGCTGGCTTGAGGTTAATAATCTGACCCGTAAATAGATTATTTTACAAGGTAAAGGTAAAGGTTTCCCTTGCTCGAAAGCCAGTTGTATCCGACTCTAGGGTTCAGTGCTCATCTCTGTTTCAAAGCCAAAGAGCCAGTGCTGTCTGCTTCTGCAGACGTTTCCATGGTCATATGGCAGGCATGACTAGACACTGGAGCTCACGGAATGCACATGGAGCAAACTAGAAACCCATCTGTTGACGGTGCTTTTTGTTCAACTCATTCTTTCAATAAAGGGTTAATTACAATTTTGGATCACTGGAGAATGCTAGAAATGTAGGTGTAGAACTCAAATTAAAATTGACTCAATTGCAATGTTAGTAAACTACTTGCTCTGATTAGGTAAAAATCCTAAATTGTTCTCAGTCTTCACCTATGCACATACAATTCCTTTTTTGTGTCCCAATCAAACTCTGGACTGCCAAAATGAAGCCACTTTGTTGTTGCTCAAACCCAAGTCCTCATTGGTGCATGGCTCTGGCAGCAATTGGCAGACCAGTAAATGAGCTGGATTCTGTATCTCTCCATGTTCACACAGTGTGTTGTTTGCCAGCAGCCCCCACTTGAGCATGTTGGCCTTGCATTTAGGGACTCCAACCCACAACCTATTCAGAGTCCTCCAAGTGATGTAAGGGAGGTTGAGATCTTCAGCTATATTCTCCTTTAATGATGTTCCTTGCCCAATGAGCTTCTTCCTCCATCTTCTAATTTGGTTTTGCTCTTGTGTACCCTCAAGAATGTTTGTTCTTGCCATAAAGCTCTTTCCGGATCTGAGCCGGTGGATTTAAGAACATAAGAACAGCCTTGCTGGAATAGTCCAGCATTCTGTCTCACACAGTGGCTCACCATTTGCTTCAGGGTATTCCCAAGCAGATGCCTTCACCTGCTTAGGATTCCCTGGAAATGGCATTGAGAGATATCCTGAGGCTCATATTCATTCAGAGGATGTTGTGGGTCATTCTCTTGCTTTGTTCTTCTTATTTTAAGATAAGAAAACACAACATTTGATAGCTGGGATGTATAGGCTTCCACGTGTCCTTCAAATTCATGTTACCTGTGCAAGACGATGTCTGGAATAGACAAGCCCTGATTACTTTTGTCCTACAACTGCTTCAGTACTTCATCTATTTGTCATATATCCCAGTGTCTCCCTTAATGATTAATGATCAACTGCAACTATATATATTATATGTTTCCATAATGAATATAGAACAGATTATACAAGCATTACACATTATATAGCTATGAGAAGGATGTTGGTGGGTGAATTCTCAGAAGAGAAAATAAAATCTTCCTATCTAAAAATCAGGATTTACTTTTGATTTATACAGATCATCAAATAAATGTTTGAATGTTTTCTAGGTTTTCTTTAGTAAAGTGTGAAGAACTCTTTTATTGTCTTAGCTTTCTGGTTCAGACCTCTTGCCAACATATATCTTGCTGCAGCTACTGAGGCCCTGGTAAACTCTACCTGAGAGCCCGGTGGGAAGAGCTATATAGTGGCTCAATTTACAGATTTTTTTCTGGAATGGATTAATTGGTTTCAATGCATTCCTATGGAAGATTTGATTAAAGTAATTTTTTGTTGTAAGAAACGTCCCGGAGAATGCATTAATTACGTTAACTGAGGTTTCACTGTCTATTCAAATAAGGATTGCAGATTGAAGGTGCAGTCATATGTGTGGGAAAATAGCAATGATCGTGGTAGCTAGGGCATGTTGAAAAAACCTCTATCTCATATGAAAAATACACTTTCAGATGCTGTTGATTTCTGTCTTACTACCATGTTGCAGTTGCCTGGTATTTCTCTCTCTCATATGAACTGAGTGACATCACAGAATCCGGGACATGGGGCATTATAACCTTGATACCAAGTGCCTTATCTCAACACCCAGTGTCACAACTCAGTCTTTGGCCTGTGAACAATATGTCAAATTATGGTAGGGTTCTGCTTCCTGAAGCCACCACCTAGCCAGGTTTCAGCAATATTGTGAAAATTTTCAGTCTTTCAGAAAGTTAAAGCTAATTGAAAAACTACAGGCTGATTTCTTACCATATTCTACAATCATTCAGTCATCCTCTAAAAACCTTGCTTTGGATTTTTAGGAAGTTTCTTTTGTAAAAAGACAGAAAAAGAAAAAAGACAAGGGAAATATCACATTTCTTAATTGGGTTTCTGGTAAGTATAATCACTATGAGTCACTAAACATTTACCTCATTAGGCAGAAGAGAGAGAAAAAAAACCTTCTTAAACAAAAGATGGACAGAAGTATATTGGCATTTGTGTCATTTGTATAAGTTGTTGTGGCTTAGTGACAAGGTGCCAGGACACAGCTTGATCATGATCCTGGTCATGTGTCCAGTTATGTAACTGAGATACAGTATGTACATTCCAGAACCTTGTCAAATAGCTGCAATTAGTCATGGCAAGCTATAGAAACCATATATGTGTCCAGCTGGGTTCAGTATTTGGCACCAGCCTAGGCATGAGGGTAAGGGCGGTGGCGTTGCCATCATAGCCAGGGAGTCACTGGGAGTTGCCAGGGCTACCGCTCCACAAATTCTGGGTTGTGAGGCCCTGCTTCTGCGTCTGGGCTTTAAGGGTCAGTTGGGAGTCTTACTCCTGTACCTGCCCCCTTGCAGGGTAAGGGACTCCCTGCCTGAGCTCCTCGAGGCCATCTCAGCGTTGGCGTTGGAGTTCCCTAGACTGATGGTTCTGGGGGACTTCAATTTGCCTTCGCTGGGGACTGGCTCCGAGGTGGCTCAGGAGTTCATGGCTTCCATGGCAGCTATGGACCTGATTCAGGTAATTCAGGGCCCGACCAGGGACAGTGGCCACACACCAGATTTAATCTTTTTGTCGGAGCGGTGGCGGAGTGATCTGAGACTACAGAAATTAGACATAACACCTGTGCCATGGGCAGATCATTATTTGGTGGCTCTAGACTTCCTGGGTGCGACGCTTCATTGTAGGGAGGCAGGGCCTATTAGAATGGCCCGTCCCCGACAACTGATGGATCCTGATGGATTCCAGAGGGAACTGGGGGATTTTCCTCTGGATCGGCAACACAATTCGCCCGAGGCGCTGGTTGACCTGTGGAACAGGATGACAACAGCGGCCTTGGATGAAATCGCACAACTACGGCCTCTCAGAGCTCGTGGAGCTAGGTCATCCCCATGGTTCACAGAAGAACTGCGGGAGCTCAAACGGGCAAATAGATGCCTAGAGCGCCGCTGGGTGAAGACCCAGAGTGACTCCGATTGGACACTAGCTAGAGCCACTATTAGGGCCTACCTAGTGGCGATGGGAGTGGTGAGGTGGCAATACTTCACCACCCTTATTGCCTCCGCTGATAATTGCCTAGCCACCCTGTTCCGGGTTACCAGGTCTCTCCTTGGTAGAGGGGCCCCAGTGCCTGGTTGGCAGGGGTTGGCTGAGAACTTTGCTGACCATCTGGTGGAGAAAATCGATCGGATTCGCTCAGGGTTTAATCCTGGCGTGGATGGGGAGAGTCCAGAGGGAGCTGGAGCACAGCCTTGCCATACTATCTGGGACCAGTTTGATCCAGTTGCTCCTGATGAAGCGGACCTGCTCCTTTCAGCTGTGCGTGCCACTACCTGCCCATTGGACCACGGTCCCACCTGATTGGTGAAAGCCTCCAAGGCCCTGAGGACGTCTGTCCGTCCAACCAGAGCGGACCGGAGGGGCTCTCTAATCGTTCCATCAGCCAGAGGGGCTCGCCTCTCTGGCACAAGGAGGAGAGCCTTCTCCGTGTCTGCGCTGGCCCTCTGGAACCTCCTGCCAACAGAGTTACATCTCCGGACGGAATTGCTGTCTTTCAGAAAAGAACTTAAAACCTGGCTGGCAGGTCAAGTGTGGGGTGCAGGTGGAAGGGTAACCTCCATTGGGTGGCTGGTGTAGAAGAACTCCTCCCCATGGTGCCTTTGAATCCTGCACACCTTGTTTTAGGGGGTGGGTAGTTTTAACTGTTTTTAACATGTTTTTAAATTGTCATTGTGAACCGCCCTGAGTCGGCTTTGGCCGAGTGGGCGGTATATAAATTTGACAATTAAATTAAATTAAATTAAATATATGAATATTATTAAGATTTCAGTCAATAAAAACATAGGAACACAGACAGACATTATTTATAATTTGGCAGACACATAGATATCACAGTAGCTGTATGCTTGTTAGTACACACTATTATGACACAGCTAACATTAAAGCAACATCACACACCAATAGTCTTGCACTGCAGAGTTTTCTTCTTTTTCTTAGTTTTGTTAGAGAGGGGGAAAGATGCCCCTAGGAGATACAACCAATGAGAAGAACAAGTATATAGGGAATTATTTAGTTACTACCCCCAGTGGGAAAGAACATTGTAATTGTGCATTTTGTTATTTATAGGCATTGTATAAATATTTATAATACTTAAAATTATTATAAAATTTTTGACAATGAAGGATACTATTTTGAAAGAGTTAGAGATCAGAGAATTACAAGAATTTGGAAATGAGTTTTTTTTTAATAAGGAAATACCTAACCTACAAATTAAAAATAACTTGGAATGTTGAATACATGGAGTGTTTTGAAACAAAGATTGGCTCCAAATATTTCCCCAATTACAGAAATGTTAGATTTAAAAACTTTTCTGATGAAAAATGATAAGTTGGAGGAAATGTTACAAAAATGTGGGATAAATTTGTAAAAAGAGTGGTTACAATTTTGTGATGGTAGAGAAAAAAGGTTGGAAATATATAAGGAATTGGGATTGAACTTGCTTCAAATACTAGCTGTAAACAAATGGAATAAAAAGTATAATAATCAGGTCGGGTCATTTAGACAATTGACGGAATCTGAGGAATTGATTTACAAAATAAGAAAAGAAACAGTAGGGGTAAAAGGATTGGTGAAAAAGATTTATAAAATTTTAAATACAACAAGTGATCCACATGATACTTTGAGAAAAATTTGGGAGACAGACCTGAAAACAACAATTTTAGATAAAAACTGGAGGAGTAAATAGACTGGAAGAATTATGAGAAACTTATCTATAAAGGTCAAAGAGGCGAGCATAATTGTAAAATGTTGTGGAAATGATATTTGATGCCATTTCGGCTAAACCAAATTGATTCCAATAAATAAATAAAAAAGTTGGAGATGTCAACAAAAAGTGGGAACATATATACATATGTGGTGGGAGTGTGATGTTATAACAGAGTATTGGAAGAAAATAGAAGCTGAAATTGGGAAAATAATGAGAAATACTATAAAGTTGGATAAAAAAGCATTAATAACAGACTTAGAAGAGTTAAAATGGGATGTATATAAGGACCTGTTATCTATTTTCTTATCTTTAGCAAGACAACAAATTGCAAAAATTTGGAAAAGTAATATGAAGTTAGAATTGGGTAACTGGTATAAGGACTTATGGGAAATGGCATTGAATGACAAGTTGATCTGGGAATTACATTTTAAAAAAAGGTATACTGAAAGAGAATAAATTTTGGGATATTTGGGAGCCTTTCTTGGAGTACTGCAGTGGCTCAAGTCGCTAAGACGCTGACTGGGAAGCGGAAGGTCAGCAGTTCGATTCCCGAGTACTGCAGGACGGAAATGAGCTCCCGTCTTCATCCTAGCTCCTGCCAACCTAGCAGTTCGAAAGCAAGAAATTGCAAGTAGATAAATAGGGACCACTTCGGTGGGAAGGTAACAGCGTTCCGTGCGCTCCGGTGTCTAGTCATGCCTGCCACATGACCACGGAAACGTCTGCAGAAGCAGACAGCGCTGGCTCTTCGGCTTAGAAACAGAGATGAGCACTGCACCCTAGAGTCGGATACGACTGGCTTTCGAGCAAGGGAAACCTTCTTGGAGTATGGGTTAAAGGACAATAAAGGTGACAGACCAGTACTGGAACTAATGAGTTTTTGGAAGAAATAAGAGAATAAGGTATTATATACATGGTGAATTCTAAGGACAACACATATAGCGCAGGGTGATTTTTTTTTCTAATTTTAGTTTAGTTTCTATTTTATATTATTATTATTTTATTATCAATAGGTAAAGAGAAAAATCGGCCCCTCCCCCCCACCCCATCCTAAAACCTGGGTGCAAGGAAGGAAAAGGCAGAGAAAGACCTAGGCCTCAACTGACCAGTCACCATCCAGAGGCCTTGGGGGGAGGTGAGTGAAAAATCGGCCCCTCCCCCCACCCCATCCTAAAACCTGGGTGCAGGGAAGGAAAAGGCAGAGAAAGACCTAGGCCTCAACTGACCAGTTACCATCCAGAGGCCTTGGGGGGAGGTGAGTAAAGAATCGGCCCCTCCCCCCACCCCATCCTAAAACCTGGGTGCAAGGAAGGAAAAGGCAGAGAAGGACACAGGAAGGAAAAGGCAGAGAAGGACACAGGCCCCAACTGCCCAGTAACCATCCAGAGGCCCACGGGAGTCCTCCTAGAGTAGCAACACCCCAGAGGGCAACTAGGAAGGGCCGCGCTGACACTACAGACACTGCAGACACAGGAGACCCTCGACCACCCCCAGAAGACACCATCTGTAGCCACCATCACAGTGAGGCCTGAGTTGGCGCCTTTAACCAACTTTTCGCAGCCAAAGGGAGGCGAGAGCTGCTGCATGCATGCAAGGGATCAGTAATCGAACTGAAATAATATAGTTGACTGAACATAGATGACTTATAGCAAGTGACATAGTGACTGTGTCACTGTGTCAGTTTAGAGCTGACTGACATCAGTTCTAAACTGATACTGTGTTCTAAACTGTGATAATATGCATGATGATGTTACCTTGTTTTAAACTGTGATAATATGTATGATGGGGGGGAGGGAATGGCGTAGAAACCGGCAAAGCACGCCAGGGAGTTTGCCAAGAAAACCCTATTGACCAAAGCAAAGGCAAAACAAAGGGACAAATCAGAGGAAACAGGAAGGATGCTCAGCACATTAGATGGACAGAAAGGGATGGGCAGGAAAGGGGGAGGAGAAATACAGTGTTGTAAGGAACAATATTGCATAGGGACATGGAATGTAAGATCTATGAACCAAGGAAAGCTGGAAGTGGTAAAAAAGGAAATGGAAAGAATAAGTATTGACATCTTGGGAATCAGCGAGCTAAAATGGACAGGTATGGGCAAATTCAGCTCTGAAAACCATCATATCTACTACTGTGGACAAGAAAACCTCAGAAGAAATGGAGTGGCCATAATTGTAAATAAAAGAGTGAGAAAAGCAGTAATGGGATATAATCTCAAAAATGATAGAATGATATCAATCAGACTACAAGGCAAACCATTTAATATCACTGTAATCCAAATATATGCACCAACTACCAGTGCAGATCAAGCCACAGTAGACCAGTTCTATGAGGACCTACAACATCTTATAGAACAGACACCAAGAAACGATGTCCACATTATCTTAGGAGACTGGAATGCAAAAGTAGGAAATCAAAAAGTGGACGGAATAACAGGCAAGTTTGGTCTGGGAACACAAAACGAAGCAGGGCAAAGACTGATAGAGTTCTGCCAAGATAACACTAGTCATAGCAAACACCCTTTTCCAGCAACACAAGAGGAGACTCTACACATGGACATCACCAGATGGCCAACATCGAAACCAAATTGACTATATACTCTGCAGCCAAAGATGGAGAACCTCCATACAGTCAGCAAAAACAAGACCTGGAGCGGACTGTGGCTCAGATCACAATCTACTGATTGCAAAATTCAGGCTCAGACTGAAGAAAATAGGGAAAACTAATAGGCCGGATAGATATGATCTAGACAACATACCCAAGGAGTACACGGTGGAGGTGAGGAACAGATTCAATGGTCTAGACCAGATAGACAGAGTACCAGAGGAATTATGGACAGAGATGAGAGACATTATGCAGGAGGCAGCAAGGAAAACTATACCAAAAGAAAAGAAGCGCAAGAAAGCAAAGTGGTTGTTGGATGAAGCTCTTAAAATAGCAGAGGAAAGAAGGAACGCAAAAGGCAAAGGAGAAAGGAAAAAATACAATCACTTAAATAAAGAATTTCAAAGAAAAGCAAGGAGAGATAAGGAAAGCTACCTAAATGAACAGTGCAAAGAAATAGAGGAAAACAACACAAGAGGCAGGACTAGAGACCTCTTTAAAAAAATTGGGAAAGTCAAGGGAACGTTCAAAGCAAAAATGATCACGATAAAAGACAAAGATGGCAAAGAGTTAGCGGATGCAGAAGAGATAAAGAAAAGATGGAAAGAGTACACAGAGGAACTTTACAAAAAAGACCTAAACACCGCGGATAATAACAATGAGGGGGAAATTGAACTTGAACCAGACATCCTAGAGAGTGAAATCAGAAAGGCCCTAAAAAGCATGGCAAACAACAAAGCCAGTGGATATGATGGTATCCCAGTTGAATTCTTCAAAGCCCTAAAAGATGATGGAATCAAGCTACTACATGATATATGCCAGCAGATTTGGAAAACGAAACAGTGGCCACAGGATTGGAAAAGATCAGTATATGTCCCAATCCCAAAAAAGGGCAATGCCAAAGAATGTTCAAATTATCGAACAATTGCGCTCATCCCACAAGCTAGCAAAGTGATGCTCAAGATAATGCAGGATAGACTACAGCAGCATGTAGAAAGAGAACTACTAGAGGTGCAGGCTGGATTCAGAAGAGGCAGGGGGACCAGAGATCACATTGCCAACATACGTTGGATCATGGAGAAAACAAAGGAATACCAGAAACAAGCTTACTTCTGTTTCATTGACTACACCAAGGCCTTTGATTGTGTGGACCACAACAAAATGTGGCAAGTAATTAAAGAGATGGGAATACCAGAACACCTCATATGTCTCATGAGAAATCTGTACATGAGTCAAGAAGCAACAGTTAGGACAGAGTATGGAATGACGGAGTGGTTTGGAATAGGAAAAGGAGTAAGACAAGGCTGCATTCTGTCACCCTGCTTATTCAACTTATACACAGAGCACATAATGCGCAATACAGGGATGGAGGAATCACCATATGGGATCAAAATTGCTGGGAGAAACATCAACAATTTGAGATATGCAGATGATACCACCCTAATGGCAGAAAGTGAAGAAGACCTAAAGAAGCTCCTGATTAGGTTGAAAGAAGAGAGTGCAAAAGCTGGCCTGAGACTCAATATCAAGAAAACCAAGATAATGGCAACAGGCGCTATAAGTCCCTGGAAAATAGATGGGGAAGAAGTAGAAGCAGTAACAGATTTTACTTTCTTAGGATCCAAGATCTCTGCAGATGGGGATTGCAGCCATGAAATAAAAAGGCGACTGATTCTTGGGAGACAAGCTATGAAAAACCTGGGGAACATAGTGAAAAGTAGAGATATCTCACTGCAAACAAAGGTCCGCATAGTCAAAGCAATGGTATTTCCGGTGGTAATGTATGGCTGTGAGAGCTGGACCATTAGAAAGGCTGAGCGAAGAAAAATAGATGCCTTTGAGATGTGGTGCTGGAGGAGAGTTTTGAGAGTCCCCTGGACAGCGAGGAGAACAAATAGGTCAATATTAGAAGAGATTAGCCCTGAGTGCTCCTTAGAAGGACAAATAACAAAGATGAAGTTGAAGTATTTTGGACATCAAATGAGAAGAGAGGATTCACTTGAGAAGGCTTTGATGCTGGGGAAAGTGGAGGGCAAAAGAAGAAGGGGACGGCCAAAGATGAGATGGCTAGATGGTATTGTAGACACAATGGGCACGGGGCTGTGTGGACTAAGGAGGATGGTGGAGGACAGAGGTGCCTGGAGAGCGATGTTCCATAGGGTCGCAAAGAGTCGGAATCGACTGTGCGACTGAACAACAACAAAGAGATCTAATGGTTTTATGACTGAATTATGAGAATGGTTATATCATGTGAAAACGGATCAAGAAATATGTGTAATATGTACTGAGTTATGCTTTACATATATTTCTTTTTTGTATTTTGTTTCTATTCTTTTGTTGTTTAATTTGAAAACTTAATAAAATATAAATAAAAAAAGACATTGTATTGTGCTGTATTTTTTGAAATAAAAATCAGGAATCAAATCAAGAACCTATAGCTGGTCCTCTAAATCAGGGGTTTTCAACCTACGGCTCGTGGGCCAGCCCCGGCCTGCAGCACCATTTCATGTGGCCCACGTTGCCACTGGTAGTGGAAGCGGATGCATTTATAATTGCTGTAAATGTGCCCATGGCTGTCATAAACATGTTTATGACAGCTGAAGACACATTTTACATTTTACAATTGCTCCAAACAGCTTCCTCAATGATGGTGCGGAGCAATGGGAACAGGAGTTCATCCTTCTGGGGAAAGACACAGATTACCAAGGTTTAACATTAATCATTTCCCCCCTCTTAAAATAAATTATATAATAACTGTTAATATGTTACTTGCTTATCTATCTATCTATCTATCTATCTATCTATCTATCTATCTATCTATCTATCTATCTATCTATCTATCTATCTATCTATCTATCTATCTATCTATCTATCTACAGTATCTTTCTGTCTCTCTGTCTGTCTGTCTTCCCTTCCACCATCGATAACTGCTTAGTCAGCTTGTCTTTGTTGCAGCATGTCTTTACACCTGCTGCTTTTTGGTGAATTTCCACATCAAGTATTGTGGAGCAGAGCTGAAAATGACTTTATTTCAAGGTCTATATATGTTTGTTTTCCATACAGTTTGATTACTGTTCTGTTTCTGGTTTATGCCATGAACAATGTTTTTCAGCCACAGATATTATAATTAGAGATATGCTTCTCTCATGATTTTGCCAATTCGTTCATTAGTTAGGGGAGCAATTTTTCATATCCATGTTTTGTCTATCTAGCTCATGCTCCCTCAGGGTTTAAAATTACTGAGGCATCTATCTACATTAACAGTGCCTTACTTCACATTGAAGCAAAGAGAAATACAGGAGATAAGACAAATGTGTGTTTGTGTGTTGTCACTTGGATTCTGACCTTTGACAACTCTTGGAATTTTTTTAGGGAGAAAATACTCAGAAATGATCCACCAATAACTTCTTCTAGGGGTACTCTGGGGCCATGTAGCTCGCCCAATGCCACACAGGCCAACTCTTTTTCAGATGAGGAGGCCATGAATATGAAGATGCTCCAGGCCGGCAGGTGGATGTATCTCATTACCACCCCGTGCATAGGGTGGCCCTCTCTACCTCTCCCACTCTAATTTTATTTTCCCTTTTTGACTCTGAGAAGAGTTAATTGAATGACATCCCTTGACTCTCCACTACATGTAGCCCTGCAAAATCTGACTTACTATTTTCCTAGCATTCTCACTAATCCTTATTTGATGAACCTCTACCTTTATTGTATCAGTCATAGTCATAAGGGAATGATCCATTGGTTCAATCCAAGAGTAGTTCACTAGCAACCTCTTCCTTTTGTAAACATTTATGGTGAAATAAAACTTGAGCACTTTAGTACTAGTTGAGTTAGATTCTTTGGTGTGATTGAGCACAGTTCATTTTATGAGAATAACTGAGGGTGCCACGAAAACAGTAAGTCAGGCTTTGCAGTTCTAAGTGCAATGGAGAGTTTGGGAAAAGCCATTCAATTTGCCATGTATGAGCCCTGATTCTATAAAGTCTTCTGGTGTCTCTGTCTCAGGGACAGATAAACTGGAGCAAGGTAAATAGGTTCTGTTTGGCTTGCTAACATTCAAGGGAAAGAAAGACAATGAAGAAGAACCCCCTCCTTGTTTCTGTCTCCTTCAGGAAGGAAGCTTTCTTCCCCACTTCCACACAAGGTGCCAGGGGTCTGCTGGCTATGCTAAAAGGGCACTGGAGACAGAAGAGGTGGCACTTATTGGGGGGGGGGGGTACTGCATGATATCATGGATTGCAGTCACCACGTGACATATTTCAGCCCACCTGTTGGGGCATGCGCCAGTTACTGGGATACACTGCAAGGTTCAATGCATCACCTCTGTCCTAATAGGCATAACCCCCCTCCTATGCCTTTGTTCCCCCCTCTTCATCTCTGCTTTATTTAAACCAGGGTGGCCAACCTTTTTGTGCCGCGGGCCTGACCACGCCCCTGGACAGCTGAGCAGGCTGAACCACACCCCCTGGAAACAGAAGCGGGGGTAATTTACAGCTGTCATAAATGTGCCCACTTCCTCATTTACCACAGCTGTGGGCGCATTTGCCAGCAGACATAAGTGTACCTGTTTCCACTTCCAGGTGTGGCGGAGGTGGTGACAGGCCAGATGGAATGGCATTGCAGGCCGGGTCTGGGCCACGAGATGTTGGTTGGGAACCCCGTGATTTAAACATATGGAAGAGCCGCCTCAAATATTGTGGTATTTTTGAACCACACTCAGGCGTACCTTGGTAATGGCAACCTTGTGTTTCCAGTTAATCTTTCTCACACTACGTCAGGCAAAGGGAATTGCAGAATGAACTCACCAAAAGGTGTCTTCATTTTGGCAGTTTCATGTCTGACCTAGACACGGAAGAGGAAGGTGCTTGTTAATTCTGATTATTTCAAAGAGTGAGACAGGAGTTTGCCAGTAAATAAAAACCCAGATAAGGTTAATGTGGAGATGGCAAAGTAGCCCTCTTATTCCCAACCTCTGGCTACACTGATATTAAAGTTAATACATTTCATCTGTCACAGATTTGTAAACTGCTCCCTGAATAAATGGAGTATGAGTTTTCAGATATTTAGCTACTATTTTACCATATCAGAATCCAAAGTCAACATTTTACTGGTTAGCTTTAATGAGCGGTATCCTTCCAGATGGCAGGTTATCCTGACACATTAATGGGATAACAGCATTATGTAATTTGCACAGTTTGCACAGTCCAAAATGCACAGCTAGTTCCCCAATAAAAATAGAACTCACTATAAATATTTACTTATTTCACAGTGTGGTCAACCTGAGCCAAAGCAGCACAAATGAAATCAGTATCAAGCAAAAATTAACAGCTGTTAAAGAAAAATATAGGATAGAAAGAGCTCCCAATGGTATCCATTATCACTTAAGCCTTTTGATTTTTCTGGTCCTGTTAATTTTCTATATTTGAGTGACCAACCTCCAGAGGTCATGGGCTGCAGAGTTCTCAAAACATGACAACATTTTCCCTCATGCCATTTATAGAGCACATTGGGACATTTGGAGTTTTTTCTATTATGGAGAAAATTTGGGGATACTGGAGGGACCCATAAATCTTGAGAGGCTGCATTTTGGTCTACTGGGGGCTGCAAGTTGCCCACCTCTGGTCTATATAGTCTATTATAACAATAATTTCATGTCAAAAATTATTCTGGGTTGAAAGGATTTTTGCTAAAGAAACTCCATTCAGGGGATGCCCGAACGAGGCTCCTTTCATGTCCCCAAAGATCTTTTCCCACCAAAATGGTCCCTATTTATCTACTCATTTTCAAACTGCTAGGTTGACAGGAGCTGGGACAGAGATAGGCACTCAATCTGTCATGCAGTACCCGGGTCTCGAATTGCTGACTTGCTGGTCTTCTAGCTAAAAAAGGTGAGCTTCTTAACCACTGAGCCACCACAGTCTATTGAAATGGCAATTGGAGGCACTCAGAGATACTTAAGCATGTCCTGTTTCTGCTCATTTGAAAACAGTTAAATAAAATAATTGAATATTAATCACATGAACACTGCAACAAATGAAAAGAAGTTTTGATTATCAATACTTTTTTAAAAAAAAGTTTGAAACCATCTTCAATCTGTTGGGCCTCTTCACTCTTGAATGATGGCGTCTAAGAGGTGACCTGATTGAAGTTTATAAAATCATGCACGGTGTGGACAAAGTAGATAAGGAAAAACTGTTTTCCCTATTGCACAACTCTAGAACTAGTGGGCACTCCATGAAATTTTTGGGTCCTAGTTCTCAAACAAATAAGAAAAAGTACTTTTTCACCCAGAGGATCACTGGTCTATGGAACTCCCTGCCAGAAGAAGTGGTGACAGCTGTCAGTTTTGACAGCTTTAAGAAAGGATTAGACAAGTTCATGGAAGACAAGGGTATCAATGGCTATAATTACGGATCCCTAAGGACAACCTCCGGGTTGGAGAGATAGGCAGGATCTCTCTCAAAGCCATTTTCAGGGAATCCTAAACAGGTGAAGGCATGTGCTTGGGAATACCCTGAAGCAAATGGTGAGCCACTGTGTGAGACAGAATGCTGGACTGGATGGGCTGTGGTCTGTTCCAGCAAGGCTGTTCTTATGTTCTTATGTATTGTTAGCATTATGTAGAAACAGACAAATAGTTCATATAGAAGTTCTCTGCATCACAACAAGGCATCATTTTCCTATTCTGAGAAAATTAATAACAGTTTCCATTGGCCAGTTAGGGGAAAAGAATACATCCACCATATCACTGATACTTTTTCTATCACTGTTTCTTATTAAGCAAGTTCCCTTCAGGAGAAAAAAAAAAGTACAAATGTTAGTAAAAGGTAAAGGTAAAGGTTTCCCTTGCTCGAAGGCCAGTCGTATCCGACTCTAGGGTGCAGTGCTCATCTCTGTTTCTAAGCCGAAGAGCCAGCGCTGTCTGCTTCTGCAGACGTTTCCGTGGTCATGTGGCAGGCATGACTAGACACCGGAGCGCACGGAACGCTGTTTCCTTCCCACCGAAGTGGTTCCTATTTATCTACTTGCAATTTCTTGCTTTCGAACTGCTAGGTTGCCAGGAGCTGGGATGAAGACGGGAGCTCATTTCCGTCCTGCAGTACTCGGGAATCGAACTGCTGACCTTCCGCTTCCCAGTCAGCGTCTTAGCGACTTGAGCCACTGCAGTACAAATGTTACCATCTGTATTTTACCAATATAGACATGTCATTGATTCTTTGGCAATTTGTTTGTTTTTGATTGCACACATAAAAACTGTTGAATAATCACTTGATTCTTTGTCCTTGACTCTCAACTGGATTTTAGCAATCTTGGAAGACTTCCCAATTTTTATTTGCTCTTGCAACATAATATAAAATAAACCAATTGAAATTTACCTGGTTCTTAAAAAGCATATTTAAGCAACTTTTCTTTCACACTAGTTTTTATTCTGGCAACACTTCTCATCGATAAACAAGGTGCCCAGGAAGGAGCCATTGGTGAGTATGTAGCATTCAGGTTGTCAAGAAAGAAATTAGAGATACAGACTAGAAACCTCTTCATAATATCATTGCAGAATGGTAGTGAAGGTGGAAGGCTCTGTGCAATTTCCAGGTTGCAGATAAGCCAGGGAGCAGAAACAGTTCTCTCTACTTACATAAGGGATGGGTGGCTTCTCAGCTATCAAAGATGTGGGATAGGAAGAACCCTGCATATAATGGACAATTGTGTGTACAGTAGGGCTTGCAGTGGCTCAGTGGTTTAGAAGCTCGCCTTGTTAGCTGGGAGGCTGGCAATTCAGCAGTTTGAGACCCGGGTACTGCATGATGGCTTGAGCTTCCATCTTTGTCCCAGCTCCTGCCAACCTAGCAGTTTGAAAGCAAGAAATTGCAAGTAGATAAATAGGGACCACTTTGGTGGGGAAAGATCTTGGGGTCACGAAAGGAGCCTCATTTGTGGGTCCCCTGAGTGGAGTTCCTCCAGCAAAAATCCTTTCAACCCAGAATAATTTCTGACACAAAATTATTTATATTATGTGTACAGGAAAAGGTAATTAAAATTGCACTTTGGGCTGTGATTCTTCTTCTTTCATGTTCTGATTAAACTCTGGACTACCAAAATGTAGCCACTTTCTTCACTTTGTCATTGCCCAAACTTAAGCCCTCAAAAGTGCAGGTTTCTGGCAGCAATTGGCAGACCAGAAAATGAGCCAGATTCTGTATCTCTCCATTTTCACACCATATGTTGTTTTCTGCCAACAGCCCCCACTTAAGCATGTTAGTCTTGCATTTAGGGACTCCAACCCCACTTGAGCATGTTAGTCTTGTATTCAGGGTGCACCAAGTGACATAGGGGAGATTGAGTTCCTCAGCTATATCCTCCTTTAATGTTACTCTTTGCCCGATGAACTCCTTCCTCCATCTTCTTATTTGGTTTTGCTCTTGTGTACCCTCAAGAATGTTTGTTCTTACCATAAAGCTCTTCCTGGATCTGAGCAGGCAGACTTGAGGCTCATATCTGTTCAGAGAGTGTCAAGGGTCGTTCTCTTGCTTAGCTCTCTCAGTGTCCGCTGCTACTTCTCTCCTGATCTTAGGTGAAGTGATACCAACAAGAGGGTATATTTTCTCAACTGGTGTAGGTTTGAGGCATCCTGTCATTATATGCATGGCTTCATTCACAGAGATATCAACTTGTTTTGCATGTGTGGATGCACTCCATACTGGAGCAGCATACTCTGCTGCGGAGACACTCAGGGCCAAAGATGATGTGTGCAGCATGGATGGTTGAATTCCCCATTTATAGTTTGTGAGTTTCCAGATGATGTTGTTCCTTGTGGAGTATATCCACACATGTAAAACAAGTTGATATCTCTGTGAATGAAGCCATGCATATAGTGACAGGATGCCTCAAACCTACACCAGTTGGTAGGTTTGGCATTGGTATTCAGGCAATGCAGATTAAAAGATAGTGTCTGGTCAAGCATCACACCGAGGTATTTTGGTGCTGAACAATGCTGTAATCAGTTTAGGTGTGATTAGAAGGCAGTACGGTTGTGCATTCAACTGCACCAGAGTGATCTCCCTAAAAGCAATCCTTCCATCTGCCATGGAATCACTCTAGCCCAGCCTCAAAAATGACTAGCTTTACAGCTAGACCAAAAAGGCCCAGTCTGGGCATGCATCAGAGTTGAGGTAGAACACAATTCTCTCTACATAGTGTTATTGTTGTGAAATAGATCACATTGGACTACTCCAAAAGCAGTCCAAAGTGTGATCTATTTCTTTGTATGAGCAGGTGGCCAATGAGGCATATGCACTGGAGGACAAGATTATATGTCCAGAACTAGTAAGTGATGAGGTTTTGGCTAGACTGTGTCACTTAACAACTGTTGGAGGGTTGCACATTTTAATGGTTTCCCATCAGAAGCCTTCAGTGCAAGAGAACCCTATCAAGGACAATGATAAACTCAGCACTGTTCTCTCACCTGCTGATTTTCAAAATGAGAAGGTTACAGAAGTAGAATGTGGTATTTCTGCATTGTCGTAAGAGGCTGGTCCAGTCTATGTGTTTTCCCGTAGGTGTGCAGCACCATTCTGCTATATAGTATGGAAAGAAACTTGTAGTAACCACTTAGGAAAGAAGATGCTGGATGACCTATGATACAGAACTGTCTGTATGTTTGCTGCCAAATAAATCCTCCTTCCAAATACATATAGTAATTTGAAGCAAAAATAGCTGGTTCCGTCAACCAGTTATTCATGCTTTCAACCCAGAGATACGTTGAGTGTACATTGGGAACCAACTGAGGTTCAAGAACAAAGTGCAAGGGTAATTCTATCCCAGCACCATAATTTTCATTGTTGTTTCTATTATGGATTAAAGCCCATCTTCTCTTCCTCCTGACAACATCATGAACTATCCAATAATGCTAGCACAAGGACATTTGTGTTCAGTTCCTGTAGCCCTCCCACCAGCAAAATGCTAGCTGTTCATGGCTGGAACGTCTTTTCTAGTTATATGTAGTCCCATTTGATCCCTAAAATTCATTGGCAACATGCTTTTGTTTCATTTAGATAGTATCAAGCTTTAAAATCAGGGTATATCTCTTAATGTATGCTACGTTTATCCATCGTACCATAGTAACAGATTTTGTTGAAAAGTAATGTTCCACATTTTCTGTTTTTGAGAATACTGTGAGACCATATGATATGATCTAAGGCTAAGCATTGAGCTTTAGTAAATCCTAATGTTGCCTTTTGTTGACTGAGGAGTACCTCTTATTCTTTTTATTTTCTTTACAGAATTGATCCCTGTTTTGGGGTTCAGCAGCAATGGCGAACTTCTCACTAGGGTTCTTATTCTGTTTATTGATTGCCGGGTTCATTGAGTGCCAGGAACGTAAGCCATTTTCTCATTACGTTGATGTTAAATGGATGTACTAGGGCAGCGCTCTACATGGGGCTGCCCTTGATGACCATTCGGAGGCTTCAGCTGGTCCAGAACGCGGCTGCCCAGGTGGTGATGGGGCAGGGGCATTATGTTCGTGTCTCACCGCTGCTCCTGGTTGCCAGTGTGCCTCCGGGTGCAATTCAAGGTGCTGGTTTTGACCTTTAAAGCCCTTCATGGCAGTGGTCTAGGTTACTTAAGAGACCACATCACCCCAAGGTGTCATACCCGTCCTACGAGGACAGACCAGAGGGGCTCGGTTATGGTCCCTTCAGCAAAAGAAGCCCACCTTGTAGAGACCAGGAGGAGGGCCCTCTCTGTCAGCCCCGGCCCTTTGGAACCTCTTGCCACTCAAACTACACCTCCAGACGGAGCTGCTCCCCTTTAGAAAACAACTGAAAACATGGCTATGCTTCAACTTCCCAGTCCCGCTGGCTTATTTAGCCTATATTGGTTTTTGATTGCTTTTTAACTGTGCTGGGAGGGAAGGGATTTTTAAGATGGTTTTTAAAATGGGCTTTTTAATGTGGCTTAGTTAAATTGTTTTATTGTTGTTTTTATGTTGTTGAGCCGCTTCGGTCACTCTCGAGTGAGGAAAGTAGGATATAAATATTTTAAATAAATAAAATATGTTAACACCTTATATCTAAATATACAGCAGTCTCGCACTTTTGCCAGTTGTCTGAGTAGTGAGAATATCAGTAGGTGTAGCACCTATCCAGGTATTTCAGAGAATAAATAAAACAATACAAAAACGAAAAAGGCTGCAGCACTTTGAAGACTAACTGTTATAGTTTAATGTTAGCTTTTGTGGATCAAATGCATTTTGTCAAACATGGGAGTGAGATTTCTTGACATCAGTTTATACACATCAGGTACAGAGGTATAGAGTTATTGGTTAGCATAACAGATAAATATACAAATCAATATGGCTTTATACAACTGGTAATGGGAGATGATCTCTGGTTGTTATTCAAATTAGTTGTAATTTCCCCCCATTCCAATTGCAAATAGTAGGTATCAGGTATTGTTTCCTTTAGGACAGTGGTTCCCAACTTGGGGCTCATGCCCCACTGGGGGCCTTCAGTTCCCAGAAGCCTAAGTCAGTACATTGGCTGATAAGTGCTTTGTGGAATTGACTTAGGCTTCTGGGAATTGAAGTCCAAAAACCAAAGGTTGGGGAACACTGTTTTAGTATCCATAACCAATGGATACTTAATGGTGTTTTGTAATATTTAAGTTTGCTTCCAAACATGCAGATTGATCATATAAGAGGACTCAGATTAAATATTGTGGAGGATAGTGAAAGTTCTAGAATTCCAAAAGAGTATTATAAATCCAATAAACATAAATATAAAGCTTTGCCTTTTTTGCCTTTAATTAAAAATTAGCCAAGTAAAAGCAGATAAAGTCCTTTGCCTGAGACTGTGATGGGCTACTGCCAGACAGTATAGGCAGTACGTTCTAGGTTACATGAATCAATTCATATGTTCAAATGTATTTGATCTTTTCGGCAGAACAGAGACCTGGATCAAAGTTGAAATTTAGAATCTGTAATGCCTATTTACTTATTGGACGTATCGTTGTGCCTCTAAAGCCTACAGGATTCTGGCAAGTGAACTGTCATTATCCAGGTAAGAAGAAATTTCTTAGCTGCAACATTATTGCTCTAGTCTAGTCTGTCTGGTTTTAAGAGCATTAAAAAACAAAACCTTCTCTCCTTAAAAGAACAAAAGACAACTCAAATTTGTATAAAATTTCTATTTAACACTTTAAGCAGAAATTCAATGCATCCCACTGTAGTGAAGGAAACTGTGATCTGCATGCTTACACAGTCTGTTGTCCAAGTACAAACTATTAATATGCACATACGAGGAACTTGCTCTCTCATTATCAGCAGGTTTAATAATCAAATCGGGATCTTTGCCCAAAGACTCCAAAAGAGTCTTGAGTATTTAAATTGCGTGCAACCCGTTTACCCTCTTTCTCCATATTGCTAATGTCTCTAAGAACCAATCTTTTAAAGACATCAATGGAAGAGTTCTCAATTTGCAGGCAGAACGTGGACCTCGGAGCAAAAGGAGATCTAACACCCTCTGAATTTTTGAAAAAAGATTTGAGTTTCAAAAGTCTTACCAGCCTGAAGATGTCAGTCCTAGTTCTGAAAGCTGAATACAGTACTTAGGTGTTGGTACGAAGCCAAATCCAAGATTGAGGAGTTGATTATCTCTGTCCGTTAAGGTTCATGAAGAAAAATTGAAGACAAGTGGTTCTAATTTTTCCTTACTGGACAACCACGGCACTGGGGTAAACAATTCAAGTTGGAAGAAGTTGATGGCTTACTTTGTATCTGTGTGCGAGGACGTCGAAAATTGTAGGTATCCAGAGCCTTTTCATTGTTCGACGAATCAACATTTTCACTATCAGTGGATTCAAAATCAGATTCTCTCAGCGGTTTTTTCCACTAGCATGTTAACTTTTGCAGTTGGTAGCTCTTATCACTTCTATTGTACACGTACTTTAAATAACCCTTTGTCCTTCCTTATGACTTAACGCTGTTAACCCATCAAGAATCTACTGTTTGAAGCTTTTGCAGCACGAAAAAAACTCTTAAAAATAATCTAGTTTTGGTAAGATATGTCCTTATACTGGTTAATATAGTGTTGTTTCTAATCTATTGTTATTTATGTATATTATGACTTATGCATGTCTTTATACATTTCAGTATCACTCTCCTGATGAAGATTATTAATTTGAAATAACCATTACCGGATGGATGTAGATAATTTTTTTCTTGCTTCAAGCATTATTGAACTTACTTGCTCTATGAAATGTGAATTGAAGAATCCAAAGAATTAACTTGAAACTATTATTTTTACTTACAACATAGTTATTTGACTGATATATATTTGTTTGGTGAAGTTAACCATTTTTCATTTTTGAAAATTTATTAAATTCTTTAAGAGTGCAATATTTAGTTTTTTGACTTTTATTCTATTTCCATGAGTGGGTTTCCTCTCGATATTTTTGAATACCATTCCGCCACTATTTTTTTTTCAATTGTACTGTACAAAATTATGCTGGTATGCATAATCAAAATTGGCTCCTGGGCACAATAAGGCATTTCAGTTTTGTGGATGTAACATGAAAAACTTGTCATTTGCTACTCATGATAAAAACCATTTTAAAGAACATTTGGTAACTGCTGGCAACAACTTGTGTTCTTCTATCTAGGCTATTACTCCATTGGAGATGTGGCTAGACAAGGCAGACGCCGACCTTGTTTGTGGTCTATCTTAGTGAAAGATGAGAAAAATGGGCTTCTTATTCCTCCCACGAGAGTCAGGTACTGTAGTACTTCTGTGGAAGATACAATATACTGAAACCGCATCTTTATATAGTGAACATAAGGATACTGTACAATGATAATGGAAAGCTGCACCCATGCTTGTTCGAAACATAGTGATAACAAATCTTAAACTGAGGACTTAAACCAAGGGTTTGCAGAAGTGGCAAAAACAGTTGAAAATGCACTGTAAATGCACCTGCAGCTGTCATAAATGTGTTTACAACAGCTGTGGATGCATTTTACAACAGGGCTTATGGCAGGGAGAACCATGTGTCTGGCCCCTCTCAGCTGTTTGAGGAGGCATGGTCTGGCCTGTGGCTGGAAAAGGATGAGAACCTCTGATTTAAATGGAGGCCATTAGTTGGGAAAAACATTCCTACACCTTCAGATCAGGAGTCCTATAGATCAGGAGTTCTCAACCTTTTAAAGCTTGGGGCCAGGTCACCCTCAGACAGCTTCAGGGGCCAGATGGCCATTTTGCCCTTCCTCCACCATATAGCACTTCCTGGTGTGGTGGAGGTGGTGGTGGGCTACATGAAATGGTGCCATGGGCCACATCCAGCCCATGGGCCGCAGGTTGTGAATCCCTGCTATAGATTAAGGGGAGCTCTTGGGAATGATTGATGGTCTTTTTTCCTTGTGTGAACATTTATTTATTTGAAATATTTAAGGGTGCCCTTTTCCTCTTAAAAAAAAAAAGACCCAAGTTGGCTTAGAGAAGACCTTCGGGTCATAACCAATGGCATAAATCAGGGTTTCTCAACCTAGGGTTTGCACACCATTTCATGTGGCCTGTGTTGCTGCTGCCACTGCCACTGAAGCAGAAGCAGAAGCAGAAGCGGATGTGTTTACAACAGTCATAAATGCACCCGCGGCTATCATAATTGCATTTACGACAGTTGCGGATGTGTTTTACAACAGAGTTTATGGTGGGGGTACAACCAGTCCCTGTCTCTGTCTTATACAAAATACTACAGTCTGTTACCATTGTTCTTTCTCTCCCCTCTTCCGAATTGAATGATTCTTTAAATATAAATGACAGTTTTTAAAATTGTTATTTCTAATGATATCCTTCAACATCTTTGATTTTCAGTCAGATTTGGAACTCTCCAGTCATAGGAGAAGACAAGTTCACAGTTTTTGAGCTGGTTTGTCCACAAGGATTTAAGGCTCTGGGAAATATAGTTCTTAAAGGCTCCAAGCAACATCCTGATCTGCAGCGTTACATGCAAGTCCAGATCATCAACTTTTTTCATCAGTGTTTAATTAGGCTGTGTTTTCAGAAAGTGAAGGATAGGCTATATCTATATACTGTATTAAATGGTTGTGAGTTTGATCCTGACAGGAGCCAAGGTTGACCCATCCTTCCATCCTTCCGAGGTTAGTAAAATGAGTACCCAGCATGTTGGGGGCAAAATGCTAATTAGCTTGCGAATCACCCAGAGAATGCACTAAGCACTATGGGGTAGTATATAAGTGTAATTGCTATTGCTTCTCCCGTTCACAGTGGTGGGCATCAGCAGGTTCGCACTAGTTCACCAGAACCAGTAGTAGAAATTCTGTCTGGCCTCGCCCATCCAAGTTTTGAAATAAAGTAGTCCTAATTCAGGGGCAACACAGGGCTTTCCCCCTGGCCACGGCCACCGTACCATGCCCACAGTAGTAAAAAAAATTGAATCCCACCACTGCCCGTTCATTGCTATTGTACAAAGAAAGTAAAAAGTGAGAGAAATCGCCAGAGATTTGGGGGCTACTCAGACTCATCTTTGGACCTTGGAAGTCTGCATTTGGTTTCATAAACTTTACCTCTCTCAATTTTTTGCATAGATAAGGAAACAGAGAGGGTTTGATATTTCCCCCTGACCCTCCTTCCCACTCTCTTAATGGCTAAAAATATTTTTAAATTAAATACATGGGTGTGTGGGTGGGTGTCAAAACATGGCTCCCCACACCCCCAGGGAGCACAAGAGGGCTATTTGAGTCAAATAACTCAAAAGTTTGAAAGAGTAACAAAATAGATAATGTGTATGTTAAGGGCCAAAAGGGTTCAGGAGCCACATGTTACCCACTTCTGGAACAAGAATAAAGGATACACCACTGACTGCATAGCAGAAAATGCAGAAGAAATTTCTACTAGCCCTTAGAATCGCTATACAAGGGGTCTAAAGGCAATGACAATGAAAATGGGTGGCTGTCTGTTTTTGTCCAGAATTTCCCTAGATTGCATAGTTACTATTTAGGTATAACTTGAGGTCACACAGGCCTGATAGAAGCTGATTTTGCTGTGCTCTTCAGAAGTGCATTGTTGTGCAAGCAGATTCGTTTCTTGCTACAGTGGTGGAAGTGTGTTTATTGTCGGGGACGGGGGGGGCAGGGTGTAGATACTGTGTGGTAGAGTGGGTAGAGCAGGGGTGCCTAAACCTTTTAGATGCAGGCCGGTCACGTGGTTGAGAGGGCTGGTCATGTGGTTTCTCCCACCAGAAGTGGAAGTAAAATGTGCAAAACGCTGCCATAAATGTGTTTGTGACAGGTGCGGTTCATTTACGGCAGCATTTTGCATTTTACTTCCACTTCTGGGAATGGAGAGGGCAGCATGGGCCAGATTATTTGGTGCCATGGGCCAGATCCAGCCTGCGGGCTGCAGTTTGGGCACCCCTGGGGTAGAGTGGTGAAATGGGATCCAGGAGACCTGGGCTCAAATCTGCACTCAGCCATGGGGTGGAAATGATAAAAACCACTCCATGAATATTTACTTACCTTGAAAATCCAAATAGGTGGCTCTACGTCAGGTGTGGCTTAATGAAGCATAGCAAGGAAGAGAATACTTAATTCTTCTATAACTAGAAACCAGTCACCATTAGAATATCTAATCTTCTGGGAAAGGTTAGAAGGTGAAAGTAACAGTTTTCTATTCCTTTAAAATTCTAGCAAAACAATCTAAGCACTCCAGTACATAAATCATTTGACTACATTTATTCTTAATTTGAAAACAATTGTTTTAAACAATCTTTGTTTTTGAATATTTTGTGGTCATTAACTGTGGATGAAAACCATTGCTTGGATCTTGTGATTTGGTAATCTAATTAGAGGAATAGGTTAGCTGCAGATGCTCTTAATACAGCTGGAGTAAAGGGCATAATCCAGAATTCTTTTTGAAGAAGCACCAGAGGTTAAAATACATGCATCGAATTGGTTTTTACAATCGTTTTTCCTAAATTCATGATTCGTGTAGGTGCATTAATGAAGCTGTGTTAATGCAAGGAAGTCGGCATCCTATTTGGACTGAAGTTGGAGTTAAGGAACGGATAAATTTTGAAATATGGTCAGTTGAAAAGCCTCCTAAAACAGAAGGTAATAAACTCAATAATATTGTTACAATTAAGACCAAGAAGTCTGTGGAGATGTGGATACTTTAGCAGTTGATAATTTGAGAATCAAGGATCTTATGTATACCATCTATAAGTGGTATATACAATCTATGTTAGTCTATCGAGTATATGTCATAAACAATCATTTTATTTAATCCGGGGCATAGCTATTAGAAGGGAAAGCATTAAGATTTTGTATTAATTCTAGCAAGCTAGAAGTAGCAAGCTGTGGATATACAAAGCATGCATACATAGACACAGAAATGGACAAATTCTGTCTCAAAAGGATAATCACATCCTATTCATAGATCTGACTAACTACAAATTGTGTACTTGTGTTTAACTGAGACAAGAAAACACACCTTAGCACTCAGCAATACATTGTATCAGGACCATATGTTTGTTAAACTCTTCTTTAACCTCATGCATTGCACGAGAAACATGTAGATACAACAGGGATTGTGTTTCTTCCTCAGCTGTTTAACACAATCTTAAATTTTCTAGTAGGATTAACATAGTTCCACCTCCATCTGCATATGTATCCACTATAACAATAATGGTACTCCAGGTGTTCTTGGTACTCTAGGTGTTCTTGGACTTCAATTACCCGAAGCCCAAGTCAGCACTGCTGCTGATCAGGGCTTCTGGGAATTGAAGTTTAAGAACAGCTGGAGTGCCAAGGTTCACCATCACTGCACTATAACTTCTGGCTAGATAGCCCAATGAGTTAGGGCACTTGGCTGTAAATAATAATAATAATAATAATAATAATAATAATAATAATAATAATAATAATAATAATAATAATAATAATAATAATAATAATAATAATAATAATAATAATAATAATAATAATAATAATTGAAAATGAGTATGTAAAATTACTGTGGGATTTTCGAATACAAACTGACAGGGTTTTGGAGCACAATATCCTGGATATCACCATTGTGGAAAAGAAAAAAAAGTGTGGATCATTGACATTGCCATACCTGGTGACAGCAGAATTAATGAGAAAAACTTGAAAAAACATCCGATATCAGGATCTAAAAATTGAACTGCAGAGACTCTGGTGTAAACCGGTACAGGTGGTCCCAGTGGTAATCGACACACTGGGCGCCGTGCCTAAAGATCTAGGCAAACATTTAGAAACAATTGGAGTTGACAAAATCACCACTAGTCAGCTGCAGAAGGCCACCTTACTGAGATCTGCCCACATAATTCGCTGATACATCACGTAGTCCTAGACGCTTGGGAAGTGTTCGACTAGTGATTTATGATACAAAATCCAGCATTGTTATCTTGTTTGCTGTGGCTTGTAAATAATAATAATAATAATAATAATAATAATAATAATAATAATAATAATAATAATAATAATAATAATAATAATAATAATAATAATAATAATAATAATAATAATAATAATAAATTTTAGAAATTATTCTGGGTTGAAAGGATTTTTGCTGGAGAAACTCTGCTCAGGGGACTCCCAAATGAGGCTCCTTTCATGTCCCCAAGAGCTGGAACAGAGACGGGCACTCAATCCATCATGCAGTACCTGGGTCTCAAACAACTGACTTGCCAGCCTTCCAGCTAACAATGCAAGCTTCTTAACCACTGAGCCACTGCAGCCCATAGTCTCACACTGCTTCCAGAAGAAGGGACTGGTAAACTACTGTGATCCTTTCCAGTGGTGGGCTCCCAAAAAAAATTGCTACTACACTGTGTGCGTGGTATGGTGGGAGTGGCCAGAAGGACTATTTTATTTTATTTCCAAACTTGGATGGGCGGGGCCAGCCAGAATTTCTGCTACCGATTCTGGCAAACTGGTGCGAATCTGCTGATCCCCACCACTGATCCTTTCCCCTTGTGACATCTTAACCCCTGCAACTGGTATATATAAACCATGCCTGGAAGTTTTACTCCTTGTCTGAAGAAGTGGACTTGATTCACGAAAGCTAACAGTAAAAATACAGCATTTAGGCTTTAAAGTGCTGCTTTGTTTTTTTGTTTTATTTTATTTTCTGTTTTTGTTTTCTGATATGCCTGAACCACAGATTAACATGGCTACTATTTAAAAACAAACAAACACCCAGTACTGAATACTTTGTATCTAGGAAACCCTTGCAAGAATCAATATGACAGCACATAATGAAATCATGATGATATAGTGTTACTATAATAAACTACAGTATGTGTATTTCTCTTTAGCAATAAGTCCAGGAACCTTTTTATCTGGAACGACGAATCACCCTCTAAATGCTAGAGATTTCTATGTTCTGGATCCACTTAAAGTTGAACATGGTATACAAGGACCTATTCAGCTGACGGAAAACCAAGTGGGTAAGTTTTTTAAAAAAATCTTTATTAACCATATGTGATTAAAAAATGACAGGCTCTATAGAACAAGGCTCCACTCAGATCAATCTCCTCCAAATTTAATGCACATTCTATTAAGCTTCGACACAGGTGGTATTTTACAATACTGTACGGTACTCCATTTAAGCTCTATGAATAAAGAAGTTCACCCTCAGGAGAAAATGTGGGAGTATTCTTTTGTACTTTCATATGTGGTGGACATGCCCTCCAAGCTAGCAGTTCTGATCCAAGGTTTTTTATAGAAAAAGAATTAATCACGGGGCAAAAATTTATCCAGACACCAGATCTAGCTCTTCTGTTTTTATTGTCAGGTAATAACGAACATGCAAATTCGTAAACAGTTAATTGCCTTTTTCTGTATGGCAGTACATTTGGAAATTGCCTCAAACTGGAATGGAACATATAATTTAAGCTTTACATTGGAGAAATAGAATATGGCATATTGCCCTGATGGAAAAATTAACTCATCAGACCAGATTCTTAGACAACCATATGCTCAAGATGATTTTTAACACATAGTTTCCTTTTATTTCCCATCTTAATAAGACTAATAAGACTTATTTTCCATAAGCCTCCCATGTCAGTCGTTGGATCTGTCCCTTGGGGAGATCTCTGATTAGTTTTTTCAGTTCATTTGTAGATGGAAGGGATGCTAAAGAACACAAATAACTTTTGCCTACATTGTGATAAGGCATTTCATAATACATACAAATTGAATACTTTCACTGATTCTCTGTTGAGGGGCAGGAAAAGTGTAATTATTTCCCTCCTCTTATTTGAACAGTGTTGCACTGTGTCACTTAAGGGAGTGAAATTTTAAAATTACTTTTTCTTTGTAGCACTTGTCAAGAAATTGCTCACAGCCACAGTCCCAATTGGTGCTACAGAGAAAAGTGTAGATTTAAATCTTTTTTCTTAATCAATGGAGTAAAACAACAACCATATAAGAGGGGGACAAAATAATTACACTTTCCCTGCCTCTCTGCAGATGGGCAAGATAAATGTTTAATTCCAGTACCTATCTGGTATATCAAAGGGTGTCCTTAGTTCCTTCAACATAATGACTGTTTCTATCGAAAGCAGCTTTTGACAGTTGCCAGGGTCCCATATATGGAATACCCAGCTTCCATAGTCACTGAGAACAGCATATATTGAAACACACAGAAAAAGTTGAAACTTTGGTGGGAATTGCCTTGGAGGTGACTAGGTGACTGGGACTTCTCCAGAAACCAACATGTCTAGACACTGGTGTGTGTGTGTGTGTGTGTGTGTGTGTGTGTGTGTGTGTGTGAGAGAGAGAGAGAGAGAGAGAGAGAGAGAGTGTTATGTATGTATGTGTGCATGTTCATTGTACGGTAAAGGCAAGAATGTAACCACTCCAAATACAAACGATCTCAGCTGTAAAGGAACGCGAGCAGACAGCCCATAGAGGGCAGCTGCGAGCGTTCAGTCTCACATGGTTCACATTGCTCAATCACGGACAGCCGCGGGAAAACCTTCCCCGCATTCAGCAGCAGAAGAAAGACCTGCATTCAGCAGCAGGAAAAGAGGCGTGCCTGGGCGAGGCCACGCCGGTAGCAGCCAATGAGCTACCGTGCTACAAGATTCAAATGTAGAGGGCTACTGTATATATTGAGATGTATCACCGCCATTACCTCATGCTTCACCGGAACACCATGCAATAAACCTGTGTTAAACCAACCCTTCGGTTGTTCTGTTGTCTTTGGTCCCATACACTAAATTGGCGACGAAGGTGGGATATGGCTGCCCACGGGACCAAGACATGCGCCGGCTACGAGATCAGGAAGCTGGGAGACTTGGAGCTGTTTGAGATAGACTTCAACGCAGCGCTGGTGGAGCTCGAAGTCTCAGATGAGGCCAAGAAGAGGGCCATTTTCGTCCGCATGCTCGGACACGAGACCAAGAGGACCTTGGTGGACCTGATCGCGCCGAGGAAGGTGGGCGACCTCAAAGCCACAGAGCTCCTGGCGGCGCTGCGCGCCCATCTCCGGCCAGCGATAGCGATGTTCCCCGCTCGGAGCGCGTTCTGGAGGCGAGTCCAGGCGCCCGGGGAATCGGTCGCCGAGTTTGCCGCGGCCCTGCGGCTGGCCGCCGGCCCATGCAAGTGGGAGACCCCAGAAGTCACCCTCCGGGACTGCCTGCTCTGCGGTCTGAGGGATACCGAGACTCAGCGCGTGCTGATGAAAAAGGAGCCGCCTCCCACGTGGCAACAAGTCCTCAACACGGCGCAGGCCGCGGAGGCCACGACTGCCGGGGTGCAAGAGCTTCAGGACTGGCGCCCGAAGCCCGCCAAGGCAGAGAGCTCGGTGCGCACGGCCCGGCGAGCTTCGAACTCGTCTGCGGAGAGCAGCGACGACGAGGACGTCTGGAGGGTCCAGAGTGAGGGCCGGCGCTGCGACGGCTGCGGCGCCGCCCACACCCGCGCCAAATGCCCATTCCGCAAGGCCGAGTGCCACAACTGCGGCCGGCGCGGGCACATCGCCAAGGTCTGCCGGAAACGGCGCGAGGCCACAAGGAGTTCTCCAGACCGCTCGGCGAGGCAGGACCGCACCACGAGGCCAAAGGACGGCACCCGGACCACGAGGACGCGGGACGGCGTAGGGCGCATCTCCGACGACAGCGAGGACGACGCTCCGGTTTGCAGCGTTTCCACGGAGCACCCCCGTTACTTCGTTGAGGTAGTAATACAAGGGGCCCCTGTTAGAATGGAGGTGGACTCGGGTTCGTCATACTCTATTATTTCCCAGGGAGAGTTCATGAAAATCGCCCCCCGCGTGCGGCCCAAGCTCAAAGCGTTGAGGGCCACACTGAAGGACGTGCAAGGGAACCGCATCCCAGTGTTGGGGGTTGGGAAGTTCCAGGTCCAGTTTAAAAAGCACACCGCAAAGCTTCCCCTAGTCGTCCTCAAGGGAGGAAAATGCAGCCTCCTCGGGACTCAATGGTTCCAGCCCCTGGGGTTGTTCATTGGGGGGGGTGCACGCCGTGGGAGCACACGCCACCGGGACTGATCCAATACAGAGCGTGTGCGACGCGCACCCCGAGGTTTTCAAAAAGGGGCTCGGAAAATTCAAGGGCCCCCAGTGACTTTCGACCTGGACCCTGGAGTACGTCCAATCAGACTTAAACCGCGCAGAGTGCCTTTCGCACTAAAGGACAAAATAGAGGCGGAGTTGGACAAATTGGTGGGCCAGGGGATTCTTGTTCCTGTTGATTCTGCGGAGTGGGAAACTTCAATTGTAACAGCGCTCAAGGCCAACGGGGAGGTCCGCATATGCGCTGATTACAAGTGCACCATCAATAAGGCGATCCGCCCTAATGCTTATCCGGTGCCGGTAGTCAGCCACTTGTTGGCCAGGTTACACGGGGGGAGGTGTTTCGCTAAACTCGACCTGGCCCAAGCCTACCAGCAACTCCCGGTGACCCCCGCCGCAGCTGCTGCACAGACCATAGTCACCCACAAAGGGGCGTTCCAGGTATCGCGCCTCCAATTCGGCGTGAATTCGGCGCCCGGGATTTTCCAGTCACTCGTGGAACGCCTCCTGAAGGGGTTAGAGGGGGTGTTACCCTACTTTGATGACGTATTGATTACAGGGGGGAGCCGGGCCGAATTAGCAAGCAGGTTGGGAAGGGTCCTGACAATATTCGAGAAAGCGGGGTTGCGGTTGCGGAAGGACAAATGCGTTTTCTTCGCAACTGAGGTTGAGTTCCTAGGGTTCCGTGTTACTCCCGAGGGAATCAGGCCATCCCAATCCAAGGTGGCCGCCATCAAGAAGGCCCCTCGCCCCACCTCCAAGCCCGAGTTGCAGTCGTTCCTTGGACTGCTCAACTTTTACCACTCCTTCCTTCCGCGGAAGGCAGCAGTAGCGGAACCGCTACACAAATTGTTAAAAAAGGACGAGGCATGGAAGTGGGGCGACGACCAGGAGAGGGCTTTCAATGACCTGAAGCGACTCCTGGCATCAGATGCGGTACTGACCCATTTCAATCCCAAACGCCCAGTGGTCCTGATATGCGATGCATCCCCGGTGGGGGTGGGGGCGGTGTTATGCCACGTACTGGAGAACGGGAGGGAGGCCCCGATAGCGTTCTACTCTAGGTCCTTGTCCCAAGCGGAGAGGAACTATGCCCAGACAGACAGGGAAGCACTAGCGATAATTGCGGGGACTAAGAAATTTCATGATTTTGTGTACGGCCGCCCCTTCACCATAGTGACTGACCATAAGCCCTTGCTAGGCATTTTCACCGCAGATAAGCCCACACCCCAAATCCTGTCCCCGAGAATGCTCAGGTGGGCCATTTTTCTCAACGCGTATCAGCACGCGTTGGTATACCGGCCCGGGAAGGAGATCAGCCATGCGGATGCCCTGTCGAGGTCCCCCATTCCCCGAGATTGCTGCCACGTGGGCGAGGTAGAGAGGGACCACCAGGTCTTAATGATAGAGGTCCTAGACTCCCCTCCAGTAGTACCGGCCGACATCGCTAAAGCAACCGGCAAGGACAAAACGCTGGCCACAGTTTGCTCCTGGGTACAGAAAGGGTGGCCCGTGTCTTCCCCAGCAGCGGAATTCGACACATTTTTCAAAAAGAAACTAGAGTTGTCCCTAGAGAGGGGTTGCCTTTTGTGGGGACAGCGGGTAGTGATCCCCACGTCTCTCCGGCCGAGGGTGCTTAAACTGCTGCACGTCAGCCACCTGGGGATCGTCCGCTCTAAGGCACTGGCCCGCAGTTACTTTTGGTGGCCCCAGCTAGACGCCGACATCGAACACATGGTCGGCACTTGTGAAGCGTGCCAAAGCTCCAGGCCAGAAGAGGCCCGCTCGCCACATAGGGAGTGGGACGCAGCAAGGGGGCCCTGGTCCCGGGTACACGTAGACTTTGCTGGCCCGTTCAGGGGAACGCTTTTCCTCCTTGTGGTGGACGCGTTCTCCAAGTGGTTGGAGGTCATCCCAGTCTCGAGCACCTCCTCGGCCACAACAATTAAACAGTTACGGAGGGTCTTTTCCACGTTCGGTTTACCCGACACCCTCGTCAGCGATAACGCTAGCTGTTTCACGTCCGCCGAGTTCGGGGCGTTCATGGAGCGCAACGCCATTCGGCACATCACCTCCGCCCCCTTTCACCCGGCCACCAACGGCCAAGTAGAGCGCCTCGTGCGCACCACGAAAGACGCGCTGCTGCGCATGGGCCCCGGAGACCTCGACCTGAAATTGTGCCAATTCCTGCTAAGGTACAGGGTCACCCCATTGGCGTCAGGGTACTCCCCCGCAGAGCTGTTGATGCGCAGGAAGCTGGCCACGGGAATCTCCAAGCTAAACCCCACGAGAGTAGAGGACAAAGGGTGGAACATAGGGGTGGAACCCTCAAAGAGTTTCAGCGTAGGCGCCCCGGTGCACTGCAGGAACTACGCCAACGCGGGGCTAGCCTGGGTGCCGGGCACCGTAATAGCACAAACCGGCCCCGTCTCATACCGCGTGGAGACCAGTACAGGTTTCCTGTGGAGGCGACACGTGGACCAACTCAGGCGCAGGGTTCCCGGAGAGCAGGACGGAGACGAAAATAGCGTCAAATCAGCGTTAGGGTACTCCCCCACCCGTTTAGCCCAAGGGGGAGGAAAAGGGGAACATGGGTCCCCACCAAGGGGGGAGGAAAGGGAATCGATCCACAGAGATCTTTTGCGGGAGTCCGCGGCGGAAAGGAAGAGCCCCGACCACACTCATACCCCTTGGAAGTTTCCCCGAGACACAGACGCCCATAGAAGTTTAGACGTTGATTTACAGTACCAGGGGGAGTTAGCGGAGTGGTCCCCCACCCGTCCTAGCGAAAAGAGGGGTTTCAGTTCAGCCCCTGGTACTTCCAGTCCCAGTAGCCCCTGTGAGTTAGAATGCAATATAGCGCCAATTTCCCGGAGACCGACACCCCCAAGACGGGAGGCAGCAGCGAGTCCGCCCACCACAGTCTCAAGGTCCCCCGAGCGGGGATCAGAAGGTAGCAGAACCTCAAGGGTGACCTCATCGGTTCCGCGGTTCACAATAGGAGGGTCCCCGGGGTCCGAGAGCAACAGGCAGGGGTTCACTTCCCAACTATTCATTCCATTCCCCTCCCCGGTCGCAAGGCAGGCACGGACGCCCCACAGAGCCACTAACGAATCCCCGTTTCCCGTTGCAGGACAAGCACCCGCGGAATCAGGGATCACAGGCTCTCCAGTACTAGGTCAGACGCAGGCACGCCCCAAGCGCACGTGCGGCAAGCCACAATGGTTGCGGGACTTCGTCCCATCCTAGGGGGGAGGGATGTTATGTATGTATGTGTGCATGTTCATTGTACGGTAAAGGCAAGAATGTAACCACTCCAAATACAAACGATCTCAGCTGTAAAGGAACGCGAGCAGACAGCCCATAGAGGGCAGCTGCGAGCGTTCAGTCTCACATGGTTCACATTGCTCAATCACGGACAGCCGCGGGAAAACCTTCCCCGCATTCAGCAGCAGAAGAAAGACCTGCATTCAGCAGCAGGAAAAGAGGCGTGCCTGGGCGAGGCCACGCCGGTAGCAGCCAATGAGCTACCGTGCTACAAGATTCAAATGTAGAGGGCTACTGTATATATTGAGATGTATCACCGCCATTACCTCATGCTTCACCGGAACACCATGCAATAAACCTGTGTTAAACCAACCCTTCGGTTGTTCTGTTGTCTTTGGTCCCATACACTAAAGAGAGAGAGAGAGAGAGAGAGAGAGAGAGAGAGAGGACTAGCCTGTCCCCAAAACACCTCAGAGAGGAGTCTTAATGCATGTCTGGATATTTTCTGTATCAGACTATATGTTACCGGTGAAAAGCACACACAGTATAATTATTTTGTTCTTGTCCTTTTTCTATTTTAAGTTTGCTAATATTAAGAATTGACTTTGTGTAGTATAATAAAACTGAGAACACACATTGTCCATTGTACTTTCTTTGGCTAGTCTTTAAAAAGTATACGTGTATGTCTATATAATGAGAAGCTCAAATTACTACTGAAGGTAAGGATTTCATAGATAAGGTTCTGATACCATCTGTTCACTTACTTCCACAATGACCATAATATCCCAACTGAATGCTAAATCTGTACTACAAAGAGCAAGATTAGGTGTGATTTACATGCTTTTTCTTTTCTTGTACACAATTTAAAATATTCAAATGGCAGTGGCTCAGAAGTGCAGTTCATGACTATTTGGACTGCTGCCATCTTAAGAAGGGATATCACTTTTAAAACTGGCATTTACATTGGAAGGAAATCACCCACTGACATATTGTATCAATAAACTATTTGTTGCATTAATAAAATGTATTTCCTTTGTGACCATTCTGTTAATTTTGATGTAAATCAATAGCAACTCCAGAACATTTGGTAAGTTTGCATGTTGTGAGGCTGACTTAATAGATCAGTTCCTCTGTTCTGCATATACTGTACATTCAAAATGTAAGTTATTTTGTATAATGGGTTGACCAGTTAGAATTGGTCATGTTCTTAAAAATTCAACTCTGAGGTTGTCTTTCCTATCTTTCAGACCATTCTTGCTGCAATAAACTCTCCATATGCTTTGACTAATACGGTAGTTATTATACAAATATAGGGTGTCCCAAAAGTCACCATACATACGGAAAATGGGAAATTGTAGCTAAATATACATTTATGTACAAAACCTTAATCCCATTTTTTTTGCAAATTATTTGCAAAATATTCTCTTTGTGTTGCCCACCTCTTTCTACATACACACAAAGTCTTCTCTCCCACTCATGGCAAACACAGTACCAAGATATCTATTGTTATGTAATTCTCCCATGTATGGTGACTTTCAGGACACCCTGTATTAAGGCTCTATTAAGTAGGTACAGTAGAACCTTGTATAACGAAAATAATTGGTTCCATAAGGCACTTCGTTATACAAACTTTTTCATTGTATGATGCATGCATCGAACAATAAAAATCTATATGGGAAAAATCGTACAACAAAATCTCTATGGGAAAAATTATGCAAAGAAAATTTTCATTGTATTATTTTTCCCATAGAGATTTTCGTTGTATGATGCACCGATTTGTTCCAAAAATTCTCTTCGTTGTATGATTTTTGTTTTGTATGATGCATTCGTTATATGTGGTTCCACTGTATTGTGTAAATAGCTAGATTGTTTTGTTTGGAGTTCTTTATTTGTGACTGTTGCCTTCCCTTTTTTTCTCATCCTACTTTTCTTGCTCTATAAAAATGGACATTTGATTGCATTGCTACAAAGGAGAATTTTTCATTAAACCTCCTTTACTTGAAGGTGTGATGACACAGTTACCTAGCGACCATGTGTATATTTAGGAATTTTCAGTTTTTTTTTAAAAAAAATATCAGTGCTTCTGTGGTTTGGCCAAGAAAAGTGTATATTTTTTCTAGAACACAGGGAGCCTTGGCAATAGGGCTTAGAAATATTATGAAAGCAAGCAACAGCAAGCAGCATTTTAAATTAATTTGTGTATTCAGCTTCTGAATATTGAAATAATTAGCAGAGCATATTTCCTTCTTAGGAAAAAGCCCATACATTTTTCATTTGAGAAAAAAAATAGAAAGTTCACATTTGTTAGAGAAATACATTAATATAGGAAAGATAGTAGGAAAAATAGTTTTGGCTATTTTGGGCCGGCACTGTCTCCATTTTGTGGTCTTAGAAATGCCCCAACTTCCTCCTCAGCAATCTTTTTATCACCCCCATAAGAGGATCTTACTTTTTAAGACTGCTGAAAACAATGATGTCCCAGGCACCTCTGGATGCTTGGGATGCCATTTAACAAAGGCAGCAGCCTTAAAAGGCTGCTTCATCTTTCAACATCTAGTTTATTGAGAAAGCCAATGAGTCCTGTCAATATATCAGATGTTTCAATGTACAGTTTCCCTGCTCCATTATAGAGGGAGGGAAAGAATAAATGTTTCCCTCACCTTGGTAACCCTTCATAGCACTGGCTTGGCAAGGAGGAGAAAAATATTTATTTCCTTTCTCCTTCTGCTCATCGATAAGCCACAGCTGACAGCAAACAGTAGCAGGTTTGATTGTCAAAGGGACAAAGGAAATCCAGAGCTACATGGGTCAGCAAGTGAGGGAACAGCTGATGAATCTTTTTTTTCAAAAAAGTTATTCACGGTAGTGATATGCTACTATGACACAAATATAAAAATGAAAATAAAGCCTGAATGCTGGGAAAGATAGAAGGGAAAAGGAAAAGGGGCACCAGAGGACGAGGTGGATAGAGGACATTGTTGATACAATGTGCATAGATCTGAGTAGGCTGAGGAGGATGGTGGAAGATAGAGGAGTCCAAACCTTTGTGTTGTGTTCTGATGGTTTTACTGTACACATGGATTACAATGTATCTGAGTCAATGTAACCTTGCCTATAGCAACAATGTAACCTTCAGCTGTATCATATAAGCCCTGTAATAGGACGCGAGCTAATGACCACCAGCTGGCAGCAGCGAGCGTCCAAGCTCTCTTGGTCCGAACTCATCAAAGGCAACAGCGCGGGAAGTTTTCCCGCCACTACCTACACCTGGACAAGAAGGGCGTGACCTGCAATGACGTCACGCAGACAGTAGCCAATGGGCTACCATGGCACCACGTTCAAATGTATTACTGCTGTATATAAAGAGCTATCGATCCGCCATTACCTCATGTTCCCTCTGTCCACGATGCAATAAACCTGAGTTAACCCAGCCCGAGGCTGTGTCCTGTGTCTTGGTTTGCATACACCAAATTGGCGACGAAGGTGGGATTATGGATCCCCACGGAACAGCCAGGGCACAGAGCGGGTTCAACATCACCAAACCGCAAGACTGGGAGCTGCTTGAGATGGACTTCCAGGCGGCACTGGTGGAACTCAGAGTCAAACAAGACGACGAGGAGAGGAAGAGGGCCATCCTCACCAGAATGCTCGGGATGGAAACCAAGCGGACGCTGGTGGGCATAATCGCTCCGAAGAAGGTGAGCGACCTTAAGGCGAGCGACATCATGAAGCTGCTGCGAGAGCGGTTCTGCCCCTCGAGGGCAATGTTTCCCGCTCGGAGCGCGTTTTGGAGGCGAGTCCAAGCGCCGGACGAGTCGGTTGAGGCATTCGTGGCCGCCATGAGGATAGCCGCCGCCCCCTGTAAATGGGGCGACATCCTGGAGATGGTCCTCAGGGACGGCGTGTTGTGTGGCTTGAAAGACAAGGAGGTGCAGCGCAGCTTGATGAATAAGGAGCCGCCACCCACGCTGGCCGAGGTCATAGAGGCCGCGGAAGCCGCAGAGTCCACGAATGCCGGAGTGGACGAGATGCATCAGTGGCGTGAGTGGCGTCCTAGAGCCGGCAAGGCGGAAAATTCGGTGCACGGGAAGGCCGGACGGTCGGTGCACGCGACTCGGCGGGCCTCAAAGTCGTCTACGGAAGGCAGCGACGGCGAGGAGGTCCAGAAGGTCCGGAAGGGCGGTCGACGCTGCGAGGGTTGCGGAGCGGCCCACGAGCGCGCGAGATGTCCGTTCAGGAAGGCCGAGTGTTACACCTGCGGCCGTCGGGGGCACATCGCCAAGGCGTGCAGAAAGCGGAAAGAGGGCCGGAGGCAATCACAAGACCGCGCGGCCAGGCCGGACCGTCCAGCGAGGCCCAAAGATGGCGCCCAGACCACGAGGAAGCAGGACGGCGTGGGCCGCGTCTCGGACAGCAGCGAGGACGACGCCTCAGTGTTCAGCGTGTCCGCGGGACAGTCCCATTACTTCGTTGAGGTATTAGTACAAGGGGCCCCTATTAAGATGGAAATTGACTCGGGGTCCTCCTTTTCCATAATTCCCCAGAAAGAGTTCCTGAAAATCGACCCCCACGTGCGGCCAAAGCTTAAAGCGTTGAGGTCCACACTACGGGACGTACAGGGAAACAACATTCCGGTATTGGGGGTTGGGAAGTTTCGGGTCAATTTTAAGAGACATTCTGCGGAACTGCCCCTAGTTGTCCTAAAAGGGGGAAGCTGTAGCCTCCTAGGAACACAGTGGTTTCAGCCCTTAGGGTTGTTCATTGGGGGGGTGCATACCGTGGGGGGGGACCCAATACAAGCGGTTTGCGATGCGCATCCCGCCGTTTTTGAGAAAGGACTCGGAAAGTTCAAGGGACCCCCTGTAGCTTTCGACATAGACCCGGAGGTCCGCCCGATAAGACTCAAACCACGCAGGGTGCCGTTTGCACTCAAGGACAAGATAGAGGCGGAACTGGACAAACTGGTGGGCCAGGGGATTCTTATTCCTGTTGATTCCGCGGAGTGGGAAACTCCAATTGTAACGGCTCTAAAGGCTAACGGGGAGGTGCGCATTTGCGCAGATTATAAGTGTACAATTAACAAGGCGATCCGCCCTAATGCATACCCGGTGCCAGTGATAAGCCACCTTTTGGCCAGGCTAAATGGGGGAAAGTGTTTCGCCAAGCTCGATTTGGCACAAGCCTATCAGCAACTTCCTGTGACCCCCGCCACGGCCGCGGCACAAACGATAGTTACACATAAGGGAGCGTTCCAGGTGTCGCGGTTACAGTTCGGCGTGAACTCGGCACCCGGTCTTTTTCAATCGCTCGTGGAACGCCTCCTAAAGGGCCTGGAGGGGGTGTTGCCTTATTTTGATGACGTGTTGATAACAGGGGGGAGTGAGGCTGAACTAGCGAAACGGTTGGACAAGGTACTGACCGTGTTCGAGAAAGCGGGGCTGAGATTGAGGAAGGATAAATGTGTTTTTTTCGAAACAGAGGTCGAGTTTTTAGGGTTCCGGATCACACCCGAGGGGATTAAACCGTCTAAATCCAAGGTAGCAGCCATTAAAAAGGCCCCTCGCCCCACATCCAAGACCGAGCTGCAATCTTTCCTGGGGCTCCTAAATTTTTACCATACATTCCTCCCGCGGAAGGCGTCCGTGGCCGAACCGCTCCATCGGTTACTGAAAAAGGAGGAGCCATGGATGTGGGGTGATGAGCACGAGAGGGCGTTCAAAGAGCTAAAGCAACTCCTAACATCTGAGGCAATCCTGACGCATTTCGACCCCAAACGGCCTGTGGTCCTAGTTTGTGATGCATCCCCGGTGGGGGTGGGGGCGGTGCTTTGCCACGTGTTGGAGGACGGAAGGGAGGCCCCGGTAGCATTTTACTCAAGGTCCCTGTCCCAAGCGGAGCGGAATTACGCGCAAACCGACAGGGAAGCGTTAGCAATAGTATCGGGGACCAAAAAATTTCACGATTTTTTGTATGGCCGCCCGTTCAAAATCGTGACCGATCACAAGCCGCTGTTAGGGATTTTCACGGCGAACAAGCCCACGCCGCAGATCCTGTCCCCGAGAATGCTGCGATGGGCTATTTTCCTCAACGCGTACCAACATGAGTTGGAGTACAGGCCCGGAAAGGAGATCAGCCATGCTGATGCGCTTTCGAGATCCCCTTTGCCCTTGTCGGACGACCAAAAGGCGAGAGCAGAAAAGGACCGCCAGGTGTTGCTAATTGAGGTTTTAGACGCACCCCCAATAGTACCAGCCGACATTGCTAGGGCGACAGGCAAGGACAGGACACTGGCGAAAGTTAGTTCATGGGTGCAGAAGGGGTGGCCGGCTTCGTCCCCGAGTACAGAGTTCGACCCATTCTTTAGAAAAAAGCTAGAGTTGTCCCTAGAGAGGGGGTGCCTTCTGTGGGGCCAACGGGTGGTGGTCCCTGCGCCCCTGCGGGCGAGGGTGCTCGAACTGCTGCACGTCAGCCACCCGGGCATAGTTCGTTCAAAGGCGCTGGCCCGGAGTTACTTCTGGTGGCCACAACTGGACACGGACATTGAGCACATGGTCGGCACTTGCGAGGCTTGCCAGGGGTCCCGCCCTGAGGCGGCCCGTCTTCCACATAGGGAATGGGACACAGCACGGGGGCCATGGTCCAGGGTGCACGTAGATTTCGCTGGCCCATTCCGAGGAACCATGTTTCTCCTAGTCGTGGATGCGTTCTCCAAGTGGCTGGAGGTTATCCCGGTAAAAAGCACGTCCTCCGCCACGACAATTAGCCGGCTACGGAGAGTCTTTTCCACGTTCGGTTTACCCGACACTTTAGTCAGCGATAACGCTAGTTGTTTCACCTCCGCTGAGTTCGGGGCATTCATGGGGGCAAACGCCATTCGGCATGTCACATCCGCACCGTTTCACCCGGCCACGAATGGCCAAGTGGAACGGTTGGTGCGTACAACGAAGGAGGCGCTGCGGCGCATGGGCCCGGGGGACCTGAATCACCAAGTGTGCCAATTCCTCTTAGCGTATAGGGTGACCCCTTTGGCGTCCGGCTACTCGCCGGCAGAGCTCTTGATGCGGCGAAAACTGACCACGCTCCTGTCCAGGCTAGACCCAACAAGAGTCGAGGATAAAGGAAAAAACGTGGGGTTGGCAGTCTCGAAAGGTTTCGCTGCCGGTGACCCTGTTCACTGCAGGAACTATTCCAGCGCAGGGCCGGCCTGGGTACCAGGGACGGGTGTAGAACAGACGGGACCAGTGTCGTACCGGGTCGAGACGAACACCGGCCTCCTCTGGAGGAGGCACGCAGATCAACTGAGGCACCGAGTGATTGGGCCAGTCAGTGGAGCTCAGCAACAGGATTCAGCGTTAGGGTTCTCCCCCACCCGCTTAACCCAAGGGGGAGACAGCTGTGGACAACAGTCCCAAGCATGGGGGGAAGGAAGCAGTAGCAGCGGCCCCGACTCATATCCTTTTGATACGCCAGCTCTATCAGGGGCCGGGGAAGGGGGAGAGGAGTTCGCGACCGCTGCTCCCGATAGTGATTTTGATTTTGATTTGGCGAGCCGGGGGGGTTTTCAGGAGTGTTCCCCCACCCATCCAAGCGAGAAGAGGGGTTTTTCGTTAGCCCCCAGTGCCCCCGGTTCCTCCCTAAGAAAGAGCACACCTCCCAACAGCGCCGCGGAGCCGCGGAAAGTCACTAACGAGTCTCCCTCTCATATTGCAGGACAGGAGACCAGGGGACAAAGAGAAGGTAGCAAACCCGGGGAGAGGCAGCCCGCATCGAGACCCCAGCGTGTTCGAAATAAGCCATCTTGGCTGAGAGACTTTGTCTCCTAAGGGGGGGGGAGTGTGTTAAGGTGGGCTCGAGACTTTGTCTCGTCCTAGGGGGGAGGGATGTTGTGTTCTGATGGTTTTACTGTACACATGGATTACAATGTATCTGAGTCAATGTAACCTTGCCTATAGCAACAATGTAACCTTCAGCTGTATCATATAAGCCCTGTAATAGGACGCGAGCTAATGACCACCAGCTGGCAGCAGCGAGCGTCCAAGCTCTCTTGGTCCGAACTCATCAAAGGCAACAGCGCGGGAAGTTTTCCCGCCACTACCTACACCTGGACAAGAAGGGCGTGACCTGCAATGACGTCACGCAGACAGTAGCCAATGGGCTACCATGGCACCACGTTCAAATGTATTACTGCTGTATATAAAGAGCTATCGATCCGCCATTACCTCATGTTCCCTCTGTCCACGATGCAATAAACCTGAGTTAACCCAGCCCGAGGCTGTGTCCTGTGTCTTGGTTTGCATACACCAAACTTTGGATGGTCCATGGGGTCGCAAAGGTTTGGACTCGACTGTGCGACTGAACAACAATAAACTGCCACTGCAGATTGTCATAAGAACATAAGAACATAAGAACAGCCTTGCTGGAACAGGCCACAGCCCATCCAGTCCAGCATTCTGTCTCACACAGTGGCTCACCATTTCCTTCAGGGTATTCCCAAGCAGATGCCTTCCCCTGCTTAGGATTCCCTGGAAATGGCATTGAGAGATATCCTGCCTATCTCTCCAACCCCGAGGTTGTCCTTAAGTATCCATAATTATAGCCATTGATACCCTTGTCCTCCATGAACTTGTCTAATCCTTTCTTAAAGCTGTCAAGACTGACAGCTGTCACCACTTCTTCTGGCAGGGAGTTCCATAGACCAGTAATCCTCTGGGTGAAAAAGTACTTTTTCTTATTTGTTTGAGAACTAGTACCCAAAAGTTTCATCGAGTGTCCCCTAGTTCTAGTGTTGTGCGATAGGGAAAACAGTTTTTCCTTATCTACTTTGTCCACACCGTAGTTTTTCCTTATCTACTTTGTCCACACCGTCATCATGATCAGCTGATTGGCAGGGACAGCCCAGCTGGTAGAGGGTCTGGGGAAACCTGACATCCAGGAACACATGTTCTAAAATAGCTCTCCTATCAACAGATGATAAGGTTCAATGTAACTGATCAAGTAAAGAATTAATTTCATATTTGTCAACAGCGTGAAGACTAATGACAACTAGGAAATGGAGACTACAATATGGTTTTCAATTAAGTAAACCGTATAAATTGATTTGAGACATTGCTATTAATGGCAAAATAACCTGTAATATTAAAGTTGAAAAGGGATTAATAAAAAATTTAAAGATATATGGGGAGAATTAATAAAGTATGTTTTATTTAAGGGGAAAGGGGTGACACCTTTGGAAGAATCGATGCAATGCAGGTTTATAAAGATGTTGGAAATGGTTATGTAGCTCTGTTGGTCCCAGTGAGAATGAGCATTTTTTTCTTTAAAATTATTATTTTGATGTTTGTGTTACCAGTTTATAATTTTTAAATTTTATGTTTTGTCTTATGTTCATGATTATTATTTTTTTAAAATTAAACAATATTAACCCAAAAGAAAAACAATTTATGACTTCATTACAATACATTCTTTACTTTCTTTGTAGGTTCACCTTGCAAACTTGTATGTTATGTCACTAACTGGGCCCAGTACCGTCCTTCTCCTGCAACGTTTTCCCCTAAAAATACAAATCCCAATCTGTGTACTCATGTCATCTTTGCCTTTGCGGTTATAAAGGCTAATCGGCTCACAAGTTATGAATGGAATGACGAAAGTGTACTCTATCCCGAAACACAAGATCTTAAGCAAAGGTCAGCTGAAAATATTTATTTTATTTTATTTTAATATTTGTATTTCATTTACAAAATAAAGTATTTAAGTAAATAAGAATATATATTATATTATATTATATTATATTATATTATATTATATTATATTATATTATATTATATTATATTATATTATATTGTTGTTTGTTCTGTTGTTTTGTGTATTTGCTTGTGTGCTGCCCAGAGTGGGAAATATCCCAGATGGCGGTATAAGAATGTAACCAACCAACCAAACAATCACATTTATATTTATATAACATTTTAAAATGGTACCCGGGAATTCCTTGATAATAATAATGATTTTGTGTCAGAAATTATTCTGGGTTGAAAGGATTGTGCTGGAGAAACTCCACTATGGGGACGCCCTAATGAGAATCCTTTCATGTCCCCAATATCTTTTCCCACTGAAGTGGTCCCTATTTATCTACTTGCAATTTCTTGCTTTCAAACTGCTAGGTTGGCAGGAGCTGGGGCAGAGACGGGTGCTCAAACCGTCATGCAGTACCTGGGTCTCAAACTGCCGACTTGCTGGCCTTCTAGCTAACAAGTCAAGCTTCATAACCACTGAGCCACCACACACCCCAATTCCTTGATAATCCTGTGGAACCAGACAAATCAGTTAAAAACGCAACTGGGTCCAGATGAATTTGACACTGACAAGGAAACAGCTCAGTAATGATTTTGATGCAGTCTTATAATAATGGTGGTGGAACCTTCATCTGAAGAGCCATCGGTTCATCCTTGCTGTTTTAGAACTTTACAGGGAAGGAATGATGGCATTCACCTTTCTTGTGATGATTTAGAGAAGCATCAAATAGCTGAATTTACTAATAGCCTGAAATATGAATAACCGGCAACCGAGCAAATATTTTCTTGGCTTCTGACACAGCTTTCTGCATGACAGTCTCCAAAGCACCTTAAGAGGAAAGAAAAATTAAGAATAAGGTTAACAACTTAATAAACTTTTTCAAGATGAATAAATTTAAAATTAAAATAATTTAAAATAAATAAATTAAAATAAATAAGCAAACATAAGAATCAGAAAAAGAGAAGACGCCAGTGATGCTGCTCTTCATAGGCTGCACTGTTAGTATATTGGAAAATAGCACTCCTGTTCCAGTTTTGGCTCTGGGTTTGGAACATAACATTTAATATATTATATATTTTTGATTCTTACAGAAATCCATCTTTGTTGACTCTGCTGGCTGTTGGAGGATGGACCTTTGGTGCGGGGTAAGTTTTTCCACTGATCTTTGTGGGAAAATAAGTTTGTCAAATAGCAGAATCATAACACATGACACATGGTTAAAAACCTAGAGTGTTTGGGAGGAGTAAGTTGCTATCTGAAGTGTAGCCATATTGCCTCCACTTGGAAATCCCTTCCTTTGTACAGTACCTGTATATTGATATAAATAACTGTGACTGGATTTTCTTTATCCAGCAGTTGTTGTTATTCAGTCCCACAGTTGAGTCTGACCATTTGCAACCCCAAGGAGGACAGCACGCCAGGCTCCTTTGCCATCCGCCATCCTCCAGAGTCTGCCCAGATCTTTATCTAGTAGAGGAATTTATTATTAGTCAAAGAATAACACATGATTTGTACCAACAAGGTTATATTAATCTCAAATGGTAAAAAAATAAGCTTGATCAAAATACAAGTTCAGGAAGCATGTCTTTTTTGCTCTTGCAAATTTTTCCCCAGCAGCACTATTTCCTTCATGATATATGCCTCTGTAATTAAATAAGCAGAGGAACATGATGGTTAAATTGTTGCTGTTCAGTCGCACCGTCGAGTCTCATCCTTTGCAACCCCATGGACCACCGCATGCCCAGATCTATGCCCACCACATCAATGATTGCCATCTAGCTATCTCATCCTCTGCCGTCCCCTTCTCCTTTTGCCTTCGATCTTTCCTAGCATCAGGTCCTTCTCAAGTGAGTTCTCTCTTCTCAATTGGTGGCCAAAGTACTTGAGCTTCAGCTTCAGTATTTGTCCTACCAAGGAGCAGTCAGGATTTATTTCCTTTAGGATTGGCTGATTTGATCTCCTTGAGTCTTCTCCAGCACCACAGTTCCAAGGCGTCTATTCTTCTGCACTCAGCCTTCCATATGGTCTACATTACAACTGGGAATACCATTGCTTTATCCAGGTGGACTTTTGTTGGCAGGGTGATGTCTCTAATTTTTTTAATGGTGCTTAGGTTTGCCCTAGCTTGTCTCCCAAGAAGTAAGTGTCTATTTCTTTCATGGCTGCAGTTGCCATCTACAGCAGGAATTCTCAACCTGCCACCTGTGGGCCGGATGTGGCCTGTGGCACCATTTCATGTGGCCCCACCACCACCTCCACCACATCCAGAAGTGCCATGTGGTGGAGGAAGGGCAAAATGGCCGTCTGGCCCCCAAAGCTGTCTAAGGGAGCATGACCCAGCTCCCGGCCTAAAAAGGTTGAGAACTCCTGATCTACAGTGATCTTAGATTTTGAAAAGGTGAAGTCTGTCACTGCTTTCATTTCCTCCCCTTCTATTTGCCAGGGAGTGATGGGGCCAGATGCCATTATCTTGTTTTTTCTTGATGTTAGGTTCCAGGCCAGCTTTTCCTCTCCTCTTGTAAAGGTAAAAGATGAAGGTTGCCCTTGCTTGAAAGACAGTCATATCCAACTCTAGGGTTCAATGCTCATCTCCATTTATAGCTAAAGAGCCAGTGCCCTCTGCATCTGCAGATGCTTCCGTGGTGTTGTGGCAGACATGACTAATCGCCAGAGTGCATGGAACACTGTTTACCTTCCTACCGAAGTGGTACCTATTTAACTACTTGCAATGTCTTGCTTTCAAACTGCTAGGTTGGCAGGAGCTGGGACATTGATGGAAGCTCATTCATTCATTCATTTTCTTAGATTTGTATCACTGCCCCATCGCCAGGGCGACTCTGGGAGGCTTACAGCAAATATTACCAAACCCAACATAAAAACAGCCCCATAGAAATAAAACATAAAAACCTCAAGATAAAATCATTAAAACCTTAAAAGTCCTCTACCTCTTTAGTGTTTGGGAATCAAGACAATGGAAACGGCTGTAAGCTAGCCTAGCACATCTTTATTGCATGGAGTACAGTATGAACATGTGGTAATGGCGGACAAACAGCTCCTTTTATGTGGTGGCTATACAATTGAATATGGCTCTTCGACAGGCATTGGCTACTGTCCAAGTGATGTCATCCTTGGTCACGCCTTTCTTGTCCAGGTGAGGTGAGCGCGGGAATCTTTCCCGCGCAGCTGAAGGCATTTGAGGAATGTGTACCATGTGAGCTGGGCGCTCGCTACTGCCCCCGGTGGCCACTAGCTCGCGTCCTCATACAGAAGGTTACAGTGTTACAATTAGAGATTGTTACATCCACTCATTCGTGTGGTTACAATTACACTCAATACACAACATCCCTCCCCCCTAAGATGGGACAAAGTCCCTCAACCAAACTGGTATCCCGCATGTGCGTTTTGGGCGTGCGGCTGTTATGCTTGACTCGGCCGTGCCCCCTTGTCTGTGTCCTCCTGGCTCTTGTCCTGCAATTGGAGAGGATGACTCGTTAGTGACTCGCTGCGGACTTGCAGCTTTGGTATGGGTAGGAGAAGGGGGAGGAAGGGTTTCTGATGCGGATGGGGGAAACCGGGGGCACTAGGGGCTAAAGAAAACCCCTGCTCTTCGCTTGGATGGGTGGGGGAACACTCCGAACCCCCCCCCCCCGGTTTGGTAACTCAAAAATCTAATTCAGGGGCAACAGGGGCAAACTCATTCCTCTCTTTCAAAGGACTGGGTAGAACTGGTGTATCTAAAGGATACGGATTTGAGCCTGTGCTCCCCCCCTTGTTTGGGACTGTTGCCCTTCGTTTTCTCCCCCTTGGGATAAGCGGGTGGGGGACGACCCTAACGTTGAGTTTTGCTGCTGGACCCCTCTGTCCGGCCCCCCAATCACTCAATGCCTTAGTTGGTCAGCGTGCCTTCTCCAGAGGAGACCCGTGTTGGTCTCGACACAGTATGACACTGTTCCCGTTTGATTAATGACTACTCCCAGCACCCAGGCTGACCCTGTAGTAGCATAGTTTCTGCAATGTACAGGTTCACCTATCTGGAAGTTTTTTGTGGGGCTGTGCTCAATGTTTCTTCCCCTATCCTCCACCCTGGTGGGATCCAACCTGGTTAACAATGAGTGCAATTTCCTTTTCATGAGGAGTTCAGCGGGGGAGAATCCCGACGCCAATGGCGTCACCCGGTATGCCAACAGAAACTGGCAGAGCTGCCGGTCCAGATCCCCTGGACCCATGCGCCACAGCCCCTCTTTCATTGTGCGCACCAGGCGTTCCGCCTGGCCATTTGTTGCAGGGTGAAAGGGGGCTGAGGTAATGTGCCGAATGGCGTTGGACTCCAAGAATGCCAGGAACTCGGCCGACGTGAAGGTACTCACATTGTCACTCACAATGACGTCAGGTATCCCGAAGGTACTTATCAGCCTGCGCAGTTGTTTTATGGTTGCAGCTGATGAGGTGCTGCGCATTGGAATCACCTCTAACCACTTGGAGTATGCATCCACTACCAGCAGGAAAAAGGAACCCCTGAATGGACCTGCGAAGTCTATGTGGAGGCGGGACCACGGCCCCCTAGCTGTGTCCCATTCTCTGTGTGGAAGGCGGGACTCCTCAGGGCGAGAGCTCTGGCAACTTTCGCAGGTGTTCACCATGTGTTCAATGTCTGCGTCTAGCTGTGGCCACCAGAAATAGCTTCGGGCCAGCGCCTTAGAGCGCACAATCCCTGGGTGGCTGACATGTAAAAGCCGTAGCACCCTTGCTCTTAATGCTTCTGGGACCACCACCCTCTCCCCCCACAGAAGACACCCCCTTTCTGTGGACAACTCAACCCTCTTCCTGAAAAACGCAGCAAACTCATCTGCGGGGGAAGCCGTGGGCCACCCATTCTGTACCCAGGATCTAACAAGGGCTAAAGTTTTATCCTTTGCCGTGGCTGCAGCGATTTCCACGGGAAGTATGGGGGGTGCATCTAGGGCTTCTATGAGGAGGACTTGGCTGTCTTGCTCTATCTCACACTTTGGGTCTCCCAGCTGGGGAAGAGGAGACCTTGAGAGTGCGTCAGCGTGGCTTATGTCTTTCCCAGGGCGGTACTCTAATGAACCCTTGTATGCATTGAGGAAAATAGCCCACCGAAGCATCCTGGGGGAGAGGATCTGTGGAGTGGGCTTGTCTGAGGTGAAAATACCCAATAGTGGCTTGTGGTCAGTTACAATGGTGAATGGACGACCATACAAAAAATTATGGAACTTCTTTGTGCCCGCCACAATAGCAAGGGCCTCCCTATCTGTTTGGGCGTAATTTCATTCTGCCTTGGACAATGATCTCGAATAGAAGGCAACTGGGGCTTCTCGCCCGCCCTCTAACATGTGGCAAAGGACCGCCCCCACCCCACTGGTGAGGCGTTGCAGACCAAGACTACTGGCTTCTTTGGGTCGAAATGGGTTAGAATAGCCTCTGCGGAGAGGAGCTGCTTGAGTTCCCTGAAAGCCCGCTCCTGATTCTCCCCCCACCACCAAACCGCATCCTTCTTCAGCATCCTATGCAGGGGCTCTGCAATCAACGCTTTCCTGGGCAGGAAGGAATGGTAAAAATTCAGCAGCCCCAGGAAGGACTGTAGCTCCGGTTTTGCGGTGGGGCGAGGGGCGTTTTGAATGGCTGAGACTTTGGACTCAGCGGGTTTCACCCCCTCAGGGGTTATATGGAATCCCAGAAACTCAACTTCCCTTGCCAGAAACACACATTTGTCCCTCCGCAGGCTCAACCCCGTGGATTCGAAGACTGTAAGGACCTTATCTAGTCTCTGGGCCAGTTCTGATTCGCTCCCCCCAGATATCAATATGTCGTAGAAGAATGGCAAGACCCCCGGTAACTTCTTTAACAAACGTTCCACAAGGGACTGAAATATCCCCGGCGCCGAGTTCACCCCAAACTGTAGGCGCGTGACCTTGAATGCCCCCTTGTGAGTTACAATGGTTTGCGCAGCAGCTGTGGCTGGGGTTACTGAAAGCTGCTGGTACGCCTGCGCCAGATCTAGTTTGGCGAAAAACTTTCCCCCATGTAAAGTAGCTAGCAGATGGCTAACTACCGGCACCGGATAGGCATTAGGGCGGATTGCCTTGTTAATTGTACACTTGTAGTCAGCGCAAATCCGCACCTCCCCATTTGCTTTCAACACTGTAACAATAGGAGTCTCCCACTCTGCAGAGTCCACAGCCACTAAAATCCCCTGCTCCACCAGTTTGTCCAGTTCCGCCTCAATTTTGTCCTTTAGGGTGAATGGAACCTGACGTGGCTTGAGTCTAATTGGGCGGACCTCCGGGTCTAGGTCAAAAGAAACTGGGGGCCCCTTGTACTTCCCGAGCCCCTTCTTGAATACCTCGGGGTGTGCGTCGCACACTGCCTGGATCTCATCCCCCCCGATGGCATGGACGCCGCCTATGAAGATGTCCAGGGGTGTGAACCATTGTGTTCCCAGGAGATTACACCCCCCTCCCTTAGAACTACTAGAGAGAGTTTCCTTCTGAGTCCCTTATACTGTATCTCGAAGTCCCCGACCCCCAGCACTGGGATCCCATTTCCCTGCACGTCTCTTAAGTTCGCCCTCATCTCTTTGAGTTTGGGTCGCTCCTTGGGGGGAATGCGCAAAAACTCCTTATGGGAGTATACAGACCCCGAGTCTATTTCCATCTTAACAGGAACCCCTTGCAACAGTACCTCGGCATAAAAACGTGGTTGCCCTAGAGGCATGCTGTGGACGGTCAAGTCGTCTTCTGCATGTACTCCTCAGTACACGTGGTCCCCCTCTGGGTCGTCGCTGCCATCGTAGACTCTGCCGACTCCATCCCGTCTCCTCGTGGGGCGCTTGCTCTCGTCCTGGCGTTGCTTGCAGACCCTGGCGATGTGGCCCTTCCGTCCACAGTTGTGGCACTCAGCCTTCCTGAATGGGCACTTGCTCCGCTCATGGGACGCTCCGCAGCCATCGCAGCGCCGACCCCCTTTCCCTTTCTTCTCGCTCAGCCCCTTTCTGACTTTCCGGACTCCCTCATCTTCACTGGAGCCTGGGGTGGCGGAGGCCTCTGAGGATGTGGGCGAGCGCAGGGCAGGGGCCGCCCTCCAAGACTGCGGATGCAGCTGCCTCTACTTGTGGAGACTTTGCCTTGAGAAGCTTGTACCCGGCCCTCGTGGACTCTGCAGCTAGGGCTTCTTGTAGTACCTCTTTAAAGGTGAGGTCGTGGCCTCGGGTCATGAGCTTCCTTTGGGTTTCCCCATCTCTCATCCCGCAGAGCATCCTGTCCCTCAGGGCCACGTCTAGAATTTCCTGCCATTCGCATGGGGTTGCCGCTAAACGGAGGGCCGCTGCATACTTGGATACGGACTCACCCGGCTTTTGGTCCCTCCTCATGAAAGCCGCCCTGGCAGAGAAGAAGGATACCTTGGGCTTGAAGTGGTTTCTCAGGGTCGCCAGTATTTCGGTTTCCGAAACCTGTTCCACCTCTCGTGGTGCCACCAGGTCCATCAGCGCTTGCACTGCGTGGAAACCGAGCATCGTGATGAGAAGACCTCTCTTCTTTCCCGCGTCGGTGATGCCGACAAACGCTACCGTACTCTTGAAATGTATTTCGAACCAGTCCCATAGCTCGGGATGGGTCACGCCGAACACCGGTTGCTGTGAAGTTGTCTTGTCCCCGTGGGAATCCATTATCCCACCTTCGTCGCCAATTTAGTGTTTGGGAATCAAGACAATGGAAACGGCTGCAAGCTAGCCTAGCACATCTTTATTGCATGGAGTACAGTATGAACATGTGGGAATGGCAGACAAACAGCTCCTTTTATGCGGTGGCTATACAATTGAATATGGCTCTTCGACAGGCATTGGCTACTGTCCAAGTGACGTCATCCTTGGTCACGCCTTTCTTGTCCAGGTGAGGTGGGCGCGGGAATATTTCCCGCGCAGCTGAAGGCATTTGAGGAATGTGTACCATGTGAGCTGGGTGCTCGCTACTGCCCCCGGTGGCCACTAGCTCGCGTCCTCATACAGAAGGTTACAGTGTTACAATTAGAGATTGTTACATCCACTCATTCGTGTGGTTACAATTACATTCAATACACAACAACTTCCAGTTCCCCATTAAAACTAGGGTAAAGAAGATAAAAACCACCCCAGACGGCCCTTATATCAATCAACCAGGAGGGGGGGGCTGCTACACCGACAGCATCCCACACCTGGTGAGCTAGCCATGGTTTTAGTCCCTTTCTTGAAGGCAACAGCTCTGTCTGGAGGCAGAACTCGATTGGTAAAAGGTTCCACAGGGCCGAAGCAGATACGGAGAAACCAAACATCAAGAAAAACCAAGAAACCTGAAAAACCAAGATAATGACATCTGGCCCCATCACTCCTTGGCAAATAGAAGGGGAGGAAATGAAAGCAGTGATAGACTTCACCTTTTTGGAATCTAAGATGCCATGTACTAGTACTTGGGTCTTGAACTGCTGACCCTCCAGTCATCATGTTCAGTGTCTTAACCACTAAGCTACCACAGTCCCTTGATGGTTAAATTGCTAAAATGCAATTCTTCATGTTTTAATCAATGAGTCTTCAGGAGTGGGTTTTTGGAAACAGGAAAATTAAGCAGGGCTTTGGATGCTATCTTATAGTTCTAAAGAATTAGTCCTTCCTTTGCTGATTCAGCTGTGAAAAATAAATACAATGGTGTGTTGTCAGCATAATGATTATGCTCAGTTCCTCTGCTGAACTCATTAAAGCTTTGTGCAAATATTAGATGGAATAATCTAGCTGAAGTCCTGCTGCATTTGGCATAGCATAACATTATAGGTATCTGCGTAAAGTCTCAGAGAGATACTCTAAATTGCATGCCTGATTGCACAATTTATTTTGCAGCTAGAATCACAAAGTACCCAAGGAACTGCTTGCTAGATATGACTGCTACCTTGATGGGATTTTGCAGCCATTTGTGAAGTTCAGTTACCCAGGTTCAGCTACACAACAGGAATTTGTTTTTTTTTAGTGATTGCCTGTTCACATATGGGCCAAGCACGTGGTATCAAACTCTGGCCCAAAGCTTTCTGAACTGACAAAAATGTCCAATGTGCATAAAATGCATTGTGATAATACAAGCAGAATGTTGCCAAAGTGTGGGTAGGTAATAGCTTGATGTAGAAATGGCTGTGGCTAGCATCTGTGCACAAACAAGTCTGTAAAAGGGATTCCACATCATAGAAGTCATCTCAACTATGTAAAGACAATACAGTAATAGAAAGCAGAGCATCCCTAAAATGTAATCTGGAGTGCAACGACAATAACAGATTAGTTAATATCAACTCCTTGAACTCAAAAATTGTTTCCTTATCTGGTTCTCTTTGGCAGGATTAAGATACCGTTTATATAAGATGTTGAAATTCTTCTTGTGAATCAGAAGCTCTTTTTATACTGTATCTTCAAATGTTCAAATAAATCAACAAAATAATACAGTATATGCTTTGTTTTGCAACACCACTGCCAAAAACAGTAGTTTTGCTTAGCTTTCTTTTCCTTATTGTGGATTTCACTTATCCAGCCTAACCCAACCCTAAGCTCTCCACTTGCTAAACAGTCAATTATATGCTTTGACTTTTACTATCACTTGCTGTACTGATAGTTGCCTTTCTGTAACTTCAAAGTTGATTTTAATCCATAAAATCTGTGTTATATTTTGGGTCCTGTTGCATTTAATTCCCATTGAAATCAATGCAAAAACTTAGTCATAAAGCTGTAGTAAAGTTCTATTTATTTGAGAAGGAACTAAATGCAATGAAAATATCCTTGATCCAGTGGTGGGCTCCAAAAAAATTTACTACCACGCTGTGGGTGTGGTATGGTGTGTGTGGCCAGAGGGAAAGCCCTGCGTTGCACCCGAATTAGGATTATTTTATTTCAAAACTTGGATGGGCAGGGCCAGCCAGAATTTCTGCTACGGGTTCTGGCGAACTGGTGCAAACCTGCTGATGCCCACCACTGCCTTGATCCATCCTGCTATAAGTAGCCGACAGCGAAAGGGGGAAATAATATTTTGCAAAAAGATGCACAAATATATTAACAGTTTTTCCTATATATCTGACACCTTGTTGCATAGCTAACTGGGGAGGTGGAATAGAGGTGGTTACAAATCTTGCCAACCAGCACTCTGCATGCCTAGATAAGTAATGTATAAGATAGATCTAAAGCCTTCATTATTGTCTAGTACCTTTACTCATTGCTGGCTTCACCTCAGAATAGGTTAATTATGGACTTACTCTAGTTTGGGAGTTTTTGCTTCTGTCCCAACAATGGTGAACATAGCTCTACAATGGGCACACCAATGAAGGTATTCATAAATGCAGCAGTATGAATTTTCAGTTTCTACCCAGCATTGTTGTTCATCAAGGAATTCATTGTCTTTTCACAGATTCAGTGAAATGTTATCTACAGAATCCAATCGCAACACCTTCATTCAGTCATCAATTTTGTTTCTGAAGCAACATAAATTTGACGGCTTAGATCTCGACTTTGAATTTCCAGGTTCTAGGGGAAGTCCCCCTGAGGATAAACAACATTTTACTTCGCTGGTAAAAGTAAGTTGCTAACAAGTTTTGCAATTTATTGGTTAGTAAAAGGACTGCAGTGGCTCAAGTGGCTAAGATGCTGACTGGGAGGTGGAAGGTCAGCAGTTCGATTCCGGAGTACTGCAGGACGGAATGAGCTCCCATCTTTGTCCCAGCTCCTGCCAACCTAGCAGTTCGAAAGCAAGACATTGCAAGTAGATAATTAGGGACCACTTCTGTGGGAAGGTATCAGCATTCCGCGTGCTCTGGTGTCTAGTCATGCCTGCCACATGACGATGGAAACGTCTGCAGATGCAGACAACGCTGGCTCTTCGGCTTTGAAACAGAGATGAGCACTGAACCCTAGAGTCGGATACGACTGGCTTTTGAGCAAGGGAAACCTTTACCTTTACTAAAGGTAAAGGTAAAAGTTGCCCTTGCTTGAAAGCCAGTCACATCCGACTCTAGGGTTTGGTGCTCATATCCATTTATAGTCAAAGAGGCAGCGCTGTCTGCGTCTGGACATGTTTCTGTGGACATGTGGTATGCATAAGTAGATACCAGAGTGCACAGAATACTGTTTACCTTTCCACCAAAGTGGTACCTATTTATCTACTTGCAATTTCTTGTTTTTGAACTGCTAGGTTAGCAGGAGCTAGGACAGAGACAGGAGCTCACTCACAACAATATTTTTTATCACTTTTTATAATTTGTAATGTCATTTTCTTTAGGACAGAGATTTCTTTGAAATATGATTTATGAGGCATAATCGTGCCCTCTCCAGTTCTAGTCACTGGCTATCTATAATACCAATTCTTTTTTTATTAATTTTTATCAGTTTTTACAGAAAAGAAAAATATCAATACATAAAAGAATATCACAACAAAACAATTATTCTTAAAAGAAAAAAACTTCAAACATTATATATTAGCATTAGTAGTGCTCCTTATTATATTATATTTCAAACCTTTTTTGTTTATATATGTATATACTACCTTCTAAATAACTACAAAATTAAAATTATATCTAAGAGCTAACCCTAACCCTTCAATACAAAAAACAAAATAATACAAAAACACCCAGTGATATATACAAGTCTAACAGTTCTAATATCTCCAATGTTGGATTGGGGCTGTGAAGCGGCCCTTGAGGTCCCGGAGGAGACTGGTCAAGGAACGACACGAGACAAGATGGAGCGAAGACCAGTGGTTTATTGAGGGAAAATCATCATCATATATAGGAATTCAAGGCAGCATGTGATAGAATCGTCATCTGACAGAAAATCACATCACCCATTTACCCGGGTTAATTGGGAACTTCTCTTGGGGAAGTTAATTAACCAAGGTAAATACTGACAGGGGAAGTCCATTGTTCGTGGCTTACACAAGGGTAAACATGGCCACTATTTGCACTCGGGCTTGGGCTGATCTGCAAGTGTGTAATTGCCTAATGTCTAACGGGAGTTAGCGATTCAGCTTCCCTCAGCAGAACTGCCGGTCAGGTCAGATATGAGTGAATCAATCTTACGAATATTAATCCGCTCCCCAATTTCCGTACTGGCAGGGGCCAGTGACCAGGGGTCTTCCTCATCCGGTGTAACCTTTGCCAGGGGCCGTTTTATGCCAATTGTGCTCGCGGATCCCGCACTCCCCCTTTTTCTGTTATTTTTGGACCTGACAGATGGCGCTGCGCAGGAGGGGCATCAGCTGGTGTGGGGGGATGACGCTTCGGGGTTCCCTCCATGGGGGACATCTCGATAGCAGTGAGGGAATACATTGCACGAAACAACACACTGTTATGCCCAGTATTACCACCCCCACAATCACTTTGAGTGTCGTCTGAAGCCATCCCCATGGGAACCACGACCATAACGAATCCCACCCCCCCATGAAGCATCCTCCTTGATGTTCTTAACCAGGGTGTGGAGGTCCATGAGCTGGCTTTGTACTTTGCGTGTGTTGTCTGTAAGATTGAAACAACACATGTCGTGGACAGACTCGCAGCCCAAATGATGTAACAACAAAAGGTAATCGATAGCTGCTCGATTGTCTAGGATGGCATGGCGAAGTTCTGCCTGCTCCTGGTTGAGCAGCGCTATCGCCGAGGAGGTGTGGTTAATGGCTTTTGCTAACCCGCAAGCCAATTGACCAATTCTCCGAGCGTTGCCGACGGCTAAACCTGGCACGCCAAGTATGCTGACTGCCAACGAGACGTATTCGGCTTGACTCAGGACCCTAATGTTGCTATCACAAGAGCTGTCCAGCTGGGTGGTGCGAGTGCGCCGTATGAGTGAGGAAACATTTGTGCTTGGAGCAATCATATCCCTAGTGGGGAGTAACAATGTCAAGCGGCTGATACAACATATGGAATCTGATACATTTGCGGGGATGTAATTCCAAGTGTACTGATTGCATGTAAAGAACTAACCTGAAGGCAGGGTAACATGAGCATACATTGAACCAAGTGTCTCTGGGTTATCACAAGTCCAATTGCTGCTGCCAGTGTCGAGGCAGCGACACTGGGTCCGGCCGACTGCGGAGCAGCCGGTCATTCGAGCACAAGTAGAGTTCGGGCTGACAGCCACTCGCGGGGTGTGGAGAGTGGCGGCATCAGCCAGCAAGGTCATGGTTAACTGCATTCCCCAGCGAGCGTATGCTGAGAAACTTATTGGGAGAAACGGACTGAAAATCCGCTTCACCAGGCAGTCGCCGTCCCTGGTGCGCGTGTCTGGAGTGTGGCACACTGGGATGAGGCAGGTGCTCAAGATTGAGGCAGAACCGGCATTCTGCTTCAAGCAAAAATCAGACTGGTTGACAAGACTTGCCAACCTTTCCCATAGGTTGTAGTGCATCCGGGCAGAGAGGTCTCCGCCTGGCATCAGGTCGCTGGCCTTCAGTGAAGCTGCATGAACGCCTCCCCCCGCAAGTAGGGAGAGGGTCAGGATGATGGTGACCGCCACGGAGTTGGCGGTGATCAGGGCAAAGACTGCAGACACGATGTTCTCCGGTGTTGGTTCCCCGTCCTCGCGTTGGACGATGTCCTTGGCCTCACTGCAAAGGGTCTTGACCATCCCCCAGGTGACCTTCGGCGCTGCCATCTGCTGTCGCCGCTTCCTCCGCCGGGTCCCCTCGGTCAGGGTGAGGTCCTCCATCTCCGGGATCGGACTCGGGTCGGTCTGGGCCCCCGCCATGTGGCTCCAAGTGAGGCTTGACGCACCGGGCTGGAATCCAGATGACACCTGTAGGAGACATAACTGCAGCATACCCTCTTCTCCAGGTTACGAGTGGCGCCGGGCCCCTCCAAGAAGGGACCGGTGGCACTCGGTAATGAACCAGTGGCCGCGGGAGAGCTTCCGAGTGGCGGAAGTGTTTCTCCTGCGGCGTGCAATCCGAAAAAACATTAAGGTGATTGTAGGTGAACAACACCTTGTTTAGACAATGCTGTGCCTGACCCTGAGCCTTGGGGAGGGCTGGTGGCTCCCCCCTTTCAGTTTGTTTGTCAATGTAGGACTTGAGTGTCCGATTGACTCGTTCCACAATCGCTTGCCCCTGCGGATTGTAAGGAACGCCAAATGTATGCTTGATATCCCAGGTGGCCATGAAGTCGGCCAGCTGCCTAGAGCTGTAGGCCGGGGCGTTATCGGTTTTCACGTGCCGTGGTTTGCCCATTGCCCCACAGCAGGCTAGGAGGTGCTGCTCCACGTGGGAAGCTGTCTCCCCTTTTTGTGCCGTTGCCCAAACGAATTGTGAAAAAGTATCAATGCAAATGTGCATGTACTGCCATCTGCCAAACTGCGGGACATGTGTGACGTCCATTTGCCACACCTGATTAGCCTCTGTCCCTCGTGGGTTGACCCCCCACGAGGCCCCCCCCCGGTGCCCCTGCACAATGCTGGCAAGAGCGAACTATGCCTTGGGCTTGAGAAAGTGGCAGGTTAAACTGTCTGGCGAGTGCCTTGGCATTCTGATGAAAGAATGCATGACTCTGAATTGGAGTAGTGAAAACACCTAACACTGACCGCTGCTGAATTTCCTTTGCGGCCGCATCCGCTCTGCTCTTGCCCGTGGAAATCGGACCCGGTAGGTCCTGGTGACTTCGGATGTGGGCGATATAGAGCGCGTCTGTGCGGTTCCGCAAGTGAAATTGAGCTGTGAGGAACAAACTCAGCAAATTTTTGTCTATCGCGGGAGTGATGTATGCTCCCGGTAGACTGTGAAGCAAATTCCTAACGTACTGACTGTCAGTAATAATGTTGAGGCGTTCTTTGGCGAAGGTGCGCAAGGCAAAGTTCACCGCTGCCAACTCTGCCCGCTGCGCGGACTTCTGTGGAAGAGTTAGCAGCATGCGCCAAGCCTGGCCCTCCTGCCAAGTTAAGACACCATATGTACGACCCCCATCAGTGAAGACTGTTCTGGCCCCCTGAAGTGGAACCAGCGATATCAATTCGTACAAGCGGACTGTCTGCGTTTGAAGCGAGACGAGTCTGGGGTCCTCTGGCAAGTGGTATGCCAAGCATCCGGTGAATCCTTCCAAGGCGATTGGAAGCGAGTCGCCGAGCTGCATCAGCTGCTGAACCTGCTCTTTGGTGAATGGGATCACGATTTTTGCTAAGTCGTGCCCTGAAATGTCCCTAGCTCTCAGCCTTCCGCGGTAGACCACCGCGGAGACCAACTCTTGGGGGGGAACGATGTTTCGGGAAGAGGTGTTCGGCAAATACACCCATTCCACGATACTCGCTCCTCTCTCGGAGTCCACTCCTAGGGCTCCGGTGAACATGGATCTGGCCCGAACGATGTACAAGTTCAGGATCGGGGCATATGGCCCCTGAGCAATCCTGTCCACCCACCTTTGGCTGAGAATTTGGTTGACTTTCTCGAGAGCCAAGCGTGCTTCTTGAGGAATTTGTATCCGGTCTGCCGGCTGCTTACCTAGCGTTAGCAGCGAGAAGAGCGGCTTTAGAAGATCCGTATCCAATCTGAAATACGGTCTGGCCCAATTAATGTTACCCAAAACTTGCTGTAATTCTACCAAGGTGACTGAGTCTTTTAAATTGATCTGGGGCAAAACTGGTGCTGCGAAAGAGCGGAGAAGCCGATGACCCAAGTATGAGAAGGGCTCGGTTCTCTGCACTTTCTCCGGGGCAATGAGTAACCCTTTTTCCCCCAGGCTGGCCTGGAGGTCCTTAAACATTTCGCTGCCGAGTTGTGGCGCTGCGACCAAGATATCGTCCATGAAGTGGCATACTAAAGCTGTGGGGTGAAGGTTTTGAAACTTTGCCAGTGCGTTGTGAACATAAATCTGGCACAGGGTGGGTGAATTGAGCATCCCCTGTGGCAAATACTTCCACGCGTAACGCTGCGTGGGCTCACTGTGGTTCACAACCAGCACCGTAAAGGCAAACCTTTCCCGATCCCTCGGATCTAAGGGGATGGTGTAAAAACAATCCTTGAGGTCTACCACCAGGATCTCCCAACCCTCGGGGATCATATTTGGATTTGGGATGCCGCATTGAAGCGGACCCATTGGCTGTATACATTTATTGATCTCCCTGAGATCGTGGAGGAGTCGCCACTTCCCCGACTTTTTCTTGATGACAAAAATGGGCGAATTCCAAGGACTAGTGGACGGCTCTATATGTCCTGCGTCTAGCTGTTCTTTAACCAGTTGCTTTAGGGCGACTAATTTCTCCCCCACTACCAGCCATTGTTCTACCCATACTGGCGTGTTGGTGAGCCATTTAAGTGGCAGAGCCATTACCCGAAGGTAAGAGTGGCACGGTATTGCTGCAAAATGTCTCGCCCCCAAAGGTTGATGTGCACGTCCAGAATGTGCGGCCGGATGACCTCCGTGCCGTCAGCCTTAGGGATCGTGACTTCCACCCACTCCTGGCTTCTAAACGCTTCTTGGATGCCACCTACCCCCCACACATCAGAGACCGGCTCAATAGCCCATTCCTTCGGCCACTGACTTCGGCTGATAACGCTGACGTCAGCTCTGGTATCCAGCAACCCTGAGAATGATTTTTTTATTCAAAAATACCTCAATAACTGGCCGCTGTTTCCAGTCTATGTTGGTCTCCACTGTCGCTAAGACCTGGTATCCTCGCACTGCCTCACTTGCGCTCGAGCGGTCTGCCGACCCGGGCTCTGAGCTGTCCCTGAGCCTTCCCTGGCTATCTGCTGGCGAGTTACAAGGAACCATAATCAGTTGCGCTAGCGTGTCTCCCTTGTGAATGGTCTGGGGTAGGTGCGTCCAGAGTTGAACTTGGAGAACACCCGAAAAATTGGAGTCAATGACACCCGGAATTACAAGAATTCCGCGTGCTCCTGCTGCACTACGAGGCAAAACTAAGCCTATGAAGCCTTTGGGCAGGGGTCCCATGTACTGGGAGTCCACCAGATAAACTGTGCCTGGCAAGTCGCATGTGACGTCTGCCTGGCAAGTCAATTCTAGCCCTGTACTACCCTTGGGGCTGGCCTGCGCCTTCGCAATGCCTGGAATGTGAATGGAATCTAATCCAGCTCTGGCTCGCCCAGAGCGAGGGAAGCCTCTGTTTGGACCGGGGCCAGAGACGTGCCCGCGTTCCGGTTTCCCGAATTTGGACAATTCCTGGGCCAGTGAAGGCCCTTGTTGCATTTCGGACATGGGGTGGTTGGAGCCTTGGGACGGCCGGTGCGCTGGCTGCTGCCTCTGGATCGGCATTCTTTAGCGAAGTGACCAATCTTGCCACAATTGTGGCATGCTCCTTTGGTCCGGGGTCTCCTGCCTCCTTGCACCGCCGCTGCCAACAGACCCATTTTGTAGGAATCTGTGCCAACGTCGGCGCATGCCCTAATCATATCTGTGAGTGTCAGATCGGGACGATTTCCCAGGGACTGCAAGATCTTACGGCAGTCGAGATTGGCGTTGTCTTTGGCCAATTTCATCATGAGCTCTTGCTGGGCTTGCTCATTATCGTTCTGTCTACTGATCGCTTCCTCTAATCGATTGATAAAGTCCATGTAGGACTCCTGGGATCCCTGTTTGACCGCTGTATAATTCTTAGCTGCTTTGCCAGCTGCCGGGACTTTGAGATAAGCCTTAAAGGCTGTCTCCACTGCGATGTGGAGCGTGGCGAGTGGCAGGGTGACTTGCGCGTCAACAGATTCGAACGGACCTGAGCCATATAGCTGGTCAGGAATTACTGCTCCGCCCATCCTGGCGGCCCTTGCCTGCGCTTCGAGACGATACTCGCTGTCCCATAGCAGATATTGGCTGGGGTTGAGCATCATTCGCATGACGGCTTTCCAGTCGTACGGAATGAGCATCATGGTCTCGCACACTTGCTGAAGCGTGCCTCTAGTAAATCGGCTCTGGAGTCCTGTCTCTGTGATGGCTTTCCGTATGGCCATGAGTAGCTTATACGGAACTGGCGAATGAACTGCTTGCTGCTGGCCCGTGAGGGCATCTACCTCTATGCGGACTGGGCATAGCTGCCTAAGCTCAGCTAGATCTTCTGCTGGCAATTCCCCCTTGCTGATTTCTGCCTCAGCCATGCGCTGAACCGTGCTCTTGGTAGCTAGGGAACCTGAAACTGTCAGTGAAGCGCCAGCGCTTCCCATCTCACGCATTCTGTCGGTGACGTCTGCAGCTGTCACCGAGGGAAAGCTCCCTACACTACCCTGCTTGAGCTGGAGTGACGGATAGAGAGCCGTTGGGGCTGATGGCTCTGCCTGCACTGGGGGTTCCTGGGTCTCTATCCGGACTGGGTCGTCCTTTGCTAAGAGCTTCCTACATTTGCTCCATGTGCCAATTATGCTGTCTGGAGCTTTTGGTGCTTGCCGAATGCAGGCTCCTATCCGATCCCAAAGTGTGAGGTCAAGCACGGCCGCTTTTGGATAGAGCGGACAATTGGCCTCCAGGTACGCTAAGAGTTGCGCTAACTTCCCACTGTGAAGGCATAATTTATATACCCTGGCCAGGGCCTTGAATTCCATTATATGAATTCTCTGGTTAGCGGATGGACATTGCCGCTGAGGACAAGTCCCCATATTACCTGCCGGGTCCTTCGAAGGGCTTCTTCTCGGGACGATTTCGACGTGTCCTTTTAGGCAATAGGTCTCAGCGTGACGAATCTCTGGGATGGAGCTCGGAGCGTGGTCTCCTGTCACGGGCCCTCGGCGGCCTCTGCGCTGGAATCAGGGTTTCACAGCCTGCCCCTGAGCGGAACGCGTTTCCGCGATGCAAGCCGTAGGATGCCTCTCTGGAATGCCTCGCCGTGTAGCTGTCACCCTGGCCGGATGGCTTTCCGACCGGAGCTGCCGCGCTGCCCTCCGGAATGAATCAGACACGGTTCTGGCGTGGAACCGGACCGTGTTGATCGCTTACTCTCGAGTAGGATCACGTCTCGGGGTCACCAGATGTTGGATTGGGGCCGTGAAGCGGCCCTTGAGATCCTGGAGGAGACTGGTCAAGGAACGACACGAGACAAGATGGAGCGAAGACCAGTGGTGTATTGAGGGAAAATCATCATCATATATAGGAATTCAAGGCAGCGTGTGATAGAATCGTCATCTGACAGAAAATCACATCACCCATTTACCCGGGTTAATTGGGAACTTCTCTTGGGGAAGTTAATTAACTAAGGTAAATACTGACAGGGGAAGTCCATTGTTCGTGGCTTACACAAGGGTAAACATGGCCACTATTTGCACTCGGGCTTGGGCTGATCTGCAAGTGTGTAATTGCCTAATGTCTAACGGGAGTTAGCGATTCAGCTTCCCTCAGCAGAACTGCCGGTCAGGTCAGATATGAGTGAATCAATCTTATGAATATTAATCTGCTCCCCAATTTCCGTACTGGCAGGGGCCAGTGACCAGGGGTCTTCCTCATCTGGTGTAACCTTTGCCAGGGGCCGTTTTATGCCAATTGTGCTCGCGGATCCCGCACTCCAAAAACTCATTTGTTGTGGTGCTGGTTTGCATTCTTTATCACCCATTAATACAAATTCCACAAATGCTCTCCATATTTCCCAAAACTTATTTTCTTTCATTATACCTTTCTTAAAATTCAACTCCCATGTCAGTTTATCATTCAGAGCAATTTCCCACATTTCTTTATACCAAACTTCCAATTTTATAACTACTTCATTTTTCCAATTTCTTGCTGCCATTAACATTATAGAAAACAATTCTTTATGACTTATAGAATATTCATATTATCTATTTCTGTCAATAAGGTGGTATCTGACTCCAGTTTTAAGTCCATTTTTAAAATTCCTCCTGTTTTTTTAATTTGTTTCCAAAATTCATTTATCACTTTACAATTCCACCACATATGTTCATATGTCCCAATATCTTTTTTACATCTCCAACAAGTCTTTACCTTTATCTATCTAATGTAGTTTAACAGGAGTCAAGTACCATCTCCATAACATTTTATAATTGGGTTCTTTTACTCTGACAGACAAACTTCTCGTAATTCTTCTCTTCCACTTATTTTTCCAATTAATTTCAGAAATCCTTATATTTAAATCCTGTTCCCATTTCATTCTCAAGGTATTTTGTGAATTTTCATCTCTATTTAACATTTTATATGTCTTACTTACTAATCCTTTTATCTGTATTTCTCCTTTCCTAATTTTACAAATTAAATCTTCAAATTCTGTTTTACTTCTTTCTAAACTTAATTCTTCCCTATACTTTTCATTCCATTTATTCACCAAAATTATTTGTAACCAATTTAACTCATCTGTTTAAACAGTTCAACTCTTTGTTCTTTATTATCACATCTCTTTATCCAATCCTTCAACAGAAACACATCATTTCCAGAAAGTAGATCCCTATTCCATCTATCTATCTCCATAATTGGAGATACATCTGGTGCCAATTTCTTTTTCATATTCTTCCAAACATTTAACATTGCTCTTGTCATTTTGTTTTTTACCTTAATTCTTTTCTCTTTATCCGGAAAAAAAAGCATTGCCATATTCCAATTCTAAGGGCCTTTTAGTGAGCAGTTGGAAAGCATTCTTAGAGTTGGAAATTGATAGATAAACCATGATGCCTCACTATTAGAACCATTGCATTTCATCTGAGCTAATCTTTATCAGTTTCCAACAGCACACGGATTTCTCCAAACTGCACACTTTGTGTTCTGCTGTATGATGAAAAACACTTTTCTGCTTGCTTTTCTTCTTAGCAAATCAGGAAGAAATGCTTACAGTGAAAATAATTTTGTTGCATCCTATCGTGTGTCACTTAGGGTCAAATCTCACACATGTTTTTCTCACCTAGGAAATGCATGCAGCTTTTAAAAATGAGGCAAAAGTTTCGGGGCAGAAGAGACTGTTGCTTACTGCAGCTGTTGCTGCTCGCAAACCAACAATTGATGCTGCCTATGAAATTGAAGAAATAAATAAGTAAGTTAAAAGTAATAAAAATTGTGAAAAGCATTCTGAACAAAATTCTCCCTCTTTCCCTCTCCATCCCTCCTCCATAATATTATGGTCTAAAAGCCGGAGCTCTTAATTTCAGGTATATGGTGAATCTCTGTAGTTTTTTTAAAAATCGTATCAGATGCACCAACAGCATAACATACAAAGCTAAAATTAACACATCTAAAAGCCAAATACTGTAGACTCAAAAAGGGCTAGATGACATCTGCCCAATATTGGGCCACATCAACAGCATTTCCTCTTGCCAACATAAGGTCCTCCTCAGTGCATGTTGAGGGGCATTGTATGCATTGTATCATATGGGAGATAGTTTGTACTTCTCTGCATTCACACAGGCTGTCACCGACAGGGAAAACCAACTTTCTCAGCCCTTGATCTTCCTACCCTTGATGTTCCTACCCCTGCCCTTGATCTCCCTACCCCTGCACGCAGTCTATTTAAAGTTTTCCGCACAGGCCATGGTTGTTCTCGGCCAGGCAGTAGAGAGTCATATTGCTCTGCCCAGTTATCTGGTAGCTCCTTGCTCGTCTTCCATAGATCTAAAGCAGTCTGTGGGGACTGGTTGTTTGGAGGGGCAGAAGATGTGAGGACGCTATGCCTTGATTCTAGTCTCTGCTTTGGTTGTTGGTGAGCAAATAGCAGGTGTGTCTGAGGAACATGCTTTGACCCACTCTTTCTGAGCAGCACTTTCTCGATGCAATTTTGATTAAGGGATGCCAGCTATGTACAGTAGAACCCCGCATAATGAAAAAAACTCCATTCTGCGAGTTGTTTCACTATGCGGGTTTTTTCTTTTATGCAAAGCCTATGGGAGATGCCCCGGATAACGAACAAAAATGTTTGTAATCCGGGGTTCCCATTGACCGGGTATACCCCAGCTACCAAAAACCCTGCATAACGAATGATTTTTTTTTCATTATGCGGGGTATCGCCCTTGCATAACAAACACTTCATTATGTGAAGCGTTCATTATGCGGGATATTACTGTAATGTACTTTTTGTATTGGGGTTGGTTTTAACTCTCTGTAGTTAATCAGTGGTGAAAAAAAGGCATGCATTCTAAAAATTCTGGAAAACACCCACTTCCTAATAGATTTCCCTTGATATTGACACATTAGGTCATATATTCAGCTTCATACATCTAAGTTCAAGTAGGTAACAATCTTTCTCTAATAAGAAAGAAAGACAGACTTTAACTTTCCTTTATGATGTCTTCAGACTTTTTATATATGAATTCCACGGCTAAAAACAGCATATCCATTACCATGGACATATGTTAGCACATTTGTTACACAACTGGCTTTCTTGTCATTTCTCATAGATTCCAATTGTGCCTTTATCTTCTATGTCCCTTTCCTATGCTTTCTTACTGTTTCTCCCCCCCCCCCTTTCCTTACCACCAAAACAAAACACTGCCCTGATAACAAGGGAAAGATAGTGTAACTGTGCAATATTTTAAAACTGATAACATCCAGGAAGCACCCTTGGAAAAAAAGTTAGAAATATAATAAAACAACAAAGAAGTTGTGCACTGCTTAAGATGATCTAATTCTGAGTTATGTTTCATTACAGGTATCTAGATTTTATCAGTGTGATGACCTATGATTTCCATGGCGGTAGTTTTGACAAAGTCACAGGGCACAACAGCCCCCTGTATGCTGGTAACCACTCTGGAGAAGACCCAGCTTTCAACTGTGTAAGAACATGGAGCCATGCTTATCTATCTATCTATCTATCTATCTATCTATCTATCTATCTATCTATCTATCTATAACTAAATAACAGATAAAAGAGGATGAGCAGTTGTTGCAAGATGGGTTCTTCTTCTTCTTGCAGGAGTTTGCCATAAATTACTGGATCAAAAATGGTGCTACTCCTTCTAAAGTTCTCTTTGGATTCCCCACATATGGCCGTACTTTCAAGCTTACCACCAGTGACACATCTGTGGGTGCTCCTGCCTCAGGGACTCCTCCTGCTGGACAGTATACACGGGAGAATGGCTTCTGGTCTTATTATGAGGTAAGCTCTCCCACCCCAAAGAAAATGAGCAGTCCTCTGCTCTGTATCTCAGCATTGCCATGTATTACATTGACATCCCAAACTCCCCCCCCCCCCCAAGTATGACTCATAGCATAGGGACATACTGGGGAATTTGTTACTGCAAGATGGAGACTGGAAACTGTTAAGCCATGGTGTGTTGCCAACTCAGATTGGCCAGATCTGAATAGGCTTTAGGTTCTTTTTGGGATCTCAAAGACAAAATAAGCATTCAATGGGTTAGCAGCAAAGTTCTATTCTAGACAATTTCTAAGCTAAACAAACTGGTCCAGCTGCAGAGGGTGTGGCATCAGACTAATTACTCAAGGTGGTTGGGTGTCTTCTGAGTGGAGAGGCATAGACCCAAGGCTGATGTCACAACCTTTTAACTGTATACAGTATAAGGAACAGCCTTAACTCCAGCTTTTTTTAAAAAAAGCTCTCCCATTGACAAAAAGGCTGTCCCTTGCTACTTACCCTGGAGCTCCCAGGTAGCATGAGAAGAAGGGACTGAGAGAGAACCAAACCAAGGATAGGGGAATATACCTCTTTGTATCACTTGCTTTCTCTGTCTGTCTCTAAGATGCTATGCTATGTTTAACTTAGAACAGGGGTCCTCAAACTTGGCTTTCCAGGTGTTCTTCGACTTCAACACCAGAAGCCCAAGTCAGCACACCTGCTGATCAGAGCTTCCGGGAACTGAACATCTGGAGAGCCAAGTTTGAGGACTCCTGGCTTAGAAGATTGTCTGAATTGCTTCCCATTGAATGCTTATTTTTATCTGAGATCCAATGCCTATTCAGATTTGGCTAGTCTGATTTGATAACACACATGGAGACTGTTATGAGGTGCATCCAGGTTCAACCAGTCTTGATGTAAGCAACAAACAAGTAAGGCAATTATGAAAGATGCAGTCATGGCCATCCCAATTCACACACAGTAGGGGAATCACAGTAAAGATTAGGATACAAGCAACAAAACAGGCAGGACCTGATGTTCAGAAAACACAAAACTCCCAGGAACCTTAGAGTCCTAAAGATGAGACTTACATTACTGAGATGTTGGAGCCAGCCACAGCTCAGCTGATGGAGCTTAAACAAGCAGTCTTATTGGGAGGATGAATTTTCTCTCAGAAAGACCTCATACTTTTGAGGACCTCTCTTTCCTTGTAATCTAGCATTCCATCTGAGGTCTTAAGAAGAGGTTGTGCGGTCAGGCTGTGCCATTTCTATCTCCTTTCTGTCCTGTGGTTTGCAGAGTGGTGGGGGAAGAGTATAATTTATGCTCACTAGAGGACTCTTCTGGAAGTGCCATGACACCTTAGATCGGGGTGCCCAAAATTTTTGGGCCATGGGCCAGTCATGTGGTTTAGGGGGCCAGTCACTATGGCCTGTGGGCCATATCTGGTCCCCAATGCCAATTCATCTCGCCCATGGAGCCCTCATTGCTCCTGGAAGCAGAAGTAAAACGCACCCATATGTATGGACATGTTTTACTTCCGCTTCCGGGAGCGACGAGGGCTTCATGGGCCAGATGAATTGGCATTGGGGCCAGATCCAGCCTATGGGCTGTAGTTTGAGCACCCCTACCTTAGATGTTAACTGTTGCTGCTCTTATTTTTTTGTGTGTAGTTACAATGGATATGTACCTTCTAACATAAATCAGTTTCTAGGTCATACAACCTTCATATTCAAATTAAAAAATGGTCAGCTGGCTGACAAGTGTTTATTGCTAATAAAATGTGAGACAAAATACTCTTCTTTTTCACTTGAATGAATTATAATTGCAACCCATTGCCTGTATAACTGAAAGTGATTTTAATTTGATAGAATTCATTTCTTCATGAGCTTGACCATTTAAAAAAAGGAATCCTTCAAATCAAATATATACTTCCACCCCCATTAACTAATACTATACATATGTTTGTTTTGTAGGTCTGTGACTTTATTAAAAAAGGTGTGACTACTCAGTGGATTGATGACCAGGCAGTCCCTTATGCCTTCAAAGACTCTTACTGGGTTAGCTATGACGACAAGCTTAGCCTTCGATACAAAGTAAGCATGCACATCTATACACCCTTATATACATATTAAATGTGTCAGGACTCCTTTATGGTTGGCCACCCAGATTTACTAACAAGACTGTCATTTGCTGCATGTTTTGAAGAGGGTGGAATAGAAGAGTAATAAAAGTGTAATAAAAGTGTAATAATACAGATGCATCTGTTTTATTTTCAGACAATTACTTTCTAATGGCCAACGTGAGGGGCTGAAACCTGTCTACTATTTTTAAAATGGCCTCTGCACTTTCCTTCCCCAAATAATAAAATTTAAGGCTGCTATAACAAATAAAATATCAGCATCATCCTGCAGCTTCTTAAAGCTCTTCAGAGGAGACCCTCCTCTGATTGCCATTGGTGGAAGAAATACATTATTTAAAAATGTATACTGCACCAGAATTTTTGAAAAATCTTTCTTTGTGATATTTCCTTCACTTTGGGATAATCTCTGGAGGAAAATATGATTTACTCATTTGTGTGCTAGTTTGCAAGTTGAAATGATCTTTATAACTCTTTTTTTTTGGGGGGGGGCAATTATTCAGGTTACTCTTTGGCTTTTTATGAATTTACATACTCTGTTCTGGAACCCCTTGTGAGTGAGAGGCAATTTATAAATTTTAGAAATTACCTGAGTCTTGTTGCATTTTACCATGTGAAGGAGGACAATCATTTAAATGACTCTGGACAAGTGTTGTGTTTACATGCCTGTAACACAGAGAGATCTAAAAGTCTTGACTGAATCATCAGAGCACAAAATTTGAAAGTAATCCCAATATGATTGACTAGATCAGGAATTCTCACCCTGTGGGCCATGGGCCAGATGCGGCCCAAAGCACCATTTCATGTGGGCTCCACTGCCTCCACCACACCAGGAAGTGCCATGTGGTGGAGGAAGGGCAAAATGGCTGTCCGGCCCCCAAAGCTGTCTGAGGGAGCATTACCCGGCACCCGGCTTAAAAAAGTTGAGAACTCGTGGACTAGACAATAGACTGGACGCTAATTTTGCTGCAAATTCTACCTGTGTAGCCATAGAGCATAGAGTCTGGAAGCACTCCCACTGTGAAATTCATGCTGTATTTAAGGCTGGATGGGGTGCATACCCTCACAGGACTGCTTACAACAGCTGTAGCTGCTGGGCCCATTTTGTCACTTGCCTTATCACTGAAAAAAGAGATTTATCCTTTTAGATTTGAGGTCTGCTTAGCTGGATGCCTTACCTGCCTGTTACTGCAATCCTATTCCAACACGTGCCTGCCCCATCTTTATAACATCACAAGGACTTGTCTGGCCAAGAAACTTCAGGGAACAAGATGCTGCTGACTTGGTAACCTTCCCTAGTAGTTCCCTGGAGAACAAAATTACAACAATGCCTGACTACTGAATGTCAAGTTTATCCCTCTCTGCCCCCGGCCTCTGAGCCACTGATGACAAATTTGGGGTTTAAAAAAATAAATAAATTACAGTTGACAGTATGGATATTTGGGCTTTCTTTGAGGAAGAGCTGAATCACAAAACATCTATTTCTCAATTGGTTTTGTTGTTAGGCTCAGTTTGTGAAGGATAACCACCTCGGTGGAGGCTTAATTTGGGCAGTGGACTTGGATGACTTTACTGGAGGCTTCTGTGGTGAAGGACCTTACCCTCTTATGACTGAGTTAAAGAAATTGCTTTCAGACAACGGTAAGACGAGACTAAGGATCTGTTTGCAGAGGGAGAGGGAGAGGGAGAGATCAAGGCATCTGTTCACATCACTCAATGTCAATTGTAGGGATTGTGGTGGGTCAGTGGTTAAGAAGCTTGCCTTGTTAGCTGGAAGGCTGGCAAGTCGGCAGTTTGAGACTCGGGTACTGCATGACGGATTGAGCATCCATCTCTGTCCCAGCTCTTGGGGACATGAAAGGAGCCTCATTTGGGCGTTCCCTGAGTGGAGTTTCTTCCGCAACAATCCTTTCAACCCAGAATAATTTCTGCCACATTATTGTCAATTGTGCTACACTTTCTTTGTAACTTTGATGAATGAGGATAATTAAGTTAGCAATGATGGTCTGACAGCTAAAACATTAATTTATGAATCCCATTTTTTCTATATTAATTAGGTACCATTACATGTTAGCTGAGAGGGGTGTCAAATTTCCCCAGTGGTTTCTTCATATAAGTTTTAAATTTTCACAGTATTTTAAAGTGCAGTTGTGGAATGCTCAGAGCTTGAAAAATATTACTTTTTTGGACTGATGTTCCCCAAATCCACAGCCAGAATGGCCTGTCACAATTTGCATGACTGGCCTGGCCATCTTGCTGCTACTCCTTTTCATTAATTGCTGCAATTCTAGGTAAATATGGAAGCAGTAGGGTGGGAGGTCATTCATGGATGATGATACACATGGAATATTGCTGCAGTAGCCTAAAGAGAACCACTAGGATGAGATCTCCTTCTGTACAATATTATACTTTATTTATTTATTTAATTAATAACAGTTTTACTGCCATCCACTCACCGAGGCAACTCAGGGCGGATTACATATATAAAAATACCACAGATAAAAACTCTACAAAACAATAGGATAAAAAACGTTAAAATATAAAATTGTTAAAATTTGAAAATTTAAATTGTCCTCCCCAGTACCACATCCTCAAATTTCTAAAACTAACGCTAAAAGCTGGAAGCCCGAGTGGCACTCAGATGAGCCAGCCTCTGGAGTGGCTATCCCCACCCCCTATGAAAAAAACAATTTGTCTCGGTTAGACTATTTCTTAGTGTCGGAAAATTTGTTACAGAATGTGGAAGATTTTAAGATAGGAAATTTTAAATTATCGGACCATACAATGATCGTGTTAGAAATCCAATTAACAAATAGAGGATATAGGCATAAAGTATGGAGAATGGATACAAGACTGCTTAATAATGCTTTGATAAAAAAAGATTAATAAATAAATGGATATTGAATTAGGAAAATAATGATAAGGAGAGGTGGAATTACATATCCTTTGGGACGCGATAAAAGCAGTTATTAGGGGGGATTATATTCAAGAAAAAGCTATTTATGAAAGAGAATTGGATAGACAGGCAGTTAAGAGAGACAAGGATTTAAAAGAATTAGAAAAAATGCAGATATGGGGAATGAAACAATTTGGAACAAATTACAAGCATTAAAAAAGAGATATTAGCAGTAGAAGTGGAAAAAGTAAGAAAAGATATGGCGTATTTAAAGAGAAATGATTTTGAATTTAATAACAAGGATATGAAAAATTTAGCAAAAAAAGTTAGGCAAAAAAAGTAAAGGACAAATTAAGACATTAGTAGATAAGAAAGGGAAAAGACAACATAAAATTGAAACTAAATTAACAATTGCTGAGGATTTCTATACAGAACTATATAAGGAATATGAAATTGATGATAGTGTATTAAAAGCATATTTAGATAAAAATTAAAAGTTCCAAATAAAGGAAGATCATGTAAATTTAATGGATCAGGAGATAAATGATAAGGAGATTGAAGAGGTCATAAAATTTTAAAGAAAAGATAAGATACCTAGTGAAGACGGACTTCCAGCGGAATTTTATAAAGAATGCCAGGAAGTTCTGATTCCAATTTTTTTAAAAAATTGTATAATTACATATTGGAAGGGGGAGAAATTCCAAAATCATGGAGTAACTCAATTATAGCATTAATCCCAAAACCAGACAAAGATAAAGAGAAAATAGATTTGTATAGTCCGATCTCGCTGCTAAATCAAGACTCAAAAAATTTCACATCAATAATGAATAATAGGCTTAACATTTTCCTTAATCAATATATAGGAGAGGATCAGGTGGGTTTCATTAAGGGTAGGCAAATGAGTAAATTAATAAATTGATTAGTAAATATTATTGATGTGATAAAAAGGGATAAGCAAAAAGTTTGTATACTAGCTATAGATATTTATAAAGCATTCAATTCGATACAATGGAAAACGATAAAAGGTATATGTAAGAAACTACAATTTGGCCCTAAATTTAGACATGTAATAGATCAATTATATAAAGAAAGTAAGACTAAAATTAAATTGAATAATTGGCTAAGTAAAGAAATCAACATTAATGCAGGTACAAGACAAGGTTGCCCATTATCCCCATCACTATTTATATTAGCTATGGAACTGCTTGCAAATGAAATTAGACAGAATGAAAATTTATTAGGAATAGGAAATAATCCTATAATCCATAATAGGTTCTATAATCCATAATAATATCCAACCCTTGCATAAAGATCCCCGAAGAAACTAACGTGAAAAACCAGAAAATTATCTGGAAGGGTTGGATATTATTATGGATTATAGAACCTATTATGGATTATAGAACCATTGATACATTTTGGAATTGATTTTTGTCCGTTTGGAGCAGTTCTTTATTTTATGGATATATCACATTTTACACATAAATTAATGTTTTTCTTCTTGTTTTGAGTCTTCATGAACATGAATTAATGAATTTTTGTTGAACTATTTAAATAAACTAGACTTTGATATTGAGATTTTTTGAACGGTTGTTCTATTTCCTGAATTTCATTCCCGTTCTGCCCTCCTCCTGCTATCACAGGTTATAGTGCCTGTTTGGAAAGGGTATGTTGGTTACAGATGATGGATTATCTGACTTGACATATTTTTCAGTGTGTGGCGGCTCTGGACCTGCCCCAACATCAATTCCTCAGTCTACTGTCACTCCTGGACCCACCACAACCACTCCGCCTGTTACCACGGCACCCTCTTCAGACTTTTGTAAAGACAAACCAAATGGTAATTACGTGTACCCACCAAATCCACATAAATGCATTAATTGCTCCAATGGATACACATATATTATCGATTGTCCAGGAAATCTGGTCTACAATCCTGATTTGGACAGATGTGAGGCGCCATCTTCAATCCTTCAGACTGTCCAATTTGGTGTTTCTGAGCACAACTTTTGTAGAAACAAACCTAATGGAAAGTATCCTTTTCCATGTGACCCACGATTCTACTACATTTGCCATGATGGGAAAAAAAAGATTGAAAAATGTCCACAAGATGAGCTTTTTATTAATATTCAGGAAAAATGTGGTCCACCACTTGAAGCTTAATTTTTGGATTAGCACTGCAAAAACAAAGCTGATTATAATTATGTTTACCTGAGTTGTGAAATACATGTAAATACTGTATTTACTCTGAAGTATTCAAAACCTGTATAAGTATATCTAGGAGATCTATGGTTAATTCCAGCTATGAGTCTTCCTTCATATTATATAGTTGTCTGGGTTTTGCTGCTTGAATTAGAAATGAAGAATAAAAAAAGAATGAATTATGTCAAAAATGGGGGGGGGAAATCCTCATTTTAAAATGATGTAAACATAATAGCTGATGGTCTCCACAAATTGGGTAAAAATGGCAGATCAATACTAAATAAACATGATCTCTTGTGCCTAAGAATCATACAAGGTGTCATGAAATAACATCCATAAAGCAGTTTCCACCTCCTTTAGAGAGGGTGAATGAAGGAAACAGTTGAAATTAACCACTGAACAGAAGCAGAATTTTTCAGTTCCATTTTAGTGTGTACACTGGTCACGTTCTGAAGAAACATTCCAGTACTGATATTATACACCAGGGATGTAACTGTGTGTCAAAGCTCCTTCTTTGAGTGCTGTATCCAATCCTGAATATTGTCCTGGGGACAACATAATGCAGTGGACTTCCATTTGCCTTCTGCATCCCAGCGTGACACCTATTCCACTGATCAGGTTCTGTGAATCACTTTCTGGTCCTCAATCATTTTGGCACACAAAGTTCTCATTAAAAAGCAAAGCAATAACACTAATATACCACCCCATAGTGCTTAGTGTGCTTTCTGGGCAGTTCACAAGTTAATTAGCATTTTGCCCCTGCCATGTTGGGTATTCATTTTGCCAACCTTGGAAGGATGGATGGCTGAGTCAACAAGTCCTGGTCAGGATCGAACTTGCTCCAGGACATTATTGATGAAGCTGCTGCCCTCCATCAAGATGGATTAAAGTGGGATTTAATCAATTTTGAGACCATCATCCTTCCCTGTAGACTATTTTGAACTTTGGCAGTGATATCAGGCCACCAGCAAATGAAATAGAATCGAAGGCGTTCCTGGGGAGAAAGACAGATCTTTATGCACCAAAGTTCTGACCTAAGCACTTGAAATGAAAACATCAACAAATGATTTTGCATTTATTTATCTGTGCTTGCATACACAAACTCATTCCTATTAGTGTAATAAGTTATAACAGTAAAGTTAAAACAATTGAAAATATATTTTTTGAAAGAACACAGGGTTTTCTGGTACCTTGTCTACTCACCAACAGTAGAAGCAAAAACACCAATCTGTGACAGCTATAGTGATCAACGCAGACCAACACAACTAGCCTGACCAAGGATTCTGCATAGTTCTAACTAAGCTTGGATCTATCACCCCATTAATACACACCAAAACTGTCCCCTTTCAAATGACAAAATTTAGATGTTGTGCTAGAGATTCTCAAGCATATTGTTCTCAGGCCAATACTGAGAACCTGATCAGGAACAAATCCAGTCTGAAATTTACTCTTTTTGTGCTAAACTTCAGTATATTATGCGTCAAAGCCAAGCATGCCTCAATAATTTCCCCATAAGAATATGTCTATTAAAAATGCAGTGAGAGTTGGCACCCTTTCCTAATATTTGAGCTATGTCATAGCATCTAACTCTTCACTTACAGTTTCCAGGCTCCAGAACTGCCTACCATTGCCTAGGACAGGAGTTCCCAACCTTTTAAAGCCAGGGGCCAGGTTACGCTCCCTCAGACAGCTTGGGGTGCCTGACGGCCATTTTGCCCTTCCTCCACCACATGGCACTTCCGGGTGTGGTGGAGGTGGTGGGGAAGGCACATGAAATCATGACAGGGACTGCATCTGGCCCACGGGCCGCATGTTGAGAATCCCTGGCCTAGGAGGAATTGAGCAGCCCAGTACTCAAGAACAGCATTTCCCAAACTTATTCTATTGTGAAACACTTTACAAATCCTAAAATTTTAATGGAATACTTTGGTTTTTGTAATAGATAGGTTTGGATTTGTCAGTTTTAATAACAAATAATGTAAATAGGTAAAAGAGTTAAAACAAACAAATAAACATTTATTCAAAAATGTTAGTTATACTAAACAGAACTCTTGAAAATAATAAACAATAACAAAAACCAAATAACAATAAACAATCAATAACATTTTAACGATGTTTTGGGGTTGTTATATGCTGCAATTTTGCTTGGGTCAATAGATGCTAACTCATTGGCAAATGTGTAATGCCACAAAGTTTGTTTTGCATCCATCCTTTCGATGTGATGCATCAGCTTGCAAGAGAAGCTTGTTTTGCAACCATTTGCAAATCAGTAGAGCAGAGGTGGCCAAACTTTTTGGGCCATGGTTCAGCGGGTTGGTCACATGGTTTCCCACCAGAAGCAGAAGTAAAACATGCCTTGCAATCTGTTTTGCAACAGGATGAGATAGATTTTAGGCTGCCATTTTCTCTGCTTAAACCAGGTGTTCCCAAACTACGGCCCATGGGTCAGATCCGGCCCCTCACACAAATTAATCTGGCCCATGCTGCCCTCGTCACTCCTGGAAGTTTCCAGGAGTGGCGGGGGTGGTGTGGGCCAGATGAATTGGTGTCAGGGGCCGGATCTGACTCACGGGCCATAGTTTGGGCATCCCTGCAGTAGAGGCTGGCTTCATAGCAAGTTTGAATAGCAAGTCTGAATAACAACCGGGAATTTTCCATTGTCAGTTGTAAAATGCTACAATGTCACTTTTTTGTTAGGCTGGCCAGCTATCGTGTACCTCTGTACCAATGTGTATTGCCAGGTACTGATGTCAATACAAAGCTCTACTTCTGCTTGCTTTGAAATTGACAAGTGGTTTGAGTATTTGTAACTCAACACTAGCACACTATTTTTCAAAATGATACAATCCACATGTTTAGAACACAACTTAGTACAGTATTTAATTTACCAGAATTTCATATTTTTTTCACGGAACACCTACTGACCTTCTACAGAACACCAGTGTTTCACAGAACATAGTTTGGGAAACGCTGCTCAAGAGCAATGAGTGAATGTTTTGGAGCCTCTCAGCTAGCAAATTATGAAGGAAACAGAGCTGAGAGGTGAAATGGGAGAATGAAATTCTGGCATTTAAAAATAGCAAATGAATGAATGAAAGAATGAACAAATGAATGAATGGACGTGCACATAGAGTTTAGATAAGGGCAGAAAAAAGGCCAATGGAAGGATCAAACTACATGGCAAAGGATTGTGTATTTCATACTATTAGGATATTTTTGCTCCATCATAATTGACTGAGCTCTGTGCTTGGGCAAATATATTTGCACAGTACCTTCCAGTGACCCACCACAAAACATTATTAGAAGCACTGCCTCTAATAATAAATTGAATGTCTTGTCTAGTTTGATCCTTTGATGTTTGCAGATTGATACAAAGTAGGCAGCAGTCAGGGGGATCAAACACATCTTTATTGCAGTGTAGTCAATCTGAACATGAGGTAATGGCGGAGACGCAGTTCCTTATATATGGTACAACACATTTGAATTTCACCCGAAGGCGCCCATTGGTTACCTTGGCAGTGACGTCATTCTGACGTACTGCATACCTGGTGTGGCTCACCTGTGGCGGGAAGGTTTCCCGCGCTAATCACTGATTGAGTGATTGGGGCCACATGAGCTGAGCTACTTCAGCTGCGCTATCGCTGGCAGCTGAATTCTATGGGAGTGACAGGAGGCAAAAGCCAACACCCAAAGTAAGCAAAGAACAATGAATTTAATAATAGAACAAGGCATTCAGAATTACCGCGGCATGAAAAGCTATTGGTAAGAAAGGTAATAAAGGCTGAAAAGCCAAATAGTATGTTTGAAAGTACGTCTAAAAATCAGTCAGTAAATCATGTCAAAAAGGACAATCATGTACTAAGCAATATGGTCTGAAATACATCATAAGGTACAGTAAAGATCACGAATAATATATATACAAATAATGTTGAGGACTGTGATTCAAAAACATAGAGAAAAATCCAATGTAGGAGCAACGAAAGCTAGTCCCAACAATAAGTATGAACACACGTGTGCAAGAATCACAAGTCCATCAAGTATAAACACTTGTCCATAATAGGGAAGAATCCAGCATCGGAAACAAGTCCCACATGTAAAAGGTAATAAATGGAACGGTGCCCAAGTATCCCGGAGAACGCGAATCCTGAAATGAATGGTACGGTGCAGAAAGGGGGATTCGATATCCTTCCGGATAAACGGATATTTTGTGTCTTTGTCGAGATTCTGCAACATAATAAGCATGGAAATGCATATAATACAATATCCTAAAATAAGTATGATAATGCACCCTGACAGTATTAATGACAAATAAATCAAAAATACATGAAAATACCTGTACAAAATGCAAGCGCGCCCTAAAGAAACCTCTCGCTGAAAATTCTTATCGGGTCAGAGCATTGCAGTGAGAATATGGTGTGAGCATTATAAAGTAAACCATTGAACGGGAAACACGTGTGGATCATTTCGCAAAATTGTATGAAGAGAAGATATAATTAAGTGTAAAAGGAAACGAACCATAAGGTAGAAAATACTCATAGAGACTCAAAGGAAACGGGAGACTCTTAAAGAAAGGCAGAAAAATCTTGATCAGTATTTAATCCAAAAGGATAGAGAATGGAAAAAGAATGAATATAAAATGCTTCCCTTTGGAGTAAAAAACGTTCAGTGTCTACGATGGTATGCTTCTGGGGGGTGAAGGATTCTAACACCACTACTCGCATGTCAGCAAAGGAATGTTGTTTGTGGATAAAGTGAGAGACCATGGGGGCTGTTGCGATGTTGTTTCTTATTCGCGATTGATGCTCCCCCAACCTGATCCTGATAGGTCTACTTGATTGACCTATGTAGGCCAACTGACAGGAACATATGATCATGTATACACAGTGTCGTGTGTTGCAATTGGAGAACCTAGACAGCCGCAGACAGAATTTACTGCTGGGAATAGACACATCCTCAGTGCGCCACATGAAGCGACAGAACTTACAATGGCTGCAGGGATGATGTCCCGTCGGTGATCTAGATATGATAGGTGGTTTAAGGTTTCCCGCACTAATCACTGATTGGGTGATTGGGGCCACGTGAGCTGAGCTACTTCAGCTGCGCTATCGCTGGCAGCTGAATCCTATGGGGGTGGCAGAAGACTTACATGCATACACAGTAGCTACATGGAGAGGAGTATTCACAAGGGGGGAAAAGGGAGGGGGGAAATGGAGGATTGCTAGATCCGATTCAATCACATCACATTGGGTTACATACACAACAGATCCCCAGACAGTGGTAGGATTCAGATCAAAGCTCTCCTAATTATCACATGCAGGCCAAATTTGAATTTGATAGCTAAGCAAAACAGGATGAGCCATTCAAAACCACTCTGTTACAGCTATCAACTGGGTTCACTAGTAGACTTAAGAAAGATGAGCTCCCTAACTGTACACCTACACCTTGGAAAGAATTGCAGATCCATCTAGCAGTTTCCCCCCTATTAATCAAAAATCTCTTTTAAAAGGTCTTATGGTGATTACTGAAATGTAAAAAAGGTAAAGGTAAAGGTTTCCCTTGCTCGAAAACCAGTCGTATCCGACTCTAAGTCACTACGTAATTTTGGATCAGTTACTCTCTTGTTAGCCTAACTTCTCTCACATGCACATCACCATGAGATCATGGTGCAGGCTCCATACGCTATCAATAAATGAGTAAAATTAAATGATTTAGGGGCAACTACATTTTTTATTTCAACATTTCAGGTCTCTTCTACTATTCACTCTTGAATAAACCAGCAGTGATTATCATGTGATTTTTCAAGACACAAGGTAATCTCATAAGTGAAGTTCATGTCAATATTTTGGAGGGCAAAAGAAGAAGGGGGTGGCCAAAAATGAGATGGCTAGATGGTATTGTAGATGCAATGGGCACAGAGCTGGGCGGACTGAGGAGGATGGTGGAAGACAGAGGTGCCTGGTGGGCAATGGTCCATAGGGTCGCAAAGGGTTGGAATCGACTGTGCAACTGAACAACAACAACAAAATGGGTAAGTATAATATGCTGCTCAAAAAAATAAAGGGAACACCTAAACAACACAATGTAACCCCAAGTCAATCACACTTCTGTGAAATCAAACTGTCCACCCTGGTAGCAACACTGATCGACAATCAATTCCACATGCTGTTGTGCAAATGGAAGAGACAACAGGTGGACATCAGAGGCAATTAGCAAGGCATCCCCAATAAAGGTGTGGTTCAGCAGGAGGTGACCACAGACCTTTTCTCAGTTCCTTTGCTTTCTGGCTGATCGTTTGGTCACTGTTGAATGCAGGCAGTGCCTGCACTCTGGTGGTAGCATGAGACGGAGCCTACAACCCACACAAGTGGTTCAAGTAGTGCAGCTCATCCAGAATGGCACATCAATGCGAGCTGTGGCACGAAGGTTTGCTGTGTCTGCCAGCGTTGTGTCCAGGGCATGGAGGCACTACCAGGAGACAGGCCGGTACATCAGGAGACGTGGAGGAGGCCGTAGGAGGGCAACAACCCAGCAGCAGGACTGCTACATCTGCCTTTGTTCAAGGAGGAACAGGTGGAGCACTGCCAGAGACCTGAAAAATGACCTCCAGCAAGCCACCAATGTGCATGTGTCTGCTCAAACAGTCAGGAACAGACTCCATGAGGGTGGCATGAGGACCCGATGACCACAGATGGGGGTTGTGTTCACAGCCCAACACCGTGCAAGATGTTTGGCATTTGCCAGAGAACACCAAGATTGGCAGGTTCGCCACTGGCGCCCTGTGCTGTTCACAGATGAAAGCAGGTTCACACTGAGCGCATGTGACAGATGTGTCAGAGTCTGCAGATGCCATGGAGAACGTTATGCTGCCTGCAACATCCTCCAGCCTGACCAGTTTGGTGGTGGGTCAGTAATCGTGTGGGGTGGCATTTCCCTGGAGGGCTGCACAGCCCTCCATGTGCTCGCCAGAGGTAGCCTGACTGCCATTAGGTACCGAGATGAGATCCTTAGACCCCTTGTGAGACCATATGCTGGTGCGGTTGGCCCTGGGTTCCTCCTAATGCATGACAATGCTAGACCTCATGTGGCTGGAGTGTGTCAGCAGTTCCTGCAAGATGAAGGCATTGATGCTATGGACTGGCCTGCCTGTTCCCTAGACCTGAATCCAATTGAGCACATCTGGGACATCATGTCTCGCTCCATCCACTGACGCCACGTTGCACCACAGACTGTCCAGGAGTTGGGGTTGCTTTAGTCCAGGTATGAGAGGAGATCCCTCAGGAGACCATCCGCCACCTTATCAGGAGCATGCCCAGGCGTTGTAGGGAGGTCATACAGGCACATGGAGGCCACACACACTACTGAGCCTCATTTTGACTTGATTTAAGGGCATTACATCACAGTTGGATCAGCCTGTAGTTTTTTCTTCCACTGTCACTCTGAGTGTAACTCCAAATCCAGACCTCCATGGGTTGATTAATTTGATTCCCATTGTTTAGTTTTGTGTGATTTTGTTGTCAGCACATTCGACTGCATTATGTGAACAACAATAGGAATACTGTATTTCAGTCATTCAGATCGTGGGCTGCCTTATTTTTGTGTTCCCTTTATTTTTTTGAGCAGTATAGTTTTCAGAGCATCATTTATGTGTTAGTGTATAAAGCTGGGCCAGATACAATGTTAAGGCATTTACTTAGGAAATTTTATATGGAGTGCTTTTCCAAGTACAGTATAAGGTCCTTTAAGGCAGGGGTGTCCAAACTTTCCAAGCCATGGACTGGTCACATGGTTCCACGGGCCAGTCACATGGTTCCTCCCACCAGAAGTGGAAGCAAAACGCACCCACATGTGTGTAAAACACTGCCATAAATGCACTCCCGGCTGTCATAAATGCGCTTACTACAGCCACGGGTGCATTTACAGCAGCATTTTGCACATACGTGGGTGCATTTTACTTCCACTTCCAGGAGCAGTGAGAGTGGCGTGGGCCAGATCCAGCCCACACGTAGATAACTTGACACATTCCAGAGGACTAAGCAATTTGCATAAAACCAAAACAAGGACACCACAAAGGCAATGGTTCCCTGGTCAAGAGAATGTATTGTGTGAACTAGCCCAAATCTGATAGGTACAGAGGTATATAAAATCCAGATCCTTATTCAGGCTGGCTGTGAACTACTGCGTTGATTAAAGCATTGGGAGTAGGGTTGCCATAGTTCTCTCCCACAAAACCAGGACAGAAGTATACTTGACAAAAATGGGAGGCCATTGGAGGGGCTGATGGCAGAGAGAAGCCGCAGCCAAGGTCCCGTCCAATGGGGACATGGTGGAAGGAGGCCAAGTACAGAGCTCTGCATTTGCCTCACCAGCCTCATTCTGCAGAGCCAGATGTGCGAGTGGGGGATGACAAGGGTTGCAGGAGGAGGAGGCGGCAGCGACTCACACTCAATGCCTCTCACACACACCTCCATATAGACCGACCCCACTCAGGTGGGGGGAAAAGAGAAGGGTTCTGCCTTTCCTAGACTGCGTTTTAAAAATCTGAGACTCTAACATAATTTTTCTTGAACCGGACAGGACAATTTTTCTGACCTTGAATCTGGGACAATCCCGGTTTTCTGGGACATATGGCAACCCTAATTGGGAGCAACCTGTCCCGGCTTTAGAGACTGGTCAGATGGGCTTTCTGGTGGTGGCACCCTAGTTATGGAAAGCTCCTTCCAGTGGGTCATCCTTGGTGCTCTTTCTGGAGAAAGGTGAATATCTTTTCAAATTATCTTTTAATTTGTTAAAAAAATCCATTTTGTTTTAAAAGATTGGAAGGTGTTGCATTTTGGCGCAGACTTGACTTTTAAAGCTGGGTAATGGTTAGGATGCTGAATTTGATGACTGGATGGTCGGCAGGTCAGCAGTTCGAGACCTGTTGCCTGTCCCAGCTCCTGCTAACCTAGCAGTTCAAAAGCAATAACTTACAAGAAGATAAGTATGTACCACTAAGGCAGGAAAGGTAACAGTGTTCCATGTGCTCCGACATCTAGTCCTGCCTGCCACATGACCATGGAAATGCCTGCAGTCACAGACAGCACTGGCTCTTGGGCTGTAAATGGAGATGAGCACCGTACCATAGGGCCGTGATGGCAAACCTTGGCACTCCAGATGTTCTTGGACTTCAATTCCCAGAAGCCCAAGCACCCTGTGAATCCACACAAATGGGTTTGCTGCGATTCATCTGGCCTGCGCTGCCCTCGTCGCTCCCAGAAGCGGAAGTCAAACACTTCCGCTTCTGGGAGCGACGAGGGCAGCGCGGGTCGGATGAATCGCAGTAAAGCCATTCGTGTGGATTCACAGGGTGCTTGGGCTTCTGGGAATTGAAGTCCAAGAACATCTGGAGTGCCAAGGTTCGCCATCACGGCCCTAGAGTCTGGCTTTTAAGCAAGGGAGGCCTTTACCTTTACTAAGGGAGTGCAGTGGCCTAGTGGTTAAAACGTTGAACTTGATGGCCGGAATGTGTAGGGGTGACCCAACTGGAATGTCAGCAGTTCAAGACCTGAGTGCTGTACAATGGAGTGAGCTCTCCTTTATGTTCCAGCTCCTGTCAACCTAGCAGGGCCGTAGCCAGGGAGTGGCCAGGGCAGCCATTGCCCGCCCTGAAAAAAATTGCAAGAAGACAAATAGGTGTCACTCAGGCTGGAAAGGTAACAGTGTTCCCTGTGCTCCGAGGTCTAGTCCTACTGCCAGGAAAATGTTTCCAGACATAGAACATTTTCAGACGTCAGCTGGCACCGAGAGAGTAAAGTGTGTGAGGCCATTGACGTGAAAGGATACGTAATAATCTTCCTGATGAAGAGTCTTGAAAACCATATACCGGAACGGGTTTGAAGAAGTTAAGCAAAGGAAGTTAAGCAAAGTGAAAGCAAAGTGTTTATGCAAAGTCAAGCTGAGTCAAAGCAAAGTGTTTATGTAGATTTTACCAGCGAACTTTGAGCAAAGACGCAATATAGACGCATCGTAGTCTACCGTTGTTGTGTATGGATATAATTCATCTGCCACCGCATGCAACTCAGCTGCCAGCTATAGCGCAGCTGAAGGAGCTCAGCCCATGTGGCTCAAATCACCCAATCAGTAACAAGCGCGGGAACCCTTCCCGCCACAGGTGAACCTTAGTCAGGTTAGGTGAACCTTAGTCAGGTATGCAGTACGTCCCAATGACGTCACTGCTACCGCAACCAATGGGCGCCTTGGGGCAAAATTCAAATGCAATGTATGATATATAAGGAGCTGCGTCGCCACCATTTTGCTATGTACAGATTGACCATGCTGCAATAAAGAAGTGTTTGGCCCACCTGCTGGCTCCGTGTGCAATCAGTCTGCCTACATCAAAACCGTATTACTCATATTTTGCACAGAATACTATGAACCATGGATATGGGACACAGGGAATCAACTATTTTAGTGTCTTGCATGGAAGACAAAGAAGGAGCCGCAGTGAGGGCTAAACGCAGGTTTATTGGGTGATGATCAGGATGAACATGAGGTAATGGCGGAGGTACAGCTCATTATATACTGCAGTACATACATTTGAATCTCGTTGCACGGTAGCTTATTGGCTGCTACCGGCGTGACGTCATTCTGAATCACGCCCCTCTTCTCCAGGTGATCCTTGCGCGGGAAAGGTTCCCGCGGCTGCCGGTGATTTGGGGAGTGTGAACCATGTGAGCTGAACGCTCGCAGCTGCCCTCTATAGGCAGCTTACTCGCGTTCCTTAACAGCTGAGCTACATTGTAATTGTGGTCAGGTTACATTCATACATTTCTTAAAGCAACATTGTACATACACAACAACTATGTTTATTTGAAGTGAAAACGGAAGTCAAAATAGAGTTATTTGTGATACAGAATCCTAGGAACTGTTTACATTATTTTTGCAAATCGGATAGAGTAAGTTAACTAACTTTCATTTGAAGTTCCACTGAAGTCGTATTACTCTTACAAGACTTTGTTATTGGCCGTAACGGTGTTTATTTCTCGTTTGGAGCATAACCCTTAGCCCCCGTTTTCTTGCAAACGGAGATGAGCAGCGCCCCCTAGAGTCGGACCTTTAGGAACGTTTCCCTAGTCATTCCACTTTCCCGACGTGCCTGGGAAATCAACAACAAGCCCTCCATCCTCCAGTGCCCCCCCTCCCTCCAGTGCCCCCCCTCCCTCCAGCGCTGCCTCCTCTGCGCCTGGCCACATCTGGGGGCTCTCCGAGAGGGAAGCAACGCCCCCGGGGCGGCTCTCCCTGCCCGCCTGCTAATAAGCCCATCACCATCTCCTTCCTTCTCCCTCCGCCCACAACCACTGATCCTGCTGCTGCTTCTCTCTCTCTCCCTCCCGGCTGGAAGACGTCAGGCTGCGTCCGCCACCGCCATGGGAAGCTGGGCCCTGGCCGGGATCCTGCTGTGCAGCCTGGCCGCGGCTACCCCGGGTAAGGCATGGGGGACGGACGGCAGGAAGCGGGGTCTCTTGGCGCCTGCCCAGGGGGACACAGGGGTCGTGAGGAGCGGGGCGGAGGATCCGGAGATGTATAGTGTCTTTCTCTCTCCCCCCCCCTGCCGTCCCCAGCTTTCAGAGCAACGGAATCTTGGAGCATGCCTCTGAGCATGTAGGAAGTGCCGCTGTCGTTCCGGTGGTGATCAGATTAAGCCCTTAAATCAGGGGTGCCCAAACCCTTTCGGGCTGCGGGCCCGAAAGTGGAAGTAAAACGCACCTTGCAATCTGTTTTGCAACAGGATGGGATAGATTTATAGCTGGTATTTTTTTCTGCTTACACCAGGGGTGCCCAAACTATGGCCCGTGGGGCAGATCCGGCCCCTGATGCCACTTCAGCCCGCGGCGCCCTCATCGCTCCCGGAAGCGGAAGCAAAACGCGCCAGGGCGCCGCGGGCTGGATGAATTGGCATCAGGGGCCGGATCTGCCCCACGGTCCGTAGTTTGGGCACCCCTGGTTTAAGTAGTTGGGATTGGGGCCTGGCACACATAGTTGGAAAAAAGCTCCTCTAGGCTTTATTTGCAGTGGATTGATTGATTGATTTCATTTATATCCCGCCCATCTGGGATATTTTCCCACTCTGGCTAGCTTACAAGATATTTAAAAATAGTCTTTACAGTAGAAAATTAGGCATAAACGATCGACGAACCAACTAAATTGTAAATAGCAACAGAACCCAAAAACGATTTCCTCCCCCTACCCCCATTTTTTTAAAAAATCATTATCAGTGGGATCTATGCAGGGAAAAGTTTGGGTGTTATTTGAAGTTAGTGTTGTAGAACTAAAATCGTCCCTTTTTAAGGAGGCTTTTAAGGATATATTGCCAATGGCCGAGTGTTAGGTTTTTGTTTTTCCCTGTTGCCAGTAAATTTTTTTTGTTCCTAGCATTTTTTTAAAAAAAAATGGGTGTTATTTTTACTTTCTGCATCCAGTGTATTTATAATTTTATTCAATTTGTCTGCTTTTAAAAATTGTAAATATTTTTTTATTATTTTTATGTTGTACGCCACCCAGAGTGGGAAAGTATCCCAGATGGATTGGATGGGATATAAATGAATAAACAAATTATAATTTATTAATTAAGTGTACTTGCTTTATATCAGGGGCAGAACAGATCTCTGTATCAATTGCTAGGGAACACAGGAAGGATAATGTCTTGTTTGAAAGTTTTCCTGAGGTGGCCATTATGAGAACATCTCTTCTTCTGGAGCTACTATGATAGCTGGCATTAGTCCATGCTGTCTATGGTAGTTTCATCAGCATCACCTCAACTCTCCAAAGCTATTGATCCAGAGACCTATATTTGGGGTCTGTTCTGTTTGCTTTTCTTACCACATCCTTGCTCAGCTGTGTTTCAGTGAGAGCTCTGTGTAACCCCACTTCCATGGTTAAGGACTTATGTTAACCCATAATTAACCCAATATAAGTATCCTGTTGGATGGCTTCTTAAAATACATGTATGTGCTATTTGTAGAACTGAAAAAAATGTGCCTTGACTTACAGGCCTGCAGTGGTTTAACCCTGGTTGCTAAAGTCTGATGCTCTTCAATAGTCATAGCCCTTTTCTGGAAAAGTGAAGTCATCTGACTATACTGTGGTCTTAGTCCATACTGTGGTCATATTTATTTGAAAATGTGCCCCATTTTGCATCCATGAAGAGATTTAACACTGGCAGATAAACATGCTACAGTCTAATTCCCTTCCACTGCCTTGTTCTCAGTTTTTATAGGGCAGCTTTATAAACAGAGGAAGGTATATTGGACTCATTGGTTCTTTGACACCATATTGTTTGTTCAGACTGACAGTAGTTCTCCAATGTCTCAGGTGGAAATCTTTCTTATTGCCTGATTATAGTCATTTCCCATCAAGTCTGTTCTAATTTATGACAACCCTTTCCAGGTTTTTCTAGGTAAAGAGAGCACCCAGAAGTGGTTTACTATTCTCTTTTTCCTTTCCTAAGGTTAACAGGCTGCCTCTACTCACAGAAGGCACATTGAGGATCCCAACTTCTGTTCTGCATCCAGATGGCTAAGCCAACTAATTCTTTAATTGGAATGGTTAGGCTTTGGCTTTCTGGGATTTTTCCCCTGTGAAAATCATGTGCTCTATCACTAAAACTCATAATCTTACACCTGTATTTATCTGCCTTTCTTAAATCTAATGTAAACTGCAATCCCTCAGTTGGTAAAATCATAACTGAAGTTACTAATGCCATTGTTGCCTTGGAGATTCATTAGCAACGGTTGACCTGCAACTTTCCTTCTTGTTTTCTCTTCCATTTACTCCTACTCCTATCCCCACATCTTCTACTCTCTCTCTCTCTGAAATCTGTCACCCAGAGCCTGTATTCCATATGTCCAATGATGTAAGTTGTAATCCATGAAATGATGACAGTTTGTAAGAGTAATCTCTTTCTGTCATGGAGTAATTTTACACCAATCAGATGACAGTGTTTTAAATCTAGATATCCCAGTACAAAGGTGGGATTTAATGCTGCCCCATTCCAAATAATGGGGGAAAACCCTACATGTGTTTTAATCTGTAAAGTGTAATCATTAGTGTGGACAATGATTGAGGGATCACAGGATTTGAAGTTTAAAACATCTGAAGAATACCAGCTTTGGAAAAGGCATTCTTAATCAATCCTTCAATCAATGACTATGCAACACACTTTCCCAAGGAATTAAGGTGCATTAAAAGCATAACTGAAGAACTGTATGCTTGTTTCAAAAACAAATTATCAAAGGTTACAAGCCAAGTTTTGTATGTCATGGTTCTGTTGATGTCTGTAAAGCGATCAAGGGAAGATTCACAAAGTGTGAGGCAAAGATGTAGGAGGCAGAAATATTGATAGTGAGATAGAAACAGTCAAGGCTTCAGTCCTATGTCTGCTGCAGTCTAAGAATTAGGGTTGATTCCAACAAATCTACATGGCTGTATGTTGCATGATGTGATGGCTGATCATTTAATGATTTCCAAATGAATGTGCGAATGACATTGGTTGAAAAGCATTGTGTTTAAGACATCTGTCTCAACATCTTTGATGGCTGTTATCTATTATGCTTGTAAGCCATCTCATGTTGTAGTTATTTAAGAAAAAAATAAGTCATTGTGAAATTTGGACAATCACATATCATGTTTAGTTATGGGGAGCAGATGGAGAGTTACTAGAACTTTGTCATGGATAAAGAAATATATGAGACATCATACGGTAGCAGCTTTGTCTCCAACTGAAAATTCCTTATTCTAGCTTTCCTGAAACTCCCACTCTTTTTCTGCACCCTGTACAAATAGTAGAGTTGTACCAAACAAAATATTTAAAATATACATAACACCTAGTGGATGGGGGAAGGAGAAAGGGGATTGAATCACTGGACAACATTCATTATGCAGTCTTAAGGTCTAGTTACCTACTGTGCCACTGGTGAAGAAGGTCTCATAAATAATAAATCAACATTAGTTTGTTGCAACCCATTTCTGTGCTTTACTTAATCCAGCTACCTCAAAATGGAATCTCCTCGAACTGCAGCTGGCTAAGAGGTTAACACAATGTTTAAAATAAAATATAAGATTAATATTCCAACTCATTGAGATAGCTCCCTGTGCTTTCTTCTGTATACAGTATTTAAAATTTGCTTTCTTGGCAGATTGATAATTATGGTTGACTATTTCCTTTCATACTCTTTTAAGGCTAAGGTATACATATGACCAGTATGTATGCGTATTTTTCTGCCTTTAGATCCATCCATCCATCCAACTTTCATGGGAAACAGTGATCAGAAGCAGAAAAGCAGCAGAGGAGACACATTTTGTAATTTGTGCCATTTGCTACTTTGTGCCACTGGTTGGAATAGTGGTTGAACTGCTCTACTGCAGCCAAAACATTGTGAGTTCAGTCCTGACAGGAATCAAGGTTGACTCAGCCTTCCATCCTTCCAAGGTTGGTAAAATGAATACCCAACATGTTGAGGGCAAAATGTTAATCAACTTGTGAACCACCCAGATAATGCACTAAGTGCAATGGGGTGGTATGTAAGTGCAATTCCTATTGCTTTTGCTAAAGCCCATTATGCCCGGGCCTCGCCGCTGCTTAGGGAGCTGCACTGGTTGCCAGTGTGTCTCCGGGTGCAATTCAAGGTGCTGGTTTTGACCTTTAAAGCCCTACATAACATTGGACCAGGCTACTTAAGAGACCGTGTCGCCCAAAGGAACTCAGCCCATCCTACTAGGGCAGACAGGAGGGGCTCAGTGGTGGTCCCATCAATGAAAGAGGTACATCTTATTGGGGCCAGGAAGAGAACCTTCTCCGTGTCTGCCCCAGCCCTTTGGAGCCTCCTACCACCTGAGTTGCATCTCCCGACGGAACTACTCCCTTTTAGAAAGATGCTAAAGACATGGTTTTGTCAGCAGGTGTGGGGCATGAGTGCTTTCCCCTCTAAATGCCCGCTGGCTTGTCTAGCCTGGGAGACAGACCCTGCCTGGTTTGGGATTTCTGTTTGAATGTGGGTGGTGGGTGGAGAGGGCTGTTTTTTTAATGATTATTTGGGGTTTATGTGTTTTAATGCGGATTTTAGCTGGGGTGGGTGGGTTGGGGTGATGTTTCTAGCCGCTGATGTTTTAATTGTTTTATATTGTATTGTATTCTTATTGTTGTTTTCCCCTTTCCCTTTTGCTGTTAGCTGCCCTGAGTGGTGTTCCTACCAGGAGAGCGGGATACAAATAAATAAATAAATAAATAAATAATAATGCTTTTCTATCCATAGACACAAAATGCTTTTGGGATGATTTTGCTTATGAAGAGTGAGTGAGATCAGGTTAAAATAGCTTCCCATTCCTAGTTCCTCATAGTTTTCCATACAAGAACCAACAAAGCTAGTCCCCTTTCTCAAAAACCCACTTATTTCATAGGCTCATCCTCTCATAATTTCGTACTCCTAAATGCTCTGTTGTATTGAACCATCACACATGTTCTGGCACAAATGTCTTTTCCATTCCAAATAATTATTTGAAATATTTCCTGAAAGTAATATACTCACCTGCCTAGCATATATTTTTAGCAGCTGGATAAAAAGAATTCCATCTGAAGTCATGTGCTACTTGTCCAAGATTCTGTTTTCCTTCTGTATCATGTTTGTTTAGATATTCTATTTTTCACCATATATTAAAAGAGAAACAATTAGAACAAATGAAACAGGGAAGTGATTCAAAAACATTTTAGCAACAAATACATCATTTTTTTGAGTTTCTTTGATTTTAATCCTATTGTAAGCCACCCAGAGTAGTGATTTCACTAATCGTGCAGGAAATCAATCAATCAATCATACATACATTTTGGAGTTTGAATGAATGTGGAAACACTTTAAAAACACGTGAAACCAAAAAGGGGTTTATGTGTGATTTTCTTAATGGAATAATTAGTAAACATAATTAATGTTCCTGTTGCAAGAATCAAGGCACTGATTATCACCTTCTTAGAAGGTCAAGGAAGCATTAATTCTCCCTGTGTGTTCAGGTGGGGGCGGGGGAAGAATCGCCTCCACAGCTTGAAAAGTCTAAGCAGGGATGATGGGATGAAAGTTTACATCTGACAAGCGCACAAGACAGAGACTTGTGATGAAGTTGCAGGAAGACTTCTGTGACTGCCTGTCGTGACTATAATTGGAGAATTCGCAACAGTTTCAGCCGTAAGCCCAGTTTGTTTATAGCTACATTCCTATCAAGGATTCAGTAAGACGTTGCTTGGAAATGGGTTCTAGGCACATCCTGGAACCCTTTAAGTGAAAACAGTCCTGACAGCCAGAAGAAAGCCTTGGCAAATCAGCAAAAGGACTGCAGGAGATTAAAATGGGCTGGAAAAACCTTGACTAGATTGATAAATGACAATATTTGTCATCATGGCTCAAGATTCCAGATTGGCACGTTTTATTTCCGCTTCCGGGAGCGATGAGGGCAGCACGGGCCGGATGAATCACAGTAAATCCATTCATGTGGATTCACAGGGTGCTTGGGCTTCTGGGAATTAAAGTCCAAGAACATCTGGAGTGTCAAGGTTTGCCATCACGGCTATATACTGTACTCTCTTTCTGCTCACTATCTTGGCTTGTTCTTGGGCTTAATATAGAGGGTTTTTTTGTGTCCACTCACTCTTGTACTGATTTTATGGTTTCTTCTGTGTCTAGGCTAGATGTGAAACTTACAAAATGAAGCCACCTTTGGGGAGTTCATGCTGTAGTTCTTTTTGCTTGACATAGTGTGAGAAAGATTAGCTGGCAACACAAGATTGTTGTTACCAGGTACACTCAATTGTGGTTAACTGTTTACAGTATTTTCTTATTGCTTTCTGGGGTATACCTGGCTCCTTTCTCAATGAGATTCATGGCCAGGCGAGGATGTGACCCAGATTTCCTGAGTCGTAGTCCATAATATTAATAAATTTTGCCACAATGCTGCACGAAGCCCCTTTGTTCCCATACATTATTATTATATTCCGCACATCTGAAATATGACATTTTTATATAACTGGCTGTCTCTCCTTTGGCTGTTAGTGTTTAAGACTTTTCCTGAAAAGCTTTGAAGGGAGCAGACTATGTGGTACCAAAGTTGTTTTGTGTGTACCTGCAATGCTTGTGTGTGCACTACTCTTGCAAAGTTGTATGACTCAATTTTCAAAATCTGCAAGGAATTTATTTGTTCTTTTGACAGCCCTTTCTACAGTGTATGAGGCATAATTTGGAAAGTTTTGTATCTGTTTAAAAGAAGACTGAGTTTCTTTAATATGAAAATAATTCGAATATAAGCTTCGAAACAAGAAGTTGAGGCTCTTCAGAGACAGAGAATGAAGCCAGAATTATCAACTCCCCCACCAAACCAGTGGTGCAGATATTCAAAATGTGGAAAATTTCCTTTGCAGGCTGCAGCCCCTCATCTACCATACCTGCTGCTAGTCATTATTACCTGTGGGGATTTGGGAAGCTGTGTAGCCTGAAAAAATTGACTTTTCCAGACTCTACTCAATCAAAAATAGTTTCCCCAGTTTTCATGAGATTCACACATGAAAAAAACAACATTGTAATTCCCAAACTAATTGAGTGAAGAGTAACTTTCTTGCAACACAAATGGGGGTTTCTTTGTCCATTATTACCTTTGTTATGTGCCATCAAATTATCTCCAAACAATGGTGACCCTATGAAGGAGAGATCTCCAGAATGTCTTGTTTTCAATAGCCCTGCTTAGCTGTTGCAAACTCAAGACTGTGGCTTTCTGTTACTACCTTTACCTTTGTTGTATTGTTTGTGATTTCATTCTCCAATACATTTAGGCACGCCATGGTCTGTGGTGGAACTATTTTGGAACTATGATAGACTTTCCATATTGCAGATGCAGTGTTTATAAAATTAATGTTTAAGCACTTAAAGAGTTTTAATGCAATTTTCGTGTCCAAAGCAAACAACGTCACTACCACAATATAAGGCTGAATGCCTTCTACTAGTTTCACCGTGATGTCCTATAATACAGGGTAATCCATAGTCTAAATTTTCTACTTAGGTTTGCATTTGAAGGACAGAATAGTAATTAATTTACAAGAACAACCATCAGATTTCCCCCAAATATACATTTTCACTCTTTAAAAATCCTTAAAGCCAGCAGAAAACATAGTCCAAAATCTACTGGTATGTTCTTTTTTTAAAAAACATTGTTTATGAAATTTTCAAAAAATTAAAACAAAATTTGTACAAAGAAAAAAAATTACAATACAAATACAAAGGAATAATAAAGACAGCAAACAATACAATACAATAAATTCATAAAACAGTAAACAACAACAATAATAAAAACTCTACCAACGTACCATCCTTCACCAAATCTCAGTTAATATATTCCAATTCATTGTATACAACATAAAACTTACAATTGCAATATCCTCTATTTCTTATAACATTGAATCTCCAAATCATCCTCAATTATATACATCTATAACTATTTATATTTACCTTATTTAATCTACCCCAAACTTGTTAATACTGGTATGTTCTTTAAAGTTCCTATGGATTTTGAAAAAGTCAGGGCCATAGAACTGTGTTTCCTGGAGTGTTTCTGATGAAACTGAAGAATGAGCTGATCTTAGGAAAGTTATTTCTTTTGACTACAGCTGCAAAACTCTCTAAAATTAATGTTTGCAGGTTCAACAAATGTGTTTTGTTCCTGTGCTGGATATACAGTATTCTACTCCATTATCAGATTAATTGCAAACAAATTGTATGCATGCTCTACGTTCTAGGATAATAGTAATGCAGTGGTGCTTCCTTTTTCTGGCTTTTCATAATGGACAGATGTTTTTAGTGCACTAATAAAGTTAGAGCAAAGAACCTGAATTATTCAGACTATGCCGCAATGGAGCCTCTCTTGTGCTTGCCAGAACACTCTGCGTAAAACGCTCAAGTGATTAAACTAGGCAATTGACAATCTAAGCAGAAGCAAGAGTGTTTTATGAGCATCTCTGAGAGCAGATGCAGATGGGCATCTGTTCAATTCCATGGATGGACTGTACCTACGGATTTATTCCTTGATGCCCCTGCATTGAAGTCTTTCTGCCTATGGACAGTTTGCGTTCCAGGCAATGAGGCTGGCATTACCTTGTCACTTCCCATCATGGTGATGCTATTTCTGCTTCATGTTGGAACCCATTAAAACTGCAGCATCGGTAGCAAAGCAATATTAATGGTGGTTTTGTGGAACATTTCTCTCTCGTGGTCTTCCAATGCCAGGAAAAATAATTAATCAGAGGCAATCCATGGGACAAGAAGTGGGGAGGAGAAGGAGAGAAAAGAGGTTCAGTGAGCAAGCAGAGCTGCAAATGTTGTCTAATGAATGTGGACCAATTTTAATAAAAAGTAGTGTGGTTTAGTTCTTGTGCTGTTTGGCTTTGGAAGATGGAAGTTCACGTCCCCACTCAGACATAAAGCTCACTGAGTGAAGTGGTCATTTGCTTTCTCAAAATGTTACTTCATCTCACAGGATTGTTTTGAGGGTTCAGTGGGATGAGGTGAGAATTGATACCTTTTTCAGCTACTTGGAAAAGGAGGCAATAAATGAAGCATTTTTTTTTAAAAAAAATTGTATATTGCAGATTTCTGTGATGATTGCTTCAGAAGTTCAGTGGTTAAAAATGAAATTCATTAACATTCATTGATCATAAAATGAGAGGTATAACTGTAATACCTTTAAAATGATTGGCATGATGGCATAGTAATGCAGTCAGCTATGCATTGTTTGATTCAAGGACAGTTTTCTGTAGCTAATGGCAGAACCCCTCACTAGCAAAATAAATAAATAAACTTGCTTGCTAAGGCTTGATTCTAATTTAAGTGAGCTTCCTAAAGATATGTGGTGGCAATAGGGCTGGAAGGTCATAAATAGGGCAGTGGGAAACTGGATTTCAGAGTAAAGAGCTGGGCTTGGCTAGCTTGTGCAGGTTTCAGTAGTGAAGTTGCAATTTGTTTACAGGGCAGAGCAAGAAGCACTTCTGGCCATTCCAAGACAGCTGATAATGTTCCATAAGTAGAGATCCTATTTTAAAGGGAAGGAACTTGGAACATGAACATGAATTCCAACATTTGATACTCTGGATGGCAGTATAAAACCATAGCAGTTGGCCAACACACATATTCCAGAGAACACAGGCATTCCAGTTTCTTCTCTCCACCTCCCCCCCCCCCAACTGCTGTGACTTATGGCTAAGTCTAAGATAATGTGATCACCATGTGTCTGTGTTCTTCTCCCTGTAATAGCTTTCACGTATGCATGCTCAGCCATGTTTCCAGGAATTGAACATGTGGCTGCATTCCCAACATCTGTCTCACATGTTTAACAGCAGGACTCTGTGATTCATGATGCTTGCCGGGCAAGGAAAAAACAGTTTGGTTCTAAGGACACAAATGTGAATAGTGGTGGCAAACAAATCTATATAGTCAGTGATCTATGACCATGTCTGCTTGGAATATGTATCTATACGTACCTGCTGGCTACTGCTTTATGTTTTAGGAATAAGGACTTCTGAAACTTGAGTGAGGAGATTTTAGTTCAAGTGTGTTAGGGAAATCCTTGTCCATACCATCCCTGGCTCTATTCTGCCTGAGACCAGATTGCCAGCTCAACAATGGAGCTGGCCTAGGAGTTAGTCCCCCTGCCCCCATTCAAGGGATCACAGTGCAAGTAATTTTAGCTGTTTATTTTACTTATTTATTTATTAGTTCAATTTCTATACCGCCCACTCGGTGGTATTAAAGATAATTCAAGGTAATGGTGTTCCCTAATAGGCTAATAGAGGAGAACAGTGATAAGAACACAGCTTTTCCATTTACAGAGGCAGTTCATAACATAAATAAAAGAGCAACATTGTTCTGTTGACTTAAAGAAGGGATTCTCAATCTGCGGCCCGCAGGCTGAATGCATCCAATGGCACCATTTCAATAGGCCCACCACCACCTCCACCACACCAGGAAGTGCCATGTGGTGGAGGAATGACAAAATGGTTGTCTTGCCCCTGAGGCTGTCTGAGGAAACGTGACCTGGCCTCTGGCTTAAAAAGGTTGAAAACTCCTGACTTAAAGGGATAAAAAGGAGTCAGAAAGGATTGAGAAATGATGTTGCCACTGCCAGTCTGCTTTTCCTGGTTAGAACAGAGGAGGTACACTTGAGAGGGCTAGGGTATTTCTTATGAGGAACATTGGAAAACCTGGAGCTCTCAATAGTCAAGGCTACTGAGAAAGGGCTTTTAATGAGTAGATGCTGTACCTTTTTATTGCTGTGTTTTTAATTCTGTTATATTTAGTATTATACTTCATTTAATTGTGTTTTAATATTATAACATTTTGGGTTTTTATTTGTACTCTTTTAATTTGACCTTATAAGCTACCTAGTGTTTGGAGAAAGACCAAATATCAGTTAGAATTCAGAGTTTCTCAACCGTGGGCCCCCAGAAGTTCTTGGACTTCAGTTCTCAGAAGCCCTGATCAGCAGGTATGCTGACTTGTGATTTTGGTAATTGGAGTCCAATGACACCTGGGGCCCCTGAGGTTGAGAAACCTTGAGTCAGTTAATTCTAAATATTTGTAATTAATTTAATTTAATTTAATTTAATTGTCACATTTATATACCGCTCACTTGGCCAAAGCCAACTCAGGGCGGTTCACAATAAAAATTAAAAAACACATGTTAAAAACAGTTAAAACTACCCACCCCCTAAAAACAAGGGCTGCAGGATCCAAAGGCACCATGGGGAAGAGTTCTTACATAATAATAATAAATAAATAAATCCAGTAATGTGAATTTCTGTAAAATGGAGACATTTATTTTCTTTTGATCTTCAGTGGGGAAACATACAGCTCACAAAGAAGGCTGCTTTTTGAACCTTTCTCCCTGTCTGCCTTCTGGTGTGGTTGGAGTGGTAGTGGGTGAGAATCAAACATTCTGTCATCTCTGACAAGGAGCTACGAAACTAAAGATTTATGGGTCAAGGTCAAGCTTGAGTTATAGAGATCTAGAAAGAAATGGCAGTGGACAATAGTTTGTCTTCGTGTTTACTGGCCTTTGGGGGGGGGGCTGGCAGCAGTGGAGTCCTCAGTTAGTTATGGGCTCCAGCTTGTGTTCATTATTAGAAGAAATAACAGGAGTTGTAGCCTCTTCTTCTCTTGCATCCTCAGGGGGTTGAGTATCTGATACTCACCCTCTGAATATAGTTGGGGTGTAAGCTGACTGCACTGGGAAGTGAGCCAAGTGTATTAAGTCCATCTCCTTGATGTAGTCCTTTTAGAGGTGGCATATAAAGGGACTGCCGTGCCTTAGTGGTTTAGACCCTGAACTTGACAACTGGAAGGTTGGCAGGTCAGCAGTTCGAGACCCAAGTGCCAGATGATGGAGTGAGCTCCCATCTCTGTCCCAGCTCCTGCCAAGCTAGCAAGAAAATGCAAGTAGCTAAATAGGTACCACTTTGGTGGGAAGGTAAACAGTGTTACATGCACTCCAGCATCTAGTCATGTCTGCCACATGACCACGGAAAGGTCTACAGACACGCTGGCTCTTTGGCTATAAACGGAGAAGAGCACCCACACCTAGAGTGGGATGTGATTGGCTTTCGAGCAAGGGTGACCTTTTTTATCCTATATAAAGGCAAGTGAAAGAGATTGGTGTCTGCAGTGCTGCCCCTCCAGGGAAATCTCTTGGCTTGCCTGTTGCTATCAGCATCTCCACTTTTGAAGCCAGGAGGCGAAAACTCAAGTCAGACTTTGTAAAGGCTGAAAGGGGGGGAATAGAGAGAGACTGAATCAGCTGGCACCTCCCTATTGGCTGCATTCTTATATTCCTCCTTCCCTTCTTGTGAGTTTCTCAGACAGCCTCCTGGGTCAGTGCAGGGTAATTCCCTCACATGTTCCTACAGTAATTTAATAGGTGTTGTGATCTGATGAAGGCTCATATTAAGATTGAATATGAGGCCGAGGTCTGTATTTACAGGAGATTTTCCATGCTAATTAGTTTTTCTCCTGCCTAGTGTAAGTCTCAGAAGGTATCCAATTGCTTCTTTGTTGGACAAGGTTTCTAATGTTTAATCATTAGAAACCTCATTTTCTTTAAAAGTATAGCTTTCAACGGTCTGCAGCGGATTAGTGGTTAAGATGCTGACCACAATGACTGGAAGATAAGCAGTTCAAGACCTGAGTGCTGCACAATGGAGTGAGCTCCCGTCATCTATCCAAGCTCCTGCCAACCTAGCATTTCAAAAGCAAGAAATTGCAAGTAGATAACCGTGTTCTGTGTGCTCTGGCATCGAGTCATGCTGGTTACATGATCACAGAAACATCTGCAGATGCAGACAGTGCTGACTCTTGCACTGTAAATGGAGATGAGCGCTGCACCCTAGAGTCAGCTACAGCTGGCTGCCAAGTAAGGGCGGCCTTTACCTTTACCTATAGCTTTCAAAGCTACCTAATATATTATATTTACAGCAAACTAGAGTTAAACCAATTGCAGTATGTTTTTGTAATTATTTATGGATTTAGATTGCAAAGATAGAAATCTATCTTTCAATCCAACCATGGACGCTGTTACCTTGGCATTAAAAAAAAGTACAACAAGGTTGGGAAGCCTATGGCCTTCCAGTTGGTGTTAGATTGCAACTCTTCTCATCCCTCTTCATTAGCTGTACTGATTAGCACTGATAGACATAGCAGTCCAACAACTTCTGGAGATCTTTATGGCCTGCATCCACCTTGGGTGATCCAAGGATGAGGAAGGTGGGGTAGAAATAATGTAAGTAAGTAAAGTAAGTAAAGTAGGTAAGTAAGTAACATTAAAATCGTGTCAGAAGCACACAAAGGTGGTTTCTGGGTTGCAAGAATTTTTGCTGGAGGAACTCCGCTCAGGGGACACCCGAATGAGGCTCCTTTCATGTCCCCAAGATCTTTCCCCACCAAAGTGGTCCCTGTTTATCTACCTTCAATTTCTTGCTTTCGAAATGCTAGGAACTGGGACAGAGACAGCCACTCATTCCATCATACAGTAAAGGTAAAGGTTTCCCTTGCTCAAAAGCCAGTTGCATCCAACTCTAGGGTGCAGTGCTCATCTCTGTTTCTAAGCCGAAGAGCCAGCGCTCTTATTATAATATTATAATAATAATAATAATAATAATAATAATAATAATAATAATAATAATAATAATAATAATAATAATAATAATAATAATAATAATAATAATTATTATTATTATTATTATTATTATTATTATTATTATTATTATTATTATTATTATTATTATTATCATTATTATTATTATTATTATTATTATTATTTTTAATATAACAAGTTGTACCTTATAAAGCTTTGGAATTTTAGACATAACGTAAAATATTTGATAAATATAAGGTTCTAGAGTAATATTTTTTTACTATGTTATTACAATGGAATTTAAATACTTTAATGAAATAATGTGTTTTATATGTTTATGTATGTTTTTTTAAATTTTGTCCTTTTTTTCTTTCTTTAACATTAATAAAAAATATTTTAAAAAAAGAGCCAGCAGTGTCTGCTTCTGCAGACGTTTCCGTGGTCATGTGGCAGGCATGACTAGACACCGGAGTGCACGGAACACTGTTACCTTCTCCCCCAAGTGGTCCCTATTTATCTACTTGCAATTTCTTGCTTTCGAACTGCTAGGTTGGCAGGAGCTGGGATGAAGGCGGGAGCTCATTTCCGTCCTGCAGTACTCGGGAATCGAACTGCTGACCTCCCGCCTCCCAGTCAGCATCTTAGCCACTTGAGCCACTGCAGTCCCCATCATGCAGTACTCGGGTCTTGAACTGCCGACTTGCTGACCTTCCGGTTAACAAGGCGAGCTTCTTAACCACTGAGCCACTACAGTCCCATACCTGGGGTATGACCTTCTGGTTGAAGAGCAGGCTAAATCTAATGAATCTGTCTGTTCTGGAGCTTCATCTTCTTTCATGTCCCGATCAAAGCCTGGATTGCCAAAATGAAGCCACTTTCTTCACCAGCACCTCACCAGGTCTCCCCGAGAATGTCTGTCCATCCAACCAGAGCAGACCGGAGGGACTCCCTAACTGTGCCATCAGCTAGAGGGTCTTGTCTCTCTAGCACAAGGAGGAGGGCCTTCTCCGTGTCCGCTACAGCCCTGTGGAACTTCCTGCCGACAGAATTACGGCTGCAGACAGAACTGCTGCCCTTTAGGAAGGAACTTAAAACTTGGTTGGGAAGGCAGATGTGGGGTACTGACGGGAAGGTGGCCTCCGCCCGTTGGCTCGTTTAAAATACTTGTCCCTCTTTCTCAGATGGGGTGGGTGGGTTTTTAATGGGGTTTTAAGTGATTTTTTATGGATGTTTTTAAGTCTTTATATCTCGTCGTAAGCCGCCCGGAGTCACTTCAGCGAGGGGGCGGTGATATAAATTTAATAAATAAATAAACTTCAGTCCTCATTGGCGCATGTTTCTGGCTATTCTGGAGATTCTGGATGAGATGCAAACCCCATGCACAATCCTTGGAGGTTAAACCATAGGATGTTTGCAGTCAATCCCAGTGCTATATTAGCAGGCTTGCCTCTGTGCTTTTGTGTGGTCATTTGAACAGCAAAGGTCTAGCAGCTGTTTCCCCCCTCATTTCCCCACAGTCTCAGCTGATGAGGACTGCAAGTGGCACCTGGACAGAAACAATTCCTTTCATCCTGGCTTTGATTGCTACATTCCCAGCTTCTGTTGCGGAAACTGCTACCATCGTTACTGTTGCATTGACTTCAGGAATCGGTTCACGGAATGGCAGCAGAGCCGCTGCAGAACGTTTGGGTAAGAAGAACTAGAACCATAGAAGGCTGTTGGGAACTGGGACAAGGTTGTGCATTAATAGTGATAGACACATTTGAATGGGCCAAAGTAATTGAGGTGGAAGATGGATGGAAGCTGCCTTCATATCAAATTTCTTCCTCTAAGTCATTATGGGATAAACTGCTAAAAGCCTGCCGAAAGGACAGGTTGCTTACCTGTAACTGTAGTTCTTCAAGTGGTCACCTGCTAATCCACACAAATAGGTTAACTTCCTGTGCATGCACAGACAACTTGGTGCATCTGTCTGGCCAGGTTATCCTACTATGGTAATAGAGTAGCCCATACTGTCAGCGACTCAATGTGGAGTGTGAGCTATGGGTACCAAAGTCCATAGAGAAGGGTGATGGTCCCCAAGTGGATCAAATCCCACTTGAATCCATCTTGATGGAGGGCAGCAGCTTCATTAATACTGGCCTGGGGCTGATGAGGACTTTGCGTGCCAAAAGGTCTCAGGACCAGAAAGTGACCTGTGAAACTAGATTAGAAGTATGGGTGTCATGCTGCGATGCAGAAGCCAGATGAAAGGCATTATGTTCTCAGGGCAGTCTTTATGGCTGATTGCCATGAGGATCGCCAACATTCAGATTTGGATACAGAAGGAGAAGGTGCAGTGGTTAAACCGCTGTATTGCAGCCAAAACCTCTGACAGTGCAAGTTTGATCCTGATGCCCTAGTAATAGAAGATGTAAAGAAGAAGAAACCCTAGTTGAGTTAACCTTTAATGTTCTTTATCCTACAATCAGAGAAGCTGAAAGGATGGCTGGAATCTCATTGAGTATAGCTTGAGAAATTTCTTGCAGCTGAATAACAAGGTGCCAAGGCACATCTCAGATGCACAGTTGGACAAGAAACCAGTCACATGACTGGTCTCAACCCCTCGTCAATTAGTTGCAACTGATCACAGCCAAGATGAATAGGATTCTGGCTCTGTAGGCATGGGGTTAGAGGGGAGCTGATTTTTAAATATAGCTAAAAGTAACCTGTTGTCTAGTTCACAGCTTTTATCCAGTGAACACAGGTTCTTTCCATTATCAGTAAAACTATCAATTCATTTCGATATCAGTAGAAGTGTGTATTTTACTTGTTCAGTGTCAAGTATACATTGAAGAATACGTGGCCCAGTCATTGACTTTTTCTGTGCCCCATAGTCCCAGAACAATTGCTGGCATTGCATCGGCTGTGATACTCTTTGTGGCCATCGTTGCCACCATCGTCTGCTGTTTTCTGTGTTCCTGTTGCTATTTGTATCAACGACGGCATCACATTCAGACCCCTTATCAAGGTAAGAGAAGTCTTGCAGTGATGGCCAACACCTTCTTTCTCATTAAGGTAGCCAAAGGGACATATTTATGTGGCTAATAAGAGTACTGTATGTAGATTTCTGATGCAGATATCAGATTAATTTAATTTAATTTAATTTAATTTAATTTAATTTAATTTAATTTAATTTAATTTAATTTAATTTAATTTAATTTAATTTAATTTAATTTAATTTAATTTATACTCCGCCCATCTAGGATATTCTCCCACTCTGGGTGGCTGACAACACATTTTTAAAATCTATACAATAAGAAATTAAACAAAAAGAATAAACGAACTGAATAAATTATAAATAACAAAAAATAATAATACCCTCCTCCCAATTAAAAATAACCATCAACAGAGAACACATCTTGGTGATGGAAAGAATTAATCAAACCCTATTGGTCTGCCTTTGGCAGCATATCCTTAAAAGCCTCTTTATAGAGGAACAATTGTAGTTGTTTTTTAAATATAGGTAGAGATGGGTTGGCAGCAAATGCTGTTGTGCAATGTATCAGGAAGGAAATAGAATAATTTTTAAGTTCTTAGAACAGTGATGGTGAACCTTGGCACTTCAGCTGCTCCTGGATTTCAATTCACAGAAGCTCTGATCAGCAGTAGTAACTGAAGTCTAAGAACACCAGGAGTGCCAAGGTTCGCCACCACTGTCTTAGAACATTGAATTACAGAAACAATCTGCCCTGTGTCATTTCTTGCAAGACTGATGAAGTATTCATAAAGCTAAAAGTTGTTCTCTATGAAACATTACTGTAACAAAAGATGCTTATGCATTTTATCTTGTATGGAATATCAAAGGGGTCTTCAGCAATATAATTTGAATTTTCAAACTGAAATAAATCATGAACATTTATTTTAATTTTAGTGCCATATTAAGAAAAGCAAGATATCTGTACTCCATGTTTTAAGTTGTTCTTAACAGTTTTAACTACTTGTTTTAAACACTACTGTATGCATAGTTGTCTTTAGTATCATATGTTATTGTGCTAGGTGAGAGCCTTGTCAAGGCCCAGCGGCTTGAGAGGTCTAACTAGACAGTGTTGTCCATCACTTGTCAAGTGATGTTAGGCTGGGATTAAGACTCACCAAAGCGTCCTCCGTCGGATCCATACCTGTCAAGTTTTGGGAAATTTCTGTCAAATAAGGGAAATTTCCCAGCCAAAACGGGGAACTGGACACCTATGCTTATCCTGTGCTGGCCTCCAGTCTAACTCCAGTCTAATTAATACAGGATAATGGCGGGAAAGAGAATAAAATACAGGGGCTTGACAGAAATTTCCCGAAACTTGACAGGTATGGTCGGATCCCTTGGGCAAGGTGAGAGCGGAGGGCACATCATGGTCCGCCTCGCCAGCGGGCGATGTGGTATCTAAACGAGTAAAAACCCGCATGCATATAGACTTGATTTCCCAGGTGCATTTGCATGTGTGGAATGTCATTACGGAGACGTCTACCAATGTGCAGACTCCTCGCTGAATAACGACTCCAAGGTATCCAAGGTATATTATTGTGCAAGAAACAAAAAAGTTAAAACAAAGCATAAATAAGACACTTGTGGTTCCTTAAAAGCTGCTATATTTTAGTGTGACCATTTTGGGACCAAATTCACTTCCTCAGGCAAGTGAGTTTGATCCATGGAAGCTCACATTAAAATACAGCAGTTAGTCTTTAAGGTGACACAAAGGTTTTGTCCTTTTTTTTTACAGTATTTTCATTTTGTTTCTTGTCTGATATGTCTGCACAGATTAATATGGCTACAACTCCAAGAACTACAATATGTTGTTATGATTTTAGTTGGCATTGTTTTTAAAAAAAAATGATTTGCGAGTCTCCTTGAGTCCATTACACTGGAGAAAGATGCCATGGAAATGTAAAGGAAGACCAATAAATAAATAAATAAATAAAATGTACTCATGTTCTGCTTACCGTAGCTATGGAGAACACTTTTAATGCTTGGGGTCAATTAAAAAAGATCAACAGCTGGAATTGAATTCTAAGTTATGCTTTTTATACCAGCTTCCAAGGAGAGTTTTCCCCCTCCCTTTTAAAATTTGGTCAACATCTTTAATACTAGGCTCTAATTGCGAACTTTGGGATTTTACTAAAAAGTAGATTTCATAAGCTTGGAGCCTGCTTGTTTAAGAAGATGGGACTGTTTTCTAACTCAAAACAATAACAGCAGTGGTCTCTCTGAAGTGTTGCTGCCTCATAGAGTTGTGGGGGTGTCACTTTCCGTATTCTTCCTGAGAGAGGTATCATCCACAAAGCCTATTTTCTTTGATCCAGGTCAGGAGATCCCACTGTCTGGCTACCCTCCCCAGCCTCCAGGTTCTTATCTCATGGATCCCAAGGCAGGGCCAGCACCATTTTATCCTGGATATACACCTGTGGTCGGCTACCCCCCTACAATTCCAGCTGCACAGTACCCTCTTTATCCACCGGGGCCACCATATTATAACCCTTCAGGTAAGACAAATACGTGAAGCAACAGCAAATAACTCTTCAAACTTTGTGGTACCCCCTATCATTGTACTCCTATGGGGCCATTCAACAATTACATGATCCATTTTTTGGGGGGAAATTGACACACAACCCCACCCCCCGATAATCTGACCATAATTTTCGCTTCAACCCCCCCTTAAAATTATGTAATCCAGAGCTTTTATATCGAAACTGTAATTTTTAGAGCTTTTCACTATTGGTGAAATAGAAATAGGCTGCACAAGCAATTCAATAATCTCAAATCGGATCAAAATCCCCAGAGATCATTTTAAACCTAAAAAAGCGGCATGTTTTGAAACCACAACAGCTCCAAATGGATTATGTAATCTTTGACCGCCCTCCCCTGCCCCCACATAATTTTCCGTAATTCAGATGGCAGACCCCCCTCTAGGGTCATGTAATTGTTGAATGGCCCCTATGCAGTACTTTCCAAAGTGCTACAGTGTTACCAAATGGGAAAGAAGGGTATTTTGGTGGTTTGGGAAAGTAACTGGATGAGTTTGGCTCAGGACCAGTGCTTCCACAATGGAGGCTGGTGTGTGTGTGTGTGTGTGTGTGTGTGTGTGTGTGTGTGTGTGTGTGTGTGTGTGTGTGTGTGTGTGTGTGTGTGTGTGTGTGTGTGTGTGTGTGTGTGTGTGTGTGTGTGTGTGTGTGTGTGTGAGCCCATTTCACCTGATTGTAAGAGGTGGGGAAATCTTTCTTACCCCCTTTGCTGTCTGAAACTCTTAATCATTGCACAAAACCCTTCTCTTGCTCCCTGGTAGCAATGGTGGAGAACCTTTTTCAGCCCATCAGATGTATTGAATGTCACAAAAGTTCTAAAAACAAATGTGAGACCAAATGTATCAGATATTGTATAGTTTTTCCTACTAGTAAATAAGCCATCTTCTTCTGCCATATCTGAATCCGAATATTGCCGGTCATCATGATGATCAGCCTTGAAGACTGTCCTGAGAATATAATGCAGTAGTCATTCATTTGCCTTCCACATTGCAGCATGACACCCATACCACTGAGCCAGTTCCGTGAGTCACTTTCTGGTCCTGAGCTCTTTTGGCATGCAAAGTCCTTATTGGCCCCAGGCCAGTACTGATGAAGCTGCTGCCCTCCATCAAGTGGGATTCAAGTGGGATTTAATCCACTTGGGGACCATCACCCTTTCCTGTGGACTTTGGCACCCAAGCTGTTAGTCCTTAGGGTTGTCAGGTTAGTTAACCGCTGCCTGAGCGTTGAGTCGCTGGCAGTATGGTCTACTACCATAGAAAGATAACCTGGCCAGACTATCAAATAAGCCATAGGGAAGGTATTTCAGTCTTTTAGAACGGATGTAGCTTGGTCTTCATGTCTTCAGCCAAGTTCTGAAAAACAGTCTCTTCCTTTGACAGCTCCTCCACCCTACATCCCATCGCAGCCCTCACAGCCCATCACCTGAGGAAGAACTTTCAGAGACAATACAATGAGATTCTTCCTCTCTGGATCTGCCAGAACCATCTCCACAGAACTTGTATGGACTTCCTGCTGCATTGGAGCTCCAGCCCAAGCTTCAGTATTTGTTCCTTTCCTTATTAGTTATCCGTTTTGCTCTGCATGGTAGGAAGCATTTTACTCCTTCTTCTATGCTTCCCTCTCCCTGCCTGTGTCATTTAGGGAATATCCCGGCCCTCCTCGATTCCTATTTGGGCTCAGATAAGGGCTAATGTCAATGCAGGTGCATGAGGCTGATACAAGTGCCATAGATATAATTTAACAAATCCTTCCACTCCTGTGCACAGCTGAACTTCTTCAGTGGGAGGTGAGGAGACAGCTACCTCAAGGTGGGAAGAGAAGGGCCAAAATGAGCATTGTCACACTTGGATTTTGGCTCACTCGTGTTCCCTTACAAAGCAAATGGATCACAACCATGCTCTTCAACAGTGAGTTTAGTCATAAGAAAGCCCCAGCTCTTTTAAAGAAGTAGATTTGGAGGTGGCCCATACATCTCAAGATTCCAGGGACATTTGGATCTATCTATTGTTGAACTACATAGATGTCCAGCTGGATAGTGCCTGGAGAAGTTACTAACTGAAAACCACATGGAGCATCATCTGAGCTGCCTGAAGGAAGCTGCAAGAAAGGGATATGTGGTCTTCTAACTTTTCTTTTGTGGGGCTACAATTCCCATGACGCCTTGCCAATACTGTCAGTGGTGAGGGATTGGGGAGATTTCAGTGCAATGGCTAACAGAGTAAAATCCTTGCAAGAGGTGGGCTAAAGCCCTGGAGGAATACGTAAATTATCTAATGAACTGCTTTGCACTGGCTAAAAAAGGTTCAGTAGTTTTATAGGATTAGTAGGCCAAGACCCCCTTTTTACACTCAAGTTCACATTTCTTATGGGCATTGCTTAGGGAAAATAGGAAGGGTGGTGAAAGATAGTTGGCTCAGACCCTGGACTCACTTTGTGTAAGTCTTTGATCATTTCATCCAGAATGCTAAAATAATAACATCTTTGAACCTCTCTTATGTGTTCTGCATTGTATGGAGGTTGTTAATGAAGGACAGAATGTGGAAAATACTTTTTAAAACTGCAAAAATGCAAGTTAGAAACCTCATGTGTTAAATTCCAGTTGTCATAGAATGGCTTCAGATATAAACCACAGTAAATTGATTATGTTAGTTCCATAGAATAACATGAAGCCAGGTCATCTGGAAATGCTCCTCTGATCCCAAAGAACTATTGGTGTCTGTGGAGTTTGAATTCTTGGTCCACAGTGGAGGAAACTATTAGCTCTGTCCTGGTGTTTCTCGTTTGAACATGTTAATTTAGTTTAAAGTATTGACTGTGCCATTTTGCAATAGAAACTGCAAGTTGAAGAAGAAGAATTTGTTTGGATCATGCACTTGGGAGAAGGAGAAAAAGAATGTTTAAAACAAGCAAAGAGCATGGTTGTGTTAAGACTCTGAGAATTGTCCACCATTATGCCATTAATCCTTCTGATTGGGACATTCTTCAAGACACAAATAGTACTATTTCCAAACTCTGAACTAGCTGAATAGAAAATTCAGTACTAAAACAACAATACCTTTGCCATGTTCTTGAGAAGAAAGTGCACTTCAAGTAGGAACATCAATTACAAGCAGCTCCACATGCACACACTTACCATCTTGTCTCGGTTATTCTATCCTCTGTAACCTTTTCTGCTCCAAAGCATTGTTGCCTTTCCTGGGAACATTTTTGAGCATACGTTTTCTAGCTATGCCAGAATTCTTTGGGAGTTTGCTATTCCTCTTAATTAGCAGTACATAAACAATACAGCAACAGCTCAGAGAAACATTTAGAGGTTAGCTCAGTTGTCATTAACCTCATCTCATCCACACTGTCTACTAGTACTTTGTATGGTAAAAATACTTTAAAAGTATTTAAAGTAGAAAAGATGTGTTTTTACTTACAATTGCCATCTATCGTTGCAGTAAGTAGAAAAAAGAAAATGAAATGGAGTCTCCAAAACGTGAAGGAAAACTTTCTATGCCTCCTGCTTGGAACATGATCAGAAAAAATAAAGACTGTCAACAGGACAATGAAAGGTTCTCAAAATGATCTCTTGGAAGAGGCTTCGTCAAGATATTTCTTGTCATCTCTGTAGTGGGACAGTAGATCATCTGGATGGCCCTCTTTTTGGTTAGGTCACCAGCTGGTACCTTACACCAATGAATTTGGTAGGTACATTCATCTTCTATATGACAGTTCTGGTTGACTTGCATCATTTGGATTGGCATGTCTTCATTGATTCCAAAGGCATTCAGCAACTTTTACTGTATTGCCATAGAGGTTCTCTGTATGTTTCCACTGTGGCAATGAATTTTGATTCTGTAGAAGACAGCTTGCTCGTAACCTTGTTGCAACAACAGCTTCAATTGTTCCACATCCTAACAGCTTGCTTCAACCCATACATGCCTTTCTATATTTTGCAGAGTAAGTCAGGATAGTTATGGTTAATGAATACAGGTGGCTTTTTCCTGTATAATTCCTCTGCAACCTCTCTTTGTAGAAACACAATCTCAGCATTATGTCTGGAGTTTGCAACGTCTGTGCACTGCAGGCCGGTCACGTCCCCCTCACACAGGTGCTTACCGTGCTCCTGGTTTCCATGGCAGCAGTGGCACGCGCAATCGAGCCCCCCCTTTTTTGCTGTTTTAGCAGCCTCCATCGCTTTCAATGGTGGCAGAAGGGTTTCCAGAGGATTTTTGCTCCTGTTTTGGAATTTTCCACTGTGTACTTGCTGAGTTCAGGCAGCTAAACCGCAGTGTATGGGCACTTCCAGTTTTGCAGCTGCCGCCGCCTGGGCGGAAACTGGAAGTGCCCATACAGCATGGTTTAGCTGCCCGAATTCAGCGAGTACATGGCAGAAAATTCCAAAATGGGAGCAAAAATGCTCCAAAAACCCTCCTGCTGCCACTGAAAGCGGCGGAGGCTGCTAAAGCAGCCAAAAAAAGGATGTGATTGCCGTTGCAACCACTGTAACTGATGTTTTTGAACATCTGGGGTGGTGGGCATGCCTAGAGGTGCCTGGGTGGCCAGATTAATGAGATGCACAGGCCAGATTCGGCCCGTGGGTCAGGGGGTTGTGAAGGCCTGATGTAGGTGCTTAATTTGCATCTTTTTGGAAGCAGCCACACTCAGGATCATTCTTATAGTGCTGTGCTTGACAACAAGAGCAAAAGTTTCATAAAAATCTCTAAACTTCTACAGGAACTATTTTATAATCAATCTTGCTTTTTAGTGTTCAATTTATCCTTATGCACCCTGCTTCATCTTGTAGATTCACTTGCACATAATTACTTTCTTGCTGGGTAGTCATTTGGTCAGGTCTGTGTCTCCTTCTTCTGTGGTGCTTCTAGCTTTTCTCTTGTAACTGCTGCTGGCATCTGTTCAATTGTTGGCTCATTCATCATCAATGACTTTGCGAGGTGAGGCGAGAATGTGGTATACCTTTGTTTGGCAATGACGTGTGTCTAATGGGTAACCCTGAAGTGTGTCATAGCATCGGTGTCTCTTCCCGTTCAACAGGCTCAACATTTCCATCTCTGTCCCCTTCTCTTGATGTATTGCTCTCATAATGTGTATCTTCCTGCTCTCTTTGACTCAGGCTGTGAAGGCATTGGCACTGGTGTACTATACTTAAAAAGGTTTCAAAATAGATTAATACAGTCCCTCTTTTGTCAGCTCTTCTTTGTTTATCAGAATTAATCGTGTGTCTTATGCTGACTTTATCTGCTTTTGGGTTCATTCTTCATAGCCTTTGTTACCAGGGATCTAACCAAGCAAAATTGTATTTTCTGTTCTAGACTCCAGTTTGTACCTTTTCAGTTTTGGTAGGTAGGCCTGTGCCAGGCTTCCCAAAACTTTAATATATTCCACACTGAGCATTCTGCCATGTCAAAGTTCAACTGATGTTTTTGTGTTGCCTTTGGTTTGCAATCTGCTCTGGAGAGATGTTGCTATGAGGGATTACTTCACCGAAAGTCTGTTGGGGAGCCCTGCGCTTGCAAGCATGCCACTTGTTATCTACAAATGAGTCTTCAACTTTATTTCAGCCATGCTGTCCTGCTCAAGAGTACAGTATGTGCAACACTCATGCAGTGGCTCAAGTGGCTAAGACACTGACTGGAAAGCGACAGGTCAGCAGTTCGATTCTGGAGTAATGCAAGACGGAATGAGCACCCATCTCTGCCCCATCTCCGGCCAACCTAGCAGTTTGAAAGCAAGAAATAGGGACCACTTCGGTGGGAAGGTAACAGCATTCCGTGCACTCTGGCATCTAGTCATGTCTGCCACATGACCACAGAAACGTCTGTGGAAGCAGACAGTACTGGCTCTTCAGCTTTGAAACAGAGATGAGCACTGAACCCTAGAGTTGGATACGACTGGCTTTCGAGCAAGGAAAACCTTTACCTTTACCTTACATGCAAAAAGCTTTGTTGCTATAGGCTTAGAGCAAGGGTTTGCAACCTACAGCCTGCAGGCCAGACCCGGGCCATGGCACCATTTCATGAGGCCCACCACCCTAGCTCCTGCCGCCACCAATCGAAGCGGTGAAAACAGCCAAAAACGTGCAGTAAATGCACTGGCATCTGTTATAAACGTGTTTATGTCAACCACGGATGCATTTTACAGCAGCGTTTATGGCGGGGAACCACATGTCCAGTCTGCTCAGCTGTCTGAGAGGGCATGGTCTGGCCCACAGCTGGAAAAGATTGAGAATCCCTGGCTTAGAATGAGATGGAAAAGGTACTCCCCCAGTTGTCCATCTGAAAGGCCTTGGGTTTCAAACTTCTTTCTCACCATGTCACATATTTCTTTAGCATATTGTACATCAGTCTTCTTCAGTAGGTAGGTAATTCATTATATTGAAAGATTACCTGCAAATATTAAACATATCTCTTGTGTCCTAGTGATAGCACTTTAAGTGGCCCACACAGGTCTCTGTGTAGTAGATCCAGTACCTTAGTGGTCCTTCTCACAGTCATTAGTGAGAATGAGAGCCTAACATCTTTTCTGTGATACAGCTTACACACCTGGCTGTTCTATTTGCATCATGTGGGTTTACCATAATACCCACGCTAAGGGTTGTAGTTGTGCAGATCAAGGATTGCTTTTGGTTCTCTGCATGCAGTGGTACAGTGTCAAAGCTCCAGGCTGGTCTTGTCATCTCTCTGGGCTGGTCCTGCATGAGGTTGGTGTCTAAAAGACTCAGTTTGTAGCATCATTGAGTTGAAGAGCTCAAAAATATACGTCATTATTTTTCTTCGCTTGCACACACCATTTCCAATCTGTATGGAGAAACTTTTGTCATCTAAAGAGGAATTTAATATGTTGCGTTGTGAATCAAGAACATATAAAACATCATTTAACGTATCTATATTGATTTCATTGGACAATTCACTTTTAAAACACCAGTTCAAATTCTTCCTACATTCAGAGTCACCATTGACTATTGAATATTTCCACCAGTGTTCTCATTGAGGGTAATAAATAATTATCTCATATGAATGGAGTAGCTGTACATCCTGAATCAATGATCAAGACATTTGATTTTTGTTTAGAGTTATAAACAATGCAAGCTTTGTGTTTAAAAGTCTTGCTAATGTTTATTTATTTATTTTATTTATTTAATACACATTTATACTGTCCATCTGGAAAATATTCTCATTCTGGGCAGTTTACACTCTTAATAACAAAAGTATAACAAATAAATAATTAGAGTGCAAAACAGCAATAACAATTAAAAAAAACCATTGTTCAACTGAATGGTGTCATGATGAAAATAAATTCTGGTGCTGTGCTGTTTGAGTGGACCAGGTAATGTGGGTAGACAATCTTTGGTAGAGACACTCCACAAGATAACAAGGTCCTCACAGAAAGTTGACAGTTCAGCAGTTCAAAACCCGAGTACTGCATGATGGAATGAGCAGCCGTAATCTGTCCCAGCTCCTGTCAGCTGAGCAGATCAAAAGAAATTGCAAGTAGATGAATAGGTACCACTTTGGCAGGAAAGGTGCCAATGTTCTGTGAGCTCCGGTTTCTAATCATGCCTGCCACATAACCACAGAAACATCTGCAGATGCAAACAGTGCATCTTTACCTATGGGTAAGGGAGACCTTTACCTATGGCAACATTAACACCTTGTGCCTGATATGGAAGTGAGCAGGGAGCCAGTGCTATTGAGTCAGGGTTGAGGTGATAGTATCAATTTTTTCATCCCAGACATCAGAAAGCTGCAGCATTCTGCACCTATTGCAGTTTCCATAACAAGAACAGGGGCAAGGCCATACAAAACATTATAGTATTCAATCCTCGAGGCTTCCAGTGCATGGACCAGCATTGTCAGGGATTGTCTGTCCAAGTAGGGGCACAGCTGGGCAATCTGGCATAGATGGGGAAAAAATGTGGATTTGGGTTGTGCTGTAATCTGCTGTTTTAAATTAAGTACTGAGTCTGAAATAACCCCTAAGCCATGCACCTGGTCCCTCCAAGGTAGCGCAACTCCTGCCAAGGAAAGGAACAGTCTTCCCCAGTTGGGCAGAATGCCCCCCTCCACACACACACACGCACCAGCAGGAGCTCCATCTTGGCAGGGTTCAGCTTCAACTTGTTTGCTCTCATCCATTTCATTACCGTGACCAGGCAGTCCTCATGGCACAGGAATGCATCCACTGTAGGAGATGTAAAGGAGAGATAGAATTGTATGTCATCGACATATTGATGATAATAAGCTCCAGGTGATACTCCACCCCCAGTGTCTTTGCATAGATATTAAATAACACTGGGGAGATGATTGACCTCAGGGGCACCTGAAAACAAAGTGTCCATATAGTTGAAACAACCACCTCAAGTTGTACCCTCTGAATATGACGGCTGAAGTAGGAACAGAGCCTTTGCACTGCAATACCTCCAATCCCCAACCCTGATAACCTCTCTTAGAGGACACCGTGGCCAATAGTATCAAAAGCTACTGAGAGATCCTGGAGTCACCAGGAAGATGAAGCTTGTCTTTCAGCAAGGTTATCATGCAATGTAACCAGTACAGTCTGTGGCCTGAACCCCAAGTAGAATGGATCCTACACAATTGGTTTCATCCAGGAATGCCTGCAGCTGATCCACCACCACCACTTCAACCTGAAAAAAGTTAGCAACACATCTAAAGTTATTCACATTGCCTGTCACAGCATTTAATTCGCTTGATGGCTGAATAATTGTTTCTTGTAAGTAAGAGGGTATATTGCCTTCATGCAAAGATGAATTGATAATTTTTAAAGTCCCATTCCCATGTCACCTTGTTGGCAGATAGACAAAGGTCCAATGGAAGTATGGTGGCTTTACAAAGTGTAAGGACTTTTATTTCTATCTTTCTCGCACAGAACCAGTTTCCACGAGCTTCTTTTGAGCTACAGAACTGGTTTGGCTTTCCATACTTGAAAAATCTCTAGGGCATTGTTTCCTAAACTATGTTCCGAGGAACATTGGTGTTCCATAGAAGATCAATAAGTGTTCTCTGAAAAAGATGAAAATCTGGTAAATTAGTAGCCTTATATTAAGTACTGTACTAAGTTGTGTTTTAAACGTGTGAATTGTAAATGTTTATTTTGTTTTTTTAACTCTTATACTTATTTATGTTATTTGTTATTAAAACTGAAAAATCCAAACCTATCTTTCTGTTACAAAAACCAAAGTGTTCCAGGATATAATAAGTTTGGGAAATGCTGCTCTAGGGCAGTGATGGCTAACCTTGGCACTCGAGCTGTTCTTGGACTTCAATTCCTAGAAGCCCATGTCCCTGTGAATCCACACAAATGGGTTTACTGTGTGTGTTCTTGGACTTTAATTCCCAGAAGCCCAAGTCTGTGAATCCACATGAATGAGTTTACTGCACATATTATGTGGATTCACAGAAACTTGGGATTCTGGGAACTGAAATCCAAGAACGCCTGGAGTGCCAAGGTTCACCATCACGGCTCAAGGGAATGGACATTCATTCTAGTATCAGGGCTAGACATGATTCTAACTCAGCCGCTTAGCCTGAACTCCCTTCTTTTCACTAAGGAACAATAGCTAAAATAGACCCATGTATGGTGGCTCTTAACCCAAACCTCCCCTTTTTAGCTTTGTGGCCACGGGGCATGGTGTCCATGAAGCCTTTCAAATTCTGCTCCCCTTCCCTTTGCAGCATAGCTCTTTCCTGGAGTGGTTCCTGGTACTTCCTGTGGTTTTGCATGTATCCTTGCTGCACTACACTTTCCTAACCAACTGATCCCGTCTGTCAGTGACGGCTTGATCCTTTTCCCTCAGACTACAGCAACATCTCAGCTGTGGCAATGAGGGTGTAAGGCACTGTGTGTGACTTACTGGAGAAAGGGTAACCTTTGGGTCAGGTACTGCTGCGGATGGAAGCTATGTGTAAATTCAGCCAGAGTGAAATAATGAAGGCTGAGAATGGAAAGGTGCAGCTCTCTATCCCTGTGCCAACATCCCAGCCAGGGTACAAGGGCAGTCATTGTGCAAGGAGGAAAAAGTGGACTCACATGATGGCTTCCCAACAGTACGGCCATTCCCCAAGAATTCATGGCTCTTAGCAGTGTGGGGTAGTCAACGGGCCCATTGTGAAGGGGAACAAGACACTGTTTGTGTCACTTCTTTTTCGGGCCTTGCCTCTCAAAGCACAACCCTTGCAGTCCCTGAGCGTGTTGCCTGTCTACAGAGAACTTCCTCTGGTAAAAGTGCATCTTGTCTTGATGTATTTTCAGTACTATGAAGAAAGTACCAAGCTGGGAGTAGGAGGGATGTCTGGCTTTAAACCGCTTGCTCAGAATTTCTTCCCATGCGGGTCTTTGTGCACTCCAGCAGCAGCCAACGCTCCTCAGTTATGTTACAGTAAAAGTGGCAAGTGTGTGCATCACAATGTTTTGCTAAAATGTGTATTAAAAATGTAAATACTGGATCAGGCTCTTTCTCCATTCTGTTGTCTTTGTGTGAAGAGGGGAGGGAGTGCATAAATCAGGTTAGAGAACCGTTGGCTGTCCATATAGTTTGGACTATCCTGTAATCTGTTACCGATGGCTAGATGTCTGGCAATTGAAGTCCAAATGATCGGGCAGATATTTGATACCTCACCTCTGCCAGAAACAGATGGTCCTAAGAGACTAAGGATATGTCTTGATTCGCAATAAGTACTACATTTCCATTGGTATTACCAGGTTCAAAATGGATTCAAAGACCAAGGAATACATGACACACAGCTGAGACATGTTTTAACCTGCCAGAATGTGACCTATTTTAAAGCAACAAAAGTCTGATGGCTATGGCAACACAAGCTTTACTTGGTTCTGTAAGCCTCATGTACAATTCCTTCAGCTTTCTCCCCTCTGTTGGAGCCGAATGTTCTGCATACCTGTCAAGTTTTGGATTTGAAAATAAGGGAAATTTCCCAGCCAAAATGGGATACTTGACAGCTATGCTTATCTTGTGCAGCCCTCCAGTGGCAGCATTAGGGCATTGCAGTCTAAATAATACGGGAAGACGGCAGGAAAGAGGGTAAAATATGGGAGTTTCCCAGCCAATACGGGATACTTGACAGCTATGAAGTTCTGTTTATTCCTTTTCTTTATAGATATTCAGCATCTCTGTTTCTTGTCTGTCTCCTTCAAAATAACCATTCCTCAAAATCCAAACAGTTCTTCCTGGTCTGGGCTGAAATAGGGAAGTTTTCTCTCTCTGAATTTTTTCACAACTTCTTAATAAACTATATAGGACCACTCTAATATATATCTTTTTGTTTAAAACCAGCTGGTAAGAGTTGCAAAGATCACATATAATCCCATTGGCATGAAGGGGGATTGTTTCACTGAAACAAGACATTAATGCATGCAGACCTAAGAAGCAACATGTTCCAAGTGAAAATGCTACCTGTTATACTGGGGGTGCCCAAACTATGGCCCACGATGCTTAATAATCCAGCCAGCACCACCCGCGCCACTCTCAGAAGCAGAAGTAAAATGTGCATGCGCAAAATGCTGTAAAGTACCTGCAGCTGTCGTAAACGCATTTATGACAGCCACGGGTGCATTTATGGCAGCGTTTTGCACATGTACAGGCACATTTTACTTCCGCTTCTGGAGGGAGGAACCACATGACTGGCCCGCTCAACCACGTGACCGGCCCAGGGACTGAAAAGTTTGGCATCCCTCTGTTACACAATACTTTTGAGGTGGGATAGTAAGGGCTCAGCAGTTACCTAAATAATCTAAAGAGCTAAAGGGTCATCATTCTTTTGATGCAAAGAGTTACATATTAACTTCTACAATGTCCTGGTGAGCATTTGAGGGATATTTAGTTGTTTTAATGGCCACAGTGACTTAGTGGTTAAGACAATGAGCTTGATGACTGTAGGGTTATCAGGTCAACACTTTGAGACCTGAGTAATGTGAGGAGTAATGTGAGACAGAGTGAGCACCCATCACCAGTCCCAGCTCCTGCCAACCTACTCCTGTAGTTTGAAAGCAAGAAATTACAAGTAGATAAACAGGTGCCACTTCAGAGGGAAAGGTACAGCATTTCATGTGCTCTAGACATGCCTGCCACATGAGCATGGAAACATGCAGATGCAGACAGTGTTGGCTCTTTGGCTGTAGAAGTAGATGGGCTGTGCCTCTTGGGAGTCAGATGTTACTGGCTTTCGAGCAAATGAATTGTTTTTATGTCTTAAAGTACTGTATATTATTTTCAGATCTCAACAATAGTATTAAGTTACAGTACTTTGCAAAACAGCAAAGGTCATTAGCATTTCCCCCCACCCCCCAAACATGCTGGGCACTCATTTTACTGAACTCAGAAGGATGGCAGGCTGAGTCAACCTTTATTCTTGTCAGGATCAAACTCACACATCATCAGCAGTTTTGGCTGCAGTACAGCTGTTTAACCACTGCACCACCATTGTTCCCTTTTGTTGTTGGCTTGCCCCCTCCAAAAACCAGCCTCCTGGTGGAGGTGAGCAGCTGGGAGGAATGAGATGTTTTTTTCCCCAAGACATGGGAGTCTGTTAGGCTAGTTGAAATTTGGGGGCACCGTTTGAGCGTAACCTTTGGCGTGTTACTTATCCCCAGGCCTCAGGCTGTACTGGCTTCAGGAGTCTGGGAACTGGGATCCAGAAATTTATTCTGTATTTTAATCAATTTTAAAATCAAGTAATTTGCACAACCAAGCAACACCATCTATGATATTTCTGTGCAGAACACAGCAAGCCTTGCAGCAATTGGTAGCCATGGAGACAGAGCAGGTAACTTCACTGGGAACTTACGTTCATGGTTAGATCTTATCCCAGATCACGCGTGCAAAAGATAGACTGCCTCTGAGCAAGCACAAATGTTATTCGCCTCATGACTAAGTTTATCACAGCTTACTGTCTCCAGTGCATTGCAGATTACATAATAAAGATGGCAAGCCACAAATATCTATTCCAGACAGGTGTGTGCTCCAACACTTCAAGAAATTGACAATTTCTGTATTTCCCATAACTTTCTAACTATATCAGGTGTATTAAAGTATGCATTACAGCACTGTGCAAAAGTCTTAAGCTGCCATCATTTGGTATGGGGGAAATTCAGTAAGTGATTGGGGGGGGCATAATTTAGGCACCTGAACTCCAAACATCAGCAAACTTGGAGAAAGTTTAGTGTATCTAGGCAACTCAGGGGGCTGTTATGCCCCCCAAAATCATTCATTGAAATAACTCATTGAATTTCTCCCCATCCAGATGATGGTGGCCTAATATTTTCGCATAGTACTGTATGTACCAATAGAAGCATCTAAGTGGTGTTTATTATGTACTTCTTTTGTGTCTAGGTCAGACTTTAAACTGCCAAAATGAAGCCACCTTCATTTCATAGTTCTTTTCACCTGACCTAGTGTGAGAAAAATTAGCTGGCACAACAAGGTTGCGGTTGCCTGGGGTAAGCCCAATTGTGGTTCAAAAATACCACAATCTTTGAGGAGGCTCCTTCTGTTTACCCTTTTATTATGTACTAATAGCATCTAATCAGTGATAAGAGTTATATCCTGGAAAACATACTGAGCAAAAAATAGATTGAAAAACAAACAAACCATTTAACATGTGCATTTTGAAACTAAAGGTTCCCAAAGTCATTCTACAAGCTGTTGTACTCCTACTACAGGCTTTCGGATATTGGGTTCCAACTCCCCTTAACCCCACCCAGTATATTTGATGGTTAGATATGGTGGGAGGTTTAATCCAGGATGCATAGTATAGGTTTTCTGCTGAACTCTTCTTAATGGGTGCTGCTTTTCCACACCTTTCTCAATTCTCTGTATAAAGCTGTGTTGGGGAGCACTAGCCCTTATAATGATTTACTATTTATCCATCTATCCATCCATCTATCTATCTATCTATCCATCTATCCATCTATTTATTTATTTATTTATTTATTTCACTTATACCCCACCCATCTGAGATGGTCTCCCACTCTGAGTGGCTTACGCTATTAAAAATCAAATCAAAACAAACATCATTAAGACAATAAAACAATGCCCGCCCACCTATCAAAATCAGAACTGAGCTTCACTGGATAAAGGGCAGCTTACCCATTACCCAGGTTGAAGGAGAAGGGCAAACAGTACAAACGTCATGGCTCTGGCCCACCTGATGCACTGCTGTTAAGCTCCAACCATTCGCTATGTTGTCTGGGGCTGATAGGTGTAGGAGTTTAATGACATCCAGAAGAACACAGGTACCCCAAACCTGGTTTATAATATGTATGTGATGATTCCAATTTGTTCTCCTGGGGAAAACAGAAGCACACATTGATTGCATGGTCTGCCTGATGGAATAAAATGCTGCAGAACCCCAATTCCACTAATATCTGGCTATAGTGGACCAGTTCTTAGATATGGAGAAGATCCCATGCATTCTTTCTCAGAAATGTCTCACTGATTTCAAATAGTCAAGTCAGTTTCATACGGGATCACCTTTCAGGCCTATTTTTGGAAAACAACCTTAAAGCTGATTTGGATATTGTGGTTAAAAGATTTGGGGGATTAAACCCCTCCCTCAGTACTGCTGTTCTGAACAAAAAAGGCTCGTATGTCTGCACCAAACTGTTGCCTTAAAATAACAAAATACTCTGTCCAATCAGAGCGGACCGGAAGGGCTCTCTAGCACATGTAAGAGAGACTTTTCCGTGTCTACACCAGCCCTATGGAACCTCCTGCCGGTGGAATTGCAGCTGCAGACCGAGTTGCTGCCCTTCAGGAAAGAACTGAAAACCTGACTGGTGGGGCAGGTGTGGGGTACCAATGGAGGGGTGACCCCTGCCTGCTGGCTGGTTTAAATAAATACAGCTGAGAAGTTTCCCTCTTTTTATGAGTGCGGGTGGGGTTTTATTGGGGTTAAATGTGTTTTATTGGGGGGGGGCTTTATGTGTTTTTAGTGTTTTTTAAACTTCTGTACGCCACCCAGAGTCATTGTTGAGTTGGGCGGCAATAGAAATATTAAAATAAATAAATAAATACCATTGACTTCAAAGGAAGAGTTAATTGTGTGCTACACATGGGTTGTGCCATTTAAATGTTAAATGTTGTGGCAAAGCAATATATGCATTTTCTATAGCAACCCCCCCCAAATAATAATAATAATAATAATAATAATAATAATAATAATAATAATAATAATAATAATAATAATAATAATAATAATAATAATAATAATAATAATAATAATAATAATAATAATAATAATAATAATAATAATTTTATGTCAAATGACTTGGCATGACAAGTAGGAGTGTTACCACACGGGGGCATAGCTGTTCTACAGAGGCTTAAAGCTGAAAGAGGGATATTTCTTAGGATATTCCAGAATGGAGGCTCCTACAGCATTATGTAGTTAGTCAGTTTTTTGCTTACTGGATTTTCTCTGACACCAAAAATATGGAACAAAAAAATAGTAATGTAATTGTGTGTGCGTACATATAGGTAAAGGTAAAGGTCCCCCTTGCTCGAAAGCCAGTTGTATCTGACTCTAGGGTTTAGTGCTCATGTCTGATTACAGCCAAAGAGCAAGTACTGCCTCCATTTTCAGACGTTTCTGTGGACATGTAGCAGGCATACCTCAACACTGGAGTGCACAGAATGCTGTTTACCTTCCCACCGAAGTGGGAATTACCAACTTTGGTACTAGACGGGGCTTCTCTGTCCCAGACAGACCCGGTGCGTAATCTGGGGGTTCTCTTGGACTCATGACTCCTGCTCGAGGAGCAGGTGGCAGTCATGGCCAGGAGGGCTTTTGCTCAAGTTTGAGTGATTCACCAGTTATGCCTGTTCCTGGACCAGAACTCCTTGCTCATGGTCACTCATGCACTGGTCATCTCCCGGTTAGACTATTGTAACGTGCTCTACATGGGGCTGCCCTTGATGATCATTTGGAGGCTCGAGTCGGTGCAGAATGCAGCGGCCCGCATGGTGATGGGGTGTGGTCATTATGACCATGCCTCCCCCTTGCTGCGGGAGCTGCATTGGCTACCGGTGTGCCTCTGAATGCAATTCAAGGTGCTGGTCATTACCTCTAAAGCCCTACATGGTAGTGGGCCAGGTTACCTAAGAATGGACTGGAGGGGCTCTCTGAGGGTCCCAATTGCTTGAGAGGTACACCTCTCTAGCACTAGACAGAGGGCCTTTTCGTTGGCTGCCTTGGCCCTTTGGAACCTCCTGTTGACGGACCTCCACCTACAATTTGATCTCTCAGCACTTAGGAAAGGCCTGAAGACCAGGTTGGCCCAGCAGGTGTGGGGTGCCACGACGGGAGCCCCTCACACCCCCACTGGCTTATATAGATTGCTTAAAGTTGTTTTTAATGATGTGCATTTTATATGACTGTAAGCCACCCAGAATCGCTGTAGTGAGTGGTTAGTGATATTATTATTATTATTATTATTATTATTATTATTATTATTATTATTATTATTATTATTATTATTATTATTATTATTATTATTATTATTATTATTATTATTATTATTATTATTATTATTATTATTATTATTATTATTATTATTATTATTAATTGTTGTGTATTGAATGTATTTGTAACCACATGAATGGGTGCATGTAACACTGTAACCTTCTGTATGAGGACGCGAGCTAGTGGCCACTGGGGGCAGTAGCGAGCGTCCAGCTCACATGGTACACATTCCTCAAATGCCTTCAGCTGCGCGGGAAAGATTCCCGTGCCCACCTCACCTGGACAAGAAAGGCGTGACCAAGGATGACGTCACTTGGACAGTAGCCAATGCCTGTCGAAGAGCCATATTCAATTGTATAGCCACCGCATAAAAGGAGCTGTTTGTCCGCCATTACCACATGTTCGTACTGTACTCCATGCAATAAAGATGTGCTAGGCTAGCTTACAGCCGTTTCCATTGTCTTGATTCCCAAACACTAAATTGGCAACGAAGGTGGGATAATGGATTCCCACGGGGACAAGACAACTTCACAGCAACCAGTCTTCGATGTGACCCATCCCGAGCGATGGGACTGGTTCGAAATGCATTTCAAGAGTACGGTAGCGTATGCCGGCATCACCGATGCAGGAAAGAAGAGAGGTCTTCTCATCACAATGCTCGGTTTCCATGCAGTGCAAGCGCTGATGGACCTGGTGGCACCACGAGAGGTGGAACAGGTTTCGGTAACCAAAATACTGGCGACTCTGAGAAACCACTTCAAGCCCAAGGTATCCTTCTTCTCTGCCAGGGCGGCCTTCACGAGGAGGGACCAAAAGCTGGGTGAGTCCGTATCCGAGTATGCAGCGGCCCTCCGTTTGTTGGCAACCCCATGTGAATGGCGGGAGATTCTAGACGTGGCCCTGAGGGACAGGATGCTCTGCGGGATGAGAGATGGGGAAACCCAAAGGAAGCTCATGACCCGAGGCCACGACCTCACCTTTAAAGAGGTACTACAAGAGGCCCTAGCTGCTGAGTCCACGAAGGCCGGGTACAAGCTTCTCAAGGCAAAGCCTCCACCAGTAGAGGCAGCTGCATCCGCAGTCCAGGCGTCTTGGAGGGCGGCCCCTGCCCCGCGCTCGCCCACATCCTCAGAGGCTTCTGCCACCCCAGGCTCCAGTGAAGATGAGGGAGTCCGGAAAGTTGGAAAGGGGCTGAGCGAGAAGAAAGGGAAAGGGGGTCGGCGCTGCGATGGATGCGGGGCGTCCCATGAGCGGAGCAAGTGCCCATTCAGGAAGGCTGAGTACCACAACTGTGGACGGAAGGGCCACATCGCCAGGGTCTGCAAGCAACGCCGGGACAAGAACAAGTGCTCCATGAGGAGACGGGATGGTGTCGGCAGGGTCTACGATGGCGGCGATGACCCAGAGGGGGACCACATGTACTGAGGAGTACATGCGGAGGACGACTTGGCCGTCCACAGCGTGCCTCTAGGGCAACCACGTTTTTATGCTGAGGTACTGTTGCAAGGGGTTCCTGTTAATATGGAGATAGACTCGGGGTCTGTTTACTCTCTCATTTTCCATAAGGAGTTTTTGCGCATTCCCCCCAAGGAGCGACCCAAACTCAAAGAGATGAGGGCGAACTTAAGAGACGTGCAGGGAAATGGGATCCCAGTGCTGGGAATCGGGGACTTCGAGATACAGTATAAGGGTCTCAGAAGGAAACTCCCTCTAGTAGTGCTAAGGGGGGGGGGGTGTAATCTCCTGGGAACACAGTGGTTCAAACCCCTGGACATCTTCATAGGCGGTGTCCATGCCATCGGGGGGAATGAGATCCAGGCAGCGTGCGACGCACACTCTGAGGTATTCAAGAAGGGGCTCAGGAAGTACAAGGGGCCCCCAGTTTCTTTCGACCTAGACCCGGAGGTCCGCCCAATTAGACTCAAGCCACGTCGGGTTCCATTCGCCCTAAAGGACAAAATTGAGGCGGAACTGGACAAACTGGTGGAGCAGGGAATTTTAGTGCCTGTGGACTCTGCAGAGTGGGAGACTCCCATTGTTACAGTGTTGAAAGCAAATGGGGAGGTGCGGATTTGCGCTGACTACAAGTGTACAATTAACAAGGCAATCCGCCTTAATGCCTATCCGGTGCCGGTAGTTAGCCATCTGCTAGCTACTTTACATGGGGGAAAGTTTTTCGCCAAACTAGATCTGGCGCAGGCATACCAGCAGCTTCCAGTAACCCCAGCCACAGCTGCTGCACAAACCATTGTAACTCACAAGGTGGCATTCAAGGTAACGCGCCTACAGTTTGGGGTGAACTCGGCGCCGGGAATATTTCAGTCCCTTGTGGAACGTTTGTTAAAGAAGTTACCGGGGGTCTTGCCATTTTTCGATGACATATTGATATCTGGGGAGAGCGAATCAGAACTGGCCCAGAGACTAGATAAGGTCCTTACAGTCTTCGAATCCGCGGGGTTGAGGCTGCGGAGGGACAAATGTGTGTTTCTGGCCAGGGAGGTTGAGTTTCTGGGGTTTAGTATAACCCCTGAGGGGGTGAAACCCGCTGAGTCCAAAGTCTCAGCCATTCAAAACGCCCCTCGCCCCACCGCGAAACCGGAGCTGCAATCCTTCCTGGGGCTGCTGAATTTTTACCATTCCTTCCTGCCCAGGAAAGCATCGATTGCAGAGCCCCTGCATAGGCTGCTGAAGAAGGATGCGATTTGGCGGTGGGGGGAGAATCAGGAGCGGGCTTTCAGGGAATTCAAGCAGCTCCTCTCCTCCGAGGCTATTCTAACCCATTTCAACCCAAAGAAGCCGGTAGTCTTGGTCTGCGACGCCTCACCAGTGGGGGTGGGGGCTGTCCTGTGCCACGTGTTAGAGGGTGGGCGAGAAGCCCCAGTTGCCTTCTATTCGAGATCATTGTCCAAGGCAGAACGAAATTACGCCCAAACAGATAGGGAGGCCCTTGCTATTGTGGCGGGCACAAAGAAGTTTCATGATTTTTTTGTATGGTCGCCCATTCACCATTGTAACCGACCACAAGCCACTATTGGGTATCTTCACCTCAGACAAGCCCACTCCACAGATCCTCTGCCCCAGGATGCTTCGGTGGGCTATTTTCCTCAATGCATACAAGGGTTCATTAGAATACCGCCCCGGGAAAGACATAAGCCACGCTGATGCACTCTCAAGGTCTCCTCTTCCCCAGCTGGGAGACCCAAAGTGTGAGGTAGAGCAAGACAGCCAAGTCCTCCTCATAGAAGCCCTAGATGCACCCCCCATACTTCCCGTGGAAATTGCTGCAGCCACGGCCAAGGATAAAACCTTAGCCCTTGTTAGATCCTGGGTACAGAAGGGGTGGCCCACGGCTCCCCCCGCAGACGAGTTTGCTGCGTTTTTCAGGAAGAGGGTTGAGTTGTCCACAGAAAGGGGGTGACTTCTGTGGGGGGAGAGGGTGGTGGTCCCACAAGTATTAAGAGCAAGGGTGCTACGGCTTTTACATGTCAGCCACCCAGGAATTGTGCACTCTAAGGCGCTGGCCCGAAGCTATTCCTGGTGGCCACAGCTAGACGCAGACATTGAACACATGGTGAACACCTGCGAAAGCTGCCAGAGCTCTCGACCTGAGGAGTCCCGCCTTCCACACCGAGAATGGGACACAGCTAGGGGGCCGTGGTCCCGCCTCCACATAGACTTCGCAGGGCCATTCAGGGGTTCATTCTTTCTGCTGGTGGTGGATGCATACTCCAAGTGGTTAGAGGTAATTCCAATGCACAACACCTCATCAGCTGCAACCATAAAACAACTGCGCAGGCTGATAAGTACCTTCGGGATACCTGACGTCATTGTGAGTGACAATGCGAGTTCCTTCACGTCAGCCGAGTTCCAGGCGTTCTTGGAGTCCAACGCCATTCGGCACATTACCTCAGCCCCCTTTCACCCTGCAACAAATGGCCAGGCGGAATGCCTGGTGCGCATAATGAAAGAGGGGCTGTGGCGCATGGGACCAGGGGATCTGGACCGGCAGCTCTGCCAGTTTCTGTTGGCATACCGGGTGACGCCATTGGCATCGGGATTCTCCCCCGCTGAACTTCTCATGAAAAGGAAATTGCACTCATTGTTAACCAGGTTGGATCCCACCAGGGTGGAGGATAGGGGAAGAAACATTGAGTACAGCTCCACAAAAAACTTCCAGATAGGTGAACCTGTACATTGCAGAAACTACGCTACTACAGGGCCAGCCTGGGTGCCGGGTGTAGTCATTAATCAAACGGGACCAGTGTCATACTGTGTCGAGACCAACACGGGTCTCCTCTGGAGAAGGCACGCTGACCAACTAAGGCATCGAGTGATTGGGGGGCCGGACAGAGGGGTCCAGCAGCAAAACTCAACGTTAGGGTTCTCCTCCACCCGCTTATCCCAAATGGGAGAAAACGTAGGGCAACAGTCCCAAACAAGGGGGGGAAGCACAGGCTCAAATCCATATCCTTTTGATACACCAGTTCTACCCAGTCCTTTGAAAGAGAGGAACGAGTTTGCCCCTGTAGTTCTACCCAGTCCTTTGAAAGAGAGAAATGAGTTTGCCCCTGTTGCCCCCGAATTAGATTTTGAGTTACCAAACTGGGGGGGGGGGTTCGGAGTGTTCCCCCACCCGTCCAAGCGAAGAGCGGGGTTTCTCTTTAGCCCCTAGTGCCCCCGGTTTTCCCACATCCGCATCTGAAACCCTTCCTCCCCCTTCTCCTGCCCATTCCAAAGCTGCAAGTCCGCAGCGAGTCACTAACGAGTCATCCTCTCCAATTGCAGGACAAGAGCCAGGAGGACACAGACGAGGGGGCACGGCCGAGTCAAGCATAACGGCCGCACACCCAAAACGCACATGCGGGAAACCAGTTTGGTTGAGGGACTTTGTCCCATCTTAGGGGGGAGGGATGTTGTGTATTGAATGTATTTGTAACCACACGAATGGGTGCATGTAACACTGTAACCTTCTGTATGAGGACGTGAGCTAGTGGCCACCGGGGGCAGTAGCGAGCGTCCAGCTCACATGGTACACATTCCTCAAATGCCTTCAGCTGCGCTGGAAAGATTCCCGCGCCCACCTCACCTGGACAAGAAAGGCGTGACCAAGGATGACGTCACTTGGACAGTAGCCAATGCCTGTCGAAGAGCCATATTCAATTGTATAGCCACCGCATAAAAGGAGCTGTTTGTCCGCCGTTACTACATGTTCGTACTGTACTCCATGCAATAAAGATGTGCTAGGCTAGCTTACAGCTGTTTCCATTGTCTTGATTCCCAAACACTAAATTATTATTATTATTAATAATAATAATAATAATAATAATAATAATAATAATAATAATAATAATAATAATAATAATAATAATAATAATAATAATAATAATAATAATAATAATAATAATAATAATAATATACTAGCAGTCTTGCTTTTTTGCAGTAACTGTTGTGAGGCATCCCTTTTATTAGTCAAAATATTTTGGAGGGACTAGTCATGAATTGGCAATCAAGAACTAATCATTTTACAGAAGATCCAATCCTTCAAAATCTAATGCTAAAGCACTAAAGAAAAACATTGTCAGGAAACACTCAATCCTAGATTTCCCCCAGTTATTTAATGCATGTTTGCTGGTAAGGCCAAAGTAGTAGCTTGTCAGGATCTTACAGCCATTCCAGATAAATCAATACAGGAATGCAAGAGATTCTAGGCTAATGCAGATAACAACATCAGCATTTGGAAATACTGCTCTTTTGTCTCCTAGAATCCCCCAGCCCTGATTAATAACAAGTGGTGAGAATTTTAGTATTTAGCACCTCGTCATCCATTCTGAGCAGATGAGTGGAAATAAGACCCATCAGGTAGCTTCAACCCAGTACACATGGATCAGTGTAATCTAGGCATTGATACAAAATAGACAAGAGATGATATAGTACCGTGATGGCAAACCCTGGCACTGTTCTTGAACTTCAGTTCCCAGAAGCCCAGTAAGCCCATTTGTGCGGATTCACAGAGACTTGAGCTTCTGGGAGTTGAAGTTCAAGAACAGCTGGAGTGCCAAGGATATAGTATGTTGATTGTTGTTAAAATACAGTTAGGTGATGTGATGTTTTCTTTCAAATATGGAATAAGAAAATCTCTTTTCAACATTCTTCATAGCTGAGGCATTTTCTCTTGTACTCATGGGCCATCTGTAATGTACAATTTGGGCTTCAGTGTCACAAATATGAAAGGGAATGAAACATCCTTTTAATATCTTCCAAAGTAGGAGAGGGAGAATTCTGTGCCCTTAATAAGGAATGATAAGTCCACACTCTTTTTTATGGTATGGAATGGAAACAAAAGCTAGCCCATACAGAAATTGCTGTAGGAAAGTGATGGATAATGTTTCTGTATTCACCCAAGTTCCTTTTGTTTTGCACATTCAGAGCTAAACTCTACATTAAAGAGAGCCTGTGCTTAGAAATAGAAGTCTGATAAGGTGCTAGAAACATGATTTTGGCAAACAAAAACCATCTTTATTTCCATATGATCAGTCACAAAACAGGAGATTTTTTTTATTTTTTATTGTGTCAGAAGCACACAAAGGTGGTTTCTGGGTTGAAAGGATTTTTTCTGGAGAAACTCCGCTCAGGGGACCCCCGGATGAGGCTCCTTTCATGTCCCCAAGATCTTTTCCCACCGAAGTGGTCCCTATTTATCTACTAGCAATTTCTTGCTGTCAAACTGCTAAGTTGGCAGGAGCTGGGACAGAGACAGGTGCTCATTCCATCATGCAGTACTCAGGTCTTGAACTGTTGACTTGCCAACCTTCCAGCTAACAAGGCGAGCTTCTTAACCACTGAGCCACTGCAGTCCCAACAAAGAAGATTTCTGCAAACTGCAGGCGGCATGCAGTGCTCTTGTTGGGGTGATCACTTGTCTTTCAGTACTTGAGATATCTTTCTCCTAATGGGTTTATAGGGACTGCAGTGGCTCAAGTGGCTAAGACACTGACTGGGAGGCGGAAGGTCAGCAGTTCGATTCCTGAGGACTGCAGGAAGGAATGAGCTCCCATCTTTGTCCCAGCTCCTGCCAACCAAGCAGTTCAAAAGCAAGAAATTGCAAGTAGATAAATAGGGACCACTTCGGTGGGAAGGTAACGGCGCTCCGTGCGCTCTGGTGTCTAGTCATGCCTGCCACATGACCATGGAAACATCTGCAGAAGCAGAGCGCTGGCTCTTCGGCTATAAAACAGAGATGAGCACTGAACCCTAGAGTCAGATACAACTGGCTTTTGAGCAAGGGAAACCTTTACTTTTACCTTTAATGGGTTTTCTAAAATGTATAATTTGTCCTCAAGATGCAAAGCAAATGTCAGGAAGGGGAGCAGTTTCCCCTCATGTTGTCTTCTTTGCTTCCTCTTTTACAGCATCGAGTGTTGAGTCAGTAGATACGTAGAAAAAATTAGAAAAGTATTTTCATGGTAATTTCATTCATAACTGTTTAAAAAAAAATTCAGGAAGGAAAATAATAGTCCAGCATTTGCCATCCATAAGGAGAATACCATTTGAGCGAGTTGCATGTACAGTATAATTTCTTATGGCCTTGAGGCCTTCTTATCAGGCTAAGAATTTCAGCCTGACTCAGTTCCCAGTCACTGTAGCTCATGTAAAATTGATACAAGATTAAAGTTCTGACATAGTGTTATGGCAGAGCCAGAATGGACACATTCTGCTGATATGCAGAAGAATGGGTCAAAAGTTGAGTTTTCAAGCTATAAAACTGTTGGGTCAGCCTGTTTTCCTCCACCACCTCCCTTAATACTTTCCTTAATTTCTTCTTATTATTTTTTAGGAGGGTGGTGGGAGGCTGTAGGCATAGACAGTATCTTAGACATTTAAATGCTTTAGAACATGGGTGGCCAACCTTTTTACGTTGCGGGCCTGATCATGCCCCCGTAAAGCATCGAGGGCTGGACTGTGCCCCCTGGAAGCTGAAGTGGGTGCATTTATGGCTGGCAGAAATGTGCCCACTTCCGCATTTATGCCAGCCATACACACATTTTATGGATGAAATAAACTTGCCCACTTCCATTCCGGGTGTGGTAGAGGCAGTGATGGGCCAGATGGGATGGTGTCAGGGGCCGGATCTGGCCCATGGACTGTAGGTTGGGAACCCCTGCTTTAGAAGGAAGATATCTCATCCAAGCACTGGGGTGAATTCTTCCCCTCTTATACCATAGACTGGAGAACTCACCGTGCCTGGAAAACTCACTGAATTGAAACAGCAGAAGTTGAAAGTTCAGTTCCCCAGGAGCCACCTGCGAAAAAAGTCAGCCTGTATAACCTTTGACAAGTTGCAGAGACCAGGCGTGCTTCCAGATGGAAAAACTGCTAAAGTACTTATGAGTGCTTTATACCTAGAAAGTCCTGAGATGGATTGCTATAAATTGGCATCAACCTCATGCCATACAATTAAGATAAGATAAGATAAATCTTTATTGTCATTGTCCCCTTGCAGGAACAACGAAATTATTATTCCACCAAAGAAAACTATGAAACGGCAGGCTCAGGTGGGAAAAACTAGAACAGTGTAGGGGTTAGTCCATTGGGCTAGAGTTCAGGAGACATGGATTCAAATCCTAGACGAAAGTTTCTAGGTTGGCCAATCATTTTCTCTCACTTGAACAAGGATAAGGTGGGTGGTAGTGGTAGGAAAATCAGGTATGCAACAAATAAATAAAAATAGTCAGTTATGATCTGTTGTAGCGATATCTGGCCGCTAGGGCGGCGTTAGAGCCCGGAGGAGACTGATCAATGACAACACGAGGCAACAGGAGCGAGATCAGATCAGTACTTTATTGGAAAAAGGCAACATCATTTATAGGGAAAAAAGCGCAACGGTGGCAAGCTGTCACCTGACAGGAAAATTACCTCACCCACGTACACGGGTTAATGGGGAATTCTTCAAAGGGGAGTTTAATCAGCTGGGGCAAACATGGGTTCAGGGACCTCATTGTCTTGGGGATTAGGCAGGGACAAACATGGCTTATTTGCGCCAGGGATTTCCCGAGCCGGGAGATGAGCTAGGCACTTAATGTTTGACAGGAGTCAGCTATCTGCTTACTTGGCCGAGTTGCAGGTCAGGTCACGGTAATTGGGTGAATCAAACCCTATACTTTATTCACCCCCCTTAATTTGGCAGCCGCAGAGCCCACGGGCTGGGAGCGTCTCTCACCGCGGTGGCCTCTGGCGGGCCGTTCCATGCCCTGCGGGGCATGGGGAAACCGCATCTCCCCTTTATTTTCTATTTAAGGACCTGACTGGCGACCTTGCGCAAGAGCGGCATCAGCTGTTGAGCGGGTATGACGTCACGGAGTTTCTCTCTGGGGCGGCACTTGGAGATCAGCGAGGGAATGCACTGAGCAAAACAGCAAAGCGTAATGCCTAGTATGGTTATCCCCACCACTACCTTAAGCACCGTTTGCAGCCACCCCCAGGGAATCCATGACCACATCCAATTCCACAGGGAACTCCACCAAGCCCCCCATGCGGAACCCTCAGTAATACCCTGGACTATGGTGTGGAGGTTCGTGATCTGGCTTTGGATCTTACGGGAGTTGTCAGTAAGATTGAAGCAGCACATTCCATGAAAGGATTCGCAACCCAGGTGGTGCAGCAAGAGGAGGTAGTCGATAGCCGCTCGATTGTCAAGAACGGCCTGGCGAAGTTCTGCCTGTTCCTGATTGAGGAGCGCTATCGCTGTGGAGGTATGGTTAATGGCTTTTGCCAAACCGCAAGCCAAGCGGCCAATCCTCCGTGCGTTGCCGATGGCCAAGCCTGGCACGCCGACAAGGCTGACTGCTAGGGATACATACTCAGCGGGACTCATTACTCTGAAGCTGCTGTCACAAGAGCTGTCTAACTGGGTTGTGCGTGTGTGCCGTATGAGTGGGGAGACATTTGAAGCATTGGAAACATGTGAAACATTAGAAACATTTGTGCTTGGGGCAATCATGTCCTTAGTAGGGAGTAACAGTGTCAAACGACTGATACAACACATTGAGTCCGACAAATTCGCAGGAATATAGTTCCATGTGAACTGGTTGCAGGTGAAGAACCACCCTGAAGGTAGGGTGACGTGAGCGTACAGCGAAATGAGGGTTTCTGGTTTGTTGCAAGTCCAGTTGCCGCTGCCGGGGTCCAGGCAGCGGCGCCGAGTCGGACCGCCTGAGGTGCAGCCGGTCATACGGGTGCAAGCAGCGTCCGGGCTGACCGCCACTCGAGGGGTATGGAGAGTGGCTGCGTCAGCCGGCAAGGTTGACGCAAGTCGCCGTCCCCCCCAGCGTGCGTATGCTGAGAAGGTGGTAGGAGTGTGCGGGCCAAAGAACGCCTTCAACAACCAGTCGCCATCCTTGGTGCGCGCGTCCAGAGCGTGGCACACGGGGATGAGACAGGTGCTGAGGATAGATGCAGAACCAATGTCCTGCCGTAGACAAAAATCGGACTGGTTGACGAGGCCCGCCAACCTTTCCCACAAGTTGTACCGCATTCGTGCGGAAATATCTTCACCAGGCGGCAAACCGTCAGCCTGGATCGGAGTAGCCTGAACGCCTCCCCCCAAGAGCAGGGAAAGGGCCAGGATGATGGTGATCGCCGCTGTGTTGGCGTGAATCAGGGCAAAAACTGCAGCTGTGAGGTTCTCCGGTGTCGGCTCTTTCTCCTCGCGCTGCACGGCGTCCTGGGCGTCACTGCAAAGAGCCTTGACCATCCCCCAGGTGATCTTGGGCATCGGCGGCCGTTTCCTCCGGCGGGTCCTCTCGGTCAGGGTGAGGTCCTCCATTTCCGGGATCGGACTCGGGCCGGCCTGGTTCCACGCCATGCGGTTCCACGTAGGGCTTGACACACCGGGCTGGAATCCAAACGACACCTGTAGGAGACATAACTGCAGCATACCCTCTTCCCCAGGTTATGAGCGGCACCGGGCCCCTCCAAGAAGGGTCTGGTGGCACTCGGTACCGGACCATAGGTCGCGGGAGAGCTTCCGAACGGCGGAAGTGCTTCTCCTGCGGCGTGCAATCCGAAAAAACATTAAGGTGATTGTAAGTGAACAATACCTTGTTGAGACACATCTGTGCTTCTCCCTGTGACTTGGGGAGGGCTGGTGGCTCCCCCCTTTCTGTTTGTTTGTCAATATAGGACTTTAGCGTCCGATTGACCCGCTCTACAATCGCTTGCCCTTGCGGATTGTAGGGAATTCCAAATGTGTGCTTGATGTCCCAAGTCGCCATGAAGGCGGCCAACTGCCTGGAACTGTAGGCCGGCGCGTTGTCCGTCTTCACGTGCCGCGGCTTGCCCATCGCCGCAATGCAGGAAAGGAGGTGCTGCTCCACGTGGGTGGCAGCCTCCCCTTTCTGCGCCGTTGCCCAAACGAACTGGGAAAAGGTGTCAATGCAGACGTGCATGTATTGCCATCTGCCGAACTGCGGCACATGCGTGACGTCCATCTGCCATACCTGATTAGCCTCTGTCCCTCGTGGGTTGACCCCCCACGAGGGCCCCCCCGGCGCTCCTGCGCAATGCTGGCAAGAGCGGACTATACCTTGGGCCTGAGAGAGTGGCAGATTGAACTGTCTGGCGAGTGCCTTGGCATTTTGGTGAAAAAATGCATGGCTTTGGATTGGAGTAGTGAAAACTCCCAAAACTGAACGTTGCTGAATTTCCTTTGCCGCCGCATCCGCTCTGCTATTGCCCGCGGAAATCGGACCCGGTAGGTCTTGGTGACTTCGGATGTGGGCAATATAGAGCGGCTCTGTGCGGTTCCGCAAATGAAATTGAGCAGTGAGAAACAGACTGAGCAAGTTCTTGTCTATCGCGGGAGTAATGTAAGCTCCCGGTAGACTGTGAAGCAAATTCCTTACATACAGACTGTCAGTAATGATGTTTAAACGTTCCTTGGCGAAGGTGCGCAAGGCAAGGTTCACGGCTGCCAACTCTGCCCGCTGCGCGGACTTCTGTGGAAGAGTTAGCAGCGTGCGCCAAGCTTCGCCCTCCTGCCAAGTCAGGACACCATATGTGCGTCCCCCATCGGTAAAAACCGTCTTGGCCCCCTGAAGCGGGACCAGCGAGAGCAATTCGAACAAACTGACTGTTCCTGTCTGAAGTGAGACAAGCCTAGGGTCTTTGGGCAAATGGTATGCCAAGCTTCCAGTGAATCCTTCCAAAGCTATCGGAAGCGAGTCACCGAGCTGCATCAACTGATGGATTTGTTCCTTGGTGAATGGGACTGTGATCTTAGCTAAATCGTGCCCAGAAATGTCCCTTGCTCTCAGCCTGCCGCGGTAGATCACCGCGGAGACCAGCTCTTGGGGCGGAACGATGTTCCGAGAAGAGGTGTTAGGCAAGTATACCCACTCCACAATTTTCGCTCCCCTCTCGGAGTCTACTCCTAGCACCCCAGTGAACATGGACCCTGACCGTACGATGTACAAATTCAGGATCGGGGCATATGGCCCCGGGGCGATCCTATCCACCCACCTCTGGCTGAGAGCTTGGTTCACCTTCTCGAGCGCCAAGCGCGCGTCTCGAGAGATCTTTATCCGGTCTGCCGGCTGCTTGCCTAAGGTTAGCAGCGAGAAGAGCGGTTTTAGAAGATCCGTATCTAAACGAAAATACGGTCTGGCCCAATTGATGTTCCCCAAAACTTGCTGCAGTTCTACAAGGGTGACTGAGTCTTGTAAATTTATCTGAGGCAGGACTGGTGCTGCGAAGGAGCGGAGAAGCCGATGGCCCAAGTATGAGAAGGGCTCGGTTCTCTGCACCTTCTCAGGGGCAATGAGTAAGCCTTTGTCCCCCAGGCTGGCCTGGAGGTCAGAAAACATTTCGCTGCCGAGCTGCGGCAACGCTACTAAGATGTCGTCCATGAAGTGACAAACAATTGCTTTAGGGTAAAGGCTTCAGAACATTGCCAGCGCGCCGTGAACATAAATTTGGCACAGGGTGGGCGAATTGAGCATGCCCTGTGGCAAAAATTTCCACGCGTACCGCTGCGTGGGCTCACCGTGGTTCACGACCGGCACTGTAAAGGCGAACCTTTCCCGGTCCCTGGGGTCTAAGGGTTTAGTGTATGCAAACCAAGACACAGGACACAGCCTCGGGCTGGGTTAACTCAGGTTTATTGCATCGTGGGCAGAGGGAACATGAGGTAATGGCGGATCGATAGCTCTTTATATACAGCAGTAATACATTTGAACGTTGTGCCATGGTAGCCCATTGGCTACTGTCTGCGTGACGTCATTGCAGGTCACGCCCTTCTTGTCCAGGTGTAGGTGGTGGCGGGAAAACTTCCCGCGCTGTTGCCTTTGATGAGTTTGGACCAAGAGAGCTTGGACGCTCGCTGCTGCCAGCTGGTGGTCATTAGCTCGCGTCCTATTACAGGGTTTATATGATACAGCTGAAGGTTACATTGTTGCTATAGGCAAGGTTACATTGGCTCAGATACATTGCAATCCATGTGTACAATAAAACCATCAGAACACAACACCCCTCCCCCCTAGGACGAGACAAAGTCTCGAGCCCACACTTAAACACACTCCCCCCCCTTAGGAGACAAAGTCTCTCAGCCAAGATGGCTTATTTCGAACACGCTGGGGTCTCGATGCGGGCTGCCTCTCCCCGGGTTTGCTACCTTCTCTTTGTCCCCTGGTTTCCTGTCCTGTAATATGAGAGGGAGACTCGTTAGTGACTCGCCGCGGCTCCGCGGCGTTGTTGGGAGGTGTGCTCTTTCTTAGGGAGGAACCGGGGGCACTGGGGGCTAACGAAAAACCCCTCTTCTCGCTTGGATGGGTGGGGGAACACTCCTGAAACCCCCCCCGGCTCGCAAAATCAAAATCAAAATCACAATCGGGGGCAGCGGTCGCGAACTCCTCTCCCCCTTCCCCGGCCCCTGATAAGACTGGTGTATCAAAAGGATATGAGTCGGGGCCGCTGCTACTGCTTCCTTCCCCCCTTGCTTGGGACTGTTGTCCGCTGCTGTCTCCCCCTTGGGCTAAGCGGGTGGGGGAGAACCCTAACGCTGAATCCTGTTGCTGAGCTCCACTGACTGGCCCACTCACTCGGTGCCTCAGTTGGTCAGCGTGCCTCCTCCAGAGGAGGCCGGTGGTCGTCTCGACCCGGTACGACACTGGCCCCGTCTGTTCTACAACCGTCCCTGGCACCCAGGCTGGCCCTGCGCTGGAATAGTTCCTGCAGTGAACAAGGTCACCAGCGGCGAAACCTTTCGAGACTGCCAACCCTACGTTTTTCCCTTTATCCTCGACTCTCGTCGGGTCTAGTCTGGACAGGATCGTGGTCAGTTTTCGCCGCATCAAGAGCTCTGCCGGCGAGTAGCCTGACGCTAAGGGGGTTACCCTATACGCTAAGAGGAACTGGCATACTTGGTGATTCAGGTCCCCCGGGCCCATGCGCCGCAGCGCGTCCTTTGTTGTACGCACTAGTCGTTCCACTTGGCCATTCGTGGCCGGGTGAAACGGTGCGGATGTGACATGCCGAATGGCGTTTGCCTCCATGAAGGCTCCGAACTCAGCGGAGGTGAAACAACTAGCGTTATCGCTGACTAAAGTGTCGGGTAAACCGAACGTGGAAAAGACTCTCCTTAGCCGGCTAATTGTCGTGGCGGAGGACGTGCTCTTTACTGGGATAACCTCCAGCCACTTGGAGAACGCATCTACCACCAGGAGAAACATGGTTCCTCGGAACGGGCCAGCGAAATCCACGTGCACTCTGGACCACGGCCCCCTTGCTGTGTCCCACTCCCTATGCGGGAGACGGGCCGCCTCAGGTCGGGATCCCTGGCAAGCCTCGCAAGTGCCGACCATGTGCTCAATGTCCGCGTCCAGCTGTGGCCACCAGAAGTAACTCCGGGCTAGCGCCTTTGAACGAACTATGCCCGGGTGGCTGACGTGCAGCAGTTCGAGCACCCTCGTCCGCAGGGGCGCAGGGACCACCACCCGTTGGCCCCACAGAAGGCACCCCCTCTCTAGGGACAACTCTAGCCTTTTCCTAAAGAATGGGTCGAACTCTGTACTCGGGGACGAAGCCGGCCACCCCTTCTGCACCCATGAACGAACTTTCTCCAGCGTCCTGTCCTTGCCTGTCGCCCTAGCAATGTCGGCTGGTACTAGTGGGGGTGCGTCTAAAACCTCAATTAGCAACACCTGGCGGTCTCTTTCTGCTCTCGCCTTTTGGTCCGCCGACAAGGGCAGAGGGGATCTCGAAAGCGCATCAGCATGGCTGATCTCCTTTCCGGGCCTGTACTCCAGCTCATGTTGGTACGCGTTGAGGAAAATAGCCCATCGCAGCATTCTCGGGGACAGGATCTGTGGCGTGGGCTTGCTTGCCGTGAAAATCCCTAACAGCGGCTTGTGATCGGTCACGATTTTGAACGGGCGGCCATACAAAAAATCGTGAAATTTTTTGGTCCCCGCTACTATTGCTAACGCTTCCCTGTCGGTTTGTGCGTAATTTCGCTCCGCTTGGGACAGGGACCTTGAGTAAAACGCTACCGGGGCCTCCCTTCCGTCCTCCAACACGTGGCAAAGCACCGCCCCCACCCCCACCGGGGATGCATCACAGACTAGGACCACTGGCCGTTTGGGGTCGAAGTGCGTCAGGATTGCCTCAGATGTTAGGAGTTGCTTTAGCTCCTTGAATGCCCTCTCGTGCTCGTCACCCCACATCCATGGCTCCTCCTTTTTAAGTAACCGATGGAGCGGTTCGGCCACGGACGCCTTCCGCGGGAGGAATGTATGGTAAAAATTGAGGAGCCCCAGGAAAGACTGCAGCTCGGTTTTGGATGTGGGGCGAGGGGCCTTTTTAATGGCTGCTACTTTGGATTTAGACGGCTTAATCCCCTCGGGTGTGATCCGGAACCCTAAAAACTCGACCTCGGTTTCGAAAAAAACACATTTGTCCTTCCTCAATCTCAGCCCCGCTTTCTCGAACACGGTCAGTACTTTGTCCAACCTTTTCGCCAGTTCAGCCTCACTCCCCCCTGTTATCAACACGTCATCAAAATAAGGCAACACCCCCTCCAGGCCCTTTAGGAGGCGTTCCACGAGCGATTGAAAAAGGCCGGGTGCCGAGTTCACGCCGAACTGTAACCGCGACACCTGGAACGCTCCCTTATGTGTAACTATCGTTTGTGCCGCGGCCGTGGCGGGGGTCACTGGAAGTTGCTGATAGGCTTGTGCCAAATCGAGTTTAGCGAAACACTTTCCCCCATTTAGCCTGGCCAAAAGGTGGCTGATCACTGGCACCGGGTATGCATTAGGGCGGATCGCCTTGTTAATTGTACACTTATAATCAGCGCAAATGCGCACCTCCCCGTTAGCCTTTAGAGCCGTTACAATTGGAGTTTCCCACTCCGCGGAATCAACAGGAATAAGAATCCCCTGGCCCACCAGTTTGTCCAGTTCCGCCTCTATCTTGTCCTTGAGTGCGAACGGCACCCTGCGTGGTTTGAGTCTTATCGGGCGGACCTCCGGGTCTATGTCGAAAGCTACAGGGGGTCCCTTGAACCTTCCGAGTCCTTTCTTAAAAACGGCGGGATGCGCATCGCAAACCGCTTGTATTGGGTCTCCCCCCACGGTATGCACCCCCCCTATGAACAAACCTAAGGGCTGAAACCACTGTGTCCCTAGGAGGCTACAGCTTCCCCCTTTGAGGACAACTAGGGGCAGTTCCGCAGAATGTCTCTTAAAATTGACCCGAAATTTCCCGACCCCCAACACTGGAATGCTGTTTCCCTGTACGTCCCGTAGTGTGGACCTCAACGCTTTAAGCTTGGGCCGCACGTGGGGGTCGATTTTCAGGAACTCTTTCTGGGGAATTATGGAATAGGAGGACCCCGAGTCAATTTCCATCTTAATAGGGGCCCCTTGTACTAATACCTCAACGAAGTAATGGGACTGTCCCGCGGACACGCTGAACACTGAGGCGTCGTCCTCGCTGCCGTCCGAGACGCGGCCCACGCCGTCCTGCTTCCTCGTGGTCTGGGCGCCATCTTTGGGCCTCGCTGGACGGTCCGGTCTGGCCACACGGTCTTGTGACTGCCTCCGGCCCTCTTTCCGTTTTCTGCATGCCTTGGCGATGTGCCCCCGACGGCCGCAGGTGTAGCACTCGGCCTTCCTGAACGGGCATCTCGCGCGCTCGTGGGCCGCTCCGCAACCCTCGCAGCGTCGACCACCCTTCCGGACCTTCTGGACCTCCTCGCCGTCGCTGCCTTCCGTAGACGACTTTGAGGCCCGTCGAGTCGCGTGCACCGACTGTCCGGTCTTCCCGTGCACCGAATTTTCCGCCTTGCCGGCTCTAGGACGCCACTCACGCCACTGGTGCATCTCGTCCACTCCGGCATTCGTGGACTCTGCGGCTTCCGCGGCCTCTATGACCTCTGCCAGCGTGGGTGGCGGCTCCTTATTCATCAAGCTGCGCTGTACCTCCTTGTCTTTCAGGCCACACAACACGCCGTCCCTGAGGACCAACTCCAGGATATCGCCCCATTTACAGGGGGCGGCGGCTATCCTCATGGCGGCCACGAATGCCTCAACCGACTCATCCGGCGCTTGGACTCGCCTCCAAAACGCGCTCCGAGCGGGAAACATTGCCCTCGAGGGGCAGAACCGCTCTCGCAGCAGTTTCATGATGTCGCTCGCCTTAAAGTCGCTCACCTTCTTCGGAGCGATTATGCCCACCAGCGTCCGCTTGGTTTCCATCCCGAGCATTCTGGTGAGGATGGCCCTCTTCCTCTCCTCGTCTTCTCCTTTGACTCTGAGTTCCACCAGGGCCGCCTGGAAATCCATCTCAAGCAGCTCCCAGTCTTGCGGTTTGGTGATGTTGCACCCGCTCTGTGCCCTGGCTGTTCCGTGGGGATCCATTATCCCATCCTCGTCGCCAATTTAGTGTATGCAAACCAAGACACAGGACACAGCCTCGGGCTGGGTTAACTCAGGTTTATTGCATCGTGGGCAGAGGGAACATGAGGTAATGGCGGATCGATAGCTCTTTATATACAGCAGTAATACATTTGAACGTTGTGCCATGGTAGCCCATTGGCTACTGTCTGCGTGACGTCATTGCAGGTCACGCCCTTCTTGTCCAGGTGTAGGTGGTGGCGGGAAAACTTCCCGCGCTGTTGCCTTTGATGAGTTTGGACCAAGAGAGCTTGGACGCTCGCTGCTGCCAGCTGGTGGTCATTAGCTCGCGTCCTATTACAGGGTTTATATGATACAGCTGAAGGTTACATTGTTGCTATAGGCAAGGTTACATTGGCTCAGATACATTGCAATCCATGTGTACAATAAAACCATCAGAACACAACAAAGGGGATTGTATAAAAGCAATCCTTGAGATCTACAACTAGGATCTCCCACCCCTCGGGAATCATATTAGGATTTGGGATGCTGCATTGAAGCGGACCCATCGGCTGAATGCATTTATTGATCTCCCTGAGATCGTGGAGGAGTCGCCACTTCCCCGACTTCTTCTTAATCACAAAAATTGGCGAATTCCAGGGGCTTGTGGACTGTTCTATGTGTCCTGCGTCTAGCTGTTCCTTAACCAGCTGCTTGAGGGCAACTAATTTCTCTCCCACTACCGGCCATTGTTCTACCCATACCGGAGTGTCGGTGAGCCATTTAAGTGGCAACGCCATTACCCGAAGGTAAGCGTAGCACCGTACTGCTGGAGAATGTCTCGCCCCCAAAGGTTGATGTGCACGTCAAGAATGTGCGGCCGAATTACCGCTGTGCCGTCAGCCTTTGGGATTGTGACTTCTACCCACTCTCGGCTCCTGAACGCTTCCTGGACGCCTCCTACCCCCCACACATCGGAGACCGGCTCAATGGCCCACTCTCTTGGCCACTGGCTCCTGCTTATCACGCTCACATCCGCTCCGGTATCGAGTAACCCTGAGAACACCCTTTTGTTCAAAAATACCTCGATAACGGGGCGCTGTTTCCACTCAATGTTGGTCTCCACTGTCGCTAAGACCTGGTATCCTTGCACTGCCTCACTCGCGCTCGAGCGGTCTGCTGAACCGGACTCTGAGCTGTCCCTGAGCCTTCCCTGGCTGCCTGCTGGCGAGTGACAAGGAACCATGATCAGTTGCGCTAACGTGTCTCCCTTGTGGATGGTTTGGGGCAGGTGCGCCCAAAGCTGGACCTGGAGAATGCCTGAAAAATTCGAGTCAATGACTCCCGGAATTATGAAAATTCCGCGTGCTCCAGCTACACTACGGGGCAAAACTAAACCTATAAAGCCTCTGGGCAGGGGTCCCATGTACTGGGTGTCGACTAGATAGACTGTGCCTGGCAGGTCGCATGTAACGTCCGCCTGGCAAGTCAATTCTAGCCCCGTGCTGCCCTTGGGGCTGGCCTGTGCCCTCGCAGTGCCTGGGATGTGCCTAGAATCTAGCCTCGGTCTGGGGAGTTCTGGATCTGGGTGAAGGAAGCCTCTGTTTGGACTGGGGCCAGAGACGTGCCCGGATTCCGGTTTCCCGAATTCGGACAAAACCTGGCCCAATGGTAGCCTTTCTTGCACTTCGGGCAGAGGGTGTTCGGAGCCTTGGGACGGCCGGACTTTTGTCCGCTTCCCTTGGATCGGCACTCCCTAGCGAAGTGACCGACCTTGCCACAAGTGTGACATGCCCCCTTGTTCTTGCCATTGGATCTTCTTCCCCCCTGCACCGCTGCCGCTAGCAGACCCATCTTATAGGAGTCTGTGCCAACGTCGGAGCATGCTCGAATCATGTCCGTTAAGGTTATGTCGGGGCGATTGCCCAGGGACTGCAAGACTTTACGGCAGTCCAAGTTGGCGTTGTCTTTGGCTAGCTTAATCATGAGCTCTTCCTGGGCGTGCTCATTGTCAATCTGCCTGCTAATTGCTTCTTCCAGGCGATTGATGAAGTCCATGTAGGGCTCTTGGGCTCCCTGCTTAATGGCGGTGTAATTTTTGGCCGTTTTGCCAGACGCTGGGACCTTGAAGTATGCCCTATAGGCAGCCTCGGCTGACATCTCTAGGGTGGCGAGAGGCAAGTTGATTTGAGCGTTGATGGACTCAAAGGCACCTGAACCATACAGCTGGTCAGGGATTACCGCGCCTCCCATCCTGGCAGCCCGAGCTTGCGCCTCTAGGCGGAACTCGCTGTCCCAAATCATGTACTGGCTGGGGGTGAGCATCATCCTCATGACGGCTTTCCAATCGTGAGGAATCCACATGGTGGTTTCGCACACTTGCTGGAGCGTGCCCCTCGTAAAACGACTTTGGAGCCCTGTCTCTGAAATTGCTTTCCGTAAAGCCATGAGAAGCTTGTACGGGACTGGGGAGTGTACTACCTGCTGTGCGCCCGTGAGCGCGTCCATCTCCAAGCGGATGGGACAAATCTGTCGAAGCTCTGCTAGCTGTTCAACTGGCAATTCCCCCTTCTTGAGTTCTATCTCAGCTGTGCGCTGAAGGGCACTCTTCACGACTAGGGAACCTGGGGCTGTCAGAGAAGCGCCAGCTCCTCTCATTCCTTGCGTTCCCTCGGTGACGTCTGCAGCTGTCACCGCGGGAAGGCTCCCTGCGCTACTCTGCTGATACTTGAATGTCGGGTAGAGTGCGGTGGGCGCAGTCGGCTCGACTGGCGTGCCTGATGGCTTCTCTAACGGGGGTTCTTCCGCTTCTACCCAGACTGGCTCGATCTGCTCTAAGAGTCTCCTACACTTCCTCCATGTGCGGACTATCCCTCCCGGAGCTTTCGGGGTTTGCTGAATGCAGTCTCCTATCTGATCCCAGAGCTTCAGGGTTAACGTACCTACTTCTGGGTAAAGTAGGCAGTGTTCCCTGAGGTACGCCAGAAGTCTCGCTAGCTCCCTGCTGTGAAATCGTAACTGAAAAACCCTGGCCAGGATTATGAACTCTTGCTCCCGAGTTCTTTGGCTAGCGGACGGACTTGGTCGAGGAGAACAAGTCCCCATATTACCTGCGATGGTCCTCCGAAGTCTCCTTCTCGGGACGAAGATCGACGCGTCTTTGCAGGCAACAGGTTCGGGCGACGAGTGTCTGGGGTAGACCTCGGAGCATGGACCTTCTGCCACGGGCCCTTCTAACGGCCTCTGCGATGTCAGGGGCTCACAGCCTGCCCTGAGCGGAACGCGTTTCCCTCTATGGCAAACCTCGCGAAAGTGAGGAGGAAGCTGTAGGAATGCCTCTCTGGAATGCCTCGCGGCGGGCCGTTCTCTGTCCGGCTGGCTGCCGACCAGAGCGCCGCGCTATCCTCCGGGCTGGCGGGTCGCGGCTCAAGCGCAGAACCAGAACGCGTGGATCGCTACTCACGAGTAGACCTCTCCAGGGTCTCTTACTCACGAGTAAATCACGTCGGGGTCACCAGCTGTAGCGATATCTGGCCGCTAGGGCGGCGTTAGAGCCCGGAGGAGACTGATCAATGACAACACGAGGCAACAGGAGCGAGATCAGATCAGTACTTTATTGGAAAAAGGCAACATCATTTATAGGGAAAAAAGCGCAACGGTGGCAAGCTGTCACCTGACAGGAAAATTACCTCACCCACGTACACGGGTTAATGGGGAATTCTTCAAAGGGGAGTTTAATCAGCTGGGGCAAACATGGGTTCAGGGACCTCATTGTCTTGGGGATTAGGCAGGGACAAACATGGCTTATTTGCGCCAGGGATTTCCCGAGCCGGGAGATGAGCTAGGCACTTAATGTTTGACAGGAGTCAGCTATCTGCTTACTTGGCCGAGTCGCAGGTCAGGTCACGGTAATTGGGTGAATCAAACCCTATACTTTATTCACCCCCCTTAATTTGGCGGCCGCAGAGCCCACGGGCTGGGAGCGTCTCTCACCGCGGTGGCCTCTGGCGGGCCGTTCCATGCCCTGCGGGGCATGGGGAAACCGCAATCTGTCTTCAAACAAGAGTATTACTCAGTAGTAGGATTCAATTTTTTTTACTACCTACTCTGTGGGCGTGGCCAGGGGGAAGCCCTGCGTTGCACCCAAATTAGGACTACTTTATTTCAAAACTTGGATGGGTGGGGACAGCCAGAATTTCTGCTACCGGTTCTAACGAACTGGTGCAAACCTGCTGAACCCCACCACTGGTATTACTTACCAATATGATCTTTATGTAATTAAGTGACAAATCTTACATTTTGACTAGGATTACTGAAGCACCCCAGTAATATTAATGGTGGTTGTATGTTTAATTTGTACACAATATATGTTGCATTGTTTCCAAATGCACTTCTTTGTTTAATTTTTTTGAGTCCAGATGCAACACTGGTGTTTCAGAAATTGTAGTATACAAGGATGAGATTTGATATAATACATTGATCTGGATCTAGGTTGGGAGTTAAAAAACAACCTGCTTCTATTCACAGAATACAAAACTCTAATGGAGGCTCTCATTGGAGGAAGGTAAGGAAAAAATTTCTCTGTTTACTTTCTAGCTTCTATGTTGCTTTGAAGAGTCTCCCAACCAGTGGTGGGCATTAGCAGGTTCGCACCAATATGCGCGTACCGGTAGTAAAAATGGCTGGCCCTGCCCACCTCCCTGCTTCCCCGCCCACCTCCTAGAAGAGGCTTTGGAGGGGACTGGCTCCATTTCCCCCTTCATCAAAGGCTTTTCCTGGGCTCTGTTTCATTCACCCCAAAGTGCATCCCCAACCACTCTGGAGTGGTTGGGGAGGCACTTCGGGATGGAACACAGCCCTGGAAAAGCCTTGGACAAAGCGGGAAATGGCTTCGGAGGGGGTTCTTCACTATGTTGTTGTTCAGTCGCACAGTCGGTTCCGACCCTTTGCGACCCTATGGACCATTGTTCTCCAGGCGCCTCTGTCCTCCACCATCCCCCTCAGCCCTCCCAGCTCTGTGCCCATTGTGTCTGTAATACCATCTAACCATCTCATCCTTGGCCTCCCCCTTCTTCTTTTGCCTTCCACCTTTCCCAACATCAATGCCTTCTCAAGTGAATCCTCCCTTCTCATTTGATGTCCAAAGTATTTTAGCTTCACTATAGAGCTATGAAAATAGAAGCCTCTTCTATTTTCATCACTCTATAGCAAACCTATGAAACCATTTCCCCTTTGTCCAAGGCTTTTCCAGGGCTCCCTTTCACCCCGAAGCACCTCCTTAGCAGCATGCAGGTCAAGACTGGCAAAATCTTCTCCACTCCCTTTGACATTAACAGTTCTTTATGGGTTGTAAGTGGATCTAACCCTTACATACACAATCTTACATACCAAGTATATCTGCAGACAAAAGTGGCTTTTGAAGTCATCAGGAAACGAAGCCTTTGAACATAATCATTCAACAGCTTTAGGCTGCAACTAGATATTATGAAAGTAATATGCCTTGTTTTTCTATTTCCATCTCCCAACTGCGGGGTAGTCTGCTGTGTGGAACTGACTTTGAAAAGCTGATGGGTATCTGTGATGGCAGATGGTTCACTGAGAGCTTTTATGGGACAGCTGATAGCATGCTGGTAGGTGGTAAATAAAATTGTAGCAACAGCAAGAGAGAACTACAGGTGTAAACAGCACCAGCTGAGACAAGATCTGCATGTGTGTTTGTGCACACGTGTGCTCTGGAGCTGTAGTTAGCAGCTATACGTAGGGGAGACCAAGCCTTGTTTCCTCCATTTCTTGGCTGTTCAGAGTAGCTGGAAGGTTTCCTACTATTAGGAAGAGTAATGGAATGAAGTTTTGCTTGGGCTAGTCTATGCAAAATGCCCAAATATAGACATTTCTCCAGACTCTGACAAGTAATCCAGCTGCCTTTGGAGCCAGACCCTGCCAGACCCTCTGCAATGATTGACTTCTCCATTGAGTTGGCACCCAATCCATTGAACTGGCAGCAGTGAGAAGATTTTTATTTTGGCCCAGGGCCCAGTGCACTCTGCATGCATGATGGGCTTGTGTTTGTACACAAACAAATGTTCCACCCCAACTGCAGATCTCAAGTTTCTACTCTACTCCAGTGGGTGCTTAAAGAAACCAACTTTCCAGTTATTTTTCCCCAGCTAAAACAGTGAAGTCTGAAAGTCAAAAAACAACAACCATGGATTCAGCTATGAGGGAACAATAATCTCAGAGAGTTATTATTGCTTTTCAGTTGCTAAGTGGCCAGCGGTATGTACTGATTTATGAGGTGGTCAAAACATGATTCTGGAAACGGAGGCTAGGTGCATAAGAAGGATTCCAGATGACAGCTTGAAAGGCGACCCTTTCTGCAGAGACCTGCACCAGGTCTAATGATATGCAACACCTCCCACTCCCCTCAAGTGTTCCAAAACTCTCAATGAGCAGCATTTTTTGTGCTTTATTAACAAAGGTGTGAGTGAATTTATACATTCTGCAAACAGAATTTAAGTCCATGAGTTGCAGAGCAGAAAGCTGCTTCAGTGTCTACATTCAAGATGCTCTGTTCAGCCCTTCCCTATTATTTTTTCATACCAGCAAATATAAAATAATAAAAAGAGAAAGGAATATTTTGTAACCAACAAGCGAGGCTCTCATATGAGAGATACTCTTCTGCTTCAATTGACTAGATGTTCAACTTGTCTTTCATGGAAAGATGGATATCAACACTGTTAGCCTAAGAGAGGGAGTTATGAGCCAGTTCTTGGGTGTGAATTGAATTCTCATTGGTTCTTATCATGCTGCAGAGAACTCCTGATTTGGAAGTTGATTTAAATAGACTATCACTTGCACCTGTACAACTTGGCATCTTGTCAGCATAGGCATGCTTGGGTAACTTGTGTCAGAAACTGAATTCCTCTGTATTCAGAGTTATATTAGGTTTTACCATCCACATATATATTAAACTCTAATAGCCATATGATACATACATATATATTGCAAATTTTATAACCTGTCTCATAAATTAGTTAAGCCCAGGGCTTAAATTTACATGCAGAGCATTACACTGGACCCTATCCAATGCAACTGAACTGTTTAGCAGATGGGGCTGTCCATCATCCATCACTACATGCAGGAGTGAGAATTCAGCCTCCTGCTCCCGTCATGGTTCGTCTTTGGTCATCGTTGGCTGAGGCCAATAGGAGTTGGGGTCCTACATGCCTCACCTTGCTAAGTCAGCTTCATGCAACCAGGGGTTGCTGTTGTGAAAGATAACTCAGTGCATTAAGGGTTAGTGTTGTTCTAGAAGTAGCACACTTGACAGGGAAGTATAAGATGATGAAGGAGACATGAGGTCCATTTGGGCTAGGAAGAGGTACAAGTTGAAAAGATTGGAACAAATGAAAGCCCAGCTTTTCAAGGCCCTCTGAATGCTAACTGAAAACAGGGAGAGGCTGTCTAGGACGGGGTGCCCCAAACTACGACCTGTGGGCCAGATCCAGCCCTCAGTGCCAATTTTCTGGCCCATGACGCCCTCTTCGCTCCTGGAAGTGGAAATAAAATGTGCATGGGCTCATTTTACTTCCATTTCCAGGAGTAACAAGGGTGTCACAGGCCAGATTAATTGGCATTAGGGGCCAGATCCGGCCTGTGGGCCATAGTTTAGGCACCCCTGGTTTAAGCAGGGCAAAATGGCAGCCTTAAAAAATCTATCTCATCCTGTTGCAAAACATATCTGTTGCAAAACAGATTGCAAGGCGCATTTTACTTCCACTTCCAATGGGAAGAACCACGTGACCGGCCCATTAAACCATACGACCGGCCTGCAGCCCAAAAAGTTTGGATACCCCTGGTCTAGGATATATCAATTCTGTGTGTGCTACCAGGAGACTTTGTAGGAGTCAACATGAAAGTTCACTTTCTTTCTCTTCCATGCTGCCTTTCCAGATTTCCAGACTTTTGATGAACAGAATGCTGAGAACCTCCATCTGCTCCAAGAATGCAGTCTCAGTGCTTGTGGTTTGACATGTAACAACAACATCTGGGGTGTGTTGTCACATGTTCTACATTCTGAACTAATGGAAAACAACAACCTTTTTCTGTTGTTGAAAGTGAAAACAGCGCTGTAGCAACTTCTGTTGGACAGAGGAGCTCATTAGCCATTCTCTCTCTCTTAGACCCAAGTCATACACACTCTTTGTGACATTTGCTGCTTTGAAATGGCTCCCTTTTGTAATCCTATCTGGCAGCTCACAGATACTCCCTGTCAACACATGGGCAGCCTGAATTATATGAGTACTCCCCTTGCTAATATTCTATCGAAGCTGTTGGTGCTGGTGTAGATTGTGCCCTTTCAATTCAGACTATCATGTGATGCAGATTGTGTATATTATTACCAAGTAGCATATGTGATCCAGGCTCAGGAAATAGTTGGTGGCTACAGTGCTGTAAAGGCAATATATGAATCAGTGCAATAAAAAAGAGTGGCACATAGGTTGGATTAAGGGCACAGCATCAACATCATCCACATGCATCACTTGTCAACTCTTGGAGCATAGGAAAGTTACTTTTTTGGATCATCATTCCAAGAATTACTCAGCTAGCACAACCAACAGCCATGGTGGCAGAGTAATCTAGGATTCGTAACTCACAAAAATTGCTTTTCCAAGTTCAGGTAATCAATTAGAAGATACCAGTCACAAATACCACTCCTTTGGGCATATAAATAAGCAAACTGTTGTTGGAACCTGGTCCCCAAATAAGCCTTGTGTTGTGTTTATAACAAAATAACTGTGCTTTTGTGTTGATTACTAGCTTCTTGTTGTTTTAGCTACAATTACACAACTAGGGCTTCATCCAGTATTAATAAGTAGCTGAATATGTGTGCTCTGAGCTCTGCTGAAGATACAAGAATTTACCACCACCCCCAAATCTTGGAATCCTTTCATTTGATTAGACACAGAAGAATCACTCCTTACCTTTTCTATCACTTTTCACCCACCCATGGGCCAACCTCCCTTCTCTCTTTAGAGGCATTTGAGGTTGGAGATTGCAAATCTAGTTTGCAAGATGATGCTCCTTTCAGAGGTACAGACATCATGTAGATACTCCCTTGAAATCTATTCAGGTCCACTGCCTGCCCATGTGCTCACTTGCAACTAGGTTCATGGGCTCATAACAAGCCTTTCACAGAATCGTGCAAAACAGAAACAAAAATTAGTAGAGCTCTATCAACCCTTTTCTGGGAACAAAGGAACCTAACTTGTATAAGCCTGCCTTTGCATGTTCCATCAGAGGAATGGAATCCTTGAGACCACAGACACATTGGAGCATTAGATTTGGCCCAGTGATTTCTCCCCCATCCTCCGAATTCTCCATATTTCAGGTAGTGTGACAGTGGTGGTTAGCTCTAGCAGGCAGTGGTAAGAATCTGGAGGTTCAGTTGCTTCTTTTGCAGTCTTTTTCTGCTGCTTGTGGGCCTGGTGTGACTTCCCACAGTGCTGCTGCTCTGGCATGGGTTTGCTCCTCAGTATATTTCTAGTGGCATTTGACTGCCATGCTATTGCCTGGTGCTTGGCAAGATAAGCAGAGATGCTCTGAATAGAGACTTACTTTGTCCTTACTATTTAAGCTCTTACAAAGAAAAAATCAGACAAACAGCCCATATATACAACCTTCTGAGCTCCTGCGGCACCTCTCTTTCAGGATAAAAAAGTTTTATGTTTTTAAAAATCGCTAAGAATGAATATTGTTTCCTCTTGCTTCCACACCTCTTGGGCAACCCCGTCCGACCAACACATTCAATCCAATCCCACAACTCATCTGTGACCAGTATAGGACAAGCTATTGCTCCTGAAGAGTCCTTCTCATGTCAACAGTCGCCTGAGAGAAAAACATGGTGATCCAGTCATGACAATCTCATCCTTCTAGGAAAACTAGACTCCATTCCTTATTGCAGTAATTTTGGGACCTCCACCTACCAAAACAAAAAGTGTGCATGTTAGTGCAAGATCTGACTTCCTCCTTCCTTTCTGCAGCTCCCACAGCTTCCACACAATGATCAGAATTACACAAGAGGTCTGAGAGCAATGGCATAGAAGTAGGAAGTGATTAATTTCTGAAAATCACCTCAGTTGATAACATCATTGGCCTTCCACAGGTAAAGTTGTTCCAACAGGATTTCAGCCACTATGTACAAAATTTGGGTTACATCTTTTCAGTGCAAATACCATTATTTGTTTTTAAATTAAAATCTGAATTGCTTTGTTTCATGCATGAACCCAAATGATAGTCCCAGCTAGGAATGACCCACTGAAACAATCATTTTACATAAATGCTGAAATATAAAGAACTGCAATATAACACAGTAGTTTTCTTCATCTTTGTTGCAAAAAAACAGGAAGAAGAAAATCTCTCAAACAAATAATGTTTGTAAAAGGGTACTGAGTTACTAACTTTCTGAGATTAACACATTTTACCACTCACACACAGAGCACAGCATTTATCCACAGTGGGAAAGAAGCTTCTTTTGGAGGGAAGAAACATTTAGCCTGTTGATCAGCTGTTTTGAATGTTAACAGGCAATGACTGTTAAATGCTGACCTTTCCCATCAACATGTTAGTATGCAAAACAAACACAAAGCATGATGAGATTGCCTGCTGTAAGCTCAACATCTGTCAGCCAAGGAAGAAAGATTTTGTTGTTCAGTCGTACAGTCGATTCTGACCCTATGGACCATTGTTCTCCAGGCACCTCTGTCGTCCACCATCCTCAACCCACCCAGCTCTGTGTCCACTCATGGTCTCTTCCTCTATCACTGGTGAGGTGAAACCTGATACTGCACATTTACCTGTGACTCAACCTGTGACTCAACCAGTCTGTGACTCAACCAGTCTGAAGAATAGACGCCTTTGAAATGTGGTGTTGGTGGAAAGTTTTGAGGGTCCTCTGGACAGCGAGGAGAACAAATAGGTCGATCTTAGAAGAAATCAACCCTGACTGCTTCTTAGAAGGTCAAATAGTAAAGATGAAGCTAAAGTGCTTTCGACATCAAATGAGAAGAGAGGATTCACTTGAGAAGGCCTTGATGCTGGGAAAGGTGGAGGGCAAAAGAAAAAGAGGGTGACCAAACATGAGATGGCTAGATGGCATTGTGGACGCAATGAGCACAGAGCTGGGCAGGCTGAGGAGGATGGTGGAGGACAGAGGTGCCTGGAGGATGATGGTCTATAGGGTCGCAAAGGGTCGGAATTGACTTTGTGACTGAACAACAACAACAACCAGTCTGAAGTCTCTTTCTGAGGGTTGAGTAGACTTCATAGTTGCAGCAATGCCTGGCCAAACCACGTAGCATGATAAAGAATTCTAAAGAATTCAAAACCTTTTCTCTTTTGTGGAATTTTACTTTAGTCCTAATAGAAGTATTTCCCCTTGTGGGTATTTTGCTTTCATGCACTAGTATTGTTTTCTTTGCTTACGTTGCAAAGAGTTTAGCTATGAGGAACCAACAGCACACTCTAAAGCTTTCATCCCAGCATGACTATGCCACATCTGCCTTTTACTTGCCTTCTTCAGCTTCTTGAGGTTGCTGGATCGAATAGAAGCCAGAAGTTGATCCCTGGAGTTTTTCTCTTGCGGAGGAAGAGCTTTCTCAACCATTTTCCTTTGACTTGCTGGAGAGAGGGACAACCTTAAGTTTTCATTGATCAGGGGAGGGGGAGGAGCCAGAGGTGGCGGTGGAGGAGGAGGTGGTGGTGTGTCTGGAGCTCCAGATTTCTTAGGAGATGCTTTAGGGGAAGACCATGGGGAAGCTTTGGGAGATGATTTTGGAGAAACCTTAGGGGAGATAACTGGCACCCCTGGAACCTTTGGCACCTCAAGGAAGTCCTTCTTCCCCCCCTTTTCCTGAGCCTGCCTCTGCTCCTGCAGGCGTTTCTGCCGCTGTTTGTCCATGTTCCTGCTCAGCAAGTTAGTGACTGTCATGCGGGGTCCAGCTAACTCAAAGTGGTAACCCAACTTCAACAATGTTGTGTTCTCCTTCAGCAGGCTGGCTATCTCCATCTCAGTCTTCCCTCCACAGATGTGCCTCTGGTTGTGAAAGCGCAGCTCTGTCAGGGTGTTGTTTTGTAACAAGGCACGGAAGATGGCCAGGATCCCTTTGCCCGTGATGTGATTTGAGTCTAGATTTATGCTGGTCAGTGTCTTGTTCGACTTCAGCATGATGGAAATGGCAAAAGCAACATGGTCGTCAGCATGTGTGTTGGCCAGAGCAAAGACTTTGACAAAAGTGTTGAATTCTAATGCCTCTGTAAAGCGCACCAGGATCTCATTGGTTATACAATCAGAGTTGTTGACATTAACCTCTAGCATTTCGGGGTCATTATTCTTCACTCTTTCTAATGGTTCATCAAAAATACTGGTGGCTTCATCTTCCTTGCTCTGGTTGGAAGAGTCGTCTGCTGATTTGGAAGCTGTGCTGTCAGGAGCGTCCTTTAGTGTTTTCTCTTCCTCTGGCCCAGAGGCCTTCCCCTCAGACGTCCCTTTGCTCTCTCTTGGTGATTTCTCTACACTGCCAACCGTGGAGTCTTTCTTCAAAGCTGAACCTTTTTCTTCCGTTTTCTCCGGTTCTTTTTTATCTTCTCTCTTTCTGTCTAAGCCCTCTTTTGAGGATGTTATTTTCTCCCCTGTTTTTTTAGTTTCTTTTTTATCTTCACTCTTTCTGTCTAAGCTCTGCTTTGAGGCTGTTATTTTCTCCCCTGTTTTTTCAGTTTCTTTTTTATCTTCACTCTTTTTACCTTTCTCAGTTCCCCTCTTCAGCTCTCCATCTTTCTTTTCTTGTCCTTTGTCCTCTCTTAGTTTGTCCTTTAGTCCTAGACCCTTTTCTTCTCCTCTCACCTTAGCTGCTGTGTTTTTATCCACTGTCGCCTCTTTGTCCTTCTCCCTGGACATTTTCTTCTCTGCATTGGAGGTCTTCTCTTCTCTGGATAGTCCAGTTTTCTTGCCCCTGTCTAGTTCATCCTTTCCTTTCTGATTTGTTTTCTGGATATTTTCTTCTTTTTCCCCTTCTTTTCCCAGATCATAAGTTCTGGTTTTCTTCAGATCCTTTCGTTTTTCTTCAAGAGTCTTTACCTCTTTTTTCTTCTCACCCTAAGGGAAAAACAATATCAATAAGTAGAAAATTATCAATAAGGGGACAGCTCTGTGTCAATGGTGCAAACTCTGATTGCTCTTGCATAGCTCTAAATCTGTCACTATTTCTACTAAAATAAAATGAAAATAGTGTGGATAAAAATGAAAATTAAGGTTGCTACATTTTCAAAAAAACACATTAATAGCTAGTCATAACCTGAGTCAAATGCAAGATAGGTTCACAAATGGCACTATTAAACTCATACAGTGCTTTTGTAGTCTGGGGGAGGGATCTACAGCATCAATTGGCCAACAGTTGCTTTGGTGCTGGGGTTTTTTGAGCTGATTTCATATGAATTTGATCCCCTGAATTCAAATATGGCATTAGTTTTTGCCTAGGAGCTCAAATTTCTAAGATATAACATTTTAGTGAAATATACGTTATACTATCTTAAGTTAAATCCATGGAACAAATAAAAAAACTAAACACAGAATTTTTATTATTATATTATACAAATATTATTATATACAAAGAGGAAAAAGTCATTGATGAAACCAACTAGTCATTGAACAAGTTGGAAGCTTCTTTTCTGTGACATTCTTGAATGTATTTTGGAACAGTCCCTTTTTAAACTCCAGCAGTAATCTGCCATCATGTGCGTATCCCATCTTCCTTGGTAGCGGTCCTGCATAGTTTTAATATCCTGGTGAAATCTTTCATCTTGTTCCTCACTGGTGTCTCCTAAATTTTCAGGAAAACTGTCTAAGTGGCTATGTAAATAGTGCACCTTAATACTCATGTTACACCCAAGGGATTTGAAACTGTTAAGCATCTCGTTTACCAGTTCAACATAGTTTTCAGCTTTGCGTTTGCCTAGAAAATATTCGACAACTGCAACAAATGAAGTCCAGGCTTTTCGTTCAGCCTCATTTATCTAATGACAATAGGGCAAATATACAGGAACCAATCCTTGTATATTTGATTTTGTTGTTGTTCAGTCGCACAGTCGGTTCCGACCCTTTGCGACCCCATGGACCATTGTTCTCCAGGCGCCTCTGTCCTCCACCATCCCCCTCAGCACTCCCAGTTCTGTGCCCATTGCGTCTACAATACCATCTAGCCATCTCATCTTTGGCCTCCCCCTTCTTCTTTTGCCCTCCACCCTTCCCAACATCAAGGCCTTCCCAAGTGAATCCTCCCTTCTCATTTGATGTCCAAAGTACTTTAGCTTCATCTTTATTATTAGCCCTTCCAATGAGCAGTCAGTGTTGATTTCTTCTAAGATTGACCTATTTGTTCTCCTCGCTGTCCAGGGTACTCTCAAAACTCTCCTCCAACACCACATTTCAAAGGCATCTATTCTTCTGCGTTCAGCTTTCCTTATTGTCCAGCTCTCGCATCCGTATATTACCACTGGGAATACCATTGCTTTGACTATTCTAATTTTTGTTTGCAATGTGATGTCTCTGCTTTTCACTATGTTCCCCAGGTTTCTCATAGCTTGTCTCCCAAGAATCAGTCGCCTTTTTATTTCATGGCTGCAATCCCCATCTGCAGTGATCTTTGATCCCAGGAAAGTAAAATCTGTCACTGCTTCTACTTCTTCCCCATCTATTTTCCAGGAACTGATCGGACCTGTTGCCATTATCTTGGTTTTCTTGAAAATGGAGTTAGAATGCATACCTGTCAACCGCGGCTCTGGCGAATCCGGGACCTGCGCGGACCGGGTTTGCGCAGGCCGCATTGTACACATGCGCGTGGAGGGCTACGCCGCTTGCGTAGCCTTCTATGCACTCAGCGTAGCCTTCTGCGCATGCGTGGAAGGGAGCTACGGAAGTGTAGAGCCCTTCCATGCATGCGTGCAACGCGACCTTAGCAGATGGACTGCGCAGTGCCTCCTTTCCCCCGCTGCCGAAATCCAGGGTTTCGGCAGCACAGAGCGGGAAAGGGCAAAAATCAACGCCGAAAACCAGGAAATCCCGGCCAATCATGGAAGGTATGGCACATTTCATGTAGAACTGCACATTAAAAAAACACTGATCTAAAAACGTAGAGCAGAGAGGGGAAAAACTGATTTCATATTTGGATTCAGTGACCCAAATATAGCTAAAATCAGTTCTAAAATCTTAGGCACCAACAAAAATTGTTTTCTTGTAAAATGAAGTTAGAATTGCAACATTTCGCGTAGAACTGCACGTAAAAAAAACCCACTGATCTAAAAAAGTAGAGCAGATAGAGAAAACCTGATTTCACATTTGGATTCAGCAACCCAAATATAGCTAAAATCAGTTCTAAAATCCTAGGCACCAACAAAAAAAAGTTTTCTTCTAGGCAGGTGATTTATTTTATTTATTTCATTTTTATACCACCCATCTGGGATATTTCCTATGCTGAGTGGTGTACAGACAAATAAATAACAGCAACATAATAAAACAAACAATAAAATAAACCACAAAATAAATATCTGAGGGCAAGCAAACTCAAAAAATCACTACAAATTCTTTTCTTTGGCATGGATATCTTTGTCATTATGTGTCATGCTGCCCTCGATTATGGTGATCCAAATAGGGTTTTCAAAGTATGTGAGATGTTCAAGGAACACTTTAACATTGCCGCCATCACCCCAAGGGAGTCTGCCCGTCCCCCCAGGGCAGAACGGGGGGGCTCCCTCAGTGTTCCATCAGCTAGAGGGGCCCGCCTCTCTAGCACAAGGAGGAGGGCCTTCTCCGTGTCCGCCCCAACCTTGTGGAACCTCCTGCCAGCAGACCTGCGGCTGCAGACTGAATTGCTGCCCTTTAGGAAAGGGCTGAAAACCTGGTTGGCGGGGCAAGTATGGGGGGCCGATGGGGTGATGACTCCCCCCCCCCGTTGGCTCTGCTAGAAGCAGTGGCTCCTTTTTATTGTTGTGTGGGAAGGGAGGGTCTTTTAACTGTGAGAGGGTCATGGTTTGTTTTTATGGAAGTTTTAAAAGGGATTTTACAGTTTTTAAAGGGGATTTTACAGTTTTTAGGTGTAATTGTGCTGCTCTGAGTTGCCCTAGGGCAAGAGGGCGGGATATAAATCCAATTAAACAAATAAATAAATAAATCTAGTGAGGGCTTGTCTACACTCCCAATTTGGAGGAGGCTGGATTGGTCTAAATAGGGTTTCTAGGAGATGTGGTCTGCCATTTGGAGTCATCTCAACATTCAAATGGCATTCAAACTTCAAGTGAACCTCTTTGGTCCCCACCAGTCCACTGTCAGAAGTGGGAAAAGACAAGAGGGAATGGGGGTGGGGGTGGGGTTTGCTTGCCATTCTTCTTAAAGAGCCTGCAAAGAAAACCAAACAAAAATCTCCCAATTGTCTCCTTTTGGTGTATGAGAGTCAAGACACAAGGCACAGCCAAAGGCTGGGTTAACTCAGGTTTATTGCATGGTGGACAGAGGGAACATGAGGTAATGGCGGACGAACAGCTCTATATATATGGTAGTAACGTATTTGAATGTGGCTCCACGGTAGCCCGTTGGCTACTGGTCCGCGTGACGTCATGGCTGGCCACGCCCTTCTTGTCCAGGTGTAGGTAGCGGCGGGAAACTTCCCGCGCTGCGGTCTTTGATGGGTTTGAACCAAGAGAGCTTGGACGCTCGCTGCTGCCAGCTGGTGGTCATTAGCTCGCGTCCTATTACAGGGTTTATGTGATACAGCTGAAGGTTACATTGTTACTCATAGGCAAGGTTACATTGGTTCAGATACATTGATATCACATGTTGAAGGTTACACTATTAGAACACAACACTCCTCCCCCCTAGGATGAGACGAAGTCTCTCAGCCAAGATGGCTTATTTCGAACACGCTGGGGTCTCGGCGCGGGCTGCCCTGTCCCGGCTTCGCTCCCTCCTCCTTGCTCCCTGGCTTCCTGCCCTGCAATCGGAGAGGATGACTTGTTAGTGGTTTGCCGCGGCTCTGCGGCTTTGTTGGGAGGTGTGTGCTTTGTTTGGGAAGAACCGGGGGCACTGGGGGCTAACGAAAAACCCCTCTTCTCGCTTGGATGGGTGGGGGAACACTCCAAAAAACCCCCCCGGCTAGCAAAATCAAAATCAAAATCGGATTCGGGGGAAGCGGCAGCGGCGGCCGCACACTCCTTTTCCCTCCCCCCGGGCTCGGATAGAACTGGAGTATCAAAAGGATATGAGTCGGGCTCGCTGCTTTCCCTCCTGGCTTCGGACTGGTGTCCCTCTCTGTCTCCCCCTTGGGCTAAACGGGTGGGGGAGAACCCTATCGCTGAATCCTGTCGCTGAGCCCCACTGGTCGGCCCCTCGCTCACTCGGTGCCTCAGTTGGTCAGCGTGCCTCCTCCAGAGGAGGCCGGTGCTAGTTTCCACCCGATAGGACACTGGCCCCGTCTGTTCTATTATCGTCCCTGGCACCCAGGCTGGGCCTGCGTTGGCATAGTTCCTGCAGTGTACAGGATCGCCTACGCCGAAACCTTTCGAGACCGCTAACCCTATGTTCTTCCCTTTGTCCTCGACCCTCGACGGGTCTAACCTGGACAAAAGCGTGGTCAGTTTCCTCCGCATCAGCAGCTCAGCCGGCGAGTATCCCGACGCTAAGGGGGTCACTCTGTACGCTAATAGAAATTGACAAACTTGGTGATTTAGATCTCCCGAGCCCATGCGCCGCAGCGCATCTTTTGTGGTGCGCACCAACCGTTCCACTTGGCCATTCGTGGCCGGGTGAAACGGCGCGGATGTGACATGCCGAATTGCATTTGCCTCCATGAATGCTGCGAACTCAGCGGACGTGAAACAACTGGCGTTATCGCTGACCAAAGTGTCGGGTAAACCGAACGTGGAAAAGACCCTCCTTAGCTGGCGAATGGTAGTGGCGGAGGATGTGCTCTTTACCGGAATGACCTCCAGCCACTTTGAGTATGCATCCACCACCAGGAGAAACATGGTTCCTCGGAACGGGCCAGCAAAATCTACGTGCACCCTGGACCACGGTCCCCTTGCTGCGTCCCATTCCCTATGCGGGAGGCGGGCCACCTCCGGTCGAGAGCACTGACATGCCTCACAAGTGCCAACCATCTGCTCTATGTCGGTGTCCAGCTGGGGCCACCAGAAGTAACTCCGGGCCAACGCCTTGGAACGGACGATTCCCGGGTGGCTGACGTGCAACAGCTTTAACACCTTCGGCCGCAGGGACGTAGGAACCACCACCCGTTGGCCCCACAAAAGGCACCCCCTCTCTAAAGACAACTCCACTCGCTTTCGGAAAAATGGGTCGAATTCCGTGCCTGGGGATGACGCCGGCCACCCCTTCTGCACCCACGAGCATACCTTCTCTAGTGTTCTATCCTTTCCGGTCGCCCTGGCAATGTCGGCCGGTACTATCGGGGGTGACTCCAAGACCTCTATTAGCAATACCTGGCGGTCTCTTCTTACCCCTGCCTTCTGGTCGTCCGACAAGGGTAACGGCGACCGTGAGAGCGCGTCTGCATGGCTGATTTCCTTCCCTGGCCGGTATTCTAACTCATGTTGATATGCGTTAAGAAAAATAGCCCACCGCAGCATCCTCGGGGACAGGATCTGTGGCGTGGGCTTATTTGCAGTGAATATTCCTAACAGGGGCTTGTGATCAGTAACGATCTTGAACGGCCGACCATACAGAAAATCGTGAAATTTCTTGGTTCCCGCTACTATCGCTAGTGCCTCCCTATCGGTTTGTGAGTAATTCCGCTCTGCTTGGGACAGGGACCTTGAATAAAACGCTATCGGGGCCTCCCTTCCGTCGTTTAACACGTGGCAAAGCACCGCCCCCACCCCCACCGGGGATGCATCGCAGACTAAAACTATGGGCCGTTTGGGGTCGAAATGAGTCAGGATTGCCTCGGATGTGAGGAGTTGCTTTAACTCTGTGAACGCTCTTTCTTGCTCGTCACCCCACAGCCATTTTTCCTCTTTTTTAAGTAACCGATGGAGCGGCTCGGCAACAGACGCCTTCCGTGGAAGGAAGGTATGGTAGAAATTGAGAAGCCCCAGAAACGACTGTAGCTCGGTTTTGGAAGTGGGGCGAGGGGCTTTCTTAATGGTGGCTACCTTAGATTTGGACGGCCTAATTCCCTCGGGCGTGACACGGAACCCTAAAAACTCAACCTCTGTTTCGAAAAATACACATTTGTCTTTTCTCAGTCGCAGCCCCGCTTTCTCGAACACGGTCAGGACCTTATCCAATCTGTGAGCCAGCTCGGCCTTACTCCCCCCCGTTATCAACACGTCATCAAAATATGGCAACACCCCCTCCAGCCCCTTCAGGAGGCGTTCCACTAGCGACTGAAAAATGCCAGGTGCCGAGTTCACGCCGAACTGTAACCTCGACACCTGGAACGCCCCCTTATGTGTGACTATTGTTTGTGCCGCCGCTGTGGCGGGGGTTACCGGGAGTTGCTGGTAGGCCTGTGCTAAATCGAGTTTAGCGAAACATTTTCCCCCATTCAGCCTGGCCAGAAGGTGGCTGACCACTGGCACCGGGTATGCATTAGGGCGGATTGCCTTATTAATGGTACACTTATAATCAGCGCAAATGCGCACCTCCCCGTTAGCCTTCAGTGCTGTTACAATTGGAGTCTCCCACTCCGCGGAATCCACAGGAACGAGAATTCCTTGACCCACCAGGTTGTCCAGTTCCGCCTCTATTTTGTCCTTTAGCGCGAACGGTACCCTGCGCGGTTTAAGTCTTATCGGGCGGACCTCCGGGTCTAAGTCGAATGCTACAGGGGGTCCCTTGAACTTTCCCAGTCCACTTTTAAAAACGGCGGGGTGTGCGTCACACACCGCTTGTATTGGGTCCTCGCCTACGGCATGCACCCCCCCTATGAACAGGCCTAAGGGCTGAAACCACTGTGTTCCGAGGAGGCTACAACTCCCCCCTTTTAGCACCACTAGGGGAAGTTCCGCAGAATGTCTCTTAAAGCGAACCCGGAATGTTCCGACCCCCAACACTGGAATGCTGTTCCCCTGAACGTCCCGTAGTGTGGCCCTCAACGCTTTAAGTTTGGGCCGCACGTGGGGGTCGATTTTCAAGAACTCTCTCTGGGGAATTATAGAATAGGAGGACCCCGAGTCAACTTCCATCCTAATAGGGGTCCCTTGTACTAGTACCTCAACAAAGTAATGGGGCTGTCCCGCAGACACGTTGAACACAGGAGCGTCGCCCTCGCTGTCGTCCGAGATGCGGCCCACGCCGTCCTGCTTCCTCGTGGCCCGGGCGCCATCTTTGGACCTCGCTGGATGGTCCGGTCTGGCTGAACGGTCTTGCGACTGTCTCCGGCCCTCTTTCCATTTCCTGCACGCCTTGGCGATGTGCCCCCGACGTCCACAGTTGAAACACTCGGCTTTCCTGAATGGGCACTTCACGCGCTCATGGGCCGCTCCGCAACCATCGCAGCGGCGCCCGCCTCTCCGGACCTTCTGGACCTCCTCGCCATCGCTGCTTTCTGAAGACGATTTCGAGGTCGGCCGGGTTGCATGCACCGACTGACCGGACTTCCCGTGCGACGAGTTTTCCGCCTTGCCGGCCCTCGGACGCCACTCACGCCACTTGTGCATCTCATCTACTCCAGCATTCGTGGATTCCGCGGCTTCCGCGGCCTCTACAACCTCTTCCAGTGTGGGTGGTGGCTCCTTGTTCATTAGGCTGCGCTGTACTTCCTTGTCCTTCAGGCCACACAGCACTCCGTCCCTGAGGGCCATCTCTAGGACGTGGTCCCATTTGCAGGGGGCGGCGGCTACCCTCATAGCCGTTACGAAGGCTTCTACCGACTCGTCCGGCGCTTGAACTCGCCTCCAAAACGCACTCCGAGCGGGAAACATTGCCCTCGAGGGTCGGAAACGCTCACGCAGCATTTTCATGATGTCACCGGCTTTGAAATCGCTCATCTTCTTCGGTGCAAGAATGCCCACCAGCGTCCGCTTGGTTTCCATCCCAAGCATGCGGGTGAGGATGGCCCTCTTCCTTTCCTCGTCGTCTTCTTTGACTTTGAGCTCCACCAGTGCCGCCTGGAAGTCCATCTCAAAAAGCTCCCAGTCTTGCGGTTTGGTGATGTTGAACCCGCTCTGTGTCCTGGCTCCATGGGGATCCATTATCCCATCCTCGTCGCCAATTTGGTGTATGAGAGTCAAGACACAAGGCACAGCCAAAGGCTGGGTTAACTCAGGTTTATTGCATGGTGGACAGAGGGAACATGAGGTAATGGCGGACGAACAGCTCTATATATATGGTAGTAACATATTTGAATGTGGCTCCACGGTAGCCCGTTGGCTACTGGTCCGCGTGACGTCATGGCTGGCCACGCCCTTCTTGTCCAGGTGTAGGTAGCGGCGGGAAACTTCCCGCGCTGCGGTCTTTGATGGGTTTGAACCAAGAGAGCTTGGACGCTCGCTGCTGCCAGCTGGTGGTCATTAGCTCGCGTCCTATTACAGGGTTTATGTGATACAGCTGAAGGTTACATTGTTACTCATAGGCAAGGTTACATTGGTTCAGATACATTGATATCACATGTAGAAGGTTACACTATTAGAACACAACACTCCTCCTTCCACCACCTGCTCCTTTTGCCCCCTTTAAAAAGCTAAGCCAAAGACCACCACCCCCAAAAAGGCTCACAGACAGAAAACACACAAATCCCTCCCATTTCCTCTTGCTGCCACCCCTGCTCCTTGTGGCCCTTTAAGAAACTCAAGCCAAGCACCACCAGCACCAGCACACAGACATACAGGATGTTGTGTATGGAATAGTGTGGAATGTAACTGCTACATTATGCCTTTAAGTTAAATGTAACCGGTTCTACAGGAAATGTATACTCAAGCCATTTGTAAAGAACACATTGTATCCAGCTGCTATTGGAATGCGAGCTTGCTACCAGAGATGGGAGCAGCGAGCATTTAACTCACATGGTACAAATTCCCCAATCATGCCCAGCCGCGGGAAACCTTCCTGCCATGGATACACCTGGACAAGAAGGGCGGGACTCCGGATGACATCACGCCGACAGTAGCCAATAGGCTACCGTGCACCCATATTCAAATGTATAGTGACCATATAAAAGGAGTTGTATTGCCACCATTACAGTGTGTTCGAACTGTACTTCATGCAATAAAGTTGTGTTAGCCAGAATACGGCTGCTTCTATCGTCTTGCTTCCCTGAACACCAAACAGGAGTATGTGCTGTGCACACATGAGGGTTTGGCTTTTTGAAATTAAAGACTTCTATGGAAACAATGAAGAGTTTAAGTTGCCAATATTTTGAAATTGTTCACTTATTAAGCTGCTTCAGAATATTAACAAATTTAAACTGGAAGGCTTCTGGGATCATTTCCAGTGATCACACATGCTGGAGCTGATATAGATCAGAATGATCTGTTGTTGTTCAGTCGCACAGTCGAGTCTGACCCTTCACAAACCCATGGACCACAGCATGTCAGGCTCCTCTGTCATCTTCCATCCTCCATAGTCTGCCCAGATCTATGCCCACTGCGTCAGTGATACCATTTAGCCATCTCAGCCTCTGCCACCCCCTTCTCCTTTTGCCTTCAATCTTTCCTAACACAGAACTATCTAACTCGCACCAAGAGGTTGAAGGCCCTGATAAGGCATGAGAAAAGTATAGATAGGAGCACTCTGGAGCCAAGCTAGTTTTCTCCAACTAAGTTGTAGTCTGGTTACTGTTTTTAAGAGCAAGCAAGCCCATTATCACATCAGAGTAAACCGTGGGCTAAATACCCATGTAGTCAGCCTCTGAGTTTCCATGACTGAGTGGGGATTTGGATCAAGGTCTCATCAGCCCTAGTCAAGCAATCCATGCACTACCTCAGACTGTCTTCAGATAGATTTATTAGGCCAACCAGAATGCATGAAAATATGCAAAAAGACAGACAATGGCAATTTTTCTTCATCAGTTAGATGCAAAAAGGAAGGGCTGAAAAAGAGGAGGGAAGGCTGGATTTAAAGTCTTTGTCATCTTGATAATATTATAGAAAATACTGAAGGAGGGTTGAAAACTGTAAAACCATAAAACCGCCACTACCGGACGCCCTCAGCCGGCCCCGGCTGGTGGGAGAAGTGGTGAGGAGCAGCAGCTGCATGGCTGGCCCGGCCATAAAACTGCCCTCGCTACCACCAGGCACACCGCCACCACCGGATCTCCTTGGTCGGCCCTGGCCTGGAGGAAGGAGTGGCAAGGAGCAGCAGCTGTGTGGCGGGCCCAGCCATAAAACTGCTGCCACCAGACACTCCGCCACCACCGGACACCCTCACCCGGCCCTGGCCTGGAGGGAGGAGCAGTGAGGAGCATCAACTGCACGGAGGGCCTGGCCATAAAATCACTGCCACCGCCAGACGTTAGTGGTTAGGATGTATACATTTTTTTGAAATGTTTTTGTGATTTGATGCTTTGTAGTTGTGATTGTAATTATTTTGCTCTTTGTTAGCTGCCCAGAGTCGCTTTGCGAGTGGGTCGGCATACAAGTCAAATAATAAATAAATAAAAATATAAATAAATAAAAGGATTGAATTTCATCAGGTAATAATGGTATTGGCTATTATGTGGAATAGCTGACAGACTACTAGCCTAGAACCTTTGGCCCTCCAGACCTTGCCAACTTTCCTGCTCTGAGTGAGCAAGGACAAGTCTAGTTGATATTTAATACCATTACTACCTGATGAAAGCCACCTCTATAACAACTCTTCTGTTATTACTTCCTGTAACAACATGCAAAGAACAAAATAAGATCCAGGATTCCATCCACCACACAGTATTTCTCCTTTCAGTTTTTCCTATTTTGCCTCCTTTTTGCAACTGCCTAATAAAGAGGGTGTTCTCTTGAAAGTTTTAACAGTTATTTGTTCTGGGTCACCCTAAGACTGTGATGGTGAACCTTGGCACTCTAGGTGTTCTTGGACTTCAATTCCCAGAAACCCAAGTCTCTGTGAATCCACACAAATGAGTTTACTGTGTGTCCATGCAGTAAATCCATTTGTGTGGATTCACTGAGACTTGGGCTTCTAAGAATTGAAGTCTAAGAATACCTGGAGTGCCAAAGTTTGCCATCACAACCCTAAGAGATTCCCCCTGTCTCCTGCCTTGCCCTGTTTATTTTTTCCTCCTTTATTTTTTCTTAGAGGATTCAATTCACTGCACCTCTCTACTTCAAATCTACTTATATGGACTTTCATGTGTCCCAGCACAATATAGAGTTGTTATTTAAAATGACAATAGTAATCATCTTTTAAAAAAGCACTTTTCTAAGCTTAGGAAGCATCCCAATAGCTGGCTTTGCTTCCTATGTATGTAGACAATAGAGATACTGCAGTTCCTTTTGCCTTCTCTGAAAAGAACCCACGACAATGGTGTCAATGAGCTCTCCTCATGTTATACAGAAGGATCTATGCTGGCCACCTAATGCATGGCTTACAGAATTTTCAAAAATATGAATTGCATAAATTGGGAAATATGTGATTCAACAGAATTAGAGGAGACATTTGTACACCTTATGTAGTACTCAGGAAAAGTTCTCTTTCTCGAGCTAGTATTGACTTTAGAGGGAAATCCTGTCTTAGTGATCATGGAGACTTCTGCTCAATAAAGGTAATGCCCTCAAAAGAAAGATTCTTTCTCTCAAGCTCTGAAGCAGAAGTGGTTAAATTCTCTCAACTAACTGCTCTGATCTTACTAAGTATTTATCTTAGGAAATCAAATTGTTCTTCTTTGTCCTGGCTTTTATGTTGCCAACAAAATCAATAATGGTAACACAAAGATTTTTTTCCTGTGGATAAATGTTAACATTCTTCTGGCATGAAGGCTGAGAAATAGCAGGAGATCTCATAGCATGCCAGAGCTTAGAAAATATAAGCTTTTAAAAAGTACAACTACCTAGCACAGTAGTGGCTAACCTTGGTACTCTAGCTGTTCTCGGATTTCAATTCCCAGAAGTCCTGGTCATCAGGTGTGCTGACTTGGGCTTCTGGGAATCAAAATCCAGGAACAGCTGGAGTGCCCAGGTTAGCCACCACTGATTCCTAGCACAACAATTAATCTTGGTGCTGAAGTCTTCTGGGAGCTAGAGTCCAAAAAGTAACATTTCCACTCTCTGTAATACATAGTTGACTGTGTAGTACCACATCCTGTTCAATCTAATCTTCAGGCTCTTGAACTTTTCCTCTTTTGCTGACTTGTACAAACATTAAGTCTGACACGCTTATATAGAAACAGCTGAGCCAAACTATTAGAGCTGCATCTTCTTGGCTTAGGTGGGTTTTCATTTCTCTCATAGCACCCTAGATAAAGAATATCAACAGAAATGGCAGTGTCTTATATGGCTTTGCGCTAAGAATGCTGGAGAAAAAGCAATCTAGCATATGATTTAGAGGCACTTGCCTTAAGATCTTGTTTACATCTGGAGATAAACAGACTCCATTTGAGAAATGTAAGGAACTTTCTATTTAGTTAAGTGATTATTAGGCTTGTTTGAGTCCTAAATGTCTACAGCTGTCCTTCTAGGACAGGAATGCAAACAAAATGACAAAACATGCAACTGAGTGACTGGGCTTTACTTGCTCCTGGACTAAACAGAATCGATTCAGTTAGGTAAAACAACAAGATCCCCACTTCCCCAGCTTGTGTTTTAAAATCATTGTTTATGAGACAACAACTTGAGATGAAATTAAACAGATGTCAGGCAAGAAAGCCATAGGGTTCAAGTAGTCTTCAAGATGAAGCAAAGTTGTTGTTGTTGTTGTCATCGTTGTTGTTGTTGTCATCATTGTTGTTGTTGTTGTCGCCACCGCCATTGCTGCCGCCACTGTTGTTGTTACGTGTCTAGGCCAGACATGAAACTGCCAAAATGAAGCCACCTTTTGTAGAGTTCATTCTGCAGTTCCTTTCACCTGACCTTATGTGAGAAAGATTAGCCGGTAACACAAGGTTGCCGTTATCAGGGTATGCCCAATCATGGTTCAAAAATACCACAATCTTCGAGGAGGCTCTTTCTGTGTAGAAGCAGGTAGACATGAAACTGGGATTTTGCTCATTGATGCTCTTTGAAAACTAATGATTTTGTGGAGATAGGTGAGAAGGTGGTATACTTTTGTTGAGTCATCCTGAGCTTGTGATGGATAGCTCTGGAAGGTATCGTCACACTATGCCACTTCCAGTTCAACAGCCTCAACATCTTTGTGTCTGTCCCCTTCTCTTGATATATTGCTGTCATCCTGTGTATCACTATCTTCCTGTTCTCTTTTTGACTCAGGTTGTGAAGACATTGGCACTGCTATACCTAGAAAAGTTTCAACATAGCAGTTTTGTCCCTCAGAGGTAACTAGTACAGTCCCTCTTTTGTCAGCTCCTCTTTGCTTATCGGAATGGACCGCATGTCTTATGCTGACTGTACCTGCTTTTAAATTCATTCTTCACAGCCTTTGCTGCCAGGGTTCTAACCAAACAAAATAGCCTTTTCTGTTCTAGACACCAGTTTGTGCATTTTCTGTTTTGGTAGACAGGCGTAAGCCAGGCTTCCAAAGTCTTTAATATATTCCACACTGGGCATTCTGCCAAGCCATAGTTCAACTGATGTTTTTGTGTTGCCTTTGGTTGGCAATCCGGTCTGGAGAGATGTTGCTATCAGGATTACTTCACTGAAAGTACTTTCGACACTCCTCTTGTGCTAAATGTCTTCTTCCTGTAGAAAGCTTGTGTGTGATTTTAGTGTATGGGACCAAAGACAACTGGACAACCGAAAGGTTGGTTTAACACAGGTTTATTTCATTGCATGAGGTTCCAGTGAAGCATGAGGTAATGGCGGTGATACATCTCAATATATACAGTAGCTCACTACATTTGAATCTTGTAGCACGGTAGCTGATTGGTTGCTACCGGCGTGGCCTCGCCCAGGCACGCCTCCATTCCTGCTGCTGAATGCAGGTCTTTCTTCAGCTGCTGAATGCAGGTCTTTCTTCAGCTGCTGAATGCGGGGAAGGTTTTCCCGCGGCTGTCCGTGATTGAGCAATGTGAACCATGTGAGAGTGAACGCTCGCAGCTGCCCTCTATAGGCTGTCTGCTCGCGTTCCTTTACAGCTGATATCGTTTGTATCTGGAGTGGTTACAATCTTGCCTTACAGTATAATGAACATGCATACATACATAACATCCCTCCCCCCTAGGATGGGACGAAGTCCCGCAACCATTGTGGCTTGCCGCACGTTCGCTTGGGGCGTGCTTGCGCCTGCCCTAATTCTGGAGAGCCTGTGATCCCTGACTCCGCGGGAGCTTGTCCTGCAACGGGAAACGGGGATTCGTTAGTGGCTCTGTGGGGCGTCCGTGCCTGCCTTGCGCTTGGGGAAGGGAATGGGATGAACAGTTGGGAGGTAAATCCCTGCCTATTGCCCTCGGACCCCGGGGACCCTCCTAGTGTGAACCGCGGCACCGATGAGGTCGCCCTTGGGGAATGGCTACCTTCTGATCCCTGCTCGGGGGACCTTAAGACTGTGGTGGTGGGCGGACTCGCTGATGCCTCCGGTCTTGGAGGTGTCGGTCTCCGGAACATGGGCGCTATGTTGCATTCTAACTCACAGGGGCTACTGGGACTGGAGGTACCAGGGGCTGAACTGAAACCCCTCTTTTCGCTAGGACGGGTGGGGGACCACTCCGCTAACTCCCCCTGGTACTGTAAATCAACGTCTAAACCTCTATGGGCCTCTGCCCCTCGGGGGGACTTCCGCGGCTTCCGCGGGGTATGAGTGTGGTTGGGGCTCCTCCTTTCTGACGGGGACTCCCGCAACCCGGGGCTCCTCCTCTCTGGCGGGGACTCCCGCAAAAGATTTCCGTGGATCGATTCCCTTTCCTCCCCCCTTGGTGGGGACCCAAGCTCCCCTTTTCCTCCCCCTTGGGCTAAACGGGTGGGGGAGTACCCTAACGCTGATTCAATGCTGATCTCATCCGCGTCTTGCTCTCCGGGGACCCTACGCCTGAGTTGGTCCACGTGTCGCCTCCACAGGAAACCTGTACTGGTCTCTACGCGGTATGAGACGGGGCCGGTTTGATCTACTACGGTGCCCGGCACCCAGGCTGGCCCCGCGCTGGCGTAATTCCTGCAGTGTACTGGGGCGCCTATGCTGAAACTCTTTGTGGGTTCCACCCCTATGTTCCGCCCTTTGTCCTCTACTCTCGTGGGGTCTAGCTTGGATATCCCCGTGGCCAGCTTCCTGCGCATCAACAGCTCTGCGGGGGAGTACCCTGACGCTAAGGGGGTGACCCTGTATCTCAGCAGGAATTGGCACAATTTCAGGTCGAGGTCTCCGGGACCCATGCGCAGTAGCGCGTCTTTCGTGGTGCGCACGAGGCGCTCTACTTGGCCATTGGTGGCCGGGTGAAAGGGGGCGGAGGTGACGTGCCGAATGGCGTTGCGTTCCATGAATGCCCTGAACTCGGCGGACGTGAAACAGCTAGCGTTATCGCTGACGAGGGTGTCGGGTAAACCGAACGTGGAAAAGACCCTCCTTAACTGTTTAATGGTTGTGGTCGAGGAGGTGCTCGAGACTGGAATGACCTCCAACCACTTAGAGAACGCGTCCACCACGAGGAGGAAAAGCGTTCCCCTGAATGGGCCAGCAAAGTCTACGTGAACTCGGGACCAGGGTCCCCTCGCAGCGTCCCATTCCCTAGGTGGCGAGCGAGCCTCTTCTGGCCTAGAGCTTTGGCACGCCTCGCAAGTGCCGACCATGTGTTCGATGTCGGTGTCTAACTGGGGCCACCAAAAATAACTGCGGGCTAGTGCCTTAGAGCGTACGATCCCCGGGTGGCTGACGTGCAGCAGTTTAAGCACCCTCGGCCTGAGAGACGTGGGGATCACTACCCGCTGTCCCCACAAGAGGCAACCCCTCTCCAGGGACAACTCCAATCTCTTTTTGAAAAATGTGTCGAATTCCGCTGCTGGGGAAGACACGGGCCACCCTTTCTGCACCCAGGAGCAAACTGTGGCCAGCGCTTTGTCCTTGCCTGTCGCTTTGGCGATTTCGGCCGGTACTACTGGAGGGGAGTCTAGGACCTCTATCATTAAGACCTGGTGGTCCCTCTCTACTCCGCCCACGTGGCAGCAATCCCGGGGAATGGGGGACCTCGACAGAGCGTCGGCATGGCTTATTTCCCTCCCGGGCCGGTATACCAACGCGTGCTGATACGCGTTGAGAAAAATGGCCCATCCTAGCATTCTCGGGGACAGGATCTGGGGTGTGGGCTTGTCTGCGGTGAAGATGCCCAGCAACGGCTTGTGGTCGGTCACTATGGTGAAGGGGCGGCCGTACACGAAATCATGAAATTTCTTGGTCCCCGCAATTATTGCTAGCGCCTCCCTGTCCGTCTGAGCATAATTCCTCTCCGCTTGGGACAGGGATCTAGAGTAGAAAGCTATCGGGGCCTCCCTACCGTTCTCCAGCACGTGGCAAAGCACCGCCCCCACCCCCACCGGGGATGCATCGCATATCAGGACCACCGGGCGTTTGGGATTGAAGTGGGTCAGTACAGCATCTGATGCCAGGAGTCGCTTCAGGTCATTGAAAGCCTTTTCCTGGTCGTCGCCCCACTTCCATGCCTCGTCCTTTTTTAACAATTTGTGTAGCGGTTCTGCCACGGCTGCCTTCCGCGGGAGGAAGGAGTGGTAGAAGTTGAGCAGTCCGAGGAACGACTGCAACTCGGGCTTGGAGGTGGGGCGAGGGGCCTTTTTGATGGCGGCTACCTTGGATTGGGCCGGCCTAATTCCCTCGGGAGTAACACGGAACCCTAGGAACTCAACCTCTGTAGCGAAGAAGACGCATTTGTCTTTCCGCAACCTCAACCCCGCCTTTTCGAATATTGTCAGGACCTTTCCCAACCTTGTTGCTAATTCAGCCCGGCTCCCCCCTGTAATTAATACGTCATCAAAATAGGGTAACACCCCCTCCAACCCCTTCAGGAGGCGTTCCACCAATGACTGGAAAATCCCGGGCGCCGAATTCACGCCGAATTGGAGGCGCGAAACCTGGAACGCCCCTTTGTGGGTGACTATTGTTTGTGCAGCAGCTGCGGCGGGGGTCACCGGGAGTTGCTGGTAGGCTTGGGCCAGGTCGAGTTTGGCGAAACACCTCCCCCCGTGTAACCTGGCCAACAAGTGGCTGACTACCGGCACCGGATACGCATTAGGGCGGATCGCCTTATTGATGGTGCACTTGTAATCAGCGCATATGCGGACTTCCCCGTTGGCCTTGAGCGCTGTTACAATTGGAGTTTCCCACTCCGCAGAATCAACAGGAACAAGAATCCCCTGGCCCACTAATTTGTCCAATTCCGCCTCTATTTTGTCCTTTAGTGCGAAAGGCACTCTGCGCGGTTTAAGTCTGATTGGACGCACTCCAGGGTCCAGGTCGAAAGTCACTGGGGGGCCCTTGAATTTTCCTAGCCCCTTTTTAAAAACCTCGGGGTGCGCGTCGCACACGCTCTGTATTGGATCAGTCCCGGCGGCGTGTGCTCCCACGGCGTGCACCCCCCCAATGAACAACCCCAGGGGCTGGAACCATTGAGTCCCGAGGAGGCTGCATTTACCCCCCTTGAGGACGACTAAGGGAAGCGTTGCGGTGTACTTTTTGAACTGGACCTGGAACTTCCCAACCCCCAACACTGGGATGCGGTTCCCTTGCACGTCCTTCAGCGTGGCCCTCAACGCCTTGAGCTTGGGCCGCACGCGGGGGGCGATTTTCATGAACTCCCCCTGGGAAATAATGGAGTATGAAGAACCCGAGTCCACCTCCATTCTAACAGGGGCCCCTTGTATTACTACCTCAACGAAGTAACGGGGGTGCTCCGTGGAAACGCTGCAAACCGGCGCGTCGTCCTCGCTGTCGTCGGAGACTCGCCCTACTCCGTCCCGCGTCCTCGTGGTCCGGGTGCCGTCCTTCGGCCTCGTGGTGCGGTCCTGCCTCGTGGTGCGGTCCTGCCTCGCCGAGCGGTCTGGAGAACTCCGGGTGGCCTTGCGTCGTTTCCGGCAGACCTTGGCGATGTGCCCGCGCCGGCCGCAGTTGTGGCACTCGGCCTTGCGGAACGGGCATGTGGCGCGGGCGTGGGCGGCGCCGCAGCCGTCGCAGCGCCGGCCCTCTCTCTGGACCCTCCGGACGTCCTCGTCGTCGCCGCTCTCCGCAGACGAGTCCGCAACTCGCCGGGCCGCTCGCACCGAGCTCTCTGCCTTTGCGGGCTTCGGGCGCCAGTCCTGAAGCTCGTGCACCCCGGCAGTAGTGGCCTCCGCGGCCTGTGCCGTGTCGAGGACTTGCTGCCACGAGGGAGGCGGCTCCCTCTTCATCAGCGCACGCTGAGTCTCTGTGTCCCTCAGACCGCAGAGCAGGCAGTCCCGGAGGGTGATGTCGGGGAGCTCCCACTTGCATGGGCCGGCGGCCAACCGCAGGGCCGCGGCGAACTCTTCGACCGACTCCCCGGGTGCCTGGACTCGCCTCCAGAACGCGCTCCGAGCGGGGAACATCGCTATTGCTGGCCGGAGATGGGCGCGCAACGCCGCCAGGAGCTCTGAAGCTTTGAAGTCGCCCACCTTCCTCGGGGCGATCAGGTCCACCAAGGTCCTCTTGGTCTCGTGTCCGAGCATGCGGACGAAAATGGCCCTCTTTTTGGCCTCATCGGAGACTTCGAGCTCCACCAGCACTGCGTTGAAGTCTATCTCAAACAGCTCCAAGTCTCCCGGCTTCTTGATCTCGTAGCCGGCGCATGTCTTGGTCCCGTGGGCAGCCATATCCCACCTTCGTCGCCAATTTAGTGTATGGGACCAAAGACAACTGGACAACCGAAAGGTTGGTTTAACACAGGTTTATTTCATTGCATGAGGTTCCAGTGAAGCATGAGGTAATGGCGGTGATACATCTCAATATATACAGTAGCTCACTACATTTGAATCTTGTAGCACGGTAGCTGATTGGTTGCTACCGGTGTGGCCTCGCCCAGGCACGCCTCCATTCCTGCTGCTGAATGCAGGTCTTTCTTCAGCTGCTGAATGCAGGTCTTTCTTCAGCTGCTGAATGCGGGGAAGGTTTTCCCGCGGCTGTCCGTGATTGAGCAATGTGAACCATGTGAGAGTGAACGCTCGCAGCTGCCCTCTATAGGCTGTCTGCTCGCGTTCCTTTACAGCTGATATCGTTTGTATCTGGAGTGGTTACAATCTTGCCTTACAGTATAATGAACATGCATACATACATAACAGTGATGCAAAAGGTACTACCCCAATTGTCCATCCGAAAGGCCTTGGGTTTCCTTTCAAACTTCTTTTTCACCATGGCACATAATTCTTGAACATAACATGTGTCACTCTACTCTTTCAGTAGGTAGGTAAGCTAGTATCTTGAAAAATCACCCACAGATATTAAACATATCTGTTGTGTCCTAGTGATGGCACATTAAATGACCTACACAGATTACTAGCTCCATCACATTGCTCCCCTTTTCTCAAACTTGAGTTAGAATGAGGGATTAACACTCCTGTGATACAGTTTACACACTGGATTGTGTTATTTGCATCACATACATGTATCTTGATAGCTATGGAAAGGTTGGGATCCTGCAGTTCAAGAATCACCTTTGAATCTCTGTGCAAAGCAATGATGCAGAGCTCTAGGCTGGTTTCGTCATCTCTCTGGGCTTGTCCTGTGTTAGTGTGGTGGAGATATATCTATATCTATATCTATATCTATATCTATATCTATATCTATATCTATATCTATATCTATATCTATATCTATCTATCTATCTATCTATCTATATCAGCAACAATAACCCTAAGCCAAGGGTTCTCAACCTAAGGCCCATGGGCCAGATCCATATATAGCACCTAACTTATTGCATTGCAAATTGGGAGAATACAAAAGAGGTTCCCAACCTTTTCAAGCTGGGGGCCAGGTCATGCTCTCTCAGTCAGATTTGGGAGCTGGATGGCAACTTTGACCTGCCTGCATGATGGAGGTGGCCATTTTGTCCCAACAGCTTCAAAGGGGTGGTCATTTTATTTCTCAGATGCCCTTGGGGTGTGGGGCCACATGAAATGGTGCCATGGGCTGGATCTGGCCCATGGGCCTTAGGTTGAGAACCCTTGGCTTAGGGTTATTGTTGCTGATTTTATCAGACAATTCACATTGTAAAATACCAGTTCTGATTCCTTCTATATTCATAGAGTCACTATTGACTATTTGAGAATTCCCCTACCCATTATTCCAATCTTGAGTAATATAGATTTCTGATACATCCTGAATCAATGATCTAGTAATTTGATTTTTGTTTAGAATTATAAACCATGTAAATTGTGTATTTAAAACCCTTGCTGGTTTCCCCCTTTGTCTCTTTCACAGAATCAGTTTTCACATGCTTCCTTTGATCTTTTATTCCAGAATTGGTTTTTCCAGATTTGCTGGAAAAATCTTTGAGAAAGGGAATTCTTTGGCTAGATGGCCCTTCCCACTGCAATTCCAACATATAGAAAACAAAGCAGTTTTATGCTTTTCGCAGACCTTCTTAGAATTAGATCTTAGTCTCTCAAGTTCCCCAATCCAGACAGCTTGTGATTTAAAACTGGTAAAGCCCTAGGATTTTTCTAGGACATTTAACATGTCTTTAGCACTTTCACATTCCTTTATGTATACAATTTGCTTGCCTGATAAACTTTCACAGATCACTGCCTTTGCAATGGAATCATTCTTTCTCCAAGTTCTTTCTCCAAGTCTCTCTCTTGCTTCTGCTTCTGTCTATCCTGGTTCATCAATATAGTCATTGACTTGCAGGGTAGGTAAACTACATTCTAGTCTTCCATGAGAAAAATTAGCAGAAGTAAGCCTTGGAAGTTTTCCAGAAAAGTTTATATTCTGATCAAAATCCATTCTCGTATTTCTGTGTGAGTTTGGTTACTGGTCTCAGAAAATAATAATAATGAAAAAACAATAACTCTCATCAGCTATTGTGTGATTTTGCTGAGGAGGAGAGAGGGGGAAAATACATAGAAAACACCAAAATCTTGGTTAGCTATCTCTGAGCCAGGTATTTAGTCTGGCCCTATTAGGAAATTTTGGTTATTCCTCTTAGGTGGCAGAATATGAGGTATTAAAACAACATCATAGAAAAATGAGGAGATATCAGCTTGGTCTCATAAACCTCCTCTCCTTGGTTTTCCCCACACAACTAGCATTTGTATGTTAAAGGTGTCATAGAAAGAAGCCCCATTCTAACTGTGCTTTTTTCTATGATTTCTGTTGCCTCTTTACAATGGCAATTTCGGGCCACATGGGAGCCTCATGGCATCATCTTGAGGAAGAAGGGGTGGAACTTGGTGTGATTGAAATGTCTTGCTGGAAGATCATTGGGGGCAAGCCCTAAGGAGGAGGGTCAAAGGGAGGATCCTGATGGGAGGAGTCATGTCCAGGAGGAATACACCCTCCCACGTTCATTCAGTCTCTTTTGGGAAGCCTGCTGGCAAACAGCCAAAACGTAGTCTCTTGGAAAGAAGGGGGCGGCCAACTTTCTCCCCCCCCCCCACCACCACCAGATTGCTTTATCTGTCTGCTTCTGATCTTTTACTTGACTGTATTTAGAACCTTGCTGTGCTTTTAATACAATTATGAAAATGCTTGAAGAGACTTGGAGTGATTTCTTTGCTCGACGCTACCTGATTTACCTGATGGAGAAGCCTGAACTGAGAGGGCCAGATTTGGGCCAGAGGGCCAGATCTGGTACACTCTTGCAATCCCATTGCCAGGAAGCTGGAAAAGCATGGCCTGTATGTAAGCGGATTGTTACAAAAGGTTCTCTATGAGTATTTAAAGGGAAACACATCTTTACTTACAGTTATATTTGTAGTTACTATCAGTAGAATAGAAAGGGGGGAAATGGACTCTCTAGCACATGGAGAGAACCTCCATGCTTGTTGCTTGGTTGAAGGTCAGATAAAAGAAGGGTCTATCAACAAAACAATGGAAGCAAGAAGGAAAAAGAAAGAGAGTACAGAGATGGAAAAACAACTTTATCAATCAAGATAGTTTCAAAAGACAATCAAATTAAGATGTAAACCTCGTCCCACTGATAGTCACTGTTACTGTTACTGCTTGCTATAATCCCAACATATACCATCTGAACAAATACCATCAAAGAGCAGCACGATTGTAATACACTGCGGATTAGAACACCACATTGGGAACCATTGCTCTAGATTGTCATTAGACACCTGTCATTAGACGCCTCTTTCCTTCAACCCTAGTTGTCTTGGTCAAAGGATTCAGGGATAACAAGAATCCTCATCAAAAAGCCATCAATACCTGGCCCTTCCTCTGCCCTTATCCTAAAGCTTCAAGAGAGCCCTCTCCGGGGACTTGCCCTACCTCTGACACAGTACCATGAGCGTATAAAATGTCTCTCCAATCTCCATGCCTTGCAGCTATTGGCATGAGCTTCACATGCTTTGCCCCTGACCTTTCTTTAAAAAGAACCGGCCTGGGTGCTTGCTCCGATTAATCACAAATGTTATGACAAACTAAAACACTGCTAGTTCCTCCTAAACATACTAAAATGAACGTTGCTGCTTGCTAGTCATTGCTGTCCTCAGCCCGCACAGATGTTTCCTTAAAAGGAAAAGGAGACTTGGGAACTTCTTGTTTTGGAATTTGGGCATTGAGACACTAATTATCTCTCCTGGGTCCACTCCCTGGTGCTGCTAGGTTGCTGGGGTCACTGTGTGCACAGTGCAAGTGGGACTCAAAAAGGTATCTGCTTAATTAACAGAGCTGCAAAATTTAACAGGCATTTGGCAAGGGAAGCCAAATGTGCACAATTATTTCAAGTGCTGTATTGTTAACAGGCCAGAACTAACAAGCCCCGCCTCTCTTCTCTAATAAGTCTTGCAGAATGTTCATTACAAAAACCACAAACCTGAATACAATTTTAAAAGGAGACTCCAAATTAGCACAGCAGTTCTTCACATAATCTGCTACAGTGGTTCCAGATGAGTCTTTTTACACACCATCATCAATCTTACTGAATAAATTTTTACTAAAGATCAGCTATTATATTCCTCTACTTGCAACTTCCTTTTTCTAAAGAAAACCCTACAGAGTATTCCTACTGTTTCTTAAACTGTGGAAAATCTGTTAAGCAAGAAAGAACAGAATACCGTATATAACTGTACTTGAGTATAAGCTGAGTTTTTTATCCCAAAAATGAGCCCCAAAAAGAAGACTCAGCTTATACTTGGGTCGAAGACCACTAGGGCCCCAGAACCGTGCTGGATTGAGATGTGCCAATAATTTAATTAATGTTACCATATTTTCATGTATTTTGATTATAAAAACTCACTAGTAGCCGCTGCATTTCCTACCCTTGGCTTATACTTGGGTCAATCTATTTTCCTGGGTTTTCAGATTAAAATTAGGTGCATCATCTTATATTCCGGTTGGCTTATACTCACATATATATGGTGGATGCATGCATATTCATAATTGCTAGCACAAAGGGATCGCCACATGGAAATGCCTTCACACTTATTTCATCTGTGTCACTGCAGTGGTCTCTACATTATAGCTTAAATTTTGTACCAGTCATTATCCAAAAGATCAGTAAAGTCTAACTAGTGTATACATTTGTGTATATGTACTTGAACTTGTGTGTTCAGGGGGGAAGGAGGATGTGAGAGGATTTCAACAGCCAAACAAGACAAAATATCAGTGTATATAAAAATGTTGAAGTACAATGTTGCAAACTCAGAAACTGAAGAATAAAAAGGAAAACCAAGACCTTGAAAGCAGCTAGTTTCAAGTAATGTAGTTACGTTTAAATAGATAGATGACAAGGAAATAAATAAGCTACATTTCAAAAGTAACACAATGGTTGAAATCCAGTAGTATGCCCAATGCTTTTGCTTGATGTTTGAAGTATGCCTACCTTCCTTCTCTAAACAACTGGTGTTTGAAGCACACTTGAAATATAAATTCCTCCCTTATTAAGTAGAGCCCCAATTTGAAGAGGACAGAACTTTGATTTCTCCTTTAGCATGGTCTGACTCAAATTATATTTTGACTTTTAATCAAAATAGTATATTATGATGATCCCAGTTATATTTGCATAACTCTAAAGTTTGTTTATAATAAAGAGAAAGACTAAGAAAAAAATGAAGCAGTTCTAGATACTAAGTGCAGTATCAACCAGAATTATACCTTGTCTCTGTTAGTTTACACCTGGCTTTCATGTACATAGTACATAGCTATTTTGGATGTGTTAGCAACATGAAAATGAGCAAAGTAAGTGGGTCTTTTCAAATATATTGAGCTTATGATTAAACTATTGTTTAGGAAGCCAGGACAAAGCATTAACCCCATGCACTCTTTTCTTGTTTTACTCCATTCCACCCCCACCCCCCTGCAAGGGCCAGCCAGGAGTAAAATCCTGATTATATAAAATGCAGCCCCCCGTTATGTTCAGAATAAACTATGTTTAAAATTTAGTTTACTAATCAGGATCAAACTGTGATTTAAGATTGTGATTACTAAGGCAATGTTATATTGGAGTTCCCCACTTGAGAAAGAACAGGAAATTCCAGTTTAAAGAGAACAGAAATTTGTCCCTGGATCTAATGTATAAAGGGAGGGTGGGAAGGAGGAAGATGCATTCCTAACACTAATTTCTAGTTTCATTGGTTATACAATAAAACCCCTAATTACGAAAAAAAAAGTCCGTTCCATAGGCTTTTGCTTAAATTGGTTTTCTACGTAACTCGAAGCAAACCCATAGGAAAAATGAAATTTTTATGTAAATTGAAGCAAATCCATAGGGAAAAGAATCTTTATGTAACTCGAAGCAAACCCATAGGAAATCATGTAAATCGGGACATCGTTTTAGCACATAATCATTATGTAAGTCGAATTTTATGTAACTCGAATCATATGTAAGTCGGAGGTTTACTGTACTTTATTATGTCACTGTCTTCTACACCAATTGCAGTCAATCATTGTCTCGGTGGCCAATCTCCAGAACTGGACATATTTTTGTTTTGTAGCAATTTTGCCATGTGGTTTAGCTTTTCATCCCAGTACAGAAACCATTACCTTCTCACTGAATCATCAAGTTCAGATTATTTTATTATCTTAAAGAGAAGAAATGTTTCAGTTTGCCATGGAGGGAGGATCTCCTGCCTCTCACTTACCCCTTTGAATGCCATGACCCACCAAATATGCCACAGAGCTGTTATAGCTCTATTTTGGTGCAAACTAACCATCATCATAGGCCAGTGATGGCCGGGTGCCCAAACTCAACAGAGAGGCGGGGCGAACTCTGTGCTGGGAGTAGGGAGGAAGCACTCCAATTGGGCTGCTGGGGGTGGGGAGGGGAGAACTCTGTGCAGGGGTGTTATGTATGTTAACTGTGTTTTCTGACAGGAGCAGTATGTATCTTTTCTCATGTAAATAAGTGGATCGAAAGATGTGCACACTCTGTTAGCCAATGGGCTTGTTGTATTATTGTTACTGTTACTGTTTATAGTGTATATAAGTCCGAGTTTTGCCCCTTCCAAACTGTGATCAAACCCCACTAATAAAGAGCTGAATTTCACTACTTCACTCGTCTGCTTCTTCATTCCCTGAACACGAAACTGGCGACGAAGGTGGGATAGTGTCCCCACACGGCAGCAACATCGGCCCATTTGACCCAGCGTGTACAGAGAAATGGGCAACATACGAATGCCGATTACGCCACACAATGGCCTCACAGAAGATCACCGATGAAGACCAGAAGCGCTCCTGTTTCCTCACTCAGTGCAGTTCTGAGACGCTTGAGCTGGCAACCCACCTCGTTCTCCCAAGGGACGTGGATGTGCTGCCACTTGCAGAAATCATGTCCACATTGAGGAAACACCTGCAGCCAGAGGTCTCGATCTTCCCGGCCAGGGTGGCCTTCCACAGAAGGGAGCAGCGACCTGGGGAGTCCGTTGCAGACTACACCACCGCTCTGTGAATTGTGCCGCCCCATGCAAGTGGGACAACATCGAAGAAGCACTCCGGGACCGTCTGCTGGCCAGCATGAGGGACGAAGATGCTCAATGTCGCCTCATGATCAGGAAGATGCTAACTTTCAAGGCTGTCCTAGAAGAGGCGGTAGCATCTGAGGCCGCACGGTCCGGCATCAAGCTTTTCCGGCATCGCCACTCCACCACCAGTGCCACTGACTCAGCTGTGCAAGCTCAGCAAAATTCATCTTCATCCTCCTCAGCATCGCCTGGTTCCACCTCTTCATCGGAGTCCAGCAACACAGAGGGAGAAGTCCGAGCGGTCCGACAAAAGCACCGAGAGCACCGTGATGATCAGGAGAAGAAACTCCTTTGCAAGTGTGATGGCTGTGGAGCCCGGCATGACAACAGGAAGTGCCCCTTCCGCACCGCAGAATGTCACAACTGCGGGTGACAAGGGCACATTGCTAAAGTATGCTGACAGCGAAAGCAAAGAACTCCAGCACCTGAGTCCAAGAAGAGTCATCACCACAAAATGCCCATCGGCAAAGTGTCACCAGAGCCTGAGCCGTGCCAAGTGGGCATCGTCAACAAGCATTTCTTTGCAGACCTGAGCCTGCAGGACGTCCCCTTCAAGATGGAGGTGGATTCAGGTACTACCTTTTCCATAATCCCACAGCGGGAGTTTTTGAGAATTTCCCCTGCCTCTCGGCCCAAGCTCAAATCTTTTAAAACTTCCCTCTGGGCTGTGCAAGGTTCCCAAATTCCGGTCCTGGGGGTGGGAAATTTCTTGGTCAAATTCAAAAACATTCGCACCTCCTTGCCATTGGTTGTAGTTAAGCAGGGCACTAACTGTCTTATTGGGACCCAATAGTTTAGGTCCCTAGGAATCCGTCTTTCTGGCATTCACGCAATAGACACTGACTCAATCAGGGACGTTTGTGTTGTACATCCTGAGGTGTTCAAAAAGGGTTTAGGGTTATACAAAGGACCCCCTGTGGACTTTGTGCTTGACCCAACCATCCGGCCCATCCGGATGAAGCCACACTGGGTACCCTTTGCTTTAAAGGAGAAGATAGAAGCCAAGCTGGACAAACTGGGTGGGCAGGGCATCCTAGTGCCAGTGGACTCCGCAGAGTGGGAGACACCAATAGTGACTGCTTTGAAAAGTAACGGGGAGGTCAGGATATGCGCTGACTACAAGCGTACCATCAATAAAGCTATTCGCCCGAACGCATATCCTGTGCCCATGGTAAGCCACCTTCTTGCCTCCTTGCATGGAAGAAATTGCTTCACAAAACTTGACCTTGCCCAGGCTTACCAACAATTGACTGTGTCTCCTGCTGCTGCCATAGCCCAGACCACAGTAACGCATAGGGGGGCATTTAAGGTAACTTGACTACAATTCGGGGTGAATGCGGCCCCCAGAATATTTCAATCTCTTGTAGAATGTATTTTAAAAGGTTTGCCCTGTGTCCTGCCATATTTTGATGATGTCCTGATCACCGCTAAGGACATCGTCGAACTAGCGGCCAGGCTCGACTGAGTCCTCTCATGTTTTGAGAGGGCCGGTCTATGTCTCAGAAGAGACAAATGTGTGTGTTTTGGCACAGGAATTGGAGTTCCTGGGGTATCGAATTACACCCCAAGGTATCCTGCCCTCTGACTCCAAGGGGGTGGCCGTGCGAAATGCACCCAGGTCAAAATGTAAAGCTGAATTGCAATCATTTCTAGGATTGTTAAACTTCTATCACGCTTTTCTCTATTGCAAAGCCTCAGTTGCCGAACCATTACATCAGCTTCTTAAGAAAGATACTGTTTGGCACTGGGGCCATTGCCAGGAGAAAACGTTCCTAGAACTTAAAAGGCTGCTATCTTCGGATGCTGTATTAACTCATTTTGATCCTAATAAGGAGGTTGTACTTGTGTGTGATGCATCCCCTGTGGGGGTGGGAGCTGTGTTATGCCATGTACTAAATGACGGGAGAGAAGCCCCCATAGCATTCTATTCCCGTTAACTCTCAAAGCCTGAGAAAAATTATGCTCAGACAGACAGGGAGGCGTTGGCAATCGTGGCTGGCACTAAGAAATTCCACGATTACCTTTACGGAAGACCTTTTACCATCGTAACTGACCACAAGCCCCTCCTTGGAAGATTTGTAAACGGGAAGCCCACACATCAAATTCTGTCCCCAAGGATGTTGCGTTGGGCAATTTTCCTAAATTCATACAATTTTACTTTGGTGCACAGGCCTGGCAAGAACATCAGCCACGCTGATGCCCTGTCATGTTCTCCACTGTCAGGGGTCGGGGAAGCCGATTGCGAGATCGAAAGCGACCACCAGGTCCTTATGATTGAGGCTTTCAACTCGCCCCCACTCGCCCCTTCAGATATAGCCAAGGCTACGGCCAAAGATGTAACATTGATTAAAGTAATGTCTTGGGTACAAAAAAGCTGGCCTGTCTCTCCTCTAGCCGAGGAATTCAGAACATTCCACTGCAAGCGTTTGGAATTGTCAGTGGGATGAGGTTGCCTTCTATGGGGCCAGCGGGTGGTCATTCCTGACATTCTCAGCAAAAAGGTTTTACATCTACTTCACACAAGTCACCCGGGAATTGTCCATTCCAAAGCCCTTGCCTGTAGCTACTTTTGGTGTCCTCAACTGGACCAAGACATAGAACCGGCCAAGCGTCCGACCCAGAAGGGAAACTAGACCGCCATCCTGGTTAAAGGATTTTGTTTTTACCTATGGGGGAAGAATGTTATATATGTTAACTGTGTTTTCTGACAGGAGCGGAATGTATCTTTTCTCATGTATCTATTCTTATGCAAATAAGTGGATCGAAAGATGTGCACACTCTGTTAGCCAATGGGCTTGTTGTATTATTGTTACTGTTACTGTTCATAGTGTATATAAGTCCGAGTTTTGCCCCATCCAAACTGTGTTCAATCCCCACTAATAAAGAGCTGAATTTCACTACTTCACTCGTCTGCTTCTTCATTCTCTGAACACGAAAAGGGGGAAGGGAGGAAGCGCTCCCATTGGGCTACTGGGCGGAGGGGCAAGGTGACCTATTCATTGGAGGAGGGAGGAAGTGCTCCCATTGGGCTACTGGGTGGAGGGGCAAGGTGAACTCTTCATTGGAGGAGGGAGGAAGTGCTCGAATTGGGCTGCTGAGTGGAGGGGTAGGGTGAACTATGTGCTGGGGGAGGGAGGAAGTGCTCCCATTGGACTGCTAGGCAAAGGGATGGGGAGAACTCTGTGGAGGGGGAGGGAGGAAGCACTCCCATTGGGCTGCTGGCCAAAGGAGCGGGGTGAACTCTGTGCTGGGGTGATAACACACATGCTCACATAGAGGGCTCTGAGTGCCCCCTCTGGCACATGTGCCATAGGTTCACCACCACTGTCATGGGCTATAGAATGGGATTATTAGAGGTGCTCAGAATAGCTTGCATTAAAGACCACATCTGTGTTTTGTGACAACAAAGAAATTATGTGAACAAAAATAACCCATTCTCACTTTAAGGTAGGTAGTAGGATAAATATTCCCCCATTACCAACTACACTGAAGATACCTGAAGATGTTTCCCCCATTTGCTTTTTCTTAGGCAAACTCCATTTTTCTGTAATAAACATTATTATATCTTAGATAAGTAAGTCAGGATCTAAATTATATCCAGAGCTTAGAAAAAATAATAACTTTTTGTAGCTCTGTTGCTATCAGTTCCACAAACCTCAATTCTCCTGTGACTCTGGGAAGTTTCATTTGTTTGGCCTCCCCCACCCAAAGAAGGCAATTCCCAGGCTGTAGTTGACTCATGCTTTTGGACTTTTTGGCAAGACACAGTGTGATTCTGGCAAAGGCCCACTGATACTAGATGTCATTTCAGCATTAGTTATAGATGCCATTAAGACTATTCATCTCTTTACATTCTTCTCAGCCTGAACCACACAGGAGAACTCTAGGCCTAGCAGCAGACACTATGCAAAACATGCCTAGAAGTATTTAGGAGAGCCTGCTTGGGGAAAGGAGAAAAGAAGGGAGAGAGAGGGACAGGAATTACCTTCATAATGTCTAATAATAATAAAGCTTATTTGTGATCATAAATGCACTGATGTGGCCAATCTCAAGAAAAATAAATACAAAGAATCAATATGGAAAGTGACAGAAGAAGGTGGTGTCCCATTCTTCTATGTCAGGGGTTCTCAACCTTTTCAAGCCATGGTGGGCCGGACCATGCCCCCTCAGATAACTGAGCGGGCTGGACTGGTGGTCCCCTATGCCATAAACACTGCCATAAAATGCGTCCGTGGTTGCCGTAAACGCGTTTATGACAGCCATGGGCACATTTATGGCTGTAGTAAACGCGTCTGCATCCACGTCTGGTGGCGGCGGCGATGCAGGCCACATGAAATGGTGCCATGGGCTGGATCTGGCCCACGGACGCATTTTACGGCAGCGTTTATGGCGTAGGTTGATAACCTGTTGTAAGTTATAGGACTTTGCTTCTGGAAACCAGGTAGAACAGAAAAGTCCTGCTGCTGCTGAACACATAACTGTCAGCCACTCTTCTTTAGTAGGTCAAGAAGGTCTTGCCAAGATTGAGAATTTGCATAGCAGTTTATGAAAGCTGTGGTGGGCAAATGGGTAGTTGCAGGAAGTAGAAGCAATGGATAGGGGAATGTTCAGGTACCTCTTCCCTCATTTACATACTACATTTTACTTTCCCCCTTCCAAGTCCCAATCAAACAGCCAGTTATTCTGCATGCAACCATAATGTAACATTTAGTCGAGCATTCAGCTTTCTCTTCAGTCATGACTTTCTTGGCAGCAGGGCTAAGATTTGTCATTATCCCTTTAGAAAGATACTTTCTTAATGTCAGTGACCAAATAAAGGCTCATTCTTTTACTACCAACAGGGAGAAAAAGTTAACGGATGCCCTCTGAGCTGCCTTTTTGGCTTGTTGAGTGAAAAGAACTCACAGAGATACTCATTTCTATTTCAGGTTGTTTATAAACAGCATACTGGTTACCTATGATTATCTGAACCGTCACAGGAAAAGATGATGTGTTGTTATGTAGTTATAACTCTTCCAAATATAACTTGTTCTCCTGAGATTCAGTAGGAAACCAAGATCTAAAGACCTGTTTCTTCTCCCATTACATCCAGCAGTACAGCTAAAACTACACTTTAGGACAGGAGTGCCCAAACTTTTCAGGCCACGGGCTGGTCACGTGGTTCAGCTGGTCGGTCACGTGGTTCAGCGGGCTGGTCACGTGGTTCCTCCCACCGGAAGCAGAAGTAAAACACGCTTTGCAATCTGTTTTGCAACAGAGATGTTTTTGCAACTGGATGAGATAGATTTTAGGCTGCCATTTTCTCTTCTTAAACCAAGGATGCCCAAACTAAGGCCTGGGGGCCATAGCTTGGGCACTCCTGCTTTAGGACCAAAATGTCCAGACTCGTCCAAACAATTATCAAGGGAACAGAGGTAAATGGACTCTGAGTTGGAAAGCAATATTTGATAGCCAGCTGTACCTTTGTTGTTGTTGGGCTTCAGCTACTAGTATTCCATTGGCCATGATACAATTTGGGAAACTATAGTCTATGAAAGTGAGATTTCTATAATCTAAACTATCCTGGCTTTAGTACCTATCTGGCAGTGGTATACCAGAACCCAATAGGTTTGCCACAGCATTTTCTTTCTCTCCCTCTATCAGCAATAGAACACGTACATACAGTACTTACAAACAGTCATTTTATTGTTTTATTTTCCAAATATAAAAAAGGTTAATTAACAACAAATTGGTAATATTTTCTGCATCAGCATGAACAAGAGAAACACCATACTGTTCTTGCAGGTATCATAATGCTACGATTTAATTTCTCATTGGATTTCTTTATTTCTATCCTGTCGTTTCCCTGAAGAGGACTCAAAATCCACAACTGCAACAGTATCTAAGGCTGTCAAAGGGTTCTTAATTTGTTCTAACATAACAGGAGTGCATGAACAGTTGTAAAACGTGGATCAATGTTAGTCTGGGTGAAGAAGATTTATAAAACACAGGTTTCTTGGTTGAACTAATCTACTTAGCTTACTAAAAGACTAGGAAGGTTGGAGGGCTATGTTTTAAGAATATGAATTTGAAGGCCTAAATAGATCGAATTTATTTTTTGTTTCAGCCTGCTGATGAGTATTTGCTATGTAGCATTTGGCAGATGCAAGACCAGTCACTTCTTAGCAAGCAGAGCTGATAAATAGGAATGGACAATGGATTAGTGCGGATTCCGCATGCCGAATTGGCATAACTAGCCTCTGGCAGAGGTTACACCGGCGAAGGAGGTTCCTGGTCACTGGCCCTTGCCAGTACGGAAATTGGGGGAGCGAACTAATAGTATAAATCATAAGGGTTTATTCACCCACACCTGACCTGACCGGCGGTTCTGCTGAGAGAGCAGAACGCTAACCTCCATTACCCATTAAGCAATTACTGACTCACAGATCAGCCCAATCTTTGGTGCAAATAGAAGCCATATTTACCCTGGCGTAAGCCTCGGACAATGGTTTTCCCCTGTCAGTGTTTGACCGAGTTAATTAACTTCCCCAAGAGAGATTCCCCATTAACCCGAGTAAATGGGTGATGTGATTTTCTGTCAGATGACGATTCTTTCCTGCATTGCCTTCTGATCTATATATGATGATGCTTTTCCCTCAATAAACCACTGATCTGATCTCGCTCCATATTGCCTCGTATCGTTACTTGATCAGTCTCCTCCGGGACCCAACGGCCGTCCTAGCGGCCCCGATTCCTACAGATTAGTAATCTCCAGCAGAGTCAGAAAATATCTTTTTATGAATGTCTGGTACGTACATATTTCAGATAGCAAGCAAATCATAAACTGTAACGAAGGACCCCTCCGACCTGCATTAATTCTGTTCTTCAAACACTGAAATGTTAACACAAACCAGGCAAGATTGGAAAATATTGCATCAGTATCTGTGGATCCTGGAACTCATAGAATAACACTGGGGGGAAAAACAGGCTGCAGAATGAAGGACTTGAGATTGTGAATGGGAGCAGGAAAGCTGTGATGAAGTAATTTAATCCTTACATATGTAATGGTGCAATCAGACAGTGGGGAAAGGCATGAGTCTTATTGTACTGAAAAGCATCACATTGCAGGGAGCAATCTCCCTTGAAACGACCCTTCTGTGGGTTGAAGGTGATGAGGACCATCAGCCTGGTCCTCAAAAGTAGTAGGCCTACAGCTAGAGCAGGGGTGCCCAAACTTTTTTGGGCCATGGGCCAGTCACATGCAGGACCATAGCCAGGATTCTAGATGTCGGTGGGCGAATATTTTTTCAGGATGGGCAACAAAACCTCTTATCAATACATTCCTATGGGAAACTGTGCTTTGCCAGGGTGGGCAAACTCTTAACTCAGGGTGGGCCAAGTCCACCCTGGCTCTCCCTGGCTATGGATCACACCCTTGCCGTCTTTCCTTGCTACATGGTAGCGGGCCAGGGTACTTAAGAGACCGCATCACCCCGAGGTCATCTGCCTGTCCCACTAGAGTGGACCAGAGGGGCTCTTTAAAAATACTAACTCTAGTGTCTCTCTAGCACTAGAAGAAGAGCCTTTTTGGTATCCGCTCCGGCCCTATGGAACCTCCTGCCAGTTGAACTGCATCTCCAGACAGAGCTGCTGCCCTTCAGGAAAGAGCTGGAAACCTAGCTGGCAGGGGAGTTGGAGAGGGAGCACCCCCCACACACACACACACATACTAGAGGAGGAGGATCACTCATGCTTTTAATAGTTTTTAACTAGATTTTTAATTGGTGCAGGTGGGAGGTAGTTTTTCAGTGTTTTTAAGAATTTTAAGGGTCTCTATAGTTTAAACATTGGGGATTTATCTACACCACCCAGAGTCACACGTCGATTGGGGCGGCTATACAAATTGAATAAAACAAACAAACAAACAAACAAACAAACAAACAAACAAACAAACAAACAAACAAATAAATAAATAAATAAATAAATAAATAAATAAATAAAATAAAATAAAATAAAATAAAATAATCCAGTACCACAAGGAATTGAATCCCATTAGCCTTATGGCAGAACACCTGCTTCTGCTCCTAACAGAAATATCAGCTGAACTGTTTCCCAAAAGCAGTGATTTTCAAGGAGTTCAGAGGAAAATAGGTGAAAAGCAGTACACACAAGGACATTTACAATCTCAGCCTGAGCGACAGCTTCATTTATCAATCCTATCAAGGTTTTCACACCAATATTGTTCTTGGACTTCAATACATGCTTCTTTTCATTAATTTAATCATTTACCAAAAGCAGACTACTGGGCATTAATATTAAAAGCTTTGTATAGTTTTAGAAGATTGCATTTTGTGGAGACAAAACTAAATTCCTAACCCAGTATGTTGTCTCAAGGTAAAAGTAGATCTAAAGAAAAATTCATACTACCATTTCCTCTACCACAACATGATTTTCTCATAAATGCATGCCCAAGCAATCAGACTTACAAATTAAGCCTATGTTTACTTCCCATTGGCCAATAAAAAAACAATTCAACATATGGAGATAAGGGAAAGCATGCAAATAAATATCAATCATGATTTAAGGAAGCACTGCTTTTAAGTCAAAGCTAAGCAGATTGTTTACTATTTTCACATAACCATGAAGTATACTCCAAATGATCAGGGCGCTAATAAGGGCTGGTTCAAATATTGCTCTTAACAGAGCATAGTCTGGATTAGTATAGGAGAGTTCTGTCTACCAGAGGATAAATAGCAATTTACAAGAAGAATGACACTAGAATCTCAGACATGGACAGGTCCGTATTGCTCAGAAATAATTAGGAATTACTAACATAATTGAGAAAATTATGATCTACAGTACTTACAAATGAGGTTTGAAGTAAATAAACCTGAACTCTCAGGAAAAGTTAAAATTACTAAATTGAGGCTAGTTGCACATTGGACATACCATGAGAAGTTAAGACTCACTGAGGAATGAGGAATGCTAGAAAAGGTTGAAGACAGTTTTAAAAGGAGGACCTAATAGATGAATTGACTCGGAGGTCATAGCCTTTAGTTAGCAAGAGCTGAACAGGGCTGTTAACTGTAGGACCTTTTAGAATAGGGGTACCTAAATGATGGCCCAGGGGCTGGATCCAGCCTCCGATGCCAATTCATCCAGCCTGTGCCACCTTTGTACAGATGTGTTTTACTTCTGCTTCTGGGAGCGATGAGGGTGGTGTGGGCCGGATGGATTGGTGTTGGGGACTGGATCTGGCCCCTGGGCCATTGTTTGGGCACCCCTGAACCATGGCCTGAAAAGTTTGGGCACCCCTGTTTAGAATGTATGGGATCATCATAGTTTGGAAGTGATTTGATGGCATATAACAAACTAATGTAGAACTTCATTTCTCCTAGAGACGTTTCAACTACTTCCTGTCTTCTAAAAGCATATAATACTGCAGGAGAATAAATTACTGGACTACTGATTGGCTTATGTCGACTTCCTGTCTGTTTCCGTGCTCATTTCAAGGTGCTAGTTATGATCTGCTGTTCAGTTGCACAGTCGAGTCTAACCCTTTGCAACCCCATGGACCACCGCACGCCAGGCTCTTCTGTCATCTGCCATCCTCCGGAGTCTGCCCAGATCTATGCCCACTATGAAAATGATGCCATCTCGCCATCTCATCCTCTGCCACCCCCTTCTCCTTTTGCCTTCGATCTTTCCCAGCATCAGGGCCTTCTCCAATGAGTCCTCTCTTCTCATTTGGTGGCTAAAGTACTTGAGCTTGAGCTTCAGTATTTGTCCTTCCAAGGAGCAATCAAGGTTGATTTCCTTTAGGATTTGATCTCTTTGCAATTCAGGGGTCTCAAGAGTCTCTTCCAATACCACAGTTCAAAGGCATCTATTCTTCTGCGCTCAGCCTTCCTTATGATCCAGCTCTCACAGCCATACATTACTACTGGGAAGACCATTGCTTTAACTATGCAGAGTTTTGTTGGCAGGGTGATGTCTCTACTTTTTATTATGCTGCCTATGTTTGCCATAGCTTGTCTCCCAAGAAGTGTCTTTTTATTTCATGGCTGCAGTCACCTTCTGCAGTGATGTTAGACTCCAAGAAGGTAAAGTCTGTCACTGCTTCTATTTCTTCCCCTTCTATTTGGTTTTTTAATGTTGAGTTTCAGGCCAGCTTTTGCACTCTCCTCTTTACCCTCATCAAGAGGCTTTCAATTGAAAGTTGCCAGGCTCTTCCCCTCCTGATATTTAGAAAATGAGTGAAGATGGAATTTTACAAAGCTGCCTTTGATAATGTATCTCTAATAGCTATTAATTGTTTTAAAAATTAGTTTTTAGGTGTGTGTTTTCCTTCAGTATTAATTGTGATCTTCTTTAGTGTACTGCTATATTGATTGTGTGGGCTGTGAAGGTCTGGAGTTTTAATTTGTAAGCTACCAGAGTAGCATGTGTTCACTAAAGAGGCAGTTTATACATCAAATCAATCAATCAGTCATGATGAGAGAATGATGGAAGCACAAGTAGTACTATGACTGTTCTCCCAGCCTGGGGGAAAGCTATGCATTATAACACATTTGCCCCCCCAATGCAGACTTCTGCTTCTGGGAACCAGGTATTGCAGAAGTGACAACCCTACTTGTTACTAAGAAGACCAAGGAGGAGTATGGGAATGGACCGTATACTTTTTCTCCTCTCTCCCTTGACAAAAAACTAAAGAGAATCTGTTTGTTAATGTCTTGTTACTGCAACATGATCTAGAGCAGTGATTTTCCAACTTTCTAGGACATGATGGGGCCACATTAGAGTGACCAATGCCCATAGAGGGCCACATATTAAACAAAATGTAACAAAAATATTAACTTACCAATTTAGATCAAAAGTGAACATTCAGAGATCAAAGAAGAAATGCTAATGTTATGGGAACATGAACACTGCTGGCTAACAAAGCACACAGAATGGCCAAAATGCTATTATGGAGGATTTGGTGTATGCAAACCAAGACACGGGACACAGCCTCGGGCTGGGTTAACTCAGGTTTATTGCATCGTGGACAGAGGGAACATGAGGTAATGGCGGATCAATAGCTCTTTATATACAGCAGTAATACATTTGAACGTGGTGCCATGGTAGCCCATTGGCTACTGTCTGCGTGACGTCATTACAGGTCACGCCCTTCTTGTCCAGGTGTAGGTAGTGGCGGGAAAACTTCCCGCGCTGTTGCCTTTGATGAGTTCGGACCAAGAGAGCTTGGACGCTCGCTGCTGCCAGCTGGTGGTCATTAGCTCGCGTCCTATTACAGGGCTTATATGATACAGCTGAAGGTTACATTGTTGCTATAGGCAAGGTTACATTGACTCAGATACATTTCAATCCATGTGTACAGTAAAACCATCAGAACACAACATCCCTCCCCCCTAGGACGAGACAAAGTCTCGAGCCCACCTTAACACACTCCCCCCCCCTTATGAGACAAAGTCTCTCAGCCAAGATGGCTTATTTCGAACACGCTGGGGTCTCGGTGCGGGCTGCCTCTCCCTGGGATTGCTACCTTCTCTTTGTCCCCTGGTCTCCTGTCCTGCAATATGAGAGGGAGACTCGTTAGTGACTTTCCGCGGCTCCGCGGCGCTGTTGGGAGGTGTGCTCTTTCTTAGGGAGGAACCGGGGGCACTGGGGGCTAACGAAAAACCCCTCTTCTCGCTTGGATGGGTGGGGGAACACTCCTGAAAACCCCCCCGGCTCGCCAAATCAAAATCAAAATCACTATCGGGGGCAGCGGTCGCGAACTCCTCTCCCCCTTCCCCGGCCCCTGCTAGAGCTGGCGTGTCAAAGGGATACGAGTCGGGGCCGCTGCTTCTGCTTCCTTCCCCCCATGCTTGGGACTGTTGTCCACTGCTGTCTCCCCCTTGGGTTACGCGGGTGGGGGAGAACCCTAACGCTGAATCCTGTTGCTGAGCTCCACTGACTGGCCCAATCACCCGGTGCCTCAGTTGATCTGCGTGCCTCCTCCAGAGGAGGCCGGTGTTCGTCTCGACCCGGTACGACACTGGCCCCGTCTGTTCTACAACCGTCCCTGGTACCCAGGCTGGCCCTGCGCTGGAATAGTTCCTGCAGTGAACAGGGTCACCGGCAGCGAAACCTTTCGAGACTGCCAACCCCACGTTTTTCCCTTTATCTTCGACTCTCGATGGGTCTAGCCTGGACAGGAGCGTGGTCAGCTTTCGCCGCATCAAGAGCTCTGCCGGCGAGTAGCCGGATGCCAAAGGGGTCACCCTATACGCTAAGAGGAATTGGCACACTTGGTGATTCAGGTCCCCCGGGCCCATGCGCCGCAGCGCCTCCTTTGTTGTACGCACCAACCGTTCCACTTGGCCATTCGTGGCCGGGTGAAACGGTGCGGACGTGATATGCCGAATGGCGTTTGTCTCCATGAATGCCCCGAACTCAGCGGAGGTGAAACAACTAGCGTTATCGCTGACTAAAGTGTCGGGTAAACCGAACGTGGAAAAGACTCTCCGTAGCCGGCTAATTGTCGTGGCGGAGGACGTGCTTTTTACCGGGATAACCTCCAGCCACTTGGAGAACGCATCCACGACTAGGAGAAACATGGTTCCTCGGAATGGGCCAGCGAAATCTACGTGCACCCTGGACCATGGTCCCCGTGCTGTGTCCCATTCCCTATGTGGAAGACGGGCCGCCTCAGGGCGGGACCCCTGGCAAGCCTCGCAAGTGCCAACCATGTGCTCAATATCCGTGTCCAGCTGCGGCCACCAGAAATAACTCCGGGCCAGCGCCTTTGAACGAACTATGCCCGGGTGGCTGACGTGCAGCAGTTCGAGCACCCTCGTCCGCAGGGGCGCAGGGACCACCACCCGTTGGCCCCACAGAAGGCACCCCCTCTCTAGGGACAACTCTAGCTTTTTCCTAAAGAACGGGTCGAACTCCGTACTCGGGGACGAACCCGGCCACCCCTTTTGCACCCATGAGCAAACCTTCGCCAGTGTCCTGTCCTTGCCTGTCGCCCTAGCAATGTCGGCTGGCACTATTGGGGGAGCGTCTAAAACCTCAATTAGCAACACCTGGCGGTCCTTTTCTGCTCTCGCCTTTTGGGCGTCCGACAATGGCAAAGGGGATCTCGAAAGCGCATCAGCATGGCTGATCTCCTTTCCGGGCCTGTACTCCAACTCATGTTGGTACGCGTTGAGGAAAATAGCCCATCGCAGCATTCTCGGGGACAGGATCTGCGGCGTTGGCTTGTGTGCCGTGAAAATCCCTAACAGCGGTTTGTGATCGGTCACGATTTTGAACGGGCGGCCATACAAAAAATCGTGAAATTTTTTGGTCCCCGATACGATTGCTAATGCTTCCCTGTCGGTTTGTGCGTAATTTCGCTCCGCTTGGGACAGGGACCTTGAGTAAAACGCTACCGGGGCCTCCCTTCCGTCCTCCAACACGTGGCAAAGCACCGCCCCCACCCCCACCGGGGATGCATCACAAACTAGGACCACAGGCCGTTTGGGGTCGAAATGCGTCAGGATTGCCTCAGATGTTAGGAGTTGCTTTAGCTCCTTGAACGCCCTCTCGTGCTCGTCACCCCACATCCACGGCTCCTCCTTTTTCAGCAACCGATGGAGCGGTTCGGCCACGGACGCCTTCCGCGGGAGGAATGTATGGTAAAAATTTAGGAGCCCCAGGAAAGATTGCAGCTCGGTCTTGGATGTGGGGCGAGGGGCCTTTTTAATGGCTGCTACCTTGGATTTAGACGGCTTAATCCCCTCGGGTGTGATTCGGAACCCTAAAAACTCGACCTCTGTTTCGAAAAAAACACATTTATCCTTCCTCAATCTCAGCCCCGCTTTCTCGAACACGGTCAGTACCTTGTCCAACCTTTTCGCTAGTTCAGCCTCACTCCCCCCTGTTATCAACACGTCATCAAAATAAGGCAACACCCCCTCCAGGCCCTTTAGGAGGCGTTCCACGAGCGATTGAAAAAGACCGGGTGCCGAGTTCACGCCGAACTGTAACCGCGACACCTGGAACGCTCCCTTATGTGTAACTATCGTTTGTGCCGCGGCCGTGGCGGGGGTCACAGGAAGTTGCTGATAGGCTTGTGCCAAATCGAGCTTAGCGAAACACTTTCCCCCATTTAGCCTGGCCAAAAGGTGGCTTATCACTGGCACCGGGTATGCATTAGGGCGGATCGCCTTGTTAATTGTACACTTATAATCTGCGCAAATGCGCACCTCCCCGTTAGCCTTTAGAGCCGTTACAATTGGAGTTTCCCACTCCGCGGAATCAACAGGAATAAGAATCCCCTGGCCCACCAGTTTGTCCAATTCCGCCTCTATCTTGTCCTTGAGTGCAAACGGCACCCTGCGTGGTTTGAGTCTTATCGGGCGGACCTCCGGGTCTATGTCGAAAGCTACAGGGGGTCCCTTGAACTTTCCGAGTCCTTTCTCAAAAACGGCGGGATGCGCATCGCAAACCGCTTGTATTGGGTCTCCCCCCACGGTATGGACCCCCCCTATGAACAACCCTAAGGGCTGAAACCACTGTGTTCCCAGGAGGCTACAGCTTCCCCCTTTCAGGACAACTAGGGGCAGTTCCGCAGAATGTCTCTTAAAATTGACCCGAAACTTCCCAACCCCCAATACCGGAATGTTGTTTCCCTGTACGTCCCGTAGTGTGGACCTCAACGCTTTAAGCTTTGGCCGCACGTGGGGGTCGATTTTCAGGAACTCTTTCTGGGGAATTATGGAAAAGGAGGACCCCGAGTCAATTTCCATCTTAATAGGGGCCCCTTGTACTAATACCTCAACGAAGTAATGGGACTGTCCCGCGGACACGCTGAACACTGAGGCGTCGTCCTCGCTGCTGTCCGAGACGCGGCCCACGCCGTCCTGCTTCCTCGTGGTCTGGGCGCCATCTTTGGGCCTTGCTGGACGGTCCGGCCTGGCCGCGCGGTCTTGTGATTGCCTCCGGCCCTCTTTCCGCTTTCTGCACGCCTTGGCGATGTGCCCCCGACGGCCGCAGGTGTAACACTCGGCCTTCCTGAACGGGCATCTCGCGCGCTCGTGGGCCGCTCCGCAACCCTCGCAGCGTCGACCGCCCTTCCGGACCTTCTGGACCTCCTCGCCGTCGCTGCCTTCCGTAGACGACTTTGAGGCCCGCCGAGTCGCGTGCACCGACTGTCCGGCCTTCCCGTGCACCGAATTTTCCGCCTTGCCGGCTTTAGGACGCCACTCACGCCACTGATGCATCTCGTCCACTCCGGCATTCGTGGACTCTGCGGCTTCCGCGGCCTCTATGACTTCGGCCAGCGTGGGTGGCGGCTCCTTATTCATCAAGCTGCGCTGCACCTCCTTGTCTTTCAGGCCACATAACACGCCGTCCCTGAGGATCATCTCCAGGATGTCGCCCCATTTACAGGGGGCGGCGGCTATCCTCATGGCGGCCACGAATGCCTCAACCGACTCGTCTGGCGCTTGGACTCGCCTCCAAAACGCGCTCCGAGCGGGAAACATTGCCCTCGAGGGGCAGAACCGCTCTCGCAGCAGCTTCATGATGTCGCTCGCCTTAAAGTCGCTCACCTTCTTCGGAGCGATTATGCCCACCAGCGTCCGCTTGGTTTCCATCCCGAGCATTCTGGTGAGGATGGCCCTCTTCCTCTCCTCGTCGTCTTGTTTGACTCTGAGTTCCACCAGTGCCGCCTGGAAGTCCATCTCAAGCAGCTCCCAGTCCTGCGGTTTGGTGATGTTGAACCCGCTCTGTGCCCTGGCTGTTCCGTGGGGATCCATCATCCCACCTTCGTCGCCAATTTGGTGTATGCAAACCAAGACACGGGACACAGCCTCGGGCTGGGTTAACTCAGGTTTATTGCATCGTGGACAGAGGGAACATGAGGTAATGGCGGATCAATAGCTCTTTATATACAGCAGTAATACATTTGAACGTGGTGCCATGGTAGCCCATTGGCTACTGTCTGCGTGACGTCATTACAGGTCACGCCCTTCTTGTCCAGGTGTAGGTAGTGGCGGGAAAACTTCCCGCGCTGTTGCCTTTGATGAGTTCGGACCAAGAGAGCTTGGACGCTCGCTGCTGCCAGCTGGTGGTCATTAGCTCGCGTCCTATTACAGGGCTTATATGATACAGCTGAAGGTTACATTGTTGCTATAGGCAAGGTTACATTGACTCAGATACATTTCAATCCATGTGTACAGTAAAACCATCAGAACACAACAGAGGAAAAGACCAAAAGAGGGCTGACAGAAAGAACCACAGAGACCAGAAGAAACAATGTTGTTATTGTATGTTTGTAAGAAAAAGCAGTCTTTCTTAGCCTTTGGTTTTTGGAGTTTAACTGCCAGAAGCCAAAGTCAATTCCCCAAAACACTGGTCAGCCAATGTACTGACTTAGGCTTTTGGGAATTGAAGTCCCGCATGGGGCATGTGCTCCATGTTGGGAACCACTGGTCTAAGGGGAAATGCATTGAGGGTGATAGCAGCAAACAAGCAGGTTGGAGACTCTCATGGAAAGAACTTGGGGTTCTTTGCTGTTCTATGATGAGAGTTGTTTATTTTTAAATAAAGTTGATGAAGGGCAAGTAGAACAGAAAATCCATCTGAGGCATTTTGCCCCTAATCCTGAAGAGTGCTGTTCATCTTTCAGTTTCAGGTTTGATACAGTTTTGAATTAGCAGGACACTTCTCTGTCTCCATCCCCTCCCCCTTTGCAGGCAGAAGTATGTACACGTGTGATTTTTTATCAGGAGATTAGATGTGAAAGGAAAGATGAATTACCATAATCACATTAACATTCCATCTACCCCAGCCCATTTAAATTAGCTGCAAGCATATTTTAAAATATTTTAAAGTGTGTGTGTGTGTGTGTGTGAGAGAGAGAGCGAGAGAGAGAGAGAGAGAGAGATTTTCCCAGGTCTCCTAGCAGAGTTTAGCTTAAATAGTTAAGTCGAGTGGAGCTATCCATCTCCCCTGCTTTCCTAACAAAGAATGTCACAACTGCTTTAGCAAGAGCTTGGCTACAAGAATAAAAGCTTAGATAGGATTGAACTGTAGAGATCATGCTAATAATTTCGTGTCTGAAATTATTCTGGGTTGAAAGGATTTTTGCTGGAGGATCTCTGCTCAGGGGACACCTGTTCTTATGTTCATGTCCCCAAGATCTTTTCCCACTGAAGTGGTCCCTCTTTATCTACTTGCAATTTCTTGCTTTCAGACTCCTAGGTTGGCAGGATCTGGGACAGAGACAGGCGCTCAAAATGTCATGCAGTACTCGGCCCTTGAACTAACGACTTGCCAACCTTCCAAGGTGAGCTTCTTAACTACTGAGCCACCACAGGCCCAGAGATGATGCTAGTATTCATGAAGCTCCCTGCCAAAGAGAAATATTTTCTATTCTATCTTGGTGAGATCTAAGTATTCACTGTATCATCCCGATTATCCAAAGGCACGAATGAGATAAGTTTTGACACTTTCTCTGAAACAGGCTGCTTCTTAGATATTTATAATTTCACAAGCATTCATAAGTCCCCTGTCAGATCTTTAAACAAATCACTGCCCATGCTGTAGACCAGCTTTCTCCTATCTGCTACCCTCTAAATCAGGGGTGCCCAAACTTTCTGGGCCATGAGCTGGTCATGTGGTTCAGTGTGCTGGTCATGTGGTTCCTCCCACTGGAAGTGGAAGTAAAATGCACTCATGCATGTGCAAAACCTGCTGTAAATGCACCAGTACATGCGAAAAATGCGCCATAAATGCACCTGCGGCTGTTGTAAATGGGTTTATAACATCTGTGTGTGCATTTACAGCAGCATTTTGCACATGCACAGGTGTGTTTTACTTCCACTTCCAGGAGCAGTGAGGGTGTCATGGGCCGGATCCAGCCCGCGGGCTGTAGTTTGGGCATCCCTGCTCTAAATATATCAGATTCCAGTTCCCATCGGTTCTAGCCAGGAGAGCCAATGACCACATTGACTGGAGCTGCCATCAAACATGTTTGGATGGCACTAGTTGGGGAAAGACCTTTCAACTTTTTGCTTCTGTGAAGTCACTCATTATGTGCTTCACTCAACCTTGTCAGAAACAGAAAAGGTATAGAGAATTGCATCACATTTGCAGACTTGGGCCATGACAAAGCCCAAACAATCAAAGGGCTTCTGACTTGCCAAAGCAAGGAGACAAAAAGCCATTGAGCTCCAGAATTCAATGGTATTTGCAAACCTATGAGTCCTGAAAAACCAAATGTATAATTTTGCTGTCCCAGGTGCTAGTGTCTAGCTGGCCATATTATGTGGTGAGTTAAGTTCAGTCTGTGGATCAGAGGTTTTTTAGGCAGGTCTAGTTTGCCTTGCTTCCTGTTTGTCTCTTTCGTTTTCACCATTTATCAATGTCAGGATGTTTTCTGTTGATCTCGGGTGAGACAGAAAAATATGCTGCCTAGAATAGTCACCCCATTTAAATACCAGAAAGTTTCTTGTTATTCTGTCTCTCTTTCTGCACAGCCTGAAACAGAAAAGCCGGTATATATTTTTAACATTAGCACAGCAGGATTACAACTGAAGAAAACAGCAACTATTAGTGAATTTTTCTACCTATTTTTGATTTGGCTAAAATTGGCAATACCTGGTGTTAAACTAAATTTACTCAATTCCCTAATGGAGGAGGTCCAGGTCCTTGTATTACCTGTGTTCCTAGCCACAGACAAACATATCATTTCAAAAAAGGTCATCATTGGTAGGGACATATGGATTTACCTGGTTCCCTTTGTTTGAACAGTGTGGGAGCTATAACCAACAGCCCTCTGATGCTGTTTGCTGTTTCTTCAAACTCACTCTAAGAAACAAGGCCTGGTGTGGACGTCTGCTTTTGAGGACGTGGGCCACCCTCAGCTGTTCTCACTCCCCGCTGACCGGCCGGGCAGGGGGGAGGAACGCGGAGCTTCAAGCAGGGGTTTTAGAATAAAATTAAAATATTATGGTTTGAGAAATTGAAAGCCCTGGTGGCACAGTGGTTAAACTGCTATACTGCAGCCAAAAGGTTGTGAGTTCGATCCTGACCTTCCAAGGTCAGTAAAATGAATACTCAACATGTGTGTGTGTGGGAATGCTAATTACCTTGTGAACTGCCCAGAGAGTGCACTAAGTGATATGGGGTGGTATCATCCAGAGCGGACCAGAGGGGCTCTCTAATAGTGCCATCGGCCAGGGGGGCTCGCCTCTCTGGCACAAGGAGGAGAGCTTTCTCTGTGTCCGCACCGGCCCTTTGGAACCTCCTGCCTCTGGAACTGCGTCTCCAGACAGAGTTGTTGCCCTTTAGAAAAGAACTAAAAACCTGGCTGGCGGGCTAAGTTTGGGGTGCAGGTGGAGGGGTGGCTTCCGTTGGGTGGTTAATGTAGGGGAGGATGCCTGCCCCACGGTTTCTTCAGTTCCTGCACCCCTCTCTTTTTAGGGGTGGGTTCTTATTGCTGGTTTTTATCTGTTTTATTTGTTTTTATCTGTTTTTTACCCACTGTTGTGAACCGCCCGGAGTCGGCTTTGGCTGAGTGGGCAGCATAAAAATTTAACAATAAATAAATAAATAAAATATAAGTGTAATTGCTATTGCTATGAGGCCCAAAGAAGTAAAAATCATGATGAAGGAAGTTATTTGCTTCTGGTGTTTGAAAAAACAGACACTAGTACTGAGTAGCAGTGGACAGGTTTTCCATACAGGTTACCAAGTTTGATCACTGACCCAAGTAGTTTTGATTTAGCAGAGACTAGAAAGTCCTTCTTACTTGATATATTGGAGAGTAGCTGCTTGATGAAGTATGCAGCGCTGGCCAAGGAAGACAAATGGTGGACTCTTGTTTATTATTTTTTAGACTTCTGTGCAGCCTTTCCTTTCCTGGGCTCAAGGCTGTTCCTGGCTCTCCTTCTCCCCACTCTATCCTCTGCTCATTCCCATGGAATGTGTCTAGCCCAAGGATACCCAGTAAATTTTAGGATTGAGCAGCGATTTAAACATGGCCTCACTAATTCTAATCTGCACTTTATGTCACTACACCATACTGTTTTGAACCAAAACCTTGCGAGAGAAAGCTTTGCAAACTGTATTAGTCTATATTAGCCTCCCAGTAAAATGGGGAAATTATCTGATATGCTTCTCTTTGGTAGTAAAGGTAAAGGTCTCCCTTGCTCAAAAGCCAGTCCTATCTGATTCTAGGTGAGGTGGGAGTGGGGTGTCATCTCCATTTACAGCCAAAGAACCGGCACTGTCTGCCTCTGCAGACATTTCTGTGGTCATGTGGCAGGCATGACTAGACACTGGAACACATGGAAAGCTGTTACCTTTCCCACTGAAACAGTACCTATTTATCTACTTGCAATTTCTTGCTTTCGAACTGTTAGGTTGGCACAAGTTGGGACCAAAAACAGGAGCTCACTCTGTCTCGCAGCACTCGGGTCTCAAACTGCTGACTTCCCAGTTGTCAAGGCCAGTGCCTTAACCACTAAGATACCATGGCCCTTTGGTACAGAAACACTAGTGTATTCCTTGGCTGAAAGAGACCTAACTTTTTACCCAAATGGTTCTTTAGCCACCTCTTGGGGTTGGGGCAGCTCATCCTCGTATGATCCCCAGAGGCCCCTTCACAGCCTTCCAGGTTACCTACTGTGTCAACATTGCAACACTGCAGCCTCTTGCAATTGACAGAGTCGATGAACTGTGTGCATGTGTATTCACATGCAATGGAAAGAGCATTTGAAAATGAAAAAAGAAACAAAAGAAACACCCCTCTGATTGGATTTTTCTTGCATAGGACAGAACAACTGAAACTTGCTGGGGCAGGAGTGAGCCAGGGCCTGTGCTATAGCCTATTCTTTGGCTCAGTGGGATATTTGCCTCCAATACTAGGGATGTGAAAGATGCTGCGAAGGTGAGAGCCTCCTGGCCATCCTGCTCTTCTGCAGGACAGATGGGTGTTCTTGGCTCCCCAGGTTAATCTAGTGTGATGGAGGATGGACCAGCATCGAACTGACATTCATCTCTCATTCGGGTTGGCTTCTATAAGTAAAACAGAAAGGATGCTCTCTTATGCTTTAGCTAAAGCAGCAAAAGGGGCAATGGTGGCTTAGTGGTTTAGACTCTGAACTTGCCAAGCTGAAGGTTGGCAATTCAAGACCTGAGTGCTGCACGATGGAGTGAGCTCCTGTTGCCTGTCCCAGGTCCTGCCAACCTAGCAGTTTGAAAGCAAGAAACTGCTAGTAGATAAATAGGTACCACCTCAATGGGAAAGGTAACAGTGTTCTGTGTACTCCAGTGTCTAGTTATGCCTGTCACATGACCACAGAAGTGTCTGCAGATGGAGACAGCACTTGGTCTTGGGCTGTATTTGGAGATGAACACTGAACCCTAGAGTCGGACATGACTGACAAGGGAGACCTTCAAAGCAGTAAAATGACTAGGCTAGTTTCAACTCGCCCTTTACAGTGATGTAACATCTTCAAATGGACATGACTGGGGTGCAGGGAGTAGTTGTCAGATGCTAAAGACAAATCTATATGTGCTTTCTGTCATTCCTTACGTTCATCTGCTGCCTTCAAAAGCATTGAAGGACTTCCCTATTCAACTAGTACAATCTCTTGAGAGAACCCTGCTATGAAACATCTTGTCATCCCATGACTGGTCTTGTCAGAAGAAGCTAAGCTATCAAAGGCAGGAGTTGGCTTTACCATGAATTTGTTACAACTACTAGGCTGTGTTTTCTCTATAAGAGCACATGGAGGATGAAGCAAGTTTTGTTTCTTTCCAGACATACCTCCAGACAGCCTCAGCGGGAGAACAGTGGTTGTGGATAAGAACATGATTTGCTAGTAGTCTACCCTGTTTACCACAAAGAGGAGACAATTACATGCCAACAAATCAGTTCCAACTCATGGTGACTATTTCCAGAGTTTTCTAGGTATAGAGTATTCAGAAGTGGTTTACCAGTTGCTTCTTCTGGCGACGGTCTATGACTACACAGCTTGCTCAAAGCTACACAGGTTGTTTCTTTCTCCTGGGATACACATAGAGAAATTGAACTGCCAATCTCTGGCTCTATAGTCAGGTACCCAAATACTAAGCTATGCATAATAATTTCATGTCAGAAAATATTCTGGGTTGAAAGGATTTTTCGCTGGAGAAACTCTGTTCATGGGGACACCTGAATGAGGCTCCTTTCATGTACCCAATAATTTTTCCCACCGAATTGGTCCCTATTTATATACCATATATACTCAAGTATAAGACAACCTGAATATAAGCCCAGGCACCTAATTTTGACCTGAAAACACAGGAAAAGACTGACTCGAGTATAAGCCTAGGGTGGAAATTGGAGCAGCTGCTAGTGAGTTTCAATAATCAAAATACAGTGAAACCTCATACAACAATCACCCCGTATAGCAACGAAATTGCATAATAATTAGGTTTTTTTGGGGGGAAATGGCGTCCCACATAACAATTTTCCCTATGGGAAAAATCGTACAACAAATTTTCAATGGGAAAAACCACTTAGCAAAAAAAAATTGTTGTACTGTGCAACCCATAGGGAAAATCAATTGTTTCGTACAACAATGAGCCCCATGGAACAGATTAAAATTGTTGCATGAGGTACCACTGTACCTGAAAATATGGTAAAATTAATTAAGTTGTTGGCGCATCTCAATCTGTCGTGGTCTTGGGACCCTCATGGTTGTTGACCTGAGTATAAGCCGGGTCCCCTTTTGGGGGCTAAAAACTCAACTTATACTTGAATATATATGGTACTTGCTAGGTAGGCAGGAGCTGGGACAGAGATGGGTGTTCAAACCATCATGCATGGGTCTTGAACTGCTGATATGCCAGCCTTCCAGCTAACAAGGTGAGCTTCTTTACCACTGAACCACTGCAGCCCCTATACTAAGCTATTCAGACTATATGAAAAAACACAATAACATATATCCACCACTGCACATCACCTGTGACTGCCATCATGGTTTCTATTCCTGATCCCAATCTTTCAAACAGATAAAGTTAGCATATAAAGTTTTTCTTGGTGTGGATGTTTGCTTGGAATAAGCATTTCAGTGTAAGATAAAAGTAAATGTTTCCCTTAGTTGAAAGCTAGTCATATCTGACTCTAGGGTTCAGTGCTCATCTCTATTTCAAAGCCAAAGAGCCAGCGCTGTCTGTTTCTGCAGACGTTTCCATGGTCATGTGGCAGGCATGACTAGACACCAGCACATACAGAACGCTGTTCCCTATTCATCTACTTGCAATTTCTTCCTTTCGACCTGCTCGGTTGGCAGGAGCTGGGACAAAGATGGGAGCTCATTCTGTCCTGCAGTACTTGGGAATTGAACTGCTGACCTCCCACCTTCCAGTCAGCGTCTTAGCCACTTGAGCCACTGCAGTCCCATCATTTCAGTGTATTGAGCTGCTTATAAACCTCAAATCCAGGGCGGCGGGGGGGGGATGCTTAAAGTGCTTGTAAAAATTATCTCCTCTCAGACCTTGATCCCAGTTTCAGCAACAATATAAATTCTCCCACACAGCTGACTCAGCTAGCCCCTAAGAAAGTTTGGATTGACTCCCAGAATCAACATAGCAACCTTGGGAACCTATAACAGGAAAGGAACTTGAAGAAAACAACCCTGGAGTTCCAACCAGACTTGTGAGACAATGGCCAAAATCCTGTTGCTCTAGTAGATTGCACTAGAGTAGGCCCATTGAATCAATGGGGAATTGGTGAGTCAATTCCTCCTTACGTTCCATTGATTCAAATGGGCCTGCCCTACCTGCACCTTCTTATGCAATGGAATGTATGGAAGATATGACTCACCAAATCCCAATCGATTCAATAGGCTTACTCTAGTACAAATTGAGTAAATTTAGGAGCCTTGGTGATGCGGTGGTTAAAACTGCTGTACTGCCGCCAAAACTGCTGACATTGTGAGTTTAATCCTGATGGGACACAAGGTTGACTCAGCCTTCCATCCTCCCTAGGTCGGTAAAATGATTACCCAGCATGTTGGGGGCAAAATGCTAATTACCTTGTGAACCACCCAGAGGGTGCACTAAGTGGCATGGGGTGGTATATAAGTGTAATTGCTATTGCTACAAATTTCTATGCTAAGCAACAGGATTTTTACCAATGATGTCTTGCTGCTCCTTATAGAAGCAGGCTCCCTTGTGGACAGGAGGTCATAAAATTTCAGAAGTCTAAACTGGCTACTTAGCAAAACCCAAGAAGGTGCCATCCTGACAGTGATTTGAGCTTCTTTGGTTCCTGGAAGCACACTAGTTACAGGGAAAAGCAATAAAATGACAGCCTTCATCTGGCTATTGTTTTCTTGTACAACCCCCCTCTCCCCCCCCCAACTCCCCAGAAAGCAACATTCAATAACTTACATCCAGTGACTGTTCTCTCTGAATAAATTTTCTGGACTCCTTTTCACAATAGTTCAACACTGCTTCTCTGTTATACTTGCCACTTGTTTGCTTGTCTATTTGGTCTTTCTGCTGGAACCCCACAGGAGTGCTTCCATCTGTATCAGATGCATCCAACTCTTTTTCTAATTCTTCCATCTCCTCCGGAGACAACGTGGATAACAAGCTGTCAATATCTGGGTCTTCACTGACCTGCCGCCTATATTTTGCTACCCGGGACATCTTGGCAGTTTGCAGGGGCAGCACTGCTTTGTATCTATATTTTTAAAGGCAAGGAAAGATAAGCCACTAAAAAGCAAATTATAGGGTTGCTTAGAAATTAGTCCAAGGAAACCTCTTTCTTTTTTCTCTCTTAAACTAGAGGTGTTGAAATGTTACATGGAAGGAACTGTAACTTTCCTCCAGTCTGGAATATAATGGTTATGCAGATGAAGAATCGCTGGCCAATGAAAGGTCACCTGGCATGGGGAGACCAATCGCACAAGGCAGGAGGTGGGGCTGGAGTCTATCAGAGGAGAGTCTGAAACTTGAGGACATTCCAGGGAATCTTGAAGGGCTGCATGACCAAATTTAGTCCTGAACATTTAGCTTTTTAAAGGCAATGGAAGAAACATGCAAAAAACAAGCTGTTGGCTGTAATTGAGAATCCCAGGATCAATGTAAGATCTTCTGGGATATCCCTCTCAGTGCCTGGAATTCTAACAGCAAATGCATCTATTCTAAACTGTTCCTAGGACATGCCAGAAACATCTGCTTTCAACGTTTCATTGATGGAATATTGTTGGCACTCAACATCCTTTTTTGGTTGACTGAATTGCTGTATTTGGCAATAAAATAAAGCAGACTAGGGTATGCTTCTAGTTTTTATTCCATTATATCTCTGTTTCAAAATAATATCACACTCTGTGTGTCAAATTATATTAGCATCTTTTTTTATTAGGAAGACAGCTGTAGAAAATGAACTCCTGTGTTGCTATGACAAACAATAAAAAGAGAAATGGGCGTGGCAGTTGCATCCTCCCTTGTTGTCTCAAAACATCCCATGGTTGCCCTGTCTTTGAGTGAAGACTGGCTCTTTTGGTTCTCTTGTAGTGCAATTAGATGGCAAGAAAGGATCTTGTCTGATAATGCTAGAAAGTATCACTTTGCTGGCAGTGATCTCAAAGTAACCCTTCCGTCTCTACAGGAATTGCTTCCGGGGTCTCCCAAAAGAATAGCCATGCAGTTGGACCAAAAAGGTCCAGCTTTGGCATTAAAGCAAGCTGAGGCTGGTTAGCGAGCTATTGTACAACTACACCAGACCATGCCATAAGCAGTCCAAAATGCCAGCTATTTCTCCATCTGATGGTAACCTTGGTATCTCAGCAGCTGTTGCTGCAACCATTATTCCAACCTTGTTTATTTGTGCTTTGGATTTGTAGTTTTTCTTTCTCAAAAAACACAGGACTGAAGGTTGTTAGAAACTGGTATAATTTTAAGTCAATTAATTAATTAATCATATGATGAACTTCAGTTGTCTACATTAATGTTGATATATACAGTAAGCAAAATTGTTCATCTCAAGTTCCTAGCTAGAGTTCCACGTCTAGGTTTGAAAGCCATTGAAGGGCTTCATCTGTGGCACTAAGCAAAGCCTCCAATGTGCCCCAAACGCATGTAAACGACACCTAAATATAATGTGGTCCATGGTTTGGTCTTCTTCACAGTCACACTGAGGAGAAGACTTCCATCCCCGTGTGAACAAAGTGGCTCTGCATCTACCACAGCCAGTCCTCACTCTGTTCAGCATCCTCCTCTGCTATATTGGAAGGAAAAATCCAGCTGGCCATTCACAGGGATTCTTGATTATGTGATGGAGAATTGGAGATAGATGCTCAATTTAATTAGAGCATAAGACAAATGTTAAAATACAAAACAGAGCACACCAAGACAGAAGAAAAGCACACCCACCCAACCTCCTACTTAAAAGTCCCTTCTGCAAACAACTTTGCCTAGTTTTAAAGGCCTGACTGAATAATGAGATATTTGCCTGCCAGTTGTAGGATAACAAGGATAAAATCAGCAAAGTATCCTTAAAGCATAGAATTCTAGAAGCAGTGAAAGCAGCCATTGGGATGATATCCTTCCTGTCTATGACTTCTGCAAGGATTTCGAAACTCTTCCATGAGAAAACGTGGTCTTTCAGACAGTCTAAACTGAAGTTGCATAGCACTATCTTAGTCTGGTATACTTCCCAATATATTACACTATAACTCTCATCAGCTATCTTTACCATGGTCAGTAGTTTGATATAATGAGAGTTGTAATCCAAAAATAGAGGGTGTTTTACCTATGTGGATCCAGAACTGGGGACACTGTTTAAGTGGATCCATTCATGTCTGGGTGGTCAATTCCAGAAAGCAGGGCTGTGTTAGTTAGTTAGGCCAGTGGGTTAGCTCATCCCCAGTTAGTGCTTAGTTAATATCCCCCCATTCCCTTTTATTCCTTTTTATTCTTTTAATTGGGGTGGGGGTAGTAGGGTGGGGAAGTGAGTGGGCGATTTGGGATTTTAAAATCTGTTTTTATACATTTTTAACTGTTGTACGCCATCCTGAGTTGGGTTCCCCTGATTGGGCGGCATATAAATTTAAAAATTAAATTAAATTACTACTTGACTGCTCTGTCTCATAGTCTTCATGGTACTTAATGCTTGCATCACTAGTAGTGAACAGCCAAGTGCATGCAAGCCAGAGTTCCTCCAAAGAGAGGTTGAGCAACATACATAGAGAAGCACCTTTCCTCTGCATCTGCATCCACATGACATTGGGTGCATATTGCAAAATATGCTAACCTACAGTGACCTGCATGGCTGAGAAAACCTCCCTTTCCTTTTTGTTGGCACAGTAACACTGCCCTCATAAAAGGGAGAACAGTCCAAATTTTTTGTGTCTGTTTAATTACATGCAAATTGCCTTTTTAGTGCTCAAATCTTAAGATGACACAGGTGAAATATGGACCTTATTCTCTCCCCCATACAGATGTGCAGCCAATTCCCTTTTTCTCTTGACAACAATCTCTACAAATTACGTACCCCATCTGCTGGCAATCTCTATTATTGCATGATATAGAGTAGCCTTTGTCCATTCCCTTTTATCTGACGTCATTGAGTCCTTCCCTCCCTTGTGCTATTTTTTAAAATTTGATTTACATCCTGCTTTTCTCCCACAAACTGGGCTGCAAAGCAACTCACATTATACTTTTATAAAAGTACAATTAAGAATAGTTCACTGTAAATATGAAAACACAAGTAAATAAGTTTCATTATAAAAACTGAAAAGTTTTAAAAAAATAATTTGAAAGAATGGCGTATGCAGACCTTGCTATAAAATCATTATACAGTATATTGAAAACAGTACTTCTAGTTTAACGCTGCTTGAGCTTCATACGACATTTTGCATTTCTAAACATGGGATCTGCGGTGGCTTAGTGGTTAAGACGCTGAACTTGATGACTGGAAGGTTGGCAGGTCAGCAGTTCGAGACCCCGGGTGCTGCATGACAGAGAGAGCAACCAGCTCCTGCCAACCTAGCAGTTCGAAAGCAAAATACGGCATGTAGATTAACAGGCTAGATCTGTGATGGTGACCCTTGGCACTCCAGATGTTTTTGGACTTCAATTCCCAGAAGACCCTGTGAATCCACACGAATGGGTTTACTGCGATTCATCAGGCCCGTGCTGCCCTTGTCGCTCCCGGAAGTGGAAGTAAAACGTGCCCAGATGGTTAAGGCTCTTCAGGGTTAACCCTTCCTTGTAGGAATCGGGGCCGCTGAGGGCCGTAGGTCCCGGAGGAGACTGATCAAAGAACGATATGAGGCAGCATGGAGGAGAATATGATCAGTGGTTTATTGAGGAAAAGGCATAATCATTTATAGATCAGAAGGCAAGGTAGAAAAAACCGTCACCCAACAGTCAATCACATCACCTATTTACTCAGGTTAATTGGGGATCTCTCGGGGGAAGTTAATTAGTGTGGACAAACACTGGCTGAGACAACACCATTGTTTTGGGCTTAGACTAAGGCAATCATGGCTCCTGTTTGCTTCTGGGATGAGACGGAGATTCGGAGGTGAGGGATTACTCTAATAAGTAACGCATTGGCTTGCTCAGCAGGTTCGTTGGTCAGGTCAGGTAATTGGGTGAATCAAACCCTATCATTTATCCACCCCCCTTAATTTGGGTGCTCGCAGAGCCCACGGGCCAGGGAGCCTTTCTCCCGAAAGTGGCCTCTGCCGGGCCGTTCTGTGCCCACGGGGGCACGGGGAAACCACATCTCCCCTTTTTAAATTTTCTTAAGAGCCTGACCGGCGACCCTGCGTAGGAGCGGGACCAGCTGATGAGCGGGAATGACGTCACGGGGTTTCCCTCTGGGGCGGCACCTTGAGATCAGCGAGGGAATACATTGTGCAAAGCAGCAGAGTGCGATGCCTAGTATAATCACCCCCACCACCACCTTGAGTACCGTTTGGAGCCACCCCCAGGGGATCCATGACCACATCCAGTTCCACAATGAACTCCACCAAGCCCCCCATGCAGAACCCTCTGTGATGCCCTGGACTATGGTGTGGAGATCAGTGAGCTGGCTCTGTACTTTGCGGGAGTTGTCAGTAAGGTTGAAACAGCACATACCATGAAAAGATTTGCAACCCAGGTGGTGTAACAATAAGAGGTAGTCGATAGCCGCTCGATTGTCAAGAATGGCATGGTGAAGCTCTGCCTGCTCTTGATTAAGGAGCGCTATCGCGGAGGAGGTATGGTTGATGGCTTTTGCTAGACCGCAAGCCAAGCGACCAATCCTCTTCGCGTTGCCGACGGCTAAGCCTGGCACGCCGAAGATGCTGACTGCCAAAGAGAGATATTCGGCAGGGCTCATTACTCTAAAGCTGCTCTCACATGAGCTGTCCAACTGGGTGGTGCGAGTGTGCCGTACGAGTGAGGAAACATTTGGAACATTAGTAACATTTGTGCTTGGGGTGACCATGTCCTTGGTCGGGAGTAACAATGTCAAACGACTGATACAACATATAGAGTCTGAAACATTTGCAGGAATGTAGTTCCACGTGTACTGGTTGCATGTGAAGAACCAACCAGATGGCAGGGTGATATGAGCATACATGGTACCAAGTGGTACTGGGGTATTGCAAGTCCAATTGCCACTGCCGACGTTGAGGCAGCGGCGCCGGGTACGACCAGCCGAAGCGCAGCCGTACATTCGTCCACAGGTAGAGTTCGGGCTGACCGCCACCCGAGGAGTGTGGAGGGTGGCCGCATCAGCCGGCAAGGTCATGGTTAGCCGCATCTCCCAATGGGCATACTCTGAAGAAGCCGCTGGGTTATACGGGCTGAAAAGTCTCTTCACAAGCCAATCCCCATCCCTGGGGTGCGCGCCTGGAGAATGGCACACAGGGATGAGGCAGGTGCTGAGGATCGAAGCAGAACCAAGGTCCTGCCTGAGGCAAAAATCGGACTGGTTGATGAGACCCGCCAACCTCTCCCAAATGTTGTACTGCATCCGGGCAGAGAGGTCTCCGCCGGGCAGCAGATCGTTGGCCTCCAACGAGACGGCCTGAGCGCCTCCCCCCAGAAGCAGGGAAAGGGTCAGGATGATGGTGAGTGCCAGGGTGTTGGCATGGATCTGGGTGAAAACTGCAGCTGTGAGGTTCTCCGGTGTCGGCTCCTTCCTTTCGCGCCGGACGGTATCCTCCGCCTCACGACAAAGGATCTTGACCATCCCCCAGGTGATCTTGGGTGCTGTCGTCGGTTGCCGTTTCCTCCGACGGGTCCTCTCGGTCAGGGTGAGGTCCTCCATCTCCGGGATCGGACTCTGGTCGGTCTGGGTCCACGCCATGTGGTTCCAAGTAAGGCTTGACACACCGAGGTGGAATCCAAACGACACCTGTAGGAGACATAACTGCAGCATACCCTCTTCCCCAGGTTATGAGCGGCGCCGGGCCCCTCCAAGAAGGGTCCGGTGGCACCCGGTATCGGTCCATCGGTCGCGGGAGAGCTTCCGAGCGGCGGAAGTGCTTCTCCTGCGGCGTACAGTCCGAAAAAACATTAAGGTGATTGTAAGTAAACAATACCTTATTCAGGCAATGCTGTGCCTGGCCCTGTGACTTGGGGAGGGCTGGTGGCTCCCCCCTTTCTGTTTGTTTGTCAATATAGGACTTGAGCGTCCGATTGACCCGTTCCACAATCGCTTGCCCCTGCGGATTGTAGGGAACGCCAAAAGTATGCTTGATATCCCAAGTGGCCATGAAGGCGGCCAGCTGCCTGGAGCTGTAGGATGGCGCGTTATCGGTTTTAACGTGCCGAGGTTTGCCCATGGCTGCAATGCAGGAAAGGAGGTGCTGCTCCACATGGGAAGCAGTCTCCCCTTTCTGCGCCGTTGCCCAAACGAACTGAGAAAAAGTGTCTATGCAAACGTGCATGTACTGCCATCTGCCAAACTGCGGAACATGCGTGACGTCCATCTGCCACACCTGATTGGCCTCTGTCCCTCGTGGGTTGATCCCCCACGAGGGCCCCCCCGGTGCCCCTGCACAATGCTGGCAAGAGCGAACTATGCCTTGGGCTTGAGAGAGTGGCAAATTGAACTGTCTGGCAAGTGCTTTGGCATTTTGGTGAAAAAAGGCATGGCTCTGAATTGGAGTAGTAAACACACCCAAAACTGAACGTTGCTGAATTTCCTTTGCCGCCGCGTCCGCTCTGCTATTGCCCGCAGAAATCGGACCCGGTAGGTCTTGATGACTTCGGACATGGGCAATATAGAGCGGCTCCGTGCAGTTTCGCAAGTGAAATTGAGCAGTGAGAAACAGGCTAAGCAAATTCTTGTCTATCGCGGGAGTGATGTATGCTCCCGGTAGACTGTGAAGCAAGTTCCTAACGTACATGCTGTCAGTGATGATGTTTAAACGTTCTTTGGCGAAGGTGCGCAAAGCGAGGCTCACCGCTGCCAACTCTGCCCGCTGCGCGGACTTTTGTGGAAGAGTTAGCAGCGTGCGCCAAGCTTGGCCCTCCTGCCAGGTCAAGACACCGTATGTCCGACCACCATCAGTAAAAACTGTCCTGGCTCCCTGAAGTGGAACCAGCGAGAGCAATTCGAACAAGCTGACTGTCTGCGTCTGAAGTGAGACAAGTCTGGGGTCCTTTGGCAAGTGGTATGCCAAGCTCCCGGTGAAGCCTTCCAGGGCTATTGGAAGCGAGTCACCGAGCTGCATTAATTGCTGGACTTGTTCCTTGGTGAATGGAACTACGATTTTGGCCAAATCATGCCCTGAAATGTCCCTAGCTCTCAACCTTCCGCGGTAAACCACCGCGGAGACCAATTCTTGGGGAGGAACGATGTTTCGTGAGGAGGTGTTCGGAAGGTACACCCACTCCACGATACTCGCCCCTTTCTCGGCATCTACGCCGAGCGCTCCTGTAAACATGGATCCTGACCGTACGATGTACAAATTCAAGATCGGAGCATATGGCCCTGGGGTGATCCTATCTACCCACCTCTGGCTGAGAACTTGGTTGACTTTCTCGATAGCTAAGCGTGCGTCTCGAGAAATCTTTATCCGGTCTGCCGGCTGCTTACCTAAAGTTAGCAGCGAGAAGAGCGGTTTTAGGAGATCCGTATCCAATCGGAAATACGGTCTGGCCCAATTGATGTTCCCCAAAACTTGCTGCAACTCTACAAGGGTGACTGAGTCCTGTAAGTTGATCCTGGGCAAAACTGGTGCTGCGAAAGAGCGGAGAAGCCGATGGCCCAAGTATGAGAAGGGCTCGGTTCTCTGCACTTTCTCCGGGGCAATGAGTAACCCTTTGTCCCCCAGGCTGGCCTGGAGGTCAGAAAACATTTCGCTGCCGAGTTGCGGCATCGCGACCAAGATGTCGTCCATAAAGTGGCAAACTATAGCTTTAGGGTAAAGGCTTCGGAACTTTGCCAGTGCATTGTGAACATAAATTTGGCACAGGGTGGGCGAATTGAGCATGCCCTGTGGCAAAAATTTCCACGCGTAACGCTGCGTGGGCTCGCCGTGGTTCACAACCGGCACCGTAAAGGCGAACCTTTCCCGGTCCCGGGGGTCTAAGGGGATTGTATAAAAGCAATCCTTGAGATCTACGACTAGGATCTCCCACCCCTCGGGAATCATGTTCGGATTGGGGATGCCGCATTGGAGCGGACCCATTGGCTGTATGCATTTATTGATCTCTCTGAGATCGTGGAGGAGTCGCCACTTCCCCGACTTCTTTTTAATCACAAAAATTGGCGAATTCCAAGGACTTGTGGACCGTTCTATATGTCCTGCGTCTAGCTGTTCTTTAACTAGCTGCTTGAGGGCAACTAATTTCTCTCCCACTACCGGCCATTGTTCTACCCAAACCGGCGTGTCGGTGAGCCATTTAAGTGGCAACGCCATTACTCAAAGGTAAGCGTAGCACCGTACTGCTGCAGGATGTCTCGCCCCCAAAGGTTGATGTGCACGTCAAGAATGTGCGGCCGAATTACCGCCGTGCCGTCAGCCCTTGGGATTGTGACTTCCACCCACTCTCGGCTCCTAAACGCTTCCTGGACGCCGCCTACCCCCCACACATCGGAGACCGGCTCAATGGCCCACTCTCTTGGCCACTGGCTTCTGCTTATCACGCTCACATCCGCTCCAGTATCGAGTAACCCTGAGAACACTCTTTTGTTCAAAAATACCTCGATAACGGGGCGCTGCTTCCACTCAATGTTGGTCTCCACTGTCGCTAAGACCTGGTATCCTTGTACTGCCTCACTGGCGCTCGAGCGGTCCTCTGACCGGGACTCGGAGCTGTCACTGTGCCTTCCCTGGCTATCTGCTGGCGAGTGACAAGGAACCATGATCAGTTGCGCTAAGGTGTCTCCCTTGTGAATTGTTTGGGGCAGATGAGTCCAAAGCTGAACTTGGAGAATGCCTGAAAAATTCGAGTCAACGACTCCGGGAATTATGAAAATTCCGCATGCTCCAGCTACGCTGCGGGGCAAAACTAAGCCTATAAAGCCCTTGGGCAGTGGACCCATGTACTGGGAGTCCACCAGATAGACCGTGCCTGGCAGGTCGCATGTAACGTCCGCCTGACAAGTCAAGTCTAGCCCTGTACTACCCTTGGGGCTGGCCTGTGCCCTCGCAATGTCTGGGGTGCGACTGGGATTTAGTCTAGCTCTGGTGAGCTCTGAATGAGGGGAGTCCCTGTTTGGACCGGGGCCAGAGACATGCCCGCGTTCCGGTTTCCCGAATTCGGACAGTCTCGGGCCCAATGGTAGCCTCTTTGACATTTCGGACACTGGGTCTTCAGAGCCTTGGAGCGGCCGGACTTTTGCCCGCCTCCCTTGGATCGGCACTCCCTAGCGAAGTGACCGACCTTGCCACAACTGTGACATGCTCCTTGGGTCTTTCCTTTTGGTCTCTTACCCCCTTGCACCGCTGCCGCTAGCAATCCCATCTTGTAGGATTCTGTGCCAACGTCGGCGCAAGCTCTAATCATGTCCGTAAGGGTCAAATCGGGACGATTGCCTAGTGACTGCAAGATTTTACGGCAGTCTAAATTGGCATTGTCCTTGGCTAACTTCATCATGAGCTCTTGCTGGGCCTGCTCATTGTCAATCTGCCTGCTAATGGCTTCTTCCAGGCGATTGATGAAGTCCATATAGGGCTCTTGGGCTCCTTGCTTGATAGCGGTGTAATTTTTAGCCGCTTTGCCAGTTGCTGGGACTTTGAAAAACGCCCTAAAGGCGGCCTCGGCCGACATCTGGAGAGTGGCTAGAGGCAAGTTGATTTGGGCATCGATGGATTCGAAGGCACCTGAACCATATAACTGGTCAGGAAGTACTGCGCCTCCCATCCTGGCAGCCCTTGTCTGCGCCTCCAGGCGATACTCGCTGTCCCAAATTAAGTACTGGCTAGGGTTGAGCATCATCCGCATGACGGCTTTCCAGTCATGGGGAATGAACATGGTGTTCTCGCACACTTGCTGAAGCGTGCCCCTTGTGAAACGACTTTGGAGCCCTGTTTCTGAAATGGCTTTCCGTATAGCCATGAGAAGCTTATACGGGACTGGGGAGTGTACTATCTGCTGCGCGCCTGTGAGCGCGTCCATCTCCATGCGGATGGGACATATCTGGCTAAGCTCAGCTAGTTCTTCGGCTGGCAATTCCCCCTTCCTAATCTCCTCTTCAATGGTGCGCTGAAGTGGACTCTTGGTAACTCGGGAACTTGGAACTGTCAGAGAAGCGCCTGCGCTCCTCATTCCTTGCATTCCACCGGTGACGTCTGCAGCTGTCGCCGGGGGAAAGCTCCCTACGCTACTCTGCCTAAATTGGAGTGACGGATAGAGCGCCATAGGCGCCGTTGGTTGGGCTGGCGCTTCTGGCAGACTTGGGGGTTCTTTGGCCTCTATCCGGACTGGCTCTATCTCCGCCAAGAGCTTCCTACACTTTCTCCATGTGCGAATTACACCTCCTGGAGCTTTCGGGGGTTGCTGAATGCAGTCTCCTATCTGATCCCAGCGCTCGAGGGTTAACGTACCTACTTCTGGGTAAAGCAGGCAGTGTTCCCCTAGGTACACCAAAAGTCTCGCTAGCTCCCCGGTGTGAAAACGCAAATTAAATACCCTGGCCAGGATGATGAACCCCTCCTCATGGGTTCTTTGGCTAGCGGATGGACGCTGTCGCTGAGGACAGGTCCCCATATTACCTGCGATTGGGTCCTCGGAAGATTCCTCCTCGGGACGAGCCGACGCGTCTTTGGCAGGCAATAGGTTCTGGCGATGTCGCTTTCTGGGTAGAGCTCGGAGCGTGGACTGCGGCCATGGGCCCTCGGTGGCCACTGCGCTGTCAGGGGCTCACAGCTGCCCTGAGCGGAACGCGCGTTTTCCCTTTGGCGCAAGCCGCCGCGAAAGTCGGGAGTAAGCTGTAGGATGCCTCTTTGGACTGCCTCACCGCAGGCCGTCCCTCCGATCGGCTGGCTGCCGGGCGGAGTGCCGCGCTGTCCTCCGGGATGATTCGGACACGGTTCAGGCGCAGAACCGGACCGTGTGATCGCTACTCTGAGGAAGACCGCTCTTACTCACGAGTAGATCACGTCTCGGGGTCACCAGGTGTAGGAATCGGGGCCGCTGAGGGCCATAGGTCCCGGAGGAGACTGATCAAAGAACGATACGAGGCAGCATGGAGGAGGATATGATCAGTGGTTTATTGAGGAAAAGGCATAACCATTTATAGATCAGAAGGCAAGGTAGAAAAAACCGTCACCCAACAGTCAATCACATCACCTATTTACTCAGGTTAATTGGGGATCTCTCGGGGGAAGTTAATTAGTGTGGACAAACACTGGCTGAGACAACACCATTGTTTTGGGCTTAGACTAAGGCAATCATGGCTCCTGTTTGCTTCTGGGATGAGACGGAGATTCGGAGGTGAGGGATTACTCTAATAAGTAACTCATTGGCTTGCTCAGCAGGTTCGTTGGTCAGGTCAGGTAATTGGGTGAATCAAACCCTATCATTTATCCACCCCCCTTAATTTGGGTGTTCGCAGAGCCCACGGGCCAGGGAGCCTTTCTCCCGAAAGTGGCCTCTGCCGGGCCGTTCCGTGCCCACGGGGGCACGGGGAAACCACACTTCCTCTGTACAGGCACATTTTACTTCCGCTTCTGGGAGCGACGACAGCAGTGTGGGCCTGTTGTGTATTGAATGTAATTGTAACCACACGAATGAGCGAATGTAACAATCTGTAACCACATGAATGAGCGAATGTAACAATCTGTATGTTGCAATAGAAACAATGTAACAAATCACAATAGAACGCGAGCTAGTGACCACTAGGGGGAAATAGCGAGTGTTCAGCTCACATGGTACACATTCCTCAAATACCTTCAGCTGCGCGGGAAAGATTCCTGTCCTCACCTCACCTGGACAAGAAGGGCGTGACTAAGGATGACGTCATATGGACAGTAGCCAATGCGCTATCGAGGAGCCACATTCAAATGTATAGCCACTGCATAAAAGGAGCTGTTTGTCCGCCATTACCTCATGTTCGTGCTGTACGCCATGCAATAAAGATGTGTTAGGCTAGTTTACAGCTGCTTCCATTGTCTTGATTCCCAAACACTATACTGGCGATGAAGGTGGGATATGGCTTCCCACGGGGACAAGACACTTCCACAGCAACCGGTTTTCAACGTAAACCAGCCCGAACGATGGGACTGTTCGAATCCGCGGGGCTGAGACTGCAGAGAGACAAATGTGTTTTCCTTGCAAAAGAAGTAGAGTTCCTGGGGTTTCGTATAACCCCTGAGGGAGTGGAACCCGCTGAGTCCAAAGTCTCGGCCATCCAAAACGCCCCTCGCACCACCGCGAAACCGGAGCTGCGATCCTTTCTGGGGCTGCTGAATTTTTACCATTCCTTCCTGCCCAGGAAAGCATCGATTGCAGAGCCCCTGCATAGGCTGCTGAAGAAGGATGTGGTTTGGCGGTGGAGGGAGAGCCAAGAGCGGGCTTTCAGGGAACTCAAGCAGCTCCTCTCCTCAGAGGCCATCCTGACCCATTTCGACCCAAAGAAGCCGGTAGTCTTAGTCTGCGACGCCTCACCAGTGGGGGTGGGGGCAGTTTTTTGCCACGTGTTAGAGAGCGGGCAAGAAGCCCCAGTTGCCTTCTATTCGAGATCATTGTCTAAGGCAGAACACAACTACGCGCAAACAGATAGGGAGGCCCTTGCTATTGTGGCGGGCACAAAGAAGTTCCATGATTTTTTGTATGGTCGTCCATTCACCATTGTAACCGACCACAAGCCACTATTGGGTATTTTCACCTCAGACAAGCCCACTCCGCACATCCTCTCCCCAAGGATGCTTCGGTGGGCTATTTTCCTCAATGCGTACAGGGGCTCATTAGTGTACCGCCCCGGAAAAGACATAAGCCATGCTGACGCACTTTCAAGGTCTCCTCTTTCCCAGCTGGGAGACCCGAAATGTGAAATAGAGCAGGACAGCCATGTCCTCCTTATAGAAGCCCTAGATGCACCCCTCATACTTCCAGTGGAAATCGCTGCAGCCACAGCAAAGGATATAACACTAGCTCTTGTCAGATCTTGGGTACAGAAGGGGTGGCCCATGGCTCCCCCCGCAGATGAGTTTGCCGCGTTTTTCAGGAAGAGGGTTGAGTTGTCCACAGAAAGGGGGTGCCTCCTGTGGGGCGAGAGGGTGGTCATCCCAGAATCCTTAAGGGCAAGGTTACTCAAGCTTCTACACGTCAGCCACCCGGGGATCGTGCGCTCTAAAGCGCTGGCCTGAAGCTACTTCTGGTGGCCACAGTTAGATGCGGACATTGAGCACATGGTGAACACCTGCGAAAGTTGCCAGTGCTCTTGCCCTGAGGAGTCCCGACTTCCACACAGAGAATGGGACACAGCCAGGGGACCGTGGTCTCACCTTCACATAGACTTTGCAGGTCCATTCAGGGGTTCCCCTTTTCTACTGGTAGTAGACGCATACTCTAAGTGGTTGGAGGTAATTCCGATGCACAGCACCTCATCAGCCGCAACCATAAAACAGCTGTACAAGCTGATAAGTACCTTCGGGATACCTGACGTCATTGTGAGTGATAACGCTAGCACTTTCATGTCCGCAGAATTCCAAGCGTTCTTGGAATCAAACGCCATTCGGCACATAACCTCAGCCCCTTTTCACCCCGCAACAAACGGCCAGGCGTGGTGTGAACCATGAAAGAGAGGTTGCGGCGCATGGGCCCAGGGGATCTGGACCTGCAGTTCTGCCAGTTTTTTGTTAGCATACAGGGTGACGCCATTGGTGTCAGGATTTTCCCCAGCTGAACTCCTCATGAAAAGGAAATTGCATTCATTGTTAACCAGGTTGGATCCCACCAGGGTGGAGGATAGGGGAAGAAACATTGAGCTCAGGTCCACAAAAAACTTTGAGATAGATGAACCTGTACACTGTAGGAACTACGCAGCTGCAGGGCCAGCCTGGGTGCCGGGAGTAGTCATTAACCAAACGGGACCAGTTTCATACTGTGTCGAGACCAACACGGGTCTCCTCTGGAGAAGGCACGCCGACCAACTAAGGCACCGAGTGATTGGGGGGCAGGACAGGGGTGCCCAGCAGCAGAACTCAATGTTAGGGTCCTCCCCCACCCGCTTATCCCAAGGGGTAGAAAACGAGGGGCAACAGTCCCAAACAAAGGGGGGGGGAGAGCAGACTCAAATCCGTATCCTTTTGATACACCAGTTCGCCCCAGCGCCATGAAAGATAGGAATGAGTTTGTCCCTGTTGCCCCTCGGTTAGATTTTGAGTTACCAAACCGGGGGGCTTTTTCAGAGTGTTCCCCCACCCGTCCAAGCGAGGAGCGGGGCTTTTCTTTAGCCCCTAGTGCTCCCGGTTTGCCCGCATCCACATCAGAATCCAACCCTTCTTCTCCTGCCCAGCCCATAGCTGCAAATCCGCAGCAAGTCGCTCATGAGTCATCCTCTCCAATTGCAGGACAAGAGCCAGGAGGACCCAGACGAGGGGGCACGGCCGAGTCAAGCATAACGGCCACATGCCCAAAACGCACATGTGGAAAACCACTTTGGTTAAGGGACTTTGTCCCATCTTAGAGGGGAGGGATGTTGTGTATTGAATGTAATTGTAACCACACGAATGAGCGAATGTAACAATCTGTAACCACATGAATGAGCAAATGTAACAAGCTGTATCTTGCAATAGAAACAATGTAACAAACCACAAGAGAACGCGAGCTAGTGACCACTAGGGGGAAATAGCGAGCATTCAGCTCACATGGTACACATTCCTCAAATACCTTCAGCTGCACGGGAAAGATTCCCGCCCTCACCTCACCTGGACAAGAAGGGCGTGACTAAGGATGACGTCATATGGACAGTAGCCAATGCGCTATCGAGGAGCCACATTCAAATGTATAGCCACTGCATAAAAGGAGCTGTGTGTCCGCCATTACCTCATGTTCGTGCTGTACTCCATGCAATAAAGATGTGTTAGGCTAGTTTACAGCTGCTTCCATTGTCTTGATTCCCAAACACTAAAGGGCCGGATGAATCGCAGTAAACCCATTCGTGTAGATTCACGGAGGCTTCTGGGAATTGAAGTCCAAGAACATCTGGAGTGCCAAGGTTCGCCATCACGGGGCTAGATGGTATTGTAGATGCAAGCAATGGGCACAAAGCTGGGCGGGCTGAGGAGGACGGTGGAAGACAGAGATGCCTGCTGACGGGCAATGGTCCATAGGGTCGGAAAGGGTCGGAATCGACTGTGCGACTGAACAACAACAACAAAATATTAACAGGTGCCACTTCGGCAGGAAAGGAAAACAGCATTCCGTGTGCTCTTGCCTCTAGTCATGCCTGCCACAGTGCCATGGAAAGGTCTGCAAATGCAGACCGAACCTTAGAGTCGGATATGACTGGCTTTCGAGCAAGGGCGACCTAAATATGTAATTGAGATGCACCAGCTTGAGATGCACCAGCAGAGCCGTTTCTGTTTCCCCCATGGAGGTATAGAAAACAGGAGATGACATGACGTCACAAACTTGAAGCCAACTAATCGGACAGTCCGCCATGTTAGTTGGCCCAAAACATTGCCTTATGGTGCTTAGATTGTGTGGAGTCCTGAAAGTAGATCGGGGTTTCCCCTTTAATATCAGTGTGTGTGTGTGTGTGTGTGGGGGGGGGGGTTTGCGATCCCCCTCTCCGCTGGCTACCCTGGATCCAGAAGGGTTGGGGGGACAGACCCCTTTTGTCCCCCCCAACCCTCACGGACCCACGGGACACGGGAGAGGGGATCCAATCCACCCACCCCCTGATATTAAAAGGGAAAACCTGATCGGAGTTTCCACTTTAATATCAGTTTTTGGAGGTTGCGATCCCCCTCTCCACTGGCTCCCTTGGGGTTGAGAGGTTTGGGGGGGAACAAAAGGGGTCTGTCCCCCCAACATACCTGTCAAGTTTTGGATTTGGAAATAAGGGAAAATTCCTGGAAAATACGGGATAATTGACAGCTATGCTTATCCTGTGCTGCCCTCCAATGGCGGCAATAGGGCATTGCAGTCTAATTAATAAGGGATGACGGCGGGAAAGAGGGTAAAATAAGGGGTTTTCCTGGCCAATAAGAGATACTTGACAGCTATGCCCCCCCAACCCTTCTGGACCCAGGGGAGCCAGCGGAGAGGGGGATTGCAACCCCCCAAACACTCCGTTTTGGTTTCTTCTCCTTAAAAACGGAGTGTTGGTGTGTGTGTGGAATCGATCCCATCTCCCTGGTCCCCTGGGTATAGGAGGTTTGGGGGGACAAAAAGGGTCTGTCTCCCCAACCCTCCTGAACCCAGGGGACCCAGCGGAGAGGGGGAATCCCCCTGACACCCCCCATATTAAAGAGAAGAAAGCAAGCAGTTTCTTCTCTTCAACAACGGAGTGTTGAGTGGTGGTGGTGGATTCGTTCCCCTCTCCCTGGTCCCCTGGGTTTGGAAGGGTTGGGGGGACAAAAGGGGTCTGTCCCCCCAACCCTTCTGGACCCAGGAGACCCGGGAGAGGTGATCGATTCCACCCCCTCCCAAACACTCCGTTTTAAAGAGAAAAAACCGCTTGGTTTCTTCTCTTTAATAATGGGGTGTCCTGCGGGGGGGGGAAATCCTCTCTCTGCCGGGTCCCCTGGCTCTGGAAGGGTTGGGGGAAAAGACCCCTTTTGTCCCCCCCAACCCCCCCAACCCAGGGTACCCATGAGAGGGGATCAATCCACACACACCCCCAACACAAGAAGCAATCGTAAACGGTAGCCTGCTAATGTTTTGGTCCACCTAATATGGCGGCAGGCCACGCCCACTGGCTTCAAAAAACTGACAGCATGAAGCCTGTAGTGCCACCTCCTGTTTTTTTATACCTCCATAGTTTCCCCAGAGTTTTTGTATCAATGCGACCGGATCAACTTCCTCGAGCCCATGGGCGACCAATCAGAGCCTTGCCGGCAGCTGGGGAGGAGGGCGAACAGGGCCACCCACGAGTCACGTGGGTGGCTTCCAAGCTAGCCGGGCTGTCGGACCCGGACCGGAGCTGCACGTGGGAAGGAGCCGGCCGGGATCCAAGATGGAGGAGTACGCCCGCGAGCCGTGGTGAGCAGCCGGTTTCTTTTGGGCTCTTCCTGGAACCGATGGCGTGGCGGCGGCGGCGGGTGTCGATCGACCTTGCCGTGGGGCGAGGCGGGGAGGGCGGAATGAATGGATGGACGGACGGACCTTTCGCCTGGAGCCCTTCCGCCCCCTGCCTCGACGTGGGGTGACCTTGGTGGGCGAGGCCACTCAGTGGGTCAGATGCTGTTGGAAGAGGCCCCAGTGGTCTGGGGCTCCTCCGGGCTTGAAGGGCGGACTTGCGTCGCGGCTGTCACGGGGCTGGGGGGTGGGCTGGGGGTCGAGCCCTCCCTCCCTCCCTAGGGGGGCTCAAAGGGAAGGCGTTCCTCTGGCGTTTCACCCGGGTGCCTTTCGGATACCTGAAGAAGTGCTTTGAGGTGACACCTTGGTTTTGATTTCGTCACCTTGACCTGGAGTGTCCCATTCAGATCCTGATACAGGTGAAACTCAGAAAATTAGAATATCGTGCAAATGTCCGTTCGTTTCACTTAAAAGGTGGAACAAATACATGAGATTGACTCACTACATGCAAAGCGAGAGATGTCATGCCTTAATTCGTTATAATTGTGATGATCGCGGCATACATGAGATTATGTGATGATTATGGGGTACATGAGATTGGGGGGGGGGGTTGGGGTTTTTCATAAACTGTAAGCCATAAGCATCAATATTATAACAAAGGAAGGCTTGAACTATCTCGCTTTGCTTGTAATGAGTCTATCTCACCTTTTAAGTTGCATTACTGGACTGAATGAACATTTGCACGATATTCTAATTTTCCGAGTTTCACCTGTACAATAGAGAGGCAGGGGTGTGCTGGGCACCTCGGGAGGGCGGTGGAAAGGAAATGGTACCTCTGGGGGGTGCCAGTCGTGGGGCGCACTGGGATGAGTCCCTGTGTCTCTATGGGCCAGCACACCACTGTAGAGAGGCAGCTACTTACTAGCAATAGCAATTACACTTATCTGCTGCCCCAGGAACTGAGACACTAAGCTTGAAGACTGGAAGGTCAACAGATTAGCAGTTCGAGACCCGAGTGCTGCACAACGGAGTGAGCACCCGTTGACTGTCTCAGCTCCTGCCAACCTAGCAGTTTGTAAACAAGAAACTGCAAGTACAGTGGATAAATAGGTACCGCTTGAGTAGGAAAGGTAACAGTGTTCTGTGTGCTCCAATGTCTAGTCATGCCTACCACATGGATCACAGAAATATCTGCAGACACAGACACCACTGGCTCTTTGGCTGTAAAAGGAGATGAACAGCGCCCATAGAGTTGGATATGACTTACTTTCAAGCAAGGGAGACATTTACCTACTGCTCCGTAGTGCTCTCTCTGGGTGGTTCACAAGCTAATTAGCATTTTGCTCCCAACATGCTGGGTACTCATTTTACTGACCTCGGAAGGATGGAAGGTTGGCAACCTTGCCCCCCTGTCTGGATCGAACTCATAACACTTTGGCTGCAGTACTTGTGCCACCAGGGACAATTTACTGGCAGTTGTTTCAGGTTCATCCATCATTGCTGTACCTCTTGTTGGTGGAACGTCTTGCAAGAGGATATTGAATGAGGCAGACAGGTTTTCCTGGGTCAACGTGTGTCTTACCTTCTTTAGCAACAATGATGGTCCTCTGCAGCAAACATTTTGCCTACTATAAATTTCTGTGCACGATATCTGATGAAATGAGTTGCAACCCATAAAACCTTTGTTATGCAACTTCTTAATAGGTTCATTTTATATGGTTTTACATGAAGAGGGCCTAGTTATATATTGCTGTTTCGTAAAGGTGGCAGACTCTACCAAAACAAAGCATGTTGCATAAGAGTGAGCTCTGTATTCTCCTTTGCTGTAACATGTGGCTGAGATTGAAACTAAACTACTGTATTAGGTCACACCTCCACCCAAACTTCTAGAAACAATTTTAGAGACTCAGCTATCCCCCAGTGCATGTTATATATTTATAGAGCACTGTATGATGATTTAAAAGGTGCAATTAAAAAGGACATAACTCTGTTTCCAAGGTACTTGCAATATACATTTAACAAAGATTAGGTAGTACTGAATTTACATCTTTAAGTGAACCTCTTTCTCTGTCCCCCACCTTTAAAAAATAAAAATGACATGCCCCAGAGTGGCTGATGGCTCTATTGGAGAAAATACTTACGGTATACTATACCTGTATTACGTAAGTCTGCTTTCAGCCTTTTTAGATTGGAGCTAGTTATTAAAGCAACCCTGGCTGCAAAATAATCGTGGTGATCCCAGCAATGCTATCGAAGTCCTGTCTGGGTGTCTGAAAGCTGTGGGGGTCTGGATGGGGGCCAACGGGCTACAACTGAATCCCAGCAAGACTGCGTGGCTGTGGATTGTGGGCCCTGGGTTGCCCAGGGAATTACCATCTTTGGTTTTGGATGGGGCTGTTTTGCCTCAGACAAACCCGGTGCGCAACTTGGGGGTCCTCCTGGACTCGGGCTGCTGCTAGAAGAACAGGTGGCAGCCGTGGCCAGGAGGGCTTTCGCACAGCTTCGATTAATTCACCAGTTGCGCCCGTTCCTGGACAGGGACTCCCTGGTCATGGTCACTCATGCTCTGGTCACCTCCAGACCAGATTATTGTAATGCGCTCTACATGGGGCTGCCCTTGACAACCATTCAGAGACTACAACTGGTCCAGAATCTGGCAGCCTGGGTGGTGATGGGGTGTGGATGTTATGCCCATGCCTCGCCACTTCTTCGGGAGCTGCACTGGTTACCAGTTTGCCTCTGGGTGCAATTCAAGGTGCTGGTTTTGACCTTTAAAGCCCTACATGACAGTGGGCCAGGCTACCTAAGAGACCGCATCGCCCTAAGGACGTCTGTCCATCCAACCAAGGTGGACCGGAGGGGCTCTCTTATTGTACCATCCGCTAGAGGGGCTCGCCTCTCTAGCACAAGGAGGAGGGCCTTCTCCATGTCCGCACCGGCACTCTGGAACCTCTTACCAACAGAGCTACGTCTCCAGATGGAATTGTTGCCTTTCAGAAAAGAACTTAAAACCTGGCTGGCAGGCCAAGTATGGGGTGCAGGTGGAAGGGTGACTCCCGTTGCGTGGCTGGTATAGTGAAATTCCAGCCCCCTCGGTCCCTGCACCCTTTTTTAGGGGGAGGGTAGTTTTTAATCATGTTTTTATTATGATTGTTAACCGCCCTGAGTTGGCCTTGGCCAAGTGGGCGGTATAGAAATCGAAATAATAAATAAATAAAATAAATCTTGAGGACTTATGGCACTACAAAACTGAACTTCTTTGGAATCTTGTCCATGCACTGAGTCAAGATTTATTTTTTAAAAACAACTTTGTAACCTGGCCATATTATTTGCGTGGCAAAATTATACATGCATTTGGAACACAGTTATATGGGAAAGGGGAAGGTTTTATGTAACACTATCCATTTAGCAAGATCATTGTATGGTGGTAGCTTATGTTACTGTATCCATGAGTGTAGGAGTAAATGCCACAAAGTTCAGAGTACTGTAGTTTTTAAAAAGATCTTTAGGTATACTTAAAGTGGCTCTTTGGATATAGCACATGAGCTAGATGAAAATTAGTCTGGGAAATGGAAAGTAACCATTTTGTTTACTGTTGTGGGATGTTTGCCTGGTTGTCCTCCTTCCTAGTGTTTTCCTGCTGTTGCAGGGTCCACTGTTCAGATCCTGGACCATTCTGATCATTTACATCTTCAGGGTGAAGGCCATCTATTTGCATGTTGACAATATCTTGCAATCTCTGTTTTGTTACCCACGTGGCTGCCAGCCATTGTCTTTCTGGCTGTAAGCAGTTTTGATAGTGGTGGAAGGTGCCGCTTGGAGGAGATATCCATACAAGTGAAGCTGTCTTTCTCTCATCTTCTCTGTGATTGGTGATGCGCCTAGTTGCTGTTGGATAGCATCATTTGTGACATGATCAAGTAGGATGTTTGCAAAATTTAGCTCATTACAAAGTGTCTTCTTTCTTTCAGCCCATGGAGAATAGTCGATGACTGTGGTGGTGCTTTTACGATGGGAGCCATTGGTGGTGGTATCTTTCAAGCAGTCAAAGGATTCAGAAATTCTCCAGTGGTGAGTTAAAATTGTTTCTTGTGGATAACTCCCCCTCCAATAGTTTGAGGTGTTGACAGGAAGGAAAACTTCAGAGAGTTCATTTAATGGAAGAATATTAGAGTAAATAAAACAACAAAAAACACAAAAGTTGTGGCACCATAAAGACTAATTCATCTTCAGCACTTGTCCTTCTAATGAGCAATCAGGGTTGATTTCCTTTAGGATTGATTGATTTGATTTCCTTGCAGTCCAGGGGACTCTCAAGAGTCTCCTCCAGCACCACAATTCAGAGGTGTCTATTCTTCTGCGCTCAGCCTTCCTTATGGTCCAGCTCACACAGCCACACATTTCATTTCATTTATTAGATTTATATCCCGCCCTACTCAACAAAAATGTGACTCAGGGCGGCTTACAGTGGAGAATATACAAAAACAAAGATACAATCAGCAAAAAATACAATAGGGTACAGTAACATCTCAGAAATACAGTAACATTTTAGTAACACAATAACATCCCAGTAAGACAGTAACATCTCAATAATGCAATAACATCTCGCATAACGCACTCCGGCTCCAGACAAGTAAAGTCCTACCGCCTCTACGGCCTTTTAGCTAGTGAGCTAAGACTCAAAGCCTCAATTTTAGTAGTATAGATTAAGCCAGTGATGGTGAACCTTGGCACTCCAGCTGTTCTTGAACTTCAATTCCCAGAAGCTCTGGTCAGCAAGAGTGCTGACTTGGGCTTCTGGTAATTGAAGTCCAAGAACACCTGGAGTGCCAAAGCTCACCATCAAAGGATTAAGCTAAATGTATGTGAATTTACTGCAGTGGCTCAAGTGGCTAAGATGCTGACTGGGAGGTGCGAGGTCAGCAGTTCGATTCCCAAGTACTGCAGGACGGAATGAGCTCCCGTCTTTGTCCCAGCTCCTGCCAACCTAGCAGTTCGAAAGCAGGAAATTGCAAGTAGATAAATAGGGACCACTTCGGTGGGAAGGTAAACAGCGTTCTGTGCACTCCGGTGTCTAGTCATGCCTGCCACATGACCATGGAAACGTCTGCAGAAGCAGACAGCACTGGCTCTTCAGCTTTGCAACAGAGATGAGCACTGAACCCTAGAGTCGGATACAACTGGCTTTCAAGCATACCTTTACCTATGTGAATTGATAAAAACGACAAGTCTTGCTTGCTCCAATAGTGTCTTTTTGATTATTGCAGGGTGTGAATTACCGGTTGCGAGGTAGTCTGACAGCTATTAAAACCAGAGCACCACAGTTGGGAGGTAATTGCAATGTTTATACATTTTCCTTTCCTACTCTTTTCCAAAATTAAACTGTCCAAAATTCTAATAGGGCATACTTTTAGTTCAAAACTTTGAATACCAAAACTGCTCTGGTCAACAGTTTTGAATTCTACATAACTTTCCTCTCCTTTGTAAAATAACTAGTCTTCTTTCAAATAGGAAGCTTTGCTATCTGGGGTGGTCTGTTCTCCATGGTCGATTGCAGTATGGTGAGAGTCAGAGGAAAAGAAGACCCTTGGAACTCCATCACCAGCGGTGCCCTAACCGGTGCCATATTAGCTTCAAGAAGTAAGGACTTTAATTTAAAGAGAATGAGTTTTAAAAAGTCATTAAAATTATTTTTTTTACCAAATTTTAAAAAAAGTAAAAATAAATGCATGTCAGTATATGTTAACTGGCTTAGTGGTTAAGACACTGAACTTGATGACTGGAAGTTTGGCATGTCAGCAGTTTGAGACCCAAGTGCTGCACAACAGAGTGAGCTCCCGTCTTTGTCCCAGCTCCTGCCAACCTAGCAGTTCGAAAGCAAGAAATTGCAAATAGATAAATAGGTACCCCTTTGGGTGGGAAAAGTAATAGCACTCTGTACACTCTGGTGTCTAGTCATGCCTGCCACATGGCCATGGAAACGTCTGTAGATGCAGACAGTACTGGCTCTTTGGCTACAAATAGAGATGAGCACCAAACCCTAGAATTGGATACGACTACGTTTACTTTTACTATATGCTAACTTATGCTTCTCATGGTTTTTTCTACTGTATGGTAACATTTAAAACAAAAATGAATCATTATTATTCTATCTTTACCAGGAACAACAGTGTTAGGAAATTGAGCAATACTGTATTACTTTAGCCCCAGGAGGATAATTATAAGCTGTACATTTTTTGTAAACTTACTTACAAATAGATGCATAGAATGCCTAATACTAAACCATTTACACAGTTTCTTTCCAATATTTTTAAGGCTATACATTCTCTCTCCAAGGATGTACAGTGGAACCTCAGTTTAAGAAATTAATGCATTCTCCAGGACTTTTCGTATTACTAAAAATTCGTAAACCGAATTTCCCATAGGAATGCATTGAAAACCAAAGTATGTAAACTGAACTGCGGTTTCCCATAGGAATGCATTGAAAACCAATTAATCCATTCTGGGGGAAATCCCATAAACCGAGGCATTATTTTCAATGGATTTTCATTCCTAAACCAAAAATTATGTTAACTGAGGCATTTGTAAAGTGAGGTTCCACTGTATGTAATTGACAATCATGAAACTGACATTTGTGACACTTATAGTTGGTAAAAGGCTATGTGACTTGCCATTATAAAATATTTTTAAAAATCCAACTTTTTCCTATTTTACTTTTTTCAGATGGGCCACTTGCCATGGTTGGCTCAGCTGCTATGGGAGGAATTCTTCTAGCTTTAATCGAAGGGGCAGGTATTCTGTTAACAAGGTTTGCATCTACACAGTTTCCAAATGGTAAGATGTTTGAAATCAAAATATTACTAATCTTTCACTGAAGCTTTACTCTGTATCTTTGATGTGTACAAAGCTATTCTAAGCCAAAAGGGGAACTGAACAAAAGGGAGGAATTGTAATGTTCTAATACAGTGATGGCAAACCTTGGCCCTCCAGCTGTTCTTGGACTTCAATTCCCAGAAGCCCGTCTCTGTGAAACCACATGAATGGTACGTGCTTCTGGGAATTGAAGTCCAAGAACAGCTGGAGTGCCAAGGTTCACCACCATGGATCTAATACAAAGAGCTGTCCAAGAATTATTGAAAAATATAAGATTCCAGGAATGTCAGGGGGAAAAATATAAGAACTGGTTCTTTCAGGCATGTTCTTTTTGTACTGATTTCCCTGTGAGAAGTGCATAAATAAATACTTATTACAGTGAAACCAAGAACCTATTACTGTGTATGGATGATGATAAAGCAAGTTGGCTATGAAAGTTCATCCTAATAGACAGCCTCTCAGATTTTTAGCCAAAAATATACTTGAATATGAAATTGTTTGGGATATTATAGAGACGTTTCTAGAGTAAATCCACTCTGCCATAAGCAGTGCCTTTGTAAATAGTGCTGTCAGTGATGTGATCAATTTAGCCAATATAGTAACAATTTTTAAAAAATATATATGTTCAAGGGATAGCTCAGATTTAGTGGGCCTTCTTTCATTAAATGAGTCCAATCCTCTTCATCTTGAGTGAGTTTTTTTAAATAGTAACTTGCAAACTGCTTTTTAGTAATCAACAGTCAACTTTATAATAGCTAATAATAGTCATTTTCCAAACATTTTTATGATATTGGTCTCATGTTGCCTTTTCAGGCTGTTGCTGGGATTTCTGCTGGTTTGCCATTCACTCTTTTTTGATACTGCTTTGTGTTAAATGCCTGATCTCCCTTTTATCCCTGCTATTTGTTGATTGAAATGAATAGATGTACAGTAGAACCTCGGATAAAGTCCAAACTCTGTTCCACAAGTTTGGACTTTATCCTGTCCTGGTGGACAGCTCAATGAAGGTGTCAACCCAGTGTGCCTCAGCAGTGAAAAAAGCAAACTCAATGTTAGGGATCATTAGGAAGGGTATAGAAAATAAGTCAGCAAGTGTTATTTTGCCTCTTTATAAATCTATGGTGAGGCCCCATCTGGAATACTGTGTACAGTTCTGGTCGCCATACCTCCAGAAGGATATTATGGAGTTGGAGAAAGTACAGAGGAGGGCAACCAGAATGATTAGGGGACTGGAACACCTTCCTTACCATCTGAGGCTGCAACGGTTGGGCCTTTTCACTCTTGAACGACGGCGTCTAAGAGGTGACCTGATTGAAGTTTATAAAATCATGCACGGTGTGGACAAAGTGGATAAGGAAAAACTGTTTTCCCTATCGCACAACACTAGAACTAGGGGACACTCCATGAAACTTTTGGGTACTAGTTCTCAAACAAATAAGAGAAAGTACTTTTTCACCCAGAGGATTACTGGTCTATGGAACTCCCTGCCAGAAGAAGTGGTGACAGCTGTCAGTCTTCACAGCTTTAAGAAAGGATTAGACAAGTTCATGGAGGACAAGGCTATCAATGGCTATAATTATGGCTACCAAAGGACAACCTCCGGGTTGGAGAGATAGGCAGGATCTCTCTCAATGCCATTTCCAGGGAATCCTAAGCAGGTGAAGGCATCTCCTTGGGAATACCCTGAAGGAAATGGTGAGCCACTGTGTGAGACAGAATGCTGGACTGGATGGGCTGTGGCCTGTTCCAGCAAGGCTGTTCTTATGTTCTTATGTTCTTATGAACTTTATCTGAATCAAATGGGCGATGCATCAGATAACGTCCAAAAAATGGACTTTATCCGAGGTTCCTATACCAAATACCTCAGATAACATCCATATTTAGCGGTTTTGGACTTTATGCGATACATCACGTCTGCATGAAAACGGCGACTTTATCCGAATCGGACTTTATCCGAGGTACCACTGTATTGTCAAAATTAAGAGAGCAGGCCTATTCATGCTGATTAATAAATCCATTGGACTTAAAATGGGGTACAGTGGTACCTCACTTAAAGAGCATAATGCGTTCCACCGGATTGCTCTTTAAGCGAGTTTGCTCTTTAAGTGAAACACCATTGTAAGTGACCAATTGTGACTTCTGGTGGGGGGGATTGCGAACCCCGATTTAGTTGCTAAGTGAGTTTTTGGTTGGTTTTAGTTGTTAAGCGAGGCGACCATTCAGAGAAAATTCTGCTCTTTAAGCGAGTTAGTCTCTAAGTGCGGCGCTCTTTATGCAAGGTTACTGTACTTGTGTCGGATCAGACGACAGACATTTTTATTATTCAAAGAAACAGTAAATTATATTTGGTACTAAAGTGGTCTACAATCTTTTAAATTAGTGTTCCTCAAACTGTAGCAAATATCAAGTGTAATTCCAGACTCTGTTTATGATTTGTGATTGGTCTGGTGATAAATTCTCAATATCCTTCCCTGAAATAATTGCACATGTCTCTGAAATGCTTAATTTGAAAACATCTGCTGCTGGAGTCTAAATATGTTTCTTTTGTTTAATTACAGGGCCTCAGTTTTCAGAAGACCCCTCTCAGTTGCAAACTTCTCCATTTGGAGATTATAGGCAGTATCAATGATTATGTATATATATATATATATATTTCTGTTCTGTGCTGTACAAGCAAGTTGTTGCTCTTGAACAAACAAGATGCTACATCACTTGGAGACTATTGGATGTGAACACTTGGATGTTTCTGTATTTTTCACAATATTTAAATTATGAATAGTAGGATTTCATTATTGTAAATTGGATACGAGATGCCTGGTATTGGTATTGTCTTAAGAGGACCAAGCAGTGAACTGTTCCAGAAAAACTTGAAGCCATGACCTTTTATTGTATAGCGTTAACCACATTGGTGCCGTTAACTCTTAACGGATAGAGCAGCCATGCAACGTTGGAGGTGCCTCTCCTGAATATGTGAGGAAAGGTTCCACTTTTATTGAGCAGTTGAGGTGGGCTGTTTTCTACTTTTTATCAAGTTAGCATTCTACAAATAAATCCACATAAGCGTGTAATGGGGGACGCTAAGAATCTAGTGACTCTTTAATCTATTGCAAAATGCAAATTCTCAGACAGGTATAAAAATCCATATATTTACTGAGACACACCAAGTTTCTGTCCATTCTGCATAATTCTGAGGTAGTAGCCTAGTGTTTAATTCAGGGGTACCCAAACTTTTCGAGCCACAGGCTGGTCACATGGTTCCTCCCACGTTTTACTTCCGCTTCCAGGAGCGATGAGGGCATTGTGGGCCAGATGAATTGGTGTCGGGGGCCTGATATGGCCCACAGGCCATAGTTTGGGCACCCCTGGTTTAATTGAACCAGTTCATACGCATCTTGAATATCTTAGAAGTAAATGCTGCCCTCTAGAAGACCAGCACTGGCTTCTAGCATGGAAAATTTTGGTTATGCGAGTTCTTTCCTATAATTTGAAGTGGTACAATCCAGGCAGCTTATCACCCCAGGAACAATTCTACTTGTTGACTTGAATGGATGAATAATGTACCAACCTAGAGGAGATTGCTTTCAGCACAAGCTCTTTGTGTTCAGTAGCTTGCTCCAGTAAATACACTGCCCTGGTTGACATTCTTTGGTCTTTTAATGCATATTCTGTCACTAAAAAAAGAAATCTGTGGAGAACTAACATGGTATAGTAGGCAAAGTGGTAGACTAGCCCCTGGGTTCTAATCTCTACTTCACCATGGAAATTCCCTGGAATAGTGGTGGCAGCAGGAATGGTAAACTACTCTTTGATTATTTCCCCAAACTCCAGCACATTACTAGTATTGACATAAATCAGAAGTGTCTTGACATTTAACTGCAGAGGTTGCTACTCAACTTGACCTATACCTGTTCTTTCATGTCTAGGTCTGAGTTTAAACTGCCAAAATGAAGCCATCCAACTCATTTCATAGTTCCTTTTTCCTAGTGTGGGAAAGAGTAGCTGGCACAACAAAGTTGTCATTGCCTTGGGAACACCCAATTGTAGTTCAAAAATGCCACAATCTTTGAGGAGGCTACCTATACCTGTTTAAATGGCATAAGTAAAAATAAACAAGTGGGTTATTTTTGAATTAGGGTCTTCATATAAGTATATTGGTACTCTTTAAAAAGAGCATGAGCAGAATATAGTAATGCTGTACAGGATGATTCTAGATTTGTAATTTTACTCTTTGTTAAGAGAAATTGTTATTGACTTTATCAGTTTTCAAAAAACAATTTTGTTCAAGGAACAAATCATACCACCCCAAAACATTAAAATATCAAGCAGAAATAAATCTAGTTTGATGTATAAAGAGGCAGATTAGGTGTGTTTGAAATCTCTTTCAGAGGCAGCAAGGAATGTCCTCATTACAGTGTTTACTATTTATCTTGGTGAAACACAGTAGAGATCTTATTTTATATGGCCAGAATATGCCTCTGAATTCATCAGTTCTATATTATCAGAATTTATTTTAAAAATGTTATAATCATGTTAATATTTTCCATAGTTACAGATTTAACAATAAGCATTGTTACTAATATACAGTATATTTATTTTCCTCTGAAACAGAACCAAATAAATAATCTAATAGATTGAAACCATTAGTGAAATGATAATGGAGTTTGTTTGTAATACAGACATATCACAAACCATTCTGGGTTCCACCTATTGGGTTTCATATCCTATTAGTTTTCTATTAGTAGCACGATGCTACATATTTTGTGCCATTATATTACCCCATTTTATAGATCCAGACTTGAGAGTGATTTGAAGCCTGCAAGTTTTGCAACAAATATCCATGCTTCTCTTTTAGCTCTATCTCTGAATCTGTGCTCTACTCTTGTGTATAGAAATCACTGGACATCAATGTCACTTGAAGGAAACCTGACTGAGACTTCCTTCTGAATACAGATCACTACAAGTGCAGTGTACTAGGTTGCATGGGACAAACATATTCCAAATTCTGGTAAATTTTAGGGAATGTAATTAATATAGGGACTGTGGTGGCATAATGATTAAGATGTTGAACTTGACAACTGGAAGGTTTGCAGGTCAGCAGTTCAAGACCTGACTGCTGCACTACGGAGTCAGCTCCTGTCGTCTGTCTCGACTCCTGCCAACCTAGCAGTTCAAAAACAAGAAATTGCAAGTAAATAAATAGGTACCACTTGATGGGAAGGTAAACAGCATTCTGTGCACTCCGATGCTTAGTCATGGCTGTTGCATGCCTATGGAAACGTCTGCAAATGCAGACAGTGCTGGTTCTTTGACTATAAACAGAGATCAGCACCGAACCCTAGAGTTGGGTACAATTGGCTTTCAAGCAAGGACCTTTACCTAACTGCATAGCTATACCTATAAAAGAGAAATGTCCCCGTGTGGGTCCTGGAAAGGCTTCCACACCCCTTAACTGTCCCCATCCAAACTGTGCACACACTTACCTGGCACGGGAGAGATGGTCAAGATGTGGGACCTGGGGCCTGAGGTGGGCCCTGTGCCCCCAAAATAGGGAAAGGAACTGGAACTACAACTCCCAAGGTGCTTTGGGAGAAAAAATGGCAGTTTAACAACAAGGCCTGGAAATAGAATGTTGGACTGTGATTGGTTTAACAGCAAGGCCTGGAAATAGAATGTTGGAGAGAGCTGATTTGCATGTTGGACTGTGATTGGTTGAGAGTGAATGACTGATAGGGAAAGGTCCTGGAATTTCTGAGAAAACCTACATCTATAAAACAGATGTGGATGGAACAACCCACTCCATGTAAGCCTCTATAGCCCAGGAACGAGACACTTTCAATGTACATCACTGCTGTGTGAGTGAGAGACAGGGAGTGTGTGTCTGTGTGTGTGTGTGCAAGAAAATGCACGAGACTGGGTTCTGGGTCAATCACTTGTGGGTATGTGGATGTGTGTGCCTGAATGAAAGAGAGAGAGAGAGAGAGTGTGTGTGTGTGTGTGTGTGTGTGTGTGTGTGTTGGGGTGAATCAGGGGCTGGAAAACCTAGATATACAACAAACACACCCCAACCAAGGCCGGGCAATCAGCTAGTAAATTATAAAATAACCATCTTTACTAAATGTCATTTTAAAATTAATAGAAATGCATTAGGAAATTTCACAGTTTTCACTACGGGCTTATCTTCTCTTCAGAAGACAGGTTGGAGGGCTTGTAGATGACATAAATACTCCTTCTTGGCCAACATGCCAACTTTAAAGCAATTACACTGGATGTTTCTGAGCATTAGAGATTCTGGTATCTGGCTAAAAGAAAGATAAGCACCACCCCCTAGAGTAGGATAAAACTGGCTTTTGAGCAAGGGTGACCCTTACCATTGCCTACCAATGTATATCCCCCAGTCCTAAAAAAGATACATACATCTGAGTACACAGTTGTTCTGAAAGACTGGTTTCTTCTAGCCATTTACATCGTTTTGTGCAGTGTAGGACCAATTCCTGTATCCTGAATTATGGATACAGAAGAAATATCCCACATTCACAAAACAGGCTTGTTGAAGAATAATTTCATAAATGGTTCAGCTACTTATCAAGCAAGCCTTCACTTCAGGTCATGCTGGACTCAACAGATGTTTGCAATGGTTTGCACTGGAGTATTAGGGCTTGCTTGTTTTAAATTTTCTTTATTTAAAATATTTTTACCCTGCCTTCCTTCTATAAAGGATCCAAGATAAGGGTGTACATTATTAAATAATATAACAGATAAAAACAATTTTTACAATTTAAAAAGAGAACTAAGCAAATATATTAAAATCTTAACCTATAAAATCAAGCCTTAACTGTTGGAACTTCAGATACAATCCTAAACCAGGCCCTACTAGCCCGCAACGACCATTCGTGCACATGCCCGAACTGGGTCCGCAGGTCAATGAAGGATTGAGAAATGTGCCAGTGGGGCAAGAGCCCCACAAACACGAAAAAGGGAAACAACTTCATTTCCCAACGTTCCTTGCGCCGCGCCACGCCACAGCCAATCAGGTTGAGAGGCGCAAGCAAAAGGAACGTTCAGAAACATGCCGCGGCCACAACCCCCCCACTGATAGTAAAGGGGAAACCCCAATTGAGATTTCCCTTTTAATATCAGAGGGTGGGCTGGATTCAATCCCCTCTCCTGGGTCCCATGAGTCTGGAAGGTTTGGGGGGACAAAAGAGGTCTGTCCCCCCTAACCCTTCCAGAGCCAGGGGACACGACAAAGGGGATCCCCCCGTAGGACACCAAAAAACACAAAAAACAATCAAAAACATCCAAAAATACACAAAAACAACCAAAAATAACACCAAAAACAATACAAAGTAGAGAAAAACAAAAATTTCCAAACACACACAGCACCCAGCCAAACACCACAAAATCCAACACCCCCAAAAAATAATAATAAAGAAAAACAGCCAACTCACCACCACACGACCTCACTCCACGACCATCGGAAAAGAAATGAATAATGAAAGAGACTACTTACCGGAAGAAGCTCCACCCAGAGGCCACGAGAGAAAAAACAATCAAAATACAAGATAACCCCTACCAGTCCCACCTGCTGGCCACAATAGTAAAAACAATTCAAAAATACACAACAGCCCCACACAAAAGGCCCCAAGTCAAAAACATAAAACAAAATCACAATTTTACACAAATCACAAACATATGTCAATAAAATAAAATAAAATAAAAACTGTTCAAAAATCCTGTGCTGAATTTTAACTCAAATAAAAACCAAAAACATCTAAACATAGTTTAAAAACATTTATTTAAAAAAAAACATGTACTTTCACATTTTTAAAATTATTACCTACGGTACAACTATTAAAAAAATACATACTAAAACATTGTTTGGTTAAATATTTTTTTAAAAAAAGTATATCCTTTGTTTTTTTTAATCCACAAAACCAAAACACCAAACAAAACTGATCAAAGTTTATAACAGCCCGCCAAAAAAATTGTATAAATAAAAAATTTCAATTATAGACTAACCTCTTCTTTACAAACATTAACAACAACAAAAAACCTTCCAACACCATTTAAAACAGCCCGGCAATGCCAGGCAACCTCTGCTAGTATTGTATAAAAACAATAAGATTTAAAAGCAATAAGGCACAAGCAATCTCATTTTAAGAATCGCTACTTAGTCAGTTTTTAAAATGTTAGCCGTGTTGTGGATTCCCCATGCCCTGTGGGCATGGAACGGCCCTTGCAGAGGCCATCTCGGTTGAGAAAACTCCTGGCCCGTGGGCTCTGCGGGCACAGAAATTAAGGGGGGGTAGATTAATGATAGGGTTTGATTCACCCACTTCTGACCTGACCTACAGCTCTGCCAAGTAAGCAGATCACTAACTCCTGTTAGATATTAGGCAATCACTCATCTCCGAGTTTAGCTGTAATCCCTGGTGCAAATAGTGACCATATTTACCCCGGTCTAAACCCTAAACAATGGTGTTTCCCCTGTCAATGTTTGCCCCCGCTAATTAACTTCCCCAAGAAAGATTTCCCATTAACCTGAGTAAATAGGTGATGTGATTTCTCTGTCAGATGATGGTTTTTTCTGCCTTGCCTTCTGATCTATAAAGGATTATGTCTTTTCCTCAATAAACCACTGATCTGATCTCGCTTCATATTGCCTCGTATCGTTACTTGATCAGTCTCCTCCGGGACCCAACGGCCGTCCTAGCGGCCCCGATTCCTACACTGTGTTTGTCTGTGTTTCAAGCATATCAGAGAGTAAACAAGACAAAAGGCCAGTGACTGGCTAAGACAGTGACTTGGCCAGTCACTGAAAGCACTTTTTGAAAAGTTGCCTTTTAAGCAGACAATCTCATTTAACAGGGTGGAGAAGAGCAAGCATGACTTATTCTAAAAATACAGTACAGGGATGAATCGAAAAGATTTTCTAAAGCAAAGGAGAGAGAGGTTTGGAGTCATTCTAACTAGTTTTAGAGACACAAGTAACAGGTAGAATGACACCAATTGCTCCCAAACCACAAATTAAACCATATCCTAATAATGTGTTACTTTAAAGTGTAAATTAAATAATATTCTCATTTAGCAATGTAATGTCAATAGAAGCAAAGATTAATGACGTATACCTCTGATTGTCCTTGTTCTGAACTGACCATCCCACCAAACCAATGTGGTTTGTTAAGGATAGGAAAGAGAAGTAGTGTATTTAATAAGGGGCGATATAAACTTTGAGAGAACCTTCCAAAGCACAGTATATATTTCCAGCGCCAAAGCTCAGGTATGAACCACCTTTCTATTTTATCCAGATGCCAGAAACATCCAGTGTAATTGCTTTAATGTTGGCATGTTGGCCAAGAAGGAGTATTTATGTCACCTACAAGTTCTTTTTTTTTTTTTAAATTTTTATTACTTTTCAAACAAAATTACAAAACTTAAACATTCATAACATTACAATACAATACAATATACTACAATAAAAAAACATATGAACAGATATACATTGAATACATTCACCCTCACCCACCCTTCACCTCCCAATCACCCTCACCCAGCCCTTCACCATCTTCTGTCTTCGTCACTCCCCTTGTCCTTCCATTGAGGGACCGCCTCCGAAGTGCCGAAGAAGGGGAGGGAGACCGGATCTAGAGCGGGATCTTGTTATTATTTAAGACATTAAATAAATTTTATTATTCATAGCGGAGCAGCTGTTTCTCTTTCCCTCCTGCTAATGGTTGTCACACCATTACTCATTTTATTACATTTCCTTCAAATCATTTCTGTTCAGATTTTAATCCCAAAATTATCCCACCTTTTTTTTTTTCCCCTTTCTTTTTTTTTTTAATTCAATTTTCTTTCTATAACTAATTGCAGATTCTTACCCTTGTATCTCTGTTTATCTATACTACACATCCAATTCTCTACAGACCTTAACATATATCACCTTATAAATTATAATCTATCTATCTATAACACACCTTGACAGAGGATTATTATTATTATTATTATTATTTTTTAAAGAAACATTTTCAGAAACATCATACTCTACCTGTTACTTTATGTTCTGGGTTAGCCTCCCTTAATTAACAGCTCTTCTTTAAGTTTCCTTCATTCTTCTAATCCTTCTTTAACAATATTACATGGTTGTATTATGACCAAAATCCCAATATATTTACTTATCAAAACAAGTTTTCTTACACGGAAGATTAACTCATATCCTTATGGCTTAACTATTTTAATTTTCTTCCTCCACGATCTTTCTTCCTTTTTTGTATCCTGATAGATAGGGGTAAGATGGATTCTTGCTAATATTTAAGACATTAAATAACTTTTGTTGTTCATAACATACAGCTGTTTTTCTCTCTCTTTTCCTCCTACTAATGGTTATTCTACCCTTACACATGTCCTTACCTTTCCTTCAAATCTTTTCTATGCAAATTTTTGATCCTAAAGTTATCTCCCCCTTTCTTTCCCTCCCCCCTACCGTTACTGAAGTAGTTAAGCTTATTCAATACCCTTTCTGTACTTATTGCAAATTCTTTATCTATATACTGCACATATGATATTATCTGCAGTCTTCCCCAACATCCATTTCCTCATAATCTTAGACCCCGTTAACAAAAGGTTATTTATATATTTTAATCTCTTCCTTAAACCAAACCTCCTCCATTTTACATCAGAACAAATATAGAAACCAAAATAACGACAAATGGAAACTCATTGAAAGGTAACAATTTCCAAAACATCATATTCCAGCATTACTACTACTTGCCCTTCCTTGGCATTCCTTAACAGAGGGTTATTTACCATTTCAAACATATTAAACCATTTATTTCAAACTTTACATTGTGGTTTTCCTTCCACCTTACCCCCTTTTAACCATTCTTAACAAAAGTTATTAACCTTTTTGTGACAATTTCATAGATATTCCCTTTTATCCCTATCTTTCTCCCTGTATTTTTCACTTCTTTTATATTTTGAATTGACTTCTCGAAATTAAAAGCTCTTCTTTAAGTTTCCTCCATTCTTCTGATCCTCTCTTAATGATATTACAAGATTCTAAGATATCCAAATATTCAGTTTGCTTGTTTATCACAACAACTTTACCAGCCCAAAAGAATCTTAAATGATGAAATTTTTGCCAATTATATTTCACTCCCTTATCCCTTAGCAATATAGTAACTGGTTTAATTTTTTTCCTCCACAATCTTTCTTCTTTAGTTATGTCCTGACTTCTTTAAGTTTCCTTCATTCTTCTAATCCTTCTTTAACAATATTACATGGTTGTAATATAACCAAAATCCCAATATAATTACTTATCAAAACAAATTTTCTTACACGGAAGATTAACTCATATCCTTATGACTTAACTATTTTAAATTTTTTTTTTTCCTCCACAATCTTTCTTCCTTTTTTATATCCTAATAGATAGGGGCAAGATGGATTCTTGCTAATATTTAAGACATTAAATAACTTTTGTTGTTCATAACATACAGCTGTTTTTCTCTCTCTTTTCCTCCTACTAATGGTTATTCTACCATTACGCATGTCCTTACCTTTCCTTCAACTCTTTTCTATGCAAAGTTTAATCCTAAAGTTATCTCCCCCTTTCTTTCCCTCCCCCTACCATTACTGAAGTAGTTAAGCTTATTCAATACCCTTTCTGTACCTATTACAAATTCTTTATCTATATACTGCACATATGATATTCTCTGCAGTCTTCCCCAACATGTATTTCCTCATAATCTTAGACCCCATTAAGAGAAAGTTATTTATATATTTTGATCTCTTCCTTAAACTGGAACTCCTCCATCTTACATCAGAACAAATATAAAAACCAAAATAACAACAAATGGAAACTCATTGAAAGGTAACAATTTCCAAAACATCATATTCAAGCATTACTACTAGTTGCCCTTCCTTGGCATTCCTTAACAGAGGGTTATTTACCATTTCAAACTTATTAAACCATTTATTTCAAACTTTACATTGTGATTTTCCATCCACCTTACCCCCTTTTAACCATTCTTAACAAAAGTTATTAACCTTTTTGTAACAATTTCATAGATATTCCCTTTTGCCCCTATCTTTCTCCCTATATTTTTCACTTCTTTTATATTTTGAATTGACTTCTCAAAACTAAAAGCTCTTCTTTAAGTTTTCTCCATTCTTCTGATCCTCTCTTAATGATATTACAAGATTCTAAGATATCCAAATATTCAGTTTGCTTGTTTATCACAACAACTTTACCAGCCCAAAAGAATCTTAAATGATGTAATTTTTGCCAATTATATTTCACTCCCTTATCCCTTAGCAATGTAGTAACTGGTTTAATTTTCTTCCTCCACAATCTTTCTTCTTTAGTTATATCCTGATAAATATCCAGTTTTTCCCCATCCAATTTTGGTACTCGTGTACCGTTTCTTCTTAAAAATGCCATTAATTCTAATTTTCTATCCAGACCTGCAAATTTTACCAAAACAAACCTTTTAAAAGTCCCATTTCTTCTCTTCCCCAATCTGTAAACTGCTAGGATATCCTCTTGTGTGAATTCTCTCCCCATCTTCAGTTCATTCAACCATTTAATAATTCTTTCTCTCAAACGGTCTGGACTTCCCTCTGGAATATTTTTAATCAACACGTTCTTTTGTCTCGCCATCTCTTCCAGCATGTACAGTCTTTTTTCTTGCTTACCTATTCTTTTATCTTTTTCTTGCAAGTCTTTTACCTTTATTGTCTCAAAATTTTTAGTTACTGCTTTCATGGAGTTGGCTAGTAAGTCTCTTAATTCTTGTTGTCCATTCATGGTGTCTTTCATTTCTTGCTTCCTTGTCACATCTATTCTGTTCAACCTTTTCTCAAGTTTACTCCAATTACCCATTTCTTTCTCCACTGCTTGTATCTGTTTTATCTCCTCTTCCACAGCTTTTAATTTTGCCTCTATTGTCATAAAGTTATTATTTATTTTTTTCATATAGCTAACTAACAATTCCCTTAATTCTTGTTGTCCATTCATGATTTCTTTTAATTTTACTTCTATTATGTCCTCCATGTACTGTCCTTTTTCTTGAATTGTGTCCTCCATGCACTGTCCTTTTTCTTTAATTGTGTCCTCCATACACTGAGTTGTGTCCTCCATGCACTGTTCTTTTTCTTGAATTGTGTCCTCCATGCACTGTCCCTTTTCTTGAATTGTGTCCTCCATGCACTGTCCTTTTTCTTGAATTATGTCCTCCATGCACTGTCCTTTTTCTTGAATTGTGTTCTCCATGACCAGACGTCTTTCTTGAAAAAACATTCTTGTATCCTCAATCAGCTCTTTTATCTCCATCATATATATATCCCCTTTAGTCGATACTCTTTCCATACACCTTTCCACGAAATCTTCTGTTAATTTGTCACTAGGATCCATTTTGATAGTTTTCTAAAGTCTGAAGTCTTTGGGATGTTAATAACTCATTTAGGGCTGACTGTTTCTCACTTCCTTTTTTCTCTCCTCTCACTACTTTAAGGTCGCAGCTACTTTATCAGCTGTTTCTCATCTTCAAGAGCCTGTTCTTCTTCACTCACTCTCTCCTTTTTTTTATTTTTTTATTTCTTCTTTCAAAAATTCTTCCTCTCAGAAAAAGAAAGGGGGACAAATAGACTCCCCCTCTTTCAATCCATTAGCTCTCTTGCCTCAGAGTTCCCCTTTCATCTCTCTTTTTTGTTCAAAAATTTGCTCCAATACTTTAAGGGCATTCAGGGTTTCTCCACTCACTTTCAAGGCTTATTTCAAACTTACTCTCTTTACCTTGCCTTTGAAACCCAATCTTTCACTATCTTCCACAAGTCTGTTTTTCCTTTTCAGTCTCATCAATCACACCTTCCTTAATTAGGTAGTCTTTACAGCCCACAATAAACTTTAAGAGGAAACGGAGGACTTACAGAGGCTTGCAAATCTGTGTCGTCCCATTCATGCGGCGTCTCTCTGCCTGTTCGAGCATTTTCAGGCTCTATCACACTGGCACAGACTCTTTTGATCCCTGAAATCTTCAACTTCTTCACCCCCACAGCACTCCTCTGTCTTTTTTCTCAGATTTATCTTTGACAGCCTTTGTTTTTCCACCTTTTTAATACATTTATCTCGCAGCTTGCTTCACTCGCATCTTACTCCCCCGCCATCTTGTTCCGGTCCCCACCTACAAGTTCTCCAACCTGTCTTCCTAAGAGAAGATAAGCCTGTAGTGATAACTGAAATTTTCTAATGCATTTCTGTTAATTTTAAAATGACTTTTAGTAAAGAAGATGGTTATTTTATGATTTATATGCTGCTAAAGGTAAAAAGGTAAAGGCCACACCGGCTCGAAAGCCAGTCATATCCGACTCCAGGGGTCAGTGTTCATCTCTGTTTATAGCCAAAGAGCCAACACTGTCTGCATTTGCAGACATTTCCATGGACAAGTGGCAGGCATCCCTAGACACCAAAGTGACAGAATGCTGTTTACCTTCCCACCATAGTTGTACTTATTTATCTACTTGCAATTTCTTGCTTTTGAACTGCTAGGTTGGCAGGAGCTGGGACAGAGCCGGGTTTTCATTTCGTCTTGCAGTACTCAGGTTTTGAACTGCTGATCTTCCGCCTCCCAGTCAGCGTTTTAACCACTTGGGCCACTGCAGTCCCCTATATGCTGTTACAATGTGTTATATCTGTCTTGTTCTGTCATTTTATTTTTTGTTTCACATCTTTAAAGCAGGATATGTTTTAATCTATATATCTTAATTAGAGATGCCTGTGATCCATGAAAAGAATAAGGTTGACTTCTTATGTGTACAGTCCTAAAAACCTATTAAACAAGATGTTAAATTCTACCAGTCTGGGCAGTTAGTCCCTTTTAATTATGTATCAAATGTTGCTTTAACTCAGTACTACTGCACATGACTAGTTTATCAGATGTCAGCAAAGGAAAATAATCCAAGATGCAATTTCCCAGTAGTTTCAATGAATAAAGTTCCTAAAGTACCCTCTTTTTCAGCCTATAGCAGCCACGTCTAAGAAAGAAACAATTAAAAAAATTAAGCCCCAGGTGCCTAGTCTGATCAATGAAATAAGATACAATGGCTTTTCTTGAGACAAATCCTTGTGTTCATTTAGATTGAATACTTCTCTGTTGAATATTAATAGGGGTTTCCCTTGAGAGCACTGCAAGGCAGATCACATAGCAATCATATCTGTTATTCAAATTACCCACTTTGGAAAGCTAAAAACAAGCTCCTCAGGAATAATTAATCGCTGGATTCACCTGTCTATATACATCCAGATTCTTTTCCTGGTCCTTCTAGTTGCTTCAATAGGAGATTATTTAATTACCCCACCCAACAATGCTAATGGTGAGTCCCTGAGCCTCTTCTTGAATTGCCCTACATATATTTCCTTCCAACAAGGTGGTTTAAATTCCTTATAAATTATTAGTCTCTGCTCTAAAGGAAGGGGCTGGTGATTCTGAATCTAATAGCAAGGCCCTTCTTGGTTTGGTCACATTGTGCAGCACTGAATGCTGAAGGGAATGCAGCAGCCTCAGATTCCAATCTGGAACCTTTCTTTGGGTGAGTAAAGTTCAGGGTCAGCTACAGGCAGATATGTTAGTTTGCAGCTATAATAATTTTGTGTCAGAAATTATTCTAGGTTGAAAGGATTTTTGCTGGAGAAACTCTGCTCAGGGGATGCCCGAATGAGGCTCCTTTCATGTCCCTAAGATCTTTTACCACCGAAGTGGTTCCTCTTTATCTACTTGCAATTTCTTCCTTTCAAACTGCTAGGTTGGCAGGAGCTGGGACAGAGATGGGCACTCAAACCATCATGCAGTACTTGGGTCTCGAACTGCTGACTTGCCGACTTTCCAGCTAACAAGGTGAGCTTCTTAACCATTGAGCCACCGTAGTTTGTAATTGAGCCTTACTCAATTTCTTGATTTATAAATCCCTTTAGTTTACAATCTGTCCCCACCTACTTAGAAGTAAGTGTCAGTATCTTTTAATAGGTATGTGTATAGAACTGGACCTGCATAGATAGCTCAGAGGCCTAGGCAGCTGGTCGTAGAACCAGAGGCTGGTAGTTTGATTTCCCCACTGTGCCTCCCAGGGGAACAGCCAGGCTGTGTAGCCATGGGCAAGTTGCAAAGTCCAAGAATGCCCCAGAAGAAGGGAATGGCAAAATACTTTTTTATATTCTCTACTTAGAAAACTCTGAAATATTTGCAAAAAGTCAGAGTTGACTTGATGACATGTAGTTATAATAATAATATGCAGAATTGGCTGATAAGCTTTATACACTACAGCTTGTCACAAGCTCTCTGGCAAGCTAAAAATCAAGACAGCGAATTCTCCATTGCTCTTGAGCATTTCCTCTAGCATTTTTACATAAACAGTTCAGTTATTTAATTTGTTTTGTTAATCCAGTGAGTAGAGAAATAAATCCAATGCATGAATATTGGTCCTCTGTGGAGGATAAGCTCTCAAGGAAGTTAACGTTATTAGTAGGAGGTAGTGGAGAAGTCAGTGAAGCAGAGAAAATAATGCTAATTGGAACAGCCTAGCATATTGTTTCCAGTGTTCCAGAATTGTTTATAGTTCTTATTTATTGTATTTACAATGTTGATTTTATACAATATTATGTATAATATTATGTATAACATTATACAATATTATGGTTGGTCTTCTTCTGTGTCTAGGCCAGACGTGAAACTGCCAAAATGAAGCCACCTTTTGGTGAGTCCATTCTGCAATTCCTTTAGCCTGACCTAGTGTGAGAAAGATTAAACAGTAACACAAGGTTACTGTTACCAGGATATGCCCAATTATGGTTCAGAAATAACATAATCTTCAAGGAGACTCTTTCTGTGTACCCGTAGCATGAAGACTGTCTGAGAATATAATGCAGTGGCCCTTTATCTGCCTTCTGCATCTCAGCATGACCCCTGTACTACTGATCCAGTTCTGCAAGTCACTTTCCGATCCTAAGCCCTTTTGGCACGCAAAGTCTTCTTGGCCCCAGGCCAGTATTGATGAAGCTGCTGCCTTTCATCAAGATGGATTCAAGTGGGATTTAATCCACTTGGGGACCATCACCCTTCCCTGTGGACTTTGGCACCCAAGGCTGTTAGTTCTCAGGATTGTCAGGTTAGTTAACCACTGCCTGACACTCGGTGTTGAGTCGCTGGCATTATGGCCTACTCTATTACCATAGCAGGATAACCTGACCAGACAGTCATTATGGTTGGTGTTGTGAGCCATTCTGAGGACATTTTTATCAACCCAATCACAAGCACATTTGGTTGGAAACAAAGTTTTCTGTAGACAAGGGTGGTAGCTCCCAATAAGAATGCAGGGTAATGATCATAATTCTTACTATAATAATTTAGTTCAAACTCTTATGTTCCCATTATGCCCCCATGAGAAGAGTCAGCTTATGTAGCCTTGGATAAACTGCACAATCCCAGAGCACTATCAGAAGAATGGAGTGATAAATTACTTCTAAATACTCCAGAGCTAGGAATGCCTGACAGTTGGCTGCCATAATTTAGAATCTACTTGATGATATGTAATTATAATTATAATTAATTAAACATTACTATGCTCAATGACTTTCAGTTCTGATGAATTGGCATCTGATTGCATGATATAACACGTCATGTTAAAAAGAAGCATACCACTAAAAAGAGCACAATACAGGACAGATTTTCTTACGTTTGCATGGTTTATATATGTAGAGAGATGTAAAGACAGTACAGTATTGTTAAATATAATTAATATTTAAATATATTATTTAAATAAAAGAATTGAGAGGTGGAAATTATAATCAGTTAATGTGTGTGCTTGCTTAGTCAACTGTACAAAAGCAACTTCATGACATGCCAACCCCGTTCTCCCATTTTAATTGTTTTTGTTAAACTTTCCTTTAACTAGATTTGGATTGAGCAACCTTATAGTCTTCTTCAAATAGAAGACAGTAAAGAGAGTTCTACTCTCAAGAATATAATCTAGTTCCATGATGGTGAACCTTGGCGCTCCAGATGTTCTTGGACTTCAATTCCCAGAAGCCCAATCCCCCTGTGAATCCACCCGAATGGGTTTACTGCAATTCATCTGGCCCACACTGCCCTTGTCGCTCCCGGAAGTGGAAGTAAAACGCGCCCAGGGCGCATTTTACTTCCGCTTCTGGGAGTGACAAGGGCAGTGTGGGCCAGATGAACTGCAGTATACCCATTCATGTGGATTCACAGGGGGATTGGGCTTCTGGGAATTGAAGTTCAAGAACATCTGGAGTGCCAAGGTTCACCATCATGGATCTAGAACATAGACCTCATGCCTTTTACTTCCTCACTCATGCCAGAAGCAATCCAGTAGTGCTTCCAGGATTAAAAGATCAACTGTTGTTGCCCAGGTAATAGGCAAATATGTTGTTTGTCCTCACATTCTTTCCAGAGTGTTTTCTAGGTCCCTTTTATTGCTAGCTAAGCCTTCTGCTGCAAGGTCAAGTGAGAGTAGTAAATTGAAGTTTAGATGAAGAAGGATAAAAAAGCAACATACTGATACCTGCCTTCTTTCTCTTCAGGGATTTAGTTGTTTCTGGCTAAGATCATCTTCAAGATGACAGTCATATCCCTTATGAAGTACCTGATGTTTATATTCAATGGGCTGGTGTTTGTGAGTATTTGATGGAGTTGTGCAGGGACAAACATTCACCAAAGGACCTACCTAATTGGCATAGTTAAGGGCTGCTTAGCTCAGATCTTCAGACCCGCATGTTTTGCCTTGGGTGAAATTTGCATGCAGGTTATTTCACCTCACTTTCTTTGTCAAAATCTGCATTGTCTTTCCCGCTGTACATAATCTGGAAAAAATCAACAACATCTATTCCAGTTTACATGTCCTAAATATATATATATATATTGAAGCTTCTACTTTTCTATTTTCTGCTCAAACTGTTTTAAATTAACAAAACAAAACAAAAATTTAAAAAAGGAAATCTATTTGAATGCAAGCATAAGCCACAAGTTCTTGCATTGCCTTCTAGTCCTGATATAAGAGGAAAGTGGGCAGAGAAAGACTGTGTGTATGTGCGCGCGTGCGTGCGTGCGTGCGTGCGTGCGTGTGTGCGTGTGTGCGTGTGTGTGTGTGCGTGTGTGTGCCGCACGCACGTCACTTGATCAGAGAGGCAGGTGTAGAGAAGAAGCCAGAAGATGACAATTCTGGATGTCAGGATCACCATAAATTCCAAAGTCCCTAAATTCCAAAAGTCTCAATGATATCTTTTAATTTTAAAATAATAAACAGTGAAAGTAAAGGTTTCCCTTGCTCAAAAGCCAGTCATATCCGACTCTAGGGTTTAGTGCTCATCTCTGTTTCAAAGCCGAAGAGCCAGCGCTGTCTGCTTCTGCAGACGTTTCCATGGTCATGTGGCAGGCATGACTAGACACCGGAGTGCACGGAATGCTGTTTACCTTCCCACAGAAGTGGTCCCTATTTAACTACTTGCAATTTCTTGCTTTCGAACTGCTAGGTTTGCAGGAGCTGGGACAAAGATGGGAGCTCATTCCGTCCTGCAGTACTTGGGAATCGAACTGCTGACCTCCCACCTTCCAGTCAGCCTCTTGGCCACTTGAGTCACTGCACTACCGTACAGAATGCAATAAGCAAGTACTGTACCAGGGAACCATTTTTAAAAGCTATAGAACAACAACAATAATTAAATCAAAAATTGAAAAAACTGGAACTGACAGTAAGTATAGGCTTTGTAAAGAAATAATCAAACTATGGACCACACTATCAGTGAATGCAGTAAGATTGCCCAGACTCATTACAAAGGATGCCATAACTAAGTTGCAGCAATGTTACATTGGAATTTGTGCACCAATGTTGGAATACCATAGATTGAATACAATCTACGAAATACGTGCGAACATAAACCTGAAAAGAGGATTGAGAATGAATATAAGATAGTTAAGACTTTGTGGGACTTTAAGACCCAAACCATTTAAGAAGCTCAAACACAGCACTCCAGACATTACTGTGATTGGGGTGGTGGTGGTGATGATTCTTCTTCTTTCATGTCCCAATCAAACCCTGGACTGCCAAAATGAAGCCACTTTTTTTCACTTTGTCATTGCCCAAATGCAAGTCCTCATTGGTGCATGACTGTGGCAGCGATCGGCAGACCAGTAAATGAACCGGATTTTGTGTCTCTACACATTCACCCTGTGTGTTGTTTTCTGCCAGCAGCCCCCACTTGAGCATGTTAGTCTTGCATGTAGGGACTCTAACCCTCAGCCTATTCAGGTTTCTCCAAGTGACGTAGCGGGGAGGTTAAGATCTTCAGCTATATCCTCCTTTAATGTTGTTCTTTGTCCAGCGAGCTCCTTCCTCCATCTTCTAATTTGGCTTTGCTCTTTTGTACCTTCAAGAAGGTTTGTTCTTGCCATAAAGCTCTTCCTGGGGGGAAATGGTTAAGATAACTGATGTGGCAATCCCAGGTGGCCATTAGGTGGAAGAAAAAGAGATTGAAAAGATCACGAGATGTCAGGATTTGATATCTAAAGTACTTATCTGGGAGAAAACAGCAACAGTGATACTAGTGCTGATTGGGGCACTGGTAGCAATCCCAAAATGTTGGGAAAACATCTGAGTGCTGTTGGCATTGATAAGGTCACTATAGATCAGTTGCAGAGAGTAGAATTACGATGTACCAACTATATATATTATTTAATTTTAATTTAATTTTAATTTAATTTAATAGTCATATTTATATATGCCGCCCACTGAGGCAGAACCCGACTCAGGGCGGCATTACAACAAATTCTAAAAACGCATAAAAACACTTTAAAAGCCCCATATCCCACCCACTTAAAAAAACCCCATATCCCACCCACCCATCCCATCCACTATAAAAAGAAGCCGAGAGAGTTCTTAATTGTTTACATAAGCCAGCAGGCGGGGACCGTGTTCCCATTCGGGCCCCACACCTGCCCTGCCAGCCAGGTCTTCAATCCTTTCCTGAAGGGCAGCAATTCTCTTTGAAGTCTTAGATCTGTTGGCAGGAGGTTCCAGAGAGTTGGTGCGGACACGGAGAAGGCCCTCCTTCGGGTGCTGGACAGATGTGCACCCCTAACTGATGGCACGATTAGAGAGCCCCTCCGGTCAGGTGATGCCTCACTAATTCTTAGGTCTGGGGCAAGGACCCAAGAAGTGAGGTTCAAAATTTCTGGTCTGGACATCTGGTGGAACATGTACATGTACCCAGCAAGCAAGCAACAAGTTATTCGGGAACTGGCAAGTTGCTTAAGGTATATGCCAGGAGAATGCTCTTCTCAAATTAGGAGGCAAAAGAAACTTTGGTTGTTTTCTATTGTGAACAAGATTTTAAAAGAGATGAGCAAAGCCTACCACTGTAGAACCCAATCAAGAAGCAGACTTCTAGGGGTACCACTTCATATCTAGGAAGTGGGTGTTCTGAAGCAGAAAGAGAAGAAAATTAGTTCCTGTGCCCTTGCTCGGTTTAACTTTAAAATGAAAATGAAGACTGAGAACCATCTTATCTTGGTTTTAACTTGATTACTTCTTCAGGAAGAAACACAAACAAGAGGGAATCTGTGCAGTTACGTATGAAGCTATGAATCCTCCATTGCTGTCTTGCAGTTCTAGAAGTAGGAAATGGAATTGCTCTTGTTTGAAGATTAATTAACAGAATATATTCATGAGCTTCATTTGCAGGTAGAGCAGCTTTGAAGACTGCATCTCTAGAGTGATAATGTCACCCCTCCTCACTGCATTGCTAATTGTGAAGATTTAGTCTTCTCTCCAAAGTCAGATACTGTATCCTGTTGCTGAGATGAGAGCCATTAGAACAAGTACAGTTATTTTACGTTAAGATATCACCCAAGTAATAACATTCACTTTATGTGTGTGTGTTTCCCCCACAGATCGGTGGCATCTGCCTATTATCCATAGGCGTCTGGCTGCTTGCTGACCCAGATGGAGTTCAGAATCTCATTTCCAGTCCTTTCCTCAATGTGGGGGCTTTTCTTGTTGTTTTTGTGGGTGTGGCACTCTCGTTCCTGGGCTTCTTGGGCTGCTATGGAGCTATCTCTCAAAATAGAGAAATGTTGCTATTTGTAAGTGAAATGGGTTTGTTGAGAGTTGAATAATAAATACTTAATCAAATTAGATTTGGGGAAAGATTAACTAGGGAGAAGACCAGCATTGCTGGTACAATGTGTGAAGTATAGGTTAGTGTGTTGGGCCCAGTGATGGTGGAACACTAGTAGTGGTTACATCTGTGTCTATCATTAGTGACAGATCATCAGCCTCAGAATTGATAATTATGGTATAAAACATTTAAAGATCAAAGACTATTGCCAACCTCAGTGAGTTGGTAGTTTTGACAATACTTTAGGTAATTCCACCCCTAGTGGAATTAGTGCACTAAGGGAGATATCATCTGATTCTTATTCTGCCCATTCTTTTCATCCCATAGTTTTTTCTGTCGGTGCTTCTGGTTTTTATAGTGGAGATTGTGGCTGCTGCACTTATTCATGTCCATGGACAAAAGGTAACAACCACACTTTGGTAGGTTATACTAGAGGTAACTGCATTCTTCATTCAGTTTGAATCTTCCTTTGCTGGAATCTTTCACTGCTGCAGAGTTTCTATAACAATTAAGACTACTTTCTCTGTGTATGAGAATTTGGTGGTTAGAAATGCTCCAAGACCATTCCAACCATATTCCTACACCAAGAAAGCAGAAAGTGGGTCTCTCTAGAATAGTCATCCCATGCCTTGTTGTGTGCTGTTACTAGGCACAGTCAGCCATGGAAATAAAAACAATCTTCTGTCTAAAGCAAGGATCCGGATGGATTCCAGAGGGAACTGGGGGCTTTTCCCCTGGATCGGCAACACGATTCGCCCGAGGCACTTGTTGACCTATGGTGTGGGTCAACGATAGCTGCCTTGGATGTAATCGCTCCACTACGGCCTCTCAGAGCCCGTGGAGCTAGGTCATCCCCGTGGTTCACAGAAGAACTACGGGAGCTCAAACGGGCAAAGAGACGCCTTGAGCGCCGCTGGGTGAAGACCAGGAACGATTCCGATTGGACACTAGCTAGAGCCGCTATTAGGGCCTACCTAGTGGCGATGGGGGTGGTGAGGAGGCAATACTTCACCTCCCTTATTGCCTCCGCTGATAATCGCCCAGCCACCCTGTTTCGGGTGACCAGGTCCCTCCTTGGTAGGGGGGGGGGCTGTGCCTGGTTGGCAGGGATCGGCTGAGGACTTTGCTGACCATCTGGTGGAGAAAATCGATTGGATTCGCTCAGGGTTTAATCTTGGCGTGGATGGGGAGGGTCAGGGGGGAGCCAGTGCACAGTCGTGCTGTGTTATCTGGGATCAGTTTGATCCTGTTGCCCCAGATGAAGTGGACAGGCTCCTTGCGGCGGTCCGCGCCACTAATTGTCCATTGGATCCCTGTCCCGCCTGGCTGGTAAAAGCCTCAAAGATGGTGACAGGTGGCTGGGTCGGGGCTATAATTAATGCGTCTTTTCGGGAAGGGATATTTCCTGCACCATTGAAACATGCTTTGGTGCGCCCCCTCCTGAAGAAGCCATCCCTCGATCCAGCAGTCATAACCAACTACAGACCTGTTTCCAACCTCCCCTTTTTGGGGAAAGTATTGGAAAAGGCAGTGGCGCGTCAGTTGCAGGGGGTACTGGATGAAGCGGAATATCTGGACCCCTTCCAGTCAGGATTCAGACCTGGATATGGTACTGAGACTACATTGGTCGCGCTGATGGATGATCTCTGGCGAGAGCGGGATGGCGGTCATCCGTCCGTCCTTGCTCTTCTTGACCTCTCAGCGGCCTTCGATACCGTCGACCACGGTATCCTTCTGGAACGGCTCCGAGGATTGGGAATCCAGGGCACTGTGTGGTCCTGGTTTTCCTCATTTCTGAGGGGCCGGACCCAGTCGGTGTGGTTGGAGAGCGAGAAGTCCAGTCCTAGGTCCCTAAAATATGGGGTGCCTCAGGGCTCGGTACTCTCTCCTCTCCTTTTTAACATCTACATGAAGCCGCTGGGTGAGATCATCCGTTCCCACGGGGTGCGGTACCATCAGTACGCGGATGATACACAGTTGTACATCTCGGCCCGTGGGGACCCCAGTGATGCAGTCAAAGTCCTTTCCAGCTGTCTGGAGGCTGTTGGGGTCTGGATGGGGGCAAATGGGCTACAGCTGAATCCTAGCAAGACTGAGTGGCTATGGATAGGGGGTCCAGCCTTATCCCGGGAGCTACCATCTTTGGTTTTGGATGGGGCTATTCTGCCCCAGACCGACCCGGTGCGCAACTTGGGGGTCCTCCTGGATTCGCGGCTGCTGCTAGAAGAACAGGTGGCGGCTGTGGCCAGGAGGGCCTTTGCCCAACTTCGGGTGATTCGCCAGTTGCGCCCGCTCCTGGACCGGGACTCTTTGCTCATGGTCACTCATGCTCTGGTTACCTCCAGACTAGACTACTGTAATGCGCTCTACATGGGGCTGCCCTTGATGACCATTCGGAGGCTGCAGCTGGTCCAGAATGCGGCGGCCCGGGTGGTGATGGGGTGTGGACGTTATGCCCATGCCTCACCACTGCTGCGGGAGCGGCACTGGTTACCAGTTTGTCTCCGGGTGCAATTCAAGGTGCTGGTTTTGACCTTTAAAGCCCTATATGGTAGTGGGCCAGGTTACCTTAGAGACCGCATCGCCCTAAGGACGTCTGTCCGTCCAACCAGAGCGGACCGGAGGGGCTCTCTAATTGTGCCATCGGCCAGGGGGGCTCGCCTCTCTGGCACAAGGAGGAGAGCCTTCTCTGTGTCCGCACCGGCCCTTTGGAACCTCCTGCCTGTGGAACTGCGTCTCCAGACGGAGTTGTTGCCCTTTAGAAAAGAACTAAAAACCTGGCTGGCGGGCCAAGTTTGGGGTGCAGGTGGAGGGGTGGCTTCCGTTGGGTGGTTAATATAGGGGAGGATGCCTGCCCCACGGTTTCTTCAGTTCCTGCACCCCTCTCTTTTTAGGGGTGGGTTCTTATTGCTGGTTTTATCTGTTTTATTTGTTTTTATATGTTTTTACCCATTGTTGTGAACCGCCCGGAGTCGGCTTTGGCTGAGTGGGCGGTATAGAAATTTGACAATAAAATAAAATAAAATAAAATAAATTTTGTGTGAAGGGATGGGATGAGGTTGGCCTTGGTTGGGACAGGAATAAACTGGCTATCTCTTATGAGGATGTAGGCAAGCTGCATAGTAAAGGTAAAGGTTTCCCTTGCTCGAAAGCCAGTTATATCCAACCCTAGGGTTCAGTGCTCATCTCTGTTTCAAAGCCGAAGAGCCAGCGCTGTCTGCTTCTGCAGACATTTCTGTGGTTATGTGGCAGGCATGACTAGACACTGGAGCGCATGGAACGTTGTTTACCTTCCCACCGAAGTGGTCCCTATTTATCTACTTGCAATTTCTTGCTTTTAACTGCTAGGATGGCAAGAGCTGGGGCAATGATGGGAGCTCATTCCATCCTGCAGTACTCGAGAATCGAACTGCTGACATCCTGCCTTCCAGTCAACGTCTTAGCCACTTGAGCCACTGCAGTCCTATGTAGCTACATAGACAGAGCCTAAAATCAATAGAATAAACTCTTCTGGAGATGAATGTGGGTGAATGATTTCTGGGGCCTGTTCTAAACCGGTTCTGCGGGCAAGAAGCAATGAATCTTCTGGAAATGACAGGTCTTTTTATTTTTCATCATTGGACGGCATGGTCCCATGTGGAGAATGTGATATTTATTGTCTTAGTAGAAGAAAGTTGAATGAAACACTCGTTACTAAATCATACCATGTTGACATAAGGTGCCATTCAAAGTAAGGCATTGGCAGTCTTAGCCATGGCCTAATTACTATGCGATTCAGATGTTGTACTGTATTACTCTTGCTAGAAAGATAGAGTTGTTTTGCACTATTCTCTCTTTCAGATCCAAGATGACTATTTCCTGACTCAGTTGAAGCAGAATTATCAAGGAGATAATAGCTCTGATGTGTTCTCTAAAACTTGGAACACCTTGATGATCATGGTACAGTTTATCAAGAAAGTGTTGTATCTGTGACTAGTTCAGTGAAAAAAATACACATAATGGATATTTTAAATGCCTGAATCTATATAATGTAATATACCAATTTAATGCTTATAATATGCATTCTTGTAATTTCCAACTGAATCTTCATTTTTTTCTTTTTCTTTTACATTTTTATTTAATACACATAAATACACATAATAAACATACAAATATATATATGACAACAAATGCTCATGTGTATAAATACATATAAAACACACACACCTATCTATCTATCTCTATCTCTATCTCTATCTCTATCTCTATCTCTATCTCTATCTCTATCTCTATCTCTATCTCTATCTCTATCTCTATCTCTATCTCTATATCTATCTATCTATCTATCTATCTATCTATCTATCTATCTATCTATCTATCTATCTATCTATCTATCTATCTATCTATCTATCTATCTCTATATCTATCTATCTATCTATCTATCTATCTATCTATCTATCTATCTATCTATCTATATATATATATATATATATATATATATATATATATATATATATATATATATATATATATATATATATATATATATATATATATATATATATATATGATAACAAATAATCATAAACAAGAACAGAAATGACTTAAAATATCTTACAAATAATAAACCACCTTAAGCTACAATAAATACAAGATCTATCTATACCTATAAATCTGTGTGTTAACCGTTGGAATGTGACAAAGGATGTTTAGCCAGGCCCCACTAGCCCTGTCCGAGGCTCTGTGCACTCGCCCGACCATGGTTCGCAGGTAACTGTTGGGTTGAATTTTGCACCAGTTGGGCAGGAGCCCCCCGGACGCAAACAAAAAAAGGGAACTTCAATTCCCAATGTTCCTTGCGCCACGCCACACCAGAGGCAATCAGACTGAGCGGCGTGATCAAAAGAAACGTTCAGAAATGCGCCACGGCCAATCAAAATGAAGCTGCAGGAAAAAAACGCTGCACAAACTGAAATCGCAAACGCCAAACTACAAGCCTCAGTGTCCTGTGCGCCATGAGCGTGCAGAACGCTGAGGAAGCTGGCGCGCGAAAAATAAAAAAGGCAGGCCACGGAAACCCACCACCACCACCACCGCATCAAGCGGCAATGGGATTCCCGTGGTTCAGCCACCCAGGCCGGCCAATGGAAATACCCCCACCCCAATGCAGCATCAAGCGGCAATGGGATTTCCATGGTCCAGCCACCCAGGCCGGCCCACGGAAATACCCCCACCCCAACGCCGCATCAAGTGGTGATGGGATTCCCGTGGTCCGGCCACCCAGGCCAGCCAATGGAAATCCCCCCCACCCCAACGCCGCATGTAAGTGGCGATGCAATTTCCGTGGTCCAGCCATGCAGGCCGGCCCACAGAAATACCTCCACCACAACACCACATCAAGCGGCGATGGGATTCCCATGGTCCAGCCACCAAGGCTGGCCCACGGAAATACCCCCACCCCAACACCGCATCAAGCGGTGATGGTATTTCCACGGTCCAGCCACCGAGACCGGCCAACGGAAATACCCGCATCCCCACCCCAACACAAAACAACACAATCCCAAAACATTCAAAAGTAATCAAAACCAAAAATAACAAACACAAAAAGTAAACACAAAAACATCCAAAAATAAACAAGAAAAAACATACAGACCCCCCCCCAAAACAACCCCCCCCCCAAAAATTAAACCAGAGACTTTACCAGGAGACGTCCTCACTTCATGACGACCGGAACTAAACTGAGGAAAGAAAGAGACTACTTACCAGAAGAAGAAGCGACACCCAGAGGACAGTAGAGAAAAATAGTAAATTAAAAGAAAAGCTCACCAGCCCCACCCAGAGGCAACAAGAGAAAAAACATTCAAAAATATTCAGAATAATCACAAATAATTCACAAATTAATGAAATAAGTTTTCACAACATTCAAAAATATTCAGAATAATCACAAATAATTCAAAAAAAAGAAATAAGTTTTCACTCAAAAAAATCTAAACACAGTATAGAAACATTGATTTTTTTTAAAAAAAACATATTCTTACACATTTTTAAAATTATTATCCAAGGTACAATTATTTAAAAAAATTCACATAGTAACACATTATTTGGTTAAATACAATAATTATAAAAAAATATATATCATCCTTTCCTCTTTTTTAAAACAAAAAAACAAAAACAAAAAAATGGTCACAGTTTATAACAGCCCATGCATAAAAATAAAAATTTTAAAATCCACATTTAATAACTAACCTCGTTTGCATAAACATAAAACAAAAACCTTCCAAAACCATTTTAAACAGCCCGGCACTGCCAGGCAAAATCTGCTAGTATGTTATTTAACTCTCATACTCATACCATATTATTGGCATACATCCCCTTTTTAAAAAAAATCACCCTAGTGATGGTTGCATTGTCAAGGGAGACCAGGTAGCAATACACATCAATTTTTAATCCAAAAAGATAACTCGTCAGACACTGGCTTGTCACCACTTCCAGCAATCAAAGTATAAACTAGGAAGGGCTTCCAGATATCATAAAATTTGTTCTCTTTACTAATGCCTTTCTTTAAATTGAGCTCTGAAGTTAATTTATCATTAAGTGCTATGTTCCACATTTGCTTATACCAGTCTTCCAATTTTAAAGGAGCATCACTCTTCCAGTTCTTAGCTATACATAACCTTGCAATTGATAATATAACTGTTAACAATCTATACCCAATCTATACCTATAAATCCAAGCGCTAACCGTTGGAATTTGACAAAGGCTCCTGCACACATCCACACTATCCCGTACCGAGCCTCCTGCACTTGCCTGAACCCGGTACGGAGGTAACTGTTGGGTTGAGAAATGTGCCAGTGGGGCAAGAGCCCCACAAACGCGAACAAAGGGGAATAACTTCAATTCTCAACGTTCTTTGTGCTGTGCCACAACCAATCAGGCTGAGATGTGCAAGCAAAAAGGACGTTGGGAAACGCGGCATGGCCAATTGAAATCGAGCCGCAGGAAAAAAACACTGCACAAAAGCAAACCACAAACGCAAAACTACAAGTCCCAGCGGTCCCAGCGTCCTGCGTGCTGTGAGCGCGCAGAACACTGAGAAAGCCGGCGTGTGAAAAATAAACTTACAAAACGCAATGGGAGCGCAAGTCCGCAGCAGGCAGACGCAGTGCCTCACATCCACGCAAAATAAAAAGCCACAAAACGCCACTGTGAGACACCCGCCGTCCTTCTTTCCTGGAGCAATGGGGGAGAAGAGGGACTCCCTCTCCACACTACCCCGCCAAAGACACAGCGAGACCACCACCAGCCTCAAGTAAAGTTGAGCCGGGATGGAAAAAAGAACCCCAAAACAGGCAGCAGTTTGTCAGGAGAACAACACTCCCTGGCGGATGACTGGCTGATGCCTTTGTACTTCCGAATACAAAAGCAGCAGCCAGCAATCCGCAAGGAAGAGCCCCACCCCTTACAGATCGCTGCCTGCCGATCTCCAGTTAGGTAAGCCGGGGGAAAAGGAGACAGAGAGGAGAGAACCATCGTTAGGCAGAGAAAGCTCTTCTCTGCCTCCTCCTTCTCCTCCGACCTACCTAGCGAACCTTCCCGAGAGAAGAACGGGCTGACTGCCTCCTCCTTTTTCCCCTTATTGCTGCATCTAAAGCAAAATTCAAAGCAACGATCTGGGGAAAAGAGAAACCCACATGCAGCCCATTCTTCAAGCTAAAGTAACCACCAAAAACAAACACCAAAATTATTAAAAAATAATAAAACAAAAATAAAACAATAATAAAAAAACACAAAATACACAAACAAAAACATCCACAATGACACAAAACCACATACAAAACACCAAACTAAAACACGAAAAAAACCCACAAATTACACAAACAAACAACAACTAATTACACAAATAAACAACAACGAAATAAGAAAAATTAAAAAAAATCAGAAATAACCAAACCAATTAAACAAATCTAAAACTCAACCAAAACAAAAAAGAATAAACAGAAACACCTCCCAGCCCACCACCACAAAAACAAAACAAAGAAAAAAACCCAGAAGAAAGAAAACCAGACAACTCACCAGCACGTCCTCCCTCCATGATGACCGGAACAGAAATGAAGAAACAAAGAGACTACTTACCGGAAGAAGCCCCACCCAGAGGCCAGGAGAGAAAAAACAGTGAAACTAAAAGAGAACCACTAGCAGCCCCACCTGCAGGGCAGAATAGTAAAAACAACTCAAAAAGACACAACAGCCCCACCTTGAGGCCACAAGAGTAAAAACAAGTCAAAAACATAACAATAAATCACAATTTTACACAAATCACAAACATATGTCAAGAAAATAAAATAAAAAGATTTATAACATCCCGTCTTGAGTTTTAACTCAAATAAAAGCCCAAAACATCCAAACACAGTTTAAAAACATTGAATGTAAAAAACATGTACTTTCACATTTTTAAAAATATTACCTATGGTACAACTATTTTAAAAAACCCACAAACTAAAACATTATTTGGTTAAATAAAACAATTTGAAAAATTATATCATCCTTTGTTCTTTTTTTAATCCACAAAAAAAACCAACCAAAAAAAGCTGATCACAGTTTATAACAGCCCGGCATTGCCGGGCAACCTCTGCTAGTTCTACTACATTGACACTTAGATTCAGTTTATCCAGTTTGAACAATAACACAATACCTGCATCCAATTTAATATATATCCCAAATATATCTACAATTTCTTTCTCAACTTTTATCCAAAATTGTTTTACTTGTCCACATTCCCACCACATATGTATGTAGGATCCAATGTCCTGTTTGCACCTCCAGCATAAATTTGATTTTGTGTGATCTATTTGATGCAAACGCATTGGTGTTAAGTACCACCTCCAGATAACTTTATAATTATGCTCCTTATGTCTCACCGATAACAATCTCATAACTCTTTTTTTCCACTTCCCTTTCCAATTTGAATTGCTAATGCTTATATTGAGATCATTTTCCCAGACCATTTTCAGAGATTCACCTACAAACTCAATGTGGTTCAACATTCTGTACAGCTTACCAATCAATCCTTTAATGGTAGTTTTTCCCAATCTTAGGTTGTTGTACTAATGCCTCAAACTCTGTCTTATCTCTTTTCAAACTGACTTCGCTCATGTACTTCTTATTCCAATTATTAATCATTGCTATCTGCATCCAGTTCAAATTCAATTGCTCCATCAACTCCTTTATGTGTTTTCACATAATATTAACCAATCTTTTAAAAGAGTCACATTATAATTTTTAAGAACCTCTTAAATTTTATCATTCATTGCTAGAGGAAAACTTTTAATGTCTTTTAGTTCAATAATACGGGATGTGTCAGGAGCCAGTTTGCTCTTAATGGACATCCATGTTTCAATTAAAAATTTATTTGCCGGATTGATTTTAACCTTATTTTTGTCCAAAAATATTGCATTCCCTACCTCTTCCAACTCCTGCATTTTAATTATTTTCTAGGTTACTCCATCAGTTGCTAAAATCCTAATAATGTTTTTAAGCTGACATGCTCGATAATAATTTTTAAGATTCGGCAGTCCCAAACCTCCCTCTTTTTGTCCTCTATACCATAATGACTTTGTTATTTTAGGCCATTTTCCTCCGTTACAAAAGTTATTTATTAAATTTTGCAATTCTTTTAACTTCTTCTCTTTAATTTTAACAGTTAATGTTTCAAACAAAAAAATATTTTTTGGCAAAATCTTCATTTTACACAAGGCGATTTTTCCAAACCAAGATAATTTTAAATTCTTGTACCTCTGTATCATTTCCCTTATTTCTTTAAACAACACCCCATAATTTAAATTTTATAATTCATCATATTTATTTGTAATTTTTATTCCTAAATTCTTCACATACTTCACATTATCTTTTATATTGATGTTAAGCTTTTCCTTTAATTTATTTTTTCTTCTACCCCCTATATTAAAAAGAATTGCCTCTGATTTCTCCCAATTTACTTTTAAACCCGTTACTTCTTGAAACTCTTTAAGATGTGACTGTAACCTCTCTGCCGCTTTCAATGGGTCCTTTAATAACAGCAAGGTGTCATCAGCGTACAAATTAATTTTATTATCTTTAATTTCTTCTAACTGAATATCTTCTCTAATTCTGTTTGCAAGTAATTCCATTACCATTATGTATAATGTTGAGGATAAAGTGTCTCCCTGTCTGGTTCCGGTTTCTAATTTAATATCTTGTGTATAAACATTATTCACTCTCACTTTTGCAATGCCTTGCTGGTATAATTTATCAATTAACTTTATAAATTTTAAACCAAATCCAAAACCTGCTACTGTTTCTTTTATCGTGGGCCACTGAAGCGACTCAAAAGCTTTGTATATATCTAATGAAAACAACCCTATTTTTTCTTTACTTACCTCTGCTACATTCATTAATGCTACCACTCTTCTCATCCGCCAAATTTCATGAAACCTGCCTGATCAATCTTAATATAATTCCCCATAAATTTATTCAACCTGTTAGCTAAAATTGCAGTAAATACTTTTACATCTTGATTCAACAAGGAAATGGGTCTATAAGAATCAATTTTTTCTGTAGGAATCCGATCCATGTAAAGATAATCAGCCTCATTTAACGGTGCAGTTTATAGCCCCAGATAAACACAGGAGGAGTTAAAAGCTAATGAAGTCCAGCTTCATTAGGAAAGTAAGAAACAGAGATAGAGAGAAAGTAGAGAGCAAAGCATACACACACTGCAGTTTTGGCTGAACAAAGGAATCATAATGGCGTCTCTTTATTCAAACAGAGTATATCAGAAACAAAACTTAAGGCACAGAGCCAATCAGAATGTCCGAACCCAAATAAGGAGAAATAAGGAGAAATAAGGAGAAATCTTCTCACTATTCTACGCATGCCCAAAATCCAGCGTTGTCTCTCATGCAGACAAAGAGGCCTTTGTTTACAAAATGTGAAGGCGACAGGAGACAGAAACCAGATACATTCCTACATGTCCTCCTTTTTCATTTAAATTTGAGAGAGGGACGGCTAATCATACCCCTGCATGTCATCATACTCCATAACTACTCCTCCATATACATCATCACTGTCCTCCTGGACATCGTACCCCTCCTGACTCCTGGTACCTTGTTCCGGAGGATGATACCTGATTGAGTACAATTGCCGTCGTGCAAAACCCGATGTCTCCCTTCTACGCAGTGGACATGTGTTACACATAGAAATAAGGTTAGGAATACAATTAATGCAAAACGACAAAGATATAAGGCAGATAATAATAATGAACCCATAAAAGAAAACTAGTCTAAGGACAGATAAATCAGGCAACCAAGAAGTCATCCAATCAAATAGATTAACATCAGTGCGTACATTGTTAGTAATGCTCTCCTGTAAATTCTGAAGTTCTTTCTCAATAGTATTATTCAGATCCTGGAATTTTACCCGACATCCCTGGTTCCCGACCAGTTTACAAAATCCTCCGGATTTTGCTAACAGGTAATCTATGGCCAGTCTGTCCTGCATTTGGTCTTGATGAAGCTCAGTGATTTCCATTTGAAGATCCCGTATGACCCTCCCTGTGGCATTGATTGATTTCTCCAGCCTACAGGTGAGTCCCAAAATGGACCTTCTAGTCTCCTGGGAAATGACCCCTGGGTATGATCCCAAGGTGAGTGCTCCAGTGATAGCACTCCCTATAGCTCTCCCCCAGGAGCTACCATCAGAAAGCTGAACATCGATTATCACTTCATCATTGCAACCAGAACCCATCGGGCCGGCAACAGCTCTCCGGCGCCGTGCATCTGCCTGAAGCGGCATTTGCACTTGTACGGGTAAGGTAAAATAACCCAATGCTGCACATTGATATTGTCCTGGATGGAAATTCATGGCAACTCCATTAAAAAAGAACCACATGTTGGGATCCTTAATTTGCCATCCATTGCAAATTGAACCACTATCTATAGCAGAATAATCAGGAGTAAACATAGGAAACACATAATATATATCTTCAATAGTAGTGTTAAACAAGGTATAATTAAGCTTATAAGAACTGTTATAACTACCCCATAACCAAAAATAATCATCACAACCCGTATAATTGCCTACATTCCACAAAACCCTTTGTGCTTGAGTCCAGTGCTTCCATTTACTATTCCAGACTCCAGAACTATGACAGCAGAAACAAAGTCCTTTAGTGTATTTTTTGAATGTCATGCTTCGCCAGCGGGTGTTGTTAAATTGTTCTGGGGGATTAGAGAAGAGTGTAGACCTATCAAGATGTTGCAAGTGTCCAATAACCAACTCAGGCGTGTTGAACAATGCCGGAAGAAAGGCCATTTGAGACACTGCCAGTGGATGCTCATAGTATAACGTTGCATTCTTACCATGAACCTCAAACATATAGTTAGCATGACGAAGCCAAAAGTTGGGGTTGCCCCCATGAGTCATTGGTTTTACAGCTGGAAGCACAGTAAGAAAGAAAAGAACAAATGTCAGCAAATTTAGTCTACTGGTGAACCACCGTCCTGGAGCTGAGTAACCTTCTTCTCTCTCCATGGGCGGATCGCTCGGGCAGGAATCCATACAGGTCCTGAGGTCGTAGAAACAGCTGCGTATCCTCGTCCCCAGGTGATTAGAGGCACAGGACCTTTCCACTCAGGATCCGGTTGCTGCCGATAAACGACCAATGGCTTAGGAAGACACTCCCCTAAGAAACAGGAGCATGCCCTGTTATTACTAGTACCATGTAACTAAACGTGAAACATGCCTGATGTATAACACAAATGCAATGTCACAAACCCATTTACATGTGTAGGGTACTGAAAACTCTTCCATGTACTTCTGAAGGTACCTTGAGATATGCAGTTTCATAAGGCAAAATATAACATAAGCAAAGACAGGTCTTTCTCCTGCAAGAGAATAAGCAAACATTTAAGCATGAACAAAACATGAACATTTCTCTTCTTCCTTACATGAAGGAGGTTTCTGTTGCATTCTAGAAAGCATTTCTCACTCCCCAATTACATGAGTAAGGCATTAAATTTCTTCTTCTCTCACTGGTGTAAGTGAAAGAGGCATTCAATAACTTAAAACCAGCATAGCATGGTAAATCAAATACAGTACAAATATCATTAGAGCATTTCACACTCATAGCATGAGCAGGTAGACAATTTTTAAAAAGCTTTCAGGTTTTATAATGCAAACAAAGCCAATTCACTTTTGAGTCCAACACAAACTTTTTAGTCCAATTAAAATGTCCAAATTAAAAGTCCAAATGTTGATTGAAGCTTTCTTCTTAAACACTATCTTCTCTCCAGCACAGTTCTTGGCATGGCAAGGTTGAAATTAGGCCATAAATTAAGTCTCACTGAATTCACAAGACACCCAGCCAACCTCCCTTTCCAGCTTTTCAGGCAAACACACATTCCTTCATGCTCCAGCCACACCCATCTGTATTAAGGCAGGCAGATGAGGTATGAACAAACTTGGAACAGCCCATTCTGGATCTCTTTGTTTGAGGGTTTGGCAGTTCAAAATCAGCCAAAATCTGGAGTATGTCTAGTATGTCTTCTCCCTCCTTGTATTTTTGCAAAAGCCTGCTGTCCATACAGGAAGGATCCACGCCCCTCTTCCTCTGGACTTTTTTCATTTGCAGCATCTGAATCTCAACTTTATGACAAACTGCACCCGTTAGGTTGTACTTGCGAGAAGACCCCTTTCTGGGCTTGGGTTTTCTGGCCACACGTGAGGAATCAAGTTTACTACTCAGCTTCTCCTGCTTTTGTGATGAGGGTTGCTTCAGGGATGAGCTGAGGTCTCCTGTGCTACTCTTGGAATCACACTCCTTGCTTCCTGCCACTTTGCATGCATTAATAGCTTCAATCTGTGATGAGGTCCCCACCATTTGTTCCCAATCAGCTGGCACTAGTTGTTTTTTAGACTCGGCAGGCAGTATTGCAGCAGTCCCATTTGCCAGAGCCTCTCTGTTCACTGGATATACAGCAACAGTTTCGATATCCAGCACAGCTGCAGTTAAAGCAGCAGAGAACAGGTCTTTTGTAGGGCTAAAAGTGCTTGATTGCTGCAAGGCAGGATATAATGTCCCATCTCCTTTCCCACCCCCATCTCCATCAGGGGGCTCATGCTGTTGTTTCTCATATGATGGAGGGGCAGTTGCCAGAGTCCCTCCCTTGGCTGGAGGCAAAAGCTGTGGAAGGGGACCATCAAGCCTCTGGGACAACAACATATTTCTTGGAGTAAGTCTTTGAAGACAGTTTCTGACTTCACTCCACATAAATTGCACTGATACAGAAATCCTCTCATGCTTCTGCAATTCATTCCCAATTTTATTCCAATGTTTTAAGTCCAAACAATCATCATATTTAACCCAAGGACAGGTTTTTCCTACAACCTGGACAAGCTTTTGTATTTCCTTCTTATCAGCTCGTCCCCCATTCATATGCAAAAGATCTGAGATATCTTTACAAAGCTCCTGCTCTTGCAAAGCAAACACGCACCCCATGATAAAAAAATTTTTCACTCACCCTGTTGTAATTCTCAAGCGCTTGACTGACCTTTCCTCTGGTCGGACCTTTTTCTCTGGTCGTGAGTGAGTGAGACCTTGTCCCGGTCGCTAATTATGAGGTGTTAATTGCTGAAGCAGAATTCAAAGAAGGCTCTCTCATTGTAGTTCAAAGCCTCACACGGGGCACCACTTGTAGGAATCCGATCCATGTAAAGATAATCAGCCTCATTTAACGGTGCAGTTTATAGCCCCAGATAAACACAGGAGGAGTTAAAAGCTAACGAAGTCCAGCTTCATTAGGCAAGTAAGAAACAGAGATAGAGAGAAAGTAGAGAGCAAAGCATACACACACTGCAGTTTTGGCTGAACAAAGGAATCATAATGGCGTCTCTTTATTCAAACAGAGTATATCAGAAACAAAACTTAAGGCACAGAGCCAATCAGAATGTCCGACCCAAATAAGGAGAAATAAGGAGAAATCTTCTCACTATTCTACGCATGCCCAAAATCCAGCGTTGTCTCTCATGCAGACAAAGAGGCCTTTGTTTACAAAATGTGAAGGCGACAGGAGACAGAAACCAGATACATTCCTACATTTTTCAACATCTTTTCCTAATTTTGGAATCAAAATTATAATTGATCTAAACCAGGATTTCGGTAATTCCCCTCCTTCTAATACATAATTAAAAATTCTTAAATTTTTTGGCACCAACATTTCTTTGAACTCCTTGTAAAATTCATTCGATAAGCCATCTTCTCCTGGAGACTTTCCTACTTTTAATTTGTCAATAACACTAATCAATTCTTGCTTTGATATAGGTTCTTCCAAGTTCAATTTGTGTTCTTGGGATACCTTAACATTGATCCATTTATTAACATAATTCGACAGATTCTCTTTTTTATTTCTTTTTTTTGAATACAGCCCTTGAGAAAATTCTTTCACAATGTCAATTTTTTGTTCAATTTTGTTGCATCTTTTCCCAGTTTTATCCTTTAATATTCCTATTTCCCTTTTTTCTCTCTTGGCCTCAGCTGCCCTTGCTAACATCCTAGAATTTTTGTTACTATATTCGAAAAAATCCATTTTCAAATATACTAAATTTCTTTTGACCTTGTCAATGTCTTTTCCTATCAATTCAGCCTTCAATCTTAGCATTTTATCAAAAGTATTCTTATCTTTTTTCTTAATATGCTCTTCTTGAAGAAGTTTAATTTGTTTTTCCAATCGAATCTGATCTTCCCTAAATTGTTTATTTTTAAGACAAGATAATTTAATACATCCCCCCCCCTGAACATGGCTTTCATTGTATCCCACAAAGTCCCATCTGTAACATCCTGAATATCATTAAGTCTCCAATATTCTTCCCATTTTTAAACTATCAATTCTTTGTCTTTTTGATTTTTAAATATTTTACATACTTCCAATTGTTACTTTTTTCCTTTTCTGCATCCAATTTTAATTCTAAAATCAATTTAGTGTGATCTGACTCCCTAAAGATTCCTACTTCAATATTTTCTAAATTGTTAACCAAACTTTTCAATACCAAAAAATAATCGATCCTCGAGTAGGATCCATGCACATGCGAATAATAAGTAAAACTTCTCTCCATCCCTTTAAGCTCTCTCCAGCCATCATGAACTCCCAACATCTGGATCCATGCATCCATAATATTTTTACAATTACTTCTATATTTAGTCTCCCTTGTGGAGTCTATGCCTGACCTGATCAAATTAAAATCACCTGCTATTATCATTTTAGAGGTTCTTTCCTTTATAACTACTTCATACACACCTTGTAAAAATTCCTCTTGCTTTTGATTCGGGGCATAAATATTAATTAATAGTATTTCCTCCTTATCTATTATTCCTCTTACAATTAAATATCTCCCCTCCGGGTCTGCAATACTAGAATATTTTACAAACCCTAATCTCTTTGAAATCAAAATTGCAAAAAAAAAAAAACACCTTGGTTTTAGAGTTACCAAAAGCCTTTTCGTAATTTTGTATCCACCCTAGCGACAGATTATTTACATCTTGAGCTTTCTGATGGGTTTCCTGCAAAAATATCAGGTCCGGTTTATCCTTTCTAATAGCAGCCTCAAGACGTTTCCTTTTGATATGACAACCAGTGCCTTTTACATTCCATGACATAAGTTTAACCGATCTCATGAAGAACCTTTTTTATTTTTTATTTTTGCTACCTTTTTCCCAATGACATCTGCAACTCGACACAATTGATTCCCCACAACCCACATGTAATTGACAAACAAAAAAAAAAACATTCAACATTTTATTACTAATAAGCACCCTCCCCACCTTGCTAACAAAAAGTAGCCCTTGAAAATCAAGGAGGAGAGGGGGAATGCAACAGAATTAATGAGTAAATATGTTTAGTGCTACACCACATCACATTACTAACTTAATTACCACCATACCCACTTAGAATCCTATCCTTCATTTGAACTGCATTTCTCATATATTCCAGATAATGTTAATGCCTCTTTCATATCTTTCCACTCCGATGAATCATATTCAATGATATTTGCTTCTGCCAAAACATCTAGAGCATAGGCTCCCTCCTTGATTAGATAACTTTTCCCCGAATGGGTAAATTTTAACTGTCGCAAGTGCTTCCAATTATACATGATTCCCTTTTCTCTCAGTTTCTTTGTTATTGGCTTAATTTGACTTCTCCAAATACGTTAATCTAATGGCAGATCATTGTAAAATTCAATGTCATTTCCTTCCATCTTTAATACATTCGAACCTGATTTTTTAATATGCAGCATCACACTAGCTTTCAAACCCTCATTTGCAAACTTTAGTAATATTTATTTATTTATTTGTAAATTTCTATCCTGCCCTTCTGATGAAAAACATCACTCAGGGCGGCTAACAGCATATACAAAATACAATAAAAACACAAGTAAGACAATAACATTAAAACCCCAAACCAACATACTAAAAAACAGCCTAAAATACATAAAAAACTACACAAGTTGTAGCTAAAAAAAACCCACCCCCACCCAGCATAAAATGACAAAAACAATCCACAGACAGTGAAAGAACCGGATCCCTTAGAATGCTAAATGAGCCAGCGGGCTTGTGCAAAAGAGTCACACATGCCCCAAGCCCGCTGACATAGCCAGGTCTTCAACATTTTTCTAAAGGGGAGAAGATCCAACTGGAGACGCAATTCTGGTGGTAAAAGGTTCCACAGGGCAGGGGCAGATACGGAGAAGGCTCTCTTCCTGGCCCCACTGAGGTGGACTTGCTTCACAGATGGGACCACCACTGAGCCCCTCCTGTCTCCCCTAGTAGTACGGGCTGATCACCTAGGGGTAACGCGGTCTCTTAAGTACCCTGGCCCAATGCCATGTAGGGCTTTAAAGGTCAAAACCAGCACCTTTAATTGCACCCGGAGGCAAACTGGAAGCCAGTGCAACTCCCGAAGCAGCTGTGAGGCATGCGCATAACGCCCACACCCCATCACCACCCGAGCAGCCGCATTCTGGACCAACTGAAGCCTCCGGATGGTCGCCAAGGGCAGCCCCATGTAGAGCGCATGTTCCTGTATGTTCCTGTTTACGGTTTTCTTCTTTTTTGTGCCTAGTCCATGGATGCTAAGAATATCCTCATGTGTGAAATTCCTTCCCATTTTTAAGTCATTGAGCCAGGCTGAAATTCATGTTTTTAAATTATCCGGTACCCTTTTGGAAACATTCCTGATTATCACATTCTGTCTTCTTAACTGATTCTCAATGTGTGCTAATCTCATTTCATGAAAGTCTAATTTTGTCTCCTTCTCTTTTACTATATCTTGCACTTCATCAACCCTTTTTGCTAAACTTTCAACCTCTTTTACATTCATGTTCATTCCCTCCTTTAATTCTCCCATCTCTTTCACTATGTTTGCTACTTGATGCTTCCATTATTCCTTGTACCATTGAGATCATATTTTGTTGGAATAGTTCCAAACTATATTGCTGTAATTCCAAAAACTCCTGATTGTCAATAATCCTTTGCTCTTCCATAGCCTGGAATTTTGTTTCCAAAAATCCTTCCAATCTATCTAGCCCCATCTCTAGTTTACTTCGTACATCATCATCCTGGACTGCCAGAGTGCCATCCATTTCACTTTGAAAAATGTTCTCCTGTTGCTCATCAGAGGACTTTATTAACTTTTCCTTTTTTTTCTTGCCTCTTGTGATTGTATGTCTATTTCTATCTCAACTAGAACTCGCTGATCTTTCTGATTCATATCCACTTATTGTGCGACCTGATATGTTAAATCCTGATACTCCCCTTGTTGTTGCGTTCCAAGATGGTATAGTGAACGGGAACAAGATCTAGTGCTGCTGTAAAGGAGGACCACTTTATGTTGGTTAAAGTGACCTTTACCATCAAAAATTTTGAAGAATTATGTGACATATATGAAGAGAAGAAACTCTGATTGGATTAAATCAATAATAATAATATTAGGTCCATAGCCTCCAGGTGACTCTCTGCAGTGGACTTCAGTGGATTGGCTGTGTGGTTGGTTTAGCGAGCGATGAGCGAGCGGCGAACCTAGACAGGCTGCTTCATTGTTTCAATGTTTTAAAGGCTTGTATGGTACGCTGTTGTGTACTGAATGTAGTGTGTTGAATGTATTTGTAACCACACGAATGGGTACAGGTAACACTGTAACCTTCTGTATGAGGACGCGAGCTAGTGGCCACCGGGGGCAATAGCGAGCGCCCAGCTCACATGGTTCACATTACTCAAATGCCTTCAGCCGTGCGGGAAAGATTCCCGCGCTCACCTCACCTGGACAAGAAAGGCGTGACCAAGGATGACGTCACTTGGACAGCAGCCAATGCCTGTCGAAGAGCCAGATTCAATTAGATAGCCACCGTATAAAAAGAGCTGTTTGTCCGCCATTACCACATGTTCGTACTGTACTCTATGCAATAAAGATGTGTTAGGCTAGCTTACAGCCGTTTCCATTGTCTTGATTCCCAAACACCAAATTGGCGACGAAGGTGGGATTATGGATTCCCACGGGGACAAGACAATATCACAGAAGCCAGTCTTCGACGTGACCCATCCCGAGCGATGGGACTGGTTTGAAATGCATTTCAAGAGTACGGTGGCGTATGCGGGCATCACCGACGCTGGGAAGAAGAAGGGTCTTCTCATCACGATGCTCGGGTTCCACGCCGTGCAAGCACTGATGGATCTGGTGGCACCACGAGAGGTGGACCAGGTTTCGGTGACGGAAATTCTGGGGGTTCTGCGGAATCATTTCAAGCCCAAAGTATCCTTCTTCTCTGCCAGGGCCATTTTCGCGAGGAGGGACCAAAAGCCGGGTGAGTCAATATCCGAGTATGCAGCGGCCCTCCGCGTTTTGGCGACCCCATGCGAATGGCGGGAAATTCTAGACGTGGCCCTAAGGGACAGGATGCTCTGCGGGATGAGAGACGGGGAGACCCAGAGGAAACTCATGAACCGAGGCCACAACCTCACTTTTAAAGAGGTACTACAAGAGGCTCTAGCAGCTGAATCCACGTAGGCCGGGTACAAGCTTCTCAAGGCAAAGCCCCCACCAGTCGAGGCAGCTGCATCCGCCGTCCAGGCGGCCTGGAGGGCGACCCCTGCCCCACGCTCGCCCACATCCTCAGAGGCTTCTGCCACCCCAGACTCCAGCGAAGATGAGGGGGTCCGGAAGGTCAGGAAAGGGCTGAGCGAGCAGAAGGGGAAGGGGGGCGGCGCTGCGATGGGTGCGGAGCGTCCCACGAGAGGAGCAAATGTCCATTCCGGAAAGCTGAGTGCCACAACTGTGGGCGGAAGGGCCACATCGCCAGGGTCTGCAAGCAACGCCGGGAAGAGAGTAAGCGCGCCTCGAGCAGCCGGGATGGCGTCGGCAGAGTCGGCGATGGCGGCGACGACCCAGAGGGGAACCACGTGTGCCTGCGAGTGCACGCGGAAGACGACGTGGCCGTCCACAGCGTGCCTCTAGGGCAACCACGTTTTTATGCTGAGGTACTGTTGCAAGGGGTCCCTGTTAAGATGGAGATAGACTCGGGGTCTGTTTACTCCCTCATTTCCCATAAGGAATTTTTGCGGATTCCCCCCAAGGAGCGACCCAAACTCAAGGAGATGGGGGCGAACTTAAAAGATGTGCAGGGAAATGCGATTCCAGTATTGGGGATTGGGGACTTTGAGACACGGTACAAGGGACTCCGAAGGAAACTCCCCCTGGTAGTTCTAAAAAATGGGGGGTGTAATCTCTTGGGGACACAATGGTTCAAACCCCTGGACATCTTCATAGGCGGCGTCCATGCCATCGGGGGGAATGAGATTCAGGCAGTGTGCGACGCACACGCAGAGGTATTCAAGAAGGGACTCGGGAAGTACAAGGGGCCCCCAGTTTCCTTCGACCTGGACCCGGAGGTCCGCCCAATGAGACTAAAACCACGTCGGGTTCCATTCGCCCTCAAGGACAAAATTGAGGCGGAACTGGACAAATTAGTGGGGCAAGGGATTTTAGTGCCGGTGGACTCTGCAGAGTGGGAGACTCCTATTGTTACAGTATTGAAAGCAAATGGGGAAGTGCGAATTTGCGCTGACTACAAGTGTACAATTAACAAGGCGATCCGCCCTAATGCCTATCCGGTGCCGGTAGTTAGCCATCTACTGGCCACTTTACATGGGGGAAAAGTTTTTGCTAAACTAGATCTGGCGCAGGCGTACCAGCAGCTTCCAGTAACCCCAGACACAGCTGCTGCACAGACCATTGTAACTCACAAGGGGGCATTCAAGGTGACGCGCCTACAGTTTGGCGTGAACTCGGCGCCGGGGTTGTTTCAGTCTCTTGTGGAACGTTTGTTAAAGAAATTACCGGGGGTCTTGCCATTTTTCGATGACATATTGATATCTGGGGAGAGCGAAGCAGAACTGGCCCAGAGACTAGACAAGGTCCTCACAGCCTTCGAATCCGCGGGGTTGAGGTTGCGGGGGGACAAATGTGTGTTTCTGGCCAGGGAGGTGGAGTTTCTGGGGTTCCGCATAACTTCTGAGGGGGTGAAACCCACTGAGTCCAAAGTCTCAGCCATTCGAAACGCTCCTCGCCCCACCGCGAAACCGGAGCTGCAGTCTTTCCTGGGGCTGCTGAATTTTTACCATTCCTTCCTGCCCAGGAAAGCGACGATTGCAGAGCCCCTGCATGGGCTGCTGAAGAAGGGTGCGGTTTGGCGGTGGGGGGAGAAGCAGGAGCAGGCTTTCAGGGAACTCAAGCAACTCCTCTCCTCAGAGGCTATTCTAACCCATTTCGACCCAAAGAAGCCGGTAGTCTTGGTCTGCGACGCCTCGCCAGTGGGGGTGGGGGCGGTCCTGTGCCACGTGTTAGAGGGGGGGCGAGAAGCCCCAGTTGCATTCTACTCGAGATCATTGTCCAAGGCAGAATGAAATTACGCCCAAACAGATAGGGTGGCTCTTGCCATTGTTGCGGGCACAAAGAAGTTCCATGATTTTCTGTATGGTCGCCCATTCACCATTGTCACCGATCACAAGCCGCTGTTGGGTATCTTCACCTCAGACAAGCCCACTCCACAGATCCTCTCCCCCAGGATGCTTAGGTGGGCGATTTTTCTGAATGCATACAGGGGGGCGTTAGAGTACCGTCCCGGGAAAGAGATAAGCCACGCGGACGCCCTCTCAAGGTCTCCTCTTCCCCACCTGGGGGACCCGAAGTGTGAGGTAGAACAGGATAGCGAAGAGCGGGGTTTTTCTTTAGCCCCTAGTGCCCCCGGTTTGTCCACATCCACGTCGGGAACCCTTCCTCCCCCTTCTCCTGGCCATCCTAAGGCGGCAAGCCCGCGGCAAGTCACTAACGAGTCATCCTCTCCAATTGCAGGACAAGAACCAGGAGGACACAGACGAGGGGGCATGGCCGAGTCAAGCATAACGGCCGCACGGCCAAAACGCACATGCGGGAAACCAGTTTGGTTAAGGGACTTTGTCCCATCTTAGGGGGGAGGGATGTTGTGTACTGAATGTAGTGTGTTGAATGTATTTGTAACCACACGAATGGGTACAGGTAACACTGTAACCTTCTGTATGAGGACGCGAGCTAGTGGCCACCGGGGGCAATAGCGAGCGCCCAGCTCACATGGTTCACATTACTCAAATGCCTTCAGCCGCGCCTCACCTGGACAAGAAAGGCGTGACCAAGGATGACGTCACTTGGACAGCAGCCAATGCCTGTCGAAGAGCCAGATTCAATTAGATAGCCACCGTATAAAAAGAGCTGTTTGTCCGCCATTACCACATGTTCGTACTGTACTCTATGCAATAAAGATGTGTTAGGCTAGCTTACAGCCGTTTCCATTGTCTTGATTCCCAAACACCAAATACGCCCCCTTAGGATGGGCCGAAAACCTTGGGGCAACCTTAGGTATCCTGGCCCACTAACATGAAGGGCTTTAAAGGTCAAAACCAGCACCTTGAATTGCACCTGGAAGCATACTAGCAGCCAATGCACTCCCGTAGCAGTGGCGAGGCATGTGCATAATGCCCGCACCCCATCACCACCCGGTAGCCGCATTCTGAACCAGCTATAGCTTCCGGATGGTTGTCAAGGGCAGTCCCATCTAGAGTGCATTACAATAACCCAGTCTGGAGGTGACCAGAGCATGGGTGACTGAAAGTAAGAAGTCCCAGTCCAGGAGCAGGTGTAATTGGCTGATGACATGAAGCTGCGCAAAAGCCCTCCTGGCCACGACTGCCATCTGCTCTTCGAGCAGTCGTCGCAAGTCCAGGAGGACCCCCAAATTACGCACCGGGTCTGTTTGGGGCAAGAAAGCCCCATCCAGCACCAAAGATGGTAGCTCCCGGGTTAACGCAGGACTCCAAACCCACAGCCACTCAGTCTTGCCAGGATTCAGCTGAAGCTGAATGTTTTATAGTCTTTGTGTGTTCTGTTTTCCTATTATTATTTTTCCTGTTCCTGTTCCACTGTAATTAGAAAGTGTCTTTGTGTTTAATGAATTATAACACAAATAAAACAGAAGCAGGAACACAAATATTATGACAGTTTTGAGACTAACACATCTATTACAGTATAGGCTTCTGAGGATTGCACTCCACAAATGCACAAACTGATATAAATTTGTTCACCTCAAAGGGGCCGTAATAGGTCTGTTTTGTTTCTGATGTTGGTGAAATATTAACTTATTTAAAAACGTAAACATTACTTCCCTTTTTGTGTTTAATCCTTTGATACAATTATAATGTTAGCAATTGAGAAAGATGGGCTATGCAGTGGCCAAAACTCCACACTGACAGTTCACATTCAAATATATACCACCAGAAATTCTTTGTATTGAGATAATGTTGCTAACAGTGATTAGGATTTGGGCTGTATTAATATTAAACACAAACTAATACTCATGAACTGATGGGGCTACAAAGATAAGGTATAGATGTTGCAGTTGGGGACTTCATTCTAAGTTTGTTTGCTGGGGAAAAGCTAGTGATGTGGTGGAGCTAGGAACTGCAAGGTTGGAGTCATGTGATGTTGGGAGTAGCATGGATTGTGACATCATTTTAGATTCCCTCTTAAGCAGTGGTGGCGAACTTACAGTACGCATGCCAGATGGGACACTCACAGCCCTCTCTGTGGGCACGCATGCCATCACCCCAGCACAGTTTGCCCTGTCCCTCTGATCAGCAGCCCAATTGGAGCACTTCCTTCTTCCCCCAGCACACTGCTCACCCTGCTCCTCTGTTAGGGCACTCAGTCTATAAAAGGTTTTCCATCACTTCTCTAAGGCTTCTGTGTTCTCTTTGCCACAATGCAATACTTACAGAAACTGGAAGAGAAATGGATTTTCCCAATTAACAGTCTACTCTTGTAAACTATTGCTGTTGTGATGCAAAGCATTTGAAGGTGGTGTGGTCTTGACCTAAAAGCCATTAACTTTACAATAGACTTATCTGTTGATAGAATCTGATCCAGATGCCTGTTTAGACTCTCCTTATGTGGTGAAGGTTGAACAGGATTATAAAAGAGCAAATGTCATTGTACTTTGTCACACAAATTGTTTCTGAGCTTAAGTAAATAAGAGAAACATTGATAACGTGGTTAAAGAATAATTCATAAACTTAAAGAATAATTCATAAACTTTACTGTCACAATGCTTTACACGCTCTTTATTGGGTCAAAGCCTTAGCTGGCCTATACTATATGATGCTTTGCATCATAAGATGTCTGAATAGTCTCTGCTGCTGGAGGAGGAGGAGGAAGAGATGTAGTAGCAGCAAAAGCACAACAAAGAACACCTGGTACAGCAGCATACTTGAGATACAGTAGGATACTTACACCCAAGAAAACTGCACTTCTCTTATCTCATGGGGAGCCCTTGAAGAGGATAGTGCCAACACTGAGGCTTTCCATAGCTTCCCTGATCAACTTTAGAATTGCTGGTCACTGGCAGAATAAATACACGGTTCCCCAAACTTAAATAGTAAATGTATGGTTGTGATAATTCCTAATATTCATCTACCAAAATGCATACAGAAGTATTAACCCAGTGAAAACTCCATTGACTAAATAAAGTGTTGAGAACTAATTCTCAAAATTGCAATACTTTTATCCTCTTTCAGTTTGACTGTTGTGGCATATCAGGACCTGATGATTTTAAGGAGTGTTCCTACTTCCGGGAAAGGCAGCCAAATGACTTTTGGCCTCATGCTTGCTGCACTAGGATCAGTTCTGAAAAGAGGGCTCCAGTTCTGGACTTGAAGCTTTGTAAACAACCAGATCCAAATTTTATCAATAGCCAGGTAAAGTATATCTAGTGTGTGGTTCAATTCCTTCTCAAATGTCTCACCTATTTGCCAGGCTAGAGGTCAAGCAGGCCATTTACTAATAGAATTACATCTCCTGCTAAGGGATCTTAAGAGACGTTAATGTCTCTAGGCCAAGAACACAAATACAAATGTGTTGGTCAAGTGAGGACTTAGCGTGTATGATGGAAGGTCTTTGATATGTGGGAAGTTATAATGCAGTATGTACACTTTGTTTTTAAGATGTCCCAGGTCATCTATAAGTGCCTACTTCATTGAAGCTCATGTCTGTGGTTTCACTGTAGAAGTTTAATTCTATATTGGAACTTCACCTATCATTCAGACTACAGATTACAAGATCAAATTATCCTCCTCCCATGTACTTTATCTAAATTTGGCTATTATCCCCACTTCCCCAAAACAATCTAGACATATAAAAAGATCTTGTAGAACCGAACTAGACAGGAATGGTGCCTTCATAGCCACTTTTTGACAATCCTGTGTCTAGAAACTTAGCTTCTTGTCCCAGTATTTGGGGACATGTGAATATCTATAATCTAAGGATCCTAAAAAGCTTGCCAATAATGTTTTGTTTACATGCCATCCATATTACAGTATACCCATTAATTTATGCAATGTAGCCTTATGCAGATCTACCATGAATGGATCCTTGCATGACATTTTTTCCCCATTATAAACACTTAACAAGCTCTTGGACATATTTTGCTATCATGTTGTTTGTCTTGCTAGGATTATAGTACAGGCTCTCAAATCAATTCTGATTTATGGCATCCTTTTCAGGGGTTTCTATAGAGAAGTGGTTTATTACTCCCTTCTGGCAGCATCCTGGGATTGTGTATCTTGCCAAAGGCCACACAAGCTGCTTTTCTGAGATGCACTGTGAAATTTAACTCTCAACCTCTGGTTCAACATCAAGACCCCTAATTCACTGAACTATCCAGACAGCTAGGATTAGAGGATAATTGTGTTAATCAAAGATCTAACAGAGGCAAAACCTTTTACAAAGCCCTAGTCTTAGGAGTTGGCTAACATAAATATGTAGCCATTTTGATGCAATTCTCATTAACCTGTAGAACAATTTCTATTAAGATTCCTTTTATTCACTTTAGGGCTGTTTCTCCACCATTGCCAGGATATTGAAGAAACATGTTTCCATTACTGAGGCCTGCTGTTTAGGAGTGATAAGCATTGAGGTAAGGCTGTTTTGTGTTAATAAAAGGAGATAGATTAATATTTTCTCATTGTTTGATATTGTACACTAATGCATTTTTATGGCTTCAAACTGTCAACAAGGAATGTGTGGGTCTTGATTTATTTTAATTGTGTGTAATTCATGTATACCAAAATGCAAAGAAATAGTTACTCAGCTACTCAAAAGGGATGGAATATTTTTTGTTGATGTTCAGTTGCTTAGTTGAGTCCAACCCTTTGTGACCCCATGGACCACTACACGCCAGGTATCCCTATCCCCCACCATTCTCTGCAGTCCACTCAGCTCTATGCCCATTGCATCAACAATGCCATCTAACCATCTCATCATCTGCTACTGTCCTCTTCTCCTTGAAAGACAAGGCAGAAATGTTCAATTTCTACTTTAGTTTGATCTTTCCCCAAAAGACAGTCTATGGCCCTCCAGGCAAATGTGAAGTACAGTGATACCTCATACAACGTCCAAACTTGGTTCCACAAGTTTGGACTTTATACGGATTTGGACTTTGTATGAGGCATGCAAAATCCTAGCCACGATGCCTCATACAACGTCCAAATCCTTGCCGGGATGCCTCATACAACGTCGTTTTCATAGAGATACATTGTACTGTAACAGCACAGACTTCAGGGCAAAGTCAAGGAAACAGACAGGAAACTGACAGAACTTTAAGAAATCATTGTCTAAAGGCTAAAAACATTACAAAAACATGTCAAACAACCCTGATTGTCCAAGAACCTGAAGAATGCTGCAAAAATCCCAGGAATGCTTCTAAAAATTCTGACAAAAAAATTTCGAAAAAATCCAAAATCATGCTCAAAACCACTCCTAAACACTCTTTGCCTCATGCAAAACCCACAAGAGCAATGCACGCATGTGTCCTGCCTTTTATACTGCCCAGGCACAATGCAACCTGGGAAAACCCCAATGCTTCATACAAAGTCACACGACTTTGTATGAGGCAACTTTTTTCAAGGAATCAGGCGATGTTGTATGAATCCGATGTTGTATGAAGCGGACTTTGTATGAGGTATTACTGTATAAGTGTATGGGAGAGGATTGAAACTTGAGAGTGATAAACAAATAGTTAAGGAATGCCTTTAATTTTGAATGACTTCAAATTTCCATGGCCAGGAGAAATTAATCCAAGAGTATTAAAGGAACTGGCTGATGAACTTTCAGAACTGTCTGTAGTTTTCTTGAAAGATGCTGAAGTGCCAGTCGACTGGAGGAGGGCTAGTGTTGTCTCTATCTTCAAAAAGGGCAGAAAGAAGGAAGTGGGGAAAAAGTCAGTCTGACATCAATCCCAGGGAAAATTCTGAAGCAGATTATAAAATGTTCACTCTACAATCACCTTAAAAACAATGCAGTAATAACTAGAAGCCAAAAGATTTGTTAAGAACAGATTTGTCAGACCAATTTTATCTCACTTTTTGATTGGGTAAGCTCCCTGGTAGCTGGAATATTGTGGAGGTAATATATCTTGACTTCAGCAAAGCTTTTAAAAAAGATCCCCATCATATTCTGATTAGCAAAATAACTTAATGAAGACTGGATAGAAGTGTCAGGCGGATAAACAGTTGGTTACAGAATTGTACACAGAGAGTGATCATAAATGGCTCCTTCTCAAACTGGTTAGAGGTAACAAGTGGGATAACATAAGGCTCAGTCTTGTACCAGGTGCTGTTCATCAGTAGTGTAGGGAATGCTTCTCAGATATCTGGATGACACAAAATTAGGTTGAATAGCTAAGGCAGAAATAAAATTTTAAAAGATCTTGATAGGCTCAAGAACTGAGCTAATAACAGAATAAAATGTAACAGGGATAAATGAAAAGTTTTAAATCTAGAGAAGAAAAAACAACAAACACAGTGTTACCAAATGGGGATATAGTACTTGGTTCAATAATACATATGAGAAGGGTTTTGGAATTGTTATAGATCACAAGCTGAATATGAGCCAACAGTGCAATGTGACTAGGAAAAAGTGAATGCTATTTTAAGCTCCCTTAACAGAAGTATAGTCTTCAATTTTTTTTATTTATTACAATATTTATATACCGCCTACCTCATCCCAAGAGGACCCAAGGCGGTTTACAACATGATCTAAAAATTTCAATTAAAACATCAATTAAAATCCAATCTAAAAATAATTTAAAAAACTATCTAAAACCATCCTTGAATTATCAGTTATCTGTTCTACACTGGTTTGGCATCATCTGGAGTACTGTGTCCAGTACTGGACAGTACACTTTAAGACAGATTTTTTCTAAGAGTTAATTCACTGCCTCTTTGCCATTCTTTCAATTATCCTGCTTGAAAGCAATGAAGGCAAAACAGCACCCTAGAAGCCTGCTGGGGAGAGGAGACACTTGCAAGCGAGATAATTGAAAGAAAGGCACGGAGACAGTGAAATAACTTTGCAAAAATCCCTTAGCTCACTTTGAAGTTTGGGGAACAAGGAGTCGTCCTCAGCCCCTTTCCTCGGAAGCCGGGAGGGAGCAAGCAATACCCACATCTAAGAAGCCAAACCTCCACCATACACTAGGACGGAGGATTCCTTCTTCACATGACCGCAAAGGGTTAATTGCACAGGGTCGGTATTCCCTGTCTGCCCTGGACAGGCATTCTGTGGGGTCTTAGAGCCGCAGTCTCCCTGACAGCCCTGTCCAACACATGCACAGTTTGAAGAATGCAATGGTTGTCCCGGTTTGGTGGGAGAGAATTATGGCAACCCTAACTGGGGAGGACAAAGCAGCTTGCCTCAGAAATGGGACTAATGTGGAAGCTTTTTAAAATACAGTTGATTTGCTTTTTGTTTCAGCTATTTGCGATGTTCTTTGCATGTTGCCTCTACCGCTACTTTGACTGAGTAAAATGGATGGCCTTGAAGAAAATGGAAGTGAATTAGAAATGGATATATTGTACCCTTAAGTACAGCCTTTCACTGAACAAATGAAATTAATCTCCAGATTAAATACATGTATGAAGACAACAGGGGAATGCACAAACTTGAAAATTCTTGTGTACCTCTGCATAAATCAAATATGTGTAACATAATTTTATTTATTTCAATTTCTATACCATCCATCTAACCAAAGCAGTCATTCTGGGCAATTAACAGCAATATAAGAGCACACACAAGAACTTCACTGTAAAAAGCATACCACCGTATGTACATATATTAAATAAACAATAAAACAAAAACAACCTACAGTATAGATGACAGCTATAGGACAAAAATTTCAGCAATGGATAAAATCATTTCTAGAAAAAAGATATTATGAAATGACTCCTTAAACAGCTCCACTTTTGTATACTTGTGAAATACATACAATGTTGGGGCTTGGGGAACGTGATTGGGTAAGCTGATCCAGTGTCAGGGCCACAACAGAAAAGGACTTGGCTCTAATGGTAGTCTCCCAGCCTTCTTTTGGGTGTGTACTCAAGTCCACCTGTCTGTGAAAAAGGTGTTGGCTAGGTAAGATTCATCAAGGAGAGGTGCTCCAGCAGTAATCAAGGTCCTTAGCCATTTATGGCTTTGTTTGCTAGTCATGTCTGCCACATGACCACAGAAACGTCTGCAGAAGCAGACAGCGCTGGCTCTTCGGCTTTGAAACAAAGATGAGCACTGAACCCTAGAGTCATACAACTGGCTTTCAAGAAAGGGATACCTTTACTATGCTACTACCAAGACCTTGAATTGGGTACAGAACCTTAAAGGTTGGCTCTGCGAGCAGGCTGGGGTCAAGCAGACACAATGAAATCTTTGCAACGTTGATGTCTATTTTGTACGTTCTGCAGGTTCCATACCAACTTCAAAGATAGCCCCACAAAGAGCCCATTGCTCATATGCAGAGGATCATTTCACCCCAGTTCTCAAGCAGCAAAGACTTAGTTCCTGCCCACTCTAAACACAGGATCTTAATTCAAGATTCTTATACATGTAAGGCAAAGCTCAGAAATACCCTTCAATAAGAAAGTTTATTATGGGAATCACAACTCACAAATGCCACCATAATAGCAATAAATAAGCACTCTGTACCTAATGTAATCTATAAAACAGAAATCTATGTTTGTATGTACTCCAAAGGCTCCTGCACCCCTGGACCGATCCCGCTGAAATTTGGCACATACATACCTTGGACTGGCGATATCAGCACTGTGGGGGTCACAAGCCCCATGGGGGGCATATGCCCCCCAAATTGGGATGCAATTGGTCTATACAATGTGTGTGTTCCCCAGCGATGCAACTGAGTTGGCTAATGTCATAGTCTCAGTTAGGTTGAGATTGAGACATCATCTGACCAGCTCAGCTGTAGTCCTCTGAGCTCAGCTGTAGTTTGCACATTAGGTGGAAGGCAAATGGGCATGCGAGATCAGCATTGTGGGGGGGGGTTACAAGCCTCATGTGGGGGTGTATGCTGTTGGGCACCGCTGTTGGTCCACATCAATCTCCCTGAGGGAAAGCGCGCCATGGAACCTGGGGCCTGGTCGGGCCAGCACAGCAGTGGTGAAGGCACGGGAGCTGCGGAGGAGGCCGGGCCCCCTCCGGAAATGGCCACCCAGCCACCACGGCATCCTCTGGAAGCCCCTCCGAGCTCTGGAGCCACAGAGACAGTGGAGGCCACGGTGGGCGAAGCTGAGGAGGGAGGGAAGGTCTGAGGTCTCTTCAACGGCTGTGTGCTGCTCTCTCACCAGGTGGCCGGACACATGTATGGGAAGGATAAGGGTGGTAAGTGACCATCGACGGAGAAGCAGGACAGATGAGGGAAGAGAGAGATGGAGGAAAGGAGGCAGGAGTGACCCACATACACCCCATGAGGTTTCCAAGAGGGAAAGGCTGGCCTAAGTTAAAGAAAAGAAAAACCCAAGTGAAGCCGGGTAATCAGCTAGTTGTAAATATATTAGAGCTACAACTCTATGGCCTCAGTGATCCCTCTAAGTCTTAAGGGTGATTTCTCTGTCACACTGGTAGGCTACTTAGAAGAAATATGAATCCTGGACTTTCAGAATTGCAACATACAAATGGAAAACAGAAACTTTCCAATACTGTACACAGATTCAGCTTTAGAGGCAAAAACTACCAAATCATAGTGGATTACATTGTGTAGCTATAGAAGTGCAAAGGATTTCCAGTGTATGTTTGAATCAAAGTGCTTTACTATTTCAAAGAGATGCTGTTTTTCTCACTGACTTGTTTTTATTAACCAGTAAATTTAATATCTCAAAATGCATTTCGAGATACAGTACTTTCTTTCCAACTCTTTGCCTCTTATTCTTTTTCAAACTGCTTCTACAGTTATGTCACACTGTCTTACCTATTTTATCAACCTCTTCATCAGGGAGGGGAGAGGCCCCTTTCACTCAGTGCTCTTAACAGTTTTCAGTCAGCATATTGACAGACCAAACAATACTAAATTCATTGTCTGAGTCTGGTTCCTTACACAGTTAAAAGGCACTACCCCTTACCCACCCACCCCCACTTAAAAGAAAAGTGGCAGCAACCTGGTAGGAATATAGTAAGGCTTGCAGAAGTATAAAAATACCTAAGTCGAAAGAAAATTCAAAATAGCCCATTAAGAACTAAGCGTACTCAGTGGCTACAGAATGCTGGCTGACTTTGGGGAACAGCAAATGGAAAATTAATTGTGATAGAAGAGAACATGGAAAAGGGCATTACTTGCTGGCAGGCATGTTGAAGAGCAACATTCTGCACCATGACATTTTAATGTAGACCTTACTAAAGAAGCATGTATGAGCCTTTGCTGGGCATTAATATACAGTCTCCTCAACAAAGGAAGCTCATTCATCACTATGATAGTTGATTAGATATGTGAGACCAAGGCAAGAAATAGAAGCATGCTCTTTAGGAGGCATTCTGAGATTTATGGTAAAACGATCTCCTTAAACATTTAGTACATTCCTAAATCTAATCATTCCATATTATGATTATCGATAAATCTGGTTAAACTTCAAATGTTGGCTAAAGAGATCACTTAAATGCTGACAGGCAGAAATTAAGAAGTGCGATCTAGTTATCCTCACTAACCAATCTCATTAATTTCAGTAAGAAAAGCATTAAAATAAGCATTAAAATAAAACATCTGAAAAAGTAGATGTATTTTAAACAGACCCACTTGTCTTTTTAATCAAAGATGGCCACTGAATAATGTATCTGCAGTGTAACAGAGAGCTATATCAACATTAATTACAGAATAAATATGCAGTAAATATTTAGTTCCCAATCTGTAATTTAAGTTACAGTATTTATATATTACCCACAAAATTAAAAAATAAGGAGGCAAAACCACATTCCTGAGAATTGTATGGCCCCTTTGTGGAGAAATCACAAATGCAACAAGAGGTTCTCATTTGATTAAATCCTGTTCTGCAAAAGAAAGAAAGAAAAATAGCTGGATGAATAGGAGACATGAGGAACTTGGTAGAATGGCTGAGGCAAAGGACTGGAGGATGAGGCTATAGTGAAAGAAAATCCAGATTTCTCATGATCAAGGAGACAAATATATCTGTCATAATAATCTGAGCTCAATAAGCAAAATTTTGTTCCAGGCAATTATTAGTTAGGCCATCTATAGACACAATCGAACTGGTACTCTCTAAAACGTACCAGATTGCAGCTCTCATAATCCCAGTCTATATGGTCAAATATCGGCAAAGGCCCGTGCTGGGAAACAGTCCACATCTGTAAAAATGTTTTTTTTTTCTGAATCCTGAACAGAACAGCTATTCTCACACCACTCAGAATACATTCAACTATACAGTATAAGTTTTTTCTGAAAGAATTAGAAATTGCCTATTTTTTTAAAAAAAATTATATCTTCTCTGCAAAAAGGCACTCAAGTGACTGACAAGAATAAAATGCAGATTAAAATCAAAATCCTAATTACAACATAACTTTTAAATAGATAAATAAAGAACATAGTAAAAGAGGTGGCCAACACTGAACTTGTAGGACACCCTTCAACAGCAGACCAACCTGCTTGCAGGTGGCTGCAAGAATTCATATGGAGTCTTTTAAACACCCTGAGCAAAAGTTGTATAAGGCTTTAAGTATAAGACTTTATAGGTCATAATTAGTGAAGGTGTTGTAACAAGGAAGTTTCTGGTTTTCTGTAACTCGCTTTGGTCAACAATCAGGCTGCATCATTCTCCACCAGCTGAAGTACAGTAGTTTGAATGGGTTCTAATTAAGGAATGTGCCGCGAGTGAATCTTCTAGGACAGGTGAAACTGATGCTTCAGGTGGGTTACACTACAGGCCACTGCCGAACCCTGGAGATATACTGGCTCAAGGATAAATCAGTCAAAATGTGATCCCAAGTCTTTAGTATTCAACACATTCAGCACAGGCTACCTGCATACTCTCTGATTTGCTATTTGTCAAATGGAGTGCCAATTTAGACAGATCTATGGTTGCCAAAAAGTAAGTCCTGAGCCACTTTCAACAGCTGAACGGTTTCCAGTATTTCCCCTGAAACAAGCCTGCTTAGATCAGGAAGGGGATCATTGCTCATGGTCACTCACGCTCTGGTGACCTCCAGACTGGATTATTGTAATGCGTTCTACATGGGGCTGCCCTTGATGACCATTCAGAGACCAGCTGGTCCAGAATGTGGCAGCCCGGGTGGTGATGGGGTGTGGGCGTTATGCCCATGCCTCACCACTGCTTCGGGAGCTGCACTGGTTGCCAGTTTTTCTCCGGGTGCAATTCAAGGTGCTGGTTTTGACCTTTAAAGCCCTATATGGTAGTGGGCCAGGATACCTAAGAGACCGCATCGCCCTGAGAACGTCTGTCCGTCCAACCAGAGCGGACCGGAGGGGTTTTCTAATTGTTCCATCAGCCAGAGGGGCTCGCCTCTCTGGCACAAGGAGGAGGGCCATCTCCATGTCCGCACCGGCCCTCTGGAACCTCCTGCCAACAGAATTACATCTCCGAACGGAATTGCTGCCTTTCAGAAAAGAACTTAAAACCTGGCTGGCGGGCCAAGTGTGGGGTGCAGGTGGAAGGGTAACCTACATTGGATGGCTGATATAGAAGAGAATTTCCTTCCCCCATGGTTCCTTTGGTCCTTGCACCCTTTTTTAGGGGGTGGGTAGTTTTAAGTAATTTTAACCTGTTTTTATTTGGGATTGTTAACCGCCCTGAGTCGGCCTTGGCCGAGTTGGCGGTTGTTGTGTTCTAATGGTTTTACCTTCCACATGGATTACAATGTATCTGAGCCAATGTAACCTTGCCTATAGCAACAATGTAACCTTCAGCTGTATCATATAAACCCTGTAATAGGACGCGAGCTAATGACCACCAGCTGGCAGCAGCGAGCGTCCAAGCTCTCTTGGTCCGAACTCATCAAAGGCAACAGCGCGGGAAGCTTTCCCGCCACCACCTACACCTGGACAAGAAGGGCGTGACCCACAATGACGTCACGCAGACAGTAGCCAATGGGCTACCATGGCACCACGTTCAAATGTATTCCTACTGTATATAAAGAGCTATTGATCCGCCATTACCTCATGTTCCCTCTGTCCACGATGCAATAAACCTGAGTTAACCCAGCCCGAGGCTGTGTCCTGTGTCTTAGTTTCATACACTAAATTGGCGACGAAGGTGGGATCAATGGATTCCCAAGGAGCAGCCAGGGCACAGAGCGGGTTCAACATCACCAAACCGCAAGACTGGGAGCTGCTTGAGATGGACTTCCATGCGGCGCTGGTGGAGCTTAAAGTCAAGGAAGACGATGAGGAGAGGAAGAGGGCCATCCTCACCCGCATGCTTGGAACGGAAACCAAGCGGACGCTGGTGGGCATCATCGCTCCAAAGAAGGTGAGCGAATTTAAGGCGGACGACATCATGAAGCTGCTACGGGAGCGCTTCCAACCCGCGAGGGCGATGTTTCCCGCTCGGAGCGCGTTTTGGAGGCGAGTCCAAGCGCCGGACGAGTCGGTCGAGGCATTCGTGGCCGCCATGAGGGTAGCCGCTGCCCCCTGTAAATGGGGCAGCATCCTAGAAATTGCCCTCAGGGACGGCGTGCTGTGTGGCCTGAAAGACAAGGAGGTGCAGCGCAGCTTGATGAACAAGGAGCCGCCACCCACGCTGGCAGAGGTCGTCGAGGCCGCAGAAGCCGCAGAGTCCACGAATGCTGGAGTGGACGAGATGCACCAGTGGCGTGAGTGGCGTCCCAGAGCCGGCAAGGCGGAAAGGTCGGTGCACGCAACTCAACGGGCCTCAAAGTCGTCCTCAGAGAGCAGCGACGGCGAGGAGGTCCAGAAGGTCCGAAAAGGGGGGCGCCGCTGCGATGGTTGCGGAGCGGCCCACGAGCGTGCGAGGTGCCCGTTTAGAAAGGCCGAATGCTACACCTGCGGCCGTCGGGGGCACATCGCCAAGGCATGCAGAAAACGGAAGGAGGGCCGGAGGCAGTCACCAGACCGTTCGACCAGGCCGGACCGTTCAGCGAGGCCCAAAGATGGCGTCCAGACCACGAGGAAGCAGGACGGCGTGGGCCGCGTCTCGGACAGCAGCGAGGACGACGTCCCAGTGCTCAGTGTGTCCGCGGAACAGTCCCATTATTTCGTTGAGGTACTAGTACAAGGGGCCCCCATCAGGATGGAAATTGACTCGGGGTCCTCCTATTCCATAATTCCCCAGAAAGAGTTTCTAAAAATCGACCCCCACGTGCGGCCCAAACTTAAAACTTTGAGGTCCACGCTACGAGATGTACAGGGGAACAGCATTCCGGTGTTGGGGGTCGGGAAATTTCGGGTTGAGTTTAAGAGACACTCTGCGGAGCTGCCCTTAGTTGTCCTCAAGGGGGGGAGTTGTAGCCTCCTAGGGACACAGTGGTTCCAGCCCCTAGGCCTGTTTATAGGGGGAGTACATGCAGTGGGGGTGGACCCAATACAAGCGGTGTGCGATGCGCATCCCGCCGTTTTTGAAAAAGGACTTGGGAAATTCAAGGGACCCCCTGTAGCTTTCGACCTAGACCCGGAGGTCCGCCCGATAAGACTCAAACCGCGCAGGGTGCCCTTCGCACTAAAGGACAAAATAGAGGCGGAACTGGACAAATTGGTGGGCCAGGGGATTCTTATTCCTGTTGATTCCGCGGAGTGGGAAACTCCAATTGTAACAGCTCTGAAGGCTAACGGGGAGGTGCGCATTTGCGCTGATTATAAGTGTACAATTAACAAGGCGATCCGCCCTAACGCATACCCGGTGCCGGTGGTCAGCCACCTTTTGGCCAGGCTAAATGGGGGAAAGTGTTTCGCTAAGCTCGACCTGGCACAAGCCTATCAGCAGCTTCCCGTAACACCCGCCACGGCCGCGGCACAAACGATAGTCACACATAAAGGAGCGTTCCAGGTGTCGCGTTTACAGTTCGGCGTGAACTCGGCACCCGGCCTTTTTCAGTCGCTTGTGGAACGCCTCCTGAAAGGGCTGGAGGGGGTGTTGCCTTATTTTGATGACGTATTAATAACAGGGGGAAGTGAGGCCGAACTGGCAAGGAGATTGGACAAAGTACTAACGGTGTTCGAGAAAGCGGGGCTGAGACTGAGGAAGGACAAATGTGTTTTTTTCGAAACCGAGGTCGAGTTCTTAGGGTTCAGGATTACACCCGAGGGTATCAAGCCATCCAAATCCAAAGTAGTAGCCATCAAAAAGGCCCCTCGCCCCACATCCAAAACCGAGCTACAGTCATTCCTGGGGCTCCTCAATTTTTACCATACATTCCTTCCGCGGAAGGCGTCCGTGGCCGAACCGCTTCATCGGTTGCTTAAAAAAGAGGAGACTTGGATGTGGGGTGACGAGCACGAGAGGGCGTTCAAAGAATTAAAGCAGCTCTTGACCTCTGACGCAATTCTAACACATTTCGACCCCAAACGGCCGGTGGTCCTAGTCTGTGATGCATCACCGGTGGGGGTGGGGGCGGTACTTTGCCACGTGCTGGATGACGGAAGGGAGGCCCCGGTTGCATTTTATTCAAGGTCCCTGTCCCAGGCAGAGCGAAATTACGCACAAACCGACAGGGAGGCATTGGCAATTGTAGCGGGGACCAAAAAGTTTCACGATTTTTTGTATGGTCGCCCGTTCAAAATCGTGACGGATCACAAGCCCCTGTTAGGGATTTTCACGGCAAGCAAGCCCACCCCGCAGATCCTATCACCGAGAATGCTGCGATGGGCCATTTTTCTCAACGCTTACCAACACGAGTTGGTGTACCGGCCCGGAAAAGAGATCAGCCATGCTGATGCACTTTCGAGATCCCCTCTGCCCTTGTCGGACGACCAGAAGGCTAGAGTAGGAAGAGACCGCCAGGTGTTACTAATTGAGGTTTTAGATGCACCCCCAATAGTACCAGCCGATATTGCGAGGGCGACAGGCAAGGACAGGACACTCGAGAAAGTCAGCTCATGGGTACAAAAGGGGTGGCCGGCATCGTCCCCAAGCACGGAATTCGACCCATTCTTTCGGAAAAAGTTAGAGTTGTCCCTAGAAAGGGGGTGCCTATTGTGGGGCCAACGGGTGGTGGTTCCTGCAGCCATGCGGCCGAGGGTGCTCAAACTGCTGCACGTCAGCCACCCGGGCATCGTTCGTTCGAAAGCGCTGGCCCGCAGTTACTTTTGGTGGCCACAGCTGGACGCGGACATTGAGCATATGGTCGGCACTTGTGAGGCATGCCAGGGATCCCGACCAGAGGCGGCCCGCCTCCCGCATAGGGAATGGGACACAGCAAGGGGGCCGTGGTCCAGAGTACATGTAGATTTCGCTGGCCCATTCCGAGGAACCATGTTTCTCCTGGTGGTGGATGCGTTCTCCAAGTGGCTGGAGGTTATCCCAGTAAAGAGCACGTCCTCCGCCACAACAATTAGCCAGCTACGGAGAGTCTTTTCCACGTTCGGTTTACCCGACACTTTAGTCAGCGATAACGCGAGTTGCTTCACCTCCTCGGAGTTCGAGGCATTCATGGGAGCAAACGCCATTCGGCATGTCACATCCGCGCCGTTTCACCCGGCCACGAATGGCCAAGTGGAACGGTTGGTGCGTACAACAAAGGATGCGCTGCGGCGCATGGGCCCGGGGGACCTAAATCACCAAGTATGTCAGTTCTTGTTAGCGTATAGGGTGACCCCCTTAGCGTCGGGTTACTCGCCGGCAGAACTCTTGATGCGGCGAAAACTGACCACGCTTCTGACCAGGCTGGACCCGACGAGAGTCGAGGATAAAGGAAAAAACATAGGATTGGCAGTCTCGAAAGGGTTCGCCGCCGGCGACCTTGTTTACTGCAGGAACTATGCAAGCGCAGGGCCAGCCTGGGTGCCAGGAACAATAATAGAACAAACAGGGCCAGTGTCATATCGGGTGGAAACGAGCACCGGCCTCCTCTGGAGGAGACACGCTGACCAACTGAGACGCCGAGTGAGTGAAGGGCCGGTCAGTGAGGCTCAGCAACAGGATTCAGCGATAGGGTTCTCCCCCACCCGTTTAGCCCAAGGGGGAGACATTGAAGGACAGCAGTCCGAAACCGGGGGGGAAAGCGGTGGTCCCGACTCATATCCTTTTGATACCCCAGTTCTATCAGGGCCCGGGGGGAGGGAAAAGGAATGTGCGGCCGCCGCCGCGTCCCCCGAATGTAATTTTGATTTTGATTTTGGTTTTGCGAGCCGGGGGGGTTTTCAGGAGTGTTCCCCCACCCTTCCAAGCGAGAAGAGGGGTTTTTCGTTAGCCCCCAGTGCCCCCGGTTCTTCCCCGAGAAAGAGCACACCTCCCAACAACGCCGCGGAGCCGCGGCTAGTCACTAACAAGTCTCCCTCTCCAATTACAGGGCAGGAAACCAGGGGACAAAGAGAAGGTAGCAAACCCGGGGAAAGGCAGCCCGCATCGAGACCCCAGCGTGTTCGAAATAAGCCATCTTGGCTGAGGGACTTTGTCTCCTAAGGGGGGGGAGTGTGTTGAAGGTGGGCTCGAGACATTGTCTCGTCCTAGGGGGGAGGGATGTTGTGTTCTAATGGTTTTACCTTCCACATGGATTACAATGTATCTGAGCCAATGTAACCTTGCCTATAGCAACAATGTAACCTTCAGCTGTATCATATAAACCCTGTAATAGGACGCGAGCTAATGACCACCAGCTGGCAGCAGCGAGCGTCCAAGCTCTCTTGGTCCGAACTCATCAAAGGCAACAGCGCGGGAAGCTTTCCCGCCACCACCTACACCTGGACAAGAAGGGCGTGACCCACAATGACGTCACGCAGACAGTAGCCAATGGGCTACCATGGCACCACGTTCAAATGTATTCCTACTGTATATAAAGAGCTATTGATCCGCCATTACCTCATGTTCCCTCTGTCCACGATGCAATAAACCTGAGTTAACCCAGCCCGAGGCTGTGTCCTGTGTCTTAGTTTCATACACTAAAGCGGTATATAAATCTAACAATTAAATTAAATTAAATTGGGAAGTAGCATCAGAATCCCAATTCTGTCCCCAGCACCTGTTCTCAGATTACACACACATAGAGCTGGAAGACTACTGAGGGATGAAACACATGGTCAGGGGATTGAGCTAGAGTTAGACAACTGCAAGTCTTCCCCTTACTTTTTCAGGTCTCACATTCGATTCGATTTTTAATTTGTACCCCACCCTACTCAGCTTGTAGGCCGACTCAGGGCAGCTTCCAACATAATCAAAGATACAACAAGACCAAAATATAATAAACATACAGAATATCAATAAATATCATACAATCGAAACAAAAATGCAATGAACACGATTCCTGTAAAAAACAGCATATAAACAGAGTATCAGCAACCCTGAGACACAGTAACAGAAATAGAACAATCAAGCAAAAATACATCATAAATACAATAATCAAAGCATGAATATATAAGTCATGAATTGAACAGCAATACAATAATAATACAATACACTAATGAGATCAGAAAAACAACATATCATTCCCAAAAAAACACAGCATAAAATATATAATAAAAATATACAGTACAATTTCTCTCACTACAAAAATTACACAATTTAAAAAATCCTCAACAACAAGTACCATGCGGCAAGGTCCACTTGTGACGAAGGGCCGGCTCCACAATTTCTCTGAGGGCCCCCAGCGGCCCGCGGTCCATTATCCCTCCCAACAAGAGTGAGGGAGGGAAAGGCGGAGCCCCTCGCAGATACAATATCAGTTCCGAGCGGCGGTCTTCGGCTGGTCCCAGCGTTGGTGGCGTTGGCAAGGGGGGGGGTGAGGCGGACCGGTCTTTTATGGCCCCAACCACATCCCCCAGGTGCTCAAACTTCCCTGGCTAGGAAGGAGCTCATGGCGTCGGCAAGGGGGGGGTGAGGCGAGCCAGTCTTTTATGGCCCCCAAGTGCTCAAACTCCCCTGGCTGAGATATGCGTGCTTGCGGACACAGCAGACTGCATTGAGGCTAGGACGCGTGACATTAATCACTATCTCAGATATTATTTCTAAGATTCCCTGATGAAAAGGGTAACACCCTGAAAAGCATATCTTAATATCCGGAAAAGGCTTTGGAAATATTCTTCAGTGGAAAGATTTATTTATGTGGTATTAACTTGCACAAATATATTGCAACATGAACTTAAGTATTGGACTCGATTCAATCATTTTTACATAGTAATGCTTAGAACTTTTGCACTTTGGCCACGAACAGATTTTCTATTCCTCTAGTTTCTAATCCGTCTCACCCGATTTCTAAGTAAATTATCTTTTAAAAGGGGGACATATATTTGAAAGAAGGGAATTTGAGCCAACAGTGGATACTGGTCAGGATGACAATAGGTTACAGCATATAACAGAAACTGTATGCCTCTGTATTATCAGCTGCCGGAGACTGTAAGATGGTGAATGCAGTTGTGTCCTGATGGCGAGCTTCTCATGGGCAATTGGTTAGTGAAGAAAGGGCTGGGTTAGAAAAAGGAATAGGAATACAGGAGATGTTCTTTCCTCCACCACCTCAATTGTTACATCAGGAAAGGAAAAACTAATCACAAGCAGCATTCTGACTCTGTGAGAGACCCTGACTGTCCAGCATGCAGATTACTCAGGCTCAGACGTTAGCCAGATATTGATGCTCCTTATGATCAACCATTCAGTCTGACTCGTAGTCACTGTAATGCGTACACACTCAGAGGCAAAGGCTATGTTGCTCTCCAGGTTTTGTATGTTGAATTTCCCATGTTCAAAGTATCCTATAACGGTGTACGTGACACACTGCAGCTTGCGCTTCTGGGTGCCCAACTCCACAACCCCTGCCCTCAGATAGTCATCTGGTTCCTGCTCAGATCCGGTATGGATCTGAATACGGGAGATGGGGGCAGCCTTCTTAAACACAATGGTGAATGTATTGCTAGCAGAAGGGGCCTTACCCCAAAAATAATTTTCCATGTTACTGTATGCATTAATGGGCAGGTAATTCTCAAATGTCACAATATCTGTCACCACGTCTGCAGGAGGATTGTCAGGGAGTCTAGTGAGGTCCTCTTCAAAGTCTTCATCTTGTAGATTGTTTTCTGTACCCCGGAAGGAAGAATAGTGCCCTATGTGCTGAAAGAGAGATGGCGTGAAACGAATGACCTGCTTTTGGGTAAGCAGGAGGCGGAAGTGTACCAAAAGCCAGTCACATGGCATCTCTCGGTAAAACAGCATAAGGAACTGAGCAAGCTGAAGCAAATCACTGGAATGGTATAGTTTGCCAATGTACCCAAGTTTGGAAAACTCCAAAGTGACCCAGTAGGAGCCCTCAAGTGACTTCAACCTATTCCGGATGGCTTTGTAGAAGGATTTGGAACAGTGAACATCATCTTCAATCATGAGGTAGTAGGTAGACAGGTTGGCAGCAAAGTTTACAAGGTAGGCGTAATCCACATTTTGTTTTGATCTGAACTGAACGCGGTCTTCAGCATCGTTGAAGTTCCTCTTTAGGCCTTCCAGGGGAGGGTAGTATTTAGAAGGAGCGTGGATAACCAACAGGTAGCCCAACAAAAGTTGTGGAGCAAATCTTTCAGCAATTCTCTCCACCACTTGAGCATTCCAGTCATTGTCTGGATCAGCTAAGTGTACCACTACTACCATGTCCCTCACATCTTCTTGTGTAGAGTGTTTAAAGATTGATTCAAGGGTTACCAAGAGGTAGTTCTCTCGCTTCCGCTTGACAGAACACAGGCCTACTGTCAGAAATCCTGAAACAAAGAACAAAGGGGCAGACTTCATTAGTCTTTAACTTACTAGAAACCAGGGGAGTGCTGGAGCCAAGACTTGCAGGATCAAAGTCCTTGGGATTTCTCAGCAGCAAAGGACCATGACATTATCGACAACTCTCATTTCTGGTCACACCAGCCTGAACTCGGCTGCAATCCTCACAGCAGTAGGGACATAAATTGATTTTCTTTTGAATGGTACATTTCCCATGCTCTTCCTGTTGTAATGCAGGAAGTATTTGCATGTAGTTTGGTTTTAAATGGCCATCTAATGACCATTAACAGTACAAAAACATCTGCTTCTCATATGTTGATGTAGACCAATCAAGTTTGCACTTTTGGCCTTTCTTTATGGTGGAATAGGGTGACTATGAGGACTGTCATAATGAATACCTGCACTTCCAAATTGGCCACTCCTAGCAATATTTATAGTAATCCTTCTTCTGCCATCTCCGAATATTGGCATTCCTCATGGTGATCAGCCATGAGGACTGTCCTGAGAATATAATGCAATGGCCTTTCATCTGCCTTCTGCATCACAGCATGACCCCATACCACTGATCCAGGTCTGGAGTCCTTTTGGCACGCAAAGTCCTCATCGGCTCCAGGCCAGTATTGATGAAGCTGCTTGTCCCCAAGCAGCTTCATCAATACTGGCCTGGAGCCGATGAGGACTTTGCGTGCCAAAAGGACTCCAGACCTTTTGGCACGCAAAGTCCTCATCGGCTCCAGGCCAGTATTGATGAAGCTGCTTGGGGACATCACCCTTCCCTGTGGACTTCAGCACCCAAGGCCGTTAGTCCTTAGGGTTGTCAGGATAGTTAACTGGCGTTGAGTCGCTGGCAATATGGTATACTCTATTCTGTAGCAGGATAACCTGGCCAGGCAGGTATAGTAATCCTAGTGTTTCTAAATCAATGTCTACCACAGATCTTTGCATCTGAACAAATCCATAGGGACAGGACTGCCAAATGAAATGAACTCACAGCCAATTCTGAGAAAGCAATTGCGGGGCTGGCCCTACCACAAGGCGAACAGAGCAGTCGCTCCAGGCACCCACTCCCAGGGGGCACCACAGTGGTAAGGGAAAAAATATTTGGGTTTTTTCCCCAATATTTTGATTGCGAGCATATGGCATGTATGTTAGGGGTGACCAAGGGGGCACCATAGTTGGATCTCGCTCCATCCTAAAACTTGCCTCTGGCCAGTACTGAACAAATGGAAGTATTTCTTAACATTGCAAATAACTAATGTAGGGAACTTGGCGAGACAAGATTCAGTGACAGCTCCAGGTCAATGTAACTTTTAAAAGGATATGAGACAAATCTATAGAAAAGCTTTCCACAACCTGTTGCCCTTTAAGACCATATTGTAGTTTAGCTCTAGCCAATGATTTTGTTGGCAGGGGGTGATGTGTATTCCAACACATCTGGATATCACCATATTGAGAAATCTGACAGTAGAGCAAAATAAATAAGGATGTGCTGGGTGATTTAAAGTACAGTATATCAGCAATGATTCTTGACTTCCAGTTGTTTAACAATGGGAACAATAAAGAATCATCCACCAAATTCTACTGGTCAAATTGAGAAATATGTGAGGGACAGAGATGGATGGATGTGTTAATTATGGATTTTGTGCAGAAAGGCTGTGGGTTCCATTCTCAGAAACAAATGTCTATGATCAGAAAAATTCTTCAATTCCAAGGTCTAACTTCAACTGCTAGTTTCAACTAAAGCAGGCCCAATGGACAGATTACTGGATGTAAGACAACATTACATAGGTTTCAGTGATTCAATGAGAATTATCAATTGGATTTAGGCCTAAGTGTTTGCCAGGCTCCAGAAAGTCTAACCTTTCGGTCCCACAGGAAACAAAAGTGCATCGCACAAATCTATCATGTGTTCACTCTTTGTAGAACAGCTAGGTCTTCCTATCACTCTCAGCTATTACAACTAAGTGAAATGTAGCTGTGGGAAGGACTAGGGGAGGGAGAATTACTGTCATCACATGTTTCCCAGAAGAAAATGGCTGATTACCATAGTGGACAACATAATGGATTAAACAGACTTTCTTTCTCTGTTTCTGTCTTGGGGGCTCTTCATGTATTTTTCCATTCACAATGGACAATGGATTAAAAAATATATTTCCAAACCCCAAATCACCCCTGCTGCTGTCACTCTGCACCATATTAAACCAATTAACCTCAAGGGACATCTTGCCTTTGTCTCCTCAGGTCAGTTTGGAGAGTTCCTACTTTCTAGATCAGCTGCCTAAAAGGTCTGCATCAGTCACTTCAAAATGAAAAGAAGGAGCATATACCCCTTAAGAATGTGAAGCAGGGGTGCCCAAATTACGGTCTGTGTGCCAGATCTGGCCCCCAACACCAATTCATCCGGCCCACGCCAGCCTCGTCACCCCTGGAAGTGGAACTGGCATCTGGGGTGGGACATAGTTTGGGCACTCCTGGTTCAAGCAGAGAAAATGGCAGCCTAAAATCTATCTCATCCTGTTGCAAAACATATCTGTTGCAAAACAGATTGCAGGGCACATTTTACTTCTGCTTCCAGCGGGAGAAACCATGTGACTGATCCACGGAACCACTTGACCGACACATGGTCTAAAAGGTTTGGGCAACCCTGATGTAAAGGGTGTGGCATAATAAACACTCCTACACATGACTCACCATCTGATGGTGAGAGAACATCTGGGGGAGGGAAACTGACCCCTGGGGCATGCCTCACTCAACACAGATGGTGATGGCAAACAGTGGCAGAGCCCAGCCATTCTTGAATCCCCAGGGTCCATGTCCCTCTCTTAAAGGACAACCCATACTGCATCTTCTGAAGGAGCCTCATTGATCCATTAGATGCAGTTTAGGCTGGTGTCCTGGAGCCAGTGGTTCAACTGTAAGTCCAGATGACTGTTATACGTGGGGTGGGGGACATCATTCTGTGTGCAGCACAGAAGAGACAAACCACGTTTTGTGCTTTCCCTCAAGAATTAACAAATTGTCTTTGGGGGCCAGCCCAGACAGCAGAAGTAGCCTTCTTTCTTTTTTACGAGGAATTACACACACACACACACACACACACACACACACACACACAAACACACACAAGGTGTGGGTTCAGTGTCCGGAATGGGCTGCCGCACCCCTTGACCAAACCCCATGAGATTCAGCACACACGTACCTTGCACATGTGAGCAGGTCACTGTCTGGGTCCTGAAGCCCATGGGGGGTTTGCCCCCTAAACTGATCTGCAAAGGAGGGTATATTCAACAGGAGGATTTGTGTCTGCCCCAGTGTTAGGCCAACCGGGGGGATTGTGATGTCATCGCCGAGCTCACATCACAGGCCCAGTGGGTTTCCCGGGCAACACTGGCACTCAGCTAGCCAGATTGGGACCACCTGGGCGAAGTCGGGCACCCCTGCTAGTAAACTATAAAACTTGAGTTCTTTTCCTCTACTGGGAGGGCAGTACAAGTCCAACAACAGTCATTCCTGTAATTGTAGATCTTGTGGAAGCAGATCAGCCCCAGAGCTTGCAAGAGGTTCCCTCTCGTGGGAATTCTCACAGAAATTCCTAGTCAGAGATGCTTTGGAGACTATCTTGAGTTGTAGTTAGGGAATAAATTAGCACTGGTATTAAAGGCAGAAATATGGCTACACTGCATTCTGCTACAATATACTGAGCTGCAAAACACTTGAGTGCTTACTTCTACTGATGTATTTTTCTTTTCAAATTTATTTGCCTGCCTGATGGTACTCACTCTTTTGGGATGATAGCATGCCAGCAAGAACACGATAGGAGATATTTGGGAAGGTGGTGGCATTGTTTAGCTTTTGAAAGCTATTTAGATTCCAATCAGCCTGAAGTTGGTACATTCCCAAATCCCGAGCCCGCCGAGCTGTATCTCCTCCTATAAACCCACCGAGCTGTATCTCCTTCTGTAAGACACAGTTTGGCAAAAAAAAATTATTAGAAATAGTTACCATACATTACAGAAAATGAGTGGTTTAACAAAATGTGCATTTACATTGTTAAAAGGTTTAACAAAATTTTCTTTTACATTGTTACAAAACATTATCTTTCATATTACAACATATGTCTCCAAATGTTACAATATTTTTTTAATTCTAAAAGATACCAAAATATTGACAAAAAGTGTAGTTTTAGTAAAACATTTGCAAAAATAATGTATATCATGATGTAATTTGTAAAAATAATGCAAATATTTGTAAAAAAATAATATGGAAACAGAATGGAACAAAATTATGAATGAAGCACATAAAAATGAACACAATTTAGAAATTGATCCAATTGACTATCTGTAGTGGAAGGAGGAATGGAAGACTGGTACCTTAAGAAAGGAGCAGACCGCAAACTATGTTGACCTTGTCACAGAGAAGCATATTTTATAGTAATATTAGATAAAGGAAAGGTCGCCATTGCTTGAAAGACAGTTGTATCCGACTCTAGAGTTTGGTGCTCATCTCCATTTATACCCAAAAACCCAGCGTTGTCTGTGTCTGCAGATGTTTCCGTGGACATGTGACAGGCATGGAATGCTGTTTACCTTCCCACTGAAGTGGTACCTATTTATCAACAGTACTTGCAATTTCTTGCTTTCGAACTGTTAGGTTGGCAGGAGATGGGACAGAGATGGGAGCTCACTCCATCATGCAGCACTCATGTCTTGAACTGCTGACCTTCTAGTTGTCAATTTCAGAATCTTAACTACAAAGCAACTGCAGTCCCTTAGAGTAATACTAGCATTTTTTGCCCGGCAAGCCAGGCATGTTTAATATGTGTGTTGGTGGTTAGGGGTGGTTTGGGTGCTGGTGACTAAATTTGGAAGAATGGTTTTGTTTTAGTTTTCTCTGTTGTTGTTTGTTTGTGGGGAGATTTTTTATAAAATAAATTAGCTTTTGTGGTTTTGGATTTTGTGTTTTTTTAATTTATTTGATTTTTATCAATCTGGTTATATTTTATTTGGATTTCTTAAAAAGGGTGCAAGCAGCCCTATCCCCAGCCGGGGGGTGGGGAGGAGAGCCAACCGGGCGAGCGAGCGGCGGAAGGGCCAGCCGCGCGGCCGCCGGGCAACCACCCCCAGCCGGGGGGTGGGGAGGAGAGCCAGCCGGGCGAGCGAGCGGAGGAAGGGCCAGCCGCGCGGCCGCCGGGCAACCACCCCCAGCCGGGGGGTGGGGAGGAGAGCCAGCCGGGCGAGCGAGCGGCGGAAGGGCCAGCCGCGCGGCCGCCGGGCAACCACCCCCAGCCGGGGGGTGGGGAGGAGAGCCAGCCGGGCGAGCGAGCGGCAGAAGGGCCAGCCGCGCGGCCGCCGGGCAACCACCCCCAGCCGGGGGGTGGGGAGGAGAGCCAGCCGGGCGAGCGAGCGGCAGAAGGGCCAGCCGCGCGGCCGCCGGGCAACCACCCCCAGCCGGGGGGTGGGGAGGAGAGCCAGCCGGGCGAGCGAGCGGCAGAAGGGCCAGCCGCGCGGCCGCCGGGCAACCACCCCCAGCCGGGGGGGTGGGGAGGAGAGCCAGCCGGGCGAGCGAGCGGCGGAAGGGCCAGCCGCGCGGCCGCCGGGCAACCACCCCCAGCGGGGGGGGTGAGGAAGAGGAGGAGGAGGAGAGCCGGTTGAGCAGCGGAAAGGCCAAGAAAAGACCAACTGAAAGACGGGAAGAGGGCAGAGAAGGAAAAGCAGGGGGCAAGACTCAGATTCCCTGGCAAAGGATAAGTATCTGATATGCAGATGTAGAAGACTTAATATAGAAACTGACATAGAGACTTTATACTAACTAAATACAGAAACTGACATAGAGACTGTGTTTTAAAGTGTGATAATATGCATGATAATATGTTGTCTTAAATGTTTTAAACCTCTAAAAAACTGTGATAAAATGTATGAGAGAAAAATGGCGCAGACACCGGCAACCACGCCATAAACCTTGCCAAGAGAACCCTATTGACCAAAACAAAAGGCAAAACAAAAGGGCAGGCTAGGTGATACAGGATGCTTAACACCTCAGAGGGGAGAAAGGGGAGGGACAGGAAGGGGGGAGGGGAAATGCAATGTTGTAAAGAGCAATACTGCATAGGGACATGGAATGTGAGATCAATGAACCAAGGAAAACTGGAAGTGGTAAAAAGTGAGATGGAAAGAATAAGCATTGACATCTTGGGCATCAGTGAGCTCAAATGGACAGGGATGGGGGAATTCAGCTCTGGAAACCATCATATCTACTACTGTGGGCAAGAAAACCTTAGAAGAAATGGAGTAGCCATAATTGTCAATAAGAGAGTAAGAAAAGCAGTAATGGGATATAACCTCAAAAATGACAGAATGATGTCAGTCAGATTTCAAGGCAAACCTTTCAATATCACTGTAATCCAAGTCTATGCACCAACCACTAGCGCAGATGAAGCCACAGTGGACCAGTTCTATGAGGACCTAGAACACCTCATAGAACAGACACCAAGAAATGATGTCCAAATTATATTAGGAGACTGGAATGCCAAAGTAGGAAATCAAAAAGTGGAGGGAATAACAGGCAAGTTTGGTCTTGGAGTACAGAACGAAGCAGGGCAAAGATTGATAGAGTTCTGCCAAGAGAACGCACTGGTCATAGCAAACACTCTCTTCCAGCAACACAAGAGGCGACTTTACACATGGACATCACCAGATGGCCAACACCGAAACCAAATTGACTACATACTCTGCAGCCAAAGATGGAGAACCTCCATACAATCAGCAAAAACAAGACCTGGAGCAGACTGTGGCTCAGATCACAACCTACTGATCGCAAAATTCAGGTTAAGACTAAAGAAAATAGGGAAAACAAGAAGACCAGACAGATATCACCTAGACAGCATCCCTAAAGAATACACGGTGGAGGTGATGAACAGATATAATGGCCTGGACGCAATAGACAGAGTGCCAGAAGAATTATGGACAGAGATAAAGGACATCATGCAGGAAGCAGCAAAGAAAACCATACCAAAAGAAAAGAAGCGTAAGAAAGCAAAATGGTTGTCTGATGAGGCTCTTAAAATAGCAGAGGAAAGAAGGAAGGCAAAAGTCAAAAGAGAAAAGAAAAAATACAACCTTCTGAACACAGAATTTCAAAGAAAAGCAAGGGGAGATAAGGAAAACTACCTAAAAGAACAGTGCAAAGAAATGGAGGAAAACAACAAAAGAGGCAGGACTAGAGATCTCTTCAGAAAAATCGGGGAAATAAAGGGAACATTTAAAGCAAAAATGAACATGATAAGGGACAAAGACGGAAAAGAGCTAGCTGATGCAGAAGAGATAAAGAAAAGATGGAAAGAGTACACAGAGGAACTCTACAAAAAGGACCTCAACACTCCTGCTAACCACAATGATGAAAAAACTGAACTCGAGCCAGACATCCTGGAGAGCGAAGTTAGAAAGGCCCTAAAGAGCACTGCAAACAACAAAGCTAGTGGATATGATGGTATCCCAGTCGAATTTTTCAAAGCGCTAAAAGATGATGGCGTCAAATTACTGCACTCAATATGCCAGCAAATCTGGATAACAAAACAGTGGCCACAGGATTGGAAAAGATCAGTATACGTCCCAATCCCAAAAAAGGGCAACGCCAAAGAATGCTCAAATTACCGAACAATTGCACTCATCCCACACGCCAGCAAGGTGATGCTCAAGATAATACAGGACAGACTTCAGCAACATGTGGAGAGAGAACTACCAGAGGTGCAGGCCGGTTTCAGAAGAGGCAGGGGGACTAGAGACCACATTGCCAACATACGTTGGATCATGGAGAAAACAAAGGAATACCAGAAACAAGTTTACTTTTGTTTCATTGATTACACTAAGGCATTTGACTGTGTGGACCACAACAAGATGTGGCAAGTAATTAAAGAGATGGGAATACCAGAGCACATCATATGCCTCCTGAGAAATCTGTACATGAACCAAGAAGCAACAGTTAGGACAGAACATGGAATGACAGAGTGGTTTGGAATAGGAAAAGGAGTAAGACAAGGCTGCATTTTATCACCCTGCTTATTCAATCTATACACAGAGCACATAATGCGAAATGCAGGGATGGAGGAATCACAATATGGGATTAAAATTGCTGGGAGAAACATAAACAATCTGAGATATGCAGACGATACCACCCTAATGGCAGAAAGTGAGGAAGACCTAAAGAACCTCTTGATTGGGCTGAAGGAGGAGAGTGCAAAAGCTGGTTTGAGACTCAATATCAAGAAAACCAAGGTAATGGCAACAGGCCCAATCAGTTCCTGGAAAATAGATGGGGAAGAAGTAGAAGCAGTGACAGATTTTACTTTCCTGGGATCAAAGATCACGGCAGATGGGGATTGCAGCCATGAAATAAAAAGGCGACTGATTCTTGGGAGACAAGCCATGAGAAACCTGGGGAACATAGTGAAAAGCAGAGACATCACATTGCAAACAAAAATTAGAATAGTCAAAGCAATGGTATTCCCAGTAGTAATGTACGGATGTGAGAGCTGGACAATTAGGAAAGCTGAACGCAGAAGAATAGATGCCTTTGAAATGTGGTGTTGGAGGAGAGTTTTGAGAGTACCCTGGACAGCGAGGAGAACAAATAGGTCAATCTTAGAAGAAATCAACATTGACTGCTCATTGGAAGGGCTAATAGTAAAGACGAAGCTAAAGTATTTTGGACATCAAATGAGAAGGGAGGATTCACTTGAGAAGGCCCTGATGTTGGGAAAGGTGGAGGGCAAAAGAAGGGGGAGGCCAAAGATGAGATGGCTAGATGGTATTGTAGACACAATGGGCACAGAACTGGGAGTGCTGAGGGGGATGGTGGAGGACAGAGATGCCTGGAGAACAATGGTCCATAGGGTCGCAAAGGGTCGGAACCGACTGTGCGACTGAACAACAACAACAAAAAAATATATATTTGCCTTTAGGATACTCTTCCGGCCTCTTGGTGGGGCTGTGATTAAGAGTTTGGTTTTCTGTTTCTTCAGCGGAGGCATGGTGGGAGGACGTGTTTTGTTAGTTGTCTTGTGTTATGATTATTTTTTCCATTTTGTTGGGATTTTGGGGTGGTGGGCTAGGGGGTTTAAGTAGAGTGTTTGCGTATTTAATTAAGTGTTTTTGCTTGTTGTTTAGTATTGCTTTTGGATTTTCTATGCATTTTATTGTGTTGAATATTTCTAGTTGTTATTTCTTATTTTGATTTTTTCCGTATTTATTTTTGTACATTGTGTTGTTTTTGGATTTTGAGTAAGGTATTTTCGTGTTGTTATGTTATAGATAGGTGTTTTTAGTGAGTTTTCATGTTTCTTCATTAGCTTTTTGTATTTTGGATGTGTTTTGTTGTATGTGTTGTTTATTTTGTTTACTGGATTTATTTGCATTTTTTGTTTATTTATTTGTGTTTGTATTTTTGATGGTTGGTGTTTTTAAACTGATTTGTTTTGTTGTGTTTGTGTTTTCCGGGGTGAAGAACGGCCTGTCTGTCGTTGCCTTTTTCCCATTGCTGTTTCGAGATTAGCTTTCGATACAGCGATGGGGAAAATGAGGAGCCGGCAGTCAGCTCGCACTTCGTCCGATAATGTTTGTTAGGTCAGTGAGGGGAGAAGGAGGCAGAGAAGAGCTATCTGTTTCATGATGGTTCTCTCCTCTCAACCTCCTTTTTCCCTGGCTTACCTAACGAGAGATCTGTGTTTGTGGCTGTGAAGCTCTTTATTTTGTAAAATTGTAGTGTAGCAGGCAACAATCCGTAAGGGGTGGCACTCTTCCTTGCGGATTGCTGGCTCCTGCTTTTCTATTACCTCCACCGGTTTCGTGCTAGTTCTCGAAACAGTGGTGTGGGTAGTACAAAGGCAGCAGCCAGTCATTCGCCAGGGAGTGTACCTCCCCTTACGAAGTGCTGCCTGCTCCTGTTTTTTCCCCCGCCTCAACTTACCTTGAGGCCAGTGGTGGTCTCGCCATGTCTTCGGCGGGGTAGCGGGGAGGATGGGGAGTCCCTCTTCTCCCCGTTGCTCTGGGGAAGAAGGCCGGCGGTGGCCTCGCCATAGCTTTGGCGGGTTTGGGGTAGTGAGGGCATGAGGCGCTGCTTCCACCTTTGGCGGCCTTGCGCTCCCATTGCATGAGGTGCTGCATCCGCCTTTGGCGGCCTTGCACTCCCATTGCGTGAGGCGCTGCGTCTGCCTTTGGCGGCCTTGCGCTCCCATCGTATGAGGCATTATTTTATTTTTTGCACACCGGCTTTTTCAACATTCTACATGCTCATGCCCTTCAACCTGATTGGCTGAGTGGCCACGGCGCGGAGGACGTTGGAACTTGTAGTTTGGTTTTTTCTGTCTGCATTAGTGGGGTGGCTGCCCCACTCACGGCTGCCGGACCCCTGCGGCAATGCTTGGATGGTGTAATGGCAAGTGTAGGGGCCCCGGTATGGGATAGTAGGGACGGGTGCGGGCGTGCATGCCAGACACCAACGGTTAACGCCCCTTCTTATAGGTAAAGATTAGGATGCTGCAAACTGTCAATTTTACAGTGCATTATGATATATCAATCACCCCACCATTGCATCATTGACCAAAATGTCCCTGTCCTCCCCTAATGGACAACATGTCAGCATAAGCCTATCTCCACGGGAGGATCTGGGTCAAAACATGAGAAAACCAAACTCTTTACATTAGAGTAATGACCATTTCATAAAACAGTTTGGGAAGAACTGTCTCAAAAGTCTCTTAAACTTGTTTGGAAAAAGGATTTTATAATAGGACAAGAGAGTAACACATTGGGTATGGCATGATATGCAGTATATTCACTTACCCCTTTACAGGTATACCTGCCAAATAGAACAAATGTTTTAAGCCACACTCACCATCTCAGAATCCTCTCGGGGCCATGAAACCAGATTTATGACAAGCACGAACACTAGTATGGAAACTGCTACCATAAGTGAACGCTTCAGGAAGCACCGCATGGCTACTGGCACTCTGGGACTGAATCTTCCTTGTTGGAGGCTAGCAGCTCCACAGGTACTCTGGCCTCACCTTGGCAGCTGCAGCCTAGAGATGAAAAGTGATGTAAGAAATGGCTTCTTTGAACAACCTAATACACAACAATAAAGGTAAAGGTTTCCCTTGCTCGAAAGCCAGTCGTATCCGACTCTAGGGTGCAGTGCTCATCTCTGTTTCTAAGCCGAAGAGCCAGCGCTGTCTGCTTCTGCAGACGTTTCCGTGGTCATGTGGCAGGCATGACTAGACACCGGAGCGCACGGAACGCTGTTACCTTCCCACCGAAGTGGTCCCTATTTATCTACTTGCAATTTCTTGCTTTCGAACTGCTAGGTTGGCAGGAGCTGGGATGAAGACGGGAGCTCATTTCCGTCCTGCAGTACTCAACAATACATCTTGAGTTATGATACTAATTCTATTCATCACAAATCTTGCCTTAAACTAGGATGGGGTGCCCAAACTTTTTGGGCTGTGGGCTGGTCACGTGGTTCATGGAGCTGGTCACTATGGTCACTATTAGCTACTCTTTGAGATCCTAGTTCCGGGGTGCCCAAACTATGGCACAGGGTCAAGATACGGCCCCCAATGCCAATTCATCCGGCCCACGAAGCCCTCATCGCTCCTGGAAGCGGGAGTAAAATGAGCACGTTTTATTTCCACTTCCAGGAGTGATGAGGGCTTCATGGGCCAGATTAATTGGCATTGGGGGCCAGATCCAGACCCCATGCTGTAGTTTGGGCACCCCTGAACTAGGAGGATCTCAAAGAGTAGCTAACTATATATGGAAACTTTGCCTTAAGGAAATACACATGGTTGCACCCTATTTTTATAGCATTTGTATTGGGGGGATGACCTTGAGGGAAACATCTGGTTCTTTTTATGTTTCCCTCAAGGTCATCCCCCCAATACAAATGCTATAAAAATAGGCATATTTTATTACTTAATGGCCTAGTGCCGTGATGACGAACCTTGGCACTCCAGATGTTCTTGGACTTCAATTCCCAGAAGTCCCCCCCCAAAAAAAATCCCAAACCCCAAATCATCCCTGCTGCTGTCATTCTGCACCATATTAAACCATATTAAATACCTATGACAATAAACTTTCAAAATTAGGAAAGAGCCAAAGATACCAGAATAAATTTCCAGCAGATTAAACTTTGGAGTTTCTGTTAGGCCCGTGATGGCGAATCTTGGCACTCCAGATGTTCTTGGACTTCAATTCCCAGAAGCCCAAGCCCCCTGTGAATCCACACAAATGGGTTTACTGCGATTCATCCGGCCCGCGCTACCCTCATCGCTCCTGTATGGGTGCGTTTTACTTCCGCTTCCAGGCATTTAATATGGTTTAATATGGTGCAGAATGACAACAACAGGGGTGATTTGGGGTTCTTTAGAAGCCGTGCCTTCTAAAGAACACATATTAAAGTAAAGAAAAATGCAATATACACAAAGGACAATATCTAAAATACAATAGCTAAACTATCCAATAATGGGATTAAAATGGGGTGGGGGGACAAGAGTCAGAAGTGGGAGCAAGCCTGGGTTGTGTGATTATTTATTTATTTATTTATTCTGGAAATATAGAAATCTCAAAAGCAATATCACTAACAAAAAAAATGGCAAAACACCTTTATTTGATATTTTTTGTTGAAGTACTAAAACCAAGGGAAGATTATGACTTATACATTTTAATTCATTTTTACAATCAAATCTACAGAGCAGGAATCATTCCTGAAATTTGGCAGAGATCAAATTTTACTATATTATCCAGGAAAATGCCAAAAGATTTGAGTGGATATAGAACAATAAACAGAATAGGACGTCTGCTTAAAGTTTTCTTAACTATAAAACAGCCACATTTACAAAAAGGGCAAAGAAGGGGGGGGAGGCACTAGAAATGAGTTTTTGGATTCCAACTTCTAGAATACTCCAAAACCAAACCACAGTAAGAATTCTGGGAGTTTCAGTCCACAAACACATGCCTACATTTCACCCACCAGGAGAACTACCTACCTCCAAGTCGGCATGTCCTTGTGACCCCAAAATGAGCTGAAATGCAGTTGAAGTCCTGACCAGGTGTCTGGAGGCTGTTCGAGTCTGGATGGGGGACAACGGGCTTCAGCTGAATCCTGGCAAGACTGAGTGGCATTGGGTGCGGGGTCCCATGTTATCCCGGGAGTTACCATCTTTGGTCGTGGCTGGAACATCTTTGCCACAGTCAGATCCGGTGCGCAATCTGGGGGTCCTCCTGGACTCACGGCTACTGCTCGAAGAGCAGGTGTCAGCCGTGGCTAGGAGGGCCTTTGCACAGCTTTGTGTTATTTACCAATTGCGCCCGCTCCTGGACCGGGACTCCTGGCTTATGGTCACTCATGCTCTGGTCACCTCCAGATTGGATTATTGTAATGCGCTCTACATGGGGCTGTCCTTGGTGACCATTCGGAGGCTTCAGCTGGTCCAGAACGCGGCTGCCCGGGTTATGATGGGGTACGGGCATCATACTCGAGCCTCACCACTTCTCCGGGAGCTGCACTGGTTGCCGGTGTGCCTCCGGGTGCAATTCAAGGTGCTGGTTTTGACCTTTAAAGCCCTTTATGGCATTGGACCAGGCTACTTAAGAGACCGCATCGCCACAAGGAATTTAGCCCGTCCTACTAGGGCAGACAGGAGGGGCTCACTGGTGGTCCCATCAGTGAAAGAGGTACATCTTACTGGGACCAGGAAAAGAGCCTTTTCTGTGTCTGCCCCAGCCCTGTGGAACTTCTTACCACTTGAGTTGCGGCTACAGACGGAACTACTCCCCTTTAGAAAGATGCTGAAGACATGGCTCTTCCAGCAGGTTTGGGGCACGCTTGACTCTCAGTCAAGCCCGGTGGCTGATTTAGCGTATGTGAGGGGCTGCCCCCTGGCTTGGTTATTCTGTTTTAACAGGGGTAGGGAGGGGGTGGGTTGTTTGTTAATGATGATCTGTTTGTGTTTTTAATGTTGGTTTTAACTGGGTCTGTTAGATCTGTTTTAACTATTGTTACTTAATTGTTTTTATTGTAATTTTTATTATTTTGTTAGCCGCCCTGAGTGGTGTACCCACCAGGAGGGCGGGATATAAACACGCAGAAATAAATAAATAAATAAATAAATGTGCAGTTAAAGATCACAATGAAGTTTTCATAATCATTTAAAAGTAATTATTTGTGCTGATCTATAGTGTGACATGGAGAAAGCCATTTTATGAAAAGCCAGTTACAGAAAAGTCCTGTGTCATTTATCTACGTGGAGTTGACGTGCATGACTCTGCATTTCTGAATGTTCCAAATGTATCCAATGCCAATTTAAAACTTGAAATGCCTTCGCCCTTCAGCCCCACCTGGGCCAAGAACATATTCACCATGTGTGTGAAATTTCTCAAATGGATAGTATAGAAATGTAATAAAATAAAGCATATAAGCCTGGTTGAATTGTTAATTGGGGTTCTTGGATCTGCATGGATCAGGCCAGATCATTCCGGCAATTGACAGAATTTGAAAACTGATTGCTTTTACAGAGTTTTCAGCCTTTGCTTCCTGTCATTAATCGAAACTGCTGTGTTTCCTGGGAGTCATAGCCTTGCTGCCAATTATAGATGGTGCCTCCTTATGAACTATGACTTCCTGGAAGCAACATAGCAGATTCCTTTTCTTTTTTAAAAAAAGACATTAGCTACAGGAAGAAAAGTCTGAATAAGACCATGCAGTTTGGAGGCAGGTTTTTCTCCTTGTGAGCAAAATTTAGGTGTCATATATGCATGTTTGTGGGCTGGACTCCTCGAATTCTGCCAAAATGAAACAAAATGAGGGTACTCCTTGAAAACACACAATTCCGATTCAGAGGATTTGGAACCAGGGAAGAACTCTCCTCCCCATACATACATAGTTCAGGAGAAATACCACAGCAAGAATGTGGATATGTATGTTGCTTTGCTGGTTATAAGAAAGCCTTTGATAAAGCTGTTGTGTTCTGATGGTTTTATTGTACACATGGATTACAATGTATCTGAGCCAATGTAACCTTGCCTATGGCAACAATGTAACCTTCAGCTGTATCATATAAACCCTGTAATAGGACGCGAGCTAATGACCACCAGCTGGCAGCAGCGAGCGTCCAAGCTCTCTTGGTCCGAACTCATCAAAGGCAACAGCGCGGGAAGTTTTCCCGCCACCACCTACACCTGGACAAGAAGGGCGTGACCTGCAATGACGTCACGCAGACAGTAGCCAATGGGCTACCATGGCACCACGTTCAAATGTATTACTGCTGTATATAAAGAGCTATCGATCCGCCATTACCTCATGTTCCCTCTGTCCACGATGCAATAAACCTGAGTTAACCCAGCCCGAGGCTGTGTCCTGTGTCTTGGTTTGCATACACCAAATTGGCGACGAAGGTGGGATAATGGATCCCCACGGAACAGCCAGGGCACAGAGCGGGTTCAACATCACCAAACCACAAGACTGGGAGCTGCTTGAGATGGACTTCCAGGCGGCACTGGTGGAACTCAGAGTCAAAGAAGACGATGAGGAGAGGAAGAGGGCCATCCTCACCAGAATGCTCGGGATGGAAACCAAGCGGACGCTGGTGGGCATCATCGCTCCGAAGAAGGTGAGCGAATTTAAGGCGGGCGACATCATGAAGCTGCTGCGAGAGCGGTTCTGCCCCTCGAGGGCAATGTTTCCCGCTCGGAGCGCGTTTTGGAGGCGAGTCCAAGCGCCGGACGAGTCGGTTGAGGCATTCGTGGCCGCCATGAGGATAGCCGCCGCCCCCTGTAAATGGGGTGACATCCTAGAGATGGCCCTCAGGGACGGCGTGTTGTGTGGCCTGAAAGACAAGGAGGTACAGCGCAGCTTGATGAACAAGGAGCCGCCACCCACGCTGGCAGAGGTCGTAGAGGCCGCGGAAGCCGCAGAGTCCACGAATGCTGGAGTGGACGAGATGCACCAGTGGCGTGAGTGGCGTCCCAGAGCCGGCAAGGCGGAAAATTCGGTGCACGGGAAGTCCGGACAGTCGGTGCACGCAACTCGACGAGCCTCAAAGTCGTCTACGGAAGGTAGCGACGGCGAGGAGGTCCAGAAGGTCCGAAAGGGTGGTCGACGCTGCGAGGGTTGCGGAGCGGCCCATGAGCGCGCGAGATGCCCGTTCAGGAAGGCCGAGTGTTACACCTGCGGCCGTCGGGGGCACATCGCCAAGGCATGCAGGAAACGGAAAGAGGGCCGGAGGCAGTCACAAGACCGTGCGGCCAGACCGGACCGTCCAGCGAGGCCCAAAGATGGCGCCCAGACCACGAGGAGGCAGGACGGCGTGGGCCGCGTCTCGGACGACAGCGAGGACGACGCCCCAGTGTTCAGCGTGTCCGCGGGACAGTCCCATTACTTCGTTGAGGTATTAGTACAAGGGGCCCCTATTAAGATGGAAATTGACTCGGGGTCCTCCTATTCCATAATTCCCCAGAAAGAGTTCCTGAAAATCGACCCCCACGTGCGGCCCAAACTTAAAGCGTTGAGGTCCACGCTACGAGACGTACAGGGAAACAGCATTCCGGTGTTGGGGGTCGGGAAATTTCGGGTCAATTTTAAGAGACATTCTGCGGAACTGCCCCTAGTTGTCCTCAAAGGGGGAAGCTGTAGCCTCCTAGGGACACAGTGGTTTCAGCCCTTAGGTTTGTTCATAGGGGGGGTGCATACCGTGGGGGGGGACCCAATACAAGCGGTTTGCGATGCGCATCCCGCCGTTTTTAAGAAAGGACTCGGGAAGTTCAAGGGACCCCCTGTAGCTTTCGACATAGACCCGGAGGTCCGCCCGATAAGACTCAAACCGCGCAGGGTGCCGTTCGCACTCAAGGACAAGATAGAGGCGGAACTGGACAAACTGGTGGGCCAGGGGATTCTTATTCCTGTTGATTCCGCGGAGTGGGAAACTCCAATTGTAACGGCTCTAAAGGCTAACGGGGAGGTGCGCATTTGCGCTGATTATAAGTGTACAATTAACAAGGCGATCCGCCCTAATGCATACCCGGTGCCAGTGATCAGCCACCTTTTGGCCAGGCTGAATGGGGGAAAGTGTTTCGCTAAACTCGATCTGGCACAAGCCTATCAGCAACTTCCTGTGACCCCCGCCACGGCCGCGGCACAAACGATAGTTACACATAAGGGAGCGTTCCAGGTGTCGCGGTTACAGTTCGGCGTGAACTCGGCACCCGGCCTTTTTCAGTCGCTTGTGGAACGCCTCCTAAAGGGCCTGGAGGGGGTGTTGCCTTATTTTGATGACGTGTTGATAACAGGGGGGAGTGAGGCTGAACTGGCAAAAAGGTTGGACAAAGTACTGACCGTGTTCGAGAAAGCGGGGCTGAGATTGAGGAAGGACAAATGTGTTTTTTTCGAAACCGAGGTCGAGTTTTTAGGGTTCCGGATCACACCCGAGGGGATTAAGCCGTCTAAATCCAAAGTAGCAGCCATTAAAAAGGCCCCTCGCCCCACATCCAAAACCGAGCTACAGTCCTTCCTGGGGCTCCTCAATTTTTACCATACATTCCTCCCGCGGAAGGCGTCCGTGGCCGAACCGCTCCATCGGTTACTTAAAAAGGAGGAGCCATGGATGTGGGGTGACGAGCACGAGAGGGCGTTCAAAGAGCTAAAGCAACTCCTAACATCTGAGGCAATCCTGACGCACTTCGACCCCAAACGGCCAGTGGTCCTAGTCTGTGATGCATCCCCGGTGGGGGTGGGGGCGGTGCTTTGCCACGTGTTGGAGGACGGAAGGGAGGCCCCGGTAGCGTTTTACTCAAGGTCCCTGTCCCAAGCGGAGCGAAATTACGCACAAACCGACAGGGAGGTGTTAGCGATAGTAGCGGGAACCAAAAAATTTCACGATTTTTTGTATGGCCGCCCGTTCAAAATCGTGACCGATCACAAGCCACTGTTAGGGATTTTCACGGCGAGCAAGCCCACGCCGCAGATCCTGTCCCCGAGAATGCTGCGATGGGCTATTTTCCTCAACGCATACCAACATGAGTTGGAGTACCGGCCCGGAAAGGAGATCAGCCATGCTGATGCACTTTCGAGATCCCCTTTGCCCTTGTCGGATGACCAGAAGGCGAGAGTTGAAAGAGACCGCCAGGTGTTGCTAATTGAGGTTTTAGACGCACCCCCAATAGTACCAGCCGACATTGCTAGGGCGACAGGCAAGGACAGAACGCTGGAGAAAGTTAGTTCATGGGTGCAGAAGGGGTGGCCGGCATCGTCCCCGAGTACAGAGTTCGACCCATTCTTTCGGAAAAAGCTAGAGTTGTCCCTAGAAAGGGGGTGCCTTTTGTGGGGCCAACGGGTGGTGGTCCCTACGCCCCTGCGGACGAGGGTGCTCGAACTGCTGCACGTCAGCCACCCGGGCATAGTGCGTTCGAAGGCGCTGGCCCGGAGTTACTTCTGGTGGCCACAGCTGGACGCGGACATTGTGCACATGGTCGGCACTTGCGAGGCATGCCAGGGATCCCGACCTGAGGCGGCCCGTCTTCCGCATAGGGAATGGGACACAGCACGGGGGCCATGGTCCAGAGTGCACGTAGATTTCGCTGGCCCATTCCGAGGAACCATGTTTCTCCTGGTGGTGGATGCGTTCTCCAAGTGGCTGGAGGTTATCCCAGTAAAGAGCACGTCCTCCGCCACGACAATTAGCCGGCTAAGGAGAGTTTTTTCCACGTTCGGTTTACCCGACACTTTAGTCAGCGATAACGCTAGTTGTTTCACCTCCGCTGAGTTCGGAGCATTCATGGAGGCAAACGCCATTCGGCATGTCACATCCGCACCGTTTCACCCGGCCACGAATGGCCAAGTGGAACGGCTGGTGCGTACAACAAAGGAGGCGCTGCGGCGCATGGGCCAGGGGGACCTAAATCACCAAGTATGCCAGTTCCTCTTAGCGTATAGGGTAACCCCCTTAGCGTCAGGCTACTCGCCGGCAGAGCTCTTGATGCGGCGAAAACTGACCACGATCCTGTCCAGGCTAGACCCGACGAGAGTCGAGGATAAAGGAAAAAACATAGGGTTGGCAGTCTCGAAAGGTTTCGCCGCCGGTGACCCTGTTCACTGCAGGAACTATTCCAGCGCAGGGCCAGCCTGGGTGCCAGGGACGGTTGTAGAACAGACGGGGCCAGTGTCGTACCGGGTCGAGACTACCACCGGCCTCCTCTGGAGGAGGCACGCTGATCAACTGAGGCACCGAGTGAGTGGGCCAGTCAGTGGGGCTCAGCAACAGGATTCAGCGTTAGGGTTCTCCCCCACCCGCTTAACCCAAGGGGGAGACAGCAGTGGACAACAGTCCCAAGCAAGGGGGGAAGGCAGAAGCAGCGGCCCCGACTCATACCCTTTTGATACGCCAGTCCTATCAGGAGCCGGGGAAGGGGGAGAGGAGTGCGCGACCGCTGCCCCCAATTGTAATTTTGATTTTGATTTTGCGAGCCGGGGGGGTTTTCAGGAGTGTTCCCCCACCCATCCAAGCGAGAAGAGGGGTTTTTCGTTAGCCCCCAGTGCCCCCGGTTCCTCCCTAAGAAAGAGCACACCTCCCAACAACGCCGCGGAGCCGCGGCAAGTCACTAACGAGTCTCCCTCTCCAATTACAGGACAGGAAACCAGGGGACAAAGAGAAGGTAGCAAACCCGGGGAGAGGCAGCCCGCATCGAGACCCCAGCGTGTTCGAAATAAGCCATCTTGGCTGAGAGACTTTGTCTCCTAAGGGGGGGGGAGTGTTTTTAAGTGTGGGCTCGAGACTTTGTCTCGTCCTAGGGGGGAGGGGTGTTGTGTTCTGATGGTTTTATTGTACACATGGATTACAATGTATCTGAGCCAATGTAACCTTGCCTATGGCAACAATGTAACCTTCAGCTGTATCATATAAACCCTGTAATAGGACGCGAGCTAATGACCACCAGCTGGCAGCAGCGAGCGTCCAAGCTCTCTTGGTCCGAACTCATCAAAGGCAACAGCGCGGGAAGTTTTCCCGCCACCACCTACACCTGGACAAGAAGGGCGTGACCTGCAATGACGTCACGCAGACAGTAGCCAATGGGCTACCATGGCACCACGTTCAAATGTATTACTGCTGTATATAAAGAGCTATCGATCCGCCATTACCTCATGTTCCCTCTGTCCACGATGCAATAAACCTGAGTTAACCCAGCCCGAGGCTGTGTCCTGTGTCTTGGTTTGCATACACCAAAAAAGCCCAGAACAGTACACTGATAGAAAGGTTGGCAAAGAAAGGTCTTGACTCAAAGAATTTTTATCTAACTGACAATCTGTAGTCACAATAAAAAGCTGTAGTCAAATCTGAAGATAAATTGAGAGATGACATAAAGACAAAAATATGAAGAATATGACGAATACTTATTATTCTGTGTGCCCCATGATACTCTTTACAGAGGGACTTTGCACTGCTGTCAATAGTAAGATTATCAATATATGATATGCAAAGGATATACAGTATTACTAGCTGACACTTTAAGTCAAAAATCTGCCCAAAGTCAGTTTAGTACAGGAGTTCTCAACTTTTTTAAGCCAGGGGCCGGGTCATGCTTCCTCAGACAGCTTCAGGGGCCAGATGGCCATTTTGCCCTTCCTCCACCACATGGCACTTCTGAGTGTGGTGGAGGCAGTGTGGGGGCCACATGAAATGGCACCATGGGCCGCACCTGACCCACAGGCCACAGGCTGAGAATCCCTGGTTTAGTAAGTAACAAACACAAAAAGAATATTAAGAAAACCAGGTTCACGGGAATCAGCAAAAAAAAAGCAGCCCAAAAAATTGTTAAAGATCTGGAAAGAAAGTGTGTTAACAAATAACTGTAGTAGCTAGAACAGAAATAACTCACAGTAGCTTCCTGGAGCTGATGAATGCAATGTGCAACAAAAACTTAATTTGGCTTTGAAAATACATATTGCTTGGTATGCTGTCTTCTTGATTCTACTATAGAAGGCTTTCTCAACCTTTGCAGGGCAGGATCACTCCTCTCAGAATGGCTGTGCGGGCCGGTCACATGTTTCCGTGCAAGTTGTTGCATGAGTTTTCATGTGAAAAAGTGCATTTTGGGGAGTTCTCATGTGATTTCAGCAAGTTCTTGCATGATTTTGGTGAGTTTCCATGTGATTTCATGCGAAAACTCACCAAAATTGCATGAGAACTCACCGAAATTGTGCAGGTTTGCCAGTTTTCTGCACTTCTGGACTGCAGCAGCGGGAACAAGGGCATTGGGGGCTGGATGAAAAAGCTTTGGGGGCTGGGTCTGGGCCGTAGGTTGAGAATCCCTGTGCTACAGCTTCCAAGGCAACCACTGGACCTCCCAAGTGTTAAAATGCAAAAAAAGAGATGTGGTTACTGTTCAGTCTGTTACCTGGTTGTGCTGCCATTTGTGTTGCCTGCCAGTTGCCCATGCCCTGAACCCTGATACCTATCCAGGCACTTACACTTCTATACTGTCAGAAGTATGAATAACATAAATACTGGGCCTGAAATAGCTCAATAGATTAAAATATTCTTCAACACATTCCAGTGACCAGATACAGCAATCAAGGACCACAAAAGTAGGTAACTTTAATTAGTCTGATGTCAATTTTCCATCCAGTGGAGAGTTGCCTCACCCTTGAAATCAATAAAATGGATGAAAACTCAAAACTCAATGTTACTGAAAGGACACTTCTATTGGGTTAAGGGTCCTGTACCCCATTTATTGCAAAACCTCAAATCCTAGAGGATTCCAGAACAAATAAATGTTTATCTCTTTTTTTTAATGAGGGACATCCAAGGCCAAAAAATAAAATAAAATGTAGAGGTAGACACACTGGGTCTCACTTTGCCCACCTCTGCTGTATGATATTGCATGGATTCCAGGGAACAATTCTAAAAAGCTACTAGTTAAATTTTCACATTTTTCTAGCAACATTTGCAACTTTTAATCAAAGAATCTGTTAGATTACAGTAGAACAATAGCATTCTGTTTAAAACTAGCCTTAAGATCCATCAACACAAAGCATTCCTTTGTCAGGTTACAAAACAAAAAGAGGAAGTTCAGCAAAATTATTTTGTCTCATATCTTTTACATCAGTTTTACACCAACTTGTTTTCTTTCACTTCCTATAAAATAAATAAATGAAAGCCTGTTGTACCTGTATCTCTCAACATCTCAAACTCAAAGGAGAGAAACCCTGATGTCTCTGCCCTTTACAACGGTCATCTTCTGTGACAAACACTGAACATTAGAAGTACACTAGCTGCCATAATTTAGTGTGGGATCCGTGCACACAATTGGCATAACTGGCCCTGACAGAACCCCGGTAATGGGTGATCACATCATTACCAGGGGTTCCTGAGGGGACAGAAATTGGGGGAGCGGAATATTAGATAGAGTTTAAGTCATCAATAGCTGATCTGACAAACTGCTTGGACAATAGAGAGCTAATGACTAACTCGCTAGGTGCGTAATAGGCAATCTCGCACCTGCGGATTACTTTAAGCCCTAGAGCCAATACTAGCCACTTGTTTACCCCGGATAACACGGAACAATGTATTTCCTCTGCCATTAATTAAGTTGGTTAATTAACTTCCCCTGTAGACTTCCCCAATTAACTTGTGTAAACATTATGTGTGAAACCTGCAGTATCGCAATGCTTTTACATGCAGCCTAAAACATGATAAATACTGATGATTGGTCTTCATTAAATCACTGGTCTTCGCTCCATCTTGCCTCGTGTCTCATTGCTTGACCAGTCTCCTCCGGGACCCAACAGCCGCTTCGCGGTGCCGATCCAGCTTGTGCAACCCGCTTCGCAGCCCAGATCCAACATATGGTGACCCCGAGATGTGATCTACTCGTGAGTAAGCGATCTTCTCGGTCCGGTTCTACGCCAGAACTGTGTCCGAATCGTCCCGGAGGACAGCACGGCAGCTCTGGTCAGAAAGCCATCCGATCTGAGTGACAGCTATGCTGCGAGGCATTCCAGAGAGGCAGAGCATGCTCCAAAGCTCTGAGGCAGCTTGCTCAGTGGAAACATGTTCCACTCAGGGCCGGCTGTGAAACCCTGACTTCGTCGTAGAGGCCGCCGAGGGCCTGTGGCAGCAGCCCACATTCCGAGTTCCTTCCAAGAGGTTCGTCACGACAGACCTGTTACCTAACCTCAGATGCGTCACTTCGTCCCGAGGAGGAAAACTTCAAAGGTAATATGGGGACTTGTCCTCAGAGACAATGTCCGACCGCTAACCAGAGAACTCACTTAATGGAGTTCAAGGCCCTGGCCAGGGTATACCATACACACATTCACAGCGCCCAGTTAGCAGATCTTTTGGTGTACTTGGGTGAAAATTGTCTGCTTTATCCAGAAACAGGCATGCTTAACCTCCAACTTTGGGACAGGATAGGAGCCTGCATTCAGTAAGCACCTAGAGCTCCAGACAGCATAATCAGCACATGGAGCAAGTGTAGGAAGCTCTTAGCAGAGGTAGACCCAGTCCGGATAGAGGCCCAGGAACCCCCAGCGCAATCAGAGCCATCAGCCCCAACGGCTCTCTATCCGTCATTTCAGCTAAAGCAGGGTAGTGTAGGGAACTTTCCCTCAGTGACAGCTGCAGGCATCACTGAAGGAATGCATGGGACGAGAAGCGCTGGCGCGTCTCTGACAGTTAAAAGTTCCCAGAATACCAAGAGTTCCATCCAGCGCATGGTTGAGGAAAAAACCAGTAAGGGGGAGTTGTCAGCATAAGAACTAGCTGAGCTTAGTCAGATATGCCCAGTTCACATAGAGATAGATGCCCTCATGGGTCAGCAGCAAGTGACCCATTTGCCAGTTCCGTATAAGCTGCTTATGGCTATACGGAAGGCAATCACAGAGACAGGACTTCAGAGTCGCTTCACCAGGGGCACGCTTCAGCAAGTGTGCGAAACTATGATGCTCATTCCGTACGACTGGAAAGCCGTCATGCGAATGATGCTCAACCCCAGCCAGTATTTGCTATGGGACAGCGAGTGTCATCTCGAAGCACAGGCAAGGGCTGCCAGGATGGGCGGAGCAGTAATCCCTGACCAGCTATACAGTTCAGGTCCATTTGAATCTGTTGATGCGCAGACCACCTTGCCAATCGCCACCCTTCATTTGGCGGCTGAGACAGCCTTCAGGGCTTATCTCAAGGTCCCGGCAGCTGGCAAAGCAGCCAAAAATTACACAGCAGTCAAACAGGGTACCCAGGAGTCCTACATGGACTTTATCAATAGATTGGAGGAAGCAGTCAGTAGACAGATTGACAATGAGCAAGCCCAACAGGAGCTCATGATGAAGCTGGCGAAAGACAATGCCAACCTTGACTGCCGTAAGATCTTGCAGTCACTGGGCAATCGTCCCAATCTGACTCTCACGGACATGATTAGGGCTTGTGCCGACATTGGTACAGATACCTACAAAATGGGTCTGTTGGCAGCGGCGGTACAAGGTGGTAGGAAGCCCAAAAACAGGATCAAAGGAGCATGTCACAATTGTGGCAAGATCGGTCATTTTGCTAGAGAATGCCGATCCAACAAGGGCAATGGCCAAAACACTGGCTGTCCCAAGGCTCCGACCACCTCATGTCCAAGATGCAATAAAGGCTTCCACTGGGCCAGGAACTGCCCGAATTCAGGAAACCAGAGTGTGGGCTTGTCTCTGGCCCCGGTCCAAACAGAGACCTCAATCGCTCTGGGAGAACCAGAGCTGGATTAAAATCCGGTCACATTCCCTGCATTCCGGAGGCGCAGGCCAGCCCTAGAGGCAGTGCGGGACTAGATTTGACTTGCCAGTCGGAATTCACATGTGACTTGCCAGGCACAGTCTATCTGGTCGATTCCCAGTACATGGGACCCCTGCCTAAAGGCTATGTAGGTTTAGTTTTGCCCCGTAGTATCGCAGGAACGCGAGGAATTCTTGTAATTCCGGGAGTCATTGACTCCAATTTTTCGGGTGTACTCCAGGTTCAACTCTGGACACACCTACCCCAAACCATTCACAAGGGAGACACGTTAGCGCAACTGATCATGGTTCCTTGTCACTCACCAGCAGGCAGCCAGGAAAGGCTCAGGGACAGCTCAGAGTCCGGGTCGGAAGACTGCTCGAGCACAGAAGGGGCAGTGCAAGGATACCAGGTCTTAGCAGCAGTGGAAACCAACATAGAGTGGAAGCGGCGGCCAGTCATAAAGGTATTTTTAAATAAAAAAAACTTTTGATGGGCTATTAGATACCGGAGCTGACGTCAGTGTGGTCAGCCAGAGCCAGTGGCTGCGTGAGTGGGCTCTCAAGCCAGTCTCCAATGTGTGGGGGGTAGGCGGTGTTCAAGAAGCGTTTAGAAGCCAGAATTGGGTAGAAGTTACGATCCCCGAGGCTGATGGCACAGCGGTCATCCGGCCACACATTTTGGATGTGCACGTCAACCTCTGGGGACGAGACATTCTGCAGCAGTACTGTGCCACTCTTACCTTCGGGTAATGGCTCTACCGCTTAAATGGCTGACCAACACGCCAGTCTGAGTAGAACAATAGCCGGTAGTAGGGGAGAAATTAGTCGCCCTGAAACAGCTGGTAAAAGAACAGCTAGACACAGGACATATAGAACAGTCCACCAGTCCTTGGAATTCACCCATATTCGTTATCAAGAAAAAGTCGGGGAAGTGGCGAGTCCTTCACGATCTCAGAGAGATCAATAAATGTATCCAGCCAATGGGTCCGCTTCAATGCGGCATCCCGAATCCGAACATGATCCCCGAGGGTTGGGAGATCTTGGTCGTAGACTTAAAAGACTGTTTTTATACCATTCCCTTAGATGCTAGGGATCGGGAAAGGTTCACTTTTACAGTGCCAGTCGTGAACCACAGAGAGCCTACACAACGTTACGCGTGGAAATATTTGCCACAGGGGATGCTCAACTCGCCCACCCTGTGCCAAATTTACATTCACAACGTACTAGAAAAGTCCCGAAACCTTCACCCCACAGTCTTAGTGTGTCATTTCATGGATGACATCCTGGTCACAGTGCCGCAACTCGGCAGCGAAATGTTTAAAAACCTCCAGGCCACTCTGGGGGGAAAAGGGTTACTCATTGCCCCGGAGAAAGTTCAGAGAACCGAGCCATTTTCATACTTGGGCCATCGGCTTCTCCGTTCTTTCGCAGCACCAGTTTTGCCACAGATCAACTTAAAGGATTCAGTCACCCTTGTAGAATTGCAACAGATTCTGGGGAATATCAATTGGGCCAGACCGTATTTTAGGCTAGATACGGACCTTCTGAAGCCACTCTTCTCACTGCTAACGCTAGGTAAGCAGCCGGCAGACCAGATACACATTCCTTGAGAGGCGTGCTTGACTCTCAAAAAGGTCAACCAAGTTCTCAGCCAGAGATGGGTGGACAGGATTAGTCAGGGGCCATATGCTCCGATTCTAAACCTGTACATTGTCCGGACCAGATCCATGTTTACCGGAGCTCTAGGAGTAGACTCCGAGCGGGGGGCGAGTAGGCAACGCTCGGAGAATTGGTCAATTGGCTTGCGCTTTGGCAAAAGCCATTAACCATACCTCCTCGGCGATAGCGCTGCTTAATCAGGAGCAGATGGAGCTTCACCATACCATACTGGATAATTGAGCAGACATCGATTACCTCTTATTGTTAAATCATTTGGGTTGCGAGTCTGTCCATGGCATGTGTTGTTTTAACCTCACAGACAACTCGCACAAGGTACGGAGTCAACTCACAGACCTCCATACCTTGGTTAAGAATATCAAGGAAGATGCCACGTGGGTGTGGTGGGATTCATTATGGTCCTAGTTCCCATGGGATTGGCTACAGACGACACTCAAGGTGGTTGTGGGGGTGATAATACTGGGAACAGCTGTATGTTATTCCATGCAATGTATTCCCTCACTGATGTGAAAGTGTCCCCCATGGAGAGAACCCGGGAACGTCCTCACTCCACGTCAGCTGATGCCGCTCATACGTCGAGCCGTCTGTCTGGTCCAATTAGACAAATAAAGGGGGAGTGTGGGATCCGTGCACACAATTGGCATAACTGGCACTGACAGAACCCCGGTAATGGGTGATCACATCGTTACCAGGGGTTCCTGAGGGGACAGAAATTGGGGGAGCGGAATATTAGATAGAGTTTAATTCATCAATAGCTGATCTGACAAACTGCTCGGACAATAGAGAGCTAATGACTAACTCGCTAGGTGCGTAATAGGCAATCTCGCACCTGCGGATTACCTTAAACCCTAGAGCCAATACTAGCCACTTGTTTACCCCAGATAACACGGAACAATGTATTTCCTCTGCCGTTAATTAAGTTGGTTAATTAACTTCCCCTGTAGACTTCCCCAATTAACTTGTGTAAACATTATGTGTGAAACCTGCAGTATCGCAATGCTTTTACATGCAGCCTAAAACATGGTAAAAACTGATGATTGGTCTTCATTAAATCACTGGTCTTCGCTCCATCTTGCCTCGTGTCTCATTGCTTGACCAGTCTCCTCCGGAACCCAACAGCCGCTTCGCGGTTCCGATCCAGCTTGCGCAACCCGCTTCGTGGCCCAGATCCAACAATTTAGTATTACATTATAAACCTAAAAACAATTCACCCTTACATGCAGTTGTGAAAGTTTGCCAGACTATCATCTAGAACTCCCAAACTATGCAAAAGTCTCCAGGAGTTACAAACTTTAGCTTATTTCAAACCATCCTGGGATTTAAATTGCTTGTTACTTCTACTCTTTGATCAACAAAGCCAGCAGGAGATTCTCAGCGGCAGGTCCTTCTTTGCTCCACAGGACAGGAAGCAGATTTCAAGAGAAACATTAACAGGAAGGAACAGCAAGTGGTCAAGAGGATCTTAAAACACATGGTTCTAAATATATTAGCTCTTGCTATATCATGGATAATCCCATCTTTGTCTACAAAAATCATTATTCAAAGTGTCTCTTGGAGAGATCAAACTAGAGGTTAATGACAAAGAGACACTGCCTCAATTATGGAGATCCCAAGCTATGTTTTTTTGAGCATATACTGAAAACCCTTTATTATTTAATCTACAAAACATGAATAGTTGTTGTTTGCAATGTAGGATTTGGGGTCATTATGTTAGTCCTCCACCTGGTGATTGCAATTTATGGAGGCACATATCCAAAGGCTGTATTAGAAACAAGCACAAATATTTTTTCCAATTAAATGGAAGTTTCAATTTAACATTGTGAACTGGTGGCACAAACGTACATGTAGCCCAGCCAAAAAAAAAAACATTTTACATCATCAAACTTTCCAGAGAGCAACCTGTTCCTCTGCATTCTGCACAAGATACATTTGCTGAAACATCATCAAAGCTTTGTTTATAGATTATTTCACTGATTTAATGTTGTGGTCACCAGAACACAGACAACTGAAGCTAGCATATCTTTGTCTAGAGTCAGACAAGGCACAGGTGGGCCATCAGCCAAAGCTGTCAGAAGACATTCAGTGCTACTGTCAGGTCAGAAGTTCTGATACTTGAACACCTTCTGTGAGATAAAATTGTATGGCATGTGCTTGTAGCCACCTGAATATTAGATGCAATAATGGGTTTAAAACAACACCGCCCTATAAATCTGATCCTTTATGGGAAATGCAGACTCATCTAAAATAGGCCAAATACAATTCATCTGGTTAAAACATGGATTCGCAACCTGCGGCCCGTGGCACCATTTCATGTAGCCCCCCACAGCCTCCACCACAGCAGGAAGTGCCATGTCGTGGAGGATGGGCAAAATGGCGGTCCAGCCCCCAAAGCTCTGGATCATCTGGGCCTAGAGAGCAAACAAGGTGGGGTCTGCATCAAAACTGGGCCTTAACTTGGACTGATAAACAAAACAGATTACATGATATCTGAGGAGCATTACCTGGGAGTAAGGGGCCATTCAACAATTCCGTGATCCTTGAGGGGGGGCGGGGTCTGCCATCTGAATTTTAGGAAATTACATGGGGGTGGGGCAGGGGTGGGGGAGGTCAAAGATTACGTAATCCCTGTGGAGCTGTTGTGGTTGCAAAACATGGCGCTTTTTTAGATTTAAAAATGATCTCTGGGAATTTTTATCCGATTTGAGATTATTGAATTGCTTGTGCAGTCTATTTCTAACCAACAGAAATTTGTATATTTCATACTTTTGCATCGGGCGGGCAGCGGTTCTGCAGCTTGGCGCGACGGACGCCAAACGCGTTTGTTTACAACACTGAGCTAGACGTGGTGTAAAAAGCTCTAAAATTAGAGTTTCAATACAAAAGCTCTAGATTACGTAATTTTAAAGGGAGGGTTCAAAGCGAAAATTACGGTTGGAATATGGGGGGAGGGGGTCACTTTTTCCAAAAAATGGATCACATAATTGTTGAATGGCCCCTAAATTCTGCTGGACTCCACAAGGCTTTCTCCTGAGTAAACAAGTTTAGGATTGCAGTATACTATATTTCTCACATCCACATCTTAAATTTGAACACAAGATTCTTGGGTTCTCCAATATTTTAATCTGAGCCACCAAATAACTAGAAATTGTATATTGTTTAGAATGATTTTTCAAGGAATGATTTCAAATTAATAGCTCAGCTCTGGCAACCATTTTCCCAACTGCTTAAGAAACTTCACTGGAGAAAACAAAGTTTATCTTAAACTACCGGCAGTAAAAAAAACAAAAACAAAACAGGTAAAACACAGTTCTCAGATTAGCCTCCATATCTACAGCCCTCTACGGGAGTCAAAGACAGAAGGAGACCAGACCTTTGCACCTTTAGCAACTGAATAGAATAGAGTAGTTGCCCTTGCAGGAACAATCCCCTTTTCACAACTCTTAACAGGTGCAGCTGCACTGTCTTATTTTATTTTGCATCAGGTCACAACCAATTCTAGCTCTCAAAGACACAGTGCTTCAATCCTAGGCCCACTTACTTGGACTAAACCCCTTTGTGTTCAAATGAGTTTACTCCAGCTAAGCAAGAGGATGACCCACAACATCCTCTGAATGAATATGAGCCCCAAATTCACTGGCTCGGATCCAGGAAGAGCTTTATGGCAAGAACATACACTCTTGAGAGTAAGCAAGAGCAGAACCAAATTAGAAGATGGAGGAAGGTCACTGGACAAGGAACAACACTGAAGGAGGCTATAGTTAGGGAACTCAACCTACCCTACATCACTTGAAGGACCTTGAATTAGCGGCTGTGGGTTGGATTCCATAAAAGCAAAAGCAAAATATTCAAGTGGGGTCTGCTGGTGGACAACAACACATGTGAATGTGGAGAGATTCAGAATCCAGCCCATTTACTGGTCTGCTGATTACTGCCAGAAATATGTACCAATGCAATGAGGATTTAAGTTTGACTAACGACAAAGTCAAGAAAGTGGGACTGCAGTGGCTCAAGTGGCTAAGACGCTGACTGAGAGGCGGTAGGTCAGCAGTTCGATTCCCGAGTACTGCAAGACAGAATGAGCTCCCATCTTTGTCCCAGCTCCTGCCAACCTAGCAGTTCGAAAGCAATAAATTACAAGTAGATAAATAGGGACCACTTCGGTGGGAAGGTAACAGAGTTCAGGGCGCTCCGGTGCCTAGTCATTCCTGCCACATGACCACGGAAACGTCTGCAGAAGCAGAGAGCGCTGGCTCTTCAGCTTCGAAACAGAGATGAGCACTGAACCCTAGAGTCGGATACGACTGGCTTTCGAGCGACAAAGCCAAGAAAGTGGCTTCGTTTTGGCAATCCAGGCACGGAAGAAGAAGAAGAATGATAGATGCTGTCCTTTACTCCAGAAACTTTGCACTGCCTCCTTCCCTTTCCGGCCCAATGAGTTAAGGCTCCGAGCTGCAGATGAGATGGCTGGGAAAGACTGTAGTGAAGAGCAAAAAGGAAACCAGAAAGACTCACCATTCGCTGAGAGCTGCGCCTTAACTAAGAAACGAGTTCCTGAAATCGCCCGGGCGCCGCCAACAGCTAAAAGCGAAGCCCATGACATCCTCCGAGGCAGGGCAGGGGCGGCCAAGGCTCTTCGGGAACCGAGGCCGGGATGGATGGGAGCGGACCCGCTTTCTCTGCCGCCCGGGATCCAGGAGCTTCAAACAGCCAAAAGCAGAAGCGCCCTGGAAACGTTTGTCCTCCTCCTCCTCCTCCTCGCACACAATCGTCGTGGGTGGCTGCTCTGCCCTCCTCCAGGGGGTGGGTATCAGGGCGTGAGAGGCCAGCAGGCAGGGTCGGCCTTTCTTTCTTCCTTCTTCTGCCGTATCCGAATCCGAACACTGGCGATCCTCGTGCCGATCAGCCACGAAGACTGTCCCGAGAATATAATTGCAGTGGCTTTTCATCTGCCTCCCGCATCGCAGCATGACACCCGCACCACGACACCCGCACCACTGATCCAGTTTCGCGAGTCACTTTGTGGTCCTGAGCCCTTTTGGTACGCAAAAGTCCTCCTCCTCGGGCCCATGGCCAGGATTGGTGAAGCTGCTGCCTTCCATCCAAGAAGGAGTCAAGCGGGATTTAATCCATTTGGGGAACATCATCCTTCCTTGTGGACTTCGACACCTAAGGCTGTTAGTCCAGGGTGGTCAGGTTAGTTAACTGCCGCCTGACACTGGCGTTGAGCTGCTGGCAGTATGGTCTACTCTCCGGGGGTGCCCAAACTATGACCTGCAAGCCGGATCTGCCCCCCCATGCCAATTTATTTGGCCCACGAAGCTCTCGTTGCTCCCGGAAGTGGGAGTAAAATGTACTGTCCACGCACTTTTTACTTCCACTTCTGGGAGCGATGAGGGCTTCGCCGGCCAGACGAATTGGCATCAGGGCTGGTTCCGGCCCACAGGCCATAGTAGGGGGGGGGCGCTGAACCACGTAACACGGCCTAAAAAGTTTGGGCACCCCGGTCTACCCTATTGCCATAGCAGGAACCTGGCCCCTTGCCTCGCCTAAACCTCGCCTCCGCCAACGCCCAAGCGCTTCAGAGAGCACCGAGTGGAGTGGTGGTGATGGTGGTCTAATCTTCTTGGCCCGAAAAGGGGAGCCACCCGACCCGAAGGAGGCCCGTCGTTGCTCCCGAGACTCCAGTCACGGGAGGCAAACGTCTCCCTCGCTTCGTAGCTTTCCCCGCCCTGCGCTGCGCTTTTGCTTGCTTGGCCTCAGCGTCCCTGACGCTGCTTTTGGAACCGGGGACTCTCCTCCTCTCCCTCCCTCGCCTCGTCAGCTCTTTCTTTCTCCGGTTGCTGCCCACAGGGAGGACCCTGCTTGGTCTTGGTCTCTTCTTGGGCTCAGCCCACTGACGCCCACTTATGCGCCGCAAACTTTCCCGCCTCGCCCCGGCAGCCATTCTGTGTCAAGAAGGAAAGGCTCACCCCTCTAACCCTCCAGTGGCCTCCACTGGGTTTTCCTCCCCTCACATCGTTGAAAGCAAAGCACAGCAATTACACTTATATGCCGCCCCATGGTGCTTAGTGCCCTTTCTGGGGCGGTTCTCAAGTTAATTAGCATTTTACTACCACCACCACCCCAACATTTTACCGACCTCAGAAGGATGGCTGAGTCAACCTTGAGCCCTGGTCAGGATCGAACTCACAACCTTTTGGGTGCGGGGCAGCAGCTAAACCGCTGCACCACTTTCGTGTTCAGGGAATGAAGAAGCAGACGAGTGAAGTAGTGAAATTCAGCTCTTTATTAGTGGGGTTTGGACACAGTTTGGATGGGGCAAAACTCGGACTTATATACACTATAAACAATAACAGTAACAATAATACAACAAGCCCATTGGCTAACAGAGTGTGCACATTTTTCGATCCACTTATTTGCATAAGAATAGATACATGAGAAAAGATACATTCCACTCCTGTCAGAAAACAGAGTTAACATACATAACAGCCACCAAGGCTCATACCTGTCAAGTTTCTGGAAATTTCTGTCAAATAAGGGAAATTTCCTGGCCAAAAAAGGAAACTGGGCAGCTATGCATATCCTGTGCTGGCCTCCAGTCTAACTCCAGTCTAATTGCAGTCTAACTAATATGGGATGACAGCAGGAAAGAGTGTAAAATAGTGTGTGTGTGACAGAAATTTCCCAAAACTTGACAGGTTTGCCACGGTTCCTAAAAGTTGAAATCGAAGTTCTTTGTTAAGATGCCTGCTGGATTGTAAAAGGAAAGGTTGAACTGGCGGTCATTCTCTCTCAAGGAAGGCGGCAGCCCCATTGAGTTGGGAGAGGCAGGTTACGTGTCTTGACTTGAAGGAAGTCACACAGCATTCATTGGGTTTGGTTGACAAGGATTAAACGAGTAAGAATGATTAAGAAAGATTACAGGCCTGAGAATGGAAAAGAACCAGTGGTGGGCATCAGCAGGTTCGCACCAGTTTGCCAGAACCGGTAGCAGAAATTCTGGCTGGCCCGGCACATCCAAGTTTTGAAATAAAATAGTCATAATTCAGGTGCAACGCAGGGCTTTCCCCCTGGCCATGCCCACCATACCATGCCCACAGTGTGGTAGGAAGAATTTTTGGAGCCCACCACTGAAAAGAACTAAAGTGTGGGATCAGTTAGCAGGAAGGACAACACAGGTTAGGACAGGTATAGGCCTTCCTTGATCGAAAGCCAATTGTGTCCTACTCTTGGTGTCCGTGTTCATCTCTGTTTACACCAAACAGCCAGCACTGTCTGTGTTTGCAGATATTTCCGTGGTCATGTGGCAGGCATGGTTAGACACCAGAGCACACGGAACACTGTTACCTTTCCCATTTATCTACTTGCAATTTCCTGCTTTCGAATGGCTAGGTTGGCAGGAGCTGGGACAGATGATGGGTGCTCACTCTGTCACTCAGCACTCGGGTCTCGAACTGCTGACCTGACAACTTTCCAGCTGTCAAGCTCAGCATCTTAACTACTAAGCCACAGCACCCACCAGGTACAGGCTAGGTAAAGGTAAAGGTTTCCCTTGCTCAAAAGAGAGTTGTATCCGACTCTAGGGTTCATTGCTCATCTCTGTTTCAAAGCCAAAGAGCTAGCGCTGTCTGCTTCTGCAGACGTTTCCGTGGTCATGTGGCAGGCATGACTAGACACCAGAGCACATGGAATGCTGTTTACCTTCCCACTGAAGTGGTCCCTATTTATCTACTTGCAATTTATTGCTTTCAAACTGCTAGGTTGGCAGGAGCTGGGACAAAGACGGGAGCTCATTCCATCCTGTAGTACACAGGAATCGAACTGCTGACCTGCCGCCTTCCGGTCAGCATCTTAGCCACTTGAGCCACTAACCACATCAAAACATATTGATTAAGATCTGAGAAGGTTATAGGTAGCTCTTCTTCTTTTTCTTCTGCCCTATCTGAATCTGAACATTGGCGATCATCATGGCGATCAATCATGAAGACTGTCCTGAGAATATAATGCAGTGGCCATTCATCTGCCTTCCACATCACAGCACCTGTACCACTGATCCAATTTTGTGAGTCATTTTTTGGTCCTGAGCCCTTTTGGCACACAAAGATCTCATCAGCCCCAAGCCAGTTTTGATGAAGTTGCTGCCCTCCATCAAGATGTGTTCAAATGGGATTTAATCCATTTGGTGACAATCACCCTTCCCTGTGGACTTCACAAAACAGCGGAGAGTATCATCGACTGTCCACTCTCCACTTTAGAACAAATTTACACCATCAGGTGCCACAGAAAAGCATTAGATATAGTAGGAGACCCATCACATCCTGGCCACTGCTTCTTTGAGCTTCTGCCATCGGAACGGAGATATAGAACAATGAAGGTAAAAACGAGCCATCACAAGAACAGTTTCTTCTCCAGAGCAATTTTGGCCTTAAATGGAAACTCTGGACTCTGAAGTCATCTTATCTTATTTTTTTTTTAAATTGTTTTTTTGGATTTTTAATTTTTAGGATTTTAGAATTTTAAAATTTTAAAATTTTCGAAATTTTAAAGTTTTGAAGTTTTTAAATTTTAAAATTGTACTGTGTGGTACTGTCTTAATTGGTGTTTCTGTAGCTGTTTTAAATTAAGGGGTATGCCTTATTCGAGATGATATATAGCAACCGAGAAATTTCGTTGTTCCTGCAAGTGGACAATGACAATAAAGATTGATCTATCTCTCTCTATCTTAGTCCTCAGGGTTGTCAAGTTAGTTAACCACCGCCTGACACTCAGCATCGATTCACTGGCAGTATGGTCTACTCTATTATCATAGCAAGATAACCTGGCCAGACTCTTTAGGTAGCAGGTTGTGGAGAATGGAATGAGTAATGTTACTCTGAGAAATAATGTTATGTACACTATGGTGCTAGGTGTTTGAAAGGTGCTTTTTATTAAATAGCAAGATCTGTCTCAAAGAGACCTTTCTTTTTCATGCACTTGAATAGAGACAATGATTGAGCTTTGAATCCACAACTTGGAAAGATGAACGGGCTAAGCAGAAAACATGCAATATCAGCAGGCAATAGCCTTATCTTTGTCATGGTATCTTTGCTTGCAAGTCTCCAGATGGCCAAATAATTTAATCTAGTCAGTCTATTAGGAAAGATTATAAAATATGCTGTGTTGGGTTATAAAAAGAGTGCAGAGATTCCATCAAAATAATAAAGATAATAAAAACAACAATGGTATACATCTGAACTAATACTCTAATGTTGCTCCAAAAGTTGGTAAGTGATAGAATGGGGTGAGGAACTGGAAAATCAGGTTGTTTCAGTCTCCTATTCTGTCCCCCCCCCCCTTTAATACATTTAATGTGCCAAATGTCCTCTTACTCTCCACCTACAACTTTGCACATAGGCTGCTAGTTTGTGGTTTAGCTCCAGATAATGTTTTCCCCTCAAATGTTGTCCATGTGAGGCTGTAGCCAGTACAGGTATTCGCCCTCTCCCAGTTTTTGGGTAGTTGTGTTGAACTCATTTGGATCCAACAGGATTTGATCACGATTAGGTCAGCAACCATCTGGGATGGCTAAACTCTGAGCCAGCTGTCCACCAGGCCTATATTTTCAGTCAAGTCTTCCTATTGACTTATGTTGCTTTTAGGCTAAAGAAATATAACTGGGAATAATCGTTTGGCTCTTTACAAAGCAACAGTTCCCACATTTATGTCTCTTGATGGTCTTTTAGACCAAGGATTCTCAACCTGTGGCTGGTGGCACCATTTCATGTGGCCCCCTACTGTCTCCACCACACCAGGAAGTGCCATGTGGTGGAGGAAGGGCAAAATGGCCATCCATCCCCCAAAGCTGTATGAAGGAGCATGACCCGGCCCCCATCTTAAAAAGGTTAAGAACTCCTGTTTTAGACTATAGCTCCATAGTCCTGTGAAATACCATAGAATCTTGGCTGTTATAACTAATGCTTATGGGTTAACAGTCCAAATGCCTTTATATGGGGAAAGTTGGGTTACCTTTTGGAAAGGTAGGCCCCTTTCCTTTTGGGAAAAAGTGAGTAGAGTGACAAACCTATTGATATTACTTCAAGTTGTTTATCTTACTCACTAGATTTTGAGACTTTTTCTGGTGTTGGCCCAGAAATTAACACATTTCTTGTTAGTGCATTAAATTATTAATAAAGGTCTCCCTTGCTTGTAAGCCAGTCATATCCAACTCTAGAGTATGGTACTCTTCTCCATTTATAGTCAAAGAGCCAGCAGATGTTTCCATGGTCATGTGGCAGGTATGACTAGATGCCAGAGTGCACAGAATTTTCTTACATTTCCCACAGAAGCGGTACCTATTTATCTCCTTCTAATTTCTTGCTTTTCAACTGCTAGGTTGACAGACAATGGGAGCTCACTCTTATGCAGCATTTGGATCTCGAACTGCTGACCTTCCAGTTGTCAGGTTCAATATCTTAACCACTAAGCCACTGCAGCCCTCAAAGTATTATTACTAAAAGTAATACAAAGTATTAATACTAATACATTATTTCTGAGCTCTGATAATGTTATTTATTAAGAATCTCTCCTAAAATTTGTTTATTTAGGATTTTTATATCCTACTCTTTCTATCATCTTATCTTGAGGATAGTTGACAATAACACTACCAGTCTGTTAAAATAAGCAAAGGAGTATCTGGATGGCACCTGAATCAGAGACTGTGTAGAAATTTCCTATAGGTTGCCCTGAGACCCACAGCAGAAAATGGTGGGATATCTGTGTACATTCTGCACAATTAGAGGTTCAATTCAAAAATCCAGTCCCTCACTATGAGTCAAGTCAGGTCAAAATGCACTCTACATGGGGCTGCCCTTGATGACCATTCGGAGGCTGCAGCTGGTCCAGAATGCAGCAGCCCGTATGGTGATGGGGTGTGGACGATATGCCCGTGCCTCGCCGCTACTTCAGGGGCTGCAATGGCTACCAGTTTGCCTCCAGGTGCAATTCAAGGTGCTGGTTTTGACCTTTAAAGCCCTATATGGTAGTGGGCCAGGATACCTTAGAGACTGCATCACCCCAAGAGTGTCTGCCCATCCAACAAGAGCAGACCGGAGGGGCTCTTTAGTTGTGCCATCAACTAGAGGGGGGCACATCTATCTAGTACTCGAAAGAGGGCCTTCTCCGTGTCCTCTCTGTCTCTTTTTTACAGTGGGTGGGTGGGATAACTAGGGGTTTTATGTGTTTTTATATGTTTTTTAAATTGTTGTAATGCCGCCCTGAGTCAGGTTTTACCTGAGTGGGCGGCGTATAAGTGTGACTATTAAATTAAATTAAAATGAGAATAGCATTAAAAAATAAACAGGAATTGGTTGAGCAGCATTTTTTTGTTTCTTTTGGGACAGGTTGATGGGAGATTGGGTGGGTTTTGAGAACCCCAACCAAGACCTAAAAGAAGAAACTGTTGCTCTTAAGGCCTTCTCTCTTTTGCCCCAAATAGTTGTGTGGTTTTTTTTGTTTTTTTTTTGATTGAAAAACCGCTTTCTGCTGAATTTGAGGAAGCTGTGGAGGCTACTTGCAGGATGTGGCAGCATTTTGCCCACCTCGGTTTTAAATTTCAAAAGCCTATACAAACTATCCCAGGTGAATGATATAAACCAAAATCCAGCTGGTGATCCCAACAAGAGATTATTAACTAAATAAATTGCTGAATGATAGTTCAAGATTTGTATAAATCTCATCAATTCATTAGGTCTACTTCTGTTAGGAGCAGCAAGTGGATTCAGGCCATAGTTTAAACCATAAGTTAGTAATTAATTATTCCTGTTGTAGCAGCCTTTCATCCTTCTGAGGACAGTAAAATGAGTACCCAGGATGTTGGGGGGGGGGATGCTAATTAACTTGTGAAACACCAGAGAGTGCACTAAGCACTGTAGGGCAGTATATATGTGTGATTGCATTTATACATCTAAATTACACTTGAGCTTAGACAAAATACCAAGAAGGCAAACTTCTGTCTCTTGATATATTTCAACTTTTGTTATTTTTGTTTTACTATGCTGGTCTTGGACCGTAATAAAGATTGATTGATCATGTAAATTAACAGATGAATTTTCTTTTTGCAAATGTTTATATTTGCTGCCTTGTTTGCTACCCTCTTTCCAGGTGATACATACAGTATTCTCCTTTTCTTTTTGACAATGTGTTCAGTAGCACTCTATGTTGTGGAAATAACTAAGGATCAGTAACTAAGAAGGAGGGGGTTCATCGGAGATATTTGAAGTTTCTTTCCAAAATCATAAATCTTTGATCATTATAATTATGCAACAAATTCTCCACCTGATGGATTTAGGAACCAAAATATAAAATCATAGGTCTGTAGGTATATATATTAACAAAATGATATATTAAACAAATACAGGTAAACTGTTATCAGAAAGACACTTTTATATCCAGGATCATGACTTATTTTTTTAACATTAGCCACTGTCTGTCTGCTGGTTCCTGACAAAGCTACAGTAGTGTTTCACATGACCTGGTTGCCAGGGCAATTGAGAACCAGAACAGCAGAAGGATCAAGTTACATTAGGAACTCCAGGAAAGGAAACAATTATAATGGACTTGTGCTTCATGATTCTGACACAAGAACATAGGGATTAAAAATCCTTCAGAAATAGAAAACAGGTTGGCTTTACTGCTCCAAAAACCTAACACTCCTACGTCTCTCCACCTCCATTGGAACGATACTTTAAAAATGTCACCTAGAACACAGATGGGAAAAAAGTATATCTAGTGGGCATACAGTATCCATGAGCAGCTTGTTTGCACCCATAGTCCAATGTCTTCTGGCTGCACAATTTGCTTCTAGAAGCCGCCTTCTTTTTCTGCCATATCCAAATGAGAATATTGGCGACCCTCATGGTGATCAGCCCTGAAGACTGTCCTGAGAACATAATGCAGTAGCCTTTCATCTGCTTTCCGCATCGCAGCATGACACCCTGTTGTGTTCTGTAAAGCTGTGCCTTTAACAATGTACCTTAGCCATGTGTTAACAATGTAACCTTTCTGTGTGCAACATTATAACCTTCAGCTGTATCAATGTAAACCTGATAAGAGGACGCGAGCTAGTGACCACTAGATGGCAATAGCGAGCGTCCAGCTCTCATGGCTCAGATTCACCTGGATCAGCAGCGCGGGAAGATTCCCCGCCATCTCTTCACCTGGTCAAGAAGGGCGTGACCTTCTACAACGTCACGCAGGCAGCAACCAATAGTCTGTCGACGAGCCACATTCAAATGTATAGCCAGCTGTATATATTGAGCTACCCATCCGCCATTACCACATGTTCCTCCGGATCATCATGCAATAAACCTGTGTTAAGCCAACCCTTCGGCTGTTTCATTGTCTTTGGTCCCTTACACTAAATTGGCGACGAAGGTGGGATCATGGCAGCCCACGGGACCAAGACATGCGCCGGTTTCGAAATCAGGAAACCGGGCGACTGGGAGATCTTCGAAATGGACTTCCAGGCAGCACTGATTGAGTCCGAAGTCATGGAAGAGGCAAAGAAAAGGGCCATCTTCACCAGGATGCTCGGACAAGAAACCAAAAGGACCTTGGTGTACCTGATTGCACCGAGGAGGGTGAGCGAATTCAAGGCCAAGGAACTCATGCAGATGCTGCGTGAGCACGTCCGGCCCGCCACGGCGATGTTTCCCGCTCGGAGTGCGTTCTGGAGGCGAGTCCAAGCGCCTGGGGAGACGGTCGCCGCATTCGTGGCGGCCCTGCGGCTGGCGGCCGGCCCGTGCAAATGGGAGAATGCCGAAATCACCCTCTGGGACTGTGTGCTGTGCGGCCTGAACGACACCGAAACCCAGCACACATTAATGAACCAAGAGCCGCCTCCCACGTTGCAGGAGGTCGTCAGAGCGGCACAGGCCGCGGAAGCTACAAAGGCTGGGGTCCAAGAACTCCAGGACTGGCGGCCGAAGTCAAGCAAGGCAGAGACTCCGGTGCATGCGGCCCGGTGAGCTTCGAGGTCGTCCGCAGAGAGCAGCGACGACGAGGACGTCCGGAGGGTCCGGAAAGAGAGCCGGCGGTGCGACGGCTGTGGAGCGGCCCAAGACCGCGTAAAATGCCCGTTTCGGAAGGCCGAGTGCCACAACTGCGGCCGCCGCGGGCACATTGCCAAGGTGTGCAGGAAGAGGCGCGAGACCCGGAGAAGCTCAGCAGACCGTTCCGCGGGACAAGACCGCTCAACAAGACCAAAGGACGGCGCTCAGGCCACGCGGAAGCAGGACGGCGTGGGCCGCATCTCCGACGGCAGCGAGGACGACGCCCCAGTATTCAGCGTGTCCGTAGGACACCCCCGCTACTTTGTTGAGGTACTAGTTCAAGGGGTTCCCATTAGCATGGAAATTGACTCGGGGTCCTCATATTCAATCATTTCCCAGAGGGAGTTTTTGAGAATTGCCCCCCACAGGCGACCCAAGCTCAAAGCGTTGAGGTCCACACTATGGGACGTGCAAGGGAACAGCATTCCAGTGTTGGGGGTTGGAGAATTTCAGGTTAAATTCAAGAAGCACGCCGCGTCCCTCCCTCTAGTCGTGCTTAAAGGGGGAGACTGCAGCCTCCTCGGGACTCAATGGTTCCAGCCCCTGGGGTTGTTTATTGGGGGGGTGCACGCCGTTGGGATGCACGCCGTTGGGTCTGACCCGATTCAGGAGGTGTGCGAGGCGCACCACGAAGTCTTCATAAAGGGACTGGGGAAATTCAAGGGGCCCCCAGTGACTTTCGACCTGGACCCGGAGGTCCGCCCAATTCGACTCAAACCACGCCGGGTGCCGTCCGCACTCAAGGACAAGATAGAGGTTGAACTGGACAAATTGGTGGGCCAGGGAATCCTTGTGCCTGTTGATTCTGCGGAGTGGGAAACTCCAATTGTAACCGCACTAAAGGCCAATGGGGAGGTCCGCATATGCGCCGATTACAAGTGCACCATCAACAAGGCAATCCGCCCGAATGCGTATCCGGTGCCGGTAGTCAGCCATCTGCTGGCCAGGTTACACGGGGGAAAGTGTTTCGCTAAGCTCGACTTAGCACAGGCCTACCAGCAGCTCACGGTGTCCCCTGCCGCAGCTGCTGCGCAGACCATAGTCACCCATAAGGGGGCGTTCCAGGTGACGCGCCTTCAGTTCGGCGTGAATTCGGCGCCTGGAATTTTCCAATCACTTGTGGAACGCCTCCTGAAGGGGCTAGAGGGGGTGTTGCCTTATTTTGATGACGTGTTAATAACGGGGGGGAGTCGGGTCGAATTGGCCAAGAGGTTGGGGAAGGTCCTGACAATATTCGAAAAAGCGGGGTTGAGACTGCGAAAGGACAAATGCGTCTTCTTCGCGACCGAGGTTGAGTTCCTGGGGTTTTGTGTGACTCCTGAGGGGATAAAACCATCCAAATCCAAGGTGGCCGCCATTAAGAACGCCCCCCGCCCCACCTCCAACCCCGAGCTGCAGTCGTTCCTAGGGCTGCTCAACTTTTACCACTCCTTCCTCCCCCGGAAGGCAGCAGTAGCTGAACCGCTACACAAACTGCTAAAAAAAGATCAGACATGGAAGTAGGGCAAGGACCAAGAAAGGGCATTTAGCAAACTAAAGAGTCTCCTAGCGTCTGATGCCATACTGACCCATTTCAACCCCAAACGCCCGGTAGTCCTGATCTGTGATGCATCCCCGGTGGGGGTGGGGGCGGTGCTGTGCCACGTGCTGGAAGACGGAAGGGAGGCCCCGATAGCATTTTACTCCAGGTCCCTGTCCCAAGCGGAGAGAAACTACGCACAGACAGACAGGGAGGCACTAGCAATAGTTGCGGGGACGAAAAAATTTCACGATTTTCTGTATGGCCGCCCCTTCACCATTGTAACGGACCACAAGCCCCTGCTAGGCATTTTTACCGCAGATAAGCCCACCCCACAGATCCTGTCCCCGAGGATGCTCAGGTGGGCCATTTTTCTGAACGCGTACCAGCACGCGTTGGTCTACCGGCCCGGGAAAGAGATCAGCCATGCGGACGCTCTATCAAGGTCTCCCCTCCCCCTGACGCCCAGCCAGGTGAGCAAGGGGGAGCGGGACCATCAGGTTCTTATGATAGAGGTGCTGGATTCGCCCCCCGTAATGCCCGCCGACATTGCCAAAGCGACAGAGAAGGACAAGACGTTAGCGGCAGTTAGCTCCTGGGTACAGAAAGGGTGGCCGGCGTCCTCCCCAGCGGAGGAGTTCGCCCCATTTTTCAGGAAAAAGTTAGAGCTGTCCCTAGAGAGGGGGTGCCTCTTGTGGGGGCAGCGGGTGGTGATTCCCACTTCCCTTCGGCCGCGGGTGCTCAAACTGCTGCACGTCAGCCACCCCGGCATCGTGCGATCCAAGGCGCTGGCTCGGAGTTACTTCTGGTGGCCCCAGCTGGACGCCGACATCGAGCACATGGTCGGCACTTGTGAAAGTTGCCAATGCTCCAGACCAGAGGAGGCCCGCCTTCCCCACAGGGAATGGGACACGGCTAAGGGGCCGTGGTCCCGGGTGCACGTTGATTTCGCGGGCCCGTTCAGAGGCACCCTGTTTCTTCTTGTAGTGGACGCCTTCTCCAAGTGGTTGGAGGTTATCCCAGTCACGAGCACTTCCTCGGCCCAGACCATTAAGCATTTGCGGAGGCTCTTTTCCACGTTCGGCATACCCGACACGTTAATTAGCGACAACGCTAGTTGCTTCACGTCCTCCGAGTTTAGGGCATTCATGGAGATTAACGCCGTTCGGCATATCACCTCCGCCCCGTTTCACCCAGCCACCAATGGCCAAGTAGAGCGCCTCGTCCGCACCACGAAGGACGCGTTGCGGCGCATGGGCCCCGGGGACCTAAACCTACAAGTGTGTCAGTTTCTGCTAGGGTACAGGGTGACCCCGTTGGCGTCAGGATACTCCCCCGCAGAGCTCTTAATGCGTAGGAAACTGACCACCATCCTTACTAGGCTAGACCCCACGAGGGTAGAGGACAAAGGAAGGAACATTGGGCTAGAGGCCACAAAGAGTTTCAGTGTAGGCGCCCCCGTGCATTGCAGGAATTACGCCAGCATGGGCCCAGCCTGGGTGCCGGGCATAGTTGTGGAGCAAACCGGCCCCGTGTCGTACCGCGTGGAAACCAGCACAGGGCTGCTGTGGAGGCGGCACGCGGACCAGCTCCGACGCAGGGTCTCCGATGAGCAGGGCACAGACCAAACAGGGAAGAAATCAGCGTTAGGGTTCTCCCCCACCCGTTCAGCCCAAGGGGGAGGGAAAGGGGGCCGCGGGTCCCCACCAAGGGGGGAGGAGGATGTTCTCGTAGATATCCTAGGGGATCTTTCTGAGGAGGAGGAACCCGACCCCATACATATCTCGCGGAATTCCCCCACAAATGCGGATACCCCAACTGAGTTAGAATTTGATTTTCAGAACCGGGGGAGTTTTTTGGAGTGGTCCCCCACCCGTCCAAGCGAGAAGAGGGTTTTTTCGTTAGCCCCGATTGCCCCCGGTCTGCCCACAATGGAGTTCTTCCCTTCCCCTAAGGCCGCCAAACCGCGGCAAGCCACTAACGAGTCTCCCTCTCCCATTACAGGACAAGGGACCAGGGAACAAAGAAGCAGTAGCACCCCCGGGGGGGGTCAGCCCTCATCACGGCCCAAACGCACATGCAATAAGCCATCTTGGCTGAGAGACTTCGTCTCATCCTAGGGGGGAGGGATGTTGTGTTCTGTAAAGCTGTGCCTTTAACAATGTACCTTAGCCATGTGTTAACAATGTAACCTTTCTGTGTGCAACATTATAACCTTCAGCTGTATCAATGTAAACCTGATAAGGGGACGCGAGCTAGTGACCACTAGATGGCAATAGCGAGCGTCCAGCTCTCATGGCTCAGATTCACCTGGATCAGCAGCGCGGGAAGATTCCCCGCCATCTCTTCACCTGGTCAAGAAGGGCGTGACCTTCTACGACGTCACGCAGGCAGCAACCAATAGTCTGTCGACGAGCCACATTCAAATGTATAGCCAGCTGTATATATTGAACTACCCATCCGCCATTACCACATGTTCCTCCGGATCATCATGCAATAAACCTGTGTTAAGCCAACCCTTCGGCTGTTTCATTGTCTTTGGTCCCTTACACTAAACACCCGTACCACCGATCCAGTTCCGTGAGTCACTTTCTGGTCCTGAGTCCTTTTGACTCACACAAAGTCCTCCTCAGCTCCAGGCTGGTATTGATGAAGCTGCTGTCCTCCATTAAGATGGATTTAAGTGGGATTTAATCCACTTGGGCACCATCACCCTTCCATGTGGACTTCGGTCCTTAGGGTTGTCAGGTTAGCTAACTGCCACCTGACACTTGGCGTTGAGTCACTGGCAGCATGGTCTATTCTATTACTGTAGCAGGATAACCTGGCCAGATAGGAAGGAATAGTATTAATGAATATTAATTAATAATTCCAATCATCATGACCTAAGTCAGAAGTGTAGGATACAAACTCTGCTCCCACTTGCCAGTCCCAAGAGCCAGAGAAAAAGAACCTAGTTCCTTTTCATCCTTTACAGTTGTATCTGAAGCTGTAAGATCTCTGCAGAGAAATAAGTATAAAAATGCAGAAGAAGGCATCTGCCAGCCATTCTTTCTTCTATATAGGCATTGTATGGTCCTCAATGTAGGGGTCTTAGAGACAGAGAGCAAAATTTCCACCTCCTTTCTATCACTTGGTTGCAGCTTAAAAAAATAACATTCGAATGTGCATCCAAACCTTCTCTTAAAAGCCACCTCTCTGTAACCAAATCCTTCCCTAAAGTAAATCTTTAAAATATATAAAAACAATTTAAGACATCCACTTCCCCATTGGAGCTTCTTTCAAGAATGTTTGATTAATAACTGAATAATTAAAAGCTTCCAGTCAGGACTGTGGGTTGAATTTCAGTGGGAAGTACCATAGTGCTAACCACAATCCTGCCCCCACATTGAACAAAGTGAGGCGAAATATAAAAATAAAAGCACTCAATTAAATAGAGACAAGCCTTATGGGTGGCAGGAAAACCCCTGAAACTAAAAGCACCATAACCTTTGTTTTTACAAGGAAAAAAAAAGTTCCATCTGGATAAGGAATTAGTTCTTCTTCACATAAAGGGGGAGGCAAAATGGACTCAGGGGGGAATTTAGTAAATAATTCAGATAACAGTTTGACTATGGTTCCCAGAATCCCAGTTCGCTAGGGGATCCTGGGAGCTGTAATCCAAAGAAGGACCTTGCCTGAGCATTACATTGCTGCCATGGTTTCTCTAACTTGCTTTATGTTTCTTAGATCAGGGGTTTGCAACCTAAAGCCAATGGGCTGGATCTGGCCAAATAATCTGGCCCCCAACATCGATCCAGCCACTGCCACCACCGGAATTGGCCGCAGACTCATTTAGGGCTGCATAAACCCATTTACAACAGCCATAAATGAGTCTGCAGCCGCTGTAAATGCATTCACGATGGCCATGGATGCGTTTTATGGCACCAGTCCAGCCCGCTCAGCTGTGTGAGGGAGCATGGTCTGGCCCACGACTGAAAAACGTTGAGAACCTCTGTCTTAGATCATTCAGTCTCTCAGCTCAGAGACCCTCTGTTCTTTCCCTTTCTTGCCAACTTCAACATGAAAAGCTTCAAAGGAAAAGACACACTTACAGACCAAAAGCAAAGGAGAACAACTCTGCCTGTAACACAATGGTGATGCTGATGAAGGTGCTGATCAGGCACTTCTGGGGATGCTAACAAGAACTGTTCATTGACCTGCAGGAAGAAACCAGAGCAGTCTCCTGAGCTCAACTCTGCTGTATTTGCCAAGAGCTGTTTCAGTGACCAATTAGAGGCAGCATCATATGGCAGCCCCAGGCACTCTAACCTAAGAGCTAACAAAGACAATCAATCAACCTGATCCCTCTTAGATGCAGTGGGGAAGAGAGCACGGAGCAGAGAAAACAAAAACTGAAAGGAACCACAGAGTCATGCGACATTGTAGAATCTGGTTACAGCTGACCTCTCCCCCATCTATATTATTGAAGGACTTCAGCCTACCTGGGAATGCAAGTGAAGGAGTAGAACAGGAGTGCCCAAACTATGGCCCATGGCCAGGATCCGACCACTGACGCCAATTAATCCAGCCAGTGCTGCTCTCATCGCTCCTGGAAGCGGAAGTAAAATGTGTGTGTCTGACCGTGTTTTACTTCTGCTTCCGGGAGCAACAAGGGTGGTGTGGGCCAGTTGAATTGGCATTGGAGGCCAGATATGGCCCATGGGCCTTAGTTTAGGAACCCCGGTTTAAGCAGAGAAAATTATATCTTAAAATCTATCTCATCCTGCTGCAAAACAGATTGCAAGGCGTGTTTTACTTTCGCTTCCAGTGGGAGGAACGATGCAACACCCTCCCCGAATCACATGACTGGCCCACTGAACCACGTGACTGGCCCAAGGCCTGAAAAGTTTGGGCACTCCTGGAGTAGAAGGTAGAGGAAGAGGGCAAAGACTCCAAAAACCCAGATGTCATATTGGCAATCTTGTAGTCAGAAGTGAATTTCAGGCTCTTTCTCACTTTATGAATTGGATTTCCAGGTGTAAGCATGCAATTAGATGGTCGCAAAGACACATGCCAGGTTGCACTGGAACAAGTCCATTTGAATGGGAGCAGTCTTGCTTAAAGTGATCCTTTTTTGTCTGCTAGGACAAGAGTGCTTGGAACGCTCCTTGCCTCCCCACCGAAGTGGTCCCTATTTATCTACTTGCAATTTCTTGTTTTTGAACTGCTAGGTTGGCAGAATCTGGGACAGAGATGGTAAGCTCACTCCGTCATGCAGCACTTGGTTCTCGAACTGCTGACCTGCCGACGTTCCAGTCATTAAGTTTAGCCTCTTAACCACTAAGCCACTGCAGTCCAGGGAACGGGCAAAACTCCTCAAATATCTCTTACCTTGAAACCCCTATTAGGGAAACTATAAATCAGTTCCAACATAGTGACAAATAACAAAGCACAGTGGATTGGGTCCATGAAAGTTAGTCTTTAAGGTGCCACAACCTTTTTTGTCTTTTTTTTTTGCTGTTGTTTTGTTTACTCTCAGATATGCTTGCACAGACTAACGTGGCTACCACTTCAAACATTTCAAGAATAATAAGTGATTCCAGTCATTCTGCAGCTCATGGGAATGAATTTTTAAAGGTGGGAGAGATGGAAGAAGTGGTGGTGAACCGGAGGGGCTCTTTAATTGTGCCATCGGCCAGGGGGGCTCACCTCTCTGACACAAGGAGGAGAGCCTTCTCGGTATCTACTCCGGCCCTTTGGAACCTCCTGCCAGTAGAACTGCACCTCCAGACGGAGTTGCTGCCCTTTAGGAAAGAACTAAAAACCTGGCTGGCGGGCCAAGTTTGGGGTGCAGGTGGAGGGGTGGCTTCCATTGGGTGGTTGGTATAGGGGAGCATGCCTTCCCCCACGGTTCCTTCGGTTCCTGCACCCCTTTTTTTAGGGGTGGGTTCTTAACTCTGTTTTTATCCATGATTGTGAACCGCCCTGAGTCGGCTTTGGTCGAGTGGGCGGTATAGAAATTCAATAATAAAATAAATAAATAAATAATGTCCTTCAAGTTGTAGAAGCTTCCTATTTGTCTGATCAAGTTAATAATATCAGGCTAGTTTGATCAAGAACAAGTAATAGGGGAGTCATTCAGCACAGCCCCTGGGGACAAGTGCCCTATACTATGGGCAGTATGCTGTGGGCTCATGCTACATCCCCTACCCCAACAACCAACACACACACATATATGTGGGCAGTACACTGTGGGCGGCTCATGGCATATGCTCATTGGCTGGAGAAAGAACAGAGAAGTCCTAACCAATCAGCGTTGGCCACGTGGTGGTGGGCAGGCCAAACCAATCAGCGTTGGCCACGTAGTTGTGGGCGGGGTCTTATAAAGCCCTTTAAGAGAGCTTCTCACAGCTGAGAGCATCAGTCAGCCGCAGAACTCCAAGCACAAGGTCAGATGCTTCCACAAGGAGCCCTATGCCTTATTCTTTTTTACTGTATTTCTCTTTCAGATTAATAAAAAAATATATAAAACAAAAACCCTTAATTGCTGCTACATGCCCTGCAAACAAACAGATTTTGGGGTGCATCCCTAAATTGGGGTCTCCAGACTGCACCCTAAAACAGGGGCAAAATAGCCTAAGGACTGAACCCCAAAAAGAGGAAGGGGGAGGGAGAAGAAGGGAGGGGGAAGGAGGGGAGGGGCACAAAAGACTGAACCTAAAGGGGAGGGGCACCTGTCAACTTTGGTCAAAGGTACTCCCTATATTCTTCTGGCATGCTCCTCCAGGTCTGCTCGGTGGGCGCTTGATACAGCAATGGCCGGGTGGCTGAGCCTCTCCTCCATGTTGCTTGATTGTGGTGGGGGCTCTGCCCAGGGCCATAGGCAGAGGGGCCCCGAGCGAAAACCCTCCTGAGCTAACAGCCTGCCCCCCCACAACCCACCCCGGGTATGCCAATGGACTAGTGCTGGGCTGGTCCATATGTGTGTGACATTGTTGCCCCTCCTGAACCCCCTCCCCCCAATATATATATATATATATCTAGAATCCTGGCTACGGCCCTGGCTCTCCCCCCTCCTCCCCGGTGTGCATTGTGATGCCTTGCTGTCCAAGTCAGGTGGTATGGCTGGTGGGCCCCTCATCCTTGTTTTTGGGCTGCAGTGGGGCTCCTCCCCCTGACACTTTGTGCAGTGTCAGATTTTGTTGTTGTGCACATGTGCCATCCCCCCCCCCCCACTTGCTGGTCTGTGTAAGGTTATTTAGCATGAAGCTGGTCCGTGGTGTGGGAAAGGTTGAGGACCCTTGATCTATATGGAACAGAAGGCAGTCTGAAGAGAGGGTAGATATGGTAAGACTACCATGTGAAAAGGTACTGGGATAACTTACTTAAATGGATACTGCAGTGTGATTTTTCCCAACCCTAAAGGATTTGGACACAATGTATAAATATGACTGCTTGAGGGTAATCTCCAATGCAAAAGGTTACAAATGTCTCAACTATTTTGCCTCCCTTTTGAAATGGTGCTACAAAATTGCTCAGAAAAAAAAAGACTTGCAAATACTGTGTAGTACAGTAGACCCTCACATAATGACGTTGTATGTTTCCACAAGTAGTACAGTTATGCGGAAAATGTCATTTTGCGATTTCTTATGGGAGATCTCCCGCAGAACATAAAAAAAAGTCGTTATTCGCACAACGGTAAAAATACTGTCGTTATTTGAATGTTTTTTCGGCGTTGTGCAGATCACGTGGGGGCATTGGTAGTGTCGTTAATCGGAAATGACGCTATTAGAATGTGTCATTAGTCGGGGTTCACTGTATGTTGGATTTCGTAAAGTATTTTGGAATTTTACAATCAAAATTATTACATTTAATTGTAATAATTAACTTGTGAACCGCCCAGTGAGTGCACTAAACACTATGGGGCAGTATATAAGTATTTATTGCTATTGCTACATTAACTCTCTTTTTAGAAACTGTGTACTATAGCACCCTATTGGGTAACCATATTTTATCTAACTGACTTCTTTCTACAGCCGTGATGGTGAACCTTGGCACTCCAGATGTTCTTGGACTTTCATTCTCAGAAGCCCAAGCCCCCGTGAATCCACACAAATGGGTTTGCTGCGATCCATCCAACCCACGCCATGCTGCCCGTCGCTCCTAGAAGCAGAAGTAAAACGCGCCTGTACATCTGGAGTGCCAAGGTTCGCCATCACGGTTCTACAGCTATGTAGCATGGTGACTAATGATCAGACTAGATGAGAATGTTGTGAGTTAGTTAGTAGAAGACTTTCCCCTTTGTTTGTTGAACATCTTACTCAGAAATCCCCTGCTAGCAAGGAGTCCTTCAGAAACTAAAATATGAAAATGTGTAGCACAGATTAGTATTGAGAAGTTATTGATCCTAACCTGTGCTATACAAAGAAGTTGTTACAAATGTCCTCACCAAATGATGCCTTCATTTTGGCAGTTTCACGTCTGGCCTAGACATGGAAAAAATAGAACACCCAACTAAACAGAACAGGATAATGGGAGTTATACAGGGAGCAGGCTGGATCCACATGCAGTTACACTTAGAGCAGACGGTTTTAACACAATAGCATCAGAAAAATGTTGTTTTAGAGGGTTTACTCTGAGTAATATTGTCAGGATGCAACCTTATATTATTTTGAACACACATAAATGAGGCATGGATAGACAACATCTTCGGTCCCAAAGTAGTACTTGTGCCGGGAAAACATAGGCATGACAGCCTTTGTAAAGCCCCCTTTCTAATACAGTAGTTCAGGTTTTGAAGGGAAACCTGACATGAGATGACGGACATGATGGATCCACTGCCAAGGATGCTTATTTTCTTTATAAGAGGTATTATGCGTGTATACCATTTGGGGGTGAATTTTCTTCTATAAATACAGAATAGGTATGAAAATTAAGACGGCATGCCTTATATGCTCCCTTTATGAAACAGTATAGTAGAGTGTGAGGACATTTTAAGGATTGTGGAATTTTCAATGATGAGTTTCATTTTCCCATATTAATAACACCCAAGCGTTAAAAATTTATAGCACCTAATTAAAGGAGAATATTTAAAAGAAAATACTTTAGCAACAAACAGTATTTTAATTGAAAGTATTTCCCCACCTGGATCATAAAATGTCTCTACTATGTACATTATCTCATTATAACAGGATTTTTTCTACACTTGTAATCAAATATATGCACAGACTGGCCAATCAAATGTAGTCCTTTATGGAGATAGTACAGATTTTTCAGGTGTGTGAGAAGGGGAACTGTGGGTGCCACCAATCAAAAAGACGCACACTGTGTACCGGGTCCATTACAACTTGCACTCCATAGTCAAATCTAGGTTTCTTGCCATTCCAAACTGGAGAATCATGGAATACCATTTTTACTCTGTGATGCCTCATATCGGTGCTCACATTTATTGTGAACTGCAATAGAAAAAAGTCAAGAGTCACATTATGATCCAGATAGTATTTCAACAGTACGCATCACACAGATCTTCTCAGTTCTATTAAAAGTGGAAAAGTATACAATCTATGATATTTTAACTGGTCACATTTTAATAATACATTTCTTGGCTAAGTTATATTGCTAATAATTGTTAACAAACTGTACCCACTATTTACCTGAACAGTGAATATAATTTCAATCCTAGTAAGACTGTTATAAAGATTTGCTTTGTGCATACTTTTAAAGATGTTATAATAAACGTCTAGCACTTACCAGGCTAATGGTCATGCCCATGACTATAGGAACATATATAAAGTCAAGCGTAGTGATTTGTAATAGATAGCAATCTTGATCAGGGTTCGTGTGGACACCTTCGTACCGGATGGGTGGTTGGAGACATCTCAGACAGTTGTTCTTAAACTTGGGGGACTCAAAAGGAAAATATTAATTCAGTTTACTGCAAATTGATTCTTGGTACACTAACTGTTACACATGAAAACGATTTCTGCTGATTCAAATTTGGCAAACAAGAACATCTTCCAAAGGAATAGACTGTGAAAGACTATCTTTGAAGGATTATGACTGGCTTTTGCCTGGACAGAACCTGTTTATTCCATCTAGAAAACACCTACCCTTGCATCGAAGCTTTCTGTGTAAAAATGTGTAAAAGCTAAAGTGAAATATTTTATTCCAGTATTCAACTTAGAGGACTTTTTTTTGCCACTGCATGATTTTAGACAAACAGATATCACCCAGTTCAGAGCCTGTCAAGTGGTTGCAGTCTGTTTGTCTGAACCAGAAGGAAGCTAGTTTAATATTAAGTAATAATATTTCTGCCATTTTTAAAGCATGCTTGATAAAGTTTCTGATTACACATTTTATTTATAAAGACATTATATTCAGACGTTCCAAGAGATAACATGGCAGTTTCATATATAGTGCCAGTCAATGAAATTATGTACCATATATAATTCATATCTGTTTCTTTGCACTCCTGTTTCATGTTCTAGAAAGGCAAAAATATATTTCTAATCTGCCTATTACAGATAATTTTTTGGAAATGGCATGCACTGTATCATAATAAAATACAAATTCTTAGTTATGGCAGTCACGGCCTGACCACATAAAAGGGAAATACCAGATTCTGCAAATCTCTTTATGAATTTATAGCAATCAAGTATGTAATAGGTATCAATCTTTGTTTTAACACTTTGACACTGGAAACAAGAAAATAGCTCTACAGCAGTTTAGGGTTTACACTGAGTTCTGGAAATAGAATATCAATGGATTGCTAATCACTAGCACAAGAATCCTCTAGCCAAGCTCCTTCTAGCATAATAATTAGTTTCACTTGCCAATTAACTTTCACTGATTTTTCAAATTAATCAAGCAGGTCAGGTAGCCAGAAGCCAATGTTTTTAATTATCTCAAATTGCTGCTTTTTATGGCCGATTTATATGTGGCTGAATATTATTGGCTTATTCTCTTACTAAATTTTTCCTTCTTCTGTGTAAGCAGTTCTGGCCACTTAATGATAGAAAAGCAGGATTTTAAAAACATAAACCATCCTAAAATGTTGTTGCAGTGATACTGGTAAATATTTAGCTTTCTTACCTGCTTCTGGAATTTGAAGCTGAATTCCCACAGTGAAGATTGCTGCTCAATCTTTTTCGACCAAAAAAGCAAACACTGATGCAGAAAAGAAAAATATCAGTGATACATAGAATAAAATTTCAAAGACATAAAGCAGTTCATGCGAACAAAGTCTGACTGATTTTTATTGCTTGACATGCTTTCTGCCCTCTTATTCCATATGACTATTGCAAGAAACATAACACAAAATCTTCATTCAACATGGCTACTTGTGCATGGTGTATATACTGAAAAATCAACCATAAGGCAACTAAGTGCTGACAATTATCAGTGATAACAAATGAAAACCATTTTCTACTGTTATTTTCCTGCAAGAAATACAAAGTTTGAGACATTTTCTTGAAGACAGATTCCTTAAGAATTGTAGTTTAATGTTCAGCTTTTAAACAACTTGGCCTTACTCTGCATTTAACCCTTCCCCATCATTTAACCCACCAGCCTGGAGGGGGGAGGTGCTGCCGCTCTATTCCCACCGCCAAAGACTTCCACCTGCGGCGGGACGGGAGCTACAAAGGGCGAGGGCCCAGGTGTTGGTTTCTATCGGACTCTCCCTGCCGCTACATGCAGAGTACCAACTTTTTCCATCACTCTGCCAACCAGCTTCTCCTGGCTTCTTATGTGGACTGGCAGACCATGGGAGGCGAGAGAGCACGTAGTGGTCGGCACTTTGGTGGGGGACAGTAATATTGTATCTATTGTATGAGCTGCTGTGCTGCTTATATTTGATTGTATTCATTATGTTGTAGTGCCCTGTTTTTCATCATTGTTTAATCTATGCTGTATTTATTTATGTATTGCTTTGCTGATATTGTTTTGCTTGTATTATATTGTATATTTGCTTTGTTATTGGCCGCCTTGAGTCACCCATTGGGTAGAGAAAGGCAGGATATAAATAAAACTTGAATGAATTGAATGAATGAATCAATTGTATTGATATTCTTGGAGCAGTAGGAATATTTTTGATCATTCTATGGCAAGTCAAGTATTACTTGCAGGGTGGGGCTTGTTTCAACAACTGCAACCTCAGTGCTGACTGATCTTAAATTAAAGACAGCATTCTGGGATGTATATATTTGTCTGTATGCAGTAATAAGATACTAGGCTGATAGCTTGTATTTTACTACAGATGATCAGTTTGCGATTTCTATTACTTGTCTGACAAATTAGCTAAACTTGTTCTCAGCCAATCCCTTTATAGACATTTAAAAGTAGAAGCTGAGGTTAAAGCAAACTTCAGCTTCAGAAACATAAATATCACTAAATTAATTGCAGAATTTATTTTCAGAAAATACAAACTGCTAAGTAGAAATGAAACCTCAGCTTTATGGTGGTATTTTAATAAAGGTTTCTGTGGTCTTATATTAAATGACAGTAAATTCATGCTGCAGCTGAAAGTAAATATTCTTACTTAGTTTAGCAAGAGGAACAAACTTCAAGAAGCATATATACTTTAAATGGCCATGGAGAAACGTATGTTAATATTTAGCAACTTTTATTTACTTTGACAAGTCAAACACCAAACTTACCACTATATTAATGTATGACTCATCCACATAATTAAACATCAAGTCCATGATAAAGCATACTAGGCCACATGGCAACAACTGATTTACTGTGAAAACATCAATTCAATTATTCTTATGGACATGGATAGGCACCCTACTATTCAAGTCAATGGCTGAAAATACGCTTTTCAGTTTTACATTGTGCAAATGAAAGCGTTCAGTAAAAATTGTACCCATTATAAGCAGAATTTATAAGAGATACATCCACAATTACATACTGTAATCCATGCAGCAGCTAACTTTCATGCAGGCTAGTATCTCTGTGTAGCTTGACAAAAGCATGCTCCCTGTGCATAATTCTGCTTCTGAGCAGCCTTGACTATTAGTCACAAGGAGGAAATTAGTTTATGCACATGAATACCTCCTAAGGAGCAGAGGTCGTCATCCATAAGTCAGCTCTCCTACCCATCTGATGTGTACCATGTGGCCTGCTGCTCCAAACAGAAGGGGTGTCTTTAAGGACAAACATCTGCTGACACCACAAAGGCTCCAGTGTCCTACAGAAACTACACTGGGAAAGAGAAAGGGAAATTAAATAGCAAAAGCTGGATTAAGTAACCCAAAGGATCAAGTCTTACCACCTTGCAGGTTCAAGGTATGTCATTCTCTCCCATTGAGAGACAAGAGGGAGAATGAGAAAAAAACAAAAATTGAAGCATAGAGCTTCTGTTGCTGTATCGTGTACAAAAATAGCTACACATACAAATGCAAGATTTGCATTTTAAGTAATGCCAAGGCACAACAGAATCAGATTGATGCTAGATTTCTTAGCTTTTACAAATTAAGCCAAACTGTAACTGCCACTGCAATCTAGACTTTTGATATTTAATTTCCTTTTTTAAGTTGTTACTTATTCATACACAAAGGGTTACACAGATTGTTAATATGACAGTAGCATTAGCTGCGGACACTAAAGCCATTGTGATGTGAACAAGTTATACTGCTAATTCTCCCAGACTGGAAACTGATTAACCCCAACAAGAGGACCTAAACTGTTTTTTTGTGGGTTTTTTGAGATCTTAGTCATGCAACACACTGCTAACGGTATATCCAGAGAAAAACAATGTGCAGATTTGTGTTTATACACGAAATGAATGCTCTCTTTAGAACCGAACATCTTCACTTCTCCTTTGACAGGTCAAATACCAAACAACTGCACAATAAATCTTCTTTAAAATCCAGACTAGTAAACAGTGAGTAGAGCTGTACAAAAGTATTTCTTATAAAGACAAAATCTATCCAGAATGTGCTTGTTAACTTTAACAGACAACTGGATAGGCAAGCTTCTCCCGAAACTCAATTACTTACTTTTGAATTTTTTAGAGTATTTGGAGTACTCTCTGGAATAGCTGGATTTCTTGATATTCGTGAAACAAAAGGTCTGTACATATGGTACAAAGAACGAATAACAGATGCACGAAGGCAGTACATCTTTCTCATAGACTCTGGCTGTAGACGAATTGGGAGACATACATTCCTACTGTAATGCCTAGGAGAAAATGAATACACTTTTAAGACATATACCAAATTCCATGCAAACAATGAACCACCTATTTAAATCCCTTCTTGCCCCTCTGACACTTACTTTGACTTTTATGTAGACCCTCCTGTCAAACCTCTTCTCATCTATCCATTTCACATTATGGTAAACACATATTCTTACCAATCCACAAGATTATAGCTTGAATCCACATCAAAAATCAAAGGCAGTGGTTCCTAATTTGGGATCCGTACATTTATTGGACTACAGATCCTAGAAGTCTTAGCCAGCACAGCCAATGGTGAAGACTTCTGGGAATTTTAGTCCAAGAATAGCTGGGGACACAAGGTTAAGAACCACTGATGGGCTGAGATGCAGCATCTTAAAGCCCTCTCTCTATATTATACTCATTTGAACAAACTGAAAGTTTTCTCCAAAGCTGAAGTGGGACAGATGGGAAAGTGTTTACACTTACACACCAAATGTAAATCAATTAAGAATCTCTACTAGAAGTTGCACAAGACACTCACGTGCCTGTATTAACAAGGGGGAGGTTTTACTTCCATCATGATCCAAGCCATAAAACAAATTCTATGCCTTTCCCAGTAAAACCACTAACTAGAAATGCACATCACATGTAATGAATGCTCTCTTGTAGCTTTTTCTAAAGTACTGTAATGTGGACCAATGAATGGCTAACTAAAACAGGGGTCCCCAACCTATGGTTTTTGGACTTCAACTCCCAAATGCACTAATCAGCCAATGTACTGACTTAGGCTTCTGGGAATTGAAGTTCATAAACCGAAGGTTGGGGACCCCTAACTAAAGCATGAACAACTTATAAATATCATGATTTAAAGTGATCATTGCATAACTACTCATGCACTGGTGCCCAACCCTAACCTTCCTGAGTGCCCTGCATTTACATCTTGTGACTCAGCGCAACCATTATGAAGATGTTGACACAAGGAAGGTGGCACTGAAGCAGTGGATAAAAGACAGGTTTGGAATTCTTAGTTGACACAATGAAGAATCTGTTTTTTTGCTGAGAGAAGGGTAGTGCAGCAGGGACATATTACATACACGCATGCATGCACGCACACACACTAATTTTGTCAGGAATAATTCTGGGTTGAAAGGATTTTTGTGGAAGCTCAATCTGTCATGCAGTATCCGGGTTTTGAACTGCCAACTTTCCAGCTAATAAGGCGAGCTTCTTAACCACTATGCCACCACATCCCTTATACTGTACATACAAATAAGACACCACCAGTAAAATCAACAAAAGCTTTAAAAGTGATGTAGTCGTCTACACTCTAATGTAAAGGTAGGCGACACCTCTACCAAACCACTAAAAGCTCAGAAATGCCAGCTTTTCACTCATATGGGCCTTCATCAAACTAGTTACCACTTGGTTTTATTGATGAATTTTTTGCAGCCTTTCGGCTGACAAGTTTGGGAAAAATCAGTCAATATTGCCACAGGTGGAACTTAAAACTAATACTCCTGGCTTAACTTTGCAGGCCTTGTTTTGAAAACTACCACATTCCCTAGCCCTTAAATTTACAAGAATATTCTCTGAATACTGTCTTTACAGGCTGTCATACCTTTTGTAAAGTCTGGTCCAAAAGGCAGCAGTGCAGGTAACAGTCCAGGCACTTTTACAAATGAGTGAAAAATTCACAGTGTCTTCTGGACGTATATAGGATGCCAGCATCAACCAAATATCAATAGGATATTCTTTGCCTGCTACTCCATCAGAATTTTCTGAATACAATGAACAAACAGTGTTATTGACCATTCCTGTATCTTCACAGATAGCAAAAAAACAAAAACCCAATTACAAAATCTTCTTGTGTTAACACCATAACCTTTGGAGGTAAAATACCTCAAGTTAAGAAATCACAGTATACATTATCAGCTCCATATTGAGTCTCCTTCTTCGGTATCTAGGCAAGACATGAAATGAAGTCACCTTTTGGTGAATTCATTCCATAGTTCCGTTTGCTGACCTAATGTGAGAAAGATTAGCCAGCACAAAGTTGCCATTGCCCAGGTAGGCCTGAGTGTGGTTCAAAAATACCACAATCTTCGAGGAGGCTCTTTTTGTGTGTCATACAACTCAATGTGCATCTGATACAGTCTATGTTAGCTTTTATTCACAAGCAAGAGAATAAAACAAATACAATTCAAGCTAGATCACAGTAAGACAAGAAGAGTGGAACCAGTTGGTAAACAAACAATAACAGTTTCAGGGGAAAAAACTGATTTTCTTCTGTACCTGTTTTTCTTCCTTGTAATCAACTTATGCAGGATTTCCCAATTTAATCTTTATATATTCCACAAAGTTGAAGAGTAATGAGCCTTACTTCTCCCGGTGTTATTGCTGAGGAGGAATTTGAACCCTAATACAACACCAAACTGACCTTAGATAGGCAATGACTTGCTCTATGCTGAGCAAATCAGTGCCTACCTAAGGTCAGTTTGGTGTTGTATTAGGGTTCAAATTCCTCCTCAGCAATAACACCGGGAGAAGTAAGGCTCATTAGCAGTAAGGAGAGGAAGGTTGCAGGCCAATAATAAGTAAATGTCAAAAACATTCCTGAGCAGTTATATGTTAAATGGGAAACCTGTGACCCCCCAGGTGTTGCTGGACTGCAACTCCCATCATCTTTCACCACTGGTTCTGCTGGCTAAGGACGATGAAAGCTGCACTCAAATAACATGTAGAAAACCACATGTTGCCTATTCCTGAGTTATTTACCTCACACACGTCATATGGAAGCAATTACTTTGAGAAGTGGAATCTATCTCAGAAGATATGATTACAAGTACATTAATCATATTCTTACCTTCATGTCTCTTGCTTTTTTTCTTTCTAGACAATATTGTATCATTAGTTAAGTCATTTGAATCCACCTCATCGCTGCTGTCACACGACTCTGCCACAGATAACACTTCATCAGTAGGTACATAGGATGCTTCCAAGCCACAGAGTGATTTTACTAGAACCACAAACACAAACAACACATCAAACTGCTAAATGCCATGATCAAGTTCATATCAATAATCCCGTTTCCCCTGCAAAGGAAAAGTAATATTAAAAAGAAATAACTCTGCATAAAATATTATTTACATTTTTCAAAAGTTCAAAATTTGATCTATCTTATACTATGCTTGTGGTGGTGACATCTTCAACTAGCTGAAATACAGTGGTGGCCTGGAAAGTTGAGTTGTTCAGAGAACATAAGCAATTTATTATCTACCGTGTTTCCCTGATTATAGGACCTCCTCCCATAATAAGACACCCCCCCTTTTCCCCTGCCTTTGAAATATAAGGCCCCACCCGAAAATAAGACCCCCTTACCTCCTGGCAATCCGATCGCATGCACTCCCTGCTTCCGGTGTCCAGGACAGAAGAGGACGAGCAGAACCAGGTACAGTGCTGTAATACCGGTATGCCATCTTCCACCGCCGGACCCCTCCTCCCGGCGTGTAAGAAGGCCTGCCACGTCGGAGTCTCGATTGCCTCCCCGCTCACAACCAAGGGAAGTTTCCCCTGGTGAGAGCGGGATTGAGACTCCGAAGCGGCAAGCCTTCATGGGCCATGCCATCCGCCTCACAGCTAAGGCCAGTCTTGATCATGCTTCCCCACTCGCAACCAAGGGAAGCATCCCTTGGTTGTGAGTAGGGAAGTGCAATCGAGACTGGTCTTGGCTGTAAGGCGGCTGCCGTGGCCCATAAGAAAGCCTGCCGCGTTGGAGTCTCGATTGCCTCCCCGCTCACAACCAAGGGAAGTTTCCCCTGGCGAGAGCAGGATCGAGACTCAGACGCGGCAGGCCTTCTTATGGGCCATGCCAGCCGCCTCACAGCTGAGACGAGTCTCGATCGGGCTTCCCCACTCCCTTGGTTGCGAGTGGGGAAGCGTGATCGAGACTGCCCTCAGCTCAGCTGTGAGGAGGCGTCGGAGCCGGCCGCCTTACAGTCGAGACCAATCTCAATTGGGCTTCCCCACTCACAACCAAGGGACGCTTCCCTTGGTTGCGAGTAGGGAAGCGCAATCAAGACTGGTCTCAGCTGTGAGCCGGCGTCGGAGCCGGCCGCCTTACAGCTGGGACCAATCTCGATCGGGCTTCCCCACTCGCAACCAAGGGACACTTCCCTTGGTTGCGAGTGGGGAAGCCTGATCGAGACTGCCCTCAGCTCAGCTGTGAGGAGGCGTCCCTTGGTTGTGGGTGGGGAAGCGTATTCTTCTTCGTGGAAAAATAAGACATCCGCTGAAAATAAGACCTTTTGCTAATTTTGGAGTTTAAAAAAATATAAGACAGTGTCTTATATTCGGGGAAACAGGGTAGTTTATTTAATAAAGGAAACTTGTCAACTGGGAACAAAGCCTCATAAATGAGCCAGTCAAGGATTAGGAAACTAATCGGGAATTGCAATTTAAGAGAAAGAATTTGAAGAAAGGCAATGGATTAACAAAAAACATAAAAATGACACCTAAGATTAAGGAACATAATGAAGCAAGAAGATAGTAATTCAAAGGGTATTTTGTATTGTGAGAGAAGCCACCAAACTACTGATCGGAAAAACTCATATTTTGTCTCAGTTTTAGAGTTGCATGCTTTTAACAAATCTTGTTTTGATCACTAACCATACACTGTGGGTGTCCAATTATAGCTACTTCTTGCTTTGTTAATTATGAAAGTAAACTTGCATTTCTTTTTTCAAGAACTTGCTATTCTGAGTAAAGCCCCCAAAGAAGATCGATATTCAAGGAAAATATCTTAAGAGTTCTGCTTTTATTTACAGTTCTTGATTTGAACACAATTGATATGCAAGTTAGGGCATTTGAAATATCAATGGCTCAGCATAGATGCTAGGTATTAGCTTTACAACATATGTGAAGGTATGCAGCTTCTTTTCCATTTGTGATTTGTAACTGCCAATAAATACCATCCTGATATTTACAAGATGCTACAGAAAATGAAATTATGCAACACAAATTCAACCACTTACGTTCAACCAGGTAAATGAAATAATATAACTACCACGTGGATGTATGGCCTGCAAAAAGATGACAACCAGTCTTACTAACCTTGGGGTTGGCACCTGTAACTGCAATGTCTCTAAGCCAAATTAGTGATGCGGGCTGATGTTCCGTGGGAGAGACCTTCTGACAGATGAGAAGGTCCCAAACCTTGTACCTGATACGGAAAGGGATGGATAACCGATGCAGACTTGTCAAGACTGGAGAGAGATGCTAAGTGGCGTCTGGACTATACTCTAGACCAGTGTTTCTCAACCTTTGGCATTTGGACTTCAATTCCCAGAAGCCTGAGTCAGTCCATCAGCTGATCAGTGCTTTGGGAAATTGTCTTAGGCTTCTGGGAATTAAAGTCCAAAAAACAAAGGTTGAGAAACACGGCTCTAGACTATTTTCTGTCACTACCTGCCCATGACAGGTAATCAGTTTTTTTACAAGGAAGGGGCTTCTTCTTCAAGCCCCGTATCCAATTTCAAATACTGATTATCCTCATGGCGACCAGCCATTAAGATTGTCCTGGGAACAATATAATGCAGTGGCCTTTCATCTGCCTTTTGCATCACAGCATGACACTCACACCACTGATCTAGTTCCGCCAGTCACTTTCTGGTCTTGAGCCCTTTTGGCACACAAAATCCTCATCAGCCCCAGGCCAGTATTGATGAAGCTGATGCCCTCCGTCAAGATAGATTCAAGTGGGATTCAATCCACTTGGGGACCCTCACCCTTTCCTGTTGATTTTTATTTTATTTATATGGACTTCTCCACCCAAGGCGGTTATTCCTCAGGGTTGTCAGGTTAGTTAACCGCCACCTGAAGGTTGAGTGCTGAGTCACTAGCAGTATGGTCTATTCCTGGGATGGCGAACCTTGGCACTCTATATGTTCTTGGACTTCAATTCCCAGAAGCCCCCATGAATCCACATAAATGGGTTTGTTTACTGAGATTCATCCGACCCACGCCGCCCTCGTCGCTCCTGGAAGCGGAAGTAAAACGCGCCCATACGGGCGCGTTTTACTTCCGCTTCCAGGAGCGACGAGGGCGGTGCGGGCCGGATGAATCGCAGTAAACCCATTTGTGCGGATTCATGGGGACTTCTGGGAATTGAAGTCCAAGAACATATGGAGTGCCAAGGTTCGCCATCACGGGTCTACTCTATTACGATAACCTAGCAAGGGGCTTCTAAGTTAGGAAAAGAGTAATGCCGCTTTCAGGACAGCCTCTGAACCGGACAGCACCGGACATACGGTGATAAAGTTTTTTTTAAAAAAAGATTAAAGGTTGATCAAAAGTTTGTTGCTTTGCTTTCCTAACGAGAAGCACCGCTGGCCCCCTTGGCGTGACTGACTCCGAAGCCGCTCGTCTCGGCTCACCTTCCTGCCGCAGCGCGTTGGCGACGGCCTTTTTCACCCGTCCGGACTTCACCACGGCGGGATCCGAGTTGGCAAAGTCGGCGACGGTCACTGCAGAAAGAAAGCGCCAGCGTTACGGAGGCCTCTGCCCGGGGAGGGGGGGGGGCAATGGCCGCCGCCCTGAGGGAGGGAAGGACTCACCGCCCTCCAAGGAGACGTCGCTGGCCCGGAACTTGAGGCGCTTTCGGGCCCCGCGCTTTCGCATGGCTGAAGAAGTGGGCGCCGCTACTACCGGCCGGTCCCGGGGAGCCATTTCCGCAGTGGCGGCGGCCCAGCCGCGGCCCTCCCTCCACCGGCTGCGGCCGTCAGCAGCGCCTGGGCCATTCCCGCTCCAGGCAGGCCGCACGACGACTAGCCCCCTCCGTCGTCGCCGCACGGCAACAACAATGGCGGCCGGCGCGCGATATGGACGCAGTAACTCCGCGCCGCGGCCCTCTCTGGCGTCAGCAAACTGCGACCGCGAAGACGCTTCAAACACTCCTGTCCCCCGAGAACATCGCTCAAACTTAGAAATATCAATAGTCATCACTCTTCTATCGTGCCCCGTAGCGCTTAGTGCACTCTCTAGATAGGCTAGTGATGGCGAACCTTGGCACTCCAGCTGTTCTTAAACGTCAAATCCCAGAAGCCCAAGCATCCTGTGAATCCACACGAATGGGCTTACTGTGATTCACCCAGCCTACGCTGTAGATCATACCTGTCAACCGCGGCTCCGGACAATCTGAGACCTGCGCAGAATGGTTCTGCGCAGGTCGCTTTTTACGCATGCGTAAAAGCAACTTGCGCAGAACCGTTCTGCGCAGCTCGCTTCTACGCATGCGTAGAAGGCTTCTACGATCCCCTTCTACACAGAAGCCTTCTATGCATGCGTAGAAGGGTTCTACGCAAGCAGGGTTCTACGCAAGCGTAGAAGTGTTCTACGCATGCGTAAAAGCCAACGCATGCGTAGAAGCAAGCTGCACAGAAGGGATGCGCAGTAACGCCTTTCCCACCGCTGCAAAATTCTGGGGTTTTGGTAGCTCCGGGCGGGAAATGGTGAAAATGGGCGCCAAAAAACGGGAAACCCCGGCCAATCCGGGAAGGTTGACAGGTATGCATTAGATTGACCTGAGCAGATTCATATATCATACACATTATTTAATAGTGAGGATTCTAAACTTGGGCGAGTCGTGACGATACGCCCTCAGACTCAAACCTGCAATGGGGAAGAATCCTCTAACTTGGTTAATAGAGATTCACCTTTTACCTAATTGTTCTGACCTGCAAGTGACTTGCTTAGGTTGACCTAAAGACTAATCTGTTCCTTGTTTAAATTTAATTACTTACTACTTTGAAGTTAGAATATCTTCCTGTAAATTAAGTCTATCTTAAACTGAAAAGTAAAGACCAGCAAGGCCAGGAAACCTGGATTAGCTATTGCAGAAGAACAGGTTAAGCATCTTTAGTGTATGGGACCAAAGACAACCGGACAACCGAAAGGTTGGTTTAACACAGGTTTATTGCATTGCATGAGGTTCCAGTGAAGCATGAGGAATGGCGGTGATACATCTCAATATATACAGTAGCTCTCTACATTTGAATCTTGTAGCACGGTAGCTGATTGGTTGCTACCGGCGTGGCCTCGCCCAGGCACGCCTCTTTCTTCAGCTGCTGAATGCAGGTCTTGCTTCAGCTGCTGAATGCAGGTCTTTCTTCAGCTGCTGAATGCAGGTCTTGCTTCAGCTGCTGAATGCAGGTCTTTCTTCAGCTGCTGAATGCGGGGAAGGTTTTCCCGCGGCTGTCCGTGATTGAGCAATGTGAACCATGTGAGAGTGAACGCTCGCAGCTGCCCTCTATAGGCTGTCTGCTCGCGTTCCTTCATAGCTGATATCGTTTGTATCTGGAGTGGTTACAATCTTGCCTTACAGTATAATGAACATGCATACATACATAACATCCCTCCCCCCTAGGATGGGACGAAGTCCCGCAACCATTGTGGCTTGCCGCACGTTCGCTTGGGGCGTGCTTGCGCCTGCCCTAATTCTGGAGAGCCTGTGATCCCTGACTCCGCGGGCGCTTGTCCTGCAACGGGAAACGGGGATTCGTTAGTGGCTCTGTGGGGCGTCCGTGCCTGCCTTGCGCTTGGGGAAGGGAATGGGATGAACAGTTGGGAGGTAAATCCCTGCCTATTGCCCTCGGACCCCGGGGACCCTCCTAGTGTGAACCGCGGCACCGATGAGGTCGCCCTTGGGGAATGGCTACCTTCTGATCCCTGCTCGGGGGACCTTAAGACTGTGGTGGTGGGCGGACTCGCTGATGCCTCTGGTCTTGGAGGTGTCGGTCTCCGGAACATGGGCGCTATATTGCATTCTAACTCACAGGGGCTACTGGGACTGGAGGTACCAGGGGCTGAACTGAAACCCCTCTTTTCGCTAGGACGGGTGGGGGACCACTCCGCTAACTCCCCCTGGTACTGTAAATCAACGTCTAAACCTCTATGGGCCTCTGAGCCTCGGGGGGACTTCCGCGGCTTCCGCGGGGTATGAGTGTGGTTGGGGCTCCTCCTTTCTGACGGGGACTCCCGCAACCCGGGGCTCCTCCTCTCTGGCAGGGACTCCCGCAAAAGATTTCCGTGGATCGATTCCCTTTCCTCCCCCCTTGGTGGGGACCCATGCTCCCCTTTTCCTCCCCCTTGGGCTAAACGGGTGGGGGAGTACCCTAACGCTGAATCAATGCTGGCCTCATCCTCGTCTTGCTCTCCGGGGACCCTACGCCTGAGTTGGTCCACGTGTCGCCTCCACAGGAAACCTGTACTGGTCTCTACGCGGTATGAGACGGGGCCGGTTTGGTCTACTACGGTGCCCGGCACCCAGGCTGGCCCCGCGCTGGCGTAATTCCTGCAGTATACTGGGGCGCCTATGCCGAAACTCTTGGTGGGTTCCACCCCTATGTTCCGCCCCTTGTCCTCTACTCTCGTGGGGTCTAGCTTGGATATCCCCGTGGCCAGCTTCCTGCGCATCAACAGCTCTGCGGGGGAGTACCCTGACGCTAAGGGGGTGACCCTGTATCTCAGCAGGAATTGGCACAATTTCAGGTCGAGGTCTCCGGGACCCATGCGCAGTAGCGCGTCTTTCGTGGTGCGCACGAGGCGCTCTACTTGGCCATTGGTGGCCGGGTGAAAGGGGGCGGAGGTGACGTGCCGAATGGCGTTGCGTTCCATGAATGCCCTGAACTCGGCGGACGTGAAACAGCTAGCGTTATCGCTGACGAGGGTGTCGGGTAAACCGAACGTGGAAAAGACCCTCCTTAACTGTTTAATGGTTGTGGTCGAGGAGGTGCTCGAGACTGGAATGACCTCCAACCACTTAGAGAACGCGTCCACCACGAGGAGGAAAAGCGTTCCCCTGAATGGGCCAGCAAAGTCTACGTGAACTCGGGACCAGGGTCCCCTCGCAGCGTCCCATTCCCTAGGTGGCGAGCGAGCCTCTTCTGGCCTTGAGCTTTGGCACGCCTCACAAGTGCCGACCATGTGTTCGATGTCGGTGTCTAACTGGGGCCACCAAAAGTAACTGCGGGCTAGTGCCTTAGAGCGTACGATCCCCGGGTGGCTGACGTGCAGCAGTTTAAGCACCCTCGGCCGGAGAGACGTGGGGATCACTACCCGCTGTCCCCACAAGAGGCAACCCCTCTCCAGGGACAACTCTAATCTCTTTTTGAAGAATGTGTCGAATTCCGCTGCTGGGGAAGACACGGGCCACCCTTTCTGCACCCAGGAGCAAACTGTGGCCAGCGCTTTGTCCTTGCCTGTCGCTTTGGCGATTTCGGCCGGTACTACTGGAGGGGAGTCTAGGACCTCTATCATTAAGACCTGGTGGTCCCTCTCTACTCCGCCCACGTGGCAGCAATCCCGGGGAATGGGGGACCTCGACAGAGCGTCGGCATGGCTTATCTCCCTCCCGGGCCGGTATACCAACGCGTGCTGATACGCGTTGAGAAAAATGGCCCATCTGAGCATTCTCGGGGACAGGATCTGGGGTGTGGGCTTGTCTGCGGTGAAGATGCCCAGCAAAGGCTTGTGGTCAGTCACTATGGTGAAGGGGCGGCCGTACACGAAATCATGAAATTTCTTGGTCCCCGCAATTATTGCTAGCGCCTCTCTGTCTGTCTGAGCATAATTCCTCTCTGCTTGGGACAGGGATCTAGAGTAGAAAGCTATCGGGGCCTCCCTACCGTTCTCCAGCACGTGGCAAAGCACCGCCCCCACCCCCACCGGGGATGCATCGCATATCAGGACCACCGGGCGTTTGGGATTGAAGTGGGTCAGTACAGCATCTGATGCCAGGAGTCGCTTCAGGTCATTGAAAGCCTTTTCCTGGACGTCGCCCCACTTCCATGCCTCGTCCTTTTTTAACAATTTGTGTAGCGGTTCTGCCACGGCTGCCTTCCGCGGGAGGAAGGAGTGGTAGAAGTTGAGCAGTCCGAGGAACGACTGCAACTCGGGCTTGGAGGTGGGGCGAGGGGCCTTTTTGATGGCGGCTACCTTGGATTGGGCTGGCCTAATTCCCTCGGGAGTAACACGGAACCCTAGGAACTCAACCTCTGTAGCGAAGAAGACGCATTTGTCTTTCCGCAACCTCAACCCCGCCTTTTCGAATATTGTCAGGACCTTTCCCAACCTTGTTGCTAATTCGGCCCGGCTCCCCCCTGTAATTAATACGTCATCAAAATAGGGTAACACCCCCTCCAACCCCTTCAGGAGGCGTTCCACCAATGACTGGAAAATCCCGGGCGCCGAATTCACGCCGAATTGGAGGCGCGAAACCTGGAACGCCCCTTTGTGGGTGACTATGGTTTGTGCAGCAGCTGCGGCGGGGGTCACCGGGAGTTGCTGGTAGGCTTGGGCCAGGTCGAGTTTGGCGAAACACCTCCCCCCATGTAACCTGGCCAATAAGTGGCTGACTACCGGCACCGGATACGCATTAGGGCGGATCGCCTTATTGATGGTGCACTTGTAATCAGCGCATATTCGGACTTCCCCGTTGGCCTTGAGCGCTGTTACAATTGGAGTTTCCCACTCCGCAGAATCAACAGGAACAAGAATCCCCTGGCCCACTAATTTGTCCAATTCCGCCTCAATTTTGTCCTTTAGTGCGAAAGGCACTCTGCGCGGTTTAAGTCTGATTGGACGCACTCCAGGGTCCAGGTCGAAAGTCACTGGGGGGCCCTTGAATTTTCCTAGCCCCTTTTTAAAAACCTCGGGGTGCGCGTCGCACACGCTCTGTATTGGATCAGTCCCGGCGGCGTGTGCTCCCACGGCGTGCACCCCCCCAATGAACAACCCCAGGGGCTGGAACCATTGAGTCCCGAGGAGGCTGCATTTACCCCCCTTGAGGACGACTAAGGGAAGCGTTGCGGTGTACTTTTTGAACTGGACCTGGAACTTCCCAACCCCCAACACTGGGATGCGGTTCCCCTGCACGTCCTTCAGCGTGGCCCTCAACGCCTTGAGCTTGGGCCGCACGCGGGGGGCGATTTTCATGAACTCCCCCTGGGAAATAATGGAGTATGAGGAACCCGAATCCACCTCCATCCTAACAGGGGCCCCTTGTATTACTACCTCAACGAAGTAACGGGGGTGCTCCGTGGAAACGCTGCAAACCGGCGCGTCGTCCTCGCTGTCGTCGGAGACTCGTCCTACTCCGTCCCGCGTCCTCGTGGTCCGTGTGCCGTCCTTCGGCCTCGTGGTGCGGTCCTGCCTCGTGGTGCGGTCCTGCCTCGCCGAGCGGTCTGGAGAACTCCGGGTGGCCTCGCGTCGTTTCCGGCAGACCTTGGCGATGTGCCCGCGCCGGCCGCAGTCGTGGCACTCGGCCTTGCGGAATGGGCATTTGGTGCGGGCGTGGGCGGCGCCGCAGCCATCGCAGCGCCGGCCCTCTCTCTGGACCCTCCGGACGTCCTCGTCGTCGCTGCTCTCTGCAGAAGACGAGTTCGAAGTCCGCCGGGCCGCGCGCACCGAACTCTCTGCCTTGGCGGTCTTCGGGCGCCAGTCCTGAAGATCGTGCACCCCGGCCGACGTGGCCTCTGCGGCCTGTGCCGCGTCGAGGACTTGTTGCCACGTGGGAGGCGGCTCCCTTTTCATCAGCGCGCGCTGAGTCTCTGTGTCCCTTAGACCGCAGAGCAGGCAGTCCCGGAGGGTGACGTCGGGGAGTTCCCACTTGCAAGGGCCGGCGGCCAACCGCAGGGCCGCGGCGAACTCATTGACCGATTCTCCGGGTGCCTGGACTCGCCTCCAGAACGCGCTCCGAGCGGGGAACATCGCTATTGCCGGCCGGAGATGGGCGCGCAACGCCGCCAGGAGCTCTGAAGCTTTGAAGTCGCCCACCTTCCTCGGGGCGATCAGGTCCACCAAGGTCCTCTTGGTCTCGTGTCCGAGCATGCGGACGAAAATGGCCCTCTTTTTGGCCTCATCGGAGACTTCGAGCTCCACCAGCGCTGCGTTGAAGTCTATCTCAAACAGCTCCAAGTCTCCCTGCTTCTTGATCTCGTAGCCGGCGCATGTCTTGGTCCCGTGGGCAGCCATATCCCACCTTCGTCGCCAATTTAGTGTATGGGACCAAAGACAACCGGACAACCGAAAGGTTGGTTTAACACAGGTTTATTGCATTGCATGAGGTTCCAGTGAAGCATGAGGAATGGCGGTGATACATCTCAATATATACAGTAGCTCTCTACATTTGAATCTTGTAGCACGGTAGCTGATTGGTTGCTACCGGCGTGGCCTCGCCCAGGCACGCCTCTTTCTTCAGCTGCTGAATGCAGGTCTTGCTTCAGCTGCTGAATGCAGGTCTTTCTTCAGCTGCTGAATGCAGGTCTTGCTTCAGCTGCTGAATGCAGGTCTTTCTTCAGCTGCTGAATGCGGGGAAGGTTTTCCCGCGGCTGTCCGTGATTGAGCAATGTGAACCATGTGAGAGTGAACGCTCGCAGCTGCCCTCTATAGGCTGTCTGCTCGCGTTCCTTCATAGCTGATATCGTTTGTATCTGGAGTGGTTACAATCTTGCCTTACAGTATAATGAACATGCATACATACATAACAGCATCATTGCAGAAATTCATGTACTAACTGGCTATTTAATGACTGTAAAATAAAGCTTGAATCAACCGTTTCCCCAATCTTGAACGTGTCTGTCATCTCTTTTCCGTCCTGAGAAGCAAGCCAACGCAGCACCGCGCTGCCCTTGTCGCTCCCGGAAGCAGAAGTAAAATGCGCCCGGACATACGGTTAAGGCTCTTCTGGGTAAACCCTTCGTCTGTATGGGTGTGTTTTACTTCCGCTTCCGGTAGCGACGAGGGCAGCATGGGCCAGATGAATCACAGTAAACCCATTCGTGTGGAGTCACAGAGACTTGGGCTTCTGGGAATTGAAGTTCAAGAACAGTTGGAGTGCCAAGGTTCACCATGACTGCTGTCTATCCAGGACCAGATGGCATCCATCCACGAGTTCTCAGGGAACTTAAAAATGAAATTGCTGATCTAGCCAAAATATATAATATTTCCCTCAAATCAGGCTTTGTGCCTGATGACTGGAAGGTAGCGAATGTAACACCAATTTTCAAAAAAGGATCCAGGGGTGATCCAGGAAATTACCGACCTGTCAGTTTGACATGTGTCCCAGGTAAAGTGATGGAAACCATCCTAAAAGATAGAATTAATAGGCACATAGAAGAGAAGGCGCTGCTAAAGGAGAGCCAACATGGCTTTTACAAGGGCAAATCATGCCTCACTAATCTGTTGGAATTTTTTGAGAGTGTCAACAAGCATGTGGATAAGGGGGATCCAGTTGACATTGTTTATCTGGACTTTCAGAAGGCTTTTGACAAGTTCCCACACCAAAGGCTCTTGAATAAACTTACCAGTCATGGAATAAAGGGACAGGTCTTGTCCTGGATCAGCAACTGGCTAAGGGACAGGAAACAGAGGGTAGCACTAAATGGACACTTCTCCAAGTGGAGGGAAGTAAAGAGTGGGGTCCCCCAAGGTTCAGTACTGGGACTCCTGCTTTTCAACCTCTTCATAAATGATCTAGAGATAGGAGTGAAAAGCAAGGTAGCCAAGTTTGCTGACGACACTAAATTATACAGGGTAGTGAAAACTGTGAGAGATTGTGAGGAGCTCCAGAGGGATCTCTTGACACTGGGGGAGTGGGCAAAACAGTGGCAAATGAGCTTCAACATTAGTAAGTGCACAGTGATGCATGTTGGGGCAAAAAAGCCCAATTACATTTATAAACTGATGGGGTCTGAACTCTCTGAGACAAACCAGGAAAGGGAACTTGGTGTCCTGGTGGACAACTCAATGAAGGTGTCAACCCAGTGTGCCTCAGCAGTGAAAAAAGCAAACTCAATGTTAGGGATCATTAGGAAGAGTATAGAAAATAAGTCAGCAAGTGTCATTTTGCCTCTTTATAAATCTATGGTGAGGCCCCATCTGGAATACTGTGTACAGTTCTGGTCGCCATACCTCCAGAAGGATATTATGGAGTTGGACAAAGTGCAGAGGAGGGCAACCAGAATGATTAGGGGACTGGAACACCTTCCTTCCCATCTGAGGCTGCAACAGTTGGGCCTTTTCACTTTTGAACGATGGCGTCTAAGAGGTGACCTGATTGAAGTTTATAAAATCATACACGGTGTGGACAAGTAGATAAGGAAAAACTGTTTTCCCTATCGCACAACACTAGAACTAGGGGACACTCGATGAAACTTTTGGGTACTAGTTCTCAAACAAATAAGAGAAAGTACTTTTTCACCCAGAGGATTACTGGTCTATGGAACTCCCTGCCAGAAGAAGTGGTGACAGCTGTCAGTCTTGACAGCTTTAAGAAAGGATTAGACAAGTTCATGGAGGACAAGGGTATCAATGGCTATAATTATGGATACTTAAGGACAACCTCCGGGTTGGAGAGATAGGCAGGATATCTCTCAATGCCATTTCCAGGGAATCCTAAGCAGGTGAAGGCATCTCCTTGGGAATACCCTGAAGGAAATGGTGAGCCACTGTGTGAGACAGAATGCTGGACTGGATGGGCTGTGGCCTGTTCCAGCAAGGCTGTTCTTATATCTAGGCCGGGGGGGGGGGAGTGTTTCCAAACGACGGCCCATGGGTCAGATCTGGCCCCCAACGCCAATTCATCCAGGCACATTTTACTTCCACTTCAGGGAATGATGAGGGTGGTGTGGGCCGGATGCAGTGGTGGGCTCCAATTTTTTTACTACCACACTGTGGGTGTGGTATGGTGGGCATGGCCAGGGGGAAAGCCTTGCACCTGAATTAGGACTACTTTATTTCAAAACTTGGATGGGCAGGGCCAGCCAGAATTTCTGCTACCAGTTCTGCCGAACTGGTGCTAATCTGCTGATGCCCACCACTGGCCGGATGAATTGGCGTCGAGGCCTGGATCTAGACTGCGGGCTGTAGTTTGGGCACCCCTGATTTAAGCAGAGAAAATGGCAGATTAAAATCTATCTCATCCTGTTGCAAAACAGATTGCAAGGCATGTTTTACTTCCGCTTTTGGTTGGAGGAACCATGTGACCAGCCCACTGAACTACGTGACTGGCCTGCAGGTGGCCCGAAAAGTTTGGGCACCCCTGATCTAGGTGGTACACAAGTTAATTAGCATTTTGCCCTATCATTCTGGGTCCTCATTTTACAGACGTCGGAAGGATGGATCAACCTTGCGTCCCGTCAGGATCAAACTCACAACATTTTCAGTGAAGTATATTGGTGTTAAGGCTTAGTGGTTAAGACATTGATCTCGATGACTGGAAGGTTGGCAGGTCAGCAGTTCGAGACCCAAGTGCTGGACGATGGAGTGAGCTCCTATTGTCTGTCCCAGCTCCTGCCAACCTACTAGTTTGAAAGCAAGAGATAAATAGGTACCACTTAGGTGGGAAGGTAAACAGCACTCCGTGCACTCCGGTGTTTAGTCATGCCTGCCACGTAACCATGGAAATGTCTGCAGAGATAGACAGCATTGGCTCTTTGGCTGTAAACAGAGATGAGCACTGCACCCTAGAGTCGAATATGATTGGCTATCAAGCATGGGCGCCCTTTACCTTAGCTACATAAGGCCAGGCCAAGCTACCGAACTATGTTTTTTGTGCTTTAGTTTTAAATTTTGCCTTGGTTTTTGTCTTCCTTTCTTAAGACTTCTTAGGTTTTAGCCTCATGAGCAATCTCCAAGGTTTGTGCAGAATGCAAGACTTGTTAAGGATGGGATCAATACTTTGTCTTAAAAGGCTTATTTGGAAAGAAGAGAAGGATAAAGACCATGAGACAGACCCAGAGGAAGGTGAAGAGAACATCAAAGACATATTACAAGAACACCAAAGAACACCAGTGGGGGTCGCTAGAAGTGACAGAACAAGAACCTTGCATCTCACTCGACACCCAATGGTGTAAAAGACAAAGCAAGGGAGAAGAACTTTATAGTTCCTTTTAAAGATGTTTTCTTCATGCTATTGCATAAAGCTCAATAAATGGTTTCCTGGAATTTGATTACACTGACAAGCTGAATCACTCCAATTTGGTTTTGCTCTGATCTGATTTGTAACCTTGATTATGGTTGAATTCACAGTCAGTGATCAAACAGGCTGCAGATTGATTCAGGAGTTACAGTATGTTCACACCCAATGCAATGCAATTTGCATTTCAGTCCATGGGTCTACTTCTTTTTGATGTAGGCAGATTTGTTAGAGAGATGCTGATGGATCGGTCCAATAACTTCAGATACAGCTATTACCTTTTAATAGTCTTTATTTCCACTGCCCACATGGCGGTCAGTGGTGATCTAAGGTCAGCAAGGGAAGTGAGGAGTGGGGAAGGTTAGGGTCCTTTAATAGGGTTGGTGATGTCACTGGGTCATGGGTTATAGGGCAACAGTGTCATGATACATTAGAGCATTGCATTGTGGTATATGGGGATCGTAAGTGTGTGATATTATATCTGACAAGATTGATTGCACACGAGCCAGCAGATGGGCCAAACACTACTTTATTGTAACATGGTCAATCTGTACATGAGGCAATGGCGGAGCCTTGCCTCCTTATATATAGTACATAATACATTTGAATCTCGCCCGAAGGCACCTATTGGTTGCAGTATCGGTGACGTCTTTCTGACGAACTGCATACCTGTTATGTATGTACAATGTTGCTTTAAGAAATGTATGAATGTAACCTGACCATAATTACAATGTAGCTCTGCTGTTAAGGAACGCGAGTATGCTGCCTATAGAGGGCAGCTGCGAGCGTTCAGCTCACATGGTTCACATTCCCCAAATCACCGGCAGCCGTGGGAATTCTTCCCGCGCGAGGATCACCTGGAGAAGATGGGCGTGACGCAGAATGACGTCACGCCGGTAGCAGCCAATAAGCTACCGTGCAACGAGATTCAAATGTATGTCCCACAGTATATAATGAGCTGTACCTCCGCCATTACCACATGTTCATCCTGACCATCAACCAATAAACCTGTGTTAGTCCTCACTGCGACTCCTTCTTTGTCCTCCGTGCAAGACACTAAATTGGCGACGAAGGTGGGATAATGACGAATCCCAAGGTCAAGCCTTACCAGTTCGATGTCAGCGAGCCCGAACAATGGGAGCTCTACGAGTGCCAGTTTCGGCACGCGATGGAAGCCGTGGGCGTCGACGACGACGCAAAAATGCGCTCCTACTTCCTGGCCCAGGTGGGGCCGGCCACGCTGCGAATCCTGATGAACCTGGTGGCCCCCCGGAAGGTGGACGTGGTGCCCATCGACCGCATCCTGGAGCTGTTGGGCGAGCATTTCCAGCCTCCCGTGTCGATCTTCCCAGCCCGGGTCGCGTTCCACAGGCGAGACCAGCGACCGGGCGAATCCGTGTCCGCCTACGCGGCGGCCCTCAGGCTTGCAGCGGTGCACTGCCAGTGGGACGACCTGGACCAGGCCCTCCGAGACCGCATGCTGTGTGGTCTGAGAGACGAGGAGCTTCAGCGGAAGCTCATGACCCGCGACTACCGCCTCACGTTCAACGAGGTACTGTGGGAGGCCCAAGTGGCTGAGGCGGCCAGGAGTGGGGTCAGGGTGTTCAAGTCCCGAGGGGCCACGTCCGAAGGGGCCAAGTCACCCGTGCAGGCGGCCCGGCGGACACCAGTGAAAGCGGCCTGGCGGGCCCCCAAGCCGCCCGCCGGCACACCAACGGCGTCCGAGGAGTCGTCGACGACGGCAGACCCCTGCTCCAGCGAGGGCGACGACGTCCAGCGGGTCAAGAAACGAGGAGAGAAGCGGCAGACCCGCGAGCGGCAAAACCGCTGTTGCGACGGTCGTGGGGCGTCCCACGACCGCACGAGGTGTCCGTTCTGAAAGGCCGAGTGTCACAACTGCGGCCGAAAGGGACACATCACCCGAGTATGCAGGCGCGGGCGAGTCGAGGACAAGGGGAATTCGAGCCATTCCCAGACGCACCATCGGAAGGCGGCCGGCACCAGGAAGGTCTCAGACGACCACAGCGAGGCAGGCGTGAACCGCGTGGGCCTGGAGCACCGGCATTTTTTCATAGAGGTACAGATACAGGGGCTCCCAGTGAGGATGGAGATAGACTCGGGGTCGTCCTACTCCATCCTGTCCCAAAAAGAGTTTATGCGCATTCCCCCAGATGCGCGGCCCAAGCCGCAGGCCATGAAGTCACACCTACGGGACGTGCAGGGAAATGGGATCTCAGTGTTGGGGGTGGGGAACTTCAAGGTGAAGTTCAAGAATTACTCCGAGAAACTGCCCCTAGTGGTCCTCAAGGGGGGGAGATGCTGCCTTTTGGGAACGCAGTGGTTCGCTCCCCTGGGAATCGAACTGTCTGGCATTAACGCCATAGAGACTGACCCAATGCGGGACGTGTGCAACGCACACCCGGACGTTTTCAAGAAGGGGCTCGGGACTTACAAGGGGCCCCCGGTTTCCTTTGACTTGGATCCAGAAATCCTCGTTTGCGTAGAACACACATTTGTCCATTCTTAGGCATAACCCAGCCCTCTCGAACACAGATAGTACCTAGTCTAACCTCTGGGCTAGCTCTGACTCATCCCCAGCTGTTATCAATATGTTGTCAAAATATGGTAAGATCCCGGGGAGACCTTTAAGGAGGCATTCTACAAGTGCCTGAAATATCCCGGGGGCTGAGTTCACGCCGAACTGGAGGCGTGTCACCTTAAATGCACCCTTGTGCGTAACTATCGTCTGGGCAGCTGTGGCCACAGGTGTAACCGTTAACTGTTGGTAAGCCTGTGCTAGGCCCAACTTCGCAAAGCATTAACCCCCGTGTAACTTGGCCAGCAAGTGGCTAACTACCGGCACCTGGTAGGCATTGGGGCGAATTGCCTTATTGATAGTACCCTTGTAATCAGCACAAATTCTAACCTCCCCGTTAGATTTCATGGCAGTTACAATCGGTGTCTCCCAATCTGCGGAGTCCACCGGAACCAAAATCCCCTGACCCACCAGTTTGTCCAGTTCCACTTCGATTTTCTCCTTTAGTGCAAAAGGCACTCTTCGCAGCTTGAGCCGTACGGGGCGAACGGAAGGGTCAATATCAAAGTCCACTGGAGGCCCCCTGTACTCCCCAAGTCCTTTCTTGAAGACCGCGGGATGTGCATTGCACACATCCTGCATGGGGTCACCTTGGACGGCGTTGATGCCAGTCAATGCAATGCCCAGCGGTTCGAACCACTGGGTCCCTAGAAGACAACTGGACCCTCCCTTAAGAACCACCAAGGGCAACTTCCTTGTGAAGTTTTTGAAACGGATGGTGAAATCTCCCACCCCCAGGATCAGAATGTAGTTACCCTGAACATCCTGCAAGTTTGTCCTGAGGGCTCTCAGTTTGGGGCGGTCCCTAGGGGGTATTTGCAGAAACGCCATCTGCGAGACTATGGAATAGGCGGTCCCTGAATCCACCTCCATCTTTACTTGGACCCCCTGCAACAGTAACTTCACAAAAAAACAGGTGCGTCGGTCCAACACACGTCTCACCACGGTGTCCCCCGCATGCACTTTCTGGACGGCCTCGTCCTTTCGGCCGTAGTGGCTGGTCCAGTCAGGGTCTCGACTTCTGCGTTGTCTGCACACCTTCGCGATGTGACCCAAACTTCCGCAGTTGTGGCACTCTGCCTTCTTGAAGGGGCATTTCTTCTGGTAGTGTGAGCCCCCGCACCCCTCGCAGCGTCGGCTTGCTTCGGTGGTGTCTCTCTTTTCGGATGGCCTTTTTCTCACCTTCTGGACCTCTGGTTTGTTCTCGCTCTCGCTGGATCCTGAAGGGGACATGGCGGCGGCAGCCGCGGCTCTCGACTCTCGTGCATGGTGTGATGAACAGCTGTGGGCTTGCACTGCAGACGCCGAGCTTTCCAGGGCTGCGGACCTCGTCCTGCATGCCCGTACTCCATCCTTTACCGCCTCAGCAGCTTGTGCGGCCCGCAAGACCTGCTTGAACGTGATGTCCTCGTCTCGGGCTAACAGTTTCTGCTGAGCCTCTTCATCCCACAGGCCGAGTAGGAGACGGTCTCACAACGCCTTGGCCAGGAAGGCTCCTCACCGGCATGGAACGGCCACCAGCCTCAGCGCAGCTACATACTCCGCCACAGTTTCTCCAGGCCGTTGGTCTCTCCAGCTAAACGCCAATCTTGTCAGGAACACGGACACCTTTGGGCAGAAATGTGCCCGCAGGGCAGCGAGGATTTCGGCCAGTGGTACCGTCCCGAGTACCCTCGGCATCAGAAGGTTCCTTGCCAGTTCCAGGGTTGGCAACCCACACTGAGCCAGTAGGCAGGCTCGCCTTTGCGCTTCGCCCTTGATCTTCTCCGTGTCCATCACGTACAGAAACTGTTCCTCGTAGAGGTCCCATGACTCCGGCTGGGAGGTATCGAACGGAGAGAGGGCGACCCTGTGGGACGCCATTATCCCATTCTCATCGCTAATTTGATGTAGGCAGATTGATTGCACACAAGCCAGCAGATGGGCTAAACACTACTTTATTGTAACATGGTCAATCTGTACATGAGCCAGTGGCGGAGCCTTGCCTCCTTATATATGGTACATAATACATTTTAATCTTGCCCGAAGGCGCCTATTGGTTGCAGTATCAGTGACGTCTTTCTGACGAACTGCATACCTGACATAGTTCACCTGTGGCGGGAAGGTTTCCCGCGCTAGTTACTCATTGGGTAGATTGGAGCCACGTGAGCTCCATCAGCTGCGCTAATGGCAAGCAGCTGAACTGCATGCATACACAACATTCTTTCTTTCCTTCCTTCCTATGGTCCTGCCTCTACCAATGATTTATGGTCTGCTTTCAAGCCAGTTTTGAAAGGTTTGTACAGTGTTCTGGAAAAAGTGGCAGTGGTCCAAAATTGTTCTTAATTTTCACAGAAATGCCACATGGGAATGTCTTATTTCATTGTTGTTGTTTCTGTGTTAGTTGTCATTTTTAACAAAATCCTCATCCAGAGGCAAGCTATTAGTAAACTAGTATATCAATACCATTGATAAGATGATCTAACATTAATCTACATTTTAAAAAATTCAGAGGATGATGGTAGGGGAGGATTAGGAGAAGGTGCTTCTGTGTATTGAACATCACTCCCCAACTACACACCACTAAAAATCACCCACAGACATACCCCACATTTTACAAGAACAAATAAAACTATCACATGGAGAAAGTCTGTTTGAATTGTTCCATCTTGAAAGAAGTAGAAACCTCCAGGTGCAGAGAAAAAAAAAAGTTTAGTTGAGAACAAAAAGGGCCAGACCTATTTGAACTGCATTGTGTGATCAGGAGAGAAAAAACAACTTTCAATCAATCCACACTATAACCTGAGCAACTCTCACAATATTTAACCATGTAGTCACAGCCATAGGCAGATAACTGTAGTTGACCTGAAAACAGACAAGGAAGCAATCTGTTCCACATGTCTTTAATGTGAAGCCTTGTGTTAAGGCAGGAGGTGCAGTGAACTCTTCAAGGGCTGAACATTGTTAGAGTCAGGGTATTCTTGCTCACTTGCCATGTGAGGAAAACTGAACTGGTGGAGCTTCCTCCACTTGTCAAACCTCTGGCTTTAAATGGTTAATAACAGCCTCCACAGCATTGGCCAGGCAGTGATGCTGTTCTTGCCTCAGTAGCAGCTCCAGGGACTCAATTTGTGTTACATGGTTCTGTCAGTAACTGGGATGCTCCCAACATTGGCAGAACAGAAGCTCTTTTAAAAGTTGTGTCAGATGAAATGACCAACATTGCTATAAGTTCTGTAACTGTAGTTCTGGCTGTTCTGAAATCTTTCTTGCTTCTACTAAGTCCTAGTGACTGGTTAGAATTTTCTATATGTGCTTAAGTATACAGCATTTACCTTAATCTGTCCACTGCATAATATTAGAGTATACAAAGACAAACAGGATTCCTTCAAAACAAATGAATATTGAGCAACCCATTCTAGAGCTTGATGAAATTCTCAGCCTAATTAAATTTTTGGGAACTGATGAAGTTAGGCTCTTTCTGAAACACTATGAGACTTTAATCACTTCCTTCTGAGTCTCTAGGTTTTTGCTTCAACTCTGAGTAAGTGCTGAGCCTTGTGTGGGTCTTTATCGAAAACATAAGATAACAGCATAGCTGCAGGCAAGCCTCCCTGAAGAGTAACATGGACAAGGAGCATAATACATTGAAAAACTGTCTTTCTAATTGCCATCTGCTTAATCTCAAATGGAATTGAGAGCCATGGAAGGACAGCTTCTGGAGTATATTCTCAATGTGCTAGTAGATTTGTGTGGAAGCAGATAATCTTTGATGTACCTGGTTCCCTTCCAGTCATGCACAGCATATGTGAAGATGGGAGCAGAAATGGCTATGACTACCATAAAGAAGAAAGATATCAGGGTTGCAATACAGAGTTAACTAAATGCCAACTCACCATGCAGTGGCAGTTAACAGGGGAAACTAGTTACCTTGGATACCTTGGAGTCATTATTCAGAGAAAAGTCAGCGCCTTGGTAGACGTCTCCGTGATGACATTCCACACATACAAATGGACTTGAGAAATCAAGTGCATTTGCATGCGGTTTTTTATCCATTTGAATATCATGTCACCCGTTGGCTAGGCAGACCATGGCGTATGCCCTCCACTTTCTCCTTGCCCAAGGGATCCGACAGAGGATGCTTTGGTGAGTTTTAGACTTGACCTAACATCATTGTCAAGAGATGTGCAACACTGCCTAGTTAGACCACTCAAGCCCCTGCACCCTGACAAGGCTCTCTCCTAGCTGAGGGAAACTGGTTTATTGAAATTTATTAGGTGAAAAGAAATTAAAACTGCCAATGTCAGGGAATTCTTACATATATGATGTGAAACTATAGTAAACTCCAGTACGATGCTGTATACAATATTCAGGTTTCTTCATTTCATAAAACCATATTTCTGTACCTTGAAGAGGGGCAGAAAAGAGCAACTGATTCTGCCCAAAGGATGGGAGTATCAAGAAGCTTTGATAAGTAGAACACATATAACTTCTTTGTTATGAATCCTGCACAGGTTGCTGATACTTTCCATTTCTAGGCCAAGTTTGAAATGCTGATTACAATCAATAAAACATATACAACTTATATCCAGGCTATCTGAAGAATTGTAAATGTGCAGTGGTGGGCTCCAAAATTGTTTACTACCACACTGTGGGTGTAGTATGGTGGGCATGGCCAGGGGGAAAGCCCTGCGTTGCACCTGATTTAGGACGTACTGTATTTCAAAACTTGGATGCGGGGAGCCAACCAGAATTTCTGCTACTGGTTCTGGCGAACTCATGCGAACCTGCTGATGCCCACCACTGTAATGTGGCAAATTTAACTGGACATGACTTTCAGAACAAAAACTGATTTCAATTTGCCTTCGTTGGGGATGGATTCCGAGGTGGCAAGGGAGTTCATGGCTTCCATGGCAGCTATGGGCCTGACTCAAGTAATTCGGGGTTGGATCAGGGGCAGTGGTCATGCGCCAGACTTAGTTTTCTTGTCGGAGCAGTAGCAGAGTGATCTGAGATTACAGGAATTAGCCATCTCACCTGAGCCATGGTCGGATCACTATTGTTGGATATGTACAATGTTGCTTTAAGAAATGTATGAATGTAACCTGACCACAATTACAATGTAGTTCAGCTGTTAAGGAACGCGAGTAAGCTGCCTATAGAGGGCAGCTGCGAGCGTTCAGCTCACATGGTTCACATTCCCCAAATCACCGGCAGCCGCGGGAACCTTTCCCGCGCGAGGATCATCTGGAGAAGATGGGCGTGACTCAGAATGACGTCACGCCGGTAGCAGCCAATAAGCTACCGTGCAACGAGATTCAAATGTATGTACTGCAGTATATAATGAGCTGTACCTCCGCCATTACGACATGTTCATCCTGATCATCACCCAATAAACCTGCATTTAGCCCTCACTGCGGCTCCTTCTTTGTCTTCCGTGCAAGACACTAAATTGGCAACGAGGATGGGATCAATGGCGAATCCCAAGGTCAAGCCTTACCACTTCGATATCAGCGACCCAGAGCAATGGGAGCTGTACGAGTGCCAGTTTCAGCACGCGATGGAAGCTGCGGGCGTCGACGACGACGCGAAGATGCGCTCACACTTTCTAGCCCAGGTGGGGCCAGCCACGCTGCGCATCCTGATGAACCTGGTGGCCCCCCGGAAGGTGGACGTGGTGCCCCTCGACCGCATCCTAGAGTTACTGTGTGATCACTTCCAGCCCCCCGTGTCGATCTTCCCGGCCAGGGTCGCGTTCCACAGGCGAGACCAACGCCCGGGAGAGTCAGTGTCCGCCTACGCGGCGGCCCTCAGGCTGGCAGCGGTGCACTGCCAGTGGGAAGACCTGGACACGGCACTCCGAGACCGCATGCTGTGTGGCCTGAGGGACGAGGAGGTCCAGAGAAAATTGATGACCCGCGACTATCGCCTCACGTTCAATGAGGTACTGCGGGAGGCCCAGGCAGCCGAGGCGGCCAGGAGCGGGGTCAGAGTGTTCAAGTCCCGAGGGGCCACATCCGAAAGGGCCAAGTCACCAGTGCAGGCGGCCCGGCGGACATCGGCGAAGACGGCCTGGCGGGCCCCCAAGTCGCCCGCTGGCACACCAGCGACGTCTGAGGAGTCGTCCGCGACGGCAGACTCCTGCTTCAGCGAGGACGACGACGTCCAGAGAGTAAAGAAACGCGGGGAGAAGCGACAGACCCGCGAACAGCAAGACCGCCGCTGCGACGGGTGTGAGGCGTCCCACGACCGGACGAGGTGCCCGTTCCGGAAGGCCGAGTGTCACAACTGCGGCCGAAAAGGGCACATCGCCAGAGTATGCAGGTGCGGGCGAGCTGAGGACAAGGGCGCCTCGAGCCACCCCCAGGCACACCAACGGAAGGCGGCCGGCACCAGGAAGGTCTCAACCAGCTACAGCGAGGAAGGCATGAACCGCGTGGGCCTGGAGCACCGGCGCTTTTTCGTAGAGGTACTGTTACAGGGGCTCCCGGTGAGGATGGAGATAGACTCGGGGTCGTCCTATTCCATCCTGTCCCAAAAAGAGTTTATGCGCATTCCCCCAGATGCGCGGCCCAAACTGCGGGCCATGAAGTCTCACTTACAGGACGTGCAGGGAAATTGGATCCCAGTGTTGGGGGTGGGGAACTTCAAGGTGAAGTTCAAGAATTACTCCGAGAAACTGCCCCTAGTGGTACTCAAGGGGGGAAGATGCTGCCTTTTGGGAACGCAGTGGTTTGCTCCCCTGGGGATTGAACTGTCCGGCATTAACGCCATCGAGACTGACCCAATGCGGGACATGTGCAATGCACACCCGGACGTTTTCAAGAAGGGGCTCGGGACATACAAGGGCCCCCCGGTATCCTTTGAGCTGGACCCAGAAATCCGGCCCATCCGCCTCAAGCCAAGGAGAGTGCTCTTCGCCCTCAAGGACAAGATCGAGGCGGAACTGGACAAATTGGTGGGGCAGGGGATTTTGGTTCCAGTTGATTCGGCGGAGTGGGAAACGCCGATTGTTACGGCTCTTAAATCAAACGGGGAGGTCAGGTTTTGTGCGGACTATAAATGTACGATCAATAAGGCCATTCGGCCAAATGCATATCCGGTGCCCGTGGTCAGCCACTTACTGGCCACGTTACATGGGGGGAGGTGTTTTGCCAAGCTAGATCTGGCGCAGGCATATCAGCAGCTCTCCGTAACCCCAGCTGCTGCCGCTGCGCAAACCATCGTCACGCACACGGGGGCATTTAAGGTAATGCGCCTACAGTTCGGCGTAAATTCGGCCCCCGGGATCTTCCAGTCCCTCGTGGAACGCCTTTTAAAGGGACTTCCAGGCGTCCTCCCATATTTTGACAATGTGTTGATAACAGCTCGGAGCGAATTAGAGTTAGCAAAGAGGCTAGACGGGGTCCTTTCAGTATTCGAGAAAGCGGGACTTCGACTGAGAAGGGACAAATGTGTATTCTTTGCGAGGAAAGTTGAGTTCCTCGGGTTCAAGATAACCCCGGAGGGCATCAAGCCCTCCGAGTCCAAGGTTGCGGCTGTGCAAAACGCCCCTCGCCCCACCGCGAAAACCGGAGCTGCAGTCATTTCTAGGGCTTTTAAATTTTTACCATTCCTTCCTGCCAAGGAAGGCATCCGTTGCGGAGCCACTGCACGCGCTATTAAAGAAAGAGGCGGTTTGGCGGTGGGGAGATAGGCAAGAAAAAGCTTTCAGGGAGCTAAAGGCTCTTTTATCCTCGGATGCTGTCCTGACCCACTTTGACCCGAGGAGACCAGTAGTTTTAGTCTGTGATGCGTCCCCAGTGGGGGTGGGGGCGGTGCTGTGCCACGTGTTGGAGAGCGGGCGGGAAGCCCCAGTTGCATACTACTCCAGGTCCCTTTCAAAGGCCGAGCGCAACTACGCGCAAACAGATAGGGAGGCTCTGGCCATAATCGCGGGAACCAAGAAGTTCCACGATTTCTTATACGGCCGCAAGTTCACGGTGGTGACTGATCACAAGCCTCTCCTGGGAATCTTTACCACAGGCAAGCCCACCCCTCAAATCCTGTCCCCCCGAATGCTACGTTGGGCGATTTTCCTTAACGCCTACCAGTATGAGCTGGTCTATCGCCCAGGGAAGGAGATCTCCCATGCGGACGCGCTGTCCCGGTCTCCCCTCCCTAGTTTAGGAGACCCCGCATGCGAGGTAGAGCAGGACCACCAAGTCCTGCTGATCGAGTCCCTCGACTCACCCCCCATTCTCCCGGCCGACCTCGCCAAGGCCACAGCGGCCGACAAGATGCTGGCCCAAGTTAGTTCCTGGGTTAGGAAAGGGTGGCCCACTGCTCCCCCCGAGGAACATTTCAAGCCATTCTTCAGGCGTAGAGTAGAGCTGTCCCTGGAAAGGGGCTGCTTACTCTGGGGCCAGCGGGTAGTCATCCCCGAGAAGCTGAGGGCCAAGGTACTGAAGCTACTGCATACCAGTCACCCGGGAATAGTGCGCTCCAAGGCGCTGGCCAGGAGTTTCTTTTGGTGGCCCCAGATAGACGCGGACATAGAGCGATTAGTGGGCACGTGCGAGAGTTGCCAGAGCTCCCGGCCCGAGGAATCCCGGCTACCCCATAGGGAATGGGACACGGCCCGCGGGCCATGGTCCCAGATTCATGTCGACTTCGCTGGCCCCTTCCGCGGGGCCATGTTTCTGCTAATAGTCAACGCCTATTCCAAGTGGTTGGAAGTAATCCCCATGAACAGCACCTCCTCTGCGGCAACCATTAAACAGTTGCGTAAGGTCTTTGCCTGTTTCGGCCTGCCGGACGTCCTTGTTAGCGATAACGCTAGTACCTTCACTTCTGCGGAGTTCAAGACCTTTATTGAAAGAAACGCCATCAGGCATATTACCGCTGCCCCGTTTCACCCCGCCACAAATGGTCAGGTAGAGCGCCAAGTGCGCACTACGAAAGACGCACTACGGCGCATGGGTCCCGGCGAGTTAAACCTCCATCTGTGTCAGTTCCTCACCTGCTACAGGACAACCCCCCTAGCGTCAGGGCTTTCGCCAGCCGAACTCCTCATGAGGAGACGTCCGGCAACACTTTTTGACCAGATGGACCCGTCCAGGGTGGAGGATGAAGGGAGAAATATAGATATCGGGGTAGGAAGCTCCAAAAGTTTTTCGGTAGGGGACCCGGTTCACTGCAGGAACTACGCGGCCTCCGGGCCAGCGTGGGTACCAGGGATGATCATTGAGCAGACGGGGCCAGTATCCTATAGAGTCGAGACTAGCTCGGGGCTACTCTGGAGAAGGCACGCCGACCAACTCAGAAGGCGGGTCACCAGTGACGGGGAATCAGCGTTAGGGTCCTCCCCCACCCGTGTTACCCAAGGGGGAGACATGGCGGAAGCCGCGGGTACAAATGCATACCCTGGATCCTCAGCCACAGAGGAGGATACTTTGAAAGAGAGGGATGAGTTTGATTATGATTTGCAGTACCAGGGGGGTATAGCGGAGTGGTCCCCCACCCGTCCTAGCGAAAAGAGGGGTTTCAGTTCAGCCCCTGGTACCTCCAGTCCCCCCAGCCCTTTTGTTTTAGAATATACCATAACTCCAGCCCCCCGGAGACAGACACCCCCGAGACAGGCAGCAGGGGGGAATCCGCCCGCCTCAGCCTGTAGAACGTCCGGACAGGCAACAGGGGGTGGCGAGACCACGAGGGCCTCATCGTCAGGCCCGAGATTCGTGCTGGGGGGGACCCCAAGCTCCTCAAGCGGCAGGCAGGGGTTCACGTCCCAACTGTTCATTCCATTTCCGTCCCCCAATGCAAGGTTGTCGCAGAGTCCCCACCGAACCACTAATGAGTCCCCCCTTTCCGTTGCAGGACAGGACTCCGCGGAACCAGGAGCCCCCGGCTCCCCTATGTTAAGTCAAGCAGCCGCGCGCCCCAGACGCACGTGCGGCAAGCCACAATGGTTGAGGGACTTCGTCCCATCCTAGGGGGGAGGAGTGTTGTGTATGTACAATGTTGCTTTAAGAAATGTATGAATGTAACCTGACCACAATTACAATGTAGCTCAGCTGTTAAGGAACGCGAGCAAGCTGCCTATAGAGGGCAGCTGCGAGCGTTCAGCTCACATGGTTCACATTCCCCAAATCACCGGCAGCCACGGGAACCTTTCCCGCGTGAGGATCATCTGGAGAAGATGGGCGTGACTCAGAATGACGTCACGCCGGTAGCAGCCAATAAGCTACCGTGCAACGAGATTCAAATGTATGTACTGCAGAATATAATGAGCTGTACCTCCGCCATTACGACATGTTCATCCTGATCATCACCCAATAAACCTGCGTTTAGCCCTCACTGCGGCTCCTTCTTTGTCTTCCGTGCAAGACACTAAAACTATCTGGTGACTCTTGACTTTCTAGGGGCGACACTTCATCGTAGGGAGGCAGGGCCTATTAAAATGGTCCACCCCTGGCGACTAATGGATCCGGATGGATTCCAGAGGGAACTGGGGGATGTTCCTCTGGACCAGCTACATGATTCATCCGAGGCGCTTGTCGACCTGTGTAACAGGATGGCAACAGCAGCCTTGGATGAAATCATGCCACTGCGGCCTCTCCGAGCCCGTGGGGCACAGTCATCCCGGTGGTTCATGAAAGAACTGCAGGAGCTCAAATGGGCTAAGAGACGGCTAGAGCGCCGCTGGGTGAATACCCGCTATTAGGGCCTACCTAGTGGTGATGAGGGTGGTGAGGCGGCAATACTTCACCACCCTTATTGCCTCTGCTGATAATCGCCCAGCCACCCTGTTCCGGGTAACCAGGTCCCTCCTTGGTAGGGGGTGGGGGCGGGATCGGTGCCTGGTTGGCAGGGTTCGGCTGAAGACTTTGCTGACCATCTGGTGGAGAAAATCGATCGGATTTGTTCAGGGCTTAATTCTGGCATGGATGGGGAGGGTACGGGGGGGGTACGGGACGGGACTGAAGCACAGTCTTGCAGCACGATCTGGGATCGGTTTGACCCTGTTGTCCCTGTTTAGTGTTTGAGAACCAAGACAATGAAGACAGCCGAAGGTCTGGCTTAACGCATCTTTATTGCATGATGGTCAGGGGGAACATGTGGTAATGGCGGACGAACAGCTCAATATATACGGTGGCTATACATTTGAATGTGGCTCCTCGATAGCCCATTGGCTACTGTCTGCGTGACGTCACTCTCCGTCACGCCCTTCTTGTCCAGGTGAGGTAGTGGCGGGAATCTTCCCGTGGCTGTAGGTATTTGGGGAATTGGAACCATGTGAGCTGGGCGCTCGCTATTGCCCCTAGCGGTCACTAGCTCGCGTCCTCATACGGAAGGTTACAGTGTTACAGCTGGTGATTGTTATATCCACTCATTCGAGTGTTACATTACTTAAAGGCACAATACTCCAAACACAACACCCCGATGAAGTGGACAGGCTCCCTGCAGCAGTGCATGCGACTACATGTCCTTTGGACCCCTGTCCCACCTGGTTGGTGAAAGCCTCCAAGGTGATGACAGGAGGCTGGGTCAGGGCAATAATAAACACATCTTTGCGGGAGGGGGTGTTTCCTGCACCTCTAAAACATGCTTTGGTGTGCCCCCTCCTGAAGAAAATATCCCTTGACCCAGCTGTCCTTACCAACTACAGGCCGGTTTCCAACCTTCCCTTTTTGGGGAAGGCATTGGAGAAGGTGGTGGCACGCCAGCTGCAGAGTGTCCTGGAGGAAGCGGATTATCTGGACCCCTTTCAATCAGGATTCAGGCCAGGACATGGTATGGAGATGGCATTGGTCGCACTGATGCGACCATCCGTCTGTCCTTGCTGTCCTTGACTTCTCAGTGGCCTTCGATACTGTTGATCACAGTATCCTTTTGGAATGGCTCAAAGGATTGGGGATCCAGGGCACTGTGTTGTCCTGGTTTTTCTCTTTTCTGGAGGGCCGGACCCAGTCGGTGTGATTGGAGAGCGAGAGGTCCAGCCCTAGGCTCCTCAAATATGGGGTGCCTCAGGGTTTGGTGCTCTCTCCTCTTCTATTTAATATCTACATGAAGCCGCAGGGTGAGATCATTCGTTTCCACAGGGTGCGGTACCATCAGTACGCAGATGGCACTCAGTTGTACATCTCGGCCTGTGGTGATGCTGTCAAAGTCCTATCCAGGTGCCTGGAGGCCGTTGGGGTCTGGATGGGGGCCAATGGGCTTCAGCTGAATCTCAGCAAGACAGAGTGGCTTTGGATAAGGGGCCCCGCGCTATCCCAGGAGCTACCATCTTTGGTTCTGGAGGGGGCTATTTTGCCCCAGACAGACCCGGTGTGCAACCTGGGAGTCCTTCTGGACTCATGGCTGCTGCTAGAAGAACAGGTAGTGGCTGTGGCCAGGAGGACTTTCGCCCAACTTCGGGTGATTCGCCAGTTGTGCCTGCTCCTGGACCGGGACTCCTTGCTCATGGTCACTCACACTCTGGTCACCTCCTGACTAGACTACTGTAATGCACTCTACATAGGGCTGCCCTTGATGACCATTCAGAGGCTGCAGCTGGTGCAGAATGCGGCGGCCCGGGTGGTGATGGGGTGTGGATGATATGCCAGCACCTCGCCGCTACTTCAGGAGCTGCACTGGCTACCAGTTTGCCTCTAGGTGCAATTCAAGGTGCTGCTTTTGACCTTTAAAGCCCTATATGGTAGTGGGCCAGGATACCTTAGAGACCGCATCGCCTCAAGAGTGTCTGCCCATCCAACTAGAGCAGATCGGAGAGTCGAAGACAGTCCTCCAAGCAGTGGAGGGGGAAATGCAAAGGCGCCAGGCAGGGATCCGCTAGAGTAGACACCTCCCCTGATGGATTCCTGCCTCTCGCCCTGCCATTTCCTCTCCGCTGTTTCGAGGGCTGTCTTTGAAACAGTGGATGGGAAATGGCAGAGCAAGACACAGGAATCAGTCACAGGAGGAGCATACCCTGGCGGATTCCTGCCTCTTGCCCTGCCATTTCCCCCTCCGCTGCTTCAAAGGCTGTTTTCGAAACAGTGGAGGGGAAATGGCAGGGTGAGAGGCAGGAATTCGCCAAGGTAGGCCCCTCCCCTGATGGATTCCTGCCTTTCACCCTTGCCATTCTCTCTCTGCTGTTTCAGGCGGCGTGGCTGAGGGTGGAAGGGGCAGCAGGGCAGAGGCAGCACCTACGGCGGCGCCTCGCCCAGCCACGTCAGGTTCTCAGCTGTAGTGCGCGTGTGCGCAAAGCGGCCGTTGGCTTCAGCGTTCACGCGCTGGCTGTCCCGCCTCCTCTGCACTCACGTTCTCCTGTCTGATTGGCTGAGACATGCCATGGCGCGGAGGACACTGGGACTAGTAGTTTTTTGTTTTTTTTCTGTGTTTGTGGGTCGTTGGTCCCACTCTCAGCTCCCAGACCCTTGCGGCAATGATGTCCGGGAATTAAGGTGTGAACAGCGCATTACGGGATGGGCTGAACATGTGTGCACACGCATTCTGCACATGCACAGCCCAACCCCATTCTTATAGGTATAGACATTGGAGCCAACCATCACAACAACTATCATTCTGCTTGAGGGCCTAGTTAGAAAAGTGTAGGTTGCTTCTCCTCCTCTAGTTTGGTGTCTTGCACGGAAGACAAAGAAGGAGTCGCAGTGAGGACTAACACAGGTTTATTGGTTGATGATCAGGATGAACATGTGGTAATGGCGGAGGTACATCACATTATATACAGTAGCACAATACATTTGAATCTGGTTGCACGGTAGCTTATTGGCCGCTACCGTCGTGACGTCGTGTGAGTCACGCCCCTCGTCCGTAGTAGTTTGCTGGTGCGGGAGAGTTCCCGCGGCTGCCGGTGATTTGAGGAATGAGAACCATGTGAGTTGAACGCTCGCAGCTGCCCTCTATGGGCAGCTTACTCGCGTTCCTTTACAGCTGGGTTACATTGTAATTGTGGTCAGGTTACATTCATACATTTCTTAAAGCAACATTGTACATACATAACATCCCTCCCCCCTAGGATGGGACGAAGTCCCTCAACCATTGTGGCTTGCCGCACGTGCGCCTGGGGCGAGCGGCCACTTGACTTAAAACCGGGGAGCCTGGTTCTGCGGAGTCCTGCCCTGCAACGGAAAGGGGGGACTCATTAGTGGCTCGGTGTGGGCTCTGCGGTAACCTTGCATTGGGGGACGGGAATGGAATGAACAGTTGGGAAGTGAACCCCTGCCTGCCGTTTGAGGGGCTTGGGGTCCCCTCCAGTACGAATCTCGGGACCGACGAAGAGGCCCTCGTGGCCACGCCACCCCCCGTTACCTGCCCGGGAGTTCTCGAGGCTGTGGTGGGCGGACTCCCCCCCGTTGCCTGTCTTGGGGGTGTTTGTCTCCGGGGTGCTGGCGCTATGGGGTATTCTAAAACAAAAGGGCTGGGGGGGACTGGAGGTACCAGGGGCTGAACTGAAACCCCTCTTCTCGCTAGGACGGGTGGGGTACCACTCCGCTACACCCCCCTGGTACTGCAACTCATAATCATAATCAAACTGATCCCTCTCTTTCAAAGTATCCTCCTCTGTGGTCGAGAACCCAGGATATGCATTTGTATCCGCGGGTTCCGCCGTGTCTCCCCCTTGGGTAATGCGGGTGGGGGAGGACCCTAACGCTGATTCCCCTTCCCTGGTGACTCGCCTTCTGAGTTGGTCGGCGTGCCTTCTCCAGAGTAGACCCGAGCTAGTTTCGACCCTGTAGGATACTGGCCCCGTCTGCTCAATGATTGTCCCTGGAACCCACGCTGGCCCCGAGGCCGCGTAGTTCCTGCAGTGAACCGGGTCCCCTACCGAAAAACTTTTGGAGCTCTCTCCCCCTATGTTTATATTCCTTCCTTCATCCTCCACCCTGGACGGATCCATCCGGTCAAAAAGTGTTACCGGACGCCTCCTCATGAGGAGTTCGGCTGGGGAAAACCCTGAGGCTAGGGGGGTTGTCCTGTAACAGATGAGGAACTGACAAAGATGAAGGTTCAACTCACCGGGACCCATGCGCCGCAGCGCGTCTTTCTTAGTGCGCACTTGGCGCTCTACCTGACCGTTTGTGGCGGGGTGAAACGGGGCAGCGGTGATGTGCCTGATGGCGTTCCGCTCAATAAACGTCTTGAACTCTGCAGACGTGAAGGTACTAGCGTTATCGCTAACAAGAACGTCTGGCAGGCTGAAACAGGCAAACAGCTTGCGCAACTGCTTAATTGTTGCCGCAGAGGAGGTGCTGCTCATGGGGATTACCTCCAACCACTTGGAGTAGGAGTCAACTACCAGCAGAAACATGGCCCCGCGGAAAGGGCCAGAGAAGTCAACATGAATCCGGGACCATGGCCCGCGGGCCGTGTCCCATTCCCTATGGGGTAACCGGGACTCCTTGGGTCGAGATCTCTGGCAGCTCTCGCACGTGCCCACTAAACGTTCTATATCCGCGTCTATCTGGGGCCACCAAAAGAAACTCCTGGCCAGCGCCTTGGAGCGCACGATCCCGGGGTGACTGGTATGCAATAGCTTCAGTACTTTGGCTCTCAGTTTCTCTGGGATAACTACCCGCTGGCCCCAGAGTAAACAGCCCCTTTCCAGGGAGAGCTCTACTCTCCGCCTGACAAATGGCTTGAACTGTTCCTCGGGGGGAATAGTGGGCCACCCTTTCCTCACCCAGGAACTAACTTGGGCCAGCATCTTGTCGGCCGCCGTGGCTTTGGCGAGGTCGGCCGGGAGAATGGGGGGTGAGTCGAGAGACTCGATCAGTAGGACTTGGTGGTCCTGCTCTACCTCGCATGTGGGGTCCCCTACACTTGGGAGGGGAGATCGGGACAGTGCGTCTGCATGGGAGATCTCCTTCCCTGGGCGATAGACCAGCTCGTACTGGTAGGCGTTGAGGAAAATGGCCCAACGCAGCATCCTGGGGGATAGGATTTGCGGTGTGGGTTTGCCGGTAGTGAAGATCCCCAGAAGTGGTTTGTGATCCGTCACTACCGTAAACTCGCGGCCGTATAAAAAGTCATGGAACTTTTTCGTTCCCTCTATGATGGCTAGGGCCTCCCTACCAGTTTGCGCGTAATTGCGCTCGGCCTTCGAGAGGGACCTTGATCCGTATGCTACCGGGGCTTCCCTCCCGCTCTCCAACACGTGGCATAGAACCGCCCCCACCCCCACTGGGGACGCATCACAGACTAGAACTACTGGTCTCTTAGGGTCAAAGTGGGTCAGGACAGCATTTGAGGATAGGAGTGCCTTCAGTTCTCTAAACGCTTTCTCTTGCCTATCTCCCCACCGCCAAACCGCCTCTTTCTTCAATAGTGCATGCAGTGGCTCAGCAACGGATGCCTTCCTCGGCAGGAAGGAATGGTAAAAATTTAAGAGCCCTAGAAACGACTGCAGCTCTGGTTTCGCGGTGGGGCGAGGGGCGTTTTGCACAGCCGCAACCTTGGACTCGGAGGGCTTGATGCCTTCCGGGGTTACCTTGAACCCAAGGAACTCGACCTCCCTCGCAAAGAAAACCCATTTGTCCCTTCTCAGTCGGAGGCCCGCTTTCTCGAATATTGAAAGGACCTTGTCTAGCCTTTGCGCTAATTCTGACTCGCCCCCCGCTGTTATCAACACATCGTCGAAGTATGGGAGGACGCCTGGAAGCCCCTTTAAAAGGCGTTCCACGAGGAACTGGAAAATTCCGGGGGCCGAATTCACGCCAAACTGAAGGCGCGTTACCTTAAATGCCCCCTTGTGCATTACGATCGTTTGCGCAGCGGCAGCAGCCGGGGTTACAGAGAGCTGCTGATATGCCTGCGCCAGATCTAGCTTGGCAAAACACCTCCCCCCATGAAGCGTGGCCAGTAAATGGCTGACCACGGGCACCGGATATGCATTTGGCCGAATGGCCTTATTAATCGTACATTTATAGTCTGCACAAATCCTAACCTTCCCGTTTGATTTAAGGGTGGTCACAATCGGCGTTTCCCACTCCGCCGAATCAACTGGAACCAAAATCCCCTGCCCCACCAATTTGTCCAGTTCCGCCTCGATCTTGTCCTTGAGGGCGAAAGGCACTCTTCTTGGCTTGAGGCGTATGGGTCGGATTTCTGGATCCAGGTCAAAGGAAACTGGGGGCCCTTTGTAAGTCCCGAGCCCCTTCTTGAAAACGTCCGGGTGTGCGTTGCACACGTCCCGCATTGGGTCAGTCTCTATGGCGTTAATGCCGGACAGTTCGATTCCTAGGGGAGCGAACCACTGTGTTCCCAAACGGCAGCACCTCCCCCCCTTGAGGACCACTAGGGGCAGTTTCTCGGAGTAATTCTTGAACTTCACCTTGAAGTTCACCACCCCCAACACTGGGATCCCGTTCCCTTGCACGTCCCGTAGGTGTGACCTCATGGCCCGCAACTTGGGCCACGCATCTGGGGGAATGCGCATAAACTCTTTTTGGGACAGGATGGAATAGGACAACCCCGAGTCTATCTCCATCCTCACTGGGACCCCCTGTAACTGTACCTCAATGAAAAAACGCCGGTGCTCCAGGCCCACGCGGTTCACGCCTGCCATGCTGTGGTCGTCTGAGACCTTCCTGGTGCCGGCCGCCTTCCGTTGGTGCGTCTGGGGATGGTTCGAATTTCCCTTGTCCTCGCCTCGCCCGCGCCTGCACACTCGGGCGATGTGCCCCTTTCGGCCGCAGTTGTGACACTCGGCCTTTCGGAACGGACACCTCGTGCAGTCGTGGGACGCCCCACAACCGTCGCAGCGGCGGTCTTGCCGCTCGCGGGTCTGTCGCTTCTCTCCTCACTTCTTGACCCGCTGGACGTCCTCCTCCTCGCTGGAGCAGGGGTCTGCCGTAGTGGACGACTCCTCGGATGCTGTTGGTGTGCCGGCGGGCGGCTTGGGGGCCCGCCAGGCTGTTTTCGCTGGTGTCCGCCGGGCCGCCTGTACTGGTGACTTGGCCCTTTCGGATGTGGCCCCTCGGGACTTGAACACTCTGACCCCGCTTCTGGCCGCTTTGGCCGCTTCGGCCTCCCGCAGTACCTCGTTGAACGTGAGGCGGTAGTCGTGGGTCATGAGCTTTTGCTGAAGCTCCTCGTCCCTCAGGCCACACAGCATGCGGTCTCGGAGGGCCTGGTCCAGGTCATCCCACTGGCAGTGCACCGCTGCCAGCCTGAGGGCCACCGCGTAGGCGGACACGGATTCACCCGGTCGCTGGTCTCGCCTGTGGAATGCGACCCGGGCCGGGAAGATCGACACAGGGGGCTGGAAATGCTCGCCCAGCAGCCCCAGCATCTGGTCGATGGACACCTCTTCCACCTTCTTGGGGGCCTCCAGGTTCATCAGGATGCGCAGCGTGGCCGGCCCCACCTGGGCCAGGAAATAGGAGCGCATCCTCGCGTCGTCGTCGACGCCCGCAGCTTCCATTGCGTGCCGGAACTGGCACTCGTAGAGCTCCCATTGTTCGGGCTCGCTGACATCGAACTGGTAAGGCTTGACCTTGGGATTCGCCATTATCCCACCTTCGTTGCCAATTTGGTGTCTTGCACGGAAGACAAAGAAGGAGTCGCAGTGAGGACTAACACAGGTTTATTGGTTGATGATCAGGATGAACATGTGGTAATGGCAGAGGTACATCACATTATATACAGTAGCACAATACATTTGAATCTGGTTGCACGGTAGCTTATTGGCCGCTACCATCGTGACGTCGTGTGAGTCACGCCCCTCGTCCGTAGTAGTTTGCTGGTGTGGGAGAGTTCCCGCGGCTGCCGGTGATTTGAGGAATGAGAACCATGTGAGTTGAACGCTCACAGCTGCCCTCTATGGGCAGCTTACTCGCGTTCCTTTACAGCTGGGTTACATTGTAATTGTGGTCAGGTTACATTCATACATTTCTTAAAGCAACATTGTACATACACAACATCTAGTCAATCAGTTTTGATTGAGAAGAATCTACAAAGTCCAGTGGTGGGATTCAGCAGATTTGCCCCAGTTCACCAGAACTGGTAGCAGAAATTTTGTCTGGCCCCGCCCACCTAAGTTTTGAAATAACACAGGGCTTTCCTCCTGGCCACACCCACCATACCATGCCCACATAGTAGGTAGTAAAGAAATTTGAATCCCACCACTGACAAAGTCTCTGTGTTATGTGCCATCAAAATGATCCTGACCTATGTTGATCTTAGTAGTGAGGTATTTAATGAGTGCAAGGTATTTAAGACGTGGTCTTAGCAGCGTCACTTCCCAGTGACTTTCCATAGCCAAGTGGCCACTTGATTCCAGATTTACTGAGTCTGTTTCTGACACTCTATCTACTACACTGCAGTGGCTGAGCAGTGTATCTGCTGTGGAATAAAGTTCTGTATGTTCAGATTCAGTGTTGCTCAAGATCTTTGTTCTTGTTCCATGGTCCCTAGCTGGAATATATGGGACTACACAAGGAGCCTATGGCTTTCACACCCTAGTTGTTGCTTTCAGAGGAAGAGTTATGGTTGACTTCAGTATGAAAAACTTCCCATCTGCTCCAGCAGAATTCACAAATTCAAAAGCACTCTTTTCTTAGGATCACTTTGAAAGCAAAATCAGGTCCCCATTTTTCTTTCTTTGAAGAAGCACTCTGCAAGCACTCAGATATACTAAGGCCACCTCTTGCACTGTGGAAGAAATTTTTTGCTATTCTTAGTATATTCAATCTACAATATCAGGTTTTCAAAATGCAATTTAGCATTTCTTAAGCTGACGTATTATCAACTGATTACATTTTACATATTAACTGTCTTCCTTTTATGTTTCACCCTTCTGTGCTCCATTCAGCCTTGATATCAAACAATAGCATCATGAGTTGAATGTGTATTTATAGCAGCTGGCACCAGCTAATAATGCAGACCCCATCTTCCCTTTTCCTAAGTAAACCTAGAAGTCATATCTCAAAGCTTAAAAAGAACTGGATAGAGGCCAATTTCCTAACAGCAGGCTTTCTTCTGCGGCAAGTCCTTAGCCAGGCTTTCATGAAGCATTCCATTAGCACCTTAGAATTTCACATTTTGAGTAAATTAATATCACAAATAATAATCCCTAGGATACTTTTGTATTCTACCAGGCAGATCCCATTCTTCATACATAATTATATGACACTACTATCCATGTCTGTTTAGAAATAAGTCTTGTGCTCCTTTACATGTGACTGTGGGTGACTCACAATGGAAAGCTATGTGTAGGACTCGAGTAAATTGGCATAGGACAGCTACTGGATGGCTATTAGTCACGTAGGCCATATATTATTCCACTATCAGATGAAAAAAGTACATTTCTGACCATCAGCAGGGACACAAATTGGAGCTGCTATTGCACACTTGATCTTCTTGCAGGCTTTCCACAGGCACTTAGTTGGCCACTGCTGTAACAGTATGCTTGATCTGTCTCATTTCAGGTATGCTTTCAGGTTTCTTACAATCATCCTGCCTCATCCATGGAGTTTTGCAAGGATTCACAATGCCATTCTTTATTTAATAACTTTCCACATTTTCCTACCAATTCTTACATCATTTTTCTTTTTATGAAATGTATGTTAAGGAAGAAAAGATCAAATAGCTGCACAGAGCCTTTTTTATTGGTAATGCTAAAAGCCAGAGTGGGGAAAAGTTACTGCTATGGAGCGGAGGAGACATGGGTTGAGGAGGTGGCAGAGAGGACAAGGATTGAGGAGGAAGACCTAAAGAAGCTCCTGATTAGGTTGAAAGAAGAGAGTGCAAAAGCTGGCTTGAGACTCAACATTAAGAAAACCAAGATAATGGCAACAGGCCCTATCAGACCCTGGAAAATAGATGGGGAAGAAGTAGAAGCAGTGACAGATTTTACTATTTTAGGATCAAAGATCACTGCAGATGGTGATTGCAGCCATGAAATAAAAAGGCGACTGATGCTTGGGAGACAAGCTATGAAAAACCTGGGGAACATAGTAAAAAGTAGAGACATCACCTTGCAAACAAAAATTCGCATAGTCAAAGCAATGGTATTCCTGGTCGTAATGTATGGTTGTGAGAGCTGGACCATTAGGAAGGCTGAATGCAGAAGAATAGGCACCTTTGAAATGTGGTGTTGGAGGAGTCTTGAGACTCCCCTGGACAGCGAGGAGAACAAATAGGTCAATCTTAGAAGAAATCAACCCTGACTGCTCCTTAGGTCAAATAGTAAAGATGAAGCTAAGGTACTTTGGACATCAAATGGGAAGAGAGGATTAACTTGAGAAGGCCTTGATGTTGGGAAAGGTGGAGGGCAGAGAAGGGGGCAGCCAAAGATGAGATGGCTAGATGGTATTGTAGACGCAGTGGGCACAGAGCTGGGTAGGTTGAGGAGGATGGTGGAGGACAGAGGTGCCTAGAGGACAATGGTCCATAGGGCATACCAGTTAAGTCGCGGTTTTGCTAATCAGGGTGCTGGCCATGCATGCGCAGTAAGTTTCCAAGTTTCATAGGCAGCGGTGCACATGCGCAGAAACCTGTGCACATGCATAGAAAACTCTGTGCGCATGCGCAGAAACCCCTTCAGCCAGGAAAGGGGTTACTGTGCATGCGTGGCTGTCAGAGGCAGTGGCGCGCATGCACAGTAACCCCTTTCCTGCCGTCCAAAATTACAGGATGGCAGTGGGAATGAGGGGGACGGAGTGCTGAAATATGGTAAATCCTGGCCAATCCAGGATACTTGACAGGTATGCCATAAGGTTGCAAAGGGTCAGAATTGATTGTGCGACTGAACAACAAGGAGCTTATTTAGGTCTTCCTCACTTTTTGTGCCATTAGGGTAGTATCATCTGGGTTAAAGGTTTCCCTTGCTCGAAAGCCAGTCGTATCCGACTCTAGGGTGCAGTGCTCATCTGTTTCAAAGCCGAAGAGCCAGTGCTGTCTGCTGCTGCAGACGTTTCCGTGGTCATATGGCAGGCATGACTAGACACCGAACCACACGGAACGCTGTTACCTTCCCACCGAAGTGGTCCCTATTTATCTATTTGCAATTTCTTGATTTCGAACTGCTAGGTTGGCAGGAGCTGGGACAAAGACGGGAGCTCATTCCGTCCTGCAGTACTCGGGAATCGAGCCGCTGACCTTCTGCCTCCCAGTCAGCATCTTAGCCACTTGAGCCACTGCTGTACTGTATCTCAAATTGTTGAGGTTTCTCCCAGCAATTTTGATCTCAACTTGTAATTGTAATTGGCCACTATAACAGTCCCGCGCTCTTCACCACACGGGGGATGAGAGAGGAGCCAGAGAACTGAAGGAGGTTCACAACAGCACAGCGTCGCCAAGAGGCGTGGCTTCGTGCGGTGGGCGGGCTAAGGAGGGGGCGTGGCCACGCGTTGGGGAAAAACCCGAGGCCGGCTTAAGGGCGTGGCCTCCGCTCCGTGTAACCACGAAGGGTGAGTGAGGCGGCGCGCGAGGGGGGCGTGGCCTGGGGCGAGCAGAGAGCAGGGCTTCTTTCGGCAGGGCGCTCTGTCTATTCTGGAGCCGGTAAGTGGCGGTTGGTTTTTTTTTTTTTTTGTGAGGGGAGCAAGATGGGCGACACGCGCGCGGGCAGAAGGGGGGGGGGGACGGACGCGCGCGGGGCGGCGACCGTTATCCTCCTGGCTGGGAGGGGTCAGGCAGGGGAGCTTGGAGGGAGCTGCTGCAGTTGAGAGTTGCGCCCTTCGGTGCTCGCCGTAATAGCCGAGGGATGGAAGGAATGATGGAGGAGCTTCTGGTCTCTTGAGGCAACCGGCGGTTTGACTGAAACCGGCGAGACGAAAGCGCCGCTGCTGGCTGTCCAGTCCAGGCCTCAGTTTCCTCCATCCTTGCCGCAGCCTGTCAAGCGCCCACCCACCTCCCCCCGCCCTTAAATGGCTCCTCCGCAGCTGTGGGGGCAGCCGAGGGAGCCGCCCGCAGGTGCCCAGTGCGTCTCCCCGGTGGGTGCCGTGGAGATGCCAGAAGGTTCCCCCCAAAACAACAACAATAACAACAAAACACACACACAAACCGAAGCCGGAGGGTGGGACTGTGGCTCTCCCTTCTCCCTCCCGTGCATATCTCTGGTCCCCCCCTTTCCCCTTCCCAATGAAGGTAATGGGCGTTGACCCGGCCCTTCAGGGCCCCCGCGATATCCAAGGGCTCCGAAGGAAGGAGATCCGTGTGTGGAAAACCTATCCTTGTGAGCTCCACCCAAGGCATGGATGCTCATGGAGTCTCAAAGAGGTACAGGCGGGCCTTGCACACACACACACACACACACACACACACACACACACACACACACACACACACACACACACACACACACACACACACACACACACACACACACACACACACACACACACACACACACACACACACACACACGGAGTCTCAAAGAGGTACAGGCGGGCCTTGTACACACACACACACACACACACACACACACACACACACACCAAAGAGGTACAGGCGGGCCTTGTACACACACACACACACACACACACACACACACACACACACACCAAAGAGGTACAGGCGGGCCTTGTACACACACACACACACACACACACACACACACACACACACTCTCGCGCTCTCTCTCTCTCTGTCGCTCTGTAACTGTAGATTTTAAAAAAAATCTCTTATTCTGAACTCCTTGGAAACATTCCATTCCAGTTGCTTTGGTGCAGCGAAGAGAGCTATGATTTTTGATCCAAGACTTGAAAGATGGGTTCTCCTAATTAATTTGACATGTATTTGTGATAATAGATGGCATGGCTGTCACAGATTGGTTCTTAGAGTTTTCTGCTCTGAGCTTCTGATACAGACTTGCAATTCGAATTTATTAGGATGGTTCTGTACTCAAAATGCTTAAAATGGATCCATAATTAGACTCATTTCCATGAGTCTACTTTAAGTGTGACTAAGTCTGGATCCAGCCCATTATATTTTATAAATAGGGATTGCCTATTTTTCAGTGGGTGTTACACTGTGGTATATTAGTTGGCAGGATTAGGTGGATGATAAGGCTTCTGCAAAACCTAATAATATTCATGCCTCTGTTCATTGCTAAAACATGATATCATGCCTACTGTTTAGATGTATGTTTGAAGTATAGGTATTATGTAAAGGGGTAAGTAACTGCTTACTGTGGGGAAATACATCCTTATTTACTCTGATTTGTGGCAATGCAAAGATGGAAGGGATCTATTTCAGAAGGTGATATGCGAGCTTGAATCATCCCCAGCCCCCTGCCCAGTCCTTGTCTAGAAGATTTTGAAATCAAGCCTGAAATAATAAGGAACAGATGGATGTGACAAATGGTGGAGAGAAACTAAAGGGACAGCAGGATAGTGCAGGACAAGAGAAACAGCTGCCCTGGCACACCAGTTGCTAAACCATTCTTGAGCATTCTGTAAGCAAAATGGTTGTTTGTATAGCTGTGTATAGAATATAGACATATGCATATCCACACAATAAATTGGAATAATAAATTAACCCATAAAATGAAAAGGTGTTAAATATACTGATTAAAGTCCTCCAAAGCTACCTCCATGATTGTAGTAGTTTAGTTGCTGCAACTATTTAATCCAAAACCTTTGTGTTGTATTTCATGTCAAGCATTTGGTTTCTGTCTTTCTAAAATGTGCAATCAATGAACTGTATCTTTTGATAATACTCATGAATATCTATTTTTAGTGTTAAGATTAACATAGATTAACTATAGCTTTCTAGACAAGTCAGTTGTATGAGTATGAGTAACTTGTAAAAATTATGTGTGTTATCTACACAAAGCAAATGTGATTTGACTAGCATGGCTTACTGTACTTTTAAGCATATTGTCTGAAAGAGCAGTGAAATGATAAGAATAAAACAGGCCACAGAAGCTGAATGTTGGAAGTGTAGGCTATACACCTTTCCTTTGAGGAAGAACATAACATAAATAAAAGAGGACTAACCTAGTCATTATAAGCCAGAGGATGAACAGTTGTGAAGAATTTGCTTTTTACCTACTAGCAAAATGCCACTCCAAAATTCAGTTGCTTCATGTTTGGACAGCCGTAGTCACTGATGGAAATAACCAAGTACAGGGGTCCCCAACCTGTGGCCCATGGGCCGCATGTCTAGAGGTCTTTCTCTAATCTGCTTGTTTACTGCAATTACCCTCAAGGCATTTTCCTGCAGATTCACACTGTTTTTCTTGCCTCTAGTGGCACCATCTACAGCTGTTTTCCCTTGTACATTTTTTACAAAAACCAAAAACCTCAATAGCAAGATTTTTCTTCTGTTCTTCATGATTCCTTCTGTCAGCCACCTTTTGGTCTTATCCTCCATACTAACATTTTGGCCATTCTGGATGCTTTGCTAGCCAGCAGAGCTTAGGTACCCCTAACATTAACATTTCTTCATTGACTTCTGAATTTTTCGTCTAAATTGATAGATTTATAATTTTGTTATATTTTTACTTAAGATGTGGCCCGCTATAGGTATTGGGCATTCTAATGTAATCATGTCTCAGATGGTTGAGAACCACTTCTTCCATGTCTAGGCCAGATGTGAAACTTCCAAAATTAAGCCACCTTTTGGTGAGTTCATTCTACAGTTCCTTTTGGCTGACCTAGTATAAGAAAGATTAGTCGGCAACACAAGGTTGCCGTTACCAAGGTAGGCCCAATTGTGGTTTAAAAATACTGTACCACAATCTTCGAGGAGGCTCTCTCTGTGATCAAGTACCTTTAGTTACCTGCAGCACTTCAATCCATGCAAGAATGTCAAAGGAGATTAGACTAGTTTGAGTTGATGTATAAATATCTATTTATAATTTGTTCCCTGCTGTGGCATTGTGAAATCAATCTCTCTCATCCTTTACTTCCTTCCTTTGTGTTTTTCTCTTTTTATTATGACTCTAAGAGAAGGGCTTATCTTTTTAGTTTGATTTATATATAGTACTGTATCTGGTTAATTTGGATATTCAAGAAGAAAAGGAAATGGAGATTCACTTTTAAGCAAGGTTATATGTATTCTTAAATTCCATGGAATTTACATGACAATAATATCATCTGTAGTATGAAACATGGATTTTTCTTTTAAGTTTTTACTTGTGTTTGGCTTATAACATAAATTTAAGTATTTTTCTTCTTGAGAATAATAAGAGTCCTGTCCATGTTTGCATCTTGTAATATTATTTTAGTTTTTAGCATGTCTTGTTTAAGTATCCACATTCTTAAATGTTTGTTACATTTTTCAGCATATCCAGCCTCATGACTTGTGTCTCTCTTCCTTTCTGGGAGAATATACCAATTTTGCTCTCTGTTGCCATTATAAAGAAAATGTGGCAATTTTGAAAATGTGGTGATTTTCATCTTCTGCAACAGAGTTATGGAATATATCATTGTCCAAATGTTCTCAGACTGCAGCTCACAAACTTTAGTTAGCAATTTTTTGTTCAGTCACACAGTCGAGTCCGACCCTTTGTGACCCCATGGACCACCGCATGCCAGACTCCTCTGTCCTCTGCCATTCTCCACAGCCCAGACAGATCTACGCCCATTGCATCAACGATGCCATCTAGCCACCTCATCCTCTGCTGCCCCCTTCTCCTTTTACTTTTGATCTTTCCCAGCATCAAGGCCTTCTCAAGTGAGTCCTCTCTTCTCATTTGGTGGCCAAAGTATTTGAGCTTCATCTTCAGTATTTGTCCTTCAGGTGAGCAGTCAGGGTTGATTTTCTTCAGGATTGACTGATTTGATCTCCTTGAAGTCCAGGGGACTCTCAAGAATCTCCTCCAGCACCACAGTTCAAAGGTATCTATTCTTCTGCGCTCAGTCTTCCTTATGGTGTAGCTCTTGAAGCCATACATTACTAGTGGGAGTACCATTGCTTTAACTATGCAGACTTTTGTTGGTAGGGTAATGTCTCTACTTTTTATTATGCTACCTAGGTTTCTCATAGCTTGCCTCTATCTGATGGCAAAGAATGATTAGAGTTGTAGTCTACCAATATATAGTTCTCTGCATGTTCTTCATTAGTGATCTAGATGCAGATTAAGGAAAAATTATGAGAGAAACGATATGGTAAATCTTGTTAAGATACTCTATGTAATTTTAGAGCAGAGGTGTGCCAAATGTAGCTCCAGGGTCAAGTATGGAACCCAGTGCTTTTTAAAAAACCCTGGATGTTCCTCCCTTGGGGAAAAAAACCAAAATCCAAACTTTTTTTTTTTACTTCTAGAGCAGGGGTTCCTCACCTATGGTCTGTGGGCCGGATACAGCCTACAACACCATTCCATCCAGCCCGAGCCCTCATTCCCGCTACTGTCGCTACTGTCCTTTTCCCCTCTGCTCATACCCGTCAAGCACAGCTCCAGAAAATACGGGAACTGTTCCGGCCCGGGCGCGCATGTGCAGCAACAACTTTGCGCATGCGCAGAATCCCTTTGTGCATGCACAGAGCCCATTTGCGATGGGCGCGCATGTGCAGTAACCCCTTTCCCCGCTGTTCAAATATGGGACGGCGGAGGGAAAGAGGAGGAACGCACGGAGAAATATGGGATTTCCCGGCCAATCTGGGATACTTGACAGGTATGTCTCTGCCTGGCTTGGCCTGTCCCTAACTGTGCTCCATAGCAGGGTGGATGTTGTAAGAAGGCTTACAACATCCACCCTGCTGCAGAGTGGTGTTAGGGACATGCTAGGCGGAGGGGACAAGGCCAGTGCCACAGGTGGTGGAAGTGGAAGTGGCAGATGCATGCAGCCACCTGCATCTTTACCAGGTGCTGCTCTGGCCAAGCATACCAACGCAAGGACAGACAAGACCCCTCCTTCGCCCGCTGCAGGCCGGTAAGCAGGGAAGCATTGGTATTGGTGTGGTGGGGAATGTTTGCAGGCTGAACTGGTGGTGTAGGGGGGACTTTTGGTGGATGTGATGGGGTGGCAGTGGGAGGGAATATTGGGGGCTCAGCCTTTGGTAGTGGTGGGGGAACACACCAGTCTGACCCACCAACAGTTCGAGGGGGCATGATCCAGCTCCCGGCTTTAAAACTTTGAGAACTCCTGTTCTAGAGGCTCTGGGTGTATAGCAAAGAAAGTTGGACACTCACCAGTGTCTAATGTTAAAAGAAGTATACAGTACTTCACCATTCTGTTTTGGTTTGATTTTTTGCTAATTTGGGGGACTATTATCTCTGATGGGTCCTGAGGGTGGAAAGTTGGCCACTGGGCTCCTAAAAGTTGTCTGATCTCACATAGAGTATAGACTAAATTACTTAAGTATACATTGATTTTACTGGTTTGCCATGGCTAAACTGTATTGACTGAAAGAAGCCAATTTACAGTTCAAGTCTTCAATCATTACCCCTGAAACTTAAACTCAGTGGTTTGTAAGGACTAACTTTAATCCCATGCATCTGACTTAACTCCTCTTGTTTCAAACAAATAATAATAACCCCTTAATTCTATTGTTTTGAGAAAGACAACTTGAACCTCTTTCTTGAAACATTTAGCAATGAAATGCAATGACACTATTGCTGAATTAGCATATTTCTTGGAAGAATTTGTATGAGCTCTGACCAGTGATGCTGTCTGTTGAGGTTTTTATGCTTTAGAGTAGCTATGTCAAACTGGGAGGCGTGAGTCCAGGAGGACCCCCAGATTACGCACTGGGTCTGTCTGGGGCAGAGAAGCCCCAACCAGTACCAAAGTTGGTAATTCCTTAGACAACACAGCCCCTTATCCACAGCCACTCAGTCTTGCTGGGGTCCAGTTGTAGCCCATTGTGCCCCATCCAGATCCTCATGGCCTCCAGGCACCTAGATAGGACTTTGACCACATTGCTTGGATCACCATAGGCTGAGATATATAATTGAGTATCATCCATGTACTGATGATATTTCACCTGGTGGGAAGTATTATATAATTACCAGAGGTGGCTATCTGTTCTCTTAAAGTACAGTGTACACTGTTGTTTATCAAATTTGTATGATGTAATACTTGAGTTTAATGTCCTTTAGCTAATGGTTTAGATTAGTGTTTCCCAACCTTTGGTTTTTGGACTTCAGTCCCCAGAAGCCTAAGTCAATTCCTCAAAGCACTGATCAGACTTAGGCTTCTGGGAATTGAAGTCCCCTTGTGGGGTGTGTGTCCCATGTTGGGAACTACTGGTTTAGATCAAATGTAACAGTGCCTATGTTCTACATGAATGCTTTGTTGCAAAGCACCACATTTTATCTTTGTTTCAGTTGTCTGCATTCAGCCTCAGAATTTGTGTTCATGTACAGTATATTAAATGCAAAAAATATCTCTGATTCTCCCTACTTGGCTACTAGAAAGATGTTATTGGCTTTTGATCCTAGCCTCATTTAAGTGATTTAAGCAAGGGATTGCTCTTGCGTAATGGGATGATATAGATATGCTGATACTGAATAGTTTGTCACCATTTGATTTCCCTAGTGTTTTTCTATGAAGTTTTCTTTAGTACTGTGTTTCCCCGATTATAGGACCTCATCCCATAATAAGACACCCCCTTTTCCCCCTGCCTTTGAAATATAAGGCCCCACCCAAAAATAAGACCCCCTTACCTCCTGCCCGGCTCTGGATGGAGGCCATGCAGCCACGGCGGTAGCTGGCTTTCCTTCCCACCGCAGCCCAGCTCCTCCTCACCCCCGGCTGGGGGTGTGGTCTCCGGGTCCGGGCAGCCCACGCCTGGCTCCGGACTGCGGCCACGGCGGTAGCTGGCTTTCCTTCCCACCGCGCCTCAGCTCCTCCTGACCCCTGGCTGGGTGTGTGGTCTCCGGGTCTGGGCGGCCATGCCCGGCTCTGAACGGAGGCCACGCAGCCGTGGCGGTAGCTTACTTTCCTTCCCGCCGCGGCCCAGCTCCTCACCCCCGGCTGGGTGTGTGGTTTCCGTGTCCAGGCGGCCCACGCCCGGCTCCGGACAGAGACTATGTGGCCACAGCAGTAGCTGGCCTTCTTTCCCGCCGCGGCCCAGCTCCTCCTCACCCCCGGCTGGACCTGGAGACCAGACCCCAAGCTGGGGGTGAGGAGGAGCTGGGTCGCGGCAGGAAGGAAGGCCAGCTACTGCCGCAGCCATGGTCCAGAGCCGGGCTTGAGCCGCCCGGACACGGAGACCACACCCCCAGCCAGGGGTGAGGAGGAGCTGGGCCGCGGCGGGAAGGAAGGCCAGTTACTGCTGCGGCCATGGTCCGGAGCCGGGCATAGGCCACCCAGACCCGGAGACCACACCCCCAGCCGGGGGTGAGGAGGAGCTGGGCTGCAGTGGGAATGAAGGCCAGCTACCGCCGCGGCTGCAGTCCGGAGCCGGGCGTGGGCCGCCTGGACCCTGATACCACACCCCCAGCCGGGGGTGAGGAGGAGCTGGGCCGCAGTGGGAAGGAAGGCCAGCTACCTCTGCGGCCATGTGGCCTCCGGCCCGGACCTGGAGACCACACCCCCAGCTGGGAAAAATAAAACATCCCCGAAAATAAGACCTTGTGCTGATTTTGGAATTAAAAAATATATAAGACAGTGTCTTATATTCGGGGAAACACGGTAGTATCTTTAGTGAACAGTTCCTACCTTTCTTATTTTTTTTCTGGTAGAAGGCATTAAGAAAGCATTGAGTTACAGTATATATATATTTCTAGATTTTTTTTGCCACATGGAAATTTCCATTATGTTATTTCAATTTGGAGAGGTTAAGTACAGTACTTTGCTCCGATATGGCATTGTCCTTATGAGGGGGAATACAATGTTTTGTCAAGTTCAGTTACTTAATCCTTTGTGAGTAGGGATCCACTATCCATCATTCTGTAGTTTCCTTCTAATGTCCAATCATATAACAAAGTATTGTGGAATGCAAAATATGGAGATAGGGAAAAGTGCATTCTGTGACAAATTGATATTTTTCATCACTTGTGTGTGCAGTGTGTCATCTAGGTTGATTCATAATTCTGCAATGTAAAACAGGGTACAAGAGCAAATATTTTTAATTTTCTTCCTAGGTTGTATGAAGGTTGCATTTAGTAGCAGATCAATATGCTTCAATATTATCTTCTGAAGTTCTTCAATTTCAAAATGAGGAACTTAATTTAAATCAATGTGACTGCTAATGCCTGTTTTAAATGTTCTTTATGTGTAAATGTGGCTATAAATTCTTTCATAATAGAGGTTAGGCATTATTTGTAAATTTGTACAGCTCTTTTGTTGCCATAGTAGCTTACTTTGGCTGGTTATATTTATGTAACAAAGTAATCTTTATACAGAATAGTGAAAATTGAACAGTTACAGTGTACCTATATGGCCTTGTTCTGGACCTATTTGTGTTAAAAAAATAACAGCATGGAGCATGATGAAATAACAGTACAGATAGGGCTACGGTTTTATAAATTGAGTTGCCAAAGAATGTGTGGCTAGAGAAATATCACTGTGTAAACCTTGCTAGTTCAATCATGAAATATGGCATTGTAGAAGAATTGCTTTGAAGTCCAAGATATTTTCTTTGCTAAATGACAATTATTGGTGTTTGGATTTCTGAATTTTGTGTTAGTTATTGCAGAAATGTAGATGGCTGTGGCCTATTGTGTTTATGAATAAATATATAGTTGTGACCTTGAAGAAGAGGGTTATGACTAGGATAAAAACTTGATTTTTTTTAAAAAGATTTTTTTTTTAGAGAGGTACACAAATATTAACAAGAGAATAGGCTTTTAATTTGTATTACTCTTTAAATTTTGAGTCTCCATGGAATTACAAAAATTAGTCTTCAGTTTTTAGTGAGTTAGATAGGAAAATAAGACAGAAGAAAAGGAGATGGAAAGAATCCTGACGTGTGGCTTGTATGTGTCATCTGGTTAAGAAATCACAACTAATGGTTGTATATGGACAACACTGTTAGAGCAAAAATAACATCCCTGATGTTATTCACTTTGTGCAAAGCACTCCTTTATATGTATCGCCTCCCTCCTGCATTTTTTATATGTACAGTATGTCACATACTCCAGTTCTAGGAATTTTGTTACTTGGACATCAATGTTAGCGAACAGTAGAATTTCTGAAGCAAAGCAGTTGCTTAGCAACTAAAACAGATCATAGAAATCAAGCCATGTGCATCTTATTTAGAGTTCACTTGACTGGAAAGTAATCACATTCTCAGTGAACAAATTCTGACTGTGCTTAGTGTAACATTTAGTCTATACCCAACAACTTTCTAAAGTCCATAGATTATCTCAAAGCTTCAATGCGTGTGTATAAATGGAGCCTGTAATTCTCCATACAGAAGGGGTACCAAAGTACAATGGAACCTCAGCTAACAAATGGCTTGGTTAACATAAAAATTGCATAACAAAAGGAAATCCATAGAAAATAGTGACTCAGTTTACAGATTTTTTTGGGGGGAACGGATTAATTGGTTTTCAATGCATTCCTATGGGAAACCACATTTCGGTTAAAGTATTTTGGTTTTCAGTGTACTCCTATGGGAAATTGCATTAAATGCATTCCTATGGGAAATTTGGTTTAAGTAATTTTCTCTGTATGAAATGTCTTGGAGAACGCATTAATTATTTTAACCAAGGTTCCATTGTATTTTCATTGACTAGCACACAAGTGGATCAAGGAACTCATGCTTAAGCATCTTGTCGTATGTCTCAAGTCTGAGGTTGAGCATGGAGGAAGCTCTGTCTCACAGTGTGAAAACAGATCTGCTATGAGAAAATTACAGAATTATGACATAGATGTGGAACTACTGTAACACTTGGGAATCTTTGCCTGATATTCAGTTGAAATCTGGCTTTAGTCCATTACACACTGGGATGATTGAGAACAGATCTCCCCCTCTTCTGTATGACAAACCTTTAAGTATTTGAAGAGTGCATTATCTCTCTCCTCAGTCTCATCCCAAGGCCAAAGATGCCCAGTGCTTTCAATTTTTCATCAGAGGGCTTGGTTTCTAGATCCCTTGTTGCCCTTCCTTGACCTAGTTTTTGACATCCTTCTCAAACTGCAGAGTCCAGAACTGAATACAGTACTCAAGATGAAGCCTAACCAGTACAGAAGAGAGCGGAACTAGTACTCCATGGAATTTGGAGACTATACTTATTTAATGTAGCCTAAAATAGCATTGTTTTTCCCCCCTAACTACATCACATATTCAGCTTGTGATCTGTAACAACTCCAAGACTTCTTACTCATAATGTTACTTAGCCAAGTATCACACATCTTGTTACTGTTTGTTTGTTTTCCCTAGGTGTAGAACTTAGTACAGTACCTATTCATGTTAAATTTCATTGCTGTTTCTAACCCAGTGACTGAGCCTATCAAGATTTTTAAATTTTGTTTCAAATTTCTTATCTGAAATTTTTAGAAGCATTCTTCGCACCATTCATCCAAATCATTAGTAAAAAAATTAACACCAGGCCCATAACTGAACCTTGTGGTACCCCACTTGTTACCTCCCCCCAGTTTGAAAAGGAGCCATTGATAATCGCTTTCTGAGTATAATGTGTGTAATCAACTGTATATCCACATGTTATTCTATCCAGCCCACACTTAGTTAGCTTGCTAGTCAGAATACCATGGGGTACCTTGTCAGAAGCTTTGCTGAAGTCAAGATATATTATGTCCACAGCATTCCCACTGTCTACCAGGGAGGCTACCTGATCAAAAATGAAATAAGGCTAGTCTAGCAGAAATTGTTCTTAAGAAATCTATATGGGCTTCTAGTTATTACTACATTATTTTCAAGTTGCTTGCAGAGTGACTGCATTATAATGAGCTTCAGAATTTTTTAAGATAAGGTTATTTGCAGACAAATTAATTGTATTGTCTTGTAGTAAGAAGCAGGCGTTCTCTTCAGTTTGTAGTCCTGCTTGGCTGATCTTAAGTGTCCATGTTTTCTTGTAGATGATTCTTCCAGCTTAAAAAAAGTAGAAGTTCCCAACAGTTTCTACCAAGGAAAAAAAGCTGCTTTGGGAGAAACAAAGCCATGGGTGGATTTGATTTGGTGTTTGCCTCATATAGGCAGCAAAAATTACTTCAAATTCAGTCAATTTTTCAAACAGAGCAAATCCCACAGTACTTGAAGGTGTAGTCAGCCACAGAGATTGGACAGGAAAGGACCGTAGAAGATTGCCAAGCATTACTGAAGCAATTTGTGAGATGAGTTTTCTCTAAAGCATGTTGGACAAAAGAAAAATGCTGTGGCACCTTAAAGACTAACTGCAAAATTTGTGACCTTTCATGGATTAAGTCTACAGTACTTCCTCAGGCCCTAAAGTAGTTGGTGATGTTCTGCTTCTCTGCATTACTTGCTATATTAAGCAGTTCCTGCTTTTCCTTGACCTACAGTTTGGTTCTAGTTTTAGTTCCATTATTGCCCCAAAATGAAAATAATACAGCTACTGCTCCTCCTTGGTGTTTTATCACATGTTAACTATTGGCATCCAGCTGGCCAGGCTTTCCTTCCTGTCTGTGATGCCTATTGGCACACTTTCACATGAATTTAAATTGACAAACTAGATACACTTATGCCTGTCTTTCAGGGTATCTGAGGCATGCCTCTCTCCTTCCTGTATTTATTTCAGTTTCTGGAAAGGCCTGCAGAGTCCTTTATCCTGAAGGCTAAATATGAACCATGTTTCTGAGGTAGTGTTGTTTCTACCTTGTTGCTGAAAGAGGGCAAGTTTAGCAGCCTGTTTGAAAATGACTGTCCATGCCTTCCTTTCTACAATTGAAATTTGATGGCAGATGTATGGACAGAGTCAACGGAAGTGATTTAAACTGGCATTGCAGCTTAATATGTAGTGGGTTGGATGCTGATTTAGACATGTATTGCCACTGGAAGTAGCATTTCCTGCCCAACTCTGCCCCATTACAACCTCATAGTCCCCTTTAAATGCTACTTTGAGGCTCAGGAAACCCTGACAAAAAGAGGGGAAGAGGATAGAGAAGTTGCTTTCTGCTCAGTCAGACAGGCAATATAAATGAACAGAAAGCTTTTATTAACAAAAGACAAATACTGGATCCAACTCAGTGGATATATCCTCTCATTCAAAATGAGTTAGATTGAGGTAGTCATTTACAAGCTTTTATAATGATCCACTTGGATCATAAGCCATATATTTTGGCTTTTTTTTATTACTTCAGATCAAAAATTTAAGGTTTCTAGGGGGAAAGTTTCACTTTTTGATAGTGGAGCATAGATCAGCTGAAAAGCTCTAATCACTTCAAGCTGTTCTTTGGACACAGAGAGGCAGCTGTGCTAAGTGCTCTTTCAGATATTGGTTTATTCATTTCCCAGATAAAATGGGTGCCCTCCCTTCTCAAGAATGCTTACTTGTCTGTGCTCCAGAGGGTGAAGTCACTTTTCATTATGATTTGGGTGTTAAGGCAGGCAGTGTGGTATCTTAAACCTTGGAACCAACATGGTGCAAGGGATAATTATTTGTCTCATCAAAGCTTTAGCATAGGCTTTGGCAGTGCTGCTCATTGCTAGTGACTGAATAAATTAGCACTTGTTTTCATGATCTCAGTAATGCAAAGGAGGAATTGTGTGTGCCAATATTCAAAAAACAGGCACTTTTTTAGCTGCTGGGTGGTGCCATTTTCCCAGTAATGTTGATAGTGATGATCACTCCTTCAAGTATTTTATGACACTAAGAGGCCCTTTTGCCTTGGTGTCTCAAAGGTGAATGGTTAATGTGCCAGCATCCTTTTTCATTTCCAAAACAAGATTTGACCTTGTTTAAAATTAAACTTTAAGGCTTTTAATTTGATTTGTAGTAAAAGCTGTAGCAGAATTTAGTTTAAGGCCTTATTCACACTGGCCGTTTTGGTGTGGGCTGGTTAATTGAAAATAGGGTTGTAGTGGTAGGTAGGTATGTATGAGCAATATGCCATTTGGTGTGATCCTAGCATCCAGATGGCATAGTAATCTCAAACAGCCCCTGGGCTCCTTCTCCTGTTAATTAAACACTTCCTATGCAGGGGAGCAGGGGAAGTGAGTTTAGAGCTGATGGGAAAAAAGCATTTCCATTAAATATTTCATTTTCCTTGGTATCTTCTTTTCCTCTGTATGCATACTGGCCACTCTTTGTTCTGCATTGATATTATTCCAGCTGATTTTCCATGTTTTTTCTCTTTCCACTCCACCATATACATTTGTCTCTGAATGCTACCTATAAAACCCATATTTTCTGTTTCCATATCCACTGGTCTTCCTGCAGACTTTTTTTTTGTCTACCCGTTTCTCCTCTTTATGCAATAGTACTCATCTCTGCCAACTATTACTGGTCTTTCTGAGCCTTAAACTTTTAGCTGATCCCAACTTCAATTTATTTACCCTATAAATCTCTCTGCAACCGATCTCTAGTATGGATGATAATAGTTTTTGTCTCCAGTTACATATCCTTACTGAATAATTATCTTTTCCAGTTCATAACTGCCTTTTAAAGTCTTTAGGTGTCTTCTTTCTTCTTGGCTGTAGATTCTATTTGGATTAACGATATTGAACAATTTCAATTTCTTCCGTATAAACAGTTATGCAATTCTGTAGAATGATTTCTTTCTTCTTATGTTGAACTGCAATCCTGCTGCCGCATTTTCCTCTCCCTTCTTCAGTTGTTGCTGTTTTCTGCCAGTAATAAGGTATCCTATGCATATCTTAATTTATTGATGTTTCTTCATTCTTCCTTCATCCAAATCTAGTCTGGCTTTCCGTATGATATATTTACACACAGATTGAACAGATAAAGAGGTAACGTATATCCTTGTCTGAAACCTTTGTCTATAGGAAACCATACTGTTTCTCCATATTTTGTCCTAACAGTAACCGCTTATCCTAAATACAGGTTACGCAACAGGACAATCAAATGTTGTGGAACACCAGTTTCTTTTAATACAGTCCATAGATTTTCATGATTTATACAATCTGAAGGCTTTGCTGTTAATGTATCTGTAAAACTCAAACTGATTATCTTCTGAATTCTTTTTGTATACTTCAGTAGCCAACATAGATTTACACTATGATATCTACTGCCTTTTCCTTGTTGGAATCCAGCGCAAACCCCAGCATTTCTTGCTCTGTGTATAAGAGTCTGGAATGAGAAATTAACTAGTACCATTGTTACTGTTTTTTGTTTTTTGGGGGGCAATTTCCCTGTTGAAGTTTAGAATACATATTGAACATTTCCAGTCTGTGGGCCATTGCTTTGGCTTTTGTATTTGTTGGCATATTGTTAGAATTTTGATAGTTCTGGTTTCTGTAGCTTGGGAGATTTTTTTCATTGGTAACCCATCTACTTCTAGTAATTTATTCCTTCCAATTGTTTTGAGAGGAGCTTTTATTTTTCTTTCTAAAATTACAAATTTTTCTTCACAGAATTCCTTTTCAGATAATCTGTTGTCCTGGTATCCCTGCAGGATACATTCTTCATATATTGTTTTTGTCTTTTAAAAAAAAATATCCTGATCTGATAAAGCAGCACATGCAGATCTTTGAGCACACCTAATACAAGTTTAAATTTCTCTTTGATTTCTTTTTGAATTTATGGAAGAGAGATACTGCTTTTCTTCTTTTGCCATTCTCTTTTATTTCTTTGTGCTGATTATTGTAATTATTGTCTTTGTTCCTATGTGGGAGTTACTGAGAACTTTTGCTAAGTATTCTGACCCCTTTGGGAGTTTCATCAGTTTTTCATCAAGACTTTTTTTCTATTGGCTATAGGAATATTTTTTCTGTTGTTCCCTAAAAATAATTCTGCATTCAATCCACAATTCTTTGGGTTTCTTGTCAAATGAATTTAGCAATACAAATCTTTTTAAAATATGGATGTAAAGTTTACCATAAACTTTAATTAAATATTTTTTTCATTTATTTGACATTTTTCTTCAATTTTGCTCTAACTTTTGATATTAACAGTTCATGGTCTGTAACACAATCTACTCCTAGTCTTGTTCTGGCAAAGATAATGTAGGTTCTCTGTCTTCTGCTTCTGATAACATAGATATCTGTTTTTTTGTATTGCACATTGGGTGATTAAGGTTCATGTGTACCATAGTTTGTGTAGTTTCCTGAGGGACATACAGTAAAATCCCTACTTATGCAAAAAGTCTGTTCTGTAGGCTTTTGCTTAAATTATTTTTTATGTAACTCGAAAAAAACCCATAGGAAAAATGAATTTTTTATGTAAATCAAAGCAAACCCATAGGGAAATGAATTTTTACATAACTCGAAGCAAACCCATAGGAAATCGTGTTACGTAAATTTATGTAAATCGGGACATTTATGTAAATCGGGACATGGTTTTAGCACAAAATCATTATGTAAGTCGAACTTTATGTAACTCGGGCATTTGTAAGACGGGGTTTTTCTGTAGTTGCAATAAATCAATTGTTGGCTTAATAGAAGTGCATGAATCACTTTCCTGTTTCATTTTTGACATATAGAACACATTTTCAGATGTTTCCTTCTCCTCTATTCCCCCTTTTTATTTTAGTTGCCTGAGATTATCAACACATCTTATTATGATGTGTAATCAATTTCCTCCTGATTACTTGCATAGAAGTTTTGCATTTTTTCTTCAGAATCTATAGTTGGAGCATAGACTTGAATGGTAATTGACAGATTTTTTAGGGGAATGCTGATGGATATTATTTGGTCACATTGTACATTATAGCAGCAACTGTTTGTGCTACATCTTGCCTTACATTTAGATTCATGTTTCTCATTTCCAGAGTAAAACACTTTGTATTTCTCTGATAAAAAATGTCTACTTTAGTTTTCCCAGACCAAGTATTGCAATGTTTAAACCAGTGGTTTCCAATGTGGGGCACATGCCTCACAGGGGGAATTCAATTCCCAGAATCCTAAGTCAGTACATTGGCTGATCAGTGCTTTGGGGAATTGATTTAGTCCTCTGGAAATTGAAGTCCAAAAACCAAAGGTTGGGAAACACTGGTTTAAATGTTTCTTTCTTTCTTTCTAAAATTTCAATTTCACTTTGAGGTATACGTTAAAGATTCTATGTTCATATCATATATGTTGTACAGATTTTCTTTGTTTCTATACACATTAGTTTAAATCCAGTCTCTTCATGATTAAGAGTGCTATATATGCTTATACTTTGATCTTCCAGAATATGCTTATACTTTGATCTTCCATAGTAGTTGAATATATTCTGAATTTCATATTCCAACACTAAGTCTTTAAATAGCAATATCATCCAGGTAGGCCTCCGCAAAAGGAAGATCCCCTAGGATGCGGTCCATCAGTCTCTGATGCAGGAGCACATGTCAACCCAAAGGCCATCCTTGTGAACTGGTACTATTCCCCTTTGGGATGAAGAAAGCGGTTTTGGGCTTGGCAGCTTCCGACAAGGGTATCTGCCAGTAACCCTTGGTCAAGTCCAAGGTAGTAACATATTTGGCCCCCACCAACTTCTCACATAAGGGGGGACAATAAGGGTCAGGAACCGTAATGGCATTCAACCTCCAGTAATCCACACAGAACCGGATCTTGGGCAGGATGTTCCCCTGGGCGTCCTTCTTCTTGGCCAGCATGATGGGGCTGGCCCAGGGACTGATGGATGGCTCAGTCACCCCCAACCATAACATGTCAGCTATCTCCTTGTCAATCTGGTCAGCCACAGGCCCTACCACCTGATAGGGACCTGACCGAATGGGTGTGTGGGCCCCCATATCAATGTCATGTATCTGGAGAAGGGTGAACCCGGGGGAAGTAGTGAACAAATCTTGAAAGGCCATGAGGTCCTTCCCCCAACTCCCCTGCTGCTCCTCATCCAATTCTGTAGACAGGAAAATGACTCTCCATGTACCAGCCCCCTTGAATTCATCCAACAGGTGAAGCACCTGCCATTCCTCCCCCAAACCTTGGGCGACCATGCCCTTCCACATAGAATGGCCCCAGAAATGTACTTTTTCAAACTGTTAGTGTGTAAGACCTGGGGTTGCTCCCCGGGACGGGTCAGCTCATAGTTCAGCCTCTTAGTAACCACTCTCGGTCTCCTCCAGGCAATCTCCAGCTTCGCTGGGGGCAAGGGATCCAGCAGAAACACCTGGTCCTCTTCCTGGAAGGTCCAATGTTGGGAATGCTTATCATGCTGGATTTTCTGAGCCACCTTAGCTTTCTGAATGTGTTCATACACCAACTCCTGTGCCGCCTGAACTTTCTCCCTCAGCTCTTGGACATAATACATGATGGACTTAGGGGAGCCCTCGCAGGCCACCTCCCAGCTAGAATTTAATAACTCCAGGGGCCCATTCATGTTTCTCCCGAACACTACTTTAGCTGGAGAATAAAATCCCAGGGAGGCATAGGCAGACATGACAAACGGGACCGCTTCCGCCCAGGTCCGCTTGTTCTGCAGCACATAAGCCTTTAACAAATTCTGGATGGTTCGGTTCACCCTTTCCACAGCCCCATGGGACTAGATGTGGTAAGGTAAAGAAAAACTCTGGGTAATCCCAGCCAATTCACTGACTTTCCTCATCAGCCGGGGACTGAAGTTCATGCCTCGATCGGAAATTACACACTTTGGTAGCCTTACCCTGGAACATCTCCAAGAAGGCACGGGCCATCTGAATGGTAGAGATGCCCGTCAGGGGGATGGCTTCCACCCACCGGGTGAACAAGCAAATATAGATCAGTAAATACTTCGTTCCCACTCAGGATGTCGTAAATGGCCCCAAAATGTCCACCTGTACTTGGCTGAAAGGTTCCCTTTCTATCTGGGGGATTTGAACTTCCGCCTTGGTATGGAAAGCCCCGGGGTCCACCCTATGACAGACATCACAGGAAGCACAATACCCTTACATGTCCTTGGCTAGCCCCTTCCAGTAAAACTGATCAGAAATCAGTTTCAGCATCTTCTTCCACCCCAAATGGCCAGCAAAGGGGCTGTCATGGGCCAGCCGCAATACCTCCTCTTGGAAAGTCTTTGGGACCACCAAAGTAGCTCCAGCGATGGCCCCTTTCACCACCACTTCCTGATACAGCAAGCTGTTGATCCACCGGAACCAGCACTCCCTCTTTCCCAGCTCACCAGGCTCCCATTCTGCAGCGGCTCTGGCAGCTGCCAGTGACTCGTCCTCTTGCTGCTTCCGGTGGAACTTCCGGGACTAGGTCCAGTTGGGAAAAACCCCGTCTGTCTTCCCCTCTTCTGCGGGCAAAGGTGTAAGGCTGGGGCTAGCGGACCGGTCTTGGGACACCTCAGCTGCAACTTGAGCCCGAGTCTGCACTCTCCTCACAGTTCCTGCCACTTTTCCTGCTTCAGCTCGGGCGGCCCAAAAAATAAGGTTCATTCCCAAAATGAAAGAAGGAAGCCCCTGGCTGGAGTGAATCAAACAGAATTGGACCCTCAAAGTCCTGGTATTGGATGTGCAGCCATGTAGCAGGACACATCCTCATCGTGAGTGTCACTGGATGGTAGACCTCGAAGGGGACTTCCAACTTGGGCTTGGCATCCTCCGGGCAAATTAACAATTAGGAAAAATAGGAATTTCCTCCCTAAACCAATTCCCCCCCCTAAAGTGCTGTTTCCCCCCTCTCTAGTTATGAACTACTTGATTATATAAGGTCCTCTAGCATAGTTTTTCAGCTTGTTGTACTATAGTGACCCCTTGCTTAATTAGTAGCTTCTATACCTCAACAGAAATATCATTGTAGCATGGAGACCTTGGTCTTGGGAATGACTTACAAAAAATCTATGGTGGTGATACTGCTATATCAGATATCCTAATCTTTGGGCATGAGCAGAGGAGCGTTTGCTGAATAGGGCATTCATGCATCTCTAGTGTTTAGTTGGATGTTTTCAGTGCAGCTGGACTTTTGAAGCTGTATTTTCAGGTTTTTCTATGAATATATATTGGAACTTCATGGCTGTAGCTGGTCATCTCTTTTTAGGCAAAGGTCTGCTGAAAAGTCTCTCACTACAAGTGCTTGGCATCGTCTTCTTGTAGTAGCAGCAGAGATGCTTCAGCTTGAGTGATTTTTACAGTGTGAGTAATTTGCCCTTAAATGTAGTTTTCATCAGATACATTATTTTGTTCTCCTTGCAGCTGTTGTGGTCTCTCTCCTTGTGTATATGCATATAAAACCATTCATAGAGAAATGATTTTATAGTTAATGACTGATTTCTTTTGTGCTAAAACAATGTATTGGACTTTTGTAACACAGTGGTTGAGATAGTTAGCTAGGGAATTGTTTGACTATAATGGTGAAAAGGACAAAAGTCTTTCTAGTCCAGATGTAAATTCAAACAAATTTACACATTTTACCCAAGAAGCACCTATCCAACTGTTGTTGGCTGGAGCTAATAGCTTGTACCAAGTGATTGTGTACTGTATTTTGTTATTTGCAGCAATGGGCCTCAGCGTTTTGGCCTTCCAGAGCTTTTGGAATCCCAACTTCTAGAACACCTTGCTATGGCCTTTGGAAATTGAAGACCAATGGCCTGATACTATATATTGTATAATAAAAGAGAAAGCCTCTATCCTACTAAGATCTATACTTCATTTGGCAGATATGCATGGAAAATATTCTTGGCTGTCAGGCTGATGTTTGGTTTTTCCTATTAAATAAATGGCTTTTCTTTCTCTGCATTGTTTGCTTAATTAAGCTTTAATTTGATTGTTTTAATGATGTTTTTGAGCAGGAATATTTGTTCAATACATTTTTAAAAATAATATTGTATATTTTTAAATTTTGGCTGTTATCTTGATATGCACTAGTCAGCTTTATTGGTTAAGAATGGCAAAGGGGAGGAGCTGATAAATGATAAAATAGGTTAATACAATGCAATGAAAAATGTGGTATAATGTTGGAGAAACAATATATTGAAAATGTAACCTCAAGCAGACTAAACATTTCAAAATATGAAATGATTCTTGATATCTAGAATCTCTGGATAAAAATGTTTAAATGAAGTGTGTCACTAGGGAACAGATAATAGGCAGATTACATGGAACCTAAGATGTAGAATCATCTGTCAAAATACATCCTCACTCCTGAAATACCTCATGATGATAAAGGAGGCTATGCTTACTTCGCTTTTTGAGAAGGAAGAATTTGTAAAGTAATAGATCAGGGGTCGGTAACCTATGGTTCACAGGCTGGATCTGACCTGGACACATTTGCGGCAGCGTTTATAGTGGGGGAAACATCAGTCCAGCCCCTCAACTGTCTGAGGGGGCATGAACCAGTCTCCAACATAAAAAGGTTGCCAACCCCTGTAATCGATGGATGCTGTTCTGATATGTGTTTTATGTTTTTTCTCTCAACAGATTCTAGATCCACAATGAAACATGAGTATTTTGCCAAAAGTGCGATTGTGCTTGAAGAGTGACCATTCTGCTCCACTGCCATTTTAGACTTCTTCAGACTGTGGATGATTTGTTTAGGCTGAAGTCTGATTAACAATCTCAAGAAATGTGAAATCTTTCAGAGCCTGCCTGATAAGCCCTGAGTCTCTCAAGATAGCAACAAGGTGTGTGCTGACAGAAGACATCATATGTTTTTGAACAACATTAGTTTTACATTGTGGCTGATGGCTGTCTCTGGAAGGATCTAAAAAAATCCAAAGTGCTTAGAATGCCTCTCACAAGATCTCATTGTCAGTTCAGTCTGAGGACTTTGCTAGCCATAATTGCTTTATGTATTCAATATTAATAATGCTTTGATGATCTTTTCAGATTTTTCTATGTGTAATGTAAGCTTCAGCTGTTTGCAAAAGAAAATGGAATGTTTACAGACCTTACCATGCAGCCTGCAGGTGACAGCTGCCACAACCTGTAGTGGACTACAGTAGCTATGTGACCTTAACTTTTTGTTCTATAGCCTTAAGAGGCATCCTGAGAAAGGATTCCCTGCCAATTCCTGAGGTTTGTGTAACACAGGCCATTTGTCAAGTGTGGTCATGATGTGTGAGGTAATGCCTACCATCAGTGAGAGTGACCCCATGGGGTCACAGCCAGGCTCTGATTCTGATGCCAACTTTGAACAACTCATGGTTAACATGCTTGATGAGAGAGACAAGCTGCTAGAGACTCTTCGGGAAACACGCGAGACTCAGTCCGTGACTCAGGCAAGGCTACAGGAAACCTTGCATGAGCGAGACCAGTTACAGAGGCAACTTAATTCTGCTCTACCTCAGGTAAGAGATTCATTAGTAGACTTTATATTAGCTGAAGAATATGAGAGTAATAGGGATTTAGTTTTGGCAGTATTCTGTTTTACCTCTGAATAGAATGTGCAAATAACAAATTACTAATAAGTTATTGCTCTAGGAATGAACGTATATTGCCTGGATGGTGAACCTTGGCACTCCAGCTGTTCTTGGACTTCAATTACCAGAAGCCCAAGTCAATACTTCTGCTGATTGGGGCTTCTGAAATTGAAGTTCAAGAACAGCTGGAGTGCCAAGTACTAAGGTATGTGTGCGGAGGGATAAATAATTTAACTCTTATTATGTTAAGGCTACACTTTTTTGTTAATTTTATCAAGTAAGGATTTTAGATGGACTTACTGCAAAGAGAGCAGTTTCATGTCAGGATTGGTTTATTTAGTCACCAGAGATACATCCATCAACTGAGAAAATGACTTCCAGGTATGCTCGGATACGAGTAGCAGCTGATGACGACAATGGAGTTCAGACTTAATGCCACTTGTGTGGGGAAGAGAGTAGCTCCCTTTCATTGTTTTCTGAGACATAACAGGCTCTACTCAAAAGCAATATTTTAAATATAATTTTCCGGTTAAAAATATGTGCATTTTTCCTGGAGATCATTAGTGAGAGTGTTTAGGGCAAAAGTGCCCAAACTTGTTGGTCCGGTCACATGGTTCACCGGAAGCGGAAGTAAAACATGCCCATGAGGGCACAGAACACTGCTGTAAATGCACCCGTAGTTGCCGTAAATGCACCCGTGGCTTCCGTAAATGCACCCATGGCCGTTGGAAGTAAAATGAGCCCACACAGCGCAGAACACTGCCATAAATGCACCTGTGGCTTTCGTAAACAAGTTTACAACAGCCGCAGGTGCATTTACGGCAGCGTTCTGCACCGTGTGGGCACATTTTACTTCCACTTCCAGGAGCAGTGTGGGTGGTGGGGTCGGATGAAGTGGGGCCAGATCCGGCCTGCGGGTTTAGGACTAAGAAGTTAGGACATTCCCTTATTCTATTGTTTTTCTTTCTTTTTTTAGAATAGCATATCTGACACTGTATTAAAAGATTTCAGGGCAGGTCATAGATGGTAGAAAATGCCCTTTCATACATCTCCATGTAGCATTCTGCTCCTTCAGCACTCAGTGCTTGGGCAAAAATATATTTCTGCATTTTTTTCTAATGCAGGGCTGGCAACTTCCAGAGGTTTGAAGGTAATATTTTGCTTATCTCCACAGTAAACACTTTGTGTTAGTAGTCTAAATGCTGCATATTCCATTATTAGGAACCTCTGTGTTCTGTTCAATGATGGCATAACATCAACCATGTTGCAGTAATCTGAGCAAAATTTACCCATGCATCAACCACTGTTGCCAGTGGTTTGCATCCAGGGAAGGTGGTAGCTGACATAGCAGTTGAAGCCAGTCCCAGCACTCTATGCCACAGATTCTGTGTGGATCTCCAGTAACAGATGGATTCAGGAGTAATCCCAAGCTACATAACTGCTCTTTCAAATTAAATGCACCTTCACCCAAAGCAGGCTGCCAACCCAGTTCTCAGACCTAATTACTATTCAGCTTCAGTTTATTGACTGTTATCTAGCCTACTACAACATCTAGGTATACAGTTCCAATTCAAATACCTGCAGTGTCTCCGGTGACAAAAGGTAGAGATGAGTGTTAGCAGCCTACTGATGATACCAATGAAACTGTTTACCTAGCCCAAATAGCTTTATGTAGATATTAAAAATCATGGGAATAAAAAGGAATCCTATAACTCCACATTGCATGATCTCCATTGAACAGGACATTGTGTATTTTGGCCATTGAAGCTAAAAAAGTTTTTTTCTTATTCAAGAGGTACCAGACATTGCCTTGTGCAAGCTAAAGGATATCATGCCACACATGCAACAGATTATTACACAAACAGAATGGGCAAACAAGATTCTACCAAGAAAAACACCTCTTGAAATCTAAACAAAAACCAATGTAGTGGATAGGATGACAGGATAGGATTCATGAAACTTGGGTTCAATTCCCTGCTTGGTTGTGGAAACTCACTGGGAACTGGTAAAACCATTTTAAAATACCTAAATTGCCTTGCTTTCTATTAAGGTCATTCTAAGTTTGTTTCAACTTGATGGCTCATAACAACAAAATATTTGTCTAACACAGTGGTTCCCAAAATGGGGCCCACACCACACAGAGGGACTTCAATTCCCAGAAATCCAAGTCAGTACACTGGCTGATCAGTGCTTTGAAAAAGTGACGTCCAAATATTAAAGGTTGGGAAATACTGTTCTAAAACTTTGCAATTGTAAAAGGGGAAGAGTAGTCCAAACATTTAGTGATTTTTTATGGTAATACTTTACCTCAAATTGTACTTGTTTAAGCATTAGTAAAGTAAAGGTAAAGGTTTCCCTTGTTTGAAAGCCAGTTGTATCTGACTCTAGGGTTCAGTGCTCATCTCTGTTTCAAAGCCGAAGAGCCAGTGCTGTCTGCTTCTGCAGACGTTTCTGTGGTCATGTGGCAGGCATGACTAGACAGCACACAGAACGCTGTTTACCTTACCACCGAAGTGGTCCCTATTTATCTACTTGCAATTTCTTGCTTTCGGACTGCTAGGTTGGCAGGAGCTGGGACAAAGACGGGAGTTCATTCTATCCCGCAGTACTCGGGAATTGAACTCCGACCTTCCAGTCATTGAGTTCAGTGTCTTAACCACTTGCGCCACTGCAGTCCCTAGTACAGTGGTACCTCAGATAAAGTCTGATTTGGATAAAGTCACGGTTTTCATGCACACGTGATGCATTGCATAAAGTCCAAAACCGCTAGAACAATGGACGTTATCCGAGGTATTTAGTATAGGAACCTCGGTAAAGTCCATTTTTTTGGACGTTATCCGATGCATCGCCCATTTGATTTGAATAAAGTCCAAAATCGGATAAAGTCCAAACTTGTGGAATGGAGTTTGGACTTTATCCGAGGTTCTACTGTACCTTTTAAATATTACAGGACTGCTATTGGAATTGCCATTCTCCAGGCTCATTCCATGGCATTACATCTGAAGAGTCAATTAAGTTAGTCTTTCTTATGGAATCAGTGTATAGTAAAACCTCGAGTTACGTAAAAAGACCGTTCCGTAGCTTTTTACGTAATACGGTTTTTTTTACGTAAAATGCAGCATTCCCATAGGGATGCATTGAAAAATTAAATAAAATACTGTCCAAACCAATAATAATAATAATAATAATAATAATAATAATAATAATAATAATAATAATAATAATAATAATAATAATAATAATAATAATAATAATAATAATAATAATAATAATAATAATAATAATAATCAGCACAAAGGGAATATAAACTGGGTGATCTCCTTACCTTTTCCATGCTGCTGCTGCTGCTGCTGCTTCCTCCTGAGTGGTTTGTCTGGCCATCGGGGGAGCAGGAACTCTGCCACCACCAGCGCTTCCGCCGCTTCCGCAGTCCCCACTGCTTCTATTGGGACTGGGTGAGTGCGGGGGGCATATCCGCTCAGTTCCACTCTTCGTCCGATGCACGTTCCCAGCTAAAGCGCGCTGCAGGGAGACCTCAGATGAAGAGCAGAATGGCGCGGTCTTCTTCCGGTGCTAATTAACTTGTGAACTGCCCAGAGTGTACATTAAGTGCTATGGGGCGGTATATAAGTGTGATTGATTTGCTTTTGCTTTCCTTTCATTTTAATTCTCATTCTTACTTCTAAAATTGTCCCAAAATACAGAAATCATTTTGAAGAGCTGCAATAATTATTTTTATTTAAAGCCTTGATAAAATGGTACTTTTCAGAAGTATGTGTGTTTTAAAAAACATTTATAGGCCACTTTTCAAATAAATATTTTCAACACAATTTATAACAGAAGTTTTCTGTTTGCAGAGCTAACATGTCTTAACCATCATTGAATCTGTTATCTGTTCTTCTGAATCCCAGGGTGTTAGTTATCTTCCTCATTTGATCTCGACCTATATAGTCTTTGTCAAGACAGTTTCATACCTGAATTTTTTTCTGTGTGTGAAAACTATGACCAGTGAAAACTATGGCAAGAATCCTATTACTGTTTGGGTGAAACTTTTACAATTTTCTGTTGCTAATTGATAAGGTACCTGTGTTGACTATTATTCTTTGGTTGAACATAGTGATAAACTTTATGATAAACTAGTTTAACAAGATGGCCTACATCCATGTGTCTCTTAAGAAATATTTGTCATTATCAGCTCTGGATTTTTGATATGTAGGCATATTGGTGCTTATCACACTATGAGGCCTAGGAACCAAATGATTATTAAATTAACTCCCTCCAGAAGATGGATTAGCTTTTTTACAGATTGGCATTTAAGTATCTTTATGAAGCAGCTCTTCTGACCAGTCATTTTATTTAATGTTCTAAACTGAGAATTTACAGATTTTCCTGTGTTGCTTGCATGCGATCAACTGCAGAATCTTTCTGAGCTAACTAGTATGACACTGCAGTGGTTCTGCTGATATCTGATGAGATCTGGTGCTGAGATATTACCAGCTGGCTCTGTGAGATTGTGCTGCAGGATTTAACGGGGTCTAGTCTTTTTCTCTCAGTTTTCCACATCTCCATGAAAGGTCTGAGAGAATATAATGGTATTTCTGACGACATGTTTTATGTGATTATTGCAACAATGGTCTTCAGTAGAGGCATAATTTGGATTTCAGTGGAAGCAGGGCAGAGATACAGGGAAGCAAGATCCTATTTAATTCAGAGGATTGCCTTGACATATGTTTTGTATTTAAACCCTATTAAAAGTGCTTCTGCAGCATTTTGTAACACTTAGAAAGCCAGGAAGAAAAATCTTTTGGTGCTGCTTCAGTAGTGTTATCCAAAGGATAGTATTTGGGTTATAACAGCCAATTTTTATTGCAGAGTTCCTGAAGCAAGCTTTCTTTAACTGAGGATATTCCTTCAATGTTCACTGATATCACAGTCTGTTTGGGCCCTGAGAACCACATGATTCTCTACTGCTTGGCTATGAACAAGCATGGCCTGTGTGGGAAGCTTTAAATAGACTGCATGCTGGGGTAGGAAGATCAAGGGCTAATCTGAGAAAGTGGTGTTCCCCTGTAGATGGTAGCCTGTGTGAATGCGGAGAAGAGCAAACAATCGCCCATATGATACAATGCACATGATGCCCTTCCATGTGCACTGAGGAGAACCTTATGTTGGTAAGAGGAAATGCTGTTGAGATGTCCTGACATTGGGTGGATGTCATCTAGTTCTTTTAATTCCTTTTTGTTTTAGATATGTAAATTTTAGCTTTGTATATTATTATATGCTGGTGGTGCCTCTGACACGAATAAAGAAGCCAATTTTTGCAATAAACTCTTTTTCAGGGTTGATGTGTATGGCTGTCAACTGAGCCTAAAATGTATGAGACCCCAATGAACCTCCTCTTCTTCATCTCATTTTTTTACCCACAACCACTAATTTTGCCCTGTCTGGCTTTCCATATGATATGTTCTGCATATAGATTGAACAGATAAGGGGATCAAATGCACCCTTGTCTGCCATAGTTGAGTTTTCTGGGCAACTGAGCATCAGGTGTGGAGTAGGTCAAAGCAGAGTGAGACTCCTGAAGAAGGAAACCTGCTTTGCTGTTGAAGACACTGAAATACTCTGCATTATGAAAACAGAGAAGAGCGGTAACTAAATTAAGGCCAAAAGGGGAATAGCAAGCGCTGCAGTAAAGTAACAAATGCAGCAGAATCTGAGGTGCTGACAGTGACATCAGTCTCAGTGCCTGCAGCAGCAGCTACTGTCAAAACTGGAGCATGCTAGACTGACTGACAGCTGATGTGTGTGCGCGTGCATGTAGCTTCCATTAGCACCATTGTGAGAGAGGGAAGACAAAACCACCATCCTCTATGTTCCACTACCTGTCTCACACCAGGACCAAGGTAGATTAGTCCAAAAGATTGGAATAAGAGGCACAGAGCAGTTGAGAGAATGGTGATAGCTAAGGGACTATCCTGAGCTGAGATGACAATTGCTTCATGGCTCCCATAATGGCATAAAATGAAAAACAGAACAGAATCAGGTTAGTACCAGCCAGGGGGATAAGTCAGCGATCATGGAAGGCGGCTAGAGTCCAGATGCCTGCTTCTCTCCCCCTTTTGTCTAATTTAATATATATATATATATATATATATATATATATATATATATATATATATATATATATATATATATATATATATATATATATATATATATATATATATATATATATATTATTAATTTTTCAAAAGGTACAAAAATACAAACAAAATACTAAAAGAAAAAAGATACACATATTTATCTAATTTTAAGGCAAACCAATTCCATTGCCTGTGCCTGTTACTACTATGTAAGTTCCTGTCCTCTTTGCAAGACTGCCAGAGGTTGAGGCTGCTGAATCCTGGTCTCTGGAGAAGTAAGATGAATCAAGGAGAACTTTGGCTTCATCTGTGAAACTCAGTGGCTAAAGATTCTAAAGTTAACTGTGTGTTAGATTAGATTATTGATCACAGGTGTGCTATGTTTGATGCTAATATAGAGGTGGTTAGTAGAGATCTTGCCTCTGAGATGGCCACTGCTGATTTTTTTGCAGATAAATACATAAAAATAACAAATGTCATCAAATGAATTGATGGACTAACCATTTTGAACTAGCAATGCACTCTCCCTCCTCTACCTCAAAGGGGAATGAGTTGAGTCATTAAACTAATGATTTGGAAAATAATTGTGTGAGCAATTAATAAGTAAATAGTTAATTGAGATTGAGGAACAGGTGAATAACACTTTTAAATCTTTAGGGTTAGTCAAAGTCTCTCTTGCAGAATGTAATGGGTTGCTAATCACAATGGTGGAGATACAAAGAAAGGGTTTAATACAAACAGATAACAAACCTGAGTTTTGTACCAGGAAAATGTCAATAGTTAAGAACGGTACATTATATAGCATAAAATCAGATTGTCTAAAAATAGGGTTATATGTTTCTAGGATTTTTGAAAATACAGCCCCTTCTTTGACTCAGATAAAGAAGGAAATAAATATGGAACAAAATGAGAAATTCCATTTAGAAAGAGATAATAATAGTACTGAGGAAGATCTTATACAGTGGGAAAAGTCAGAAGTGCATAATATACCTTTCTGTTGCCATGATAAAGAGAACTCAAGAAATCCAAGAGAGTCAGAATGTGAGGCAGGGAGCGGTCTTTCAACCCAAAAGCAAAAGAAGAAAGAAAGGACCCCTTTAGTAGTGAGGAGATAGCACCAATGAATTTTAGTTAATTGCCATCAATTGCTCAAAATGTATTTACTGTATTGCCAAACTGGAGTTCTTAATAGTGCTTCCGCTAAGTAGGCAGTTTGACCACGGGAGCCAAATAGGAAAAGAGGGCATTCAATTGGTGACGATCTACATGAAAATCAAGGGCAATCTACGGACCGGAGCGGCAAGGAGCAGCAGCTGCGTGGCGGGGCCAGACAGAAAACCACCACCACTGCCCACAAATGCCCCATCGCCAACAGATGCCCTTGGCTGGCCCCGGCCTGGAGGGAGGAGCAGTGAGGATCAGCGGCTGCATGGTGGGCCCGCCCATAAAACTGCTGCTGCTGGATGTCCCGCCACCACCAGATGCCCCGCCACCACCGGATGTCCTCAGCCGGCCCTGACCAGGAGGGAGGAGTGGCGAGGAGCAGCAGCTGTGCACCGGGCCCAACCATGAAACAGCTGCCACCGGACACCCCTTCACAGGAAAAAAAAATCCCAAGCAAAGCCGGGTAAGCAGCTAGTACTGTATATACTCAAGTATAAGCTGACCAAAATATAAGCCAATGTACCTAATTTTGTCCTGAAAACCCAGGGAAATAGATTGACCCAAGTATAAGCTGAGGGTGGGAAATGCAGCAGCTGCTAGTGAGTTTCAATAATCAAAATACATGAAAATATGGTAAAATTAATTAAATTGTTGGTGTGTCTCAATCTGGCACAGTCTTGAGACCCTCATGGTTGTTGACCTGAGTATAAGCCGTGCCCCATTTTTGGGGCTAAAAACTTGGCTTATACTCGAGTATATACGGTATGTCTCAGAATCTATACATCAAGTTTAAAATCCTCTACAGCCAGTATTGGACACAGTCTTTTACAAACTTAATAAAAATACAGCTCTCTGTCATGCCTTTATTTACAGATCTCATCCACTTCCAGGCATACTGAAAATCTATAAAAGGTGCAAGAGGAAGGTGTGCATTTTTAAAAGTATCCTCAGTCACAATCAATAATTTTGGAGACTAATTAGTCATGGGCTCTATCTCTGTTTCCACTCCCTTAAAGAGGGAGAGCTGTAAATTAGTCTTGCTGGCATGTAAAATCTAGTCAGCTGCATCCTACAAAATAAATTTTTAGTGTCCGCTTCATACAACATCAGATTCATACAACATCACCTAATTCTTTGAAAAAAGTTGCCTCATACAAAGTCTCCTCATGCGACTTTGTATGAGGCATTGGGGTTTTCCCCGGTTGCATTGTGCCTGGGCAGTATAAAAAGCAGGACACGTGCACATTGCTCTTGTGGGTGTTGCATGAGGCGAAGAGTGTTTAGGAGAGGTTTTGAGCATGATTTTAGATTTTTTTGGATTTTTCCGTCAGAATTTTTAGAAGCATTCCTGGGATTTTTGCAGCATTCTTCAGGTTCTTGGACAATCAGGGTTGTTTTACATGTTTTTGTAATGTTTTTAGCCTTTAGACAATGATTTCTTAAAGTTCTGTTAGTTTCCTGTCTGTTTCCTTGACTTTGCCCTGAAGTCTGTGCTGTTACAGTACAATGTATCTCTATGGAAATGATGTTGTATGAGGCATTGCGGCAAGGATTTGGACGTTGTATGAGGCATCGTGGCTAGGATTTTGCATGCCTCATACAAAGTCCAAATCCGTATAAAGTCCAAACTTGTGGAACCAAGTTTGGACGTTGTATAAGGTATCACTGTACATGAATGGGAGTGGTCCACAACAGCTTTCATCGGCATAATTAAATGCTGGGGCACCCCACACCAGAAAAACATGCAAGTGCTAGAGGTTTTGATCCAGTGGTGGTTGGGGTGAAAGTCCCTAGGAGACACATTCACTTTGAAGTGGGTGAATAGTCTTCTCTACATATTCCCTCCTTCCCACTGATCCATAAGAAAATCATCAAGATCGAGCAAGAAGGAGCAAATGCAATTTTGATAGGCTCATCATGACCAAGATAAGTCTGGTTCCCCATAGCAGTTACACTTGCTGTGTAATTGCTATGCCATCCTACTGTCAATGGAAGCGGGCATAATCTACCTTTCACCTATTTTGGACTTGTTGATCCATGATGTGGGGGAGGTTCAGGCATCCAGACATTCCCCAGTTGAACTTGAAGGGCTTGGATAATTTTCTCCAGGTAGCACAAATCTTAGACAGCATCAACTAAACTGTCTACACAGCAATCCTACACTTGTATTTGGACCAATTGCAATCACACATTCTTCCTTCCTCCCCTCTGACTATTATGGTCAATCTCTCCTGTGGACAGCGGACAAGGAGAACTGAAGAAGAAGCATTGGTTGGTCATGTGCTAGGGAAGGGGATTGTTTCTCCTGAAGCTCTGGGAGGTTCTGAGACTGTCTTCTGTGCAGATGCAAAACCCACAGATGTGAATTCACAGATGGCAACTTGAAGAACTCCAGTTACAAGTAAATAATCTGTCCAATTTTTATTTTGCTTAATGTACATATCAAAACTCATAAAAAGATATATTCTAATGAAAACTTTTGATAGAAATGTATGCACGGCCTTTTAATATGGACCTGCACTCTGACCCAGTTGTAGAATAATTCTCAGAAAAATCCCCAATACTGACGGTTCTGCTGTGCTGTTATAGGTGATTGTGCCTGCAGATGGTGCTGATATTCTTGGAAACACCACCTATGGCTAGTGAGATTTTTCTACATTGTTATAAAGGGATAGTGCCTGCAGATGGTACTAGAATCTAAGGAACATTCTAGTTACATTTGTATTCTCTCCTCGACTTTTCACCTTCCCCTCCAAAAATTTAACTGGAATCTCACCTATTCCTTTGTATATCAGAAAGCAAAAACATTGCAGCACTTTAAAGACTAACTGCTACATTTTTAATGTGCGCTGTCGTGGATCAAGTCCACTTCATCAGACATGATGAAGTCTGATGAAGTGGACTTGATCCACGAAAGCTCACATTAAAAATATAGCAGTTAGTCTTTAAAGTGCTGCAATGATATGCCTGAACCACAGACTAACACAGCTACTATTCCAAAAAATATTCTTTTGTAGCGTTGTAAGAGCTATTATATCAGCGATGGCTAACCTTGGCACTCCAGGTGTTCTTGGACTTCAATTCCCCAAAGCCCAAGACAACATACTTGCTGATCAGGGCTTCTGGGAATTAAAGTTCAAGAACATCTGGAGTGCCAAGTTTGGCCATCACTGTACCATATCATAGCCCCAAGCTATTACATTCTTGGCTGTTAATGGATGCAGAGTCCTTTGCTGTATTATGATCATCCACCAGCAATATTTCCAGTGTTTACAGTGAGGTTTAGGGGTCCACATAAGCTCATCAAGGCAGTTATAGTGGAACAGTTAGGTGACATATAATAGGGGGGAGGAAAGTATTTGAGCATGTAGGCTGGTGACAGATGGCATGTATATTTTCCATACTGAGAGACATTCAGTGCAGAACTAGATAAATAAGGCAAACAATCAGTTGTAACTAGGAAAGACGAACACATACACTGCTGTCTGTGTTTATTGCATCTCCCTACCTTTTAGCTCTACAGGTGTGTAAGTATGGATCATGCCATCCACACAGAATTTCAGTGCCTAGTACCCTCTGTTGACTAATTAAGATGTCTGCCTATTTCTTTGGAGATCTGTAAAATAGAAAATTATAGATTGGATAGAAAATTTTGTTGTTGTTCAGTCGCACAGTTGATTCCGACTCTTTGGGACCCCATGGACCATTGCTCTCCAGGCACCTCTATCCTCCACCATCCTCCTCATTCCGCCCAGCCCTGTGCCTACTGCGTCCACGACGCCATCTAGCCATCTCATCCTTGGCTGTTCCCTTCTTCTTTTGCCCTCCACCTTTCCCAGCATCAAGGCCTTCTCAAGTGAATCTCCCATTCTCAGTTGATGTCCAAAGTAGTTCATCTTCATCTTTGTAATTTGTCCTTCTAAGGAGCAGTCAGGGCTAATCTCTTCTAATAATGACCTATTTGGTCTCGCTGTCCAGGGGACTCTCAAAACTCTCCTCCAACACCACATCTCAAAGGCGTCTATTCTTCTGCACTCAGCCTTTCTAACGGTCCAGCTCTCACGACCGTACATTACCACTGGGAATACCATTGTTTTGACTGTGCTGACTTTTGTTTGCAGTGAGATGTCTCTACTTTTGACTATGTTCCCCAGGTTTCTCATAGCTTGTCTCCCAAGAATAAGTCTCCTTTTTATTTCATGACTGCAATCCCCATCTGCAGTTATCTTTGCTCCTGGGAAAGTAAAATCTGTCACTGCTTCTACTTCCCCATCTATTTCCAGGGACTGATAGGGCCCGTTGCCATTATTTTGGTTTTCTTGATATTGAGTCTCAAACCAGCTTTTGCACTCTCCTCTTTCAATCTAATCAGGAGCTTCTTTAGATTTTCCTCACTTTCTGCCATTAAGGTCATATCATCTGCATATCTCAAATTGTTGATGTTTCTCCCTGCAATTTTGATTCTATATTGTGATTCCTCCATCCCTGCATTGCACATTATGTGCTCTGTGTATAGGTTGAACAAGCAGGGTGACAAAATGCAGCCTTGTCTTACTCCTTTTCCTATTCCAAACCACTCCGTCATTCCATACTCTGTCCTAACTGTTGCTTCTTGATTCATGTACAGATTTCTCATGAGGCATATAAGGTGTTCTGGTATTCCCATCTCCCTAATCACTTGCCACATCTTGTTGTGGTCCACACAGTCAAAAGCCTTGGTGTAGCCAATGAAGCAGAAATAGACTTGTTTCTGATATTCCTTTGTTTTCTCCATGATCCAGCAAATGTTGGCAATGTGGTCTCTGTTGCGGGTCCCTCTTTTAGACTAACAACTCTGCTCTGGGTGACTGAACAGACAGCAGCCTAAAAGATTTATAGTGCAGAGGCAGCGTAACACTTTCTCAGAAATATCCCTGCTCAGGGTAACTTTTGCAGGCAGTGTTTTGAGGTACACTGATTCTCTGATTAATCAGCCTCAGCTGACAATTAAAAAGAGCAATGAAGGATTTATGAGACTGTTTCTTCTTAACCCAAACATCGCCTTCTTACGCTTACTCCTCCCACTTAAGGCACTCTGAGAGTCCAGCGTTACCTTGAGATAAAGTTGTTCTCAAAACAAACTCTTCTGAGCTGCTGGAATTAAGCCTTCCTGACAAAACCTTAAATTTATGGCTTGTGCTGGACTTCTAAAAATCTCCCCTTTCTCAGCTTAGAGAAGGACAAACCAGAAACTACTAATATCATCAAATTAGCAGCTTTTATTGGTTTACAAAAATGAGGTAGATTATTATGCGGTTAAAATAGACATTTAAAAATACAAAATAGAAATCATAAAACAAACATGAATAACTAAGCTAACTAAAGATAGCTAAAGCCTGGGGCCAAAGACCCCGCCATAGAAATTAGACCGGTGTTGTCCAATCTCTAAGAAAAAGAAAAGTCGGACAGCATTTCTCAAGGCAAGAGAAAACTGACCTACCGAAGATTAAAAAGCATGTTTATATAGGTTTTTCTTTCCTCACACCCACCATTTCAAAAATGTAAAAACTCCCAGTTATGTCATCTTGGCGACATTATGACTGGGCACCTGGACTCTGCCAGCTGCATCTCCGCACCTGCCTGCGTGCGTGAGATTCTTCTCTCATCTGGTGAGATAAATGTATCTGTCAGATTCTCAGACATAGGGTCTTCAGATCTTGGCGTCAATATGTGTGTGTGTGAAAAGAATGCCTGGCTAACACCTGGACATCTGGTAATTAGCATTACATCATAGAATAAAAATCTAGCTGGACATTTCTACTTCACACAATTAAAATTAATGAGAATAAATGTCTTCCTTTTTAATTTGCCCATCACAGTCTTTAGTCTCCGTTCCTCTTCTGAAACCAGCCTGCAACCTCTGGTAGTTCTCTCTCTACATGCTGCTGCAGTCTATCCTGTATTATCTTGAGCATCACCTTGCTAGCTTGTGGGATGAGCAAAATTATTTGACAATTTGAACATTCTTTGGCATTACCCTTTTTTGGGATTGGAACAGATCTGCTGGCATATAGAATGCAATAGTTTGACTCCATCATCTTTCAGGGCTTTGAAAAATTCAACTGGGATACCATCATCTCCACTGGCTTTGTTGTTTGCAGTGCTTTTCAGGGCCTTTCTTATTTCACTCTCTAGGATGCCTGATTCAAGTTCAAATTCCCCGTCATTTTTATTTTCAGGGGTGTTAAGGTCTTTTTTGCAGAGTTCCTCTGTGTACTCTTTCGATCTTTTCTTGATCTCCTCTGCATCCCCTAACTCCTCGCCATCTTTGTCCCCTATCATGGTCATTTTTGCTTTAAACATTCCCTTGACTTCCCCAATTTTTAAAAAAAAGATCTCTAGTCCTGCCTCTTGTGTTGTTTTCGTCTGTTTCTTTGCATTGTTCATTTAGGTAGGTTTCCTTGTCTCTCCTGGCTTTTCTTTGAAATTCTTTATTCAAGTGATCGTATTTTTCCTTTCTCCTTTGCCTTTTGCGTTCCTTCTTTCCTCTGATATCTTAAGGGCCTCATCAGACAACCACTTTGCTTATTTACGCTTCTTTTCTTTGGGTATGGTTTTCCTTGCTGCCTCCTGCATGATGTCTCGTATCTCTGTCCATAATTCTTCTGGTACTCTGTCTATCTGGTCCAGACCATTAAGTCTGTTCCACACCTCCACCATGTATTCCTTGGGTATGTTGTCTAGATCATATCTGTCTGGCCTATTTGTTTTCCCTATTTTCTTTAATCTGAGTCTGAATTTTGCGATCAGTAGATTGTGGTCTGAGCCACAGTCTACCCAAGGTCTTGTTCTCCATCTTTGGCTGCAGAGTATGTAGTCAATTTGGTTTCGATGTTGGCCATCTGGTGATGTCCATGTGTAGAGTCTCCTCTTGTGTTGTGTGTAGAAAATTATAGATTGGGATAGATTGTGTATGTGTTGTAATAATAAGACAATTAGTCACTGACAGTATTTTAGCACATTAGGATTCTACAAGATCAAGTTAAAGAAAGGATGTGAAATTTGTGGAGATCCTACTGTTCATGTAATAAATGAAACTATGATAAGCATAAAAGTGACAGATTTGGTCTACAGACACATACTAGGGTTATGATATTCATCACCACAGAAGAAGTGCAATTTCTACACAGAGTAGATCTCAGGCGCTTAAAACTTCTCCTTTTTTAAACCACCCTGTTAGTTTGAGATGGAAATTCAAGCAAAGTAATATAGGAGGGATCTAACTCAGTACAGAAAAGGATCCATATAGATGAATAAAGAGATTTGTTGTAGAAACTTCATATCACTGATAAGAAGAATAAAGGTGTTGAGGCATCTTTGTATGGAATAGATTTAGTCCTGCTGCAGCATCTGAAAGCCACTAATCTGAAATCAAACAGTGGGAGGAGTATTTCAGTGCTTGAGTTAGACAATGGTGTACTAAGCTGCTGAATTCTTGGTACATGAATTAATTGTCCCCTTTACATTCTAATTTTACTCATATGATTAGTGAAGGTTGTAACACAGAGTGCCTCCAAGTTTCATGCTGGATTGTAAATTATTTACCATGAGGAACAGCGATAAGTTTTGGTGGTTACAGCATTGCTTTTACACATTTATGCTTGACATGGAACTGCTGTAGGTTCTAAAAGTGACAAACCTTTTCTGAAACAAAGTTTTAACTAACTCCCTGCTATTACAATTAGCGGTAAGCTTTTCCTCAGACAGATGAGGTTGAAATGAGTATAAATTAATGAAATGCAAAACTGTGTCTTGACCAAGGCTGTGTTCCTTAAATGCCCCTCTCTCAAAACACAAAATCTTGAGTTTGGATTGATGTTAGGAACCATGTTTTGAGAATAAAATTTAAGAAATCAGGCATAAATCAAAAGCTGAGAATCAAAAGTTAGGTAATAAGCTAGATAAGAATATAATTGTCACTGTGTGGGAGTTCAGTGATATTTTGCTGGCAAACTAAAGCAACATTTTACTAGGTAATTTTAAAATAACGGGGCATCAAAAAAAGGTGTTACTTTGAAAATGAACCAAACTTGGTGTAGTGGTAGCAGGAAGTCTGCTCTTGTTCTGTGCCAAATTTGGGGAGAGTTTGGACAAAGTAATTTGAGTTATGTCTTTTTTAAAAGTAAAGCTGCTTTCCCATCACAATCCCATGCAGAAGCAAGCAACTTTATGTGTCACTAGATTGGTCTCCTCAATTTATTCGATCCATTTACAACCTTGCATACTTTGAAGGAAAACGGTTAGTCCCATGTTTTTGTTATTTACAAACTCTGGTATGCAGTTCCTCTAATTACAATCCTTGAGGAAGGCCTCTAAAAAGATGAAAACTGATTGCTATAGGTGGAATTCTGATAAGCTGTTATGTTCCAGTGTGGGAGTTCATTATACTTTTAGCTTAAAACATTAGCTGTGTTTAGCTAGCAATTGTGGTTAGCTCTTCCTGCGCCCGACCACAGTAACAATTGTGGTTAGCTATTTCCTGAATCAACAATCGCTTCCTGCCTCTGTGCAGAGATTCTGCATCTGTGCAGAGATTCTGCAGTTCCTGGTTTGGTGCAGAAAAGCACCTTTGTGTAATCTTCAAATATACCGGTATGCTTTTGGTATCAGCCTAAACTGCTAGAGAAAGCTATATAATTAGAGGTAACCGCTTTTGCAAGGGTACCGCCACAGAGAATAGGCTTTGGGCCTATTCTGGCAGGATACAAGCTACTGCGCATGTACTAGTAAGAGATATAGGTCATGTTCCATATATGGTTATGATATAGAGAATGTCATATTATTGGCTGAATACCACTGCACCTATGCTGGCGTAGACATCCTGTGTAACCTGTGTAACTTCAATAAAACTTGCTTCCCGGTGCTGGAGCAGAGACTTTTTGCGCACCATTAACTCTGACTGCTGTTTCAGTTTCTGCTGACTTTATGCTTACACCCTTGTTGAGCTGGATTCTCAACAAGTGCTTGGTCAATCTCTGACCTGATCTCCTTTTCTGTGGCCACCCTCTGGCTAGAATTTCTCTACATTCCAGAGCACAGACAACATTGTCACAAGTTCTCCATTCAGGCTATATCTGCTAAACAACCAAACTAGCTGGTTAACTCTTAACTAAACAGATATTTAAAAAGATTGTTTCTGATGGTAAAATATTTTACTAGATAATTTAAAAAGTATAGAGAACAAATATTTAGGCACTCACTTGTTAAAGCAGAAAAATTACTTTTTCCCCACTTTACAGCAGTGATAGTCTTACTAGATGTTAGCATAGTTTCTGTGCCTATTCCAGATGTCTTATCACTATATAGTTTTTGGTAGTTAAGAAAAATCCCACCAAAGATACTGTGTGTCGTGAAGTCACTTCTATGTGATGACTCTTATCAATTAATGAATTCCAAAATATCCTGTCATTAACATGCTAAGGTCGTTCAAACTAACAGTATCACATTATGTTATTCTTCTGGTATTTTTCCTTTGCTTTGTGTCTCTATGTGAATTGTAATATTCCCTATCTAAATGTAGACCATCTTGACTGCTGCCATTGGTGCTATCAGCACTCAGCTGCCTTTTTCTATGTAAAGTTTGGCATCCTTTTTCCTATTGGCAATGTAGACATAATATTGTATAGCAATATTGGGCCATTTCCTAGTGTTTTGAATTGTGAATACAGAAACACAGTACTGTACCTCACATGCATAAACTGGAGGTTTTTTTAAAAAATGAATTAAATTGCTCACTAATTGGCATACAGTGAGATTGGAGGATCTGTAGTCTTGGGAATGGGGGAAAACTCTGAAGAAAATGTGTATTGTGGTGCTGCCAATTTCAGGGTATCTTGTGTTTAGCCGAGGAGAAAAAAAGACCTTTGCAAGGGTGAGAGGGCTAACTGTTCAACCAGACAGGCCAAACTAAATAAGAACAACTTCTGCCCCTGATATTTTGCTCTTGCATCTTCCTTACTGTGTTGAATGACCTCTGTCCTCTGGCAAACTCCCAGCTGGCTCATCCAGGTCCTCTTCTTTAAAAAAATGCCAAGTGTGTCAGAAGATACTTTGGCCCTTAATGGGACCATGCTTCAGCTCATTTTTTTGACACTCCCCTTTCGTGATCTCCCATGCTTATAATCCATTGACTATATTGAGTGTCCCAGGTCTGGTGCCTACACTCATCCATGCTGACCAGCTGGGCAGAGAGCATGCCAGGTCAGCCAAGGGAGGGTTATGCCTCTCGGCCTCTGCAGTGCTTGGATTAAGGGGCTGTGCGGATTTACTTTCTGCTCTTGCTTCAATTCCTCTCCCTCCAATATTATGTACGGGGGAGCATGCAAATATTGCTGCACAAACTAGGTCATTCTTTGCAAAGGGACTTTGTGCATCTTTGAGATCCTCTGGGGGAGGCCACAGGCTCTCCCAGCTCCACGGTCCTGCTCGTAGCTCTTTTGCCTCCTTTACTGAGTCTCTTGCCTCTTTGGAATCTTGAAAAAAGGATGTGATTAGCAGAGGCAGCCGATGGGGGAACTACTGCGAGCGCCAAATGCCTCTTCCGGACAAGTGCTTTGCTGACACTATTTTAGTGACTAGTCCTCCTCCCTCTTTTTGGCAGATGCACTTTGCAAGAAGCAACTTTCTGCTGCTTAGAACTTCACACACCAGACTCTTTAGCAAGATATGAAACCTAGGCTACTTCTAACCCTCCTCTTTGGATTTTGTTGTTGCTTTGCGTTCAACCTGGCAGAGCCATGGATTTACGTATCGAGCTGGCTATGACTCCCCTGCATGAATACAAGGAACAAATCCATAAACATCCATTTGTCCAATGGCACTAATTTCAGCATGTTTATGTATCAGGTGAGTAGGATATCCCTTGCAAAGCTTGCCCACTGTAGTCTTCAGTTTTCTAGGTGGACACAAATACTCCAGCTCTTTCAGCAAGATTTTAGGCCTCTCTGAACCGCCACAAGAAATTTGTTTCTGTAGATCCAGTTCCTTTTATCTGGATTCATTTATGAATTCCTGCTCGTTGCTCATTCTGTTAAGAAATGAAACAAGTAAGGGTTATAGACTGCTCCAGAGGTCTTCATGGGAGCAACAGAGAGTTACCCTCTTTGAACCCTACTGGTCATGCTCCCAAAGGTGTGAGAGATAATATTTTTAGTGCAGTTGCTGGTAATAGCTCATGTTGACCAAGCTTGTTTTTATATCAAATTCCTTGTTTACAAGAAAAAAGCACTTTGTTATAAAATATATTAATTTCATAGTGGTGTAAATAGAGAAGAATGTTTATAGGAAACTTAATGAAAAACAGCTAAGTGTGCTCATGTAACGAATTAATTCTTACATACAGTATTTGAAACAGCTTGCTGTTTGAATAGTCTGCTGCATTTACAGTACTATAAAATGGCTGGGCCTTTACTATATATTGCAAGATTCTTGCAAACTTTGACCATTACTTCAAAGGGCTAAAGTTGTCACAGTGGTAGACCTTGGAATAATCTGCTTTCTTGCAACTAGTTTTCCCTGTGACCATTAGGACTTCACAAGCCAATCTTTAGAACTAAGATAATTCCAGCAAGTGTGGTCACCCAAGTTCCTAGAAATGTCATTAGTAGTGCTGTGAAATTAAGGCAAAATGCTTATCACACTAGGTTTACTTGATAATAATTCAAAGGTCCTACAAATATGTAATGTTTAATTCTTGTCCCCCCCACCCCCACCCATCCGACTCAATCCAACCCTTTCCTTCTTGGTGAGTTTATGTTTCTAGTACAGGTACCTGAATATACAAACCTGCTAGGTAGACTGTGAAAGGAGAAGAATGTTTCAGAGACTTGAAAGAAGGTGCTGTAGAACAGTCCTTGCCTGTGATCTTTTTGTTTGCTACCATGCTGTAGTCTCTGTTTAAAACATTTTGCAGGTTTTTAAAATGCTTTGAAATGATTTTTAGAAAAGCTAAAATTAGCCTTTAAAAACATAGTCAGCTGCTACAAAATACGTGCATGTATTTTGCTGTGGCTGTTCTATGCTTCTGCTCAGTAGTACACATTAGGAATAATATACAGTATTCCCTTCTCATGCTCTATTTGCTTAAATATTTTCAGAGCAGAACAGGGACAAGCAAAAATGGATTCCATCTAGCAGTGCTGCTTTTCATCTTTCCTGATAACTCACAAGAAGGGGATCACATATTTACCTATCATTCATCCATTTGTCTTGCAGTTGGATGTATTGTCCCCTATTACCCACCTCCACAGGGTGAGCAGATAATTGTGGCATGGTGGTGAAAGTAATATTTAAGGGAGATCAATAGACTAATCAAATGTATATTTGTAAATTGTTATTAGTGATGGTAGCTCTACATTTTTTCTGGTTCCTGAAGCAGTAAGCTTCAGAATAGTGGTGGTTGAGGAACAACAGCAGGAGAGAGCTATCCTCATTTCCTGTGTGAATTTCCCATGGTCTTTTGGATGGCCTTTGTGGGAAATAGAATGTTGACTACATAAGCCTTTAGCCTCATATGATATGCAGGTTTTCTTGTTGAGTAAAGTCAGAGAGACAGATTGCAAAGAACGGAATTTCTGGTTATGATGTATCCCAGAGAAAATGGAGCAGCACTTTGATGATTTGACAAATTTTAAACTTGAACGCTTCCTCCCAGAAAAAGAGGAGGAAAGGAAGGGAGAAGGATGTGAATCTTTCTTTATTTAGCTAATTTTTCTTTACTTATATTCATTTCCTTTTAAAAAATAGGATTGCTTGAGATACAGTGATTTCCTGACCTGAAACCTTGATCCTGGCATGTGGGTGCAAGGATCACACCAAATGGAATACTGCACCAGTATGCAACTTTCAGTAACCCTATTTAGCTTTTTACAGTGCACTCCAATTTGGTTGTCTAGCTAACCTTAAGGTGACATTTATTCCAAGTTTGGTAAAAAGCTTGCTGTTCTAATCCATTTGGACATTTTAAAATCATCCCACATGCCAGCAAGGTGATGCTCAAGATAATACAGGATAGACTTCAGCAACATGTGGAGAGAGAATTACCAGAGGTGCAGGCTGGTTTCAGAAGAGGCAGGGGGACTAGAGACCACATTGCCAACATACGCTGGATCATGGAGAAAACAAAGGAATACCAGAAACAAGTTTACTTTTGTTTTATTGACTACACCAAGGCATTTGACTGTGTGGACCACAACAAGATGTGGCAAGTAATTAAAGAGATGGGAATTCCAGAGCACCTCATATGCCTCCTGAGAAATCTGTACATGAATCAAGAAGCAACAGTTAGGACAGAGTATGGAATGACAGAATGGTTTGGAATAGGAAAAGGAGTAAGACAAGGCTGCATTTTGTCACCATGCTTATTCAACCTATACACAGAGCACATAATGCGCAGTGCAGGGATGGAGGAATCACAATATGGGATTAAAATCGCTGGGAGAAACATCAACAATCTGAGATATGCAGACGATACCACCCTAATGGCAGAAAGTGAGGAAGACCTAAAGAACCTCTTGATTGGGCTGAAGGAGGAGAGTGCAAAAGCTGGCTTGAGACTCAATATCAAGAAAACCAAGATAATGGCAACAGGCCCCATCAGTTCCTGGAAAATAGACGGGGAAGAAGTAGAAGCAGTGACAGATTTTACTTTCTTAGGATCAAAGATCACTGCAGATGGGGATTGTAGCCATGAAATAAAAAGGCGACTGATTCTTGGGAGACAAGCGATGAGAAACCTGGGGAACATAGTGAAAAGCAGAGACATCACCTTGAAAACAAAAATTAGAATAGTCAAAGCAATGGTTTTCCCAGTAGTAATGTATGGATGCGAGAGCTGGACATTTAGGAAGGCTGAGCGTAGAAGAATAGATGCCTTTGAGATGTGGTGTTGGAGGAGGGTTTTGAGAGTCCCCTGGACAGCGAGGAGAACAAATAGGTCAATCTTAGAAGAAATTAACCCTGACTGCTCATTGGAAGGTCAAATAGTAAAGATGAAGCTAAAGTACTTTGGACATCAAATGAGAAGGGAGGATTCACTTGAGAAGGCATTGATGTTGGGAAAGGTGGAGGGCAAAAGAAGAAGGGGGAGGCCAAGGATGAGATGGCTAGATGGCATTGTAGACACAATGGGCACAGAGCTGGGAGGGCTGAGGGGGATGGTGGAGGACAGAGGCGCCTGGAGGAAAATGGTCCACGGGGTCGCAAAGGGTCGGAGTCGACTGTGCGACTGAACAACAACAAATGTTCATGTTTGGCTAATTCTTTTCTAAGATGCCAAGTCAATGGCACTGATTGCTTCTATATTTATTTCAGTTCACATAATAAAATTAGTACACATAGTAATCCCAATTAGATGTATAAAATGAGACTAATATCCCAGATGGGTCTAATTCATTCTTTGAATTACTTTTGCATTCTTTGGATGTTTTTCCTTATTTAAGGAGTTTATTGCATTAAAACAAAGGAGCTAGTTAATAGAGAGCTGAAGAACTGTACTTAAAACAGAAAAACAATTTGCTCCACATCTTCATTTACCATGGTATCTTGTTCCTGGATGCAAAGTGAGTGTGATTTATATATGTGTAACATTTAATATTGAAACAAAAATTGTAAATCACATTAATCTTGCTGTAAGGCAGTTTCCCAGCCTTTGGTTTTTGGACTTCAATTCCCAGAAGCCTAAGTCAGTGTATTCACTGATCTGTGCCTTGGGGAATTGGCTTAGGCTTCTGGAAATTGAAGTCCAAATACCAAAAGTTGGGAAACACTGCTGTAAGGGCTGAAGTGGTGAACACACCCATTAAACATGCTTGTTCTACATAAAATTTTAATAAATTAAAGTTTATTTATTTATTTATTTACAATATTTATATACCGCCTTCCTCGCCCTAGGGTGACCCAAAGTGGTTTACAAGTCAAGTAAAAACATCAGCTAAAAACAACTAAAACCATAAAAACTATCTAATAAAACCACACTAACCCTCCCCCCCCTCTTAAAAAGGACAGCCAGGCCAAGTTAACTCCCCAAGTGAGCTAAACAAGCCAGTGGGGTTGGGAAGAGAAGCCAGTCATGCCCCACACCCGCTGGAATAGCCATGTTTTTAATGCTTTTCTAAAGGGGAGCAGCTCTGTCTGGAGATGTAGTTCAGGTGGTAGGAGGTTCCAAAGGGCCAGGGCAGACACCGAGAAGGCTCTCCTCCTGGTCCCAGTTAGATGTACTTTCTTGGCTGATGGGACCACCACGGAGCCTCTCTGGTCTACCCTCGTAGGACGGGTTGTAAACCTTGGGGTGATGCGATCTCTTAAGTATCCTAGTCCACTGCCATGTAGGGCTTTAAAGGTCAAAACCAGTACCTTGAAAGGCACCCAGAGGCATACTGGCAACCAGTGCAGCTCCCGGAGCAGCGGTGAGACATGGGCATAACGCCCACACCCTGTCACCACCCGGGCAGCCGCGTTCTGTACCAGCTGTAGCCTCTGAATGGTCATCAAGGGCAGCCCCATGTAGAGTGCATTACAATAATCCTATCCGAAGGTGACCAGAGCGTGAGTGATCATGAGCAGAGAGTCCTGAGCGAGGAGCAGACGTAATTGGTGAATGACACGAAGCTGCACAAAGCCCTCCTGGCAGTAGTCGTGAGTCCAGGAGGACCCCCAAATTACGCACCAGGTCTGTCTGAGGCAGCAGTGCCCCAGTTGATACCTCTAATTGCTGTGAAAAGCAAATTACAATCAAGTATAAAGTGTAAAACTCAAATATAAAATTGGTTTTTTTAAATAATTGAACAGCCTCATTCGGTCCCATCTGAAGTTTGTCTGTCAATGTTTTTAAAGAATTCTTAACTGAACCAAGATTAGGCTCTCTTGTTTCACTTTCTAATCCTTTTATAGGTGTCCCTTCCTAATCTGGAAATTAGTCTGCTAATCTGGCTGCACAGTTTACCGTTCAAGAGCTGAGAGAACAATGTCTGACAAAGTGTTATCTAAAAAATCAGTTGGAAATAGTATAAGCTTAAAAAGGATTTCATAATGGTAGGAGGAAGAACTTGTTCAACATGTCAACAAGCCAACCTTCTTTTAACTGCCCAATGTGATCCACAACATAAAGTTTCAAAAGGTTTTTTGATTGCTACTAGGTGGTATTTAGCTTAACTATTGGAGAAATCTCCTAAATCTGCATCTGATTGAATAAAAGATAATCTCCAAAATACCAAAGCAATTTTTGTTACCTTGTTCCTGAAATAGGTTATTGAAACTCTCTAGGGAGAGTGTAGACTCTATCTTCCTATGCAAAAAAGTAAATAATACAAGTGTCAGCTAGTTTATTCATTAATAAATTGGAGTATGCCCATGGTATCAGTGAGAATTTTGTAAGTCAGTTCCTCTGTAAATTCTCCGTAAAATGCCCTCACTGTTTCTCTATCTTCTGGGCTCATACTGTCTAGTTCAGGGGTCATCAAACTAATGGCCCACAGACTGGATCCGGCCCATGGCATCAAATAATCCAGCCTGTGCCCTTGCTGCGACTGTGGAAGCGGCAGCGGCGGCCCCTTAACAGTCTGAGGGACCATGAACCGCCCTTCTACAGAGTGCCAGCAGGGACAAGCCAAGCAGAGGAGGGAGGCGGTGGCAGTGGCTGTGGCCCCTCAACAGTCTGACAGACTGTGAACAGCCCCTGCCTTAAAAAGTTTGAGGACCCCTGGTCTAGTTAGTCACCTGTATGTCCATCAGTATGCTATTGCTCAATCTTAACTGCTTACTCTGCTCACCAATGGTGAATTTGATTGACATGGTGGTCTTTCATAACAAGGGGTAGACTATTTTTAAAAGTTCAGTTGGTTCACATATGGCTACTATAGTTTTATCTTATTTTACCATAGTAAATTGCAGCTATAGTATCCACTATCTAATCAAATCCAATATCGATTTGTCTTCCCTTATCTCTTTAAGCACAAATCAACTGAAATCCAAAATGTTCTATCCTTAGCCTTCTGTTTCCATCTCTGAACGAACAGTGTTACCATCGGCTCATCCCATTGCTTTTGGGCTCCGCCTAGTGATCTTTTTTGGTCCTTTGGTATCCAGTCTGTTAGCCTACAGGTCCATCGGGTTTTCCTTTAGGAGGGTGATATGGTCTACCCATCTTCTTTTTGCCACATATAGTTCATTGACCACATCACACAGTCCAGTTCCTTATTGTTGACCTAATCCCTGATTGTTACTCTGCATATCCATCCACCAGTTTTTCTTTCTCTGATGCTCCTTCAGACAGTTGGCAGGCTGGACTGGTGGTCCAGCTGCCACCACCACCAGAATTGATGGCACACTAATTTACAGCTGTTGTAAATGCGATTACAACAGCTGTAAATGAGTCTGCGGCTGTCGTAAATGCGTTTACAATGGCCGTAAATGAGTCTGCAGCCAATTGTAGAGGCAGTGGTAGTGGCAGCTGGAGTGAGGGCACAGGATGTTTGATTTGGCGCCATGGGCCGATCCAGCCTGCAGGCCGTAGGTTGAGAACCCCTGTACTAGGAAATGTGGGTCTAGCCATTGAAACTGACATACTTATTGTTAATTATTTGTCACAATAGTGCTACTGTCACCTTTCTAATCCACCTCTGTTGCCTATTCTGCATATAAACTGGTTTTGCTTCACTTTGAAGAAATGAATTCATCAACAAAAGCTCACATTGAAATACAGTATAACAGTCTCTAAGATGTTACAACATGTTTATTTTCTATTTGTTAGTATGATTTTTGTATGGTATGGTTGCACAGACTAACATAGCTGCTCCTTTGAGAATTAGAGATTTAAAAAGTTACTTTCTAGGGCTTCAACTCTTAGACACTGCCCCTTCTAGCTGAGGGATACTGAAGTTGCAGTCCAAAATAACGTTTCTAAGGTTTTGTCACAAGTGACACAAAGTCCCTCATGGCAATGGTTCATGTATTGGTAATCTTGAGAACCAATTAATGCAATGTACTCTGTGTAAGGCTGCCTTTGAAGATGTTTTGTAAGCTGCAGCAGGTACAGAATGCCTTCCTAACTGTCCAGCTCTCGCATCCATACATTACCACTGGGAATACCATTGCTTTGACTATTCTAATTTTTGTTTGCAATGTGATGTCTCTACTTTTCACTATGTTCCCCAGGTTTCTCATAGCTTGTCTCCCAAGAATCAGTCGCCTTTTTATTTCATGGCTACAATCCCCATCTGCAGTGATCTTTGATCCTAAGAAAGTAAAATCTGTCACTGCTTCTACTTCTTCCCCATCTATTTTCCAGGAATGGATCGGACCTGTTGCCATTATCTTGGATTTCTTGATATTGAGTCTCAAACCAGCTTTTGCACTCTCCTCCTTTAGCCCAATCAAGAGATTCTTTAGGTCTTCCTCACTTTCTGCCATTAGGGTGGTATCGTCTGCATATCTCAGATTGTTGATGTTTCTCTCAGCAATTTTAATCCCATATTGTGATTCCTCCATCCCTGCATTGCACATTATGTGCTCTGTGTATAAGTTGAATAAGCAGGGTGACAAAATGCAGCCTTGTCTTACTCCTTTTCCTATTCCAAACCACTCTGTCATTCCGTGTTGTGTCCTAACTGTTGCTTCTTGATTCATGTACAGATTTCTCAGGAGGCATATGAGGTGCTCTGATATTCCCATCTCTTTAATTACTTGCCACATTTTGTTATGGTCCACACAGTCAAATGCCTTAGTGTAGTCAATAAAACAAAAGTAAACTTGTTTCTGGTATTCCTTTGTTTTCTCCATGATCCAGCGTATGTTGGCAATGTGGTCTCTAGTCCCCCTGCCTCTTCTGAAACCAGCCTGCACCTCTGGTAATTCTCTCTCCACATGCTGCTGAAGCCTATCCTGTATTATCTTGAGCATCAGCTTGCTGGCGTGTGGGATGAGTACAATTGTTCGATAATTTGAACATTCTTTGGCATTGCCCTTTTTTGGGATTGGAACGTATACTGATCTTTTCCAATTCTGTGGCCACTGTTTTGTTTTCCAAATCTGCTGGCATATTGAATGCAGTAATTTGATGCCATCATCTTTTAGCGCTTTGAAAAATTCAATTGGGATACCATCATCTCCACTAGCTTTGTTGTTTGCAGTGCTCTTTATGCCTTCGCTCTCCAGGATGTCTGGATGAAGTTCAATTTCTTCATCATTGTGATTATCAGGAGTGTTGTTGAGGTCCTTTTTGTAGAGTTCCTCTGTGTACTCTTTCCATCTTTTCTTAATTTCTTCTGCATCAGCTAGCTCCTTTCCGTCTTTGTCCCTTATCATGGTCAGTTTTGCTTTAAATGTTCCCTTGATTTTCCCGATTTTTTTTGAAAAGATCTCTGGTTCTGCCTCTTTTGTTGTTTTCCTCCATTTCTCTGCACTGTTCTTTTAGGTAGTTTTCCTTATCTCTCCATGCTTTTCTTTGAAATTCTGTGTTCAAATGATTGTATTTTTTCATTTCTCCTTTTCCTTTTGCGTTCCTTCTTTCCTCTGCTATTTCAAGAGCCTCATCAGATAACCACTTTGCTTTCTTACGCTCCTCTCCTTTGGTATGGTTTTCTTTGCTGCTTCCTGCATGATGTCCCTCATCTCCATCCATAATTCTTCTGGCACTCTGTCTACCGAGTCTAAGCCATTAAATCTGTTCATCACCTCCACCGTGTATTCTTTAGGGATGCTGTCTAGGTGATATCTGTCTGGTCTCCTTGTTTTCCCTATTTTCTTTAGTCTAAGCCTGAATTTTGCAATCAGTAGATTGTGATCTGAGCCACAGTCTGCTCCAGGTCTTGTTTTTGCTAACTGTATGGAGGTTCTCCATCTTTGGTTGCAGAGAATGTAGTCAATTTGGTTTCTATGTTGGCCATCTGGTGATTTCCATGTGTAGAGTCTCCTCTTGTGTTGCTGGAAAAGGGTGTTTGCTATGACTACTGTGTTATCTTGGCAGAACTCTATCAGTCTTTGCCCTGCTTCGTTTTGTGTTCCAAGACCAAACTTGCCTGTTATTCCCTCCACTTTTTGATTTCCTACTTTGGCATTCCAATCTCCTAATATAATTTGGACATCATTTCTTGGTGTCTATTTTATGAGGTGTTCTAGGTCCTCATAGAACTGGTCCACTGTGGCTTCATCTGCACCAGTGGTTGGAGCGTATACTTGGATCACAGTGACATTGAAAGATTTGCCTTGAATTCTGACTGACATCATTCTGTCATTTTTTTAGGTTGTATCCCATTACTGCTTTTCTCACTCTTTTATTGACCATTATGGCTACTCCATTTCTTCTAAGGTTTTCTTGCCCACAGTAGTAGATATGATGGTTTCCAGAGCTGAATTCACCCATCCCTGTCCATTTGAGCTCACTGATGCCCAGGATGTCAATGCTTATTCTTTCCATCTCATTTTTTACTACTTCCAGTTTACCTTGATTCATTGATCTCACATTCCATGTCCCTATGCAGTATTGTTCCTTGCAACATTGCATTTCCCCTCCCCCTTTCCTGTCCCTCCCTTTCCTCCACTCTGTGGTGCTAAGCATCCTGTATCATCTAGCCTGCTCCTTTGTTTTGCCTTTTGTTTTGGTCAATAGGGTTCTCTTGGCAAGCTTTGTGGCGTGGTTTGCCAGTTTCTACGCCATTTTTCTCCCCTCATACATTTTATCACAGTTTTAAAAGTCTAAAACATTTTAGACAACATATTATCATGCATATTATCACACTTTAAAACACAGTCTCTATGTCAGTTTCTATATTAAGTCAGTATAAAGTCTCTATGTGAGTTGCTATATTAAGTCTTCTACATTTTTGCATATCAGCTACTTATCCTTTGCATGGGACTCTGAGTCTTGCCCCCTGCTTTTCCTCCTCTGCCCTCTTCCCTTCTGCCAATTGGTCTTCTCCTTCGGCGCTCGGCTGGAGCCTGTAGGTGGTGGGTACCCCCGGTGGGGAGCCTCGCAGTGGCGGCGATGACTGGCCTTTCCGCTGCTCGGCCGGCTCTCCTCCTCCTCACCCCCCGGCTGAGGGTGGTTGCCCGGCAGCGGCGATGGCTGGCCTTACCGCCACTCAGCCGGCTCTCCTCCTCTTCACCACCCCTGGGTGGGGGTGGTTGTCCGGCGGCGGCGATGGCTGGCCTTTCCGCCGCTTGGCCTACTCTCCTCCTCCTCACCCCCCGGCTGGGGATGGTTGTCCGGCGGCGGTGATGGCTGGCCTTTCTGCTGCTCGGCCGGCTCTCCTCCTCCTCACCCCCCGGCTGGGGGTGGGGAGTACCTGAGGGATTAACTTTCTCCAGTGAGGTCTGCCTGGACAACCAGATCCTCTCAAACCTGTGAACTACAGGTGCCTACTCCAAGAGAGGCCAGGAAACCCTTTACTAGGAATAGAGCCTTCTCAGTGGTGGCACCAGTACAGTAGAATGCTTTTCTGGGATACATCTGACAGGCTTCATCCCTTACCAAAGTTGACTAAGGCAGAACATTTTAAAAAAGTATTAGTAAATATCCTGGCCCAGAATTTTATCTTGTTTTGTTTTGTTTTGATCACTGATCAAGCCTCCTGCTCCTTGTTCATTTTGTCTTATATAGAGAATATATGTTTACAGTTACAGGATGTGAGTTGGGTTTATCTACACCTATAAGATTGGGATGTGGTCGTGTGTGTCTGGAATGCATGTCCGCACATGTCCAGCCTATCCCGTAATGAGCCGGCCACACTTACCTTTTGTCCTTGCCACCATCACTGTGTAGGTCTGGGAGCCAAGGGTGGGGCGTTCACCCCACGAACAAAGAAAAAAATTGCTACGCTTCCCAGCGTCCTCTGGGCTGCAGCACGCCACAGCCAATCAGGCAGGAGGCCGCGAGTGCAGAGGAGGTGGGACAGCAGGCGCGCGTGAGAAAAAACAACGGCCAACTAGCGCGCCTTTCCCCCTCATCACCTGCTCTCCAACGGCCCTAAAATGCTGCCTCCCTGCCGCCACTGCCGTTCTCGCCGGTGGCAGCCCAGCAGAGTTCACCTGGTAGGTCGGCCAGGGGAGAAAGAGTCAGGGAGGAGAGACCCGCAACACCTAGGGTCTCTCCGGCGGCCCTAAAAAGCCGCCGCTCCTCCTCCTCCTCCTCCGTTGTTCCTGCCGCTGCCAACCCAGCGGATTTCGCCTGGTAGGTCAGTCGGGGAAGAAGGAGGAGGGGGAAGCAAACCAAGGCAACAGGTGGGTGTCCACCAGGGAAGACGCCTTCCCTGCCTGGCGCCCGACTGTCTCCCTTCCATGCCCCTCCTCCACGCTGGTTCGAAGCTGGCCTCGAACCAGCACGGAGGAGAACCAAAGGCGGCAGTCAGGTGTCCGACAGGGAAGGTGCCTTCCCTGCCAGACAAATGCCTGATGCCCTTCCTTGCCAGCCTCCCCCGTCCCTGCCTCCCCTCCCCCACGGGCGCCGTCAAGGAAGAGAAAACGGAATGTCTGCCTCCCTCCCTTCTGTGCCTCCCCCCTGTGTGCTAGCATTCCCCCTCCGCTGTTTCGAGCCAGCCCTCAAAACAGCGGAGGGGGAAATGCAAAGGCGCCTTCCCCCCGGTGCCGGCAGGGAAGGGGTACAGATCGCATCCTCCTCCCCCTCTTCCCTGTCTACTCACCTGGGCGCCGCCTCCCCTAATCACTTGCCGCCTCCCATCTGTCTCCCCCCTGTGTGTGTGTGCGTGCATGCGTGCACGTCCCCGGGAAGCAAACCAAGGCAACAGGCAGGTGTCCAACAGTGAAGCCGCCTTCCCTGCTGGGTACCCACCTGTCTCCCTTCATTGCCCCTCCTCCGCGCTGGCAAAATCAATACCTGCCTGGTAAGGCCGAGCAAAATAGCTAGTATTATGTTAGGGGCTGTGATGGCTCAGTGGTTAAGAAGCTCGCCTTGTTAGCTGGAAGGCTGGCAAGTCAGCAGCTTAGAACCAGGGTACTGCATGACGTCTCTGTCCCAACTCTTGGGGACATGAAAGAAGCCTCATTCAGGCGTCCCCCGAGTGGAGATTCTTCTACAAAAATCCTTTCAACCCAGAATAATTTCTGACACAAAACTATTATTATTATTTTATACATTTTTTATTTTTTGTATTTTGTTTACCACCCAGAGTGTCATTTACATGAGATGGGTGGCATAGAATTTGTGAACGTTGTGATCAGACCCAAAAGGACATACATTCTATTGTCACATAAAGGAATCTGATGTCAAGTTCTAGCCTTATGATCTGTTTGATATTTTTAATGTACTGTATGTGTTCCCCGGCAATATCAGGACATGACAGAAAGGGACATATTATCATGAACTATTTGGCATGGCTCCAGTGTTTCCTGGAGGAGCATGTCCAGAGAGTACAGGTCAGGAAGAACCTGTCTGAGCCCTGGGCGCTACAATATGGAGTATTTCAGGCCTCAGTGATATCCCTGATGCTGTTTAACATATTTATTTATTTATTTATCCATTTTTTTATTTTTTATCTCCCCCCCCCCCGACTTCTATGCCGCCCCACTCGTGAAGTGCGACTGTGGGCGGCTCACAGACATATCAATATACATCAACCCAATAACATACTGTATGCAATAAAGCACAGTTTAACACTAAAATATCAGTAAAAAATAAATCCTTGCCGCTCAACGTCCTCAGCGGAGCCCAGGCTTGACATCCTCTGCAGCTTTGGTAGCCCTTCAAAGCCCCCTCACTCCAGCCAATGGCGAGGACTCAGAGGGGGCATCTGGCGTCTGCTGACCTTGGCCGCCCAGGCCCTGGCGGCTCGGAGGAGGCCACCCTGGTAGCCCCAGCATCTATTCAACCCTACAGGCAGGCAGGGCCAGCCGGGTAGCGACCATAGCTGTCAAGTATCCCTTATTGGTCAGGAAAACCCCTTATTTTACCCTCTTTCCCGCCATCATCCCTTATTAATTAGACTGCAATGCCCTATTGCCACCATTGGATGGCAGCACAGGATAAGCATAGCTGTCAAGTATCCCGTATTTGCCGGGAAAATTCCCTTATTTCCAAATCCAAAACTTGACAAGTATGGTAGCTACGGCGGCCACAGCTGTCTCTGATCCCGGGCTGATGGTGTGGGCTGCGGGAGAGAAGTGGCGAGGTATATGAGGCTAGTGGGGGAGATTATCAGGAGATTTGGGGTCTGCTTTCATCAGTACACTGATAATACTCACCTCGATATCTTCTTTTCCACCTCAGCAGTGTATGCTGTCTGGAAACTGGAGGAGTGCCTGGAGACAGTCATGGTGTGGATAGAGGATAACAGGCCGAAACTGAATCAGTACAATACTGGGTCATGTTGATTGGGAGCAGCCGGCCTCAGGTTGAGCAGATTCCTCTTAATTTAAGATGCACTACCCTCCAATCGAGGGAGGGCATTCATAATCTGGGCATGCAGTTTGACCAGTCAGTATGGAAAAACAAGTGTTGGCAACTATCAGGCCTTCATTTCCCCTTCTGCGGCACATTGCTCAGTGCAGTTCATTTCTGTACAGGAAGTTCCTGGTGACATTGATCTACACACTGATAATCTCCAGGATCAACTATTCCAAAGCTCTCTACATGGGGCTACCCTTGCGGCTGACACGGAAGCTTCAACAGTTGCAGAGTGCGGCAGCCAGGCTGGTTGTTGGTATTGGTCAGTTCAGTCATATCATTGCATATGCATTGGCTGCCTATGGTGTTCCAGGCCAACTTCAAGGTGTTTGTTATCACCTATAAAGCCCTTAACAGTTTGGGACCATGCTATCTGAGGGAGCGCCTCTTCCTTAGGGATTATACCCAGTCCACCCAAATGTTTAAACTTTGAGTGGTCATCCCTAAAGAGGCAAGAAAGGAGATGACCAGATCCAGAGCATTCACTGCTACAGCTCAAGGCTGTGGAACGAACTGCCAGCAGAGGTTAGCCCTGCCTCAACTCTATTCCATAAATTACAAATCAGTGCAATAGTAGATGCATAGCTGAGTACTGTAGTTTTCAACCTGTATTGAAGGAAGTTTCAACCCCTCCCCACCAAAGATCAGGTCAACAATTTGGGGGTTCTCCTAGACCAGGGGTGGGAAACCTTTTGGAAGGCCGCATTACGTTAGCTGTAATCAAATAATACTGCATTCAAGCAACTTTAATTAGGTATGCTAACAATATAAATTATTTTGTAAAAATCTGACTGCTATGTACTTAATAATTTTTTAAAAAATGGAAACTATGGCTGCCCTTAAGGCCACATGTGGTCTTCTAGGTCCTTAAGGCCGCAGGTTCCCCACCCCCTGTCCTAGACCAAGCATGAGAAAACTCATGCTTAAATGCATTTCTTAAAACTGAACAAGTTCACTGGCAGCCACCACTAGCCCTTTAAAGCCGTGATGGTGAACCTTGGCACTCCAGATGTTCCTGGACTTCAATTCCCGGAAGCCCAAGCCCCCGTGAATCCACACGAATGGGTTTACTGTGAGTCATCCGGCCCATGTTGCCTTTGTTGCTCCCGGAAGCGGAAGTAAGATGTGCCAGATTAGGCCCACGGGCTGAAGGCTGTGTATGACTGGTATAAATGATGAAGTCATGTCCTAATTTCTCCTGTTTGGGGGATAGAATGTTTACATAAATAAATAAAAATAATTTTTGAGGTTAACGAACTTAGTGTATATTGAAGTAGATAATTATCTTCCCTGAAACCAGTGAGTCATGCACTGTAGGACTCCTACAGCATTAATAGTGTCTTGATTCTTTTGCTGAACTGTCAAACGGAGATAATACAAGCTGACTATTGTAAATCCTACTGTTTAGTTTATATTCCAAAGCACAGAAATGGTGGAGGCTAACTCATTCAGTTTCATTTGAGTTATTTCAAATATTGTGCCAGTAATACTGGCTGCAGAGGGTGATTCAGGAAGTATCTCATGTGGATGGGCTCTCAGTACAGTTCCTATTTTGGTTCACTCTCTTTACTTTATCCCTGCCCTTCCTGAAGTAATCTTTGCAGCTGTTAAAAAATTTCCACTTGCATTCAGTTTTGTAAGACCTATTTTTATAGAGTGGAAAACAAGAATATGTACGTGTGTGTGGTGGGTGGGTAGATGTGATGTTTTCTCTATCCTTTGAATTCCTTTAGCCTTATTCCTTAGTACTTGCTTTGGTGTTAGCTATATCAGTTTCTGTAAGGTTTCCTTTGCTCGAAAGCCAGTCGCATCCGACTCTAGGGTTCAGTGCTCATCTCTGTTTCAAAGCTGAAGAGCCAGCGTTATCTGCTTCTGCAGACGTTTCCATGGTCATGTGGCAGGCATGACTAGACACCGGAACGCATGGAACGCCGTTTACCTTCCCACCGAAGTGATCCCTATTTATCTAACTGCAATTTCTTGCTTTAGAACTGCTTGGTTGGCAGGAGCTGGGACAAGACGGAAGCTCATTCCGTCCTGCTGTATTCGGGAATCGAACTGCTGACCTTCCGCCTCCCAGTCAGTGTCTTAGTAATTATTAATAATTTTGTGTCAGAAATTATTCTGGGTTGAAAGAATTTTTGGTGAAGAAACTCCACTCAGGGAACACCCAAATGAGGCTCCTTTCATGTCCCCAAGAGCTGGGACAAAGATGGACGCTCAATCCGTCATGCAGTTCTTGGGTCTCAAACTGCCGACTTGCCAGTCTTCCAGCTAACAAGGCAAGCTTCTTAACCACTGAGCCACCACAGCCCCTTTCTGTAGTTAATGAACACCCTCTAAGTCCCTGGAGTAGTCCTTTATTGCTTCAGTTCATACCAGGCTCATGATATCTTAGGCATGCATAATCACATTTAGGATGATATTGCTACCCACGTGTCTTTTACTTAAATCTGACTTCATAAGGTTTCTGGACTTGTGCCTGCTTTTGTTATTCTGGTTCAGGAGTTCTCAACCTTTTAAAGCTGGGGGCCGGGTCACACTCCCTCAGACAGCTTAGGGGGCCGGGTGGCTATTTTCCCTTTCCTCCACCACATGGCACTTCCTGGTGTGGTGGAGGCAGTAAGGGGGCACATGAAATGGTGCCATGGGCCACATCTGGCCCACGGGCCACAAGTTGAGAATCCCTGTTCTAGTTGGTACTTACCTAGAAATTGAGGGAAGTATGTACTGTATATGTAGGATATATGCATAATATATGAAGAATCTTTGGCTAAAAGAACATGTCTGATAGAGGAATACAGAATTAGTAAACCAAGATAAACGAACATTTTGTAAGTATTTATGTTTAGAAATAACAAGCTATGTTTAGTTAACCCACTCTCCATTCTGAAGGCGTAACTGAATCATATTATGATTATAATTTATAGAAGAGTTTTCTCTCTCCTCTGCAGAATAATGGTAACTTTTTTGTTCGTTTTGTAGTTATTAGATGTTGCTTCACTAAATCCTAGACAAAGAATATCACAGGCTTAAGTGCTAGCTCGTACTGTTGTCTTATGCTCTTTGTGAATGTTAAGTAGATAACAAGGTGGGAAGAAAATTTATTACCTGAAGCATTTCAGGCTGTGTTTTTAAAATCACTGCAAACATAATGGCCAAAATTCTGTTCCTTAGTGTAGTAAATTGCACTAGAAGTCTGTTGAATCAGTGACGATTTGGTTAGTCAACTCTGCTATAAGGTCCATTAATTTCAGTGGGCCTACTCTAACTCCATCTTACCATGCTAAAGTAAGACACAGAGTATGTCTATTGGAATAAGTGGAACTTATAGAGGTTGACACTCACATCGTGAATGATTCAATGGGCTTACTCTAATCTATTATGACTTATGTCTGAGGTTCTTTGTCTTTTTGGTTTTTTTTTTGTTTACGCTCTGATATCCTGAAACATGGACTAACAGGGCTACTATTTCAATAATGTATTATGTTAAGCAATGGGATTTGGGCCAACACATTTATTAGCTTCTCAGGTACAGCATTTTTATTATTATAAAAATGGGTCTATAGCAGTGGTTCTCAGGACTGCAGTGGCTCAATTGGCTAAGATACTGACTGGAAGGCAGGAGGTCAGCAGTTCGATTCCTGAGTACTGCAGGACGGAACCACCTCCCGTCTTTGTCCCAGCTCTTGCCAACCTAACAGTTCGAAAGCAAGAAATTGCAAGTAGATAAATAGGGAGCACTTTGGTGGGAAGGTAAACAGCGTTCCATGCACTCCGGTGTCTAGTCATGCCTGCCACATGACCATGGAAATGTCTGCAGAAGCAGACAGCACTGGCTCTTTGGCTTTGAAACAGAGATGAGCATTGAACCCTAGAGTGAGATACGACTGGCTTTCAAGCAAGGGAAACCTTTTACCTTTATCTTTACTATTTATTTATTTATTTATTGTTAGATTTATATCCCGCCTTACTCACGCTAGCATTGCTTCTCAACCACACCCCATAGGGGGAATTCAGTTCCCAGAATCCTAAGTCAGTACATTGGCTGATCAGTGTTTGGGGGAATTGACTTAGGTTTCTGGGAATTGAAGTCCAAAAATCAAATGTTGGGAAACACTGGTCTGTAGGATTCAAACTAATTTGTACCAGGCTCTCCAATGTATGGTTGCCTTCATGATTGACCAAACAAAATTATTACAGTTAAACCCTGACTTACATATGCCTCGAGTTACATAAAATACGACTTACATAATGATTTTGTGCTAAAACCATGTCCTGATTTACATGATTTCCTATGGGTTTGCTTCGAGTAACATAAAGATTCTTTTTTCCTATGGGTTTGCTTTGAGTTATGTAAAAATACATTTCCCTATGGGTTTGCCTCGATTTACATGAAAATTTCATGTTTCCTATGAGTTTGCTTTGAGTTACATAAAAATAATTTTTCTTATGGGTTTGCTTTGAGTTACATAAAAAAAACCAATTTTAGCAAATGCCTACGGAACTGACTTTTTTCTTAAGTAGTTTTTTTTTACTAAAACTGATACTACTGTTGCTGGAGATCTCCTGATTTGTTGTTGTTCAGTCGCACAGTTGATTCCGAACCTTTGCAACCCTATGGACCATTATCCTCCAGGCACCTCTGCCCTCCATCATCCTCCTCAGCCCGCCCAGCTCTGTGCCCATTGTGTCTACAATACCATCTAGCCATCTCATCTTTGGCCGCCCCCTTCTTTTGCCCCCCACCTTTCCCAGCATCAAGGCCTTCTCAAGTGAATTCTCCCTTCTCATTTGATGTCCAAAGTACTTAAGCTTAATCTTTACTATTTGCCCTTTCAATGAACAGTCAGGGTTGATTTCTTCTAAAATTGACCTATTTGTTCTTTTTGCTGTCCAGGGGACTCTCAGGACTCTCCTCCAACACCACATCTCAAAGGCATCTATTCTTCTGCACTCAGCTTTCCTAATGATCCAGCTCTCACAACCACATATTACCTCCAGGAATACCATTGCTTTGACTATGCGATTTTTTGTTTGCAATGTGTTGTCTCTACTTTTCACTATGTTCCCAGGTTTCTCATAACTTGTCTCCCCAGAATCAGTTGTCTTTTTATCTCATGGCTACAGTCGCCATCAACAGTGATCTTAGATCCTAGGAAAGTAAAATCTGTCACTGCTTCTACTTCTTCCCCATCTATTTTCCATTTACTGATAGGGCCTGTTGCCATTATCTTGGTTTTCTTGATATTGAGTCTGAAGCCAGCTTTTGCACTTTCTTCTTTCCACCTAATCAGGAGCTTCTTTAGGTCTTCCTCACATTCTGCCATTAGGGTTATCTCCTGATAACAAGGAGTTGTTTATGAATATGTCAAGATGAAATTGAAAGGTCACCTTAAGATGAAATTGCATTTAAATATGGTGTTGTAAATTCCTTAGTCATGCTCAGTTTTATTGTATCTGGGTTATTTTGTTAGAAAAGCATCTATGCTGATAATTTTTCAAAAAGCATACTAAATTTTGCTAGATGGAGGAGAAGAATTATGTGTGTTACTGTTATACAGCAGCAGCTGGCATATGAGCCTCCAGCTGTTTTATGTGCGGAAGATATATTTGATTTCTGGGATGTAGTATGCCCTAAAGTGAATGGATTGAATGTTTTTACCAGATTTTTCTGTGATTTCTTTAAGTGGTATAAAGTTAACAGGTGACAAATTCTTACTCAGAGTAGGAGTTCCAGAACCAACAAGCTGAAGCCATTAAAAGTCTGGATTAATTAAGAGCAACCCTAATGGCGAAATGCAAAACAGCCAAATCTTTACTTGATCTGGCTTCACCAATTACTGAAGATAATTGTAATCACACTGAGAGATATCTAGTTGCTATTCTAGGTCCCTTTTCTGATTCTTGAAATGTAGACATGCAGACTACTAACATGGTGTTTCCTGGGGTAATTTCAAACCTCCCCATTCTTCCTCTTCCTGCCAAGACAGCACCATCATTGACTACTTCAAAGTATAAAAAGCAGGATGCTGCTAGCAACCAGGAGGAAGGTTTTGAAGGTAAAAAACCTTGGGAACTACAACCACAATCAGGTGATGTGCTACAACAGGAACATCAAAATCTGACATCAAGTTCTAGCTTTATGATCTGTTTGATATATTTAATGTACTGTACTGTGTGTACTGCTACAACAGTTGCAGCTCAATACATCTGTCAACTGGATTTCCTGACAAGTTCTTATTTCAGAACCCACAGATATCCAAGACAGAGGCTGCTTTTGAACCAGGAAGAAGATTATTGACTAGGATAGAGATTAATCTTGACTTTTGGTCAACAAATATAGACATGGAACAACAACTTGATAAACCTCATCATACTCTGCCTAAATTATCACAAAACAGATCTGATCATATTCAACAAGGAAATAACAAAAGCAGATTAACATTTAATCAGTGTGTCTTTTTAGATGCTGAAGGTAATCTGGACCTTATTTCACCTGCAGAGTGACTGTATGAGCCATCCCACTCAATTACACATGTTAGTATCTCTTCAATAACTCTCCCTAGTTCTAGACAAGGATGTCCAATCCGGCTTCTGGCATGGAATATAGCTGGGTGGAGTAATAGATTGATAGATGGAGACTTGCCAGAATTCCTCTCTAAGTTTGATATTATAGCACTCCAGGAGACATGGTTAAACACTGGGGATGAAAGCATTTATTTACCAGGTTTTAGAACATGGTCTACACCAGCACACAAATTTAAGACAAAAGGACAGGCCTCAACGGAAGATGGTATGCATACTTGCCAAGGCAGAATTAGGTTGGCAAGACCAGGAACTAACTTTTACAAATGATCCCTTTTACTTCCTGGTTATTCAATTTAAATACAAATTGCTTGAAGTTGTCTTGCTCAATACCTACCACTGTACTCTCTCATGCTACTTGCCTGATATGTGGGTACAACTAGAAAAGACACTTAGAGATAGAAATCAAATACCCTAAAGCAGTGATGATGAACCTTGGCAGTCCAGCTATTTTTGGACTTCAATTCCCAGAAGCCCAAGTCAGCACTCCTGCCAATCATGGCTTCTGGGAATTAAAGTTCAAGAACACCTGGAGTGCCAAGTTCGCCATCACTGCCCTAAAGCCACAGTGATACTGATGAGAGGTTTTACAGACACAGGGTCCCGGGTTAACCATTATAAACAAATTACTATAAAGGCTGCAGCAAGTTCTAAAACATTAATTAAAATACTCAGTTACAACCACTCAAGCTCTCTGTGTCCATTTAAAGGTCCATAAGCACAAAATTATACCAATCTATACCTATAAATCTGAGCGTTAACCGTTGGATTGTGACAAAGGCTCCTGCACCCAGCCATACTAGCCCGTACCGAGCCTCCTGCACTCGCCTGAACCCGGTCCGGAGGTTACTGCAGGGTTGAGAAATGCGCCAGTGGGGCAGGAGCCCTATGAACGCAAACAAAGAAAAAGGACTTTAGTTCCCAAAGTTCTTTGCACCACGTCACGCCACAGCCAATCAGGCTGAGAGGCATGAGGAAAAAGAACGTTGGGAAACGTGTCGCGGCCAATTGAAATTGAGCTGCAGAAAAAAACCCGCAAACCACAAACACAAAACTACAAGTCCCAGCGTCCTGAGCGCGCAGAGTGCTGAGAAAGCCGGCATGCGAAAAATAAACTTACAAAAGCAACGGGAGTGCAAGTCCCCAGCAGACAGACTCAGCGCCTCACAGCCACGCAAAACCAAAAGCCACAAAACGCCACCGTGAGACACCCTCCGTCCTTCTTTCCTGGAGCAATGGAGAGAAGAGGGACTCCCTCTCCTCCATGCTACCCCGCCGAAGACACGGCGAGACCACCACCAGCCTCAAGTAAAGTTGAGCCAGGGTGGGAAAAAAAACCAAAATGGGCAGCAGTTCGTCAGGGGAAGCACCCTCCCTGGCGGATGACTAGCCTTTGTATTTCCGAATACAAAACAACAGCCAGCAATCCGTAAGGAAGAGCACCACCCCTTACGGATTGCTGCCTGCCGATCTCCAGTTAGGTAAACCGGGAGAAAAAGGAGACAGAGAATAACCATCTGCCTCCTCCTTCTCTCCCGACCTACCTAACAAAAAAAATAAACCACAAAATACACAAACAAAAGCATCCACAATGGCACAAAACCACAAAGAAAACATCTAACTACAATACCAAAAAACCACAAAGTACACAAACAACCAACAACCAATTACAAAAATAAACAACAAAATAAGAAAAATTAAACAAAACCAGAAATAACCAAACCAATTAAACAAACCTAAAACTAAACCAAAACAAAAAAGAACAAACAGAAACACCTCCCAGCCCACCACCACAAAAGCAAAACAAAGAAAAACCCCAGAAGAAAGAAAAACAGAGAACTCACCAGCACATCCTCCCTCCACGACGACCGGAACAGAAATGAAGAAACAAAGAGACTACTTACTGTAAGAAGCCCCACGCGGAGGTCAGGAGAGAAAAAACACATGAAATGAAAGCAAAACCCCTAGCAGCCCCACCTGCAGGGCAGAATAGTAAAAACAACTCAAAAAGACTCAACAGCTCAACCTAGAGGCCACAAGAGTAAAAACAAGTCAAAAACATAACAATAAATCACAATTTTACACAAATCACAAACATATGTCAAAAAAATAATAAAAAGATTTATAACATCCTGTGTTGAGTGTTAACTCAAATAAAAAAAACCAAAACATCTAAACACAGTTTAAAAACATTGAATGTAAAAACATGTACTTTCACATTTTTAAAATTATTACCTACGGTACAACTATTAAAAACCCCCCACAAAATAAAACATTATTTGGTTAAATAAAACAATTCAAATTTTTTTTATCATCCTTTGTTCTTTTTTTAATCCACAAACCCCCCCCAAATAAATGTTAATATATTTATTCTTTTTTAAACAAATTTTTGTGTAACTAAAAATAACATATATGTTAAAACAAATATTCAAACTACAAGTTATTATTACTTTATAGTATGAAAACAATATAATCTATTTAACAAATAACAACATAAAAATTGTAAATAAAAAAACAATAAAAAAAACAATTGCAGACTAACCTCTTTTTTACATACATTACCCCCCCCCAAAAAAAACAACAACACACCTTACAACACAATTTAAAACAGACCGGCAACGCCGGGCAAACTATGCTAGTGTTAATATATGGTGCAGAGTTCTGAGGCTTATCTAATGCCTTTATACTTGAACAAACTCAGGTATGTTTTTAAGAAACCATTCTAGGGACTGTTTGCAATCCTCCAGTGGCAACGGTCTGAGTAGAAACAGGTATTCACTCCATTCACAGTTTAACAGTAATTACTGGCAGAAAATTTATTCAATGAAAGCTGACAGATTACCAAAAATGTGCCTTGAAGAACAGAAGGATATTTCCCCATCTTCCATATGGAGTAAACAACTCTTTCAACCCATTAAACATCTTGGTCTCTCAATTGAATATTTACTCCTAGTTAGTGAGCAGGCTAAGACAACATTTAAACAAAAAGTCCTGGATGTTAAAGCTCAAACTGATATTGAGTCAGTTACAAAGATTAGGTCCTTGAATATGACAGTTGGTCTAACTCAGTTATTGTATAACAGCATTTACCAGAGCAAGATTTGAGCAATTAGACTCAAATGCTTAAATATGGGTGATTTAACCATGTCTCATACTCCAAGAAAACATCAGAAATAGAAAATATTACACATTTTCTATTTAGTTGTCAGTTATTTACCACAATAAGAGCCCAGCATCTACAGACATTATTAGACAGAATGAAATAGGTTATGGTAAAGGTCACACTTGCTCGAAAGCCAGTCATATCCAACTCTAGGGTTCAGAGCTCATCTCCGTTTATAGCCAAAGAGCCAGCACTGTCTGCATCTGCAGATGTCTCTCTGGTCATGTGGCAGGCATGACTAGACACCGGAATGCACAGAATGCTGTTTACCTTCCCACCAAAGTTATACTTATTTATCTGCTTGCAATTTCTTGCTTTTGAACTGCTAGGTTGGAAGGAGCTGGGACAGAGACGGAAGCTCACTCTGTTGTGCAGCATGCAAGTCTTGAACTGCTGACCTGCCAACTTTCCAGTAATCAAGTTCAGCCTCTTAACCACTAACCGCAGTCCCTCAAAATGAAATACTGGGACTCTAATGAAAAACTAATACCCTTCATGACACAAATAAATATGTAAATATTAGAACTATCAAGTTTATAGTTGCGGCTATTCAAAAGAGAAGATGTTTTATTGACCAGATAGGGGTTGCATGCAAAGGTGATGAATTTTACTGATACTGTAGTTCTATTGAGTAAATTTTATATCTCATTTTATTGATGTTGTTTCATTCTACTTTTAACTTGTTTTCCCTCTGTTATATGTAACTAGCTGATTACCCAGCTTCGCTCGGGTTTTTCATTTCTTTAACCTAGGCCAGCCTTTCCCTCTTGGAAACCTCATGGGGTGTATGTGGGTCAACCCTGCCTCCCTTCCTCCATTTCTCTCTTCCTTCACCCGTCCCGCTTCTTCATCGATAGTCACTTACCGCCCTTATCCTTTCCATACATGTGTCCGGCCACCTGGTGAGAGAGCGGCACACAGCCGTTGAGGAGCCCTTGGACCTTCCCTCCCTCCTCGGCATCGCCCACCGTGCCCGCCGCCTCTGCCGTGGAGGCTGGGTGGCCATTTCCAGAGGGGCCCTGGCCTCTTCCGTGGCTCCTGTGCCCTCCTGGCCCTCTCAAGGGCCTCCGTTGCCACCGCTGTGCCGGCCTGACCAGGCCCCCCATTTGCCTTCCACCTACTGTGAAAACTACAGCTGAGCTCAGATGTCACAATCTCAACCTACCTGGGACTATGACATCAGCTCAATTACATCACTGGGAAACACACATTGTATAGATTGATTGCTTCCCAATTTTTTTGGGGGGTGTACATCCCCCTGGGGCTTGTGACCCCCACAGTGCTGATCTGTCCAGCCCAAGGTATGTATGTGCCAAATTTCAGGGGGATTCGTCCAGGGGTGTGGGAGCCCTTAGAGCACATACAAAACCATATTCTGTTTTAATATATCTATATATCTCTATCTATCTATCTATCTATCTATCTATCTATCTCTATCTCTATCTCTATCTCTATCTCTATCTCTATCTATCTATCTATCTATCTCTCTATCTCTCTCTCTCTCTCTCTCTCTCTCTCTCTCTCTCTCTCTCTCTCTCTCTCTCTCTATATATATATATATATATATATATATATATATATATATATATATATATATATATATATATATATATATATATATATATATATATATATATATATATATATATATATATATATATATATATATATATATATATATATATATATATATATATATATAAATGTATTTTACCACATTTCAACCTGACATGGTCAGATGACTAATCGGTTAATAAAGTAATAATGAATCCCAGAGCAGATGGTCTTTTGGGAAGACTTCTCTGCAGTGGCGATGAACAAAGAATCTTTACCTGCTGCTGCTGTTGAGTATTATTCAATGAGGTTTATATCACTATCTTTAAAATAAAAAAAACCTCTACCAAAGCCTAAATTATGTACAGGCATTAATTAGCACTTGAATTTCATCCAGAAATGATCTGAAAAGGAGTCAGTTTAACAGGGTTGAAATAGCATGGTGTGTTTAATGGGCACAAACAGTTTAGCAATAGATTTTTAAGCCTGTCCCTCTCTAGGATAACAGTTTTGGTATTCACTTATATCTGAACTTGCAGCAAAAAATCAGTCTCAGTACCATTTCACTATTGTTATTGAACAGTTAGGCTTCTGAAATGTTACAAACATTTGCTGAGGATTATAGAATGGAAAGCTGTGCTATTTTCTCATCTAACAGGTAGTGATCACTTATTTATATGATAATGGTAATGAAATGATAATTCTAGTGACTTCTGTACTTTTAGATCCTTCAGCTTGTCAATTAGATCACCTTTTGGATGCCCAATGGGAGGATGGGTCTTGGTGCTTCTGCTAGTTTATATGCCTGATCTTATTTTATTATAAGAAATGAAAGCAATTTTGGTCCCAGTTATCTTCTAATTGAAAAATTATGACTGTCTTGCAGGAATTTGCAACACTGACCAGGGAACTCAATAGTTGTCGTGAGCAGCTATTAGAAAGGGAAGAAGAGATCTCGGAATTGAAAGCAGAGCGCAATAACACAAGGGTGAGTAAAGAATTAGTCTCAATGTCGGAGAAATTCATTCTTGTTCGCCTGATCTAATGGATTCCTCCCTAGGAATTAACAGATCACGTTTGAGTTCGTGTACTCTGGCAACATACAAGCTCCCCTCCCTGTCTACTAGACATCTCCACAAAAGGCCTGTAGTTTTCTTTTACAGGATAGTAAGGTTTCTGTGGAATTTCCTAGCCTTTGGTAGAATTTAAGAGGAGGCTTCTATTCTTGATTAAATAGGCAGGGTTTAATATAATCTCTGTAAAATCCAATTTTGTTTCTATAGAGTGTTGCTGTTGTGCTTCATTCTTATTATAGTACAGCTTGTTTTCATGTCTGCAAAGACAGTTTAGTCCTGTATAACAATGTATACTCTGTGTATTAATAATCCTGGTCATCTAGATTGGTTAGGAATCCTTGATTCGCTACAGTTAGCAAATGTGAACTTGTCTCTTGGCAAATACTTTTGCAGATAACTCTAGACTGCCACATAGCAGATTTATTTTTTAGCCATTGATAGCCTTGTCCTCCATGAACTTGTCTAATCCTTTCTTAAAGCTGTCAAGACTGACAGCTGTCACCACTTCTTCTGGCAGGGAGTTCCATAGACCAGTGATCCTCTGGGTGAAAAAGTACTTTCTCTTATTTGTTTGAGAACTAGTACCCAAAAGTTTCATGGAGTGTCCCCTAGTTCTAGTGTTGTGCGATAGGGAAAACAGTTTTTCCTTATCCACTTTGTCCACACCGTGCATGATTTTATAAACTTCAATCAGGTCACCTCTTAGACGCCGTCGTTCAAGAGTGAAAAGGCCCAACCGTTGCAGCCTCAGATGGTAAGGAAGGTGTTCCAGTCCCCTAATCATTCTGGTTGCCCTCCTCTGCACTTTTTCCAGCTCCTTAATATCCTTCTGGATGTATGGCGACCAGAACTGTACACAGTATTCCAGATGGTGCCTCACCATAGATTTATAAAGTCTCATTGTCTCTTCCCTTTAACACCCTCTTTCCCAGGAGAGAGAAGAGATAATGAGCCAATCATCTTCAATTATATTTGCATACAACATAAAGAGGATATTTCCGTGGTTTTGTCTTAAACACAGAGTTTTAAAAAATGAAATTGAGGTACATAAGGCTAAGAAGTAGACAATTAACTGATATAAGTGTAAAAAACAGTTCCATGAAAAATCACCATAATATGAAATGCTGTCGCAGCAGAGAATAAGGAAAGAGATTTAAAATAGAATTATTACAGTAAGGCTGGCCTGCTGCCTTGTTCCCCGTGAGGGGCAGCAGTAGTGCTAAGGGCAGTGCCTAGGGGGTGCTTCTTCCTCCTCTCTGGCTCTGGTATGAGGAACATACCTCATCATCATCATCATCATCATCATCATCATCATCATCATCATCATCATCATCATCATCATCATCATCATCATCATCATCATCATCATCATCATCATCATAATATACGGGAGATTTACATGCCTCCTGGATTTTTGAAAAAATACGTGAGATTATTAAAAAAATACATGATGGTGAGAAGAGGTCTAAATTACAGGGTCTTCCAGAGCAAAATGGGATACTTGACAGCTATGCTTCTGAACCGTTCTCATCCTTCACTTTGTTCTGCTATGTAATTAGGAATTATATATTAACCCATTTCTGGATTTTGAAGCTAACACCTTAGTTATTGTTGAATAAATCATCCAGTAGCACAAATCATGCTGGGTATATGAATATATGGTGATCTTTATCTTTGGGTTAAGAAATAGATCCATAGCCTTGATACTTTTGAGTAAAGCCCCCAATTCATCTAGCAAACATGGAAAGCATTCATCTTACCTCGCATTGGCTCTGGATGGAGAATAATAACTTATTCCTTGCTTTCCAGCTTTTGTTGGAACATCTGGAGTGCCTGGTATCAAGACACGAACGCTCTCTGAGGATGACTGTGGTAAAGCGGCAAGCTCAGTCTCCATCTGGCGTCTCCAGTGAAGTTGAAGTTCTGAAAGCACTGAAATCTTTGTTTGAACATCATAAAGCACTGGATGAGAAGGTGAGGCCTGAGTTAACATCTGGTTTTGACAGTGAATGCATAGCTTCAGCAAAGCCTGCTATTTAACAAGCTGGGATCTTTAAGCTACAAGTTATGTGGCTGACAGTATTTGCCTTACTCTGCATTTTTTTTGCAGCTTTCTCAACAATACAATTTTTCTCTAGGTGATTTCTATGCCAGAGTTTTGGCATTTAAAGGGATGTCCCAAATACTAGAGTTTAAATCCCAAGACACTACTGCCAATGTGGAATGTATGCACATTTCCTTCTAAAGGAATTTTCTAGCCTTTCTTTGTATCAGCCTTATTTTTAGTGTATATTTCTATAGGAATAATCTCTTGTAGCTTTCCACTCCAGAAACTCTGTCCAGAGATCATCTTTAGTTTATTCTGATGCTGAGATTATCTCAAGATTTTAACTAGTTTCACAAAGCACTCTGTACTAGTGTTCTTATCGATACCAAGCTGCTGGATTTTCTGCACTCTTTTGCCAGATCATGTAGAACATGTGAATTTAATTAATTACCTATTTTATTGGTATTTATTTATTTGGTATTTGATCCCCCCCCCCAATATGGAACAAGCAAATAAATCGTTAGGAACACTTTGGGGGCAGGGCTGTGTTTCCACCACCTTTTTTTAAAACAAAAATAATTTTCTCTTATATTCTCTCAGGTGAGAGAGCGCCTACGGGCTGCATTGGAACGAGTAACTACTCTAGAAGAACAGTTGTCCAATGCCCATCAGCAGGTAAATATGGTCCCCTCCATATTTCACAGAAGTGTTTCCTAAATAATCTAAGATGATTGATTGCAGTAAGCATGTGTTTCATGTTTGCTGTTCTATGTGGCATGGAGGATGCAACATAGCTGATGTGCTAATGATATGTCATTTATTACTGACCATCATATTTTGAACATGTCATAGTATAAGAATGTGAAGAAGAAGAAAAACCTGACAAGATAGAGGCAGCTTAAGACGTTAATAGTATTGGGGGATTTTGGTTATCCCTCTTAGAGTGTGAGATAGGAAAAAGAACAATAGGACAGAAAAAATGTGGAGAGATCAGCTCATTGTCAGCAGCCCTCTACTCTTTTGGTTTCTTTTTCACACAAACTAGCACTTTGTGTGATAAAATCAAACCAGAAGCATTTAAAGAGGAAAAATGTATCTTCTAGTTACCATTTGTCGTTAGATGAAACAAGAAGGAAAATGGAGAAATATTTTCAAAAGAAGATAAGAAGGAAAATGAAGCATCTAACACAAGGAGACACCTTCCATTTTTGTTTTTTGTTTGGTGGTTAGAGAGAGAAGAAAGGGTTATTCTGTAATACAATGGGAGCAAGAAAAAAAAAGTGAATGGGGGCTCATCTTAAAGGCCATAGGTGGAAAAAGAACTTGTTGTTGTTGTCGTCATCAACTTATATCAGAGAATGCATTTTTCCCCTAAAGCAGGAAAAATGCCATTGGTGTGAGTTTGTTTAAGGTGGATCCCAGCTTGCCATGAAGTGACCCACATGCCATGATCACAGAGCCATCTCCTGCGGCACAGGACCTTTAGGGAGTCAGGTTATTTACTGCTGCCCAACACTCGGCGATGAGTCGCTGGCTGTACAGTCTACTCCATTACCATAGCGGAATGTCTGGCAAAAGACATTCACATTAGGCTGTAAAGGTTGCTGTTATCCTAAGCTATGAACTCACTTTATAAACCATATTTGCCTAGATTTCTCATTTCTACAAAAAAGAAATAACTCATTTCTTCAGTTTCCTGTGGGGTAGAAAGATGTCTGCTGTTTTAAGCATCTGTTAGAAGGTCTTGTTCAGAATTTGGATCTTGGAATGCTGTCCAATGCCCCTCAGCAGGTAAAATCTTGGAACACATGTACACAGGTTCTATCTCATGTGCTGCATTTCACACACTGGAAAGTTTATTTTTCTTCAAGGTGCTGTTGATACTGGTGGCATCTTTTTCCAGTAGCTCAGAACAATTTCAGGGTTGGGAGGATAGGAGTCAGAATAAAGAGATGTACTCTTATTTGTATTGTGGACTTGCCTAATGGCTTGTGCTTGAGCCAGTCCCTTTCTATATGTACATAATTTACCATTCCACCCAGCCTGGATTTTGCAGTTCAAGCTCATCTTAAACACAAAGAGGGGCATTTAACATTTTCAGGTGCAGATCATCCTATCTAGCCACGGCAAGCTATTGAATCACTTAGAATCGTTGCAATCTTGACTCTAAAAGAACTGTTCTTCAGAGGTATGTGCTATGAGGATTTCTTAATAGCAAAGTCTCAGACGTATTAACATTTTGGGATGCTATGACAGAAGACTACTAAGACAAGCGGTGTCTGTGTTGTTTATCTATCTTGTTTGTTTTCTACACCAGTGGACAGTTTATTACAAATGATTGTTAAATATGTTTTGCAGATCAGTGTGTTTCAGCAAGGCCCCTCCCAGAGAGAAGCACCTGTTGGAGAAGATGACAAAAAGGCTGAAGGCAAAGAGCCAGGGCAAAAGATCCTTTGGAAGGTGAAAACCATTTTTCTAAGAAGAACTGGGAGTATTTGATAATACTGAAAAACTGTTGCTGTTGTTGGTGATTGATATCTGATAATACTGAAATACTATTGTTAAAATGTTTGAGTGCAGCAGTGAATCAGTCTTCTGTGTAGCTTTATATTCCTGCAGACAACATTAATCTTTTTTCTGCTCATTAAAATTAGTAATAAAAGGCAGGTTGAGCAAGTGCTCATTTTTCTAAAATGTGGAGTACAGCTTATTTAGCTGCCTCATAGGAGTTCTTGAGTGCTTTCAGAAAAACTGGAGTGGTGAGATTATGTGCAGCATCCAGAGAATGTTGCCCTCTCTTTGTAGTCCTCTTGTTTCTAGCATTTCTTGCCAGATAAAAAGCATAGAGTTAAACAGAACATAGTTTCTTACTGTAAAGAGGCAGCAGATGAGTACAATACAATACAGATCAATGCAAACATATGTATGTATAGGAAGTGTAAAACAAAAACCTAGGAATGCCAATAGATATAATAAATGAGACTAATAAATAAATATAAGCCTCCTGAGAATCTTCTACAGCATCAACTATTTTCTTTAAGTCATATTGTTATTGATGGAAAGTTAACTGCATCTAGTGGTATTTTTGGATTTTTGTCTGATAGCAAAATTTTTGAATAGGACTGGGCAGATTGATTGGCCAGTAGAGGAACAATAGTTAACTGATGAACTCTGTCATATAGATCGCAGAGCAGAAATACACACTCCAATAGTTCTTTTTAAAGAATTGTTACATGTACAAGCTCATAGCATTAGAATCAGGAAGAACGGGTGCTTTCAAGAGCTAATGTATTGCAGATGGGGAGTTAATGCCTAGAAATGTCACTCTGTGGCACTTGGTTGATGCTCTCACTCATCTGCTGCTGTGCAGTACCAAGTATTCTGTATCCCTCCAAAACTTAGTTCTTTGTTATCTGATTTGACAGAGACTCCCTAATGGTTCTATACACTCAGATGATGAGGCAAGTCGGGTTGTGGAGCTGCAGGAACTTCTAGAGAAGCAGAACTTTGAGCTCAATCAAACTAAAGAACGGATGGCTGCCCTGGCTGCCAGTGTTGCTGAGCTGGAAGAAGATCTAAGTACTGCCAGAAGGGACCTAATCAAATCAGAAGAAATGAGCAGCAAGTACCAGAGGGATCTGCGAGAGGTTAGAGAGTTCTGTTTCAATGCTGTAAACTACATCCAGGATTCTCAACCTGTAGCCCGTGGTACCATTTCATGTGGCCCCCCACTGCCTCCACCACACAGGAAGTGCCATGTGGTGGAGGAAGGGCAAAATGGCTATCTGGACCCCGAAGCTGTCTGAGGGAGCATGACCTGGGCCCTGGATTAAAAAGATTGAGAACTCTTGAACTACATCATAGAACCTATGAGGATTCTGATTGCACTGTAATATTACTTGTGGCTATAGCAGTTAGTTATTCAATGACCAAAAAACATCATATACAATACAATAAAAATGTTAAAATTTTAAACAATTATAACTAGAGATGTATTTAACTTTGAATGTTTGGGTGGGATGAACACCAGAAACCCCAATTAATTGTTTTGCAGTTAAATTTCCTACCAGTCTCAGTTTCTTTAGCATATACAGTATAGGGAAAGGAGAAGGGGATGACAGATGGTGGAGAGTTCACAACAATGTTAGCACTAGCATATACAAAACAGAATTTCTCCAGCAAAGAACCAGCTTGCAATTCTATTAATAAACATTACAGTATTTTACAATCCTCACTGACTTCACTGCTACTCCTGGCACACATCTGACATACAAATGTTAATCAATCCTAATCGCTTACCATCAAAGATAATACAAATTTATATACAAAATGCATTTACAGTGCAAAATTGCCCCGAGGAGACTGTCAGGGAGTAGTAGTGGTGGTAGACTCAGGGTGAGATACAATGGCAAACATCCTGTTGTGTATGTTGGCCTGCACACTTGGAATGTTGTTATGAGCAGTGACAAATCTCCACTGATTAGAAGCTTTGTTTGATGCAATACACAATGCAACAAAGTCATATCCATCTCATAATCTTCAAAAGAAGCTTTTCATCTGCAGCTATTTGCTCCTGCCATTCTGGTTACATGTGGAGCTGTGCAACAGGATTTCAGCCAGTTTTTGAGTTGGACTCAGCTTGTGGGTCCTAGGTTTGATTTGAAGAATCCTCTTTACTGATGGAAGTGAAGTTTGTATGTTGAACATCTCTCCTTTTCCATCCAGCCTCTGCTAGTCATAACAGAAGCCATCTCTTGCTAATAAACGCTAGCTACTGTGACAGTCTTCTGATGATTCATGTAGAGATTTCTGATAGCTTGAGGGTGATGCAGCTTCAGAGTAAGTGACTTTTTCCATGCTTTATTCTCTTCAGGCTTTGGCACAGAAAGATGACATGGAGGAGAGGATCACTACTTTGGAGAAGCGCTACCTTGCAGCCCAGAGAGAAGCCACTTCCATCCACGACCTTAATGATAAACTGGAGAATGAGCTGGCCAATAAAGAGTCTCTCCATCGCCAGGCATGCCATCTGAAACACTGTGACAACCTGCCTCAGAGATGCATTACTGGCAAATCATTTTGGAATGCCTGTTTCCTTTCCTTAGCAGAACAATCTGGTTGGATGGTTGTTTTTTTCCATTTAGAAAATTCCTTCCCTAAAGCACTTCCACTACAGAATATCCACTGTTCAACTCAGGCTATCCTTATGCTGTTTAATTTTATATATCTTTGTAGTGGTTTAGAATACTGCAAAAATAATAATGAACTATGGAAACATAGCAATGTTTAAAACAGCAAAACAGATTAATGATTGATACCATGAATAGAACTAAAAAGGTGAAGGACCTGGCCTAGTAATTGAAAGGGGCTTTAAATTTGTTCATAATCTTACAACCGCAGAGCTGAAAGGGACCCTATGGATCATCGAGTCCAGACCTTGTCAAGAAGGCACAGTGAGGAATCAAACTCTGGCTCTGCAGGCAGATTTTTTTTTATCCAGCAATTTTTAAAGGGACATTGTTGCACAAATAGGCTCTTACAAAGAAAGGGCTTACTTTTGGAGGGTTGGAATACTTAGACGAGAGGTCTCTGATGTTGATCTTACTAGTGAAGCAGCAACTGACACTTAAAATGCCTATGTCACAAGCCATATGTGGCAATGAGCATAGTATTATGGGTAATAAAGGCCTATGGTCATCTTTGCTTGTCATTCATACCCAGAATAGGATAAGATCATAATATTCTGAGCCTTTTGTAAACTTAACAGTCATAGTCTATGATTCTAATTATTTAGGAACTAATATACTGTTCATTTTGCAAAACTGCCAGAATGAATAATGGAAAAAAAGTTGTTAAAGCAACTGCATGATATATAATATTAAATAAAACAATATAAACAGGTCTTGCTGCCCAAGGCAGAACTATTTTTAAGAATCCCAAGGAAGCAACGGGTTAGATCTAAGTTTGCTTAGGAGGAGAGTTTATTGAGGAACTTACAAACCTTCAGGTGTACCCAATAAACTGGAAGATATAACAATGCCCTGCAAGCCACTACTCAAAGTCTGAATGTCCAGTAGGTAAATCAAGTAGCCTTTATACATTTCTTGCTGCTTACATAGACAGGCAGCAGCTTGGCAATATATCATAATCCATTTTGCTGTTAAATACTACCTCCCCTCCCATGATAAGTTGTTGTTGTTGTTGTTGTTCAGTCGCACAGTCGGTTCCGACCCTTTGCGACCCTATGGACCATTGTTCTCCAGGCATCTCTGTCCTCCACCATCCCCCTCAGCACTCCCAGTTCTGTGCCCATTGTGTCTACAATACCATCTAGCCATCTCATCTTTGGCCTCCCCCTTCTTCTTTTGCCCTCCACCTTTCCCAACATCAGGGCCTTCTCAAGTGAATCCTCCCTTCTCATTTGATGTCCAAAATACTTTAGCTTCGTCTTTACTATTAGCCCTTCCAATGAGCAGTCAATGTTGATTTCTTCTAAGATTGACCTATTTGTTCTCCTCGCTGTCCAGGGTACTCTCAAAACTCTCCTCCAACACCACATTTCAAAGGCATCTATTCTTCTGCGTTCAGCTTTCCTAATTGTCCAGCTCTCACATCCGTACATTACTACTGGGAATACCATTGCTTTGACTATTCTAATTTTTGTTTGCAATGTGATGTCTCTGCTTTTCACTATGTTCCCCAGGTTTCTCATGGCTTGTCTCCCAAGAATCAGTCGCCTTTTTATTTCATGGCTGCAGTCCCCATCTGCCGTGATCTTTGATCCCAGGAAAGTAAAATCTGTCACTGCTTCTACTTCTTCCCCATCTATCTTCCATGAACTGATTGGGCCTGTTGCCATTACCTTGGTTTTCTTGATATTGAGTCTCAAACCAGCTTTTGCACTCTCCTCCTTCAGCCCAATCAAGAGGTTCTTTAGGTCTTCCTCACTTTCTGCCATTAGGGTGGTATCGTCTGCATATCTCAGATTGTTTATGTTTCTCCCAGCAATTTTAATCCCATATTGTGATTCCTCCATCCCTGCATTTCGCATTATGTGCTCTGTGTATAGATTGAATAAGCAGGGTGATAAAATGCAGCCTTGTCTTACTCCTTTTCCTATTCCAAACCACTCTGTCATTCCATGTTCTGTCCTAACTGTTGCTTCTTGGTTCATGTACAGATTTCTCAGGAGGCATATGATGTGCTCTGGTATTCCCATCTCTTTAATTACTTGCCACATCTTGTGGTCCACACAGTCAAATGCCTTAGTGTAATCAATGAAACAAAAGTAAACTTGTTTCTGGTATTCCTTTGTTTTCTCCATGATCCAACGTATGTTGGCAATGTGGTCTCTAGTCCCCCTGCCTCTTCTGAAACCGGCCTGCACCTCTGGTAGTTCTCTCTCCACATGTTGCTGAAGTCTGTCCTGTATTATCTTGAGCATCACCTTGCTGGCGTGTGGGATGAGTGCAATTGTTCGGTAATTTGAGCATTCTTTGGCGTTGCCCTTTTTTGGGATTGGGACGTATACTGATCTTTTCCAATCCTGTGGCCACTGTTTTGTTATCCAGATTTGCTGGCATATTGAGTGCAGTAATTTGACGCCATCATCTTTTAGCACTTTGAAAAATTCGACTGGGATACCATCATATCCAATAGCTTTGTTGTTTGCAGTGCTCTTTAGGGCCTTTCTAACTTCGCTCTCCAGGATGTCTGGCTCGATTTCAGTTTTTTCATCATTGTGGTTAGCAGGAGTGTTGAGGTCCTTTTTGTAGAGTTCCTCTGTGTACTCTTTCCATCTTTTCTTTATCTCTTCTGCATCAGCTAGCTCTTTTCCGTCTTTGTCCCTTATCATGTTCATTTTTGCTTTAAATGTTCCCTTTATTTCCCCGATTTTTCTGAAGAGATCTCTAGTCCTGCCTCTTTTGTTGTTTTCCTCCATTTCTTTGCACTGTTCTTTTAGGTAGTTTTCCTTATCTCTCCTTGCTTTTCTTTGAAATTTTGTGTTCAGAAGGTTGTATTTTTTCCTTTCTCTTTTGACTTTTGCCTTCCTTCTTTCCTCTGCTATTTTAAGAGCCTCATCAGACAACCATTTTGCTTTCTTACGCTTCTTTTCTTTTGGTATGGTTTTCTTTGCTGCTTCCTGCATGATGTCCTTTATCTCTGTCCATAATTCTTCTGGCACTCTGTCTATTGCGTCCAGGCCATTATATCTGTTCATCACCTCCACCGTGTATTCTTTGGGGATGCTGTCTAGGTGATATCTGTCTGGTCTTCTTGTTTTCCCTATTTTCTTTAGTCTTAACCTGAATTTTGCGATCAGTAGGTTGTGATCTGAGCCACAGTCTGCTCCAGGTCTTGTTTTTGCTGATTGTATGGAGGTTCTCCATCTTTGGCTGCAGAGTATGTAGTCAATTTGATAAGTCAACATGATAAGTAAGATATGCATATGGGAAACAAACTTGTTAGTGGAGTTTGCTAAAACATCTGCTGTCTCAGATCCCCTTCCTTGCCAAACAGGGCAGCTTACTTGTCCTTCAAATCATCTTTGCTTCAAGAGAATCGTGAAACAGCTTTAGACAGCCAAAGAAAATAAAAGATAGCAGATCAGAATGGAAGCTAGACAGTTCTTACATTTTGTATCTAGACACTGGGCCCAACAGATGTTTAGCAAAGATAAAGGTCTCCCTTGCTCGAAAGCCATTTATATCCGACTCTAGAGTTCAGTGCTCATATCTGTTTATAGCCAAAGAGCTAGTGCTGTCTGCATCTGCAGATGCTTCTGTGGACATGTGGTAGGCATGCTTCAACACCGGAGTATATGGAATGCTGTTTACCTTCCCACTGAAGTGGTCCCTATTTATCTACTTGCAATTTCTTGCTTCCGAACTGCTAGGTTGGCAGGAGCTGGGACAGAGACAGCACCTCACTCTGTCATGCAGTACCCAGGAATCAAACTCCGACCTTTCCAGTCAGTGAGTTTAGCATCTTAACCACTTAAGCCACCACAGTCCCAGATATTTACAAGGAACTATAAATGTTGGTACATGACTTCATTAGAGTTAAATACACATATAGTCACAGAGGCTGGCCTTTCAAGATTCTTTTTAGACTCTCTCTTTGAGTTTATAGTTTGGAATTATATTTTTTCGGGGCATGCTGGAATTCTGTCCAGAAGTCCCAACTTTGTATGTTCATTGTTGCCTTTCTACATTTGTTACACAGTGTGAGGAAAAGGCACGGCACCTCCAGGAGCTTCTAGAACTGGCAGAGCAGAAACTGCAGCAGACAATGCGGAAGGCTGAGACATTGCCTGAGGTTGAGGCTGAGCTGGCCCAAAGGATAGCGGCACTCACTAAGGCAAGTATGCTAGCACTGACATCGAAGCCCATGTTACTGAATGGATTCCACATCTGTCCTGGTCTTATAGCATTCATGGAGTTAGGGAGAAAGTTGGAAGAGATAAAGAGCTGCTGAATTTTGCTTTCTGTTCCGAATTCCTGGATGACATGAGTTGCACCTTAGAATGAGGGCCTCTGTTTTGGAATATGTTTTACCTTGCTTTGCATGGTCATTCGGCATTTATGCATGCAGAATTTGAGGGCAGATGTTGTTACCCAAGGATGGTAGAAAACTAGCTGCCCTTTCAAGGTGTCAGGAATTGATGGAGGTTAGATAAGCTTGAGATTGAGAACCATTTATTATGGGCATGCTATCATCCACAGATTCTATTGTCTTTTTGGGGTCATATTTAAGAAATGAAGTGGGAACAATGTCCTGTGAGCATAGTGTAGGCCTCAGAAATCGAAAAGGCACTAAGAGAATTGTTATGAGCCAGGAAGATATTGGGAGATCTGTACAGCAAGACATAAAGAATCCAAATTTCACTCTTGGTACCTTTTTTATCCTACATTGTTAATTTAGATCTCAATTCAAGAAAATCCTCAGTACATTTAACTGTTTGGACTTCAGTAAAAGGCTTGAGATAGCCTGTTCCTGTTTTCTCCCGGGTTATGTTTGCCATCTACCCAACTCTCCCATGAAAACCGATCCACCTTAGTCACACTGCTGCATTTTGTACTGGTGATCCTTTTGTCTCTGACTGCTGCATGTACCTCCTTATGCATGAACACATCTCTCTACCTCAAATTCCTATCATTTATAAATGGTGCTCATTGTTTGGAAATTTTTCTATGTAGGCAGAAGAAAGGCATGGCAGCATTGAAGAACGACTGCGGCAGCTGGAGACTCAGTTGGAGGAGAAGAACCAAGAATTGGCAAGAGTAGGTTGGCTTTCTTAGAGCATATTTTATCATTTCTAACACCTTTACAACAGAGGAGTTTAGGCTGAAATGCTATTGTAAAAAGGAGAGAAACAGCTTAGTCTCTCTTCTATATTTCCTACTGGTATGTCAAGGTGTTGGAAAGCGAGTTGCGACCAAAAGGAAATCATCCCTTGATAGTCTGGTCAATTGAGGAATATCAAGGTCTCAGTTAGAAACTGTATCGCATAGTACACTGGCAACAGAAAGCATCTTTCCATATGGGTAATACATTTATACCACTTTTGTTGGCCATATTTTTAGGAATGAGTTGTGATGGCATGCATAAAGCTGCAACATCCAACTATACTAAAACCATTTTGTCGTATGGGTAGTACAGTTGTGTCAAGTACATTAGCCAGACGATTGGCTGCTCTTTGTGACTGAAATTAAACTGAAATAAAATTTGGAGCTCTGTGACCACAGTGGAATTGAATTTTTAGCACCCTGTTCCCACCCACTGCCCCCAAACCAATTCTTCTTTTGTTTACTAATAAAGTAACAAGGGCAAAGACATTGTGCTCTAAAATGCTTTTTCAACGACTCTTAATACTGATTTATATGAGAGGTTTGGCATTAATAGAACATTTTTTGTAACTCTTACAGGCTAGAAATAATCTATACTAAGGTAAATAGAATGCATCAGCTCTAACCTTTAGAGTTGTAAATGCTAGTAATGATTGGATTCTTGTAACTGGTGCAGGCTGTTGTAGTTGAATCAGTGAAAGATTAGAGGATAGAGCTTTTGCTTCAGTCTTTTGTATTAGTGAATTGCTCTTGGTCAGGTTGGGAAAAAATTTCTTAAATTAAAATGGGTGATTTCTGGTATTTTTCAGTGATTAGAGGTAATTTTACAGCACTTACAAGACAAATCTGCTTGACATTGCTTGGCTGATCTTGATTTCCCTACAGGCCCGTCAGCGGGAGAAAATGAATGAGGAACATAACAAGCGGCTATCAGATACTGTAGATAGATTGCTAAGTGAATCCAATGAACGGCTTCAGCTTCATCTGAAGGAACGAATGGCTGCACTGGAAGAGAAGGTATTATGACTAGCCTTTTTTTTTTGGCTGTGCTGTATTTCTGTGACAAGTGAGACTTGATTGAAAACTATGACAAGAATATTGAGGGTACTCAGAAAGTCTACCCTAAAAAACATCTGGGGTATCTAGGTGAACTTGGCCAGTTAGCTCTAGGTGTTCCTATGCAGATGTAAAAGTAAGGGCAGTAAAATATTACCGTGTTTCCCCGAATATAAGACACTGTCTTATATTTTTTTAAACTCCAAAATTAGCACAAGGTCTTATTTTCAGGGGATGTCTTATTTTTCCATGAAGAAGACGCTTCCCTTGGTTGTGAGTGGAGAAGCGCGATCGAGACTGGCCTCAGCTGTGAGGCGGCCGGCGTGGCCCATAAGAAGGCCTCCCGCATTGGAGTCTCGATCCCGCTCTCACCAGGGAAAACTTCTCTTGGTTGTGAGCGGGGAGGCAATCGAGACTCCGATGCGGCAGGCTTTTTTATGGGCCACGCCAGCCGCCTTACAGCCAGTAGGTAAGGAGGTCTTATTTTTGGATGGGGCCTTATATTTCAAAGGCAGGGGGAAATGGGGGGGGGGCGTCCTATTATGTGAGGAGGTCCTATATTCAGGGAAACAGGGTATTGTGGTAATTTAGTAGAAGATCATTGAGAGACTGGCAGTGTAGAGAAGCTCTGCTGCCTTGATTTCTGGTGGTCCCTAGGCAGCTACCTTCCAACTCACTTGCACATTATACTTAAAGGGCTAGAAGATATTTTCTAGATATGAACAGAATCTTTTTGATGCTCTTTTTAAATAGATCTCTTCACTTTGCTATACCATGTCTGTACAACAGATTCTAAATAACTTTGAGAGTATGTGTAGTGCCATAAAGAAGCCAATTTTTCTTTCTTGAAGAGCAGTGTTGAATTCCCGGCTGAGAAGATAACTCAGTTTCCATTTGTTACATTGCTATAAAGTGATTGACTTGCACATGCTCGTGAAGGGAGAGGTTTGGGTCTAGTCTATGGACCATACCTGTCAACCCGCGGCTCCGGAAAAACGGGACCACCGCAGATCGCTTGTGCGCAGGTCGCTTTCCACGCATGCGTGGAAGCGCTACGCCGCTTGTGCAGCCCCTACGCAAGCGGCATAGCGCTTCCGTGCATGCGTGGAAGGGTTTTACCCCTTCCGCGCATGCGCAGAAGCGCTATGCTGCTTGCGTAGGGGCTGCATAAGCGGCGTAGCGCTTCCATGCATGCGTGGAAAGCGTTTCCCCCCGCTGCCAAATTACGGGGTTTTGGCAGCACGGGGCGAGTTATGACATCAATCGACGTCAAATTACAGGGTAATCCCGGCCAAATCGGGATGGTTGACAGGTATGCTATGGACATAACAGTCATTAGAGTAGTTCATTGTCAGTCAATCTTTCCTGATAATCTGTGTGGCATATACATTTGCTAGTCTACTCCTTCCTTGTACAGGTAGATTTAGCAAAACCTTTTAATTGTCCAAAACAATACTGTATCTTTTTGTTATAGAACAGTAACCAACGTATATGAAGGTTACCTTTTCTGGGTAGTTCAATAAGAACCAATAATTTCCCCTTTTCCTAATTAGATCTCTCACAGATAAATGTGTTGACTTGTATTGACACTAGGTAGTGCAACCTCTCACCCTGCAAGCTGCGAAGTGTAGCACTACATCTTGCCATATTTTGTGTGCAGAAACACTCTAATGTAAGTAGAGTGATATTGTCAATAGCAAGGGAACTGGGGAAGTAGCTATGCCTTCACACACTGTTAATGAAAGGGGGATGGAGGTGGAAGAACCGCTGCCTTTGGAGGACCTTTCTTGCTCTATAATGCTTCTACAGTCTAGCTACTTCTTGACTAACTGTTTCAATCCCTAGCCAAAACATTGTGGGAGGTAGGGCAAATATAACATTATTTCATTTTATCGTCAGTTTATTTTATAGTTACAGGGTGGAAGCCCCTCTTCCACCTTGAGGAAAACTCCACTTGCACACGAGACAGAAGGAGCTAGAATGGGAAAACCCTTGTATGTAATCATGAGATTTTATTTCAGAGGTGCCACCTTTATTGTTATGAATGGGAGTGGAATGGAATGCAATTTATAGCAAAATCTTTCTCTTAAGTGCACTAAAGGTCCATTATTTCTTGCATCATCTCAGTTACACTCGTGGAGGTATAAAAAACAGGAGATGGCACTACTGGCTTCATGCTGTAAGTTTTTTGAAGCCAGTGGGCGTGGCCTGCCACCATATTAGGTGGACCAAAACATTAGCAGACTACCGTTTACAATTGCTTCTTGTGTTGGAGGGGGTGGATTGATCCCCTCTCCTGGGTCCCCTGGGTTGGGGGGGGGTTGGGGGTACAAAAGGGGTCTATCCCCCCAACCCTTCCAGAGCCAGGGGGGCTGGCAGAGAGGGGATCCCTCCTGCAGGATACCCCGTTATTAAAGCAAAGAAACCAAGCGGTTTCTTCTCTTTAACAATGGAGTGTTGGGGGCGGGGTGGATTCGATCCCCTCTCCCTGGTCCCCTGGGTATGGGAGGTTTGGGGGGACAAAAGGGGTCTGTCCTCCCAACCCTTCCAGAGCCAGGTGACCCGGCAGAGAGGGGATCCTCCCACAGGACACCCCGTTGTTAAAGAGAAGAAACCAAGCGGTTTCTGATAATCGTTTCTTCTATTTTAATATGGGGGTGTCGGGGGGATTCCCCCTCTCCGCTGGGTCCCCTGGGTTCAGGAGGGTTGGGGAGACAGACCTCTTTTGTCCCCCCAAGCCTCCCATACCCAGGGGACCAGGGAGAGGGGATCGAATCCACCCCCTCCCAAACACTCCATTTTTAAAGAGAAGAAACTGCTTGGTTTCTTCTCTTTAATAACGGGGTGTCCTGTGGGGGATCCCCTCTCTGCCGGGTCCCCTGGCTCTGGAAGGGTTGGGGGACAGACCCCTTTTGTCCCCACAAACCCAGGGGACCAGGGAGAGGGGATCGATTCAACCCCACCAACACTCCGTTTTTAACGAGAAGAAACCGCTTCCTTTCTTCTGTTTAAAAATGGAGTGTTTGGGGGGTTGCGATCCCCTTCTCCGCTGGCCCCCCTGGGTCCAGAAGGGTGGGGGGGACAGACCACTTTTGTCCCCCCAAACCTCCCAACCCCAGGGGAGCCACCCACTGATATTAAAGGGGAAACTCCGATCGGGTTTTCCTTTTTAATATTGGGGTGGGTTGGAGTCAATCCCCTCTCCTGGGTCCCGTGGGTCCGTGAGGGTTGGGGGGACAAAAGGGGTCTGTCCCCCCAACCCTTCTGGACCTAGGGGAGCCAGTGGAGTGGGGGATTGCAACCCCCCACTCACTGATATTAAAGGGGAAACCCCGATCTACTTTCACGACTCCACACAATCAAAGCAGCATAAGGCAATGTTTTGGGCCAACTAACATGGCAGACTGTCAGATTAGTCGGCTTCAACTTTGTGACATCATGTCATCTCCTGTTTTTTTATACTTCCATGGTTACACAGGTGCTGAATAATACTGTACCAACATTTTATAAATGTTACTGATTTTGTTACATTCAGGGAGTGATATTCTAAACTGGACGCCTAATTGTTTCCCATCTGGAACACAGTCATAGTCTGGTGGGAAGAACACTTAACCTAAGTTTCAGTACTGAAAAATAAGTGACCTTTGTGGTTACAACATGCTATTTCCTTTTGATAATGTGAATAAAAAACACTGTGGAGCTGAAAGCATTTTACACATACAGTACTGTCTTAAGTAGTTAAACATTTATTTGTAAACTTGCACACAGCTTTGTTTGAAAAGGATTAAACCCTTTAGAACTTTTTGCATTCATTTTGTGTGATCACGTATTTATTATTGGTTCATATCCATACAGGGCTTTTTGTAATAGTTTCTCGTTTATTAGCACAGTAGGGGGAATTCAGCATTAGGGCCAACTTAGATGAGACATTTCTCATCTGGTTAGCCTTTTGATATGCAAGTTGTTAAGAGATGTCATAGAGGGGATGTGAACCATCACAGGGTGGAGAGGCTTTCACCTTTTGCTTTACAGAGTAATCAGCCTCTGGTTGCTATCTGTTTTGGGAAGGAAAGTTCCTGTTGCTAGTGGGAGCTTTCTCCCCGAGAAAACATTGGATCCATAGGAGGGGCAAGGAACTGAAGCTGCTTTTTATTCATTCTGTGCATTTAGTCTGATTTATACCTGCTCCCTGCATCAATTTTTAAAAGTAGTTTGCATGCTGTAGTTAACTAATAACATGCCTACTTCAGCACTCAGAAACCAGTTCCCCAAGATATCTTCTATCCATAGCTAACTTGTCTTTGGTGGCCAGTGTTGATGTATTCTGGTGGCCTTGCTATAAGCCTGGTGAACTTTTGTTGTAGAGGCAATTTTGCCATTACAATTTTTGTACAATGCATACCTTACCTGCCCTTTCTAATATGTAGGTTTCCATCTGGGAAACCCTATCAGGTTTTTCGTTAAGTCTGTTTGAACACTTTGTGCCAAGTGGACCAGAACGCTCATTTTCTCTCTCTTCATAATCACAAACTTTTGCTTTTTAAGAACACGTTATTGCAAGAACTGGAAAGTACCCAAAAGCAGATTGAAGAACAGCACCACGATAAGGTAAACACCACTCCAGGGCACATGTGTGGAGTGGCAGGCATGTTTGTTCTCAAATATTTTTGGTGTCTTGAAAGAGCATGAGTTGAAGCTGACAAGTGATTTTGTTGCTATAGTCAGTAGTCTTTATAGCAGTAAGCATTGTAGATCATGGTATTATGTGAGATTGTTATATAATACACTGCAAGCACTTTATTCTTCCTTGTTAATAGCTCTTAGAGTAATATATTAATCACTATAATTTACAATAAATATTTTATATCACCTTCTCAACTCCTCTTCTATGGATAGAGAGCCTGGTACCACATTCTGTTCTTCTCTAGTAAGTAAGTTGTCCTCTTAGAGAAGTGCTGTCTTTCTGTTTGTCTAAATGCTATAGCACTACATGAAAGAGAAATTTGGACTATAAATATAATTCCTTCTGAGTGGTAGTAATGATTTAATTTTGTTCCAGCCTCTACCAGTTGCCTTCTTAAGAATTTAATGTATTAGATTATTTTAGTAGCCCTCCTAGCGTGACAATCAGAGATTCTAGTGATTCATTAACAATAGGAGACATGGTTTCAAATTATCATTTAGAAACAATTGCTGTCCTTATTTTTTGCATTTTTCCTTTGCTATTACATTACTGTTTCAGACATGTCTCCCACATTTTCAGACATTAGTTGGGAGGATAACATTCTTTAGCTCTTTCCTAATGTGATTGTTTTGTGTATGTGGTGCTGAAACTGTTGCAGGCACCTATTGCATGGTGTCTGGGACAGTATTAACCAGAGATCTATGTGTTTGTACAGATTATCTCTGTCTAATTTGCCTCTAATGAGCAAAGTCCAGTGTAACCATCTCATTTAAACTGCTTTATCACAATTTGCTTTTCAGTTCTTTTCTTGGCTAGGGCAACAGAACAAGAGTTCAAGCAGTATTAAGAAATATAAAATGGAGAGCTCTGATTATTCTTTGGAAATTTCTTTATGTTATCTCACCTAATGAAAAAAAAAATCTAATCTCAGTTTTAGAGTGTAAAATGATACATTTTATTAAGAAGTAACATGAGGCAAGGGGGAAAGGTAGCAGCACAGCTTTCTCCCTACAGCAATATTATACTTGAGACAGGACTGTTGCAACCCTCATCTCTAAAATGTAGACACAAAACTAATATTAAGAAAAATTTCAATGGATGCTAATGTTCAGCAGTCAAGTGGATAAAACTGGGCTTGCAGATTAATTCTGTATATAACTGTAGATTGCCTACTGAATAATCTTGTGCTAACACAATTACAAATGTTCTCTGGAGATCAAATGGAACACCATGTCTAGAGGTCATTACCCGTCCTTCATGTTAATAACCAGGAGCCAATATGTGCTTACTTTTTCACTGTTTTTCTGCCTCTTGCACCCCAAATCCTTTTATTTCTTTTGCTTTGTCCTCAGCATGATTCACAACCATTACCTGCATGCAGTGGAATTTCTCAGGTGTATTTAGTTGAGTTTGGTTGATTAGTAACTAACCATAGAGAAATACTTTTTGTTTTCTTTTAAACAGAGGAGGCTATCAGATGAAATTGAAAAATTGAGGTTAGAAATTGAGCAGCTGAAGATAAGAAGTGGATCTTTCCTTGACAGTGTTCATACAAGGTAAGGACAATCTTTTGTTTTTCATGGCTCTGCAGGATTTTCAGATGCAATTTTTTTGAAGATTTGTTATGCAGATTTGTTTCTGGCCTACATGCATGTGTCTTATCAGCTCAGGCTGTGTTGCAGTGTCTGCAAAATTGTTATAGCTATTTCCCACACCTTTGACTTTGGTACATTGCTACAGAAGGCGCCATCTGGTGGCTGTATTCATTTCTTCCTACTGTATTTGTATGCTCTGTGTTACTTCGATGGGTGCCTGTTTCTGACAAAAATAATAGCAAGTAAAATGCAGGTCTTCTGTTTACTGAATTGCTGCATCAAAGTCTGTTCTGTGATGATCTCTTCTTTCATTTTGGTAAATCCAACTGTACAGATTCTCAGAAAAATACTGACACAATCTATTAAATAAATATCCATGAGAACTAATCAAGAGTGAACATCTGTGCTCTGGCTCTGTTATTTAGTTTATTTATTATGTCATAAGGTAATTCACCCATATTTTCCCACTCCTGGGCAATTAATTTTTCAGCTTTCCAATATCCTGTGAGAATTATTTGAAGAATAAAAGATTGCATATACAGTTTTCAAACTTATTTTCCAGGTGTGGTGGGGTTGTACTTAACCATTTTAGCACCTCCCATCCTCAAGGGGAGCTACATGAGGAGTAGGCAGGGGGTGGACGGACCTAGAATTATTAGAATTACAAAAATATTCAGGCAAAACAAGTGGGAGCCTGGCTCAAAAAAAAACTTGAATAACTGGTTGCTCTTAGAGGAACATAATAGTGACCTGTAGGTCAGAGGGGGGAAACTGAAGGTGAAAGAGTGATGTAGCTGAGAAAAGGCATATAGTTGGGTGGAATCTTTCACAGGAGTGGTCTATGTTAAACATTTTGTTGCAGCTCCCACTTCCTTTTCCATACTCTCCCATATGTCCAAACTTCTAAAATTGTTTAAAAGATTTTAGGTGGAGGTAAAATCAAAATGCTTGCTATCATTGTGTGATCCATTAGAGGGCACAACTAGATAACATGCCACTAAAGACAGCCAAGCACCTTCAGCTTTCCAGCAACTAGTTGCTTCGCATTTTGTTTTTCACCCTCACAGATGGATAAGGATAAGGAGCTCTGTAATGAATGTGGTGGCTTAGTGGTTAAGATGCTCAACTTGATGACTGGAAGGTCAGCAGTTCGAGACCTGAGTACTGCACGACAGAGTGAGCTCTGTCTCTGTCCTAGCAGATCCAAAGCAAGAAATTGCAAGCAGATAAATAAGTACCACTTCGGTGGGAAGGTAAACAGCATTCCGTGCACTCTGGTGTCTAGTTATGCCAACCTTTACCTAATGACATTGTACTATTCTCACATTACACATTTCATACGTGAACAGTACTTTACTGTGGAAACAGGATGAAAGCCACACCTGGATTGTCATGTGCGAAAATATTTACTTCCATTCCACTTCATATCTGATGGTCTGATTTATCCATGAATGTTTTAAGTGGATTTAGTTAGTACTCTGTCACCTATCTTAATTACCTGAAACAAAAACGAAATAAATAAATAATTATGTTAGTGTGCATGTACAAATTTTTTTATTTCTTTTGATAGCATTCTTTAATAGTTTTTTTTACATAAAGCCATCTTTACTAAGTTCTATATGTCACACAATTGGCATTCTGTTTCAGCCGATGATGTCATTGTCACCTCTGTACTTTTTCTGTGATTATCCATAATTTATTATATTTGTACATAATTAAATTCTGGGTGAAGAGTAAAGCTACTGGAACAAAGGTACCTGTACATTGAAGAAGGTCATTATTTAGCCAACAGAATGCCAACATGTGTTGTGTGGCTTCCAGGCCTTCACTAATGATGTCACTTTATTGGAAGAGAAAAGGCTGCAGATGCTATAATTCAATGTAAGGAACAAGAAAACAAACTTTGACTCTTTGTTCAATCATTGTTTGTAGACTGAGGTTATTTTTGCTCAGGCTTATAAGGAACATCCAATAACAGACTACAATGTACTGTATGTTGCATCTTAGGTCGCAGACTCCATACACTATGTAACCATCTTTGCTTCCTGATGGAGGGCTTCCCCAATTACTTATTCCTCCAGATAACTGTTCCTCACATACCTCCCACATTGTTTAGCAGTTCAAATACCTGGGATGTCAATATTAGATAGTGTTCATGTTTTCCTAGAAATATTGCAATCCAGAAACAGTTCAGTTCTGTAGAATACAACATTGTGCCCAGGATATTTCTACCAGAGGAACACCACCAACACTTCATTGTTTTTAATATGTATGTTTTAATCCTGTTGTGAGCCGCCCTGAGTCGGGTTCGCCTGATTGGGCGGCATAGAAATTTGAATTATTAATTAATTAATTAATAAGTGCCAATTGGCTTCCAAGTCTTATGCAATTTTGCAGATGCTTATCTAAGTCAGCACTAGGGTTCTGGTTAAGGGCTTTGAAGTCCTGGGGTTATTGCAGGGTGGATGGGGCTAATATCAGTTCTTTCTACTGCAGATCACAAGAGGCTTCTTTCTTGTGCATAAGAAGAAAATTATGCTGGCTGTTCTTCCTTACCCCTCCAAGCAGCGTTAAACTGGTTGGTAGGACTAGAAAATCTTGCATCCACTGAGGAGCTCAGCTATCACATTTGTTTTGATCTCCTGTGCTCCAGACTGAAATGGGATTCTTCAGCTCAGCCAGGATAATGAGAAATGGGTTGATAGCCTCTATGTGAGTTTACACACAGCAGAGTTAAAAATTAGAATTATCATTGAATGTGGTTGTTAATTTCAGCTAAAATTAAAAATTTATTAGAGACACTGAATTTGAAACTTAATTTTAATTAATGGAGAGCTAGTCCCTAATTGTACTGACCTGATCAGCCTGCATTAAACTGTAAGTAGCAAATTATGGGCTGCTAATTATATAATAAACAACAGAACAGTTCTTTAGAATTCAGTGTCAAGTTCTTCAGAATCTGATTTGTCAGATACTGGAAGCTGCCAGCTTGTGTAATTACCCTGAATCCAGCAAAAAAGAAATATGGGCAAACAGTTTTACATATATTTCTGAATATTGAAAAGAGTAATCATCTGTTTTCAGAAGAGCAGCTTCATCTTCTTTCCTTAGGTGATGGTTGTGAATAAGCTGTCACTGCCTCAACTGTGGCAATTTTAATGTTACTGTTATGTTTCTCGTGTCTTTTTAAATTGTTTTACTTTTGTGACCTATCCTTTTGTTGCAGAATCTATTGTAATGAGCAAACCACTGGATTGCTCTCTTTAACCTTGGAAAGTAGTCATTCAGAACCCATATCCTATTTTTAGATTGGAGTGCTACTGAGCAATGTCTTCCCGAATGAAGTTGGTTGTAAATAGAAAAATTCATTGATATATTATCTGTCTTTGTCTTTACTACTGTGATATACTTTATTTGCTGTCCCTGAAGATTTCATAAAAACTGCAGCTACCATGGTATGTGACTGCATGCTGGCAAGTATACTTAAAAACACATACCACCCTAGTTTTAAAAGAAATACTGGCAGTCAATATGCTTCTAGTCAGAATTTAAAGTGCTGGTGATGACATACAAAGCCAAAAATAGCCTGAGAACTCAATACTAGAAGGAACACCTTTCCACATATTTGCTTCTCCAAGCATTGAAATCTTCTGTTTTTCTATGGTGGTGAAGCTTGAATGCTGCTTTGAGAATTGAGAGAGATGTACTGTAGCTGTTGCACGTGGCTGTGAAATGTCATCTTAGAGGTCTGATCGGTTCTGATGTTGGCCTCATTTCTATGTCAAGCCAAGGTTTTGGTATCTATTAATTGTAGCTTGACTGGTTTAGCGTATACAGTGCACACTGTTTTGATTGTGGGTTGCAGTCACATTCTTCTTCTTTTTCTTCTGCCGTATCTAAATCTAAATATTGGCAATCATCATGGCGATCAGCCATGAAGACTTTCCTGAGAATATAATGCAATGGCCTTTCATCTGCCTTCTGTACCACTGATCCAGTTCCATGAGTCATTTTCTGGTCCTGAGTCCTTTTGGTACACAAAGTCCTCATCGGCCCCAGGCCAGTATTGATGAAGCTGCTGCCCTGCATCAAGATGGATTCACGTGGGATTTAATTCACTTGGGGACCATCACCCTTCCCTGTGGACTTCGGCACCCAAGCTTTTAGTCCTCAGGGTTGTCAGGTTAGCTAACCGCCACTGACACTCAGCATTGAGTCGCAGGCAGTATGGTCTTCTCTCTTACCATAGCAGGATAATCTGGCCAGACACTTGCAATCACATGGGGGAAATAAATTGAATTTAGGACCTCTGATCCAAATCCATGCTAAAGCTGGGCTTTTTTGGTCAAGCTGTAAGGCTATTACTTTTTTGGAGCATGGTTGGAATAATTCCCTGACTAATGGAAGACTCACTTGAAGGCAGATTGCTCTCTGCAAAGTGATTCTTTTTGGTGCAATTGGACATTGATTGCATCTTGTGTTAACTCTTCTAAGGTGTTTTCTATATTAAGGTGTTTTGTGTTTTGTACCCTGCCTTGAGATCCTTTGCCACAGGGCAGTGTTATACATGTATAATACTCTCATACATTTACAGACACATTAAAAAATTAATTCCAAGAGATTTCATGTTCTAGTGTTGGGAACCTGAAATGGGGAGCAAAACCATTACTTCTTTCATACCCCCTTTCTACCACCTCAGATCCAGGAAGAGCTTTATGGCAAGAACAAATATTCTTAAGGGTACATAAGAGCAAAACCAAATTAAAAGATGGAGGAAGGAGCTCACTGGGCAAGGAACAACATTAAAGAAGGATATAGCTGAGGAACTCAATCTTCCATATTGTCACTTGGAGGAGCCTGAATAGGATGAGGGTTGGAGTCCCTAAATGCAAGACCATCAAGTTCAAGTGGAGGCTGCTGTGTGTATGTGGAGAGATACAGAATCCAGCTCATTTACTGGTCTGCCGATTATTGCCAGAAACATGCATCAATGAGGACTTAAGTTTGGCCAAGAAAAGAGCCTAGAAAGTGGCTTCATTTTAGCAGTCCAGAGTTTGATCGGGACATGAACAAAGAAGACCCACTTTGGTCTGTTGTTCTCCAGTACCAGTTAAAATGCATACTGCCGCCTGAACCTCTGTTATTTGAAATTTATGTTCAGTATGTTATCTTAGCATGTTGTTAGTTGCACTGTCAAAAAATAAACTGTGCGTTTTCAGTTTGTGTATTTTGTTGGTCCTTCTTAACATCCATACAGTGTGTGCATGTGTGCGCGCACACACGCATGCACTTAATATATATAAAAATAAAAGACGGAATGAGCTCCCGTCTTTGTCCCAGCTCCTGCCAACCTAGCAGTTCGAAAGCAAGAAATTGCAAGTAGATAAATAGGGACCACTTCAGTGGGAAGGTAAACAGTGTTCCATGTGCTCTGGTGTCTAGTCATGCCTGCCACATGACCACAGAAACGTCTGCTCTGGCTCTTCGGCTTTGAAACAGAGATGAGCACTGAACCCTAGAGTCGGATACGACTTGCTTTCGAACAAGGGAAACCTTTACCTTTAAAATGATAAGGGATATAGTGTGTTAACATGTATAAATCTCCCCTTCAAAATAGGACATTGAATTATGCTAAATTTCAACAATTTATGTAAGTCAATTAATAGTCACTCCATCTTTTATTTCTTATAGGTCCCTTGTTGGAAGCACCCCTGACCTTAGGTACCCCTTGAGTACCATGGTCCATGCACCATCTGAACCCTTTGCAACACCATCCAGCCTTCACCGGGCACCAAAAAGCCGGTTTGCAGCTTTGCGGGAAGAACCCTCAAAGGTAAAACTCCTGATATTGCCTTGTTCAAACTAATCTCTTATGGGCAGCTCCTGTTACGTCTGTATCTTGGAGTATATCACAAAATCTTTGTAATGGCAACAGCTGCAACAGCTGTCCTGCTTTTTTAAAATAAGGGGCTTTGGACTTTCACTTGGCAATAACAGCTGCAGACCTAAACCCTCAGAAGGAAAGAGACTCCCTGTTGTGCAGAAAGGCCACTGGATGATGGCCAGGACAGAACTTATATGATGGACTTGTGCAGAGGGTGATGAGATGAAATTTCAAAGGATTGCTGCCATGCTGTAAAATCTGGGCAAGAAAGAAATCTGCCATAACCCTTAATGTTTTATTGTTTGGTTTGGCTATGGTATTGGTATCTGTACTGTTCTTTTATTATTTTCATTATTTTCATAATCCATGTTGAAATTTGGACTGGCGGCATATATATGCCTTAATGTTTAGGAATCAGTACATTTTTCAAACTAGGATAAGTTCGGCTATTAAAGATTCAGTTATAGCTCAAGAAGAAAAAGAATGTGTTGAATGATGATTTTGCTCTAATTTACTATTGTGTGGTTTTACCACTGTTTTGAGATATGAGCGCATAAGAAACAAACCTGACATTTCTCTTAGCCAGAGACTTTCAATCCTATAACTGAAGGTTCTTATCATAGTACTGCATGAGATAACTCTTTGCATTATATGGCTTAAATGCAACAATTTTCTTGGCCCAGGCCAAGGATGATATGTTCCAACATATCCATATATCTGAGGCAGAGAAAAACCACCCTGATTTACTGTTGTGTTTCTCCAAGTATCTTCTTTTTCTTATAGTAAGAAAGATTTCTTCTATAGTAAGTTAGATTTCTTAGTTCAAAATGGAGAGAAAAGATCCATAGTATATGGTTAGTGTAGAAGTGACATCTCTTCCACATACTGTACTCATATTTTTGGAACAAAATTAAAAGCTTGCACAAGAGGTGACCTGATTGAAGTTTATAAAATCATGCACGGTGTGGACAAAGTAGATAAGGAAAAACTGTTTTCCCTATCGCATAACACTAGAACTAGGGGACACTAGATGAAACTTTTGGGTACTAGTTCTCAAACAAATAAGAGAAAGTACTTTTTCACCCAGAGGATTACTGGTCTATGGAACTCCCTGCCAGAAGAAGTGGTGACAGCTGTCAGTCTTGACAGCTTTAAGAAAGGATTAGACAAGTTCATGGAGGACAAGGGTATCAATGGCTATAATTATGGATACTTAAGAACAACCTCCGGGTTGGAGAGATAGGCAGGATATCTCTCAATGCCATCTCCAGGGAATCCTAAGCAGGTGCAGGCATCTCCTTGGGAATACCCTGAAGGAAATGGTGAGCCACTGTGTGAGACAGAATGCTGGACTGGATGGGCTGTGGCCTGTTCCAGCAATTTAATTTAATTTAATTTAATTTTCGCGCTTATATACCGCCCACTCAGGTACAACCCGACTCAGGGCGGTTTACATGGTGGACAATAAATGCATAATAATAATGATACAATACACATGTCTCCAGAGATACAGTTACAAAATTTCAGACTACAAAATATACCATTCAGTTACAACAAAATATAAATAAAATATACACTACAATACAATTTCAAAAGCAAAAATAGCAAAACATTAAGTCCCAGAGAAGAAGAGAGAACAACAATGAATACGACCTCCCTGGCGGTGGGGGGGGGGGTCCGAAGACGCCAGGGGAGATGGAATGCCCCCTATATCTGGCGCTGTGCAGGCTTCTATCCAGTGCCTCTATCCAGAGCCCCACATGTCCAGGTACAGCAAGGCCACCACAAAATGATAAAGTCACAGTCACCCACCCTAGTCATCCTCCAGAAGGAACCAGAAGGACACAGTGGCTCGCAGTAGTAACGTCCTTCGGAGCCTTCCGGGCCGCGGAAGGCTCCCTTTCATCTCCCCGCTGGTGGAGGGGGTGGGGAGAGCACAGCCACACCGGCGTCAGCGTCTTCGGAGCCTTCCGGGCCGTGGAAGGCTCCCTTTCATCTCCCCGCCGGTGGAGGGGGCGGGGAGAGCACAGCCACACCGGCGTCGGCATCTTCGGAGCCTTCCGGGCCGTGGAAGGCTCCCTTTCATCTCCCCACCGGTGGAGGGGGTGGGGAGAGCACAGCCACACCGGCAGCAGCGTCTTCGGACAAGGCTGTTCTTATGTTCTTATGTTATGTTCTTGTATGCCAGGGTTTCCTTCAAAGGGAGGTGATTCTTAGAAGACAAAATCAACACACAATTTAGGCACAACTTGATACAGTACTATATGGTCTGGTTAAGCAAAGGGGTTGATAGTTCAAACCAAAGAAAGGCCTATTCATTTTGGGACACAACTGTAGGAAATAGCATTCTTCCTTTTGTCCCCACCCACCCACCATTCTAGTGAGGATAGTTGTTGGTATATCAGCTTCCTTTTTGTTTAATCAGGACTGGGAACTTCCCCAGCCAAGTGGGGTCCTGGCCACCACAGCTCACACCTTTGACAGTGACCCCGAGATCTCAGATGTTGACGAGGATGACCAGGAAACTCTCTTTAGCTCTGTGGACATGCTGTCTCCCAGCGGTCACTCTGATGCTCAGACTCTTGCAATGATGCTGCAGGAACAACTGGATGCTATCAATGAAGAGATCAGGTATGGAATATCCCAGTTGGATGTATGATGGCCGTTCGGTATACAGTTGACAAGTGTGTATTCAAAGGAATGACTGCTCCAAACTGGAATGTCATATGGCCCCCAAGAATGAAGTAAACCATACAAAGGATTGAATTTACCTAAGAGGTTAGGCATACGAGATTTGAAATTAAAAGTTAGGAACAGGTTGCTGAAAGTATTAGTGAACCTGAGCTATAGTAGTGAGTATTTTGAAAGAGAAGGTGTCTTAGTACCGTGATGGTGAGCATTGGCACTCCAGATGTTCTTGGACTTCAGTTCCCAGAAGCCCAAGCCCCCATGAATCTGCACGAATGGGTTTACTGCGATTCATCTGGCCCGCGCCGCCCTCATCGCTCCCAGAAGCAGAAGTAAAACGCACCCGTACGGAGGAAGGGTTAACCTAGAAGATTCTTAACCTTGCGGGCGCGTTTTACTTCTGCTTCCTTGAGTGATGGGGGTGGCGTGGGCCGGATGAATCTCAGTAAACCTATTCATGTGGATTCATGGGGGCTTGGGCTTCTGGGAATTGAAGTCCAAGAACATCTGGAGTGCCAAGGTTCGCCGTCACGGTCTTAGTAACTTCCTTTGGACTGCTTTCTAGGAAACTGTGCAACTATTCATTTAAAGTCTCATCCTTCCAAGGATCTAAAAGCACAGTAAAATGATTTTTTTAAAAAAAAGTAATAGTTTGCTGAGAACACAGAGAGTGTAGACATGCACATTTTTAGCCTTCTCCCTGGGGACTCCGAAAAGGTGGGTAGAGACCATGTCCAGCTGCTTCAAAGTAATTGAGCCACACAGAAGCTTATAAGGTTGTTATGTTTCTAAGGGATAATTTAATATCTCATTACTTATCCTTTACAGTAAACAAATACAGAATCAGACAAAATAACCTGCCCTAATGCTCCAAACTTTAACAATATGTGGCCTACAAGGCTGGAATCCAAATATACCCCACATTTTTCTTTTAAGAAGGGGGGCTTTAAAAGTCCTGTGGTCTTGTAAAGCATGGCAAGGCAGTTATGCTGTATTTGAGCAACCACCACCACCTCTAGGGTCATCATAGTTGCAAGTACACTGTAAACATGTCATTTAGATGCCCTGAAGTGAAGATTTTTTAAAAATAAATGGGAGACTAGACTAGAAGTACTTGGAGATTTTGCTAAAGCTTTGCCAGTGACTTCAGTAAGGTACAGAAAAGGAAATGTAGCACCAATTAAATTTTGTAATGATGCTTTTATGGCTTGATTAGAATATGCTTAAGAAAAATGAATGCAAACATAAAAAGCCTAGCAATTGAAAATATTTTACTATTTTGGGATCTTAATTGTTAATGAAATGATTTCTAGTGTTCTGAATTGTGGAAGTCAAGTATGTGTGTAAGAGACAGAGGCTGAACATACAATTCTTGGGAAGTACAAGCAGTTCTTCAGTCCAATATCAGAAATTGTATCACAACCTTGCTGTTACACTTGCAGGAGTGAAGAGGAAATGTCCTGCTGAAACATGAACAGTGGAGTAGGCCAGGAGTTTTCAACCTTTTAAAGCTGGGGGCCGGTCACGCTCCCTCAGACAGCTTTGGGGGCCGGACAGCCATTTTGCCCTTCCTCCACAACATGTCACTTCCTGGTGTGGTGGTGGTGGGGGCACATGAAATGGTGATGTGGCCTGCATCCGACCTGCGGACCACAGGTTGAGAATCCCTGGGGTAGGCGTTAAGGGGATCTTCAGCAAAAAGAAAGTAGCAAAATGGGATGAAGGAATGGTTCAGATTGTTCTCCTTCACTTGGTGCAACAATGTATGGTTTTGGGTTGGATCTTAGGCTAGGGAAATGTTGTAGTCAGAATCCTTTTATGGCTGTCTCTGCTCCCGTATACAAAGAATCCTAAATGATCTGACAGAAATGTTAGAAGATGCATTGCCATTTGAAGGAAAATGTTTTTTTCCCCTTCAGAATGATCCAGGAAGAGAAAGAATCAACTGAGATGAGGGCTGAGCAGTTGGAAAGCCGTGTCACCAGTGGTAGTATGGAAGCCCTGAATCTAACACAGCTACGCAAAAGAGCCTCGATCCCTACCTCCCTGACTGCCTTGTCATTGGCCAGCTCATCTCCTCCTGTCAGTGGGCGTTCTACTCCCAAGATTAGCTCTCGCAGTGCAGCTCAGGACCTCGATCGGATATGCAGCATGACACTTGTAAGCAGAGAAAGAGAAGAAATGTAATCCATGTAGCCAAGAAAACTAGTGTGTTGTTCAGTGGGGATCTTATACTTTTTTATGAGAATGTTATTAGTACTTCTGTGACAACTTGCATCATATAATACGATCCTTTTTCAAGGCTCAGGACCTTCTCTCTCTCTCTCTCTCTCTCTCTCTCTCTCTCTCTCACACACACACACACACACATGTGTCTTTTGAAGATTTCCACCTGCCCTTTTAAAAAAAAAACACCACACACACACACCCTCTATTTCCTATTGATTTCTTATTTACTATATAAATTGCCAGAAGCACTTGGTGTTGACCAGGTTAAATGTTCATGAATTCTACACTCACCCTGGTGTCTCCCCTCCCCTGCTCACTGAACTCTTTCTTTTACAGTGGTCTCATTCCATTTCTAACCCTCTTTTTAATTTCTCCCTTTTATCCAGCTTGTCATAGAGTAAGAAATCCATTAGTCCCATCCACCACCACCATGCTCACTTTCTCTTTTCTCCCTGCATCAGTGGAGGGTTTCCCCACAACTCTAATCCTTTCTTTCTTCACCCCAGTACTCTGTCCACTAGTCATACCAACTGTCATGGGTTGGTAATGTAACTTCCTCAGACTAAAAGTCCCAGAATCCCCCAATTCAGATGGACATTTGATATGCCCTTATCCAGTTACTTAAGCTGGAAAATTGGTAGCATCCTTGCAAAGTTTCATGTTTCTAGTCTGTTAGGATGACTACAATCCCCCTCCCACCCACCCACCAAAAAACCCCAGCCAATATGACCATTTGAGACATAACCCACCTAGTTAATTATGTTGGGATAACAATGTCTGTACAGTGTTTTTCTGTTTCTGCCTCTTACGTTTCTGAGGTCTTTGGGGGCAAACATGAACAACTCTGTACAATGTTAGTAAGAAGTGTTAAACTTGCTTGCTGATTTATTTCTTCCAAATATCTTGCCCACTGTAAATGGGGGCAGGTTGTTTTTTTACCATCTTCTTTCCAGGCTATAGCAAATATTTTACAATGCTAAGAGTTTGCTTTTGTTTCAATTTGAGCTAACTTCTCTTCTTTTTGTGGTTTTCTTTGATAGCCCAGTGATTTGAGGAAACACCGGAGAAAGCTTCTTGTGAGTTTGTTAGTTTCTTTTCTTTTTCACTTTTCACTCTTTGTCTTTGTCCCTTTCTTGTAACCCAGTTGCTCTTCTTTCTCCTATTAAACCTGCCATGTCAATGCTGAATCATTTGAATCATTCTCAGAAGTGCAAAAGCACTTGCAAAACATTTGATTATTTTAAGTGGGGACTCAAACTGCTTACATTCTCTTAATTTCATCTGCAAAATTTATACATGTATAAAGGACAGAACTGTACAGGACTTCCCTGTATGTTTGACTGAGAATTTGATTTCACTTTTATTGATGCATCAGGACTTCGGTGGCTCAGTGGTTGAGAAGCTCGCCTTGTTAGCTGGAAAGCCGGCAAGTCGGCAGTTCGAGACCCGGGTACTGCATGACAGATTGAGTGCCTGTCTCTGTCCCAGGTCCTGCCAACCTAGCAGATTGAAAGCAAGAATTTGTTAGTAGATAAATAGGGACCACTTTGGTAGGAAAAGATATCTGGGACATGAAAGGAGCCTCATTCGGGTGTTCCCTGAGCAGAGTTTCTCCAGCAAAAATCCTCTCAACTCAGAATAATTTCTGATACAAAATTATTATTATTATTGATGCAATAGGATATTTTCTTTCTCATCTGCTGCTTTCATGGAACTTCTGTTCACCTTTTTCCCTTCTTGTTCTAAAGCAATGGAAAGATCAAGGAAGGAATATGCAGGATGTAGAACTACAATAGAATTTCTCCCTGTATCATTAACATTTAAGATAAAATCAGATTCCTTGAGACATGATTCTCAGAACAGTACAGTACTGTACTGTGAAAAATAACTGTGCTAAAAATATTTTAAGCAGGGCATTTTACATAGAAGCTCATGGAAGATTTTTGTTGGCTCCATATCAGGCATTCGGATATATAGATGTAGATAATAGCTGTAAATTGCCTGCAGTGTTCTATATGTGGCAGATTATCCAAAATTGAGGTGTGCATATTGGTGTTTTTGGGTTACAACTCTCACCTTGACTTGTACATTTACTGTTCTGTAAACCTGCTCCTTCAATTGCTGTTACAGAAGGAGGTTTAAAGAGGGCACATGGCCACTATCCTGTCAATATTTGGATTGTGTTGACTGGTATCTGTTCTGTTCTGTTGCTTAATTAGTAAATTTCATGCCTCAGCTCAGAGAGTGAACATATTTTTGAAAGGTACTTCAATGATGGCCCGTATAACATTGAAGAGTTGATCTGAATATCAGATAGAATAACATGAGATGCTGGTCTAAATGATGCAATCATTTACTTGTCTTCAGAGATCTGTGCAGCTTGAGTAGTCATACTTACACATGTCTCTAACTGTGTGTTGACATCAAGCTAGAGACCTTGCTTTGAAAAGGTAAAGGCTGCTATCTTAATTGCTATTTGTTAATGATGAATCATAAACGATCACCTCCTTCCTGCTGTTTTTGGGTACCATTTCCTCTTGTTAGAAGTCAGTGGTAATTTTCACTCAGTCATTCAAGCTTTTAGATTAGGGCAAACAGTAGTTCCTATGACATTCTGAATGCATGCAGCCCTCTTCCAGCTTCTCTTTTAATTCAACTGGCAAGTGAGCTATACCTGTGGTGAGTTTGTGCTACAGATGGGAGAGAGATATTTGTACAGGGATCTGTACTCTGATCTTGCTTTGTCTGTTCAGTCACCAGCTGGTCGAGATGAAAGTCGAGAAGATAAAACAACCATAAAATGTGAGACTTCTCCTCCTTCCTCACCCAGGACCTTGCGGCTGGAGAAGTTTGGACATCTTGTTCTGAGTCAGGAGGAAGGCAAGAGGTATTGGGAACTGAAAAGGGAAGGGTGGATAGGCTTTGTTGTTTGTATATGATAGTTGAGCAGCCGGGTGAGATACTACAGCAGGGGTTCCCAACAATTTTGTGCCACGGGACAGATGGTCACGTGGTTCCTCCTGTTGTAAATGTTGCCATGAAACGTGTCCGTGGCTCTTGTAAATGCATTTACGACAGCCATGGGTGCACTTACGGCAGGCACGGGTGCATTTATGCATGTTCGGACACATTTTATGGCTGTCATAAACATGTTCGCTTCTGCTTCCGGTAGCGACGAGGGTGGCAGCAGGTCACATGAAATGGTGCCGTTGGCCACTCCTGTACTACAGGATAGTATCCCCAGATCTTTTGCAGTTGATAATCCATTATCACTCACAACAAGCTGATAGATCAGATTGTGGGTCTTTGTGAAGACTCATTGCTAGGGGAATGTTTGCTGGTTCCCCAAGGACTATTCCTTTTCTCTGTTTTCTAGGTGTACCTCTCATATCCACAGTGACAACATTGCTAAGGAGGAAAGAGTAAATAGACTGTTCACAGAAGTGTCGCAATAAATGATTTTATGGGTGTTCCATTTGCAATTAGTAATCTTAGTTCCTTCCTATATTCTATCCTATATGTGAAACAGTGATACATTCTTTCACATTATACAGACAGAATTCTATGTCTCTCCATTTTCGTCTTCCCAGTTCTTTGACACAATGTTGGCACTGCCCTCTGCCCTCTCTTCCTAAAACAGGATGAATTAAGAGTTCACCACGAAAAGGTGAAGGAATTATATAAAAAAGAAAGACTAGTAATGATATAAAAAAGAGATATGATGTTGACTCTTGGAACAAAATGGCAACCATGCCTCATTTTAGATTTTGACAGCATGAAACTCTTGCTTTTCCTTTAGCTTTTTGGAGGACCAGGCCAGTAATCCCAGCAGCAGTAACAGCAGCCAGGACTCTCTGCACAAAGGTTCCAAGCGGAAAGGCATCAAATCTTCCATTGGGCGCTTGTTTGGAAAGAAAGAGAAAGCTCGTATGATCAGAGAAGGCGTGACTGGGCAAGGTCTCTAATTCTTTTCAACCTCATCCCACAAGTGAGGGTATCTTTTTGTTTGGACGTGGAGAAAGAGAGATGGCAGAAGTTATAAGAGCAGGACTCGAGAGTCCAGTTAAATCTTTAACAAGCTAAAACAATTTCCCCTTTTGGTACAGTTTTTGAACATGTTTGTATAGCTCCCATGTAAGATGTGTTTAAGGGTAAAGGTCTCCCTTGCTTGAAAGCCAAATGTATCTTTAGCTGAAGACATGGCAGGCATGACTAGATGCTGGAGTGCATGGGACACTGTTACTTTTCCCACCCAGGCGGTACCTATTTATCTACTTGGAGTTTCTTGCTTTCCAACTGCTAGGTTGGCAGGAGCTGGGAAAGACGAAAAGCTGAGATGAAGCATAGTTCAAATTGTCTGAAGAAGCTAACATATGTAGGAAAAAAGGCCATGATAAGTTTGATGTGGGAGTAGAAATTTTCTTTCTGTGTCTAGTAAGATGCTTTTTCATTCAGAATAATTATCACTATAGGGTAGGCCATCCTGTATAATAGCCACTTTCATGTGGTGTCCATTTGGAAAGGGTGGCATGATGAGCTGCAGTTGGTGACAGTATGAATAGGGAGCAGTGATGCAAGGCAGGTGTGGGATGACAGGTCTGGACTGGATTCTGGCAATAATAAACAATGGGACTGACAGGTCAAAACCCAGTAGTTGGACTGAAAAGGTTCTAGGTCCGAAGAGGGATAAGCAAAAAGGTTCGAGAAAGAAATATCCTTGGCTAGGAAAGGACAGTGGATAATGAGAAACCTTCAGGGAACAGATGCCAATTGAGGCATACAAAGAAATTGGGCATGAAATGGGACAGAGACAATGAATTTAGTTTTATATTTGCCATTTTTTAGAGGTTATTGTGATTATTGGTAAGCTTGTTATAAGAGATTTGAAATCCTTGGAATCACTGGGACTGCAATAACAGAAAATCTGATGTGAAGCATTTGCTAGGTAGCCTCACTTTTTCTGTGACTGCTCCCAAACTGTGTAACTCTCTTCCTTTCTCTCCTTCCTTCTACCTTAAGTGAGGCTTTTGGGGAATCACCTGGCAATTGAAATGGAGAGGTGTTTTAAAACCTATTTCATAGTTTAATGTTATTAAATTAAATTTTAATTGATAAGTTTTTGATTATTTCTCAATTCATATTGTTGTATAATGTCTTTGGCCTTACTAGGGGAAACCAACATACAGACTAGTAATAGACCAACTAGATTATTTTCAACTTTTAAGATTTATGTTATGTACCCTTCATTTTTCAGGGTTACTAGAATTCTTTGTGTAATTGTCCATTGTATTTTTCAGTTATATTTACAGATTTGGAGCTCAACGTACAGGACTCTCTTGGTCTTGGCAAACTAGGAGCACAAGCAGAGAAGGATCGCCGGCTCAAAAAAAAGTGAGCATACATACTTCAATATTTTCTACATGTATGTTGTTTGGACTATATAACCTCTGGGAATATTAATTTAATTGCATTAGCCACACAATCTTCTATTTTGACTTTAGAAGACTACAGAGGACTTTGAGACGTATCCTAGACAAAATCCTCGTGCAGCGGGTGTGGGGCACGTTTGACTCCACTACTCAATCCTGCTGGCTGCTCTAGCTTGTGTGAGGGATCTTGCCTGTCCTGGGGATCCTGTTTTAACGTGGGTGGCGGGTAGGGTTGCCATAATCCTCTCCCACAAAACTGGGACAGAAGTAAAGGTTTCCCTTGCTCAAAATCCAGTCATATCCGACTCTAGGGTTCAGTGCTCATCTCTGTTTCAAACCCGAAGAGCCAGTGCTGTCTGCGTCTGCAGAGGTTTGCGTGGACATGTGGCAACAAGCATTCCAAGACACCAAAGTTTTGTGGCACCTTAAAGACTAACTACTGTTTTGACATTGACTTTCTATTTGCATAAAAGTTTACCCGATCTCTTTCCTCTTTGGCCACCAAGCTGCTGCTGCTGCAACTGCATGGCTGCTGCTAATGACACTGGCAGCTGGTGCTTAAATAGAGGCTCTATTTAAGCTTGCTGCTCTAAGGTGGCAAGAAAAAGGCGTGATTTTTTTTCCTTCAAACCAAGCACGCCCCTTGGTTTGAAAACCGGGAATTTTCAATGTTTTTTATGGAACTGGGCGGGACAGTTACAACCCGGGAAATTCCCGGGTTTCCGTGACATATGGCAACCCTAGTGGAGGGAGGGTATGGGTAGTATTCTTAATGATGTCTGTTAGCTTTATGTATTTTAACTTTGATTTTAGCTGGGGATTTTAGCAATGTTTTTACTATTGATGTTTTAATTGTTTGTGTATTGTGTTTCTCTTCTGTTGTTTTGCCTCCCTGAGTGGTGTTTACACCAGGAGGGCGGGGTACAAATAAACAAATAATAATAATGTGGAGCACCAGATTGTGCTATGGAACAATATACACATATCATCTTCGAATAGTTCTAGAATAGTGACTTTTAAGCATCATCCTTCACTTTTGAATAGTGAAAAACACTCAGGCCCTTCCCTTTTCCTTTGCCATCACCCAACACTATTTTAATTAAAAAGAATTCATAATTCAAATTTAAAAATCAACACAAAACTTAGTAAAATTATTGTAAATACTTTTTGTAGTATAAATTTTGAAAATCAATCAAAGGCATAGTTATATTACTGCTTCCTATTTCTCCTTCCAGACATGAGCTTTTGGAGGATGCTAGAAGAAGAGGTATCCCCTTTGCTCAGTGGGATGGCCCAACTGTAGTCTCCTGGCTAGAGGTAAGCCTGCCTCATTATCTTCAGATTAGTGGTATCTAGTAGCTGACATTAATTTATAGTAAATTAAAATATTTCCCGTAAATCAGGGTTATGTCACGTCTTGGCTGAAGTTAAATGTGATTAATCTTGCAATAAGAGTTGTGAACAAAATGAAAATATTTACCCACAGAAAGTAAGGACACAACACTTTCAAAATGGAAAAAGGTGCTAATGTTGTATCCCCCCCCCATTTTTCCAGAAATTTTCAATTTTTCCACACACACCCAAATAACAGTTTTCCCCTCCCCATGACTTCAAAATTTCTAGAAATTTTACATCTCTACCTGAAACTATGCATAACATGAATTCTATTATATGAAAGCATGAATGAATGCAGTTGTAAAGAAGAACTCATCTATGTCCTTTTCTGTTGTAGCTTTGGGTGGGAATGCCGGCCTGGTATGTTGCAGCTTGCAGAGCCAATGTGAAAAGTGGTGCTATTATGTCTGCCTTGTCAGACACAGAGATACAGAGGGAAATTGGCATCAGTAATGCTCTTCATCGATTAAAGTTGCGCTTAGCAATTCAAGAAATGGTGTCACTAACAAGCCCTTCAGCTCCACCCACCTCAAGGACAGTAAGTATTTCATTTTGGAGATTTAACAAGCTGGTCTTCCTTTCCCCTTTTAACACTAAAAAGAAGTGCTGTTTTATATCTAGTAATAAAGACTGAAATCCAAACCCAGAGACTGCCAATGAAACCACATCTTGCACATCTTAGCTAGAATAAGGTGTTTTGATGAGTATTGCAGTTCCCATGTTCCTTCAACAGCATATAAAAAATCTAATATATCAGGTGAGGCTCAAAATGGATGCGGGGAAACTAGGCCCTCATTGTGAGATGGTGCCTTTGCTTCATTAGTGGCACAAATAACACAAACACAAGGACTGAAAAATTAAATAGGAGGTAGACTATGGTTTCAGATCTTTTCACATAATAAATTATAAAAGAGAGAATCACCACTTGAGGTGGCTTGTGACCAAAAAGAGGTCTCATCCATTTGGGACAAGACACTCTTGACTTCAAAGACTATACTTTTTTTAAGGGGGTTTGACAGATTTTTTTAATGGAAAAAAAATTTAGGACCTTTTTTGTGTACATTGAAAATGACTTTTAATCTCCATTGCCAAAGGTATTTGAAAACTGTTCATACAAACATCTACAGTGGATTAACTTGATTGCCAGGTTGAAGTATTTTACTTACAGTTCCTTCCTCTTCTGTTCATCGTTTTCACATTCTCCCTCATACCAGTCATCTGGAAATGTTTGGCTTACGCATGAAGAGATGGAAACAATGGCAACCTCAACCAAAACGGCAAGTTTTTTCTATGGAATTTTTATTCTTGTATAATTTGTGTTACAAAATTTGAGGCACATCATCATTTTGTATCTGGTCCAAAAGAAAGCCTTTTCAGAAATATTTTTTCCAGCTTATCTGTTTGCAACATACTTTACCTTCCACCTTACCCAAGATGAGAAACTAGCCAAGTGAATGTCTTGTTGGGTACAAATTAATGAGAAATGTATATTATTGAAAAGTAACCTTAGAAATTTTAAAAACACATTCCAAATGGGTTCCAAATGCGTTTTGTGTCATCAAATGTAAATAACCCACTAAACCAGGGGCCAGCAACATATAATCTGCATGCAACCTTCCAGTCCCCCAGCCTACCAATTTAATTAAACAACTTATTGACTGCTAGCGAGCCAAAGCCTTTTAAAAAGAGTTTGTGTAAAAAAAAGGAGAAAATGTGTCCTTTCAAGGTCCAAAGGTGGCCATAGTTAGAAATCCCCCTTCACCTGTGGCAACTGACTTGTGCTGATTCATGGATGCATACTGAGTGGCTGACAGATTTGCCATTTCTCCAACCAAGATTTCTGCTCTCATAATAAATGGTATACTAAGTACAAGGTTAAGAGTGTGAAGCATATTCACAGTTTCCTTTTCATCTATTTGAGTGGCAGGCTCACCTTTAGGCAAGTAGCAGTTTTTCACTGGTACACATCTGCAATATTTTGTTTTGTACCTGTCACCTAGGGAACCTTGTCGGTAAAAGTACAACTGTAATTCATTCATCGAATAATATACCAAAGAAATAATTTCTAGCTATTGGCATCGATCATCTAGGTTAGCATTAAGGTGGAACCAAATGTAGGAATACTCTATTCCCATTGTTGTTTTTCCTAGTCTTTTAAGAATAAAAACTTTCAGTCTTCAGGGAGATTCATTCTGCCAACTTTCATCAGCACAACCACTGCTGCTTACCTTAACTGCTTGGAAAATGTTTCTCTGCTTGACTTGCATAACACGTGATGATGTCATATGTGATATAGACATCTCTTGCGCATTCCTGAGAGGCTCAGTGATACCTTTTATATTTAGAAATGATGAAAAATAAGAGCCTCCCAATTTAATAATCATTGTACCTGCATGGTTCTATGCAGTCTGCCTGGGAGTATCCCGATTATTTTTGCTTGAATACATGCAAGGTTTTTCATTCATTCATTCATTCATTCATTTATTCGATTTATACCCCGCCCTACTCGACCAGGGCCGACTCAGGGCGGCTTACAACAAGTAAATCAGATACAGTATACAAAAATTACAAATGGTACAGTGTTACAATACAGCAAATTAAACAATAAATATTAGAAATAAAACACATTATAACAACAATAGCAACAATGTGATCAATATAATCAAAGGATATAAATTCAAAAGTACCAAAAAATAATAATAATCATAATACAGAAATGCAATAAAGACATAAGCAGCAATAGTAATACAATAATTAATCAAAAAATACAGTTAAAACGATCAATACAAAATACATACATAGGCCAGAGGGCACAAAAGGAAAGTCCTCAATTCCAACTGCACAGCAATTGCAAGTAGCCCAAGAACCCCAGAACAGTGTAAGAGTTCCAGGGTAGGCGGGAATCCCTCCTCGCACCAGCGTCGCCGTCGTCCTTTTCACCCCTCCGACCCGGCGTGGTCCGGAGGGGGGGGCGAGCGCAGGTAACCCCAATCCCCGGGAGCGGTGTTGGAGCTCCGGGGCGGGCGGGAATCCCTCCTCGCACCGGTGGTGGCGGCGTCCTTTTCACCCCTCCGACCCGGCGTGGTCCGGAGGGGGCGGCGGGCGCAGGTGACTCCAATCCCCCGGAGCGGTGTTGGAGCTCCGGGGCGGGCGGGAATCCCTCCTCACACCGGCGGTGGCGGCGTCCTTTTCACCCCTCCGACCCGGCGTGGTCCGGAGGGGGCGGCGGGCGCAGGTGACTCCAATCCCCCGGAGCGATGTTGGAGCGATGTTGCTTGTATCTGAAATACTGTCGGCCCCCATATAGTGATAACTGACTTTACCTGTTGTTTTGTTGACATGCTGCATTATTACGTTTAGGACACTGAGGAGGGCAGTTGGGCACAGGTGAGACTCCTGCATTTTACCATGTTTTGTTCACTATAGTGTAATTGGAAGGAAAAAGCTGTGTGAGCGGGCACAACTTAGCAAAACTGGATTCAACAGTGATACATATAACTTGATGTGGATCACCTTACTTTTTAAAATACAGTAAAACCCCTACTTACGAAAAAGTCTGTTCCGTAGGCTTTTGCTTAAATTGTTTTTTAGGTAACTTGAAGCAAACCCATAAGACATTTTTATGTAACTTGAAGCAAACCCATAGGGAAATAATTTTTACGTAACTCGAAACAAACCCATTAGAAAAAGAATCTTTATGTAACTCACAGCAAACCCATAGGAAATCGTGCAAATCGGGATATGGTTTTAGCAAAAAATCATTATGTAAGTCAAATTTTATGTAACTCGAGGCATATGTAAGTCGGGGTTTTACTGTACTTATATTTCTAAACCAGTTCTTTAATATTATCACTCCATGATCCTTGAAAATAGATACAGGATGCTCATAAGCCTTCTTAGGTGTTTTCTTTGGTTACTAATGTCTACCGCTATATTCAGATAGTGGAAATATTCAAGGTGCAGAAGAGAATGTCTAACCCAGTGGTTCCCACCATGGGGCCCACGCCCCACAGAGGGACTTCAATTCCCAGAAGCCTAAGTCAGTGCATTGGCTGATCAGTGCTTTGGGGAATTGACTTGGGCTTCTGGGAATTGAAGTCCAAAAACCAAAGGTTGGAGAAGTCTGGTCTAACCATTCTGAGCATCTCCTTCATAATTTTGTTAGGGCTCTAGTATCACAAAATAAGCCAACCTGCTAAATTCAATTCTCTTTCCTTTTTTAAATTTTAGATGTTGTTCTCATCCAGATTCTGCACTGAATCTTTTTCTAACCCTGTACAAAAGAAAGATACCTCACCAGATATCTCTAGCTATATTCTTTTAACATTCCACTCAGATATTCCCTTACTTTACCAGTAAAAAGCAGGTAAAGTAAAAATTGTAAATAAGGTTTGAATCACTTCTCTTTTTCTTTCATATTTCAATTCGAAACCATAGGTTATTTTTTGACTGTTACTGCTGTGTTTAGCATTATAATTACTCACATTGAACTTGTGTTTTGAGGATGTGCATCTGGATCCATGACTGTGCACCACTTTCAACATTATTCCTCTTAAAACTGCTGTGTATTGCTTCCTTAGGAACTAAGTGCAAAGCATTTATGCTCTCTGTTTTGTGTATGATTAAGGTTTCTGAAGTATGCTATGCATGATGATGATGATGATGATGATGATTATACTTGATCTAGGCAAGCAGCCAATGTTACATTCAGTGCCAGCATCGACATTTCTAAGTGTGTTACCAGGTTTTTTACATTACCCTCCAAATTGGAACTGAAATCATTATTATTTTCAGTGTAACTATCTTCTGTAAATGGTTCATTAAACAATTCATGTACAATGGGTGGTAGCTTGTGATATGTAATAACATTACTGCATACAATATAATACTGCCACAGATTTACAAAAAGATTGCAAATTTCATTTCTGAGACATCCACTCTGGCTTCTGCCAGTGCTTCTGAGGGACATACGCTTAGATTACTCCATTTACTTTCACAGACACTGGCTTATGGGGATATGAATCACGAGTGGATAGGGAATGAGTGGCTTCCTAGTTTAGGTCTTCCACAATATCGCAGCTACTTCATGGAATGTCTTGTGGATGCACGAATGTTGGACCATTTGACTAAGAAAGACCTTAGAGTGCACCTGAAAATGGTGGACAGCTTCCATCGGTAAGTAGATTTGCTTGGTAAATTTCCAAAAGAGGAGACAACCTCTTACACCAACTTAGTTGCTTCATATGCCCATTATTATTTCTTCTGATTTGCCCCCAATCTGAATTAATCTCACTTACATTCCTTTAGCTGGTTTCTTCTTTTGGAATGGATTACACTGGTGACATGCATGATGCAGGCTGTTAAACTGAGGTTGATTTGCAGTCTTTCAGTAAGTACTAGAAATTCCAGATTAATGAGATAATTGATAATAGAATGACTGTGGCCATCATAGCCCTATCAGCTGCGGTGCAAACTATAAAATATTATTAAATACAACCAGTAGTGAAAGTTGCTATACATTTTGCCACAGACCATAAAGAAATAACGAGTTGAACATGGAGGTGACTGAGAAATTGATTGATACGAAGACGTTTTCCTCTCAAGTATAAGTAATCGGGTGAACAGAATCATATTTGAGGTTGTATCATTTTAGCGATCTAAGACCATTATAGTGCGTTGCTGATGTTTCCAATGATGAAAGAAGAAATGCTGTGGAACACGTGCTGTATTATATTGTTACAGAACAAGTCTACAGTATGGTATTATGTGCCTGAAGAGACTGAACTATGATAGAAAGGAGCTGGAGAGAAGACGAGAAGAAAGCCAGCATGAAATCAAAGGTTAATAACAATGCACCTCTTGGATAAACTACAGAAGAACTGTTCTGTGAAACTTAAACCTTATTACAATGTTTCTTCAGACTTCCTAAGTCTGTGCTGCTTACAATGCCAGTGTTTGCCAGTTGCAGAGAGGAGAAATTAATGTATGTCATCAGCTAACTTGTTTGGTTACTTAGTTATTTATATACAGTAAAACCTCGCATAAAGAGTGCCTCGCTTAGAGACTAACTCACTTAAAGAGCAGGATTTTCTTTGAATGGTCGCCTTGCTTAACAACTAAAACCAACCAAAAACTCACTTAACAACTGAATCGGGGTTTGCAATCCCCTCCAGCAGAAGTCATAATTGGTCACTTACAATGGTGTTTTGCTTAAAGAGCAAACTTGCTTAAAGAGCAATCCCATGGAATGCATTATGCTCTTTAAGCAAGGTACCACTGTACTGACTTCCAATATAAGGCAGGGATCCCAACCACCGGGCCACGGTATTGGGCGATGGGCTGTCCCAAACTGGGCCGCAGAGGTCGGTGGCATTGGAAGCCCTGATGGCAGCCTTCTGCCCTCAGCATCATCCAGGTCTGCCCGGGGAATGGAGCGAGAGCACAGGCTTCAGTCATAGCAGATAAGCAGGTGGCCAGGCCCTTCCTCCATGTTGCTTAACTAGGGCAGGGTGCCACTACCTGCCTGTGTGCCCAAGTCGAACGGTGTGGCTGAGTTACATAGTTACACTAATCTAGGTTGAAAAAGAATTATACAGTAGACCCTCGAATAACGACGTTACTTGGTTCCCCAAAACGTCATTATTCGAATAACGACGGTAAAAATACCGTTGTTAATCGAATAACGACGGTAAAAATACCGTAAAAAGTACCATTGTTATTCGAATAACATCGTTATTCGAACAATCATATTGGGAGCGTCTTAGCGTCGTTAATCGAAAATGACGCTATTCGAACACATCGTTAATCAAGAGTCCACTGTATATGTAATAAATTATATATTATGGACTTTATCATATTTTATTATGCTCTTGCACTATCCAATCCCACAACCTCCACTTACCAGTCCATGGAAATATAGTTTAGCATGAAACTGGTCCATGGTGCAAAAGAGGTTGGGGACCCCTGATATAAGGGACTGAATGCCATTTACAACATTTAAAAACAAGCATATCAAACTTAATAAATAAATAAACAAGAATCAAGGCTTATTAAAATATTATTAGTGCATATAAAAATGTTAAAATATGGTAATAATCACAAACCATCCATAAAATATCCAAATCTGAATTCCAAAGGTCTGCTTAGAAAGGAATGTTTTTGCCTAATGGTGGAAGGATAGCAAGGAGGGAACCAAACAAGCTTACTGGGAGCAGCCACTGAAAAAACCCTCTGTCACAGGCTTTTTCACCTTTATTGTCTCATCTGGGCAGAAATTTATATACAGGTGAAACTCGGAAAATTAGAATATCGTGCAAATGTTCATTCAGTCAGTAATGCAACTTAAAAGGTGAAACAAATATATGAGATAGACTTATTACATGCAAAGCGAGATAGTTCAAGCCTTATTTTGTTATACTATTGATGTTTATGGCGTACAGCTTATGAAAACCCCAACCCCCCAATCTCACGTACCCCCAAAATATCACACAATCTCGTGTACACTGTACACCATGATCATCACAATTATAATGAATTAAGGCATGACATCTCTTGCTTTGCACGTAGTGAGTCTATCTCATATAAGTGAAATGAATCAACATTTGCATGATATTCTAATTTTCCGAGTTTCACCTGTATATATTTAGTCATTATGCCATTTTATGACTGGTTTCTAGTTATGTTTGAATAGGCCTCACTGATTTTGTGGCAGCTGCTTCTGTCATTTTGAATTTTGAATTTATTGAGTTTTATTGTATTTGTTCCCACAGTGTTTTAATTTTCTGTTACTTTATCTTCAATCATTGATTTGTCTTGATTGCACCTTTGGAGCATTATCCTTGAGTCTTGACCATCCAATGCTTGTTGTCTGATACATGAACAAATGAGTGTGTGCTAAAACTGCTAGATTTTGCTGTTGGGTTTTATTTTTCTACATACAGCTTATGAAAGCCTTTTAAACTATTGATATACACAAAATGAGCTTCCATTTCTTATTTTTTCCCCTGCTTAATGGTGAATTTCTGCACAGCCTATCATCAGCTTGCTTTTCTTTGTCTTGGGGAGTTTATGGGGACTTAATATTCAATGATGGATTTATTTGTTCTTAATGTGTAACTTCACTGTCTTCTAGACGTATTGGTCTGGACCAATGATCGAGTAATTAACTGGATTCAGTCTATTGGGCTTAGAGAATATGCTAACAATATAGTTGAGAGTGGAGTCCATGGAGCATTAATGGCTTTGGATGAAAATTTTGACCATAACAGTATTGCTCTGGTGTTACAAATACCCAATCAGAACACTCAGGTAGGAAAACATGTTTACTCTGATTTTTTTAGGATGATGGTTATATATTTCCATCTAAAGATGTTACTTAAACTTCTGAGCTTTGGAGTAAGATATTAACTTTATTCTGTCTTTATTTATGGTGGCTAGTGGTTCTCAAAAGTAGGGGTGCTAAATTTTACTAATGTGTTAAGCCACTCTCACCGCATATTCTCTTGGCTTTACCCATGTAAACCCTGCTTGCTTCAACACAGACCATCTATGCATACCTGTCAAGCGCAGCTCCGGAGATTACGGGACCTGCGCAGAACGTTTCTACGCAGGTCCGTTGTACGCATGCATAGAAGGCTCTTACGCATGTGTAGAACGTTTCTGCGCAGAACGTTTCTGCGCAAGTCCATTCTATGCATGCGTAAAAGCCTTCTTTGCATGCATACAATGGACCTGCACAGAAACGTTCTGCGCAGCTCACTTCTACACATGCGTAGAAGGCTTTTACGCATAGTGTAGAAGGCTTTTACGAATCCCCTTCTGCACAGAAGCCTTCTACGCATGCGTAAAAGCCTTCTACGCATGCATAGAAAGGACCTGCGCAGAAGGGGTGCACAGTAACTCATTTTCCCCCGCTGCCAAATTACAGGGTAGCGGCAGCTCCGGGCGGGAAATATGGGAAATCCTGGCCAATCCGAGATACTTGACAGGTATGCATCTATGGAGAGGGGCATCCTATTTAAAATGACTGCTAAGTGGAACTTCCATTTACAGAGACAGTATACAATAGCATTATTGTACTCATGTCCTGTTTATAAGCTTTTCAGAGTCATTTGTTTGGCAACTATTAGACAGAATATTGGACTAGATGGAGACAAGTCTCTTGTCCTTGGCAAAGCATTGGCAGACTTTAGATTGATAGGACTATTTTCCTTTTCACTAGGGGTCTGAAGTCAACCATTTGGAACCAGGTACTGAATGGGAAGTGGAGGGGTGGAGTCAGTTTACTCTATGTTGGATCAGGGTATGCAAAAGCCTGTGAATCTAATGCTGAGATAACCTGTATAGACAAGTACAGATTTACATCTGAGTTACAACTAAGCAGGGATCCAAAATATGCTTTATTGTTTCCATGAAATCCTCACTGATCTACTGCCTCCGTCATCTCAGTGATCTTCTGCCCACTCTTCCCAAAGCCACAAACTTAGGTAAAGGTGGAATCAAGGCATGCAATTCCAAACAACTTTTTGCACTTATAACTACTATGCAGGACAAAATCCACATCTCAGATGGTGAACAAATCTGGCTAAGAGTTGAGTCACCCACCCTGAACTACAGAATCAGTACATGGCAGAAGTGAGATCTGAATCCCAAATGACTCTCCTTATAATTTTCCTTTCTGCTATATCAGACAAGAAACAAAACATAAACAAGACAAAAATGGTGTGGCACTTTAAAGACTAACTGCTATATTTTAATGTTATCTTTTGTGCATCAAATTCACTTCCATTTCTCTCAATTTCCATTAATAATATTCAACTCCAACTTCATTTAAACCCAAAGGATCCTAAATCTCCTTGTGACTTTTATCATATCTAAATTAGATGTATCTGTTTTAGTTCTTCAGCCTGATCTTAGACATTTATGTTGTTTCTTTTCTCCAGACTTCCTACCTCATAGTGAAAGGAGGCACAAAGACACACAAATTTTTATTGTACAGTATTTGGGTTTTTATATAGTACTTGTGTTTTAATCTTGTTGTAAACTGCCCAGATTGGTGGTTTCACTGATCGGGTGGGGTATAAACAAATAAAAAGATAGGCAAATAAAATTAACTTTGAAAATGTCTATTTGAAATTGAAGGTTCATATACAATTTTTTTTTTTGAAGTAGAATGATGATGATAAAGTTACATACAGGAAATACTTAAATATTTCTTCTGATTAGTGATACAGTGACTTTGTTAGTCTGGTGATCTGATCAGTTGATTCTTTTGATCGAACTTTATTGTTGGCCTACCTGATTTTATTTCCAGGCCCGACAAGTGTTGGAGAGAGAATTCAACAATCTGCTTGCCTTGGGCACTGATAGGAGGCTTGATGATGTGAGTATAAAATACTATCCCCTGACTAACTCATGGTGGGAATTTGAGAAATTTTGGACTCATACTATTGGCTAAGAAACTGGTGATGCAAATGGAGTACTGGAAATAGGATTGACTTTGCCATTCTCTTCTGTGTAAATACCACTTTGCTCAAATTGTGTGTAGGAATGGTGCAAACAGATACGTTAAGCCAGGGAAATTCCAGATTGAAAGCAGACATAGGGCCCTTGGTTGCAAAATTATCTGATAGGAGAAAAATACAACAGGGACTTCTCCACCGTTCTTTGGAGAGGAAGCATTTCTGTTAAGCAGAAACCTGTGCTGGTTGCTTTAATTTTTAAATTTGCAATGAAATTGTTGTCATACATTAGTGGATGCTCTGTAACAAATCCCACTCTTTTATAAAATAACAATATACAATGTGGATGTTCCTGTCTTAGTTTAGCTTACATTGTTTTCAAACAAAAATCTGAGCTGCCACATAGTTGCACTCATAGCCAAAATGCTTCAGGTCTCTCTTTAAACAAGACCTTGATCTCTGGACTATGAAATCTCCTAAACTATGTGTTTTCAAGTGGGACAAAGCTGTGAATGCAAGTGATGTTGGATGTTGGCCTCTTTTGCCATTTTTTCCTGTGAATAAAAATCCCATGAGGTGTGGTGTTGTTCTTCGTCAACACTTGTGCCCTGCTGTCATAACTGAATCAAAATTTCACAGTAACCTTTTGCATGCTTTGTGAATAACTGTCACACTGCTTTCTGTACCAAAGTAATTTGTACTAGTCAAGTCAATAAATATAAACACTGGATTTGAAATGTTTTGAAGGGTTTCTTTAACTTGGGGTTCTGGGAAGCTCTTGATACAGACACCTGCTCTATTTGAGCATTTAAAAATATCCTATCTACAAATCTTGTGGAACAGCAAGAAACAATCAATGGTGAGAAGTAGAGACAACTTGCTTTCTGGAATTATTATTTAGCACTATGCAGCGATACAGGACTCTCTTTTTTCAACAATCTGGTGACAAACTACACTGATGAATAACAAGTCTTATGAAGCTGAATGTGGGGTAAGGAAATTTAAAATGGACCGGGGGAAAGCAGAAGGGAGAATAAGACTTGTTTCCTGTCTTCTCTTGGAAGAACCCCCCTCTGCTACTTTTCTTTTGGATCTGTTACTTCTGGTTGCAGGGCTGAGCAGGACAAAAACTAGTGGGAGAGAAGTTGTTTCAGAGACAAAGGAATCTGTGGCTGGCAAAATGAGAATGGGGTGGCAGAGGATGAGGTGGCTAGATGGCATTTTTGACGCAATGGGTGTAGAGCTGAGTGGGTTGCAGAGGATGGCAGAGGATAGAGAAGCCTGGTGTGCGGTGGTCCATGGGGTTGCAAAGGATTGGACTCAACTGTGCGACTGAACAACAACTCCTTGTTGAATATAAGGAGTGTGTTTGCCCAACTATAATATACGGAATGATTAATTCATAGAAAGGAAAGGGAGTAATGAAGGAAAGGGCTTTGGACAAAAGTATGAATTGCACTAAGTGTCCATTGTATTTTCAGATATATATCAAGTGAAAAGTGATTGAAATAAACCTATCTTCCAATGTGACTGTGCTTGTGCCTTTTGCAAAGGTTGTGCTCTTTTACTACGCAAATATGTTTGAGGATTGTTGTACATAAGACTTGATCTTCATACAAGAAGAAATTTGCAGTTTCTTCCAGTAAGTGTTTCTGCAAAAGCTCTTCCATTAATTTTCTACAATCAGAGTAATGGGACTGAAGTACACTAAGTGATATAAAGACTACTTTGTCAAGAAGGAGCATTAAAAGTGCATACAATTGCCTATAGAACAAAGAAATGTACACCTGGATTGATTCAACTAGAAGTTGATGTATACTTCAGTGAAAGGGAACAGATTTTGATTTTCTTTCCCAACACAGGTCCATGTGATTATGTCATAAATTTTAATAACTTGATAGGATTTTAAAAACCCTATTATTTATGGTATACATTTATAACACCACATTTTAGGAAAATATATAAAAACAGTCCTGATTATGCAACTGAATTTATTTATTTACAAGGTTTTATGTAGGAGATCTTTGGTGGGTTCCTCCCCTGAGTCATGACATTTTAAAAAACAAAACAACTTGCTGCCCTTACTTTTGGTAGATTTTAAAAGTTTATTTATCCATTTTATTTATTTTATATCATTTGTAAGCTGCCTTTCTCCTAATGAAGGGGATCAAAGGTAGCTCACAACATTAAAACAAATAAAATTAAAAATACAATAAATTATACATTAAAACCAATCAAACTATAATAATGATTAAAAAACATTAAGTAATTTAAAACACTTCAACTTTAAAAATGAACCTTTTTAGCTAAAAAGCAGCATTAAGGGACTTGGCTGCGGTTGTTAAAAGTCCTGTCTGAAGGGATGCATCTTCAATTGTTTCAAAAAGGATAAAAGTGTGGGCAGTAACCTAAGGTTCTAAGGGAGAGTATTTCACAACTGGGAGCAGCCACAGAGAAGGCCCTGCCTCAGGCCCTCATCACATGCCTCCAATGGCAGTGGGTTCAAGAGGAGGGGTGCCTCTGAAGATGTGAAGGACCATGGTGTCTCATTTGGAGAGACCTGGCAGTATACCCAAGCTGTGTGCTTGAATTTTCAGGGAGAATGTAACTACATCCAGCACAGTTTGCATCTTTATTGCCTCATCTGCTTTTCAGTTGACCAGAAGTACCTTTGTCTTGTCTGCATTAAGTTTCAATCTTTTGATCCTCATCCAGCCCATTACTGATAGCAGACATTGATTTGGATCAGAGATAGTTTCTCTGGAATTAGATGGAATTCTATTTTTTAAAACACCTCTCCCAAAGAGTATTTACCTCTCCTACCTAGTACTCACAAGCCTTGACATTTGTATTGCCATCCTGAAAGAGCTTAAAAGTGTTTTGATGTGGAAATAAACTTTCTCGATAGTGGCTCTTCTATTCAGGTTCATCAGACCTCCTTCCTATAAGCATTTAAGAAAGCATTAAAAACAGCTTCTTAAGGAAGTCTTTAAAAACATTCTCCCCTCTGATAGGCTGCTTAATATAAGATTTAATTAGGTTATTGCCCTTCGCCTATTTGATATGTTTAACATCAGCTTAAAGGTTTCCCTTGCTCGAAAGCCAGTCGTATCCGACTCTAGGGTGCAGTGCTCATCTCTGTTTCTAAGCCGAAGAGCCATCAGCTTGGATGGTTTTTATTTTGTTGGGTTGATTTAGGTGTTAGGATAGTTGTTTGTATCCCACAGCCCAGACTAGTGCTTGTTGCTAAATTGGGTAATTATTGATTGATTGATTTTAGGCAGATAGTAGTGTTTTTATAAAAGAGCTGAATGGTGAATATTATAGTTCAGAATGATATAGAAATTGTTCAGGTAGTTTCCCAAGCTAGACAATTCTAAGTTTTCTTCCATTTTAAATGTACAAGGAAAACCTGGTATCTATACATTTTGGTTAGCTAATGCTTTTTAATTCTGATTTCTCTGGATGGCACATCTTTATCATTCATAACTGCACTCTGTATTCTGCCTGTGGACTGTCCTGCATTCCCTTTTGTGGCTTAATTTTTGTGGAGAGTAGAAGTTTAAGAAGGTGCAGGGCCACTTATTCTATAGGTATCATATTTAGGAGTGTTCTTTTAAGAGGTACTTTTGTTTCACTTCAGCATTCCTTCAATTATGCCAACAGGTCAGCGGTTCAATACCCGAATACTGCAGAACGGAATGAGCTCCCGTCTTTGTCCCAGCTCCTGCCAACCTAGCAGTTCGAAAGCAAGAAATTGCAAGTAGATAAATAGGGACCACTTTGGTGGGAAGGTAAACAGTGTTCCGTGCACGCCAGTGTCTAGTCATGCCTGCCACATGACCATGGAAGCATTTGCAGAAGCAGACAGTGCTGGCTCTTTGGCTTTGAAACAGAGATGAGCACTGAACCCTAAAGTTGAATACACCTGGTTTTTTGAGCAAGGGCAACCTTTACCTCTATAAGGACTTTGCTTGGCACTAAAATTATTATACTGTATAGAGTTTCTTCTAGTTTATACATTTAAAGCAGGTATAATATGCAGGCTGGCATGCCTAAGACTTAAAGAAGCATATGCATCTCATGATGTTCTAGTCAGTCTCAGATAAACACCAGAGAGTAAATTGCCAAAGAAAGGCTGGAGGCCTGGCAATCTCAAACATTGTATGTTCTCTGACACATGAGAAAAAGAGAAAACTGAAATGAAAACCATTTTTTTTCAGTTACACATCTTTAGAAACTGATTCCCAGATCTGCTTCCAAGCACGGGTAACTGAAGCAAAATAAATAGCTGTGCCAATTTAAAATATGATGGTATATAAAGCACATTTTCAGTGGTAGCCTGTGACATTTTAATGCTGCAGTGGAAGAATTTAAAAATATACATAGTAAAGGCATTGCCATAAAATAAATTTCCTATTAGTGAAGCTCTACAACTTCTGCCTTAATAGGTTTGCTTCACACATCCTTGCAGTAGCATTTATACAGTAGGCTGGGCCATGTGGAATTTTTCTTACAAAATTTTGAAAATACATATACATAAATCAACTCAGATGGTAGGAAGCAAAATGATCTAGATGACGAAGGACAGAAATAGCTGTGTGCTACATATATAGAAAGGATTCTGTCAACCAGAGGCAATGGATATTGTAACCTCATCTCTTGAAATGTAAGAAGATTCTGAGTGGTGCACAGGTAAGTACAGAACTCTCCTGGACTTTGTCATACTAGTAAGTATCTATGGAAATAACTCTGAAGAGGTTTAGAATCATCTCTTCAGGAGTGGACGTTCTTGGCTGACACAGGCTGAGGCGCTCCGCTTTCTGGACAGATTACAGCTGGCACGGAACTCAGGCCTAGTTAAACAACAGTCTTTTTGGGGAGATGGCTGCCAGCTTTCTAGTTGAGACGGTGATAACAAAGTAATGTGACAAAGTAAAAGTCCTGTTTATATGTTGCGAATCTCCCGAACAAACCACGCTAAGCATAAAGGGAGTATACAGCCCTGGGAAAATGAGGTGGTATAAAATGTAACTTTACCTTAAAGATGGAATGTCCACTGATAAACGTTCCCAGGCTGTTGAAGTGAAAGTAACTCCCTCAAAGATCATGGGAGCTAACCCTTATCTTTAATTTTAATTAATTTAATAGATTTATATACCGCCCTATCCAAAGGACTCTGGGCAGTGTATACTAAGACCAATATACAGGTAAAACAATTTTAAAAAACCATAAAAACATAACAATATTACCCACCCACCCCCGCTGTGACATCTATTATCTAAAACAAATATAAAATCTTAAAAACCTTTTAAAAAATTAATTACAGGAGGGGGAAAACCTCAGATGAGCCAAAAGAGGGAAGCTTATTGACAATCCCCTTTGAGCTCTTTGCTCCTCCAAGGCTATGTTGATGGGAAAGTGCCCAGCCATATTCCTGACTGGCACCTGCTATCGGCACTCCGTTGTGACTCTTTTCTGTAGCAAAGACTTGAGTCCGATCTTGCATCTTGATGTTTTATCAAAGCATAATAAAATCCATAGTATGAAGGAAAAGCATGCGGAGAACTAAACTAATCTAACCTAACACAGAATCTAATAAAATAACAAAGAGAAAATAGCTAATCTTATAGCTGGTTCTTTGCGGGCTTTCACCCTCATTCGAGGCTTACAATCCGATAGCCCTGGTAGAGAGAATAAAGGGAGAGGGCTCTTGCATACCTGGGAAATGAAGCCTTCCAAGAGCTAAAAGGCTTGACTTTTTATACCTTTTTGCCCATTCCTGACACCTTCCTTCAGAATGTGAAAGATGTAAGACTTTCTGATTGTTTTGACTCTTGCCCTGATAATTGGGATGCTCAGGTGTTATTGTGATGCAATGTTCCCATTACTGGGATTCCCCTTTTGATTGACAACATGTATCTTAATCACGTACTAATCTGTGGAGTGTGCTGAAAGTGTATTGGAATGTTAATGACGTATTTGCCCCTCTCTTTGAGACTTAGCCTTTCTCAACCTTAAAGAGAATATTGAAACTATACAGTGTAACTTAAGTGAATATGAAATGATCTTAATAAAAGTAAAGACCCCCTAAGATTTTCATGACATCATACATAGGTTGTGGATTAAACTTTAAATAGTTGAAGAGAATATTTTGTAGTTGGCCACTCTTTTGGGACAGTGTGCAGAAAATTATCTTACATAATATCCTGTCAAATAATAGTACTTAATTTCCTGATTTCATTAACAAGTATGAGAGTATACTTATATCCTATTTTGTCTGATATGAATATTAAAACAGGGTAACAGTTAAGAGCATAAGGGATTATTTAAGATGTGGTTCTTTATATTACATCATCAGTCTTCCTCAATTACTGAATGTTATGGGTACTTCAACTCATGAACCTCCCTTGTTTTGCTCTCTTGGCTTACTGTGTTTTTTTTTAAAAAAAAATCATGGAAAATCTGTCAAGGAGTTGAAATAGCTGCATGTTGTCTTCTAATTGCTTGTTCTGTAGCCTACTATATGGAATTGTTCAAAGTTGCAATAATACAATGAAGACCTAAAAGCATAATTACTGAGAGGCTGAAAGAAGATGCAAATAATTGGCAAGTAAAGCAGCATGAATATAGCGGAACCGAGTAAGCATGTTCCAGTGAAGCTTTACATAATAGCAGAAGACCACCAAGGAAAGATGAAAAGCAACTTCCTAGGGCAAGGAGAACAAGCACTGGAAAAGCCCTCTCTTTCATCTCAATCAGCTATGACTTTAGGACGCACACAAGGGTTTCTGTTGACAGTGCTTATGTAGGCACATAGTGTGAGGAAGTGTTCATGTTCTCTCAGTGAATATAAAAGATGAAATAGAAATTCTGCCCTGAACTTGTTCCCATGCAAACCTTTGATCATTCCAGGCTAAATTACATTTGATCATATTTCCCTATGTTAAGCAGGTTTATACTCTGCATCTCAGATTAATTTTTCCAAAGAAGCTTGTGTCAAAAGAGAGTCAAACTGAAATGTTATTTTCCTCCTGAAAAGTCATTTGACCCTATTGCTATACTTCACAATTCCCCCCTAAACATTCATTGTTTTTAGTGTTCCTTTTGGCATTAGGAATGCAAAACAGTGGTGAAACTGCCATAACAGTTGCTTTTGCCATTTTAGCTGGAGCAGCATCACCACCACCACTAAAAGTGTTTTAATTAAAGTATTTTGACCATGCATGTCATCCAAAATAAATGCTAGAGCAGTTTACAGCTTATGCTGCGGTGGGGAAGGTACTACCATTAATAGTAAGATCTGACCCTGAGAAGGGATTTCTTTTGGAGGAGTTTGATTAAATGGTCCTTTTCAGTTCTCTGCTTACAAATAGGATAGATCAGTGATGGTGAACCTTGGCACTCTAGGTGTTCTTGGACTTCAATTACCAGAAGCCCATCAGCACTCCAGCTGATCAGGGCTTCGGGGAATTGAAGTTCAAGAACATCTGGAGTGTCAAGGTTTGCCATCACTGGGATAGAGGGCTTTGAAATACCAGGTACTGTATATGGTCATATAAAACAGAATATAAAAATAAAATTCAAACAAAGCACTGGGCTTGTGTGAATTGAAGTCCAATAACACCTGGAAAGCCAAGTTTGCTGATACCTGATTTAGAATATTGTTGAAGCACAATATAGAAATAGGAAGGAAATGATCTTGTTAGACCTCCCTGGGGAGAGAATTTCTCAGCTGTGGTATCTCTGCTGAAATAGTTTGTCTACTCTTGGTAGAAACTAATTAGCTGTTATTAATTAGCCAAAGAGCTAGGATGATATTAACAGAAGCATTGTATATATAACAGAAGCATTGTATATATCCATTAAATATGATTCTTGAAATTGGCATTTGGTTCAATTCATCTAACGCCTAGTCTGCAGGGCTCAAGGTTGACTCAGCCTTCCATCCTTCCAAGGTTGGTTAAATGAGTACCCAGCATATTGGGGGCAAAATGCTAATTAAACACACACACACACACACACACACACACACACACACACACACACACACACACACACACACACACACACACACGAGTGTAGTGATAAGCCAAGGTAGTGGCAGCTGTGAAGCAGATTCAGTGTTGCAAAATAATAGCCCTAAACTGGCAACTTGTGTGTTGTGTCCAAGTGTTACTCATTTCAAAGGAACACAGCGCGTGAACCGGATCCGCCAAAGGGGCGCCCTCTTCAAAGGAGGGGCACATATCAAAGCGGAGCTGGAGACCAAATGGGGTAATAAACTGGAGTGTCCGCTGGTATGTTTCCTTGCTGTTGTTGAAATGGAAAACCGCTGTATATAAGATACCATCTTTCCCCACATCCTCAGTCTCGTCTCCCGATCTGAATAAAGGATTACTATGCTTAACCCACACGCTGCGTGCTAGTCTACTTCTTGCGAGAATTCAACATTGGCGACGAAGGTGGGATATGGCTGCTACTGCATCTTCCATCGGACCTTTTGACATTGCAAAGCCGGAGACATGGCCCATGTACGAGATCCAGTTCGAGAACTTTGTAATCGCTGGGGAGATCGAGGATGAAGGGCGACAGAAGGCGTTGTTCCTGGCCCATTGTGGTTTGCCCACGATTGAGCTGGCCGGGCATCTGCTGCTGCCACAGGCACTGAGGGAAGCCCCATTGACCGACATCCTGGCGGTGCTCCGAGAACACTTCAAGCCTGTCGTTTCCATCTTCCCAGCCAGGGTTGCCTTTTACCGGCGAGATCAGAAGGTGGGGGAGACGGTAGCTGAGTACGTTGCGGCTCTCCGACAGGCTGCCGTGCCGTGCCAATGGCGTGACCTGGAGGAGGCCTTAAGAGACCGGCTTCTCGTGGGCCTCAGGGACGAAGCTACTCAGCGGCGGCTGATAAAGAGAAATAGGTTGACTTTTGCCCAGGTCCTGGAAGAAGCTTTGGCGTCCGAGGCTGCACACGCCGGGGTAAAGATCCTCCATGCCGAAACTGCTGCTCCTGCCCGTGGTGAGTCGGCCGTCCAGCTGCAGCAGTGCGCTACTCCAGTGGATACTGACGATGCGTCAGAGGAGGGTACTGTCGGGAGGGTTCGCCAGCATACCCCCCAAGCTTCAAGGAGCAACGTTGCGCCATGCCAAGGCTGTGGGGGAAGGCACCTCCGCTCACGGTGCCCGTTCAAGACGGCCGAATGCCACAAGTGTGGGCGGAAGGGGCACATTGCACGGGTGTGCCGCCAGCGATCCGAAGGTCACCCCGGGGACAGAGGTCAGCGCAGGACGGAACACCCAATTTCCACAGTCCGCGTCGGAAGGAAGACATCATCGGGTGTACAGTCAGTGTCCGGGAGGTTCTTCGTTGATGTCCGCCTCCAAGGGTGTCCCGTCCGCATGGAGATCGACTCAGGATCTGCCTACTCAATCATCTCACAGAGGGAATTTTTTCAACTTCCTCCAGCAGACCGGCCGAAACTGCGGGCTCTGCAGGTAGACCTGACCGATGTGCAGGGTCGACGCATTCCAGTGTTGGGAATCGGAAATTTTGATGTGCGGTTCAAGGCCATCTCAGCAAAGCTTCCCCTAGTCGTGGTGAAGACCGGTAGGAATAACCTTTTGGGCGTGCAGTGGTTTGGGCCCCTGGGTATTGGGTTTTCGGGAATTAACGCGGTTACGGCCGACCCCATTCAGGCTGTGTGTGAACGCTATCCAGATGTTTTCCGTCCCGGGCTGGGTAGGTTCAAGGGGGCCCCTGTTAATTTTGAGCTGGACCCAACTGTCCAGCCCATTCGCATGAAGCCACGGAGGGTGCCTTTTGCCCTGAAAGACCGAATTGAAGCGGAGTTGGACAAGCTGGTGGCACAGGGCATCCTGGAGCCCGTGGACTCTGCTCCATGGGAGACACCTATAGTCACTGCTATCAAGGCGAACGGGGACATCCGCATCTGCGCGGACTATAAATGCACGATTAATAAGGCTATCTGAGCTAATTCTTATCCTGTTCCAGTGGTTAGCCATTTGCTGGCCACCCTCCATGGGGGAAAGTGTTTTGCTAAACTGGACTTGGCCCAAGCATATCAGCAAGTGCCGGTTAGTCCGGAATCTGCGTTGTGTCAGACTATTACTACTCATAAGGGTGCATTCCGTGTGAACCGTCTTCAGTTCGGGGTTAGTACGGCTCCGGGGTTGTTTCAGGCTCTTGTGGAAAAGTTATTGAAGGGTCTCCCTGGGGTGCTGACTTTTTTTGACGACGTGTTGATATCTGGGACTGACAAGGGAGACCTGGCCACTAAACTGGGGAAGGTGCTGGAGCGTTTCCAAAATGCGGGGTTGCGGGATAAAAGGGAGAAGTGTTGTTTTTTTGCTCATGAGGTTGAATTCTTGGGGTTCAAAATCACGCCTGCCGGCATCAAGCCCTCTGAATCCAAAGTTCAGGCAGTCTGGGAAGCCCCACGTCCCACTTCGAAGACGGAGCTCCAGGCATTTTTGGGTCTCTTAAACTTCTATCACTCCTTTCTACCCCGAAAGGCGACTGTAGCTGAGCCCCTGCACCAGTTGCTGAGGAAACAGGCGGTGTGGAAGTGGGGGCCTCCTCAGGAAAGGGCATTCCGGGAAGTCAAGGAGCTGTTGACTTCGGATGCTGTCCTTACTCATTACGATCCGAAGAAGCCCCTTTTGCTTGTATGTGATGCCTCGCCGGTGGGGGTTGGGGCTGTTCTGTGCCATGACATGGGGGGAGGGAAAGAAGCGCCTATCGCATATTACTCCAGGTCGTTAACGGTGGCTGAAAAAAACTATGCTCAGATTGATAGAGAGGCGCTGGCTATAATCGCTGGGACGAAGAAATTTCATGACTTCATTTACGGGAGGGCTGTCACGATTATCACAGACCACAAACCGCTCCTAGGTATTTTTGTGCCAGACAAGCCCACCCCCCAAATCCTGTCTCCGCGGATGTTACGCTGGGCAATGTTCCTTCAGGCGTACCAGTACACGCTCCAACATCGCCCGGGTATCAGCATTAGCCACGCGGATGCTCTGTCCAGATCCCCTGCTGAGTATGTGGGTCGAATTGAGGCGGAAGGACAGGTCCTTATGTTGGATGTGTTAGACTCTCCCCCGATCTCCGCTGCTGACATAGCGGCCCAAACAAAAAAAGACCCCCTCCTGTCAAAAGTTGTCATGTTGGTTCTGATGGGGTGGCCATTGTCACCGACCCCTGAGGAGTTCAGGGTGTTCTACTCCAAGAGAAATGAACTGTCACTGGAGCGGGGTTGCTTGGTTTGGGGGGACAGAGTAGTCGTCCCATCTGTACTTCGGAACAAGGTGCTCCGCACGCTCCATGTTAGCCACCCAGGTATTGTCAGGTCAAAAGCGCTAGCGCGAAGCTACTTCTGGTGGCCCCGATTGGACCTGGACATTGAGGCTTGGGTGGGGAAATGCAGGGACTGTCAGGCATCAAGGCCCGAGGAACCACGTCTTCCCCGCAGGGAATGGGATACGGCCAGAGGCCCCTGGTCTCGGATTCATATAGATTTTGCTGGCCCTTTCAGGGGAACAACACTTCTGATTATTGTAGATTCCTTTTCCAAGTGGGTAGATGTCATCCCAGTGTCAGGAACTTCCTCTGCCACCACAATCCGCAAATTAAGGCGGGTCTTTGCAAACCTAGGCCTGCCCGACATCGTGGTGACGGATAACGCATCGAGCTTCATGTCGGCAGAATTCCAGGGGTTCCTAAGTCGTAATGGGATTAGACACATCACGGCCGCTCCTTTTCACCCTGCCACAAACGGCCAAGCCGAGAGGCAGGTACGGACGGTCAAAGACGCGCTCTCACGCATGGGACCTGGGGATTTGGAGCTACAGTTGTGTCAATTTTTGCTGTCCTACAGAGTCACCCCATTGGCCTCTGGTTTGTCGCCAGCCGAACTGTTAATGAAAAGGAAGCTGCCGACTGTTTTTGACCGTTTAGATCCTCAGCGCCAAGAGGATCGGGGCCTAAATATAGACATTCCGACTTTAAAAGGTTTTGAGGTTGGGCAACCAGTCCACTGCAGGAATTATGCCAATGGGCCTCCATGGTTGGGGGGGGGGAAGTGTTGGAGCAGACTGGCCCGGTGTCTTACAGAGTGCAAATGGAGAATGGCGCGATTTGGAGGAGACACACGGATCAAATGCGGCTCCGGGTCCCTGGGCAGAACTCTAACTCCGGCCCAGGGAGGGAGCCACAAGGGGAAACAAGGGGAGACATGGAGAGTGATATGGAGTGGGATTTTATCAGTGACCCCCTGCCCACGTCTTCCCCAGAGCCTGAGGCGGGAGGGAAAGCTACCCCGAGCTCAGAGGCAGGAATGGAAGGGGGGGCCACTCGGAGCTCTCCCCCCACTTCCAAACCTGTTGGGGGGTCCGTTGAGCCTACCCTGGTGCCTGAGACGCACGGGCGGCCCAGACGAGTTTGTGGGCCACCCATCCGTTGGGGAAAGGTTGTTTCTCACTAAGGGGGGAGGGATGTTGTGTCCAAGTGTTACTCATTTCAAAGGAACACAGCGCGTGAACCGGATCCGCCAAAGGGGCGCCCTCTTCAAAGGAGGGGCACATATCAAAGCGGAGCTGGAGACCAAATGGGGTAATAAACTGGAGTGTCCGCTGGTATGTTTCCTTGCTGTTGTTGAAATGGAAAACTGCTGTATATAAGATACCATCTTTCCCCACATCCTCAGTCTCGTCTCCCGATCTGAATAAAGGATTACTATGCTTAACCCACACGCTGCATGCTAGTCTACTTCTTGCGAGAATTCAACATTGTGTCAGAAATTACTCTGGGGGTTGAAAGGATTTTTGCTGGAGAAACTCCGCTCAAGGGACGCCCAGATGAGGCTCCTTTTTTTGTCCCTAAGATCCATTGTGCAGCCCTCGGGTATCATAACCCGACCTTCTAGTCTCCAAGCTCAGCGTCTTAACCACTAAGCCATGGCAGTGCAGGATTAAAAGAGCCAATAAAGGGTTGCTTTTGTACAATAGAGAGGGCATGGAAATGATGATGGAAAAAGTTAGTGTCTTAGTACACAAAGAGCCTTGACTTCAACAGGTCCATTGAGCTTTTTAGAAATATATATTATGCTGTAACAACATTCTGAAGAGCTATGCAGTGTCTTTTTATGCACTAGTTTGCTAGGCCTCTTTGCAATAAAAGCCTACTTGTCATACAATTGCTTCTGGAGCTTTGCACTAATAACTCCTCAAAATCTCTGCCTGATTCATCAGTAGAGAAAGTAGGCTGATCACTTAAGTTGTTTTGGGGGAGGAGAAATTGTCCAACAGCATCTTGGGGTGAGGTTCACAATTTGCAGCATCATTGCTTGGTCTTTCCATTTTGTAACCTCTGTAATGCTCGTATGACTTGTGTCATAGGATGGTGTGCAGGAGTGAGTTGGGGTGGAATGGCACTTCACACACAAAAAGGTGGAAAATATTTGGAGAGAGTTTTGAAGAAAATGTTTCAATATGATCTTTCTCAAGGGGCAAAACACAATCTCATCAGAGAACTATCTGAAGAATTGACTCAAGTCCTAATCGAAACATCCAGTTATTGCAATGTAGGGTTAACTAAATCATATTTTTACAGAGTTTCCTAATCTCTGATTCCTCTGTAGTACAGGAGGTCTGGCTGAGTTCCTTTCTCTAATGCTCCTCACAGTAATCCTACCAGATCTGGCTCCCACCAGCCATATAGCATTGTGTTTGGCTTGAAGCATTGTCTCTGTTTCCCTCCCTCTTCCCCACAGGGTGAGGATAAAGCTTTTCAGCGGACCCCCTCCTGGAGAAAGCGTTTCCGCCCTCGAGAATTTCATAGCATCAACATGCTTAGTGGATCAGCAGAAACGCTCCCAGCAGGGTTCCGAGTCACATCCTTGGTGCCTTTGCCACCCCCATCAGCACCACCGAAGAAAATGCCACCTGAAGGTAAAGTCCAACTTTCTTTGTTATTATTCATAACTAGTCAATAAGATCACCCCAAATTCAGCTGCCTGTCTGAATGCTGCCTGGTGTGTTTGCTATTGCTATGAAGCTTAGCTTCCCCTGAGTTGCATCATAACTGCTAAACAAACTTCTTGTTTGGAAACTACAGAGGCTTTTGTTTCATTGTGTTTTAGGTATCACCAATACCTAATGTCCATTTTTGTAATGTAGCTTTGAGAGCAATCATTAGTGCTTGCTAAGATGCCAATATCTGAATACCATGCATGGGGTTTGCTTTGTTTCTTTAGTCTCAGGCTAACAGTGGAAGTAAGCTTGTATCTGTTAAAGAAGGTGCCTAATTTTTATCTTTGGAAACGGGAGATTAGAAAGAATCCAATTCATGAAACAGTTACAGCAGTTCCACTGGCTCTCAATACCCATCTTCACAAAGTTTAGCAATTCTTCTCACTCCAGGTCAAAATTTATGAATTGCACTCTGGCAGTTGAAGACTTCAAATTGCCATTTTCTGGTCTGAAAATGTTCTTCCATTATCAGGTTCTGAAGCCATCTATCTCCATGCTAACATCCTATGCTTTCATGCCTATTTGTAGCATTGGTTGCTAATTATTTTAAACTACTGTACTGTATTTAACTAAAAAACTAAAATGTTGTAATTACTGGGAGAAAAGCCAGCAATTCCTGATACCTATAATAGGCCAAGGTAGATAGTCAATTAACAAGGCAACCAAGTTTTAATTGTGTGCTTTGTGTGAGAGCTCTGACCTCACTAATTGCATGATTTTGTGTGTTGTTGCTGAATGGTCTGCAGTTGGTGCATCTGGGCCCCAAAGACTGGAGACATCCACAGTTCGCACATACTCCTGCTGAGGTTCATTTTCACTTGGGACTTGACCCAAGCCCCAGGTAAGTTTAGAAATTAGGTCAGAAGAACAGCCATCCCAGTAGCCCATTGAGCATCCAGACACAAATGGCAAAAATTAGAATTTTCTTTTGATACAGAGAATTCTACTGTTCTGCCATCATGCTCCTAAACATTGTACTTTCAGTCTGTGTTATTTTATCTACAGGGAGATTCCCTGTATTGTTCTAGCTGTCTGTAGTAAAACTGGGAACTAAGTATGGTGATAAAGTTAATAGCGTGGGGTGGGGGTGTTGTGCTGTATTTTCATGTGAACTACAGCATACATATGAACCACACAGTGACCTCTATGTTATATCAGACTACTAGACAATGGCACAATTGCCATAAGACTAATGGGAACCAGATTTATTCAGTCCGCAACCCTAGTCTCAATCAATCCCAGGCCCCCAACTCAGAAACCCTGTAAATGTATGCCCTTGGCTACCATTGTGATTAGCTCTATCTTGCAGCAGCAGTGTTGTGGTGATGGGATTCAGAGAAGTGGTGTAAGGCACTTTTTTTCAAATCTGAAGCTATGATGCATCTACTGAATCCATCAAATACTCAGAAGGAGTTGCTGCTCTCCCTGTTGAGGATGAACTTTGCCTAGCCTCTATGAGGCAGAAAATGACATAGCCTACACATCCCCAGCATACCTGTTATTTTGTGAGTAAATTCAAATCTCAGCTCACCAAGAGATGAACTGTAGCAAGTAGAGATGTATCTTAAGAAAGGGAAGGAGGAGAGAGAGAGATGTCAGAATCTGTTGCAGGAAACCTTCCCAGCCTTCCAGCTCTTCTTCGACAGTTCGATTTCCCCTGCTTGAGATCATAATATGGAGTTGGGGGAGGGTGAGAAGCCAGCAGACAATAAGCAGGAACACATGTAGCAAAGTGTAAGTTCATGCTTTCTCCCTTCTTCCACTTTGTTGTTCTTTTCATTTTCCTGCCAGAGGAAAGGAGAGGCTGGAATTGCTTCTGTTTTTGTGTTCCATGCTGATCTGCCTACTCTTCTTTCCACAGAGCAGGAGACTGAATGCCAGTATCAACTTCTTTTGCTCACAGTTGAAAGAGTGTGTGTTTGTGTGCATGCATTCATGCCTATCTTTCATTTTCATTCCTTTTTTGACCTGAATGTGGCAGTGAGTCCCTCTGTCTCTTTTCTGTCCTTTTGTGTGACTCGTGTTTTCTCTAAGCATCCATAAATCTCCTTAGTTTGCTGTCTACTGTAACAGAAAATGCTAAAGGGATGCACAGATTGCCCACGGAAGTTGCAGCTTGTCCCAGTGTTTTCCATTTATAAAGTGGCTGGGTAAAATATTCTCTGAATTTTCTTTTACAGACCTAATTCCTTCACTGGATCAGCATGCAATTTGCATGTTTTGGAACTGCTGTGTGTTGCATACACATGCCTTCATTTGTTCTTTCTAATTACATCACCATTATCAGGATCATCCTATGCAATCTTGAGGCCTGGTACAGCAGTGTTCAGTTTTTAGAGATTTACCAGAAACTTCAGAATTCTTTCCTAGGCTGTGCTTTGACATGTTTCCATTTCCCTTAGTCCTAATTTATCCTAGTTTTCAGAATTTTCTGTAAGCCAGCACACAATGGGCATTAACTGCACCAGATGTGGACATAATTGCATCATTGTGTTCATTGCCATAAACATTCCAGTAACTTAACTTTGAACATACATACATCTTCCAGATTTTATAGCCACCACTGTACTACAAAGGAAGCTTGATCATCATGTGATATTGGTGGCTGCGTAATGTATTATTGTCTGGTGCCATTCCCATTTCTGTTCCATGATTCCTTCTTTGAGCTCAAGATAGCAAATGAGGAAAAGACCAAGAAGGTATGCTCTCCATCTCCATCCTATTCCATGTACAGAGATTGCCAGACTGGCACTTGATTCTTTTTTCAACACTAATGGTAGAACTGCATCCTTCACCATATCTGAGGGCAGCAGACTAGAGTGCAAAACAAGTGGACTAGCCTTCCTCATACACTTTGCTGTCATCTGAGATGGCCTCTGCATAATGGTAGGATTGGTCTGCATGTGGGCAATTCCAGTTTATTTGACTCATAACGTTGTGAGGTAGGCTAAACCTAGACAGTCACCAGATGAACTTCACAATTCTCAGAGATGTGAAATATGGTCTTTCCAGTCAAAGTTTAACATTCTAATTATTCCACTGCCCCATGACTGCTCAGCTTGTCTTAATGAGCTGGATGGAATATACCACTTCTCTTTGCAGGCGCACCCCCCCAATAACGGACACAGACAACATTGAAAGTGGATAACAGCATAGGGCCACATTTATTGATTCAATGCCCTAGTCCGAATTATAAATTTGTATTGGTAAAACGACCAATCATAATTCCTAAGGCAAGCAGGCCGAAGTAACACTGGTAAGGTACCACCCCAAAATTGCCAACGGCAATTGGTTACAATGTATCGATTTGTATCAATTTGTTTGTTGACAACAAACAAATTATTGACCGTAGTCAATAACTAACTCATGACCCCACCCTCTGACGCGTATCCGTGAAATCACAGGGGTGATGCATGCTGGTTAGCAATCGTCATCACCCCATCGCCTGGTTCGTCGTTGACCGGACAACGTTTAACTAATTTATTCCTGTCTAGTGTTGTCCAGTCAATTGCGAACCTGCCGGATACTTGTGGGTCATACTGTTTACCTTACCAGTGCTACCCGCCAATGTGACCAAAGTCAACAGTAGGAACACAGAAAGACCCCTATATCAAACCATAGCAACAGTGTGGGATGGGCAAAAAAGCCAGGACCCGGAAGCCAATATGGGTCCCAACCAAAAATTCCCACCCGGCCCCGAAGCGACCATAATATCACACTGTTAACTAGGGAGGGGGTGGAGGGGAAAAAACTTCTCCGCTCCGTCGCTGAGGTAAAATGGCAGCTCGGCTGCCTCGTGGCCACCCCTTTTATAAGGGAGCTGGCCACGCCCCTAACTACCCGGATTCTCTGTCCTGTGGGGGGGGCCCGCAAAGGGCGCGGCGGCCATTTTGGCGCCGCGCTTGCATTGCAGGCGCACCCCCCCAATAACGGACACAGACAACATTGAAAGTGGATAACAGCATAGGGCCACATTTATTGATTCAATGCCCTAGTCCGAATTATAAATTTGTATTGGTAAAATGACCAATCATAATTCCTAAGGCAAGCAGGCCGAAGTAACACTGGTAAGGTACCACCCCAAAATTGCCAACGGCAATTGGTTACAATGTATCGATTTGTATCAATTTGTTTGTTGACAACAAACAAATTATTGACCGTAGTCAATAACTAACTCATGACCCCACCCTCTGACGCGTATCCGTGAAATCACAGGGGTGATGCATGCTGGTTAGCAATCGTCATCACCCCATCGCCTGGTTCGTCGTTGACCGGACAACGTTTAACTAATTTATTCCTGTCTAGTGTTGTCCAGTCAATTGCGAACCTGCCGGATACTTGTGGGTCATACTGTTTACCTTACCAGTGCTACCCGCCACACGGAGGGGCTTCAAAGAAGACCTGACGCCCCCCCCCCAGACCGTCAGCTCGGTCAACAGGCCTGCTCGCCAATCGCCCAACAGGAGGTCCATACCTCCTCGCGACAGATGGACCCCATCCCCTGCGTACAAGTCATAATTTTGTAGACTAATATCGGGGTGATGACTGACCCGTCCCCAAGCCCTGGTGGTAAGAAAACGCGCCACCGCCTTATTGACCGCGCACCTAGCGCGGTCAAGGGCCAGGAGGTTAACGCCCCCTCTGTAAGAATGGCACGGGACAATGTCCGACCAAACCAGGGTTGTGGCAGGCCAGACATAATGCAAGTAGGCGAGTTCCTCGCAAATCGCATGCTTGAGCGACAAGCCGGTGACCTGGCCCAAATCATTGCCCCCCAGGCGTATGATTAGAATGTCAGGCGGGTCAGCACCCAGGCCAGAAAAAAGGAAAGGCCGCAGCTCCCGCCATAACATCCCAGGCTTACCATGCCCTGCGAGACTGGCGTGGTCACCCAGTCCCAGTCGGGGTCCACTCTGTCGCCGCAGCGTAACGCGCTGCCCTGCGCACATAGCTGTGGCCCACCAGCCATACTGTCACCGGTGTAATACGACACCCAGGGTCTGTAAGAAAATTGAGAAAAAAGGCGGTAAGGTGACTGGATTGGTACTCATGGCGGGAGTGGGCGCACATAAAACTGAAAACATTGCGAGCCCCACCTCCCCATGCTGCGTATGTCAGCCCCAGAGTACCCAAAAGCAGCTGCTGTAGAGGCTGCACCAATCCGGAACGAATGTGTGCCATAACGGGCACCTGGTAGGCCCACCCTGGTGAGGGCTCTGGCTGTCACCTTCCAAAACTGAAATTTAGTAAGGGGAGACCCATCTTGGTGACAGAAAAACGGGCCGTGGTGCATGCCACGCAGTGCCAGGAATTCCTGTAGGGCACCAACCGGACAGATGTCTGCCAAAGAACAACGTAGCAGTCTTACACCACTGCCTACGCCATGCTGATCTGTTTTAGAGGAGCGTATCCTCAACTGGGCCCAGTCTTTGGCTACGTAGACATCTTCGAGTTCCAGTGCCCTACCACTTGCATCCGCCTTAGACAGCATCACGAGTTCGCTGACGCGGAGCGCTCCAAAAAGGCCACCGTTGTAGCCGCATGAAGTGGGCTGCCTCATTTCCAAAACAGAGGCCAGGCCAGCCCCGGGCCAATTGGGTGAAAAACCCTGGGGAAATCTTGCATCCGCCTTACTCAGCATCTCAAGCTCGCCGATGCGGAGGGCTCCAAAAAGGCCACCGTTGTAGCCGCATGAAGTGGGCTGCCTCATTTATCAAAACTGAGGCCAGGCCAGCCCCGGGCCAATTGGGTAAAACCCTGGTAAAATCTTGCATCCGCCTTATTCAGCATCTCAAGCTCGCTGATGCGGAGCGCCTCCAAAAAGGCCACCGTAGTAGCCGCATGAAATGGGCTGCCTCATTTATCAAAGCAGAGGCCAGGCCAGCCCCGGGCCACTTGGGTAAAAAAACCCTGGGTAAATGGGGTGGCGGTCGCCCGGGAAACGCCCGCGCACGCGCACCCACCCCTCCAAACATGTCTCACCCGGAAGTCATTGGTGCTGTCACACAACCTCCCACTTTGGCCATAAAGCCAACCCGACAGCTGAGATGCTATGGTGCGTGGTGCAAGGCCCTGGGCATACAGGTAAACCATGAACCGCAGAACATGGGTTACTGGGCTCGGCCAGGTTCCTGGCAATCGAAATCGGGTACATAATACTCTGAAGGAACTAAATGCGTGGTGATACGCCTTACTATGCATGGCACTATTGACAGGCTAATCGCCCGGTTCACCTCTACTTGCCAACATTCCATCTCTCGTCCGGGAGTGGCGAGGGAAATTCCTCCGCATCCGGGGGCCGAGGCATGGAACCGGGAGATCTGCAGGTAGGACAAAGCAGCAGTAATATCATTATCAACCCTTGGGACATGCCTGGCCCTGAAGGGAACGTTGAGGCGCAGGTTGCATAACACAAACCAGCTCCATGACCCCGGGCGATTTGGAAATCTGTGGAGTGACGATGCGGACAACAGCCGCGTTGCCATGCCGAAATTGCACAACCGAGTTGGCCCACTCCTTGCCCCATAGCATCAAAGCACCCAGGGTAGGTAAACATTCCAGATACGTGAGACCCTGCAGGCGACCCTTGCCTGCCCAGGATGGTGGCCACCCACCATAGGCCCACTTCCAATGGAAGTACATCCATAAACCCAGGAATCCTAAGGTATCGGACTGCATCTGAAAGCAAGGGGGAGCCAGGAGATCAGACCCCAAAATGACACCCCGTTGAACTACCTCTGGACCTATGGCCAGACAAGCACGTCTGCCCCGATACCCCGGGTAAATCTGAGCCTGTGGTGGGGCCTGGATAATCCCGCCATGGCGTCGCACCAGCGCAGAGCAAATGCCCTGCCCGGTGCGACGACCCTGCCAGTAAAGCTGGGGTGACCATGTAGCACCAGAAGTTCCCTCAGTGATGCCACGCGCTCGGCCAGCAAGACCAAGACAAGGGCCACTAGCCTTGACACCTTATCCCGCTGCAACCTAGAATCCTGCGCTACCGTGTAACTCTCCACCCCAGGAATACTAGCTGTGGAGATGGGCCCTCGGTCTTTTCGGGCGCTAAAGGGACACCAAGTTCCTCCATTAGCGTCTGAAATGTGTTGAGGAGACGTGTATACGTGTCCCAGCCCCGTTCAGCCCCGAATAAAACATCCAGGGAATGGGCTACAGACCGGGACCCTGACCTGCGGACAAAAGCCCACTCTAGGAAAGTGGTGAAACGCTCGAATACCGAGCCCCCATGGACTAGCCAAAAGGCATGGCATCATTGAAATAATATGCTCCCCAGGACGGGGGTGCAGGGACAGGTCCAACGACCCTGCCCGCATAGACCCTCTTGTGAAAGCTGGCAGCAGCCACCTCCTCCCTCCCCCTAAGGGATAAAAGACTGGGGGCATCCTGAGGGGACCTATTACCCATGAAAGGGATCCGGAACCCCTGCCTAGAACCCTGAAGGAGATAACCCGCATCCTCTCCCTTCGGGTACAATGTGAGCCAACTCTCCAACACGTCCACCTTAATTGGGGAGGGAGCCCTTCGGTGGACTAGATCCATCTGCGGCAGTCTTGCCAGCCCCCTGTCTGCCCCACCCTCTGCCCCGCATCCCTCTAGGCCTGGGACAGGCAGAGGCCGCGTGGGGGCCAACACAGGTGGGACACTCCTGTCTGTATTTGCAATTCTTCCCATTGCAGGAGCCATTGTCCGAGAAGGTCCAGCACAGCAGGCGGGCTGTAACCCCCTGCCCCGCCACTTGGCGGGGTGCCTGCGCTGGAGCAGCTCGCTGGACCGCAATTCCACAATGATACATCTCCCTAGGCGCAGTGCGCGTGGGGTCATGTACCGAAGCCACAGCTTCTGACAGGGCTCATCCCACTTCATCTCCGGGTGTAGGGGCACTCTTGTACGGAATTCTTTTTTTTCCATAAGCCAACCACGACGTGCGTGGTGGCTAGCCAATCATCGGGAAGGCCGTTGTCGGTACAAAATGTAGACCAGGCATGCGCAGCGGGACCTGGATAGCCCATGCAGTGCCACATACTGCCCCGGGGCAGAAATCCCCACCCCCAGGGTCGTGCCATAATGCAACCAAGGGCACTGGGATAGAATGACAAGTGATGCCCCACTAGCCTCTAATTGGCAAGGCGAAGAGCACTGAACCACCCCGCTGAAAGTGGACTGAGATGTGGGCGTATTCAACTTGACCCCATACTCACTAGTTGCACCCCCGTGAGCCGCCCCCACTGGGGGTTCCGGCACACCGTGGGCGTCGGAGCTCGCGACCGAAATCGAGCTCTAGGACGACCTCCAACGCATTCCAATCGCTGTACCGGACAAACAGGGAGCTGCGAGGCAGCGGCAGGCACAGGCTGGACTGTCTCCATAAGCCCGACCCAGCCGGCCGCCTGTTACAGAGTGACAGCGGTGGAAGTAGCCGGCGGACAGGAGGGCCCGGTAGATCGGAAAAGGACCCCCCACCCACTGGATTGCTAAGGATGCCTCCAGTACAGCCAAACGTGCCAACCAGGCACCCCCAGCCACAGTAAACCCCCAGTAGGTGGGCCAGGCGGGCCGGACGGCCCGACGGGAAGTGTGCCAGAGGCCCTGAATTCAGAGCCTGTGCCCGAATAAGCCATGCCCCAAAATTCCAGCCCCTAATTGGCAAAAACATGCTGTGAGGCAGCACCAGGCCCTCCCCCCAATTGTCCCGGCCCCTGGCGGGCCGCCGTGGGCCAAGGGCCGCATCCCCCGCAGGGCCGGCCTGGGGTTGAAAACGGCACGGCACGGGAGCTCATCCTGTCCTGCATGCGCAGAAATTGAAACACTGACCCTAAATAACCCAGTCAGCTTCTGTAGCACTGGATACACTGCAGTCCTACTTAAAGTTTGGGCACCCCTAAGTTGGAAAAATCAGTGAGCGATGGAGCAAACTTCTCTGCTCCCCCGCGCTCTGAAGGCAATAGGCTGGAAAGCCGAAAGGAAGCCTCGAACAAAGGCTGGCAACTCAAGCCTCTTGCAAAGCGGCAGAAGGGAAGAAAGCGACGGAAAAAACTCCTCCTCACCGTCGCTTTATTTTTACACTCACCAGCCATTCAAGGAGTATAGAGCAACACGATCCCTATCCAGGGCTCAGCACCCACTGACTGGAAAGCCGGAGCACGAGAGCGTTTGCAGTGCTCAGGAATCAAACTCCGACCCTCCAGGCAGCGAGTTCAGGATCTTAATCCCCTGAGCCACAGGGGTCCGACAGAGCGACGGGGGAAAAAACTTCTCCGCTCCGTCGCTGAGGTAAAATGGCAGCTCGGCTGCCTCGTGGCCACCCCTTTTATAAGGGAGCTGGCCACGCCCCTAACTACCCGGATTCTCTGTCCTGTGGGGGGGGGCCCGCAAAGGGCGCGGCGGCCATTTTGGCGCCGCGCTTGCATTGTAGAAGTTAACAACACAATGTCTGCTTTTTTGTATTTTCCTTGGAGTTGTGATTAGAAGAGCTTCTATTATGACCTCCTGGTCTTTAGTTTACTATTAAACTCATCTTGAACATTCAGTCCTGTCTGTCTAACCTGCTAAACAATTTTATATAGGCACAGTTTGCTCATGATAGTTGTTAATCTGACATTTATATAATTAAGTACATAATCTAAAGCAAGTAGATAAAATTACTGGAGCCCACTGTATCACCACTTGTAATTCCAATTCTTTCCCTTTATTGTGAATGGACAATATATTTGGATTTAGTTTACATATGTTCAAAGTAGTGAAGTACAGATATGTTCAAAATGGGTATTTGGATTTGGTGTTGAGAATCTGCCTTCAAACTCTCGTTTACACAAAGACTTCTGAATAATATTGGTCGCATTAATTGATTTTTTCTGGTTTACTGGAAAACTAAAATGCAACTGATCTTTTTGGAAGAAGAGTGGAGTAGGAATACAAAATAAATGAACAAATGATGGGACAGTGATGGTATATGATAAAATACTTAAAATCTTAGTTAAATACAGAAAAGATTAGTCTAGCACAGGAGTTCTCAACCTTTTTAAGCCAGGGGCCGGGTCACGTTCCCTCAGACAGCTGTGGGGGCTGGACAGCCATTTTGCCCTTCCTCCACCACATGGCACTTCCTGGTGTGGTGGGGGTGGGCCACATGAAATGGTACTATGGGCCACATTAAGGCAAAAAGTCAGGTTATCATCAAGCGTCAGTGAAAAATGCTTCTTTACAACAACACTAAAAGAGCTTTGGGTCTTTAAAGTCAGGGTCCATTTACTGGCCTGTCTGTCTGTCTGCTCCCTTGCAATGAATTATACACCAAAATAATTAAATTATAATAATTAAAACACATTAAATGATTAAACCAAAATTTTAAAAATAGACTTAACTCGGCTAAAAACCAATTGCTACGACTGTGCCAGTTGAACACTTTGTACTCTTCCTGAGTAATGTAGAATCTGTTCTGTTCACAGTGGGTCTCTCTAGCCACTCTCTTTACATGCTGTGAGGTCAGTAACCAAGTGAAGCAAGTGCCTTCAGTGTTGAAAAAAAATCATAATGTGTCATTGTAACAAAGAGGAGAAGGGAACAGGAATGTGCTGGGCAGGCATCTATGAAAACAAAAATGACAGCTGCTAGATAAAGATAGCAGACATTTATCCCTTCTTCCCCAAGGCAATATCAGCATTGAAGTTTCCAGTGGTAAGAAGATGCCTTTTTCCTTAGAGGTGCCACTAAAAGGAAGGAGAAGAGGGGACATGAATTGACTGTTGCTGTGCTTTACCTTGCACTCCTTCTGCCATTTTCTTTGCTGTTCAACACTGTCTCTGAATCTTTTCTAACAGCAGCTTTAATGGAATCTAATCTGTCAGGCAGGGTTTGGAAAAGTTAAGCTTTTTGACTATGGTCTCCTGAATTTTCAGACAAACATGGCCATTTTATTACCATTGCATCATGAGCATGCTGATCTCATCTAATTTCAGCTGCTAAACAGGATCAATCTTGGATGAGAGACTATCAAGCAATACTAGGATCTCCCTGTAGATATTTTCACCCTTTGCTTGTCAAGAGAGGAATAGACTAACTTTGTATCAGTTGTGTAGTGGAGCCAAGTTAGATGGACATATGAGAATGAAAGGCCAGGGGCAGAACAGATTTATCACGGCACAGTATCCTCTGTTTCTTGACATCTACCTGTTATTTTTCTCCCACCAGCTCATTCGCACTATTTGTATGGTTATACACTGGCTGCTTTCCGGGAGTAGGCCAAAGATCAGATGATGTCTGCTCCTTGGGTCCAGAGAACAGAAGCTATAGGCCAACCAGTTCAAGGCCACACAGCGAAAAGGACAATCTTCCTCCTGCTTGTACACAATCCCCCTGGTTTCCTGTTGGTGTCTTTTAACCCCAGTTACTGTATATCTGTGGCTTCCCATGTATACTTCTCCCTTCCCTTGGCTTTAGACACAAAGAAAAAAATTCAGGCCTTTATTTTCCAAAGTATGTCCTGTGTGTAATGCGGTAATTTTGATGTAGGTCTGGTAAGACATGGAGGCACTTTAATGCTGGCCTACAGCAATTCCTGCACCGTGATCTGCCTGTGCTTCATTTTTTGCCAATATGCCTGAGAACAGCAGTAGCTGCTTGTTCCCACTGAACAGCTCAATACAACAGTTGTCAAGGAGATGAGGCAATGAAAAAATGGGAACATCCAGCGTGGCATTCTCCTTTGGACACATAATGCTTCTGTTGGAGGTTCCCACCTGCCACAGGTAACAAGGAGCTTCTGCCTATGGACAGTGTTGGTCCTCAGATGAAAAGGGTCCAGGGCTGGAAACAGAGTAGATGATAATGCCTGATGGAAGGAAGGAGAGATTGGCTGTCATGGAAGATTCTTTGTCTACCAGGCCCCGTGTCCATGTACAGGAAGTAATATGAGGCTGAGAGTACAAGTGGTTTCCTGAAGACATCTCTGTTGGGTTCGCAGTCAATGCCCTATTTCTTTTAGAAAATCAGAAACCCTCCTTCCGTTTGCATTTACAGGTAGCCTGTGATACAAAAGATTCCTAGCTGTCACTGTTTTATGTCCTCTAGGGTAGGATCTGTTCTCTCCTCATGCTGCCTTTTGCCTTGTGTGGCCCCCTATTACTGACGTGGTATTTCTTGATGGCTGGAGTGCCCTATACCCGTGATGGCGAACCTTTGTACTCCAGCTGTTCTTGGACTTCAATTCCCAGAAGCCAAAGTCTCCGTGAATCCACATGGATGGGTTTACTGCACGTATGCACAGTAAACCCATCTGTGTGGGGATTCACAGAGACTTGGGCTTCTGGGAATTGAAGTCCAGGAACAGCTGGAGTACAAAGGTTCGCCATCACTGCCCTATACTCATACTGTGCTGTTTGGAAGTGCAATATCCAAGAGACTGTACAGTTGCAATGTCTTTTTGGTGTACGACTTGCCTAATACAGTATTAAATATTTTTTTAATTTAAAGAGTAAGTGATCCCTTTATATCAATAACCTCTTTCTTTTGTCATATTGGTACTGCATGGATTCCAGACCCTGAAAACAGGTCAGGAATGGGTGTATGTTTGATCCAATAAATCAGATTTTAAAACAAGACTTGTTGGTTCATAATTCTCTTCTGGATTAATACAATGTTGTTTTTGCATGGCAACAATTAGCTTTGAGCCACATGACCACAATTAAGAATAAAATATTGTTCTAATGCCCGGGTAAACTACTAGAAGCAGATTCAGATTTGGCCTGCAAATGTTGGTTCATGAGCCCAACAGCCACCTTATTTCTTCAGGATTTTAGCTTCATTTCATTGCTTTATGGCTGAAGAGACAAAATGGCAGAGAAATAAGAGTTATGCTAAGTTTCTGAATAATGCATGCAAACCAGTGGCCATTGTCTTCAGTGAATGAAGAAGTCAATGTATGTATGATAACCTGATCATGCATGCACCGATGCACTGCTACACCAAGCACCAAGCCACACATGAGCATAATCACCAAGCTACACATGAACATACTAATTATAACTGTTTTTGGAAACTTGGCAGAATTGGATATCATTGCTGATATTTGGTGGGTAGAAGAATACCAGGAATCTCTAGGCAGAGCTAGGAAAGAATTCTGCCTTAAACCCTAGAGAACTACTGCCATATTTTGAGATCCTTCCTCTGTGGTCTTTCATCTCAGTAAGGCTGGAGATTTCTCAAGTCCATTTGCATGTGCAGAATGTCATTGTGGAGATGTCTACCAATGTGCAGTCTCCTCACTGAATAACAACTCCAAGGTATCCAAGATAAGGGCTAGAGAATACAAGGGTGTTTTCGGGGCTGGAGTTCTTTACTTAAATCCATGTTTCATTTAATTTAAAAAAGGCACAACATAGGAATATTTATGATATATAACCACTATACTGGTACACTTTTAACATAATAAAATATCAAACAGGTAAGTAGTTCTCTTTTGCCATATCCTTGTTTCTTTCAACTTTTTTGGCACGTGGCCCTTGGGAGCTCACAAACCTGAAAATGGCCCTAAGTTTCACTGAGATCACTCATCCCCTGCTTGGAAACATGAGCAGGAGAGTCTTTTGTATTGCAATATTAGCTTGACCTTCCTTTTCACAAAACTGGGTTCTAGACTAAGTCCTTTGATACAAAAGGTGAAGAGGCAACCAGTTTAGCAGGTGTCAGATATGTTGAGATTTGAAACCATTTGGTTATTTTTTTTGGGGGGGGGCACACAAATATTACCTTGCATATACAGTGGTACCTCACATAATGAACGCATTGTTTAGCTAAAAATGCACACAATGAAGCGTTCGTTATGCAATGGCAATACCCTGCATATTGGGGATTTTTTTTTTCGTTATGCAGGGGTTTTGGTAACCAGAGTATACCTGCTTAATGGGAACCCTGGTTAATGAACTTTTTCTCTCGTTATGCGAGATATCTCCTATAGAGAACTGCGTAACAAAAAAACTGCATAGCGAAGAGCTCCATGGAACAGAGTTTTTTCGTTATGCGGGGTTCTACTGTAATTTGACAGTGGCTACAATTGAAGCAACAATAGGAGAAGAAGATATGGCCACTCCTCATGCTGCCTATGTTGCTCTCCACAGTGAACTGCCAACATAGTTTCTGTGCAAAGCTGCTGTCTGAAAAACTATTTTGCTATATCATCATTCTTCCATTCTTCCAATGCTATTCATAATCAGCCCTAGGAAGCCATTTCCATTACTCTTTCTGCACCTTTCAGGTCTATTGGTGTTCAGAAAAATGATGAGACCTTAGCTTTCCAATTAAAAGCAGAGCTCTCTTAAGAGTTGGAAAGGAATTGTTATTCTTTCCAAAAATCTTCACATGAAATTTCAACTTTAGTGATTGGTCATTGGTTTAGCTCAGTGATTGGTCATTAGGTAAAGGTAAAGGTTTCCCTTGCTCGAAAGCCAGTCGTATCCGACTCTAGGGTGCAGTGCTCATTTCTGTTTCTAAGCCGAAGAGCCAGGGCTGTCTGCTCCTGCAGACGTTTCTGTGGTCATGTGGCAGGCATGACTAGACACCGGAGCACACGGAGCACTGTTACCTTCCCACTGAAGTGGTCCCTATTTATCTACTTGCAATTTCTTGCTTTCGAACTGCTAGGTTGGCAGGAGCTGGGACAAAGACGGGGGCTCATTTCCGTCCTGCAGTACTCGGGAATCGAACTGCTGACCTTCTGCTTCCCAGTCAGCGTCTTAGCAACTTGAGCCACTGCAGTTGGTCATTGGAGATAAACATACTGTGCCTTTGCAAATACAAATATGGAGGGATAAGATTTTATCATCTAACTGTGATGGTGGCATTCCCTCAAAGCTCAAATTGATTCAGTTTTAGATGTTTAAAAATTTAAGAGACCCCATAGTGTCTAGAACGCTCTTTCAAAGGAACTTCTCAGTACTGAGAGAAAGAACACAATTACTGCTGAAAGAGGAGAAATCTTAGTGAATCATCATGTTATGATGTAGTGGTATGCTCACAGAAATTCATTCAATGAGAAATTTTAATTTTAAAAGTCCATATAGTTCTTTGTTAATTTCCTTAAAGTACACTTTCAGATTATAACTATAACCATCAAGCATGGCTCCTGGAAATACGGGAACTGCTCCGGCCCGGGCACGCATGCGCCGCAACAACTCATCTGTGCATGCACAGAACCCCTCTGCGCATGTGCAGAGCCCCTTTGCGATGGGCGTGTGTGTGCAGTAACCCCTTTCCCCACTGTTCAAATATGAGACGGCAGCGGGAAAGGGGAGGAACGAGCGGAGAAATATGGGAAATCCCGGCTAATCTGGGATACTTCACAGGTATGATTATAACTGATCATTTTTCCTTCAACATCTTGTGTCCACTATACGAGATAGTCCTTGAATTCAGGGAGGGTTATCTACCATGTATTTAAACCAAGCATTCACAGTGCCACTTTGATGCAACCAGTTAAGCATAGGATTTTTTGAATTCATGGACTATAGCCCCCAGAAGTCTGGCTGGGGAATTATTATTTTTCTTTTTTTGCAAACTTCTGAGTATTGTAGTCCATGAGTTCTGAAAGTCCCACATCTAGTGCCAATCATATTTTGCTTTGTTTTAACTGATGTGGAAGAATAAAAGTGACTGAGATCTGAAAATGATATGTACAGGAGACAATTTATAACCAATGTGTTTTGAGTATCAAGACTTTCTCATGAGTAACTCAAAATCAACGCTTCACAGAGAAACCAAAATGACTTTCAACACCGTTTTTAAATAAATTCAAACAACAAAACTTTATTTTAAAAAACTCACAATAAGTTAGCAAAAATACAAAAATGGCAAACCCACACAGTATAAAAGTCTTTAATGACAGTGTTTTATATGGCCTTTGTGCCTGGAAATTGCAAACTGCCATAAGAAGTTGGTCATATAGCTTCTATTTTTTTTAAAAAAAATGCACACACACACTCTGACAAAAATAAGAACCATTGGCCCCCAAAAGATACAAAACTTCTAAAAACATAGGAACAAAACAGAAAGCCACACTGGAATCATTCCTTAACATGCAAAAGTGGTTTTACTTCTCTCACCCTTAATTAGCATTTTGACATACTTGCAGTTAGCCAATTCCCTCTTGGTTGCTAGAGCAGAAAAGAGTCATAAATTTGTCAAGAAAGCCACTTTCTAGGAGGAACTAGATTGATATTTAGATATTAACTATTAGGTACCGTATTTCATTCTCCTGATGGTGGTTTAAAAGATATGGGGAGGAGTAAATCCAGTTTTCAGACATACGGAATTGGTAAGTAACTTTCACTGATTATAGGCTATGACTGGCTTGGAAAGAAAACGTCATCCAATGTTAGTTGTGAAGGAGAACTTTTCCCTTTTGCAATAATGTCCAGTATTAGTGAGGAGAACAGTTTCTCCTAATTGTAAAGTCCTAGTATCACATGTCTTCAACCCTACAAACTGCTGAAGAGATGTACACCATTTTCTTCACCCTCAGTTCTGAGCCCTCTCTTCTTGGAACGCAACAGACACATCATCAACGTTGATACTGTCCACAATGGAAGACAGTGAGTGAAGAGTGTGGTCTTCAGAAGAATCATCACTGAGCAAATGATCTGTGGAGAACAAAGCAGTGATTTAGGCTGATCACTTTCTATGAGAGTTAGTTGTAAATAACAAAGCTTAGCCAAACAGTCCATCAGTAAAATAAAATAAAAAATCTGAGTGAATCAATCCCTCTACTACTACTACTTGTCAGCTGCTACTCATATCCGAGTATACATTTCCCCCCCTGGAAATCATTTTCGAAGAATGACAAACAGGAAAAATGCCATTGGCATGAATTTGTTTAAGGTGGATCCCAGCTTGCTATGAAGTGACCAACACACTATGATTATGGAGCCATCTCCTGCGGCACATATGAAATGAGACATGCAGGATTTGATACTGGAACTGCAATGGACTACCATGGCCTTGAGGATATTGACAAAGTGTGCCTTCACAACCACTCCATCTGGCATGGCCTCTTCCACCTCTATGATCATTGGGAATCAGAATAGTGGTTCCTACTCTCCTTATTTTACCATTGGATCCAATATGATAGTTTCCAGTGTCATTTCCTCAACTGAGGGGGCTCATCCACCCGTAGCCATTGGCCCCCTTTAGGAGTCAGGTTATTTACTGCCGCCCAATACTCAGCATTGAGTCGCTGGCTGTACGGTCTACTCCATTACTGTAGCGGGATGTCCAGCTGGACACAAATCCCTCTACTATATTGCCAAGTATTTTAAAAGTGAGCTTTCTAATCCTTCAGAAGTCTTCTCTGGGCTGGGTTTGACAAAACATGGAACTGGGAAAGAAGCATAAAAGTTCAAAAATAATCTGGCCAAAGGGTAATGCCTCAAAGGGTTGAAGTACCAGTTACTTGTCTCCAACTCTTTAGATCACGGTATACATTCTTGTCTCATTCTCATGTGCAAGAATAAGAAACCAATTTTTTTCATTCTCATCTGTGAGAAGACAAGATAATTTTATATTGGCTTCACAAATTCTCACATTTGCGAGACATTTATGTGCAAATAACAACTACAATAGTTGCTTTTTATTTCAGAGACTTCTAAGAAAATTACACTATTTGCATCTTTTAAAACAACCACACAATCTGTGCTCACTGTGCATACACATGGGTGTAAACCTTGATTCCTAAAGAGAAAAGGCACTAGTTTTGTACTGAAACATTTTATACAAATTCCAGGAATCCTGATGGGGTGTGCGAGGAAACAGCTCCTTATCTTGCCCTCCCACTGGGGACAAGTAATCTTGTGAAGCCTTTGTCAAAATGTATCATATGATCAAGGGAGTTTAAATTAACGAGGAACATAGTGAGGATTTATCATATTTCTATTTTAGACAAAGACAGAGAACAATGGGATAGTCCATTTGGGCCACATTTCAAGGTGCCTTTCAAATCTGCAATTTCCATTTTGGGACTTAAATAAGTATGGAGCCTAAGGTTATAATTTTTCTGCCTCCTCCTGCCCCTCTACTGAAGTTTGAAAAGTTAGTGACACCATAAATACTTTATGGCCTCAAAATGCAGGAACTGTGTAGGAAGAGGTAGAGAGGAAATGTTAGGGGACAGTAAAAAATCAGAGGCTGCCTGTCACTGAAATGCAGCCTAGTGTTTTGCCCTCCAAAAGACCATCCCTTTCTCTACTGTGCTAATTAACACTTAATAGTGAAAAGCCGCCACCTCCAATGCAAAAGTCTTAGTTTTATGATACTCATAGGATCTGATATTAGAACACTGCTGGATGCCAGCTAATTTATATTGTGAAAGCCTTAACATTTTTGTCTCACATGGCTTAGTGGTTAAGAAGCTGAACTTGACAAACAGAAGGTTGAAAGACAAATGTGTCTATTTCTGCACTATCTCCAGAAGTATGAAATCCAGACACATCTAACTTGGCATGCATACTAAGGTGACCTAAAACTTGGTATGCATACTAAGGTGACCTAAAAGCAAACCCTCCAAGTGTTGTGCTATTTCAACATTGATTAATTGTTATTTGGTAATTTGAATAAATCTAATCTGCAGCCTGCAGCACCATTCTCAGAATTCACCAACCAGAAAAAAAAGGAAGCTACAATGAAACCTGGCATACTAAGGCTTATGAAGTGCTGCTTCCCCTTTCAGGCCCATGAACTCTTCAGAAAGTTAACATCAAGATAGTTCTGCTGCCTAGGAGCAGAATGGTCAGAAGAGAAACTGGAACAACCACTGGTTAAAAGAAGACCAGGAGGAAAGAGTGAAGATCTAGAGGGGAAAGTGAGCAAGCGGAAACTGGATTAGAGGAAGAGAATTATTATTATTTATTTATTTAAATTTATATGCCGTCCAAACAGGAGAACCCGACTCAGGGCGGCATACAACAGTTAAAAATGTATAAAAACAGATTTTAAAATCCCAAATCACCCACTCACTTCCCCACTCTACTACCCCCACCACCCCAATTAAAAGAATAAAAAGAAATAAAAGGGAATTGGGGGTGGGGAATACAACAACACAAAGGGAGGGATATTAACTAAGTACTAACTGGGGATGAGCCAACAGGCTGGAACCGCTTGGTGGGCTGAGTGAAGGAGTGAGTGAAGGAAGAGGAATAACTTGGTGGAGAATTCTTCTCCAACTGCATACCTGTCAAGTTTTGTATTTGAAAATAAGGGGAATCCAGCGGCGCTGGGCATTCGCTGTGCCGGTGTGCATGCGCAGTATGGGTTTTGCCTTTCCCTTCTGCACAAGGCACTATGGGGGCTGTAGTTCCTGGCCCATTTTGCGCCGGTGTGCATGCACAGTACGGGTTTTGCCTTTTCCTTCTGTCCAAGGCACCATGGGGGCTGTAGTTCCTGGCCCATTTTTTAAAAAAAATTTTTTATAGAATACGGGAGATTTATGGGAAAATACAAATACGGGATGACGGTGGGAAAGAGGGGTAAATAATGGGAGTTTCCCGGCCAATATGGGAGACTTGACAGCTATGTCCAACTGCTACATGATGCAGCTTGATAAAAATCTGAGCTGACCTCCACAGTCTTATGTGAAACTGGATGTACTGGCTACATCAAGCAGATGCCAATGAAAAAACTTGGTATGACTAATTTATCAAAGACATACAGTGTCTCTGTGATTCAATATCCTCCATTTGTTTTGCTGTTTTCCACTATTAATAAACAATATTAATTAATAAATCAGTCTGTCCTAAAGTAAAGTCTTTGTTTCTATGAATCATAAAAAGCTCTGGGTCATTCTGTAACAAATGTATCTACTACAACATTTGATTGTTCTCATTTGTAACCTATACTGTGGATAGAAGGCTACTTTTAGTACAGAACATGGAGCAACATTATGGTTTCCCATTGAAAAATATGTGAGACAAGTGTGTATTGGATCTCTTTGTTCACTCTATATCCAAATCATATCATGCAAAAAACAAACAAACACAACTTTGATTAGTTTCAGATAAAGGAGGATGAAAGAGACATCCATAATTTAATATATGCAGATGGTACTGACAAAAACAGCAATAACTTGACATGACCACTGATGAAGTTGAAAGAAGAAAGTACTAAAGAAGAATTACAACTGAACATTTTAAAAAATCCACAATTGTGATTATAGAACGGGGTGCCCAAACTTTTCGGGCTCTAGAACACGCCGTGTTTGTGCATGCACGGCACGGATGCTTCTGCACATGCATGAAAGTGGCCATTTTGTGTCCTTGTTTGGTGCAGATGCTTCTGCACATGCACAAAAGTGGCCGTTTTCTGTCCTGCGCCAAACCAGGACACAAAACGGCTGCTTTTTACGCATGCACGGAACCATCTGTATTTACTTCCTGGTTTGGCGAGGGCATTGGGGGCCAGATGAAATGACTTCAGGGTCCGGGTCCGGCCCATAGGCCATTGTTTGGGCATGCCTGCTATAGAAGAATCACGTAACTTTAATGTTGGTAATGAAAAAATAAATTTTAAAAAACTATGCCTTTGGTTGCTGTCCGATATGCTACCTAGCATGGGAGGATCTAATGCTAAATCTAAGTCTATACCTTTGGTTTAGTTATAAATCAAAATTAAGTCTGCAGTACAAATTAGAAGACCTGAGACTTGGAAGGGCAAATATGAAGTAGTTAAAAACATCCCTTAAACATTAGGATGTGTCCCGGAAAGCAAGACTAAATTCCTACTGTGATATTTTCAGTGATATGTATGGATGTGAAATCTGGCAAATGAAGAATACTGAATAGCAACATTTAATTCATTTGAAATACAGTGTTAGAAGACAACTTTATGATATCATGGAAAGTCAGAAGGACAAACGCTAAAATGACTAATCCGAGTGTTGTTATTTTAGTTCTATCACGAGTAGACAAGAAACATTGGGAAACACAATAGGAAATACATACAATTGTGAGTGTTTTTCCCAGACAAAGGTTCCCAAAATAACTTACATTATTTAAAAATTAAAGATTGAAGGTGAAAGTTGAAGAAGAATCTTAATAAAAACTGATTACACTAAAAAGCCTGGCCAAATAAAAAGGTTCTTGCTTAATTCTGAAAAACTGTCACTCAGCAGTAGAAAAGAGCATTATAAAGCCAAGGCACCATGATCTAAAAGAGCTTTTGAACACTGAGGTCTCTTCCTCTCATTTAATTTATATAGAACTGAACTTCATTAATTTTTATTATCATTTTTTGCTTCCAATTTACTGCAATTTAAATTATATTACTTCAGTAGACTTTTAGCTTTTTTAAGTGTTTTAAACTGTTTCTGAAGAATTGCCAGTTCTGTTTCAGTCTTTATAATTTATTTCTTTGGGTACCTCAATGTGCAGAAAGATGATTTATAAACATTTTTGAATAATAAACACAGTAATGAGGAGGAGGAAGAGGAGGAGAGAAGAAGATTTTGAATGGCAGAGCCTGCACCAGCTTCCTATAATTTTTACTTCTGCAATCTGGTCCACATACCATTACAGACGTTATTTTATGAGCAATAGTTCAGCTGCTTAAGAACTGCATAACCTTTTCCTCTTCCTATTGATACCTCAGTCAGGACAGGAGACTTTTTACTTGGAAATGCTCTCTTTCTTCATTCATTCATTCATTCTGACATAGATAAGTCTCCTACCCATCCCCAAAAAGAAGACAAAGGGTCACAGATTTGCATAATATTAGTATAAACTGGCCAGAAATCTGTTAGTTAGCACAGTTAATTGCATTAGAGTAGGTCCATTGAATTAATGGGGATTTTCTGAGGGATTTCCTTTGTGAATTTAATTGATTCAAATGGGCCTACTTTAAATATGATCCAGGTTGTAAGTAAATCACAGCTAGACTTACTTAAGTTGTAAGAAAGTCACAACTATTTGAATCAATGGAATGTTTGGAGGATTGGACTAATGAAATCCCCATTGATTCAATGGGCCTACTCTAATACCATTTACTGTGCTAAGCAACAAGATACTGGCTGCTGATTTATATGTATAGATGCTTATTTAGAATGGTTGCAACTTACATGGAAATCTGGGACATCTTACTATAGAAGGAAAAAGTGATAACTTGGAATGTGTGCCTACTCAGTCTGTTGTGAAAGGAGGTTTCATGTCCCCTGTGGCTCTACCTTCTTGTGGGTCTTTATCTTTCAAGCATACTTAGACTGGACATCCCTTCAAATGGAGAACATCTTTGGTTAGAGGTAAGGTGGGACATACAACCACACTGGTGGGTAGCCTATGTAGGAGAAAAACCTCCATTTCAAACCAAACGGCCAGGATTGAAAGGAGAGATGGCAACAGGTATTACATAGCCTGAGATCTCTCTAAAGGGTCACCATTAGAGGTGGCAATGAGGGTGTGAATGACATTTAGGGCCTAATGACTTAATATCTAAGGTATATTGGATGTTCCCATTGTACTATTTTTTGCTTTGACTTGTGAAGTTGCAGTTTTGATTAAATTCACCATAGTACCAAAAAAGTAGGCTAGTTGAAGTGAAACATCTCACTGGGAAAGATTATGATGGTTATTTTAGAGTACTTTTAGAATCCAAGTTATTCTAATACTGCCATTTAATTGCTCTTCAATGAGATTTTGGCTCAGTCAGTTTCAACCCTTGGGAAGATCTTTTAAAGTCCCAATTTAAAGTTGTCTGTTTTCAACCTATTAGAAAAGTACAAGAGGCTATATGATCACTGTACTTGGCTAGAAATGAATTTTCTGGAACCCTGTTCAATTTTTATCAAGGAGCCTTGTTTTCTCAGTCAAAAAAAAAAATCAAGACATTCCCACATGGCATGTCTGCCTCTAAACCAGTGGTTCTCAACCTTTTTTTGGGGGGCCATGCACTACCCAAGCATCTCTAAAATCCTGATGCTCCTGTGACATATAATTCTTTTTGTCAAAAAAGTGAACTTTTATTTACATGGAGGAAGCCTAAAAGGCCATTCACTGTTAATAACTCATTCTTGAATTGCTCCCATAAAAATCAAATTGCCCCCCTGTGGGGCATGTGCCCCATTTTGGGAACCACAGCTCTAAACCCGATAAAAATGGTATTTGAAGCATGTCTCCTTGCAAAGCAGAAGAGAGCTGAAGAGCCAAGAGGGTACCCTTGGGTATGACGGTGTTGATGGGTGATGTGGCAGAGATTCGTCACCAGATAGAAAAAGAGCAGCCTTTTGAATTCCCAGAGAATCATGCATTCTGCTTACCTTCAGAATGAGTGCTGAATTCCAGCTGTGTGCTCCACTCTGGACTGCATGAAGTGCTGCTGGGCCCACGGTCACTAGTCACCTGCCATTCAAAGACAAAGAGGACTTTAGAACGGATTAAGTTTCCACACAAAATTGTGTCCTAATGTTCTCTATTTCATCAGCTGAAGTGGATTTTACACAAAAAGACAACTTATATTAAGTCAGAGTGCTACTCCATCAGTGCATTTAGTGCAATACTGGCAACCCAGACTTTCAGTAACGACATTCCAGGATGCACAGATAATTATTTCCCAATCCCACTTAGAGACCCCTGGGACTCTATGTATTAATGAGGGCCAATGCTGATTAGCTTTCAAAACCAGACAAAATCAAGTGAGGTCAGGAAAGTAGGGTGATTTTCATATCACTCCTCTTCTGTACCCATTTGTCTTTATGATTAAAAAATAATATATGAGGCATGGTTTCTTACCTGTTAAGTACTTCAAACAATCATTAACTGAATACCATAAAGAAATCCCAAAGGCATATTTATTTATTTATTTGGATTTGTACCCCACCCTCTTGCCCTAGGGCAACTCAGGGTGGCGCACTTACACATAAATATTATAAAAATCCCCTTTAAAAATTCAAGAAAAATTACTTAACACCATCCTGAATTTAAAAGGCCCTCTCTTCCCAACCAACAATAAAAGGGACATATAGTTCTAACAGAGCCAACAAGCAGGAATCAGCACCCCATCAGCCTCCCAAACTCATACCTGTCAAGTATCCCGTTTTGTCCGGGAAAACCCCATAATTTAGAGCCCCTAATCCTACCATCACTTTTTTTTGTAATTTCCCATATTTTTTTAAAAAAATCAGGGGCATGTAAACCTCCTATATATTATTGTGTTATATCTTTATGAGATGTGCAACTCATACCAGAGGAGTGTTGGGCTCCCCCTGGTGGAGAAAGAACCACCCCATAAGCACAACTGCTTCCCCTCACAGCCAAGCTTACTAATAATTTTATTCTATATTTCCCCCTACTCTCCCTCCCCCCCCCACCAATTTGACTGCATTTCATATTATGGTGATTTTTCATGGAATTGTTTTTTTTACACTTTAATCAGTTAATTGACTCATGTCTTAGTGTTTTTTGCCTCAATTTCATTTTTAAAAACTCTGTGTTTAGGAGAAAACCGTGGAAGTATCCTGTTTATGCTGTATGCAAATATACTTGAAGCCGATTGTCTCATTGACTTCCCTTTAACACCCTTTTTTCCAGGAGAGAGAGGGCTTCAAAAAGGAGTACTTTCTTCAGTGTCAACCTCCCAATTAATTTTCGTAGCTGTGTTGGGATTTGAACTCAGATTTCCAAGGTGCTATTCCAACACTTTATCTTCTACATTACCCTGGCTCTCATAAAACCAGTGTAGAGCAGAGGTGCCCAAACCTTTTGGGCCATGGGCAATCTATTTTGCAACAGGATGAGATACATTTTTAGGTTGCCATTTTCTCTGCTTAAACCAGGGGTACACAAACTATGGCTCATGGGCCAGATCTAGCCCACAGCCATAGTTTGGGCACCCCTGGTGTAGAGGCACAGAGATCATACTAAAAAGGGGATAGACTTTGAATTTTAACGATCAGACTTATGTAACCTCCAGCCAAGGTCTCATGCATTGGTTTATGTTCATGGCAGATGATGCTGTTGGAAGAGAATAAAAGCAGTCATGATATTCTACCATACTATAGTTTCGCTTTCTTTGTTCAAAAGGGGAGATGATTTTTTTTGAGGCCTCACATTGATTACATGATTGCTTCCTGCTCAGAGGTAGTTTGGACTGGGCTTGAATTGATTGTGTAGAGATGAGCTGGACGGCAATTGGTAGAGTGGTGACAATGGTACAATTAAAAATAAGGAGGAACAAGATGACAAGAATTAAGGGGTTAATCCATTTAAAAGAAAATATTTTTTAAAAGCCAAGACTTTTATGACAACCTAAAGTCAAATTTATTATGGCACGTACTTTTGCAAGGTCATATGAGAATAAATGTGTTAATCTTTAGGATGCCAGAGGATTACATGTTGTTACCGCAACTCTCTAAAATGGCTGGCCTTTAAGAAGCTAATTCATATGATCTTGAACATGGATCATAAGCTTAGGCATAACCTTAGTGAATGTAGCTCAGTTGGGTCTGTTCACAGGGTGTTCTGTATCTATGAAGTTAGTTATTTTAATGTGTGATTTTTATCAGGTAGAACTTCTTTCAAGACATTTAAGTAATTAATAATTGTTTCAAGACATTGCTGTTTTATTAAATCCCTAATGGTTGCAGGTCAAAATATAAACAATGTTTTAATTCCTAGTCATTCCTTTTCACAGAGGGCTCTGAATGTGGGTTAGAATGTGGGGTGGTTGAATTTATAGCCAGATATACAGCAGGTTCTTCCCATTCAGTGATATAGCCATGGGGTAGGGGTGGCGAGAGACAAAGAGCAGAGAAAGGATACAGTATGTTATTTGTGAGGATAACTTCCCAAGAATGAACTATAATTACTCCTCCTACTTTTATAGCTAGAAGTGCCATCATGATGCACACATGAAAGCTGAAACCCCATGATGCAAAATGGGAGGGAGAAATGGACTTCACTATTATAAAATAAAAGGTTCCAGTCTGCTGTTTAATCTAACAGTTATACAGTTTCTTAGAAAACTTCAGAAACTGCTACCCTTCTAAAACTGATCCAATCCTCAAAACACTCATTCCTGTTCCAGGCAGTGAAAATGAAGAGGTGGGGGATAGACTACACTCTACGGCTTGACTTGCATATTTCATTTTATTTTTAAAGGTAGCAAGTGAAAAATTGTTTATGCAGGTCTATGAGAACAATTCTATAGGAGTCTGCTTTTCCTGTTTCTTTTCCTCCTTTTCATGGTGGCATTTATGTTTTAAATGGCAATAAAGTAAGACAGTGACCAAAATCTTCTTTTTTTGATGTAATAATTTGCAAAGTAGACTCATTGAATCAATGAGGATTTGGTGAACCCTAAGTTCCATTGACTCAAACAGGCCTGCTCTAACTTTGATTTACTATGCTAAAGTAAGTGGCCAGTAGAGTAAGACCCTTTGAACCAATGGAATTTACAGAAAAATTGATTCATCAATCCCTATTGATTAAAAGGGCCTACTCTTGTGCAATTTACTATGCCAATCAACATGATTTTGGTCAATATAAAGCAAGATCTTATCCTGGAAAGTTTTTGAAAGGCAAATCTCTAAGCTTCTAGGCACGTCCTCTCCAGAGTGAGAGTTTCATAGGAGGAATCCAGATTACTTTTCAGACATTTCTTCACTTTTAATTAAATTCTCTGTCCTTTAGCAATGAAGCTGTGGGCTGGTACCTAAATGTCCACCCTTGTGCACCTTTAAATTGAGACATCCAGTAACCATGTGAACTTGACAGATGTCCAGCTCACAAGTCCTTTCTTATTGGCATATGGGCTGAAAATTGCTTCTGAAGTGCCATCTGTTGAACAAACTTCCATCCCCTGGTCACTTGGGTAGCAGGGACTGTGCCAGTCAATGTCATGTACTTCCTGCCCACTTGAAAACCCCTGACGTACTTAATATCGTTGATAAAGCATGCATCCTGTAGATACTGAAAGCATCTCTCAAGTAGTTATTAATTGGTCACTCAGGCTTTGATTGCCACTATTTTTTTTAATATAGTAAGTGGTCTCCACATGATCAAGTAATTTAAGTGGAAGGCACCAGTATAGTTACAACCAAATCAGGAGAAACTCACCAAAGAAATGAAACATATTTTACTGGGGGTTGGTTTGCTGGGAATATGAAGTTTATAAGGCAACCTTTATAGCAACATAATGCTGAAACAACTTTCTGTCTTACTGTGATAATTTTAGGTGGATAGGGAATAGATCTCTAACCCATATTGTCTCTGAATCAGGTTGGTTTGTCATTTTTTCTTCAGCTTCATAAATGATTAGAATACAGTAGGATATATAAGCCCCAAATTACCATAAACCAGTGCCTCCCAGATGCTTTGAACTAAAATTTCCATGTCTTTTGGTTACTGGCCACACTAACGTAGTTTTAATTTTAAAAAATTACATTGAAGAAGACCAGTGTACCATATGCATTGTGTAGACACAGCTGGAAAAAAAACAACAACCCTGTATTATTTTGCACAAGTTATGCAACCAACAAAACATAACATTTTCTTTGCATTTTCTGTACTTGCTTCGGAAGGGCTATCTGTTGGAGGGGGAAATCCCAAAACAGGTATAATGAAGGTAACTTGGAAAGCAGGTGTCCACTTTCAAATTGGGACTTTGGAACATAACACTAGATGCTCAGAGTCACTGCTAGTCAGTTGGGTCCAAACTATACATTACAGTCAGCAGTCATTAAACTTCTGTTAGTATGCCAGGGACATGACTGCCTCAGCCCATCATGAATGAGTAAACATATCTCCAAACTAAGCTTCTGTTTATCTCCTAATGACTGACCACAAAAAGGAGCAAGCTAATATGCAAACTAAAGGAGGCATGTAAAGCTCCCACTGTGACAACGAGGCATTCTCGGAACTTAAGGAATCCCCTCTTCTGATGCCAGGTTATCTGGCATGTACAGTTTGGCTGTTGGTGCAGTCGCTGCTGGCTCCTATCAACGGCTTGATGTATGTGTTCTGAAGCAACAATGACACTTACTGTTGGCTTGTACCCTTCCCCTGGCACTTACCACTGGCTGGGTTGTGGTGTTACAGTAACGCAGTTCCTGCTGGTCTCGTTCTTGCTGGTTGAGGGTACTGAGCAGAGCTTGTAAGCGTTCAATGTATTGGATGGCACTGCGCAGGATTTCCACCTTGGGGAGCCGCTGATTTGGGTTCAATAAGGTGCTCCGTTTCAGAGCTTCAAAGGCTTCATTGACTTTCTTCAGCCGCCGCTTTTCCCTCAGGGTGGCAGCACGACGCCTGTCAATGGAGACATTTTTCCTCTTGCATACTTTGCATGCCCAGGGCAGGCATTGTCCAGGACTGTGATCAGGCAGGGTGGAGGCCTTCTCCTCTATACCAGGCCTGCCCTCAGGGCAGAGGGTCATGGCTGCTCGGTCTTGGTAAGGTGTCTGCTCGTAGCCATGTAACCGAGGGCTCAAGTAGTTCTCCCCATCATAAAAACGTTGGTCTGTGAAAAAGTATGAGTTGGTCTCTAAGAGTTCCATGTTGAGCGTCTGGCAAGGCAGAGCCTGTGTTGGGGAGTGAAACTCCAGTCCCTCACGCCAACTGCTTGGTGGCATTTAAACCCTGTGCGGGCATTAAATCACAGAGATAAATATAGCAAACCTCCAGGAAACCTGAGCTTGCCCTAAGCTGCTGCTTCACATCAAAACTTGTCCATCTGATTTCATGTACTCTCCCTGTGGGGATTAGGCGGCTGCTTGGGGGCAGTGCTGTGGCTGAAGTGTGTGTGTGTGTGGTGATGGTGGGGAGGGGGTGAATGGATGGTGGAGCTGGCATGCGCTCCAGAGCAGCCCAGTCGCTTCTCACACAACAGCCCCATTGGATTTATTTTCACTTGCTCTCCTCTACTGATATTGATGACCAGCCGGCTCTCTGAGCTTGGCAGTTCTGTGCGGCATTCCTCTCTCATCTGCTCCTTTCAGTTACTGCTCTTTAGCAGCAGCCCAAAGTCTCCCCCCACCCCACCTCACCCCACCCCAGCCTAGCCAGAAAGGAAATGAGCAACACAGGCCCAAGAACAAAGGCAGGTCCAATTGTTCTGTTGGAAGTAATTGCTGCTGTACCTTCTAACACCCCAGGTTCCTCCTTGGCCAAGATGGTATGATTTTGGTTGCCAGATATCTATAAGACTAGGATAGGAAAAGTACATGCCAGTTCCCTTGTTAGGAAAATTATTTACCTCATAAAAATAATTTTCTTGATACAGTTCATTTTTCAATCATTTCCCCCTTCCCCACAACACATTTATTTTTCATAAATGGACATGGACTTTCAGCCACTTTCAGTTTGTTAATTCCTCTCCTTGCTTGATTTTTGGTGGTCCATGCTGCCTCCTGGGGACAGGGACAGATTTCAGAGGTAGTGCCACAGTATGTTGTGCTGGCAGAAAGGATTCTAGGCAATGCTCTGTTTCTACCTGATAAGTGGGTGCTTGCTTACATCAGTGGGTAACTACTCAGTCAGCCAAACCAGCAGCAAATGGAAGGTGCTGAAGGTTGCCACAAACATTGTATATTTGCTTGGTCACCATTGACCTGCCACACATCACCAAAGACAATGTGTGCATAGTCCTATGTCCATTTTGGAAAAATATTACAACAAGCACTCCACCATCACATCCCGGGAGATCCAGGCCGACGGGTGCCTCTTGCTGCTGGGTGAGCTGGCCAAACACACAGTCTCTGATGGCATCAAGGCCGTCACCAGTTAATTCTGTTATAAATATGTGACTCTGGTCTTATAGTGGATATATCTATCTATCTATCTATCTATCTATCTATCTATCTATCTATCTATCTATCTATCTATCTATCTATCTATCTATCTATATATATATATATATAGATATATAGATATATAGATATAGATATAGATATAGATATAGATATAGATATAGATATATAGATATATAGATATATAGATAGATATATAGATATATAGATATAGATATAGATATAGATATAGATATAGATAGATAGATATAATGACTATACAATACTTTTACATATAAAGGAACAAACCAGAAAAAAACAGGTCTGATCTGAATGCACAGAGATTCGTGTTTGAGCAGTCAAAGCAGCAAATTAAGCCCACGCAACCTCCTGATGATGAAGTACAAAACAGAGCTAGCTAGTTTGTGAGATAATGAAAGTGAGAAAACCCATGCTATGACAATGAAGGCATCTTTCAGCACTTAAAGAATCCCCACATTTAACTGTACAACATGTGTTGTCGAGTTTAAGCCAGACCAGACTGACTGCATATCATGACATTCTTATCCCATTATGTGCATGGGTTATTAGAGTACATAATATACAGTATCTGCCAATTGAGAATAACCTTTCATACACCTTGCTATATGGGTCTATGAATTGTTTATGACACACAAGAGGTTTTATTTATAACAAATCAGTGTTAATCAGACCACACACGTTGTCCTAGTCCAGGGGTCCTCAAACGTGACTTTCCAGGTGTTCTTGGACCTCAGTTGCCAGAAGCCCAAGTCAGCACATCTGCTGATCAGGGCTTCTGAGAATTGAAGTCCAAGAACATCTGGAGAGCCAAGTTTGAGGACCCCTGTCCTAGTCCAACTGAATAGAAAACTTTTCAGAATAGCTTCAGCTGTAGTCTATGTAACAAGTTAACATGTGAATAGCAAGTCTATCACTGATTAGAAAGAATAAAGTTTCTACTTATGTTCTAAAAGAGTGTGCAATTATCTTCTAAAGTAAGTTACCTAACAGAGGAAAAAAACCTTCTCTACAAGCAAGGGATTCTGTCCATCCATCCTTCCAATTAGATGAAGGCATGACGACTTGCCCCCTAACCTCCCAAAGAATTTGATGGCTGATCGGAGATTCCAACCCTAGTCTCATTTATCTAAATCTAGTGTTTCTGCCCATTACACCATACTCCAGGAAAGTTTTTTTTTTACTTTTTGCCCACATTGTTATGATTTGGAAGGCTAAGGCTGCATAAGTGCCTAAGCATGCTTATTGAGAAATAATGCTAGTTTAACTCCAATAGGACTTGCATCTGAGTCAATGTACAGATGACAGATGTAAGAATCTACCTAACTCCAGGGCCAAATACCAGCCAAGGGACTGGTCAATGGAAAGAATGTTAATAATAAAAATGTGGTGATATTTTCTCTTTCAAAATCCCCCTCCTAAAGGGGAGAGACTTTCTATTTTACTTACATTTCTCAGCCCACAAGCTCAGTGGGTGGGACTTGGGACAGATTTCTTGCATGTTTCAAGTTTGCCCATGCACAGTTAGAAGTCAAACTAGTCTATGATTCATCCAGGAAGTCTGGGACATTTTTGGAAGTTCATAACTGAGCTACCAGTCAAAATTAAGATTTTGTGTTTAATTTTAAACAGAGCACAAATATATGTGGTTTGAGTATGTATCTGTAATGCACTGAGCTTTGTTTTCTCCTTTATACACAGAAGGCCAATTCTGAGCACCATGGTTTAGATCAAGATGTCCTTGATGCAACCTTTCTACAGTGTTGGGCCTATATCCCACCTCAGTCCTAACCAGTACACCCAAATGGTGGAAGATGATGGGACTATCAGTCCAATAATAGCTGGAGACCCACAATTATCAATTCCTGGTTTAGATTATCACCAGTGAGTTGTAGCAAGCATTGGGTTCATGTTCCTTTTTCTCCTTTGTCTAATCAGTAGTTCCCAAAGTGGAGCCCACGCCCCACAGGGGAACTTCAATCACCAGAAGCCTAAATCAGTGCATTGGTTGATTAGTGCTTTGGGGCATTGACTTGGGCTTCTGGGAATTGAAGTCCAAAAACCAAAGGTTGGGAAACACTGGTCTAGATCAGGGGTGCTCAAACTACAGCCTGAGGGGGAAGGTTGGATACGGCCCCTGACACCAATTCATCCAGCCTGTGAAGCCCTCGTCACTCTTGGAAGTGGAAGTAAAACATGGCCGTATGGCCATGTTTGGGCACCCCTGGTCTAGATGGAAAGGAAAAGGTAGGATGTGCTTTCATTTTAGACCAAGTAGCAGTTCTGTGATCAGCAGTTTGATCTAATGACAATGCTGTTTGTTCTGTTGTTGTTGTTTAGAAAAATCAGTGCCAGATCCCCAATTTTATCACAATTCTAATCAAGGTCAAACTAGACTATAGATTTAGCCCTGTGGTAGTTGTTGTTCAGTTGCACAGTTGATTCTGACCCTTTGCAACCCAATGTCTTCCCCAGTACCACAGTCTTCTCTAGCACCACAGTTCAAAGGCATCTATTATTCTGTGCTCTGTCTTCCTTATGGCACAGCTCTCATGGCCATAGATTACTACTGGGAATGCCATCACTTTAATAATGTGGACTTTGACTGCAGGGTGATGTCTTTACTTTTTATTATGTTGCGTAGGTTTAAAATAGCTTGCCTCCCAAGGAGTAAGTGTCTTTTTATTTCATAATTCCAGTCACTGTCTGCCATAATCTTAGATCCCAAGAAAGCAAAGTCTGACATTGCTTCAATTTCTTCCCCTTCTATTTGCCAGCATATGATGGGGCTGGAAGCCATGATATTGGTTGTTGTTTTTTTAAAAAAAAATATTGAGTTTCAAGCCAGCTTTTGCTCTCTACTTATTTACCCTCATCAAGGGGCTCTTTAGATCTTCTTCACTTTCTACCATTAGGGTGGTGTCACCTACATATCTGAGGCTGTTGACATTTTCCTGGCAATCTTAATTCAGGCATGTGGTTCATACATTATGTATTCTGCTTATAAGTTAAATAAGCAGGATGACAATATACAGCCTTGTTGTACTCCTTTTCCTATTCCAAACCAATCAGGTGTTCTATATCGAGTCCTAACTGTTGCTTCTTAACCCATATACAGGTTTCTCAGAAGACAGATGAGATGGTCTGATACTCCCATCTCTTTAAGGACTTGCCACAGTTTATTGTGATCCATACAATCAAAGGATTTAGTGTAGTCAATGAAACAGAAGTAGATGTTTTTCTGGTACTGCCTTGCTTTCTCCATTATCCAGTGTATGTTGCCAATTTGGTCTCTAGTTCCCTGCCTCTTCAGAAACCAGCTTGTACTTCTAGTAGTTTTCGATCCACATACTGCTGCAGCCTGGCTTGTAAAATCTTGAGCATAACCTTACTAGCATGTGAAATTAGCCCATCTCTGTCCACTTTAGTTCGCTGGTTCCCAAGATGTCAGTGTTCAGTCTTGCATTCTCATGTTTGATCATGCCCTGTTTACCTTGACTTATATATCTTACATTCCAGTTTCGTATGCAATAATGTTCTTTACAGCATTGGATTTTCCTTTCACTGTAAGACACATCTTCAGCTGAGCATCCTTTCGGGTTTGGCCCAGCCGCTTCACTCTTTCTTGGGCTATTTGTACTTGTCCTCTGCTCTTTCTCAGTAGCATATTGGACACCTTCTGACCTGAGGGGCTCATCTTCCAGCATCATATTTTTTAGCCTGTTGATACTGTTCATGAGGTTTTCTTGGCAAGGAAACTGGAGTGGGTTGCCAGTTCCTTCTCCAGTGGATCATGTTTAGACTGGGTTCTCCACTATGGCCTGTCTGTCTTGGGTGACCCTACATGGCATAGCCCATAGCCTCATCGAGCCACATAAGCCCCTCACCACAGCAAGGCAACAATCTTTGGGGTGTGTGTGTGTTTAATCCTATAGAGCACTCTTTAAAAGTAAAAGATATTTGTTTATCTTAGTACAAGCTTTTTTCATCTACCTTGATTTTATTTTGTGATTGGCCATTGGTAGGTACTTTAGTGTTTGGGAATCAAGACAATGGAAACGACTGTAAGCTAGCCTAGCACATCTTTATTGCATGGAGTACAGTACGAACATGTGGTAATGGCGGACGAACAGCTCCTTTTATGCGGTGGCTATACAATTGAATCTGGCTCTTCGACAGACATTGGCTACTGTCCAAGTGACGTCATCCTTGGTCACGCATTTCTTGTCCAGGTGAGGTGGGCGCAGGAATCTTTCCCACGCAGCTGACGGCATTTGAGGAATGTGTACCATGTGAGCTGGACGCTCACTACTGCCCCCGGTGGCCACTAGCTCGCGTCCTCATACAGAAGGTTACAGTGTTACATGCACCCATTCGTGTGGTTACAAATACATTCAATACACAACATCCCTCCCCCCTAAGATGGGACAAAGTCCCTCAACCAAACTGGTTTCCCGCATGAGCGTTTTGGGCGTGCGGCCGTTATGCTTGACTCGGCCGTGCCCCCTCGTCTGTGTCCTCCTGGCTCTCGTCCTGCAATTGGAGAGGATGACTCATTAGTGACTCGCTGCGGACTTGCAGCTTTGGAAATGGCAGGAGAAGGGGGAGGAAGGGTTTCAGATGTGGATGTGGGAAAACCGGGGGCACTAGGGGCTAAAGAAAAACCCCGTTCTTTGCTTGGACAGGTGGGGGAACACTCCGAAAAAAACCCCTGGTTTGGTAACTCAAAATCTAATTCTGGGGCAACAGGGACAAACTCATTTCTCTCTTTCAAAGGACTGGGTAGAACTGGTGTATCAAAAGGATACGGGTTTGAGCCTGTGCTCCCCCCCCCTTGTTTGGGACTGTTGCCCTTCATTTTCTCCCCCTTGGGATAAGCGGGTGGAGGAGAACCCTAACGTTGAGTTTTGCTGCTGGACCCCTCTGTCCGGCCCCCCAATCACTCGATGCCTTAGTTGGTCAGTGTGCCTTCTCCAGAGGATACCCGTGTTGGTCTCGACACAGTATGACACTGGCCCCATTTGGTTAATGACTACACCCGGCACCCAGGCTGGCCCTGTAGTAGCGTAGTTTCTGCAATGTACAGGTTCACCTATCTGGAAGATTTTTGGGGAGCTGTGCTCAATGTTTCTCCCCCTATCCTCCACCCTGGTGGGATCCAACCTGGTTAACAATGAGTGCAATTTCCTTTTCATGAGGAGTTCAGCGGGGTAGAATCCCGACGCCAATGGCGTCACTCGGTATGCCAACAGAAACTGGCAGAGCTGCCGGTCCAAATCCTCTGGTTTCATGCGCCGCAGCCCCTCTTTCATTGTGCGCACCAGGCGTTCCGCCTGGCCATTTGTTGCAGGGTGAAAGGGGGCTGAGGTAATGTGCCAAATGGCATTGGACTCCAAGAATGCCTGGAACTCGGCTGACGTGAAGGAACTCGCATTGTCACTAACAATGACGTCAGGTATCCCGAAGGTGCTTATCAACCTGCGCAGTTGTTTTATGGTTGCAGCTGATGAGGTGTTGCGCATTGGAATTACCTCTAACCACTTGGAGTATGCATCCACTACCAGCAGGAAAAAGGAACCCCTGAATGGCCCTGCGAAGTCTATGTGGAGGCAGGACCATGGCCCCCTAGCTGTGTCCCACTCTCTGTGTGGAAGGCGGGACTCCTCAGGTCGGGAGCTCTGGCAACTTTCGCAGGTGTTCACCATGTGTTCAATGTCTGCGTCTAGCTGTGGCCACCAGAAATAGCTTCGGGCCAGCGCCTTAGAGCGCACAATCCCTGGGTGGCTGACATGTAAAAGCCGTAGCACCCTTGCCCTTAATGCTTGTGGGACCACCACCCTCTCCCCCCACAGAAGACACCCCCTTTCTGTGGACAACTCAACCCTCTTCCTGAAAAACTCAGCAAACTCGTCTGTGGGGGGAGCCGTGGGCCACCCCTTCTGTACCCAGGATCTAACAAGGGCTAAAGTTTTATCTTTGGCCGTGGCTGCAGCAATTTCCACAGGAAGTATGGGGGGTGCATCTAGGGCTTCTATGAGGAGGACTTGGCTGTCCTGCTCTACCTCACACTTTGGGTCTCCCAGCTGGGGAAGAGGAGACCTTGAGAGTGCGTCAGCGTGGCTTATGTCTTTCCCGGGGCAGTATTCTAATGAACCCTTGTATGCGTTGAGGAAAACAGCCCACCAAAGCATCCTGGGGGAGAGGATCTGTGGAGTGGGCTTGTCTGAGGTGAAGATACCCAATAGTGGCTTGTGGTCGGTTACAATGGTGAATGGGCGACCATACAAAAAATCATGAAATTTCTTTGTGCCCGCCACAATAGCAAGGGCCTCCCTATCTGTTTGGGCGTAATTTCGTTCTGCCTTGGACAATGATCTAGAATAGAAGGCAACTGGGGCTTCTCGCCCCCCCCTCTAACACGTGGCACAGGACCGCCCCCACCGGTGAGGCGTCGTAGACCAAGACTACCGGCTTCTTTGGGTCGAAATGGGTTAGAATAGCCTCGGAGGAGAGGAGCTGCTTGAGTTCCCTGAAAGCCCGCTCCTGATTCTCCCCCCCACCGCCAAACTGCATCCTTCTTCAGCAGCCTATGCAGGGGCTCTGCAATCGACACTATCCCTTCTCCTCGTGGAGCGCTTACTCTCGTCCCGGCGTTGCTTGCAGACCCTGGCGATGTGGCCCTTCCGTCCACAGTTGTGGCACTCAGCCTTCCTGAATGGGCACTTGCTCCTCTCATGGGACGCCCCGCAACCATCGCAGCGCCGACTCTCTTTCCCTTTCTTCTCGCTCAGCCCCTTTCTGACCTTCCGGACCCCCTCATCTTCACTGGAGCCTGGGGTGGCCGAAGCCTCTGATGATGTGGGCGAGCGTGGGGCAGGGGCCGCCCTCCAAGACGCCTGGACGGTGGATGCAGCTGCCTCTACTGGTGGAGCCTTTGCCTTGAGAAGCTTGTACCCGGCCCTCGTGGACTCAGCAGCTAGGGCCTCTTGTAGTACCTCTTTAAAGGTGAGGTCGTGGCCTCGGGTCATGAGCTTCCTTTGGGTTTCCCCATCTCTCATCCCACAGAGCATCCTGTCCCTTAGGGCCACGTCTAGAATCTCCCGCCATTCGCATGGGGTTGCCAACAAACGGAGGGCCGCTGCATACTCGGATACGGACTCACCCGGCTTTTGGTCCCTCCTCGTGAAGGCAGCCCTGGCAGAGAAGAAGGATACCTTGGGCTTGAAGTGGTTTCTCAGAGTCGCCAGTATTTCGGTTACCGAAACCTGTTCCACCTCTCGTGGTGCCACCAGATCCATCAGTGCTTGCACTGCGTGGAAACCGAGCATCGTGATGAGAAGACCTCGCTTCTTTCCTGCGTCGGTGATGCCGGCATAGGCTACCGTACTCTTGAAATGCATTTCAAACCAGTCCCATCGCTCGGGATGGGTCACGTCGAAGACTGGTTGCTGTGAAGTTGTCTTGTCCCCGTGGGAATCCATGATCCCACCTTCGTCGCCAATTTAGTGTTTGGGAATCAAGACAATGGAAACGGCTGTAAGCTAGCCTAGCACATCTTTATTGCATGGAGTACAGTACGAACATGTGGTAATGGCGGACAAACAGCTCCTTTTATGCGGTGGCTATACAATTGAATCTGGCTCTTTGACAGACATTGGCTACTGTCCAAGTGACGCCATCCTTGGTCACGCCTTTCTTGTCCAGGTGAGGTGGGCGCGGGAATCTTTCCCACGCAGCTGACGGCATTTGAGGAATGTGTACCATGTGAGCTGGACGCTCGCTACTGCCCCCGGTGGCCACTAGCTCGCGTCCTCATACAGAAGGTTACAGTGTTACATGCACCCATTCGTGTGGTTACAAATACATTCAATACACAACAGGTACCCACAGACTTTATTTCTCTGGCTGATTACACAGCCATGGAATTCTGAAACAATTATGACTCTGGAAGGAAAACATGCTGCCTCTTTCTAATGATACACTGGTATCTCATAAAACTTGCCAGTTTAGTTAGGATTAAACACAGTCAACTATGTTTGGACACGAGGTAGAATAGGTGGTGTTTTTTTTAAAAAAAGTAAAGTCAGAAGATGTAACTCTCCTGGTCTCAGGCACAAATCTTAAAGCTTGCTAAAACTAAATTATAATAATCCAAACCTCAAACTATCATAAATTAGTCTGAAGATGAAAGAGGCTTCAACCGCCACTGCATATGTTTCCTTTAACTGCACATGTCTGAAACATAACCTAAATTCTATTGCATTGCCACTGAAAGCCGTTTTACTAATAATACTGGACTGCACTACAAAACTATCCTACTGCTTCAAGATGCAATTAAAGTGTCCGTCTTGTCTTTGTTGCTTTAAGACAACAGGCAGATTTACTGAAAACCCAGCCAGGATTTTTCTTTGCAGACTTATATTAAGAAAGAGCCATTGATATCTAAATCAACTTCTCCCACAGCCAAATGATGTTCCTCATAGACTACCCAAAAGGACATTACAAAAGGTAAGTCTCCATCCTAGGTTGTCATTTAAGTACTAGAACGACAACGGGCAATTCCCCCCCTTATCTTTATTTTGTATAATTTCCTAGTAAGCAAATACAGATCTGATCAACAAATTTACTACAATTCCTTACACTGAATCTTGTTTATAAATTAAAGTACAGTATTTCAGTTTTAAATAGGTAAATGCTATAGCTTAAGTTCTTGAGTCATGTTTCAGTGGCAGGTGTTTTCTACATTGTTTCAATTAGCTTTCTCCAAGCTAGGGAAGATGTGCTGATTTACAATTCCCATCATCTGAGATATAAGCATACAGTATCTAATGATGAAGATAGTTGAAAATTGGAGTTCTAGCCATTTCAAGGCTACCAGATTTGAAAAGGCTGACTTCAGATAATAGCTCATTCAATTTAAAGTGAGGCATTTACCTAGTTTACTAATTTTCTATAATTTCTTCATTATCCTCCAATAACAGTTGTGATTCTCTTCAACTTGAGTTCCTTCAACTGTAGTTTCAGAGCAGGAAAAGCAATTTTCAGGATGAATGGATATAATTATGAACTGAACCCATCCAAAACTAAACTTATAATAATCCTCTGGATCTTCCCTCATTGTTCTAACTGCCTTTAGGCAGTCACCTCGTTTTGCTTAATGTTAGGGTAGGCTTTCGCTTGCACCAGCCTATACAGCTAAAAGTGCAGTTTAGCTCTAATTCCACATCCAGCCAAACACTGATATGCAGCAGGTGGATCAAAGACATAGACCTTTTCAATGATGGCACTCAGAGTTCAGAATAACCTCCTAAGGGGAGTCTGCTAACACGTGTACGAAAGCATAACAGTGTATGGGTTAGGACTGACATCATGAAATGTCTTGCCACAGAAATGGACAAAAGAGCAGCGTTGTAGTTAAGAAGTAGTAAAGAGTAATTGTTCCAGAGACTCCCACTTCAAAGTTTAAGCAATCAACATAGGAATAAAATCTCCCCTTTAACCTTCACCAAGCAAAATCAAGCTAATTTGCAACTTCTGGCATTCCTCTAAAAGCTCCATGATTCAAAGATAATCAAAACTCATTATTTTATAAAGCAGCTCTGTTTCTAATTATGCAGCTGTTTTGTCTGTTCCTGATTTCACTTGTCAAGGTGCCATAGCATTCCCTGTGTGATATATTAAAAGATATAACCCCAACAATTCTGTGACTCTATAAAATAATTTCTTTATAATTATGGTAACAACATTATCACCCATCACCTTTGAAGCATTTTCTAAGCTTGTTGCATGAATTGCTGATGTAATTTATGCTATTTGAGGTTTGCTGCTTATTTAGTTACCCATTTATACAGTATTCAGCATTTATATCCTGTGTGAGATAATGTACCTGGCTCTTTCTCCCTGTCTTCACAATACTGTAGTCCCGTTGGGTAGGTTAGAAGACTAAGGGAGAGCATTTAGCCCAAGAGTGGGTTTCATGTTTAAGATGTGGACTTGAATCTGGGCTCAGTTACACCAAGCTTCACACATTGGGTTCTGGCTCTCCTTGGAGCACTCAGCAGTATATAGTCACTCTAACAGCTCAGTCCAAATCTTATTTCACTGAGCTAGGCAGAAAGTCTTCCTTGCTCTGTCCACCTGCGCTGTATATGGACCAGAGAGCTCTTTCATTCTTCCTCAGGGTCTGGAGGAGTTTGCTAGGCTTCTGCGACTGGGTAATTCCAAACTGGTCAGAGGGATTATGACTCTGCTGCCGGCTGTCAGGTTAGACCATGATGGATGTTCACTGATGGTAACAACACAAAGGCGACACTGTGTGCGGAAGAGGCAAACGTGTTCCAATCCGTCATGGGCTGACACTTTTGTGTTAAAAGGAGGATAGCGGCTGTAGGGCCCTTATTGGGGGCAGTTCACAATCAAAAAGGAACATTAGCCACAAGGCCAAGTTGAGCCTCCTCTCAAAAAGACAAGTGTTACAAGACAAGGAAACCACAGAAGTGGAATTTTATTCTAGGCAGTTTGGGGTGTGTATTTGCATTTGAGTTGTCCTGGGTCTCGTGGAATTGTAACCACTGGCCACACTGAATGGGGGATTCTGGGAGTTATAGATTTAAAAAAGCAACTCTGGCAATGCCAATGTTTTCAGTTGGGCACCAAATCTGGTCAAGAGAATTAAACTTGATCAGATTGATTTACTGGCTTTCTGTGAACTTCCATTTTGGTTAACTTGCAAAGTCCATTATTTCAGTCCTTAAGTAATGAAGAATGACTTGAACAGCTGTTCTTTCAAACAACATACATTATTTTTATTTTTTTCAATTGTAGTATGATATGCTACATTTTCATCACCATTCCAAAGTGTATGAAAGCTAAGGGTGTTATACAGATACATTAGTGTAATCAATTGGTTAGAGAGCACATAATGGATCAGTTAAAATATTTTGGCAGAAAGCCTTGCTGTCCATATTTCTTTCTGTCTTTGTCATTCTCTTTATCTCACTGAACAAACTGTCTGACTAGCTGTACTTTTAGCCAGAGCTTATATCCTGCTCTCCTCATCCCACAGGCTCTTCTTTTTTCTCTGGTTTCCACAACATATTCATCCTTTACACTCACAAGTGCAGGTCAGGTGACTGTGCTTTCTTTATTTGTTTGTTTTTGGAGTCAGACTCAAAATAGGTGGTGTATCTCATGCCCTTTCCAGTAAAATGGCCTACATTAATAGTCACAATAATTTCTTTTATGCTATCACCCATCACCTTTGAAGCATTTTCTAAGCTTGTTGCATGAATTGCTGATGTTATTTATGCTATTTGATGTTTGCTGCTTATTTAGTTACCCATTTATATTCAGCATTTATATCCTGTGTGAGATGATGTACCTGCTGAGTCTCAAGATGTTCTTTGAAGCCTCAGGGTGTTGGTTTTCTATTCTCAGGCTGGGAGAGAAATCTCAAGGAAAGTGATGCTTCAGGAGAGAAATAATGGGTTTAATTTATGGAGTAGCTTTAAGACATAATGTCTGTATGATGAAGTCCAACACCATATTCGAACCTTTTTTAAAGAAGTGCACAGAAAACTTCAAAGTTGACGAAGAAGAAATCAAGATAATGAAAGTTTTTGTTTACCTTGGTTCAATCATCAATACAAGTGGGGTCTGCAGCCAAGAAATCAGACAATTAGAAGGGCAGAAATGAAGTAATTAGAAAAGACCATCAAGTGTAAGGATGTGTCTTGGATTGTCAGAAAGATGGACACGTGGATCCTAAAACAAATCAAGCCTGTTCTATCTTTGGAGGCAAAAATGATTAACCTGAGGCTGTCCTAATTTGGTCATATAATGAGAAGGCAAGGTTCTCTGGAAAATACAATAATACTGGGAAAGATGGAAGACAACAGAAAAAGAGGGAGACCAAACATGAAATGAATTGACTCAGTATGAGAAACCCCAAACTTGTGTTTGCAAGAGCTGAGCAGAGTTGTTGAGACAGGACCTTTTGGCAATCTCTCATTTGTAGGATCTCCGTAGGTCAGGGAAGACTCGACCACACATAACAACACCACCAGTTTAACCTTCATGCAGCTGCTGTTCACACGAAGGACAATAAGGCCCTTGTTGGCTTGGTTTAGGGTCATACTCTTCCTTCTGCAGTAGTCCTAAGGGTGGCAGGGTGTCCTCACAGTCAGAATCTGTGCTCACACAGTGTTGTTGTGGCTTCATAGCTACAGCAGATTTGTTTAATTCTTTGGGGCTCTCCTGGGTGCTTCCAGACTCCTTCTTTTGCTCCTCAGAGGGAATCTGGTCCTGTAAAACCCACAGCTACCCCTCTTTTTCTAGATACCTCCCTGGGGAAGTCAAATAGTAGATTTTCTCAGCAAGCAGACATCACACCCACCCCTGGGGCTCTGGAACCCCATGGTCTATGGTGACCTCGCAAGCACAACGCATGCCCCTCTCCTTTGCCTCAGGGTAGGATCTCCACCCAGACATGCCCACTTGGGGAAGGGGCTAGGGAGGGACAAGGGCTAGGGGCTAGGGGTCAGGAAGGGGAGGGGTTATGGCTAGGGGTGGGTGGGTGGGTGGGGAGGGAGGGAGTAGCTACATGATCCAACTACTAGTATCACATATACTGCAACTTTTTTCTCCACCATTGAAAGTCCTGAGGTAGAAGGAAAAGCTGGTAGTTCACATACTTAAATATATTTTCAACATGTCAGTGCATAAACTACCTAGGGATGCCATATTTCCCTCCCACAAAAATGGGACAGGAGTAAAGGTTGCCCTTGCTCAAAAGCCAGTTGTATCCGACTCTAGGGTTTAGTGCTCATCTCTATTTCAAAGCCGAAGAGCCAGCGCTGTGTGCTTCTGCAAAAGTATGTCGGCACCGCCCTGCCTGCGCCGTCCCTCATGGTGTGACCATGTGCTGGCACTCTAACCTGATTTACCCTTGATTCATTTTCTGCTAGCCACCCCGGGTCTCATCAGTTAGGGGAACGGTGGAACTTCCAAAATGCCCAGTGCATTGGCCTTGCCTTGGTAGCTTCTGCCCTGGCCTGTAGTAGATTATTGGGTGAGAGAAGTGGCTCCCCTGCTTCTCTTTATTAGCTGGGAAAAGGGTGGCTCTGTAAATGAAGTCAGTTTCCTTTGACTCCTGTAAGTAAATGCCTCTACCCTATCTCCTTGCTGCACTGGGAAGAATAGAAGGTGGGTGAGTATATCCTTCTGAGATACTTGGGTGCCAAGTTATGGCCCTGTGCCTTCTGTGAAGTTTCCCCCTTCACTTTGTCCCCTTTCTCTTAAAGGGCGAAGGCAGGCCCAGCTACCCTTCTTCTTAGGACTTCTGGTTTCCAAGTCTTTGGAAATTAAAGGAATAGTCTCTTTGTTTAGAGCTTGTTAAATTTCTTATCTCACCTTCCACTCTCAATTTCCTATTTGCTTTGAAGAAACACACGCTTCAGCAGCATAGGATCTCTTTATTAGCAAAAGAGCTATTTTCTATAAAATAGGCATTTGAACAACATTTAAAAACTTGCTTCTTAAAATTCTGTCTCTCTCCTCTGAGCATTCAATGAGTGCAATAAAGAAACATCATAAATTCAGCTTTCATAGCTACCTGTTTTCTCTGGCTAATTGGCTTGTGTGTGTGTGTGTGTGTGTGTGTGTGTGTGTGTGTGTGTGTGTGTGTGAGAGAGAGAGAGAGAGAGAGAGAGAGAGAGAGAGAGAGAGAGAGAGAGAGAGAGAGAGAGAGAGAGAGAGAGAGAGAGAGAGAGAGAGAGAGAAGCATTGTGTGTGTGAGAGAAAGAGAGTGAGAGAGGAAGAGAGACTGACAGATAGAGTAGACCACCAGAGGGCGCTAGTGAGTTAGAAAGAGTGAGGGACAGGGGAGGAGACAGTCAGACAGAGGAGACAGGTGAATAGGATGCGTGCAGGTATGTTTGGAGGGAAGGTTTGTTGTTAGGGGGTTGTTCCGCAGTGT